>CM045762.1:78257892-79632892 GCA_025200525.1 Camellia lanceoleosa | reverse complement strand
TAGGCCCGCTTGGGCTCAGGCTCAAACCCAGCCCGAGCCCCTAAGCCTGGGCATGGGCCATCGTTTTGAAACCCAGCTCGGCCCGTGGGCCCGGCCCATAACCCAGCCAGTCTGCCCGCTTAAATTCCACTTAGGGCCCGGCCCGAAGCCAAGCCCTGCCCACCTCGAGGCCCAGTGTATTTTTTAATAGAAAGTAATAAAGTTTTGGTGGAAAAAATTTTAAAAAACAAAAAAAAAATGGTCAGGCCAGCCCAAGCCTATTGGGTCGGCCCGCCCAAGGCCCGAATATTCCTAGGCCTAGGCTTTATTTTTTGACCCGTGGGCCGACTCGGCCCGTCCTAAATTTCGGCGAGAGCCTGTGAAGCCCGGCATGGGTCGGGTCGGGCTAAGCCGGGCCACATTTATACCGTTATTCAGTTAGATTTTATGACTTTTAAGTTATTTCAAATATATAAAAGTAAAAACTATCTTTAACTATGCAAATAAAATTTTGAACAATATTTACAAACATTTTGCTTGATTGAATTAAAAAATTATTACTAAATTAAATTAAATTAAATTTATTAGATCGTTGTTAGATTTTCTAAGAATAATTTCTTTTCGTTGACACTAATCCAACTTAAAAAGTTGACCAAAATAAACTATAATAAAATTATATCATAATATAAATTAAATATAAATTTAGGATAAATTATACTTTGTCTCCTTTATGTTTGGTAATTTTTTTATTTTGGCTTTTTATATTTTAAGTTTTTTTCAATCTACTCTTAAGGTTAATTTCTGTGCAAAATTAGACAAAAAATGTCACGTTAATTATCATATAAAAAATATATATATATATTATTATGATGGGATTTAGTTTTTTGTTAGACGTGTGAATTATATATAAGAAAATGTTTTAAGCCACGTGACTATCAATGTATTATTTTCTATCTAATTTTAGACAAAAGTTAATTTTTAAAATAATTAAAAAAAACTTGAACCATAAAAAGTTTTTCTTGTTGTTTCCTTTGGTTTTGTTTTATGGGAGACAGTGGAGTTTGTATCCTTCCTCTCCCCCTCGTTTCTACTTTTGAGGTTTGTTCATTACTATTTCTTTTTTCTAAATCTGATTTTTCTTTTCTATCTATTACTATACTACTAGTTACTCCTCCCGTGTCCATCATCAATCGGTTTGCTACCCAGGAAATTTTTAGATTTAGGTTCAGATTCGATGCTGCTAAATGTATTTTTATATTCTAAGTGACCATCTCAGATCCAAAATGATTTATTTTGTAAAGGTGGAAATTATAATACCACAATAAGTGGATGTGACGATGGCGATGGATCGTGAAGGTATTTGGTAGTTATTGTTAAGGTGTTTATGAATCGGTTCGATTGAAGTTGGCATTAAATTTGGAATCAACTTAATCATGATCGGTTTCAAATTTATAGACTTAAGACCACACTAATAATGTGCACTAGAATCAACCCAACCCAATGCAGCTTAGGCTGAAACCATCCACTGTTACAAAAAAAATAAAAAATTAAAAATTAAAAAAATGAAACAATGAATAATAAATAAATTAAAATAAATATGCTTTTAACATTTAAAATAAACACAAATAAAAAAATAAAATATTGTTTAATACACTCTAATAACTGTGAATGATATAGTGAAGTCAAACTAAAGCATAGTAAAATTCAACTCAAGCTTAAACACAACAAATACAAATTAAATATAATAAAATTTCTCTTACGTGAAAAATTAAATGCAATAAAGTTCATTGTAATGGATCAATTAGATATAAATATAAATAGAATTTTACATTATATATATATATATATATATCTACGTTCGGTTCTGGAGTTAGTTCGAATTGATAATTTGAAAACTCAAAACCAAGTCAATATACTCAAAGATAAACCAAACCAACCCAAAGAGGTGGGGTTAGTTTAGTTCTTCAGTTTATTAGCTATTTTGTGCACCCCAGTGATTGTTTTCATATATATATATATATATATATTGTGTTTTTTTATTTTTTTATTGTAATAATGTCTTTCTGGGGGAGTTCTCCCTCTTAATGAAAGCTTTTTCATCCCTACATGGAGGTTTTTTATTTTTTTATCCTACATTGAGACAGTTCTACTCCCTGTATGGAGACTTTCTTTATCACTTTTGGAATCCATCTTATATTTCAATATACTTTATTAAATGATTTATTGTTAGGTGTACAATTGATGTATTAAATCTTCTACTTTTTGATAATAAAAAAATATTATATTTGGCCAAAATCCCCTTTATTGGTCACCTTGTTTGGGAAGGGGCTAAGAACTATTTTTTTTAAAAAAAAAAAAAATAATATTTTTTTTCACAAAAAAAAAAAAACATCATCCACATTATAATATTTTTATATTATTCTAAAAAAAAAAAAAAAAAAAAAAAAAATTTCCAAAAAACAAATTTTTTTAAAAAAAAAAAAAAAAAAAAAAAAAAAAAAGCCAACCCATTTCTAAAGTGAAAACGACAATCCAAATTTTTTTAATTTATAAGTTCCTGGAAAAAGAAGCGCCTCTTTTATCGATAAACAAATTTGTTTTCATTTTTTTATGGATAATCTTATCCTTAGTAACTAATTTTATATTTCAAATTTTAAAATGATATAACCTTTGATTTATATATTGATTTTTTTAATAAAATTAATAGTTTTAGAATTCTCTCGTTAAGATCTATTAAACTAAATCTATGTTGGCTATGAAATTCTTTAAAATAAAAAAAAAAATGTTATTTTTTTCTCTATTGAAACTAACATCAACAGTAAAACTTTACTTTAGTTTAGAGTAAAATTTTATTGTGAAACTGTTTACATCAATTACAATGGCAATTTTTTTGTAAGAATTTCATAGTCAACCTAGATCTTATTTAATAGATCTTGATGAGAAGATTTTTAAAAATACTAATTTTATTAAAAATCGACATCTAAATCAAAAATTATATCATTTTGAAATTTAAAATATTAAATTAGTCATTTGAAAATAGGTTTTTTTAGTAACTTTTTGACTTTTTAGCTAAAATATGATGTAAAAAAAATTAGTATGTTTGGGATGATTTTTTGGTTTTTTACAAAAAAATGTGCAAAAAGTAGAGAGAAAAATGAAATTTTGACTTTTTGATATAAATTGTTGGTTTTTTGATTTTTTTAGTAACTTTTTGACTTTTTGGTTAAAAAATCCATTTACCAAACGAGGCCTAAGGATATTTTAGTAATAGTAGTGTGTCCTGAACTTTTCCAAAAAAAATTTATGTGCTTGTCTTTAATGTATTAAAATTTTATTGTGAACAGGCTTTGATGTAATCTTCCTTAATTAATTGTCATTCATAAGGGCTTAAGGTCATGGATTCAGCACTAGATAGAGTTAAATTAAGAGGGTATTAATCTAATTACTAACAATTGATTTTCGCCGATAAAAAAAAGAAAAAAAAAATTAACATAACGAAATAATGAAAAAACTATTTATATAGCTCACCTCATTCACAATATGTAAATTTTATTTTATTTTGTTTTTGTTTTGTTTTATTTTTTATTTTTATTTTGTTTTTGTTTTGTTTGATCCTAATATAATTAAGTGCTGGTTTGGCAATGATTTTTTTAGTTAATTTTTTGATTTTTAAATTTTTTTAGTTTGAAATTTTTTTGTTCGTTTAGTATTTTTAATTAACTTTTTTGACTTTTTAACTTTGAAGTGGTAGATTTTTTTTTATTCTTTTGTGATTTTTTATTTTTTTATTTTTTTGTGATTATTTAGCTCAATATAAAAACAAAAAGAGAGACGATCAGATTTTAACACACAAATATGATCAGACATTCAACACTCTACTGATGTGCTGATTAACTGAAGTGGTCTCCTCCACTGTCTTTTCTACAATGGAATCAACATCCATTTTCAACTCATGTTCTTCCCTTTTATATTTTTCTTTTTTTTATTATTTATTTTTTTCTGTCGCGTATTTACTAATTTTTTATATTTTTTTAGAGCACTGTTGTTTAGGCTTATTTATAGGCCGAAACCTACTACCATGGCTTTTTGTTTTGATTGTGTGAAGCATTGCGGGCCATGCAATAACCAATGAAATTCATGGTTCATCTGGGAAAAGTGGATTTTTTTAGTGAATTTTGTTTTTAAACTATGAAATGAAAAAAATTAAAATAATTTAAAATAATTTTTTATTTTTATATAAAAAATAACAAAAAAATGTGAAGGAATTTTTCATTTTTAATTTTTTTTTAATGTCTTCTTGCTGGATTGTTAATATTTTAAATTTTTTTGACTAATTTATTAGTTACTTTCCAAATGTAACCTGAATCATAGGAATGCTCGCCATTCAATTTTGGATGGTTTGATTTGTGGTTTGGGAAAAATTGAACTTGTAACCGCCTATAGTGTGTCTTGCAATTTGCGCGGATATAGTTTGTCGATGTGCGAGCGGTTGTAGGCTAGTTGTGGATTGGACTTTTTTCTTTAAAAATTTAGTTTTGGTCCTTTTTTTTACCCGTTTTGTAAATATTTATTTTAGGCTATTTTTCTCCCATTTTTTAAAATGCTCAACATTAATAATTAATAAGTTAAAACTTATAAAATTAAAAATGCAGCAAAATTAATTTCTAACACAAGCAAATCATTCAAAATCCTAAACTTACTTAAAAGTAATTATTCATTAACTTTTACATTCATCCAAAATATAATAATAAAATAACAATAAATTATTGTCAAATTTCATCAAATTCAAACACATTAATAAAATAAAAACATTTGTAAACTTGCAAACTCCATCATAAAAATAAAAATGAAAATGTTATGAACCTCAAATAATCTACCAAATGTTTGTGAGAGGTTTAGTAAAATATTTAGTAGATTATTTGGGATCCCTAGCATTATTCAAATAAAAATAAAAAAGAAGAGTCTAAGTGCGGGCGGGTCTTGTAGGTGCGGGTAAAACCCGCGACTCACAATAATATCATATTCCAAACTGTATTCGCCCAAATTGTATCTAAGAAACTGTCTATTTATATGTGGATCGGTTCGAGTTGAACGGGTTAGACAGTTTAAATAATCTTATGCCCAGCCCTATTGAATCATATTGATGGGCTTCGGTTTTATCTTTGGCCGAAAGGTTTATTTTAATTTTTTATACATGAGAGAGAGATAATTCAACTTGTGAAATATACTGCAAGACTATTCACGTGATTATCTATTCTTTTTTATTAGGATAAATTATACTAATCTGGTTTGAGATTTAGAGGAAATAGAGCATGATCCGTAATTTTGAAATAATTGCGTAGATTTTTTTTAAAAGTAAAGTTATAGAGATCAGAATTAATGTAAATAATATAAAAATATAAAGATAAATGAGATACAATATATTTTATTCCGAGTAATAGTAATATTATTTTCTTATCCATATGTGTAATCAGTTTGAGATTTTGGCTCCATTTGGTTTTGACGTAAAGTAAAATATTTTTTTAACAAAAATACATTATTTTTCTAAAAATGACGTACTTTTACAAAATTTCGCAAGTCAAAATAAAGTTTGCTCTCACTCACTACTTTTTCAACACATTTAGTCTTTTCAAATAAGTATTTTAGCTCATTTAAAATTCATAAATGACACTTTATTAAATCAAAATTTCTCTTTTAAACAATAAAATATTTTTATTGTAAGTGTCAACCAAATGCAGAAAAACAAAAACAAACCCCCCCCCCCCCCTTTTTTTGTGTGTGTAAAATCAATTTATAGAAAAAAAAATTTGTGTAAAATATTTTAGGTTGAAACAAACGAAGCCTTGGAGTAAATAGATCAAGATCCACAGATTTAGCATAATTATACTGATCTTCGTTTTAATAAGATTAGAGAAACCAAAATTAATACAAACAATGCAAAAATACAAAGATAAACAAAATACAATATATATTTTAGTGGTAGCAATAGAAACATTATTTTCCTCTCCATATAACTAAACAATTATTGATAAAAAGAGGATCAAATGTTATGTGAATTAAAACAATTATGTCAAACTTTGTAAAATTTATTGTATTTAAAAATATATATATATAATTTACCTCTATTATTATTATTATTATATATAAAAGAGAAATTTATTAGAAAATCAGTTTTCAAGTGTTTGTATCCCAATTAGTCCATAAGATATTCTTATATTCTAATAGGTCCTATTATTTGGACATTTGATCTATCAAATTTTAATTCTCATATTTAAGCTATTTTATAGACATTTCTACTCTTATAAATATTTTGTGAACAGTTAGTAATTTGATAATGTGAACATTCGTATTTTACAATGTGAATATTTACATTGACGTGTGAATGTTCACATTGACAATGTGAATATTCACATTGACGTGTTAACATTTGCATTGATGGTGTGAACATTCATATCACGGAATATTTACATTGTAAATGTGAATATTATTAGAGATATTTTGGTAACTATGTCACTCATACGACTTATTGGAACATAAGAAAATAATGTTTTTTGATTTTGTAAAATGTTTGTCTTCATTGATGTGGACTATATAAAACATAAGTAGGTGAAAAAAAAATTATGAAAAAGTGTCTCAAAAAAATTTTTTTTTTGATGCAATACCATAGGACAATATGAAAAAGCAAATAAAATGAGTCTAGTTGAAACAAAATTGAGCTATTTGTAAATTTAATATATCAAAGTAATGAAATAATTCCATGCACAAGCTTTGAGGAATACCTCGGTTCTTGTTCTCCAACCAAACTAAGATGTCTATGCCTCAGTTTCAGCAAGCACCCTTTGATCGTTTTAAGCTGAGTGAAGAAGACCAAGCTAAGAACAAGACACGAATGGGAATTACCAAAGTTTGAAAGGCACACAATGAGGGAGAGGTAAGCAAAACCAGAAAGATGAATGGAGAGAGGTAAGCAAAACCAGAAAGATGAATGGATGGCTTTATAGTGTAGTTACCTCACTTAAAATAATAGCCAACAACTTTTTGAAATAATCAAAAATAAAAGGGTAAATAGCACTTTGCCCTTTTTATGTTTGGATACTTTTTCAATTTTGACTCTTTAAATTTATTTTTTTTTACTTTAATCCTTTATATTTTAAGTTTTGTTTTATTTCACTGTTAAAGTTAATTTCTATTCAAAATTAAATAGAAAATGCTACAATAACTGTCACATAATATAAAAAATATATTATTATATCGGAATTTAAGAAGTCATTTGGAAAAAAAAACTTTTTTTAGGTTGACTTTTTGGCTTTGCTAATTTTGACTTTTTAGTTTATGAGAGAAAAAATAAAATGATTATAATTTAGATGTGATTTTTTTTTTTTTTTGTCTTATTGACTTATCTAGTTTTTTTTTTTTTTAATCCCAACCTAAACTCAATTCACTTGCCATATGAAAACTATATTTTCTCCCAACCCAAATGACCGATGTTATCCAATATACCTCTTTAAAATTGAGAGAATTACATCTCAGTGGGAGAACAAATTTATTTTTATACAAATATAAAGGAATACAATTATACCTTCACATCATTTTACTTACACCTCATTATAAAATTATTTACACCTTATATATTTTTATAATTTTCTTTTGTTGCCCACTATACGCAATTCCCCTATAAATTTCAGACTTTGTAGTGGTCAAGAATGTATAGTCAACGACTTCGCCCGGGAATCCGGAGAAGTTTTACGTTGTTATATTATATGTAAATTTTGAGGAACCATTCAGTCCCGTCACTACTCAGTGCCAGCGCTGAAGTGATCATCAATTATTCATTTATTTATATTTTATTTATATATGAACGTGTTTAGCATGGTATAAATTAAAAAAATAAAAATAACACTATTCGCATAAAATTAAAATGTCAAAATGTGTGCCAAATCACTCCAACTAAGTTCCGAAAATATGAGGTGACATTTGACACTTGATTTGGTTCGAAAAATATGAGCCCTTCTTCATATTTTATTTCTTTATAGATGGAATTACCATTAATTAGTGATCGTAAGGGAGAAATATTTATAAAAATATAATCAATATTGTAAATATTAACAATTAAAAGAGAAAATTTAATTTGTCCTTGATAATCAATTTAGCTCCGGTATTTTTATAATTTTAATTTTATACTTAAACTATTCAATTTTCGATAAATTTTACCATTGCCATCATCTACCATCTATAATTAGATAGCACTTGTTGCCATCTTTATTTGAGATTCCATTTTACTCCCTAAACTACTCCAAAATATCAATTAGACCCCTAAACAATATAAAATTTGAGAATCTAATTGATATTTTTGAGATAGTTTGACGGGAAAAATAAAATTTCAAATGAAATTTCGGTACCATGTCAGCAATTTTTGTTTGATTATAAATGGCAGCTAACAACAGGAGGTAAGATTGATCTAAAATCAAATAATTTAAGTGTAAAATTGAAATTATAAGAAGTACATGAATTAAATTGATCATCAAAGTATAAATACTCAACCCCCAAGAAAATTTTGATACCGATGTTAGTATCTGCCCAAGTAATTGTCAACTGGGATGACACTAGCCATTGGCATGCTCTTAAATACTCGACCTACAAGAAAATTTGAATGCACAAACTCACACGTACTTTTACCTTCGGAGGTTGCTAATCTTTATATAAATTGTCATGTGGCCCCTTAGAAGTTCTCTTCCTTGTCAAACTCATCCCGTCTAGGACACTTCTATCCTTATATCCAACTTATGAGTCGTACTTCTATCAAGACTCAACCTCCTAACCTAAAACATAGGTCGGGGTGATCCACACCAATACCTCTGCAAGCTAATATCTCCTTTATTCAAAATTACATATCTACACAAGCTGTGATATTTTATAATATTTATGCCACTTTATATCATAACCAAACTACTATTGATTATAACAAAAAAAAATCACAATGGATTATAATCAAACACTACTTAAAACATAATCAAATACCTCTTTGATTTTCATTAAAAATAATAAGCACAATGAGTCATAAACTAAGTTATTGTTGGCTAAATATTTTGTATAAGCCAATTACAATTCAACGCGTGGTAGAATAAGGGCAATACGAGAAGACTATTCAAGTTTTCGATCGTGATCGTACACGTGGCAGTTAGTATTGGTCCTTGCAAGATCTGCGTAGCACTAGATCAGCAAAGAGATGCAAAGTGATGTGGCTTCAACGGTTACTCACATTCAAATTCAAAATTAGGAGGGAAGCTTAACTGCAGGTGATGTCATAGTGGAACTAACTTTAAGGCAACATGATCAACGATCATGGAGGAGCAATTCGACGGTTAGAAGTGCAGTTCGACCAGTTTTATTCTACTTTATTTCTTTTTCAGTGTTTACATTTCTTGTTCTTTACATTTTTGTACTTCAAATTCCTGCACTACATTTCATTCCTAGGAGTAGTTTCAAGTAGATTGTTGCTGTAAACCTCTACGAGGCTGAATTGGATCATTGTAAGTCTTTCGTTTTACTTAATGAAATACTGCAATTGTTCTTCATTTAATCATTGTCAGTTTATTCCCCTTAAGCAAAGCCACCAGTAAAAGTCCTCTTCATTGAGGCTGAAAGAACTAAAACACAATCATTTGATAATTGGTTAGCAATTAAATTTCAGTAAGGACTGATTGATCCTTGTTGGCACGCTCAAAATTACTGTAATAACCTTTGAAAGCCAAAAAGCCAACATATATTTTTGGCACGGCTAGTGGGACTAATTGAAATGGTTAGACGTAGAAGACCAGGTGTAATAACCCTCACCACTGATTACTTGTTAATCACTGATTACTGCTAAACTGAGACTGATTATGATAAGTAATTGAATCGATTGAAATACTGAATTGACTGACTAAAATCTGGAACTGAATTGATTGAGTATATATGTTCAATTGTATGTCTATCTGTTGACTGTTAAATTATCTGTTCATGTTTTATGCTTTAAACTGCAAATTGAAGGCCTTATCGGTGGCCGAATCCGAAATTGATCGATGTTTTATGATCATTAGAATTTATGTGATTTTATGGCATATTTAATTAAAATGTGATTTGGTATGATTAAATTAGATTAAATGGTGATAAATTGCAATAGTTGGCTTAATTACTATCTTACCACTTAGTAGCCCACTACATGGATCATTTTTTAGCCTTATTATACATTTAGCCAACATTTCCTTAGCCATTCCTTGTCTCAACCGACTAGGGAGAGAGAGAGTGGGAGATTTGAGTGCAACTTGATGGTTTTACTTGAAATCTTGAGAAATTGAAGGAGTTTTGCATAATTGAACCTCTAGACTTGTAATTGAGGAACCTAGGTATGAATTTTATCCCCTTAATTGTGTATTTAAGTTCTATCTAGCATGGATCATGGTAGTTTAAAGAGCTGAGTCAAGAATTGGTCTTTTAATGTTGAATTGAAGCTCATTCCATGGATGCATGTTGCCATTCATGAGTTTTGAGGTGTTTGTTCATGGAATTACTCATGCATGTTCATATTTTTACAATGGATCATGAATTCATCTTGTTTTTGGAACAATTGGCTCATTAGAGCAACTATTTGAAGCTTGAAAGTTGTTTAAAGTCTTACATGTCCAATTGAAGTTATGTTCTTGAGTTTTGGTTTGAAATTGAGTTGAATTGATCTTCCTTTGGGGCTTTGGTTTTACAATTAAGCTTTGAATCATGTTAAACTATGAGTTTTGAAGTGTTTTCTGGAAAATTAGCCCAAGAGGATCGAAAGTGGTAATTTAAAACTTGATTTTGAGCTTGAGGTTCAAATCTGGGAATTCCAGATTTTGAACTCACGCTCGAGCGGGGTGATTGGCGCTCGAGCATGGAATTCGTGCTCCCAGCACTTTGCACTGTTTTGTAGTCCGCTCGAGCGGGGTATTGGACGCTCGAGTGGGACCTTGTGTCTCACGCTCGAACGGCTATCGAGCGCCCATCGAGCGTGATTTTCACACATCCAGTACTTTTGGCATGTTTTAAAGTCCGCTCGAGCGGAGTATTTTGTTTGCCTTTACGCTCGAGCGGGGTAACCTGAGCTCGAGCGGATCCCCTGTTTTCTGAAAATTCTGATAAATGTTGTAAAGTGCATCCTTGCATCCTCATTCCATCCTAGGCATTCTTAGGCCTAGTTTAAGGCATCTTAATGAGGATATAGATGTAGAACCACACCGAGTCTAAGTAGGGACTAAGTCTTTGATTCTCGAATGTGTAACTTAGTGTGTGTTCGTTCTGTCACTGTTTAGGGTTGGCTTTCGGAGACGCGCTCTAGTTGCTTAGAGCCCAGAACTCTGTGAGTAACGATGTCGTAAAGATATGTTCAAAGATGAATATTTTCTGACTATTAACTGAACTGCTTTCTGAATTGTTACTGTTAACTGAATGAATGTATGTCCTCTATTCTAAACTGTATTGTGGCATCCTTAGTAGCTACTGTTACTGTTATGTTACTGCTACTGTTATACAGATCTCTGTCAGTTCCTATCTTGGAACTTATGTTTACTGCTATAATGGTCATTATTGACTGTTCGGTCTTTTAAGACCTACTGTTTACTGTACTGTTATGCTAATGGATGTACCACATATGACTGTTATGAAATACTGGTTTAATGAACTGTTTTCATTACTGTAAGGACATTCATTCTCAACTCCTTTACACATTATGTTATGCACTGGGTTTTAGCTCACTGCTCATATATAGATATATGTAGGTGTACAGGCACCGGACCGTTGCTAGAAGCGTCGGGGTAAACTCCAGTTTTGTCAAGCCAACCTATGTGCCTCACTGTAAGGTTCCGAGTCCGTTTAAGCTATGGCTTTGGGGTGTTTCAATTTTCCCCTATCTATCTCTGTATCTGTTTTGTAATACTGTATAAGCTGTAGCACTTTACTGTACTGTTATAATAGGGATTAGGTCCCTATTCTGAATGATTGTACATATGTATAGATTGTTTCATTATGAATGTGCATATGAATGAAAAGTCTTTTTGCATACAGACTGTGACAGCTCATTGGACATTGTTTATTTACTGTTTTGGCTTCCGCCAGATCAGATATTCAGTATTGATGTTAAGCGGGCCTTGTAATCACGGATTCTTGGCGATTCTGATGCTAAACCCATAGGGGCGGGTTTGGGTCGTGACAGAGTGGTATTAGAGCGATACTTAACCACGAGTTATACCGCACACACGTGTCCAAATGAGTTATAGGGTGTCTTAGAAAAGCAAATAGGGCATCACACAAGCATGAAAAGTGTGTGTGGGCATGACATGAATATGTGTTAATGTGTTTAAACATATAACTGCTTATTTTTAAATGTTTAAAGTATGCAACTTCCTACGTTTATTATTATTATGTTGCATATAGTGAAATGGATAATGCAAGAACTACTGATGAAACTGAATCATCCGAAGCCAGAATGGCAAGACTGGAAAGAACTGTTGAACTACTGACTGAAGCCTTAAGGCAACAGTAACAACGGAACCAACAGCCCCCACCTCCTCCGGTACAGCCGGAGCAGAATGTGAATGATGACATCATTGCTCTAACACAGAAATTTAGCAAGATGAAACCGCCATCTTTTCAGGGAGGCCTTGAACCCTTAAAGGCTGAAGCATGGGTTCTTGAAACAAAAAAGTTATTTGAAGTGTTCCCGTGCTCTGAAGCACATAAAGTATTGTTGGCCACCTTTACCTTGCAAGAAAAAGCGATAAGGTGGTGGATGCTAGTTCGTGACACCAACACCGTTATGACTTGGGCTTAATTCAAAGGAGCCTTCTTCGAAAAGTATTTCCCTCAGTGTGTCAGGGACAGAAAAGTGACTGAGTTTGCACAGCTGAGACAAGCCACCATGTCGGTAGCCGAGTATGAAACAAAGTTCACCGAACTTGCTAAATATGCACCACATATGGTGGACACTGACTACAAGTAGGGGTGTGCATAATACCGCCGAAACTGCCAAAACCACACCGAGCCGCACCGCCAAGGCAAATTCGTTATTATTTGCCAATCGAACCACCGGTTTTTGGTAAGAAAAATGGAAAATTCTAGTGACACTTTTATCAATCCGCCGGTTTCTATTTTTCTTCCAAACCGCACCGACCCGCACCGCTATTAAATCATGTTTTATAAGATTCTAAAAATTCTTTTTTACTTAAGTTTGCTTGTTGTTCTATACCTTAGAATGCAGTATTACATTACTGCTCGAGGGGAATTCAAGATGTCAGTAATCCAAAATAAAGTTGGATTCTAATTCACTTTTCAATCATTTTTTTTTTTTAGACATGTTGCAAACTTGCATCAGCTCACTTTTCAATCTAAATACTTTTCAACAGTAAACATTTTCAATATATTGTAAACCCTGAATGATATTAATTTTATGTATTGTATTTGATCATTGTAGCTTCCACAGATGATTGTAATGAACTGGTGGCATAGTCGTTGATATTATCATGTTGTTGCTACACTTGCTACATCAGAAGAAAGCTTTGCAAGATCCTTAACATCACGGTATCTCTCGTCTTTTTTTTACTCTTTGATTTAAGTTTTGTAATTTGAATTATATTTTTTATAAACCGCCAATCCGCCCGAACCGCCAAGGAAAATCCGCCATTATTTGCCAACCGAACCGCTGATTTTTGATAAGGAAAATGGCAAATTCTAGTGACATTTTTATCAATCTGCCACCCGCCATACGGTTTCTATTTTTCTCTCAAACCGCACCGACCCGCACTGCGCACACCCCTAACTACAAGAAGGCCAGGAAATTTGAAGGCGGCCTTAATGTTGCAATCCTTGACAGAATAAATGTTTTAAAGCTACCGAACTATATAAATGTTCTTGACCGAGCATTAATGGCAGAGTCGAACATCGAGGCACTGAAACAAACTGAAACACCAGCGTCTGAATGGCCTGGTAAAAGGCAGGGTTTTAAATTCAAGAAAGGCAAAAACAACCCGTTGAACAAAAAGCAAAATACAGGGTCAACGACTACTTCTAGTCAAGGGAACTGTTCCATACCGCCCTGTTCTGAATGTGGTAAGAACCATAAGGGAGTTTGTTATAAAATTTATGGTGCTTGTTACAGGTGTGGCAAGGTAGGCCACATGGTCAAAGATTGCCCTTCCACTTCACAGGGCAATAGTAAAGCTACACCTAGCACAGTGACATCAACTGTTGCACCAAAACCTAACCCTAAAGCTACCGGGAAAGAGCCTATGAGGCAGGGCCGAGTGTTCGCACTAGTACCGGGAGATGTGTATAATACCGAGACCGTTGTGTCAGGTATTCTCTCTATTTGTACTCAAAATGCTTATGTTCTGATTGATTCAGGGTCTACACATTCATATATATCGCATGCTTTTTCGCGAAAATTGAATAGACCATTGGAACCCATGAATTACTTGTTAGCTGTATCTTCACCTGTCGGGGGATCTGTGACTTGTGCTTATATGTACCCTGCATGTGAAATTATTGTTGGGGATATGCATCTGTATATTGACTTACTGCCATTGAATATTGACCATTTTGATGTAATATTGGGGATGGACTGGTTACAAAAATATCATGCTACTATTGACTGTGTAACTAAACAAGTGATTTTCCGTCCACCTGGTTTACCCGAATTTGTGTTTAATGGGGTTGGAGTAGTACCTCCCCCGTATCTGATTTCATCTATGAAAGCTTGTAAATTGATTAAGGCTTGGTTTGTGAACAGGCTATTTTAGTAACTTTTTGGCTTTTTACGAAAAGGTGTGCAGAAAAGTAAAGAGGTGATGTGATGTGTTTTAGTTGGCTTTTTTGCTATTTTAGCCACTTAGCAAACATAGCTTAAGAATGGGTGTAAAGGGTATCTGTGTTATGTATTGACTGTACCTATTGATGATAAAGCTAATGTGAACAATATTCCTGTAATTAAAGAATTCCCAAATGTTTTTCCAAATGATCTGCCAGGGGATTTGATTGATAGGGAGATTGAGTTCACTGTTGATGTGATTCCGGGTACACAACCAGTGTCTAAAGCTCCTTACCGAATGGCTTCGACCGAACTGAAAGAATTGAAAGTCCAACTGCAAGAACTGTTAGACAAAAAGTTCATCAGGCCTAGTACTTCACCGTGGGGCGCACCTGTCTTGTTTGTGAAAAAGAAGGACGGCTCACTGAGACTTTGTATTGACTACCGTGAACTGAATAAGGTAACTGTGAAAAATAAATATCCATTACCGCGTATTGATAACTTATTTGATTAGTTACAGGATGCTCAAGTATTTTCTAAGATTTATCTCAGATCCGGGTATCATCAGCTGAAAGATAAACAAGAGGATATCGATAAAACTTCTTTTCGAACGAGGTATGGTGTAGACACCCCATTTTTGACCGCCCTGGAGACTTGGGCGTTACTGATGGTTTGCTCGGTGATGAAAGGTGTGCAGGGGAAAGGTTCAATTTCTTCAGCAAGGAGAGAGAGAGAAATCTCAACTTCACACCCCATTTTGGACCAAAATTATTTTGGATGGTTTTTAAACCTTAAAACCCTCTCTTTCAAAACAGTTTTGAAATTAAATTCCCACGATGTTCCGACGCTCACATTTCGGTAAATGTTGCGCTTTTCGGTAAACCGAGCAAGGACAAAGTGGAGATGAATGAAAGAGAGATGAAATCTTTGAAAAATCTTTCAAAACACCTTACTTAGGGGTTTGAAGTTGAAGAAAATAGGAGAAGAGGGGAGAAAACAAGTTGGAGAAGAGGTTCGGCATGAATCCGGGTAGAAGAGAGTCGAGCAGTCCTCGCTAAATCAAGCTCATCTATCTATACACTTGGAGTTAAGCTATGAGGCCATAACCATTGGACAAAAGACTTCCGGGGCTTCATTTTGCACTCAAGAATCTCTCAAAACCAAGTACGGGTGGGAGAGGTATGATTGGTTGAAGTTGGGCAT
The DNA here is from genome assembly GCA_025200525.1 of Camellia lanceoleosa. NCBI lineage: Eukaryota > Viridiplantae > Streptophyta > Magnoliopsida > Ericales > Theaceae > Camellia > Camellia lanceoleosa. The sequence goes on along the minus strand of CM045762.1, from coordinate 79,616,901 downwards.
CATCCCGGTTGGATCGGGTTTGCGCGGCTTCACCAAAAAGGGCATAACTTTTTCCACAGAAGGAATTTTAATGCAAGGTTTGTGCCATTAGAAAGCAAACTTCCGGGGCTTCAATCTGGACATCCACCGGCACTTTTTGACCTCATCAGCCACCCATCGGCACTCTATTTAGCCGACCGGCCAGTACAAATTGCAGGTCGGCAATATATTGTGCCGACCGGCAATTTATTTGGCCGATGACCCTTTTTCTTGGCCGATGACCCTTTTCTTGGCCGATTTGACCTTTTTTATGCGGTAGGATGCATGCACCCGACCCCTCATGCATATATGTGGCCATTTTTCACCCTTTTGAGCCTTTGACCCCCCCTTTTGCTTCTAGAAGCTTGAAACCAGCATTGATTGAAGAGATTAAAGAGAAATAGCAACAGGATGACTTCTTGAAGAAGATAATCGAAGAATGGGAATCTAAACTGAGACTGGACTTCAAATTTGAAAATAATGTATTGAAATTCCAGGAAAGACTGTGTGTACCGAATGATTCTAAATTGAAAAGGAGAATTCTGCAAGACGGCCACAATTCAAAACTGTCTATCCATCCGGGAAACACAAAAATGTACAAAGACCTGAAACTGAATTTCTGGTGGCCAGGAATGAAGAAAGAAATTGCTGATTTTGTATCGAAATGTCTTCATTGCCAACAAGTCAAAGTCGAATATCAACGACCCGCAGGCTTACTGCAGCCCTTACTTATGCCAGAGTGGAAATGGAAACATATCACCATGGATTTTATTGTCAGTTTGCCTCGCTCCAAAAAATGTATGGATTCAATTTGGGTTATTGTTGATAGACTGACTAAATCTGCTCACTTCTTACCTGTCAAAACAATTTATAATGCAGACAAATTGGCTGTAATCTATATTGATGAAATTGTTAGATTGCATGGAGTGCCTGTGTCCATTGTTTCTGATAGGGATTCGAAGTTTACATCGAGATTTTGGCAAAGCCTACAGACAGCATTGGGTACTGAACTGAGACTGAGTAGTGCATACCATCCTCAGATAGATGGCCAGTCAGAAAGGACCATCCAGACTCTGGAAGACTTACTGAGAATGTGTGTCCTTAATTTTCAGGGAAATTGGGAAAGCCATTTGCCATTGGCTGAATTCGCCTAGAACAACAGTTATCACTCAAGTATTGGTATGGCGCCTTTCGAGGCATTGTATGACAGAAAATGTCGATCTCCGATTTGTTGGGCATAAGTTGGAGATGGGCCTTTGCTTGGGCCCGAGATTGTGTATGAAACTACATAAACAGTGAAATTGATTCAACAGAGACTGAAAACCGCACTAAGCCGACAGAAAAGTTATGCGGATGTTAGAAGACGAGACAGAGCGTATGAAGTGGGTGATCTTTTTTTTGTGAAAGTGACACCGATGAAAGGCCAGACTCGTTTTGGAGTTAAGGGCAAGCTAGCGCCAAGATACGTTGGACCATATGAGATTATCGAGAAAATCAATCCGGTGGCGTATCAAGTAGCGCTTCTGTAGACGTCCTCGAACGCCCCGGGAGGGTTAAGTCCTATTCCGTTCATATTGGGGTCACTACAGTTCAAGGACTCAAATGTCACGGTTCTTAATCTTGAACCAAAGAGTCCAAATCCAGCAAATCGATTTTGAAAACAGATTTTTTTGAAAAGAAGTGCCAAACATGGACTGCTTTGCCAGATACAGAGTCGCCACCTAAATGTTTTTTAATGGGAAATTTAGGAAACCCTGACTCGGTGCCAAAGGCCACGTGTCCGTCATCACCAAAGTTGCCTCGGCCCAGGAACTTGGGTACGATTGGGGAAGGTCACTGTGAGCATTCCCCGCCCGTCAAAGACCGCCCTCTACTAACCATGCTATCTGTTGTTGAAACCATTGAATGTTCTTAATCCGGTGATTAGCCCAGGTTACTTTGTGATGCGCACTGCATACAAGTATAGACCGAAGTCGCTCAATTGGAACAAAACATTTCATGTTTGTTTGTTTGAAAATGGTTTGATGGTGCTACCCGCAGTAGGCTAAGACGTGATTTGCCACCCTCGTGGGCTTAGAAAACATGATTTTGCCACTATCTAGTGGGCTTTAAAACAAACATTTGATGAATTGTTCCAATCCAAGTAACCCAACCTCCACCCACAGCATTCAAGGCGTTATATCACATAAGCACATAGCCTCATGGTAAGCATGCTATTCATGGCAGACACCCACACGCATGCAAGGATGCTAAAGCATGAAACTCACCGAGTACTCCAAGCCAAAACAGAAGCTCATTAGAAATCATGCATGATCCTAAGTATACGTAAATGCCTAATGCAACACATGCAAAGATGCAAACTATAGCAGTGGGCTATTCTAAACATGGCATATAGAATGCTACAACTAACATGTATTCAACTTGGAATTGAAATACAAATGCAGTTTGTATGATGCGCCGAGTCTTGCATGCAAACAGATGAATGATGCAAACATGTCATCATCGTATGCTAATTGAAATATGCCCTAATCTAACCATCATAAGCAGGTAAATAAAAGGGAAGAAAGACGTGAGATTGGAAGACATACATCACACTCACCCACACTTATTACAATTATGCCCTCGCACAGGGGGTCCAAAGAAATATACAGCCCCGAATGAAAGAATAATACATTCCAAATAATACATCCAAATAATGTACAAATTCCTAATTAATTTACAAATTAACTAAGAAAATAATAAAATCGCATGCAAGCCGTGGACCCGCTTGATTCTTCCGGATGATGGAATGATGCATGTTTGGGTCATGCTTTGCGGAAATCCATCGATGCCCCAATTAGCCTCTGTTTGCAATGATTCTTGAAATGCGCCAAGCCTCTAAGATTGCTGATTCTTCATTTTGATGCAACAGAGAGCAAGAAAGGGGCATAGCAATGTATTTTCACAAATGTATGCATGTCTCGATCCTCGTACCACCAATCACGCATCTCGATGCATGATGGCCGAGGAGCCGAATTGCACAACTCAATATAGAATGAATGCATATGAACACTACAACAAAACCTAACTCCATCATGGATAATCCGGAGTGTCGGTGACTTGGGAATTGAGACACGTTCCGTCACTCGGAGTACGGAACGTACCTCGTTTCCCGTGCCCGGGCTAACTCCTATCCCGAACACGATGCAATATGCATGATATGCATGAAATGCAACTAAGATACAATCCTAACATACACAATGTTATGGAATGGCATACACGCTATACGAGGTAATACATAACCGAGCATACACAATGCTATGGATGAAATGGCATACGCAATACAATATGGGCTTACACCAACATGAGAGAGCCTCAGCCGCACTCACATAGGAGGCCATCAGATGAAAACAAGACAACTCGAAATGCGTGCCCGCGTGCACGCAAACCGAGGACGGACCCTCAGGCACCGAAATGCCACTCTAATGAGACATGGCAAGACATGGAATATAGTATGCAAACATGCAAAAAACCAGTAGCAAAATGAGGGGTAAAACAGCCTCGAAACCCGGTAAAATGGAACCCGATGCATGGAATCACTCCCGAAATACAAAATGAGGTACATGAAATGGCTTACAACTATACAAAGCATGCATAATTAGGACACGCAATGAAAAGAAAGAAGCAAGGCAGCCCCGAAATAAGCATTTTCACAGTTCAAAGCATGGCCAAACAGTAAGCACAAATAGGGCTAAAATGGCATACAAAAATGGCTCCGCAAGGGAGGCAATGAAGCAAGTGGTAGATGAAAAACCCAAACAGAAAAAGATCCTTCTACAACAATGAAGAGGGACCAAAAATATGACCATTTACAGTATATGAAAAGCCCCAAATCAGTATACAAACATACTCAAAATGCAATGCAAGATTAAGGCCATAAGGGAGCTATAACATGAAGTACACAAAATAATTATCAAACAGCCAAAGACCCTTAATGAAACATGACAAGGGGGTCGAAATATGGCCACTCTCAGTTCTGATCATGGCCGAAAAACAGAAGCAAGGTAAGCTAACAAAACATGCAAAAAAAGGGGACCAAAGAGGGGTGTAATGGCAAGTGATATATGGAGGTCCCAAACAGTGTTGAGCCCTTCTTCAATGTTGAAGAGGGGCTCAAAATAGGCCTATTTACAGTTTACATCAGACCCCAAAACAGATCACACATAAGCTAAAAATATCATGCAAGAAAATGGCATTCAAGAGGGTATTGAAGCAAGTGCAACATGGGGGGCCCAAACAGTGTTGAGCCCTTAATGAAACAAGAAAATGAGCTCAAAAAAATGACTTTTTCAGTTTTGGTCGGAGCTCAAAACAGCAAGCAAATAGGTCTAAAAAATGATACCAAAATGAGCTCAAAAGAGGGAAATGATGCTTACCCTTGAAGACTACCCTTGGCTGCTTTTGGCTTGAGAAATGTTGCCTCCTGGAAAGCTCCCAAGCTGCTGGAAATGGAGTAGTGGTGGTGGTGCTAGGTGGTGATGAAGAAAGGGTGTAGAACTTAGGAATTTTTGAAGGAAATGAGAGAGATGGAGAGAGATATGATGCAAGAGCTCCAAGCAATTTTTCAACCCTAAAACCAGACCTTAGCAAGGTTATATGGACAAGAATGAGGAGAAAAGGAGGGAAAAAGGGAGGAAAATGGATCAAGTTTTCCTCCAAAAGAGTTCCTCCTGACGCTTTTTGAGGAAAAAAGATACAACAGAATGTACTCAGACTGAGGATCTGGCCCGGCCCTTTTTTGGGGAGGCAGGTGCCCGCCCGGCCACCCCCTATGGCCGGCCGGCCAAGGGTCAAAATGGTCAAATTGATTTTCTGGCCGGCCACCACATATTGGTGGCCTCCCATGTCCCCTCAACACAACCCTGTGGTTCAAAATTGGCAATCAGAAACAGAGAGAGAACAAGCCATTTTTCAAAGGGGTTCAAAAGGTTCAAGTGGAATTAATGGCCGGCCATATAATATTTGTGGCCTCCCAAGTGTGTACAACACAAATATGTGGTTTGGAGATGAAGAAAGTGGCCCTAGGGTGGTCAACATTGGCTCGGAAGTGAGAAAAACGGGCGTCGGAGGGCGCCGGAGCTAAGACAATTGCTAGCCTCCCACCCTTCTACGGCCTTCCTGGTGATGAAATAGAGGTACCTGCCAAAAATGAACGAAAACTTATGCAAAATGAATGTTCGGGGCCAACGCAGCAGTCGAGGTCCCTAAATCGATCATAAGCATCGAAGTGGCATTCGACCATGAAGTGGTTCTCTCAGACCTCAGTGTCCCTCAAAAGGGAGTAAATAAGATGCATGCCAAAAACCGGAGCAATCAGAGATAGTTAGGCGGTCCTGAACCGAGGCACACGGCCTGACGGCTCCGAAAACCGGGAACCGGGCTCCGAAATGGGCAAAATGGCCTACGGCCACGAAATGTAGCCCACGGCCACTGAGAGATGGTCTACGGGACCTCTCCCTCTCCTCAGGAAAAGAAACAGAGCAAACCGAGTCTGGTTCGCAAACCGAGGCAAGGAACAAAAGAGGGTTCGGAAGTCCGGAGGCAGGCTCACTACCGCGACTCGAGACTTCTGAACGAGCACAATATGCAACATCACCGAAGCACTCAATCGGTGACGCTCGAGTCTTAAGGTCGGTCAAAAATGGGGTGTCTACAGCTGCCCTCTTTGACAGAACTTAAGTCACAAGTGACGGAGTGAATGTCAAAGCCCGTAGACGACCCATTTTTGACAAGGTCAAGACTTAGACAATCATACAAGATGAACAGAGATGCTGCGCAGCGTGCCCGCAGTAAGGGGCAAAATGCAAAGCGATATGCACGGAGCCGATGTAACTTAATGATCATGCAAATGCAAGAAGTCAGAATGAAGCAAGTATTCGCAAATAGATGCAACAGCTTTTAAGCAAGAATGCAAAGCAACAACTACATTTCATGCGTTAAGAATGCGAGAATTATTCAATTCGCCACGCCTCACACGGAGAAGATACGATACTCGCTGATTCGTTCGGGTCGCACCAAATTTCAAATGAACCGTACATACAATATCGTGCCTGCAAAAGAGAGAAATTCAACAAGCACAATATGCTAACAACATGTATTCAATGTGATTCTGAAAGTTTGACACACGCAGTGCCGGCGAGTGAATGCATCGCAATGCGAGAAAGGAACGTGCGTGACAACGCATGCTCAAGCACAGAGGTATGGCAATATCAAGAAATGTGCATAATAATGCAAGTATGCTCATGAGAATGCAAGTTATGTGCACGATAATGCAAAACGAGCATAAATCAGGGTGCCCGTTTGTTACGAAACAACGAGCAAGGAAACGCGCGTTTCGGCGAAGGCGACTCGATCGCGGCCTCCGGTTCACCTCCCGGAGAGATTACAACATGTTCAAAAAGGATACACTTTGATTTTGATGAATAATGATGAGACACATGTCAGAACTTGAAGTCAAGTTCCATGAGCAATTTCGTGACAAAAAGTGCACTTTTCTTGAACTTTTTCAGGTCCCGGGAACTCCAATCTTCCCCAAAATTTGCAGAGGGCTTGGGACCCACCTAGGGATCACCACTGGCCAGTTATCTTCCCCAAGGGAGGCCACCAGCCACTTTTCAAAAAGAGGATGGCCGACCAGCCAGAAAAGGTGGCCGGCCGGCCAGCCACCTGCCCAAATTCGCGGGCAATTTTGTCTTTTCACCTTGTTTTCTTTATATTCTCTTGCTCAATCACTTTGAGCTCATAAACACAGCCACGAAATCTTCTCCTCTTCCTTCCCAAACCATTTTCCTCTTCAGATCTGAGCTCCATACGCGTTTTCCAACGCCCCACGCAAGTTGTTTTCGCGAAAACATTCAGTTTCAAGCACTTTGAACCGATTAAATTTTGATTTCGGTGCTTCTTTTCTCATTTTCACCACTTGAGGTAAGTTTGTCTCAATATTTGGAAGATTTTCTCAGGGGTTGACTTTTGTTGACTTTTTCCAATTTTGGCTCATTTTTGCTCATTTTTGCTCCTTTTGCAGATTTTCCGAAATGGCGGGTAATTTTCCTCATGGTGGAGGTCCTCCAGGTGCCGGGGATGATTTTGATGTCATGACTCTGCCTCTGAGGGTCCGACCTTTCATTCCCGAGAGGTACGCCCTGCCGGCACACGTTCTTTTCTGGGCCATTTTTCGTCATTTCACTGACTTTAGTGATCGAGCACCTGGAGATCTACTTCTGGGAGAGCCAGAGCATCACCTCTTCTACGAGGCCCGAGAGGTATTTTACTTCATTTTCTACATTTTTAGTGCATTTCGTGCCTTTGCCATGCTTGAACACACAGTTTAGCCTATGACATAGTACTTTGTTGGCACCCTGAACATGTGGCTTAAACACTTGAATTTCTGAACACTCGGCTCATTAATTGATTGTGAACGCATGGCACACATTAGTTAAGAATTGAACACACAGCTCAAACACTGATTCGTCGAACACACAGCCCGAGTTTTGAAAGTGAACACACAGCACACACTGACTAAGAGTAGAACACGCAGCCCAAACTCTGATATTCTGAACACACAATTGGATTGATGGTGAACACACTAAGACAGATTGGGATTTGAACACACAAACCAAACATTAATTCTCAACACACACCCAAATTGATGGTGAACACACACACATCGATTGAGAGTAGAACACGCAGCCTAAACTCGATTTTCAACACACAAATTGATGGTGAACACACACACATCGATTGAACACACACCAAATTGATGGTGAACACACACCCCACACTGATTGAGAGTAGAACACGCAGCCCAAACTCTGATTTTCTGCACACACAGCTCAAATTGATGGTGAACACACGGACACATCGATTGAGAAACACACAAACATTAATTAACACACAAAATTGATGGTGAACAAACACACACCGATTGAGAGTAGAACACGCAGCCTAAACTCGATTTTCAACACACACTCAAATTGATGGTGAACACACACATCGATTAACACACAAATTAAATTGATGGTGAACACACACCGATTGAGAGTAGAACACGCAGCCCAAACTCGATTTTCTCAACACACATTTCAAATTGATGGTGAACACACAAATTAATCGATTGAGAGTAGAACACGCACTCTAACTCGATTTTTCTCAACACACAAAATTGATGGTGAACACACAAGACACACTAATTTAGAGTAGAACACGCAGCCTAACTCGATTTTTCAACACACATTCAAATTGATGGTGAACACACATCGATTGAGAGTAGAACACGCAATTCTAACTCGATTTTCTAAACACACACCCAAATTGAAGGTGAACACGCAAGACACATCGATTGAGAGTAGAACACACACTCTAACTCGATTTTCAACACACACTCAAATTGAAGGTGAACACGCAGACACATCGATTGAGAGTAGAACACACAGCCCTAACTCATTTTCTCAACACACACTCAAATTGAAGGTGAACACGCAGACACAATCGATTGAGTAGAACACACAAAACATTTTTGTTTCAAGACGCCTATTTATTTATTTGCACACGCCTTATTCATTTCATTTGCACACACTCATTCATTTATATCGACACATGTATTCATTCAATGCAGTTGGTTCTCGTGACCGCGGCGAGGATATGGCTCCACCACCGCTAGAGAGTGGTATACCGAGCTCCTGAGGTCAGTCCGGATTTAGTTGATTTGGCAGGTTCGGGCCTTCGCATGGGGTTATCACATTGTCCCGCCAGAGGACACTATTGGCAGCTTTTGGTGAGAGATGGTGGACACCACCAACTCCTTCCATTTTTCCGCCACCGGGATTTGACTATGACCCGCTGGATTTTGCTGCATCGACCGGCTCGACATAGGAGGTTGGCCCATTCTCACGACGAGGATATGGGCGAATGGGAGGCCGCTTGGATACATCTGGGGCCCGCCCACCAGGATAGAGCTTCAGGAGAGTCCGATACACCCGTTCTCTTCCCATTTTCGGAGGGAGGATGGAGCCCGGACTCGAGGAGGCGGAGCAAGATGTCCGTGGTTTTCTTATGTTCCTCTTCGACTACTCGCTCACGATAGAGGGAACACGGTTAGCTATCTGCTGAGCGCCTGGTGGACCTATCACAGTCGGACGATATGATCGTGGCGCCACTGCTACCTTTATCGCTACATGAGCGACCTCCCGCAAGGTGAGACTCACTTGGCGGTTATTGGAGAGCCTGGGAGGTACTTTTTGTTCTCTTGATTTACATTTCTGCTCCTCATTGCTTGTACACTGCACACACAACGACTTTACACTCTCAGATTTTGCCCTCAAAGACTTTGTATTTACATTCTCGCACCGCTTTCGCTTATGGGTCTACGTATATTTCCCGACGTTAGCCCCAGAGTTGGTGGTGGCAGGGCCCCTCATGACCCCATACTCACTGGTATTCGAGTGCCAGCACCGCCCGAGACCCCGAGAGACTCTCTTTTATCTGCGGCAGTATTTTGACACCGTGCGGACGACAGAGGTATTTCAGAACTCTCAGTTCCTTCCGTTTTCATCTTTGATTTGCCCCATATATTCCCGGTTTCTGATTGATTTATGCACTTGTTATCCGTAGATTACATGGCAGCCCTGGGCGCCTTTGGGTGATGGTCTCCGATTTCAGTATGCCGGAGGATCTGGCACCTCCCAGTACAGGATCCTTCTTGAAGGACCAGTTGGTAGAGCATGGTTTCTAGGGGAACGCTTTTATGCTGTATGGGGTACACTTCTCAGATCCTCCCGCAAAGACTCTCCAAGATGCGGATCGGCTGATAGGCCCTCTACCCAGGACGTCGTTAGTGCTATGCTAGGCACTGATGCTTTGCTACATCTTACGGAGGGGGACTACGCCACCTATCGCCATACATATCTGATGCCTCCCTTGACGGGAGTGCGATTCTCCATCGAGGCCCACCGATGTACCATCTTCGAAGTCAAGCTCGTACAGATATCCTTCCTCCAAATAGGCTGGTACATCCAGAGGTGGGCGCGATTCATTCCCCGATCCTCCGACTCTTCATCATCCGGTGGCCGACATGCCGACCGAGTTGACGAAGTTGGCGATTTGGGACTCCTTACTGTGTCTCACTGAGCCTCCTCTTCGACCATAGATATGTCGAGACCCCGATTCACCACCCAGATATGTTTTATGCCTTTGATTTATCAGTCGGATATTTGGACATTCATTCCTTTACTGATAGTTTTGCATTTGTATCTGCAGCCTCCAATTGAGTACATGGATGAGATGCTTGGAATGCTGGCCACATTTGAGGGCATGATCCTGCGGAGGGAGGCACAACTGGCCATTATGGGTGTGCAGGTACTGTTCATCTTTCCTGCATTTATCATATTTCCTGATGACACGCTGGTTTTGAACATTCTACTGCATTGATAGGCTGTTTGTGTAGAACACATCTGACATACACCCCACTCACATACTGTACTTGCATCTGATTTTCATATTTGAACTGATGTATCAAACTTTTCACTTTCAAATGCCTCCCGTGTATGCTCCGCCGCGGGCCGGGCCACCCGGGCTTTCTCAAGGAGATCGATCGTCTGGATCTTTTTCGAGGTGCTGGGCCATCTAGGCCTTTTCAAGGAACTGGGCCATCCAGGCCTTTCCGAGGAGCTCGGGGAGGGTCCTCTCGCAGGCGCAGGGCACATATTATAGAGGCGGAGCCCGATGAGGATGAGGAGGCCACAGACCGTCAGTCAGAGACATCTGCTGAGGAGGGGGGCTCCGGTCTTGGTTTCGGGAGTGGAGGCGAGGCTGAGGGGGATCCTGAGGATGACAGCTCCGACCCGGATGGTGATGGTGGTGCAGAGGTTGTCCCGCAGAAGAGGATGAGGGGGGCTCCTCATTCCCGCTCCCGAGGACATTGATGCTGCTGTTTCCTGCTTTATTTTCCTTTTTGCTAGTAGTTTGTAGCACTTTGCATATTGTTAGGCAGTTTTATTTTCTGTAAAACTTGTACCTTTATTTGTTGTAAAACATGATGGAATGAAACAGCTTTTGAAAAGGTGTTTGTATTTGAAACTCTTAGCATCGCATCGCATCGCATTATTTTGCACAAAAATGAAATTGAATGGAAATGTGCCTTGTGTATTTACCGGGTCAGGTAATGAACCGACGCAACAAATCAAACAACTCGACTCACTAAGAAATAACAGAATCTTAGCAAGTTTACAACTCGATAAGCAAAGTACAACAATGTTAACGACTCGATAAACAAGACTTAACAAAATTATGTAAACAAAAAGTAACAACTCAAAACAGAAAATGCGACAGCTCGACAAGACTTACAACTCGATAAACAAAACGACAACTCGATAAGCAAAAATACAACAATGTTTAAACAAAACAGAGCGTACTTCGGACGATCTGGGTGATGGAACGCATTCAAATCGAGAGAAATGGAGGCCTTCGACATTCCCGATGCATCGAAATGCCTCAAACTTCCTTCCGAGGGCAAAACAGACCAATGAGCATGGCCGCCACATTTTGCATTTGGGGATTGAAAGGTGGCCGCCGCTTTTTGAGTCAAAGGTGGCCGCATAGAATAGGTGGCCGCCCGGCCACTTTTCCCTGCAACCCACAGAATTCTGACACTTGTCCTTCGAATAGTGTTTCGCCCCCTATAAAAGCTCCAACTTTGGAACTCATTCATTTCATCACTGCTTTGCACAAAAATGGAGGCATTTCTCGTAGAAAATCTCACATCTTGGATCTCTTCTTTAGATGGCTCGGAAAAGTTGAACTTCTGAGGCTTCGGCTTGAATGCACTGTTCACGTTGAGCCGGACTCCGCTACACCTTCCTTTCCTCCATGTCGCGATGAGGTTTTGGAACCCGGTAACGCATGTCTTTAGCTTCGGAGGGCAAGAGGTATGTCCCACTTTTGAAGATTTTCAAGTTTTGATGGAATCCGATCGAGGTGAGGAAATCTTGCCCCAACTCAATTTTGGCTATGGCCAAACCTTAGGGCGGATGTGCGGACTCAACACGCATGATGCTCGATCCCTGATTTGTAACGGAATGTTGGATATCCCAAGCCTGATTTATCGCCGACGCCGGTGACCGCAATGACCATCATTGGCAAGGCTTCCGCGACACGCCTCTGCTTATGCATGTTATCTCATTTTCGCTTGCCTCAAGCTTTGGAGGATCCAAAGGTCCGCTCTGATTGAAGTGGCTCAAGGCTTGAAAGAAGGAAAGAGTTGCATCGCCATGACATTGGCCGAGACACCGATGGGCTTGATGCTTTCTACCGCCGGAGACAACCAGTTTGCAGGAGTCCACTATCGCCGCAGTAATGTTTCCCACCCAAGCTCACATATGTATTTGCTCACATCACTGCCCTCGTGCTCGGTTTTTTCTCACAAAACCCTTTTTTACTTTTCTCTCATCGCACATCTCTATTCTTTATTCTCTCATTTTTCATCCCTCCCCTGTATGGTTGATGGATAAATTGCAAGTTGTGGACTCTTGCCGCTTATTCACATGGCTACTTTCTTTCGACAACGCCTGGTCGACGCTCTTGATGAGGGATAGTGGTTTGAATGGATGTGCAATTTGTCAGCAGATCGCATTGCGTGGCGCTGTCCTTGGCTCAATCTCCCAGCAATGAGCTACAAAGATGTCCCAAGTCGGGATTCGATTGATCGGCTTGACTCATCACAGATTCTATTTCCCATTCCAGATTCTCGCCTTGGCCATGATCGACTTGCCCACCGAGGGGATAGAGTATCCGCCACATTTCCTGCTCGAGAGCGACAAATTGCTCTAAGAGTCGCAGATGGGGAAATAGAGAGCTCCTGCCCCGCCTCCCACTTTTAGTTGCACTTTGTCCGATGAGTGCTGGATTGGCTCAATGAGGAGGCACATTGGGCCCAGCTTGGCATCGAGGCTTCAACTAGCTCGAGGGGGCGCAGGACACCGACTTGACTATGCCCCTGATTTATTGCTTTATTAGTACTTTCAAGTTTTCATTATGAGTGTAATAAAAAGCAACTTCAATTGTATGCAAGAGCAAGAGAACTCGCTTTTGAAATCAATGAAATTGAAGGTTGTGGTAATCGAAAATTTTCCGCTTTGGTCCAAAATGGTCTTAGTTGTGAAAAGATTAATTTGAACAAAGTCAACTTTTATTAAAACTTTTCAAAACTATTTTCGATATGGATCGAATCGACACGCCGAGATCCGCCACCGAGATGCACAACCTCGATCCTAGCAATCGGAAAGTTGCCCTAGTCCTAATAGTGCCTTGGCAATTCATGGCAACGGAAAGTTGCCCCTAGTCCTAATAGCACTGCATCGAGATCACGATAAATGCCGATGAATAGAGATGACCGAGATGATCAAATGGACAAAGTTGATCGGGGAAAAGATTGTGGTCGAACTTCAAGATGAAGTCGCCACGATCCCAAAGATGGGAATCAAGCCTTACGAGTTCAAAGCTTAGGTTCGCCGGTATTTTCACTCTCCTTTTGCGCCTAACTTTTGCCAAGGCCGCCTTTATGGTTTTCAACCTTATGTAGCTCAGCTTTTATAATTTCAAATTTTTTGTGCTCGAAGTTTTGCCTAGGTCGCCTTTTCGGTTTTCGCCTAGCGAGCCTCTCAGGGGTAGTATTTCTTCAACTTGTCCATGTTGATCGGTTGGGAAAACTCTAAGCCATCTAGATCCATCAGAACCACAGCTCCACCTGACCAGATTGACTTGATGATGTAGGGACCAATCCAATTGGGTCTGAACTTGCCCCTTGGGTCGTGGATGGGAGCTCGGTTGTCCTTGAGTACCAAATCTCCTTCTTTCAAATTCCTGGACTTAACCTTCTTGTTAAAAGCCCGGGCAATTCTCGCTGATAACCTTGAATGTGGTACAGCTTTCATCTTCTTTCATCGAAAAGCATGAGTTCCTCAAATGTCCTCTGCTGCCAATCCGCTTCGGCTATTTGGCACTCAGCCAATACTCGTAATGACGGACCTCAATCTCAATAGGTAGAACGGCCTCCATCCCATAAACCAATGAATACGGAGTCGCCCAAGAGAAGTTCTCGATTGAAGTCCCAGAGCCCCACGTAGCAAACGGCAAATTATCCGCCACCCCTAGAGGTTTCCACCATCTTCTGTAGTATGCGCTTGATATTCTTGTTGGCGGCCTCGACCGCTCCATTGGTCTGCGGCCGATAGGTAGATGACTTACGAAAAACCACGTTGTATTTCTCCAACAAATCAATCACCTCATTCTTGAAGTGGGAACCATTGTCTGAAATTATTTCATTTGGGACCCCGTAGCGACAGATGATGTTGTTTCTGATAAATTTTGCGACGTGCGAAGCCTTCAACACCGCATAAGATTGGGCCTCAACCCACTTTGTGAAATAATCTATCGCTACCAAGATGAACTCATGCCCATTCGACCCCTTCGGCGTAACAGCTCCGATTACATCAATTCCCCAGACTGAAAATGGCCATGGCGAAGTCATGTTGTACAGCTTTGACGGCGGAATGTTCATGCGATTTGCATGAATCTGACATTTGTGACATCGCCGGACGAAACCAATACAATCCTCCTCCATGGTGGACCAGTAATAACCCTGTCTGAGGATCTTCCGTGCCAACATTACCCCATTCATGTGTGCACCACATTCTCCCCCATGGATGGCTTCCATCGACGCTTTTGACTTTCTTCAAGATCAACGCACGCTTTATGCATTCCCAGATGACCGCTTATATACATTTACCCCGCAGATGATGAACTGAATCGCCATTCTCCGATTGCTCTTTTGTCTTTGGCATTTACCTCGCGGTATGCTTCTTTCTCCAAGAAATTCCAGATGTCGTAATACCAGGGTGTTCGCCCGAACTTCATCTATGGTCGCAATCGACTCATAGGCAGTGCAAATTTCTCGTCAATGATGATCGGACGATTCGACTCCACACGGATGTCTATCATAGAAGATAGAGTTGCTAAAGAATCTGAACTCGTTGTTCTCTCTTAGTAGATGAGTAAAACTTAGCTTCTCAAACCGAGGAATCAAGAAATCCAAGGTCCGGTGATACATCATCATCTTTTCCTCTTTACTTTCAGCCTCTTTAGCTTGAGACACAACAAGGTTCGAGTCCCCAATGACGCCCAACCGCCTTGCCCCTAGTTCCGTGGTCGCTTTAGACCAAAGATGCACGCCTCATATTCTCGCTTCATTGTTCGAGACTTTGAATCGGAGTTTGAAGGCGAGAGGATACGGAATTGTCGTGCTATCAAGAACACTCCTATCCCATACCCATGTTGATTTGACGCCCGCCAAAGTACATCGCCCAAGTTTCATCGCCGATATGCGTAATTGATTCATCCGGGAACAGTACTCAATCGCTTCATCCTCAACCGGTGGTCGGCAAGGAACTCGCCATCGCTTCTTCCTTTTCATCGACTTGCGGTCACGACGTGAGATCAAATTCGAGAGCAACAAAGAACCAACGAGCTAGCCTACCAGAAGTGCCGGTTTCTAAAAGATATTTGTTGGGACCAAGACGAGAAACCAACATTACAGAGTGAGCTATCAAGTAGTGCCGCAGCTTACTGGTAGCCCATACCAAAGCTAAGCAAGCCTTTTCCAATGGCGTATACCGGGTCTCATACTCCAAAGATCTTCTTGCCGAGATAGTAGATGGCTCTTCCACCTTGTCTTCGATTCTTGTGCAAGCATGCAAACCATCGTGGTCTCACCATCGACAGATACAAAATCAACTGCTTTTCCGGTTCTGGCGATAAAACAAAGGTTCTGAGATATTCTTTAACTGCTCAAATGCATTTTGACATCGGCCGTCCCATTGAAACTTTCTTTCCTTTCTTGAGGAGGCCAAAAAGTGGTTCACAAGTCAAGGTTAATTTTGAAATAAACCGCCTTATGAATTGCACTTTACCCGTAAAGCCTCGCACCTCCTTTTCACCTTGGTGGTGGCATTTCTAAGATGGCCTTGATTTTGGAAGGGTCGACTCGATGCCCCTTTGTGTAATCAGAAACCCCAAAGATTTTTCCCGCCAGAACACCAAATGTACATTTTGAGGGTTCAACCAAGAACCTAATTCCTCGATCCTTTGGAAAAACTTATGCAAGGCTGTAGTGGCCCTCTTTCTTTGGACTTGACAATCATGTCGCCCACATACACCTCAACCTCTTTGTGGATCATATCATGTAGTATTGTGGTCGCGTCTGCTGATAAGTAGCTCCAAGCGTTCTTCAACCCAAACGGCATTACCTCAGCAAGATGTCCTCTACGGGTGGTGAATGCGCTTTTTCCTGCCTTCGGTGCCATCACTATCCGGGTTATAACCTCGAGAAGCCATCCATAAATGAGAGCAAAGCATGCCCCGCCGTGAAATCTACCAACTCATCGATGCGGTAGGGGAAAGTCGCCCTCCTTGACTAGCTCGCTCAAATCCTCAAGTCCACACACACCCGGATCCCGCCATCCTTCTAAGACCGAACAATGTTGGCCAACCAAGTCGGATATCCAGATACCAGCAGGAAGCCTGCGCCAATTTGCTTGGTGACCTCTGGCTTAATCTTGAGAGCCCAGTCCGGGCGGATCCTTCGAAGTTTCGCTGATGACGGCCTCGGTCAAGGGGGATCCGATGTCAGCATAATCTCAGATCGATTCCTGCATGTCTTCAGAGGACCACGCGAAAACATCTTTGAAATCTTTTAATAAAGCGACTAAGCGCCGCTTCTCCGAAGACAACGTGGACCCGATCTCGACCACCATGGTCCTCCTCAAGACTAATGTTCACGGTAGTGATTTCATCCACTAGGGTTTAACAAATCTTTCCTGCTCTTGCTCAATTAATCGTTGTAAAACCGAGGAACTTCGCCCTCGCTGCTTTCAAAATTTTGAAAGTCTAAATTAATGCAATAAATTAAGGGCACAGAAAAGTACTCGGAAACCACATTCACCTCATTCTCATTAAGTTCATCCAAATCGTCCGATTCATTTACAACAGACTCAAATGAAAAGGAAAAAGACGACCTAGACAGGACTGTGGCATCCGGGTTAACATCCCCAGGAGTACCAGACTCAGACTCAGTCGAGCTGGAATCTGATTCCGACTCACAAGACTCGGTGGAATCAGATTCCGGCTCACTACCTGATCCGGTGCTGCTGGACAAAAATCCCTCCTCGTATTGCCAAATGAGAGAGGGTGCGATAGATGCATCCAAGATAGCTGCCGGTTGGCTCGCACTGCTTTCATCCCCAATCATGGAAACCGCGGGTTATCCCCAAGCACTTATGGTCGATCGGAGGATCGAGAGTAGACATGCCGCCGCTACCCCATTTCAAATTTCAGGCCCTCAGATCCACCGCTTTGCACCGCTCAACCTCGCCGATGGGTCTGCTCGCTTCAGGGCAACGCTATCCCCTGATAGTTGCAGTCGAAGAAGATCTCGGCCTGCACGCGCTTCTTCTCCGCTTATCCACGGCCTGGAAGCCGCAAATGGAAAATCCTCCCTCCTGACAAAGCGTCTGCTCAGGTACCTGAATGGGCCTATGCATTAATTCAAAAGGCTTCCCACTGCTTGCTCGCTCTTCCGCCATTTCCTTTCCTTCCTCACCTAATCCTCTTTGGTGGGCGATAACCCAAGCCAAAGGTATGAGGGTTGTGTGGCACTTCGCCAATACCGCAACGCCTTTCCGCCGCTTCTTCCTAATCCCATCCCGGATGTGTTGTAGCTTGTTCATGAGGTAGACGGATTGAGCATCGACGCACACACCTTCATTCACGCCCATAATATTCGCACCACCCGGCCTCACCAAAGTGAACCCCGATAAGAACACATCCTCCGTGCTATGCTCGATTTCCAAAATCGGCGTAGACACTTCCTACATGGATGGATGGATGAATTTCCAAGACAATAGCTACCCCTTCCCGTGAGGGTATTTCAACATCCGATGTAGAGGAAGAGATCGCTTACTTGGTGCAACCACGGCCGCCCCAAGAGTAGATTAAAGGTTCATGAACGCCCAAGACATGAAATTCAATGTTGTGTTGTCCCGGACCAACCTGAGTCTGAATTTTGACAGTTCCCATCACTTCTCTGCTAGTATTATCGTATGCTCTGATCACCTGAGTAGTCGGCACGAAGTCCGCGGGCTTCAACCCGATTGCATACGCTGCTCGATCAAGGCACATTGATGGCGTAATCCAGATCAACAAGTACCACCGGATCCACTTGTCTCTACACTCCACGGAGACATAGAGAGGTTTGTTATGATTTGTGCCCTCAGCGTAGTTCTTTGTCCGAAAAGGTTAATGCCGGGAACCTCCTCCCGAAAAACCAAATTTCAACCAACCGCTTCCGTGTAGTATCTATAGAGAGTTTGGCCTTGTCCATAGCGTAGATAGGACAAATTTGGTACTCATGACGCCATAAGCAAATTCCCCAGATGGAGATGTCCGCTTGTATCTTCTTCAATTGCTTGAGCACGCCTTCTTCTTCAACTGCTTCTCCTTCGCTTTCAACTTCTTTGTCTTTCCTCGATGCCTCAAAGTTGGTCTAAGTGTGGGCTTGAAATATCGCCCACTTCTTGTCATATGAGCGATCTCGCCAATATACTGTATCATCCGTTGGTTACTTCCCAATCCTCATCCGTGGGCAAGACATAAGTCATCGCCTTCCCACCACATTCCGGCATTCGGTGATGATCGTGCTCGCAAAGACCTTCACCTCATGCCCGCAAAGATTTCGCTCCTGCACACAAAGACTCTCGACCCACATGGGCCTTAGCTTTTCGATTCTCTAATCCTCAAACCTTTGTTGTTCCAACTCACACAAGATACCGGTTGGTCAATATTCCCTGATTTACAATCCCCAAATTCGAGCGAAATTTAGCACTCGACTCTCGGCCCTTCCGCCACCATCGATACTCTCGCCGGCCCTTTGCTCGATTGAAATTCTACAACGTCCGGTTGATCATCTAACCATCCGTAACTTCGCCGACTCTCATAGTCAAACCAATTGATTGTGGCATCTCGATTCTTGGTCATCAAGAACCGGAGGTTGGCAAGGTCCTCTCCCACCGTTAGATCATCTGCTTCTTTCAAATCTGTCCCTCAATCACACATCGCTTTTTTCGCAATCCCACACTCAACTCAGATCGCCCATCGATAAGATGTATTCACTGATCATAGGCTCCTCAAGAAGATTCCCAGATCGCTCAATCTCGACTCAAGAACTCCCTTTTCCTCTCAAATCGCCTGTCCCATCTTCGGTGGTCACCACCACCGCTTAGATTGGGTTGTGGAGATGTCCATCATGCACAAGTCAAGGCAGATAGAAGGATCACCTCCGCTTAGGTAGGTGGGATGGGTGATATAGATACTAGGATCGTAAGACACGACCCCGCTTGGATGAAGTTGATTTTGTTGGGAAGAGGGGCTTGGTTATGCAGTGGGAGAGGATTTGTCGTGACGTTGGGTTTTTCGGGAGGCGCGATCACCTGCTTGTCAATAAGATCCTGGATCTCATGACGCAATCTAAAACAACGGTCGGTGTCATGACCGTGCTGTTGGTGATACACGCAGTATTTTGCCGGGTCGTGAAAGGGAGGTAGTGGATTTGGTAGTGGCCTCATTTAGGGCGCCAGATGCTTCTTCCTGATTAATACCGCCAGAGCTTTGGACAGGGGCATATAGAGGGGAGTGAAGGTTCTTTGGCCTCTGGGTGGATATTTGGTGTTTTGGGTATTACTTCCAGATGCGCCAGAGAAAGGCGTGGCTGTCGAGGGTCTTGGGGGAGTGGTGGTGACCATGCTCACCTCTCGTAGCTGCGCTCACCTTATTGTTACGGTTGAAAGTCCTTCCGGTTGCTCCTTATCCCGGTCGATCGTACCTTGTTTTATGGCATCCTCGATCAGCACTCCATCTCGTAAACCGAGAAGGTAGGAAAAGGGAGTACGATCATCTTCGTGATCAATTTCGTTGAGATTGCGCACAATCATCCCGATTTGATCTTTGTCTCAGAGGCCTCAAGGTCATCATCGATGCCTTTGCCCTCCATCGAAGTTACGAAGTCCGAGAAAGTCTCCTTGGGTTCTGCCTCGTTGTTTCGAGATCACGGGTTGTAATCTCGACCGGTATTGTACGAGTATCAGGCAACAAAGGCCTCAACCCATCTCATCCCAACTTCTTTTACGCCATCTTCTAACTTCACGCATCAGATGGCTGCCACACCGACAAAGTTCGCCAAACAGAGAAAGCTTTTGTGGTCGGGTCAGCCCATTGGCCGCAGAATGTCCGAGAATAGCCAAGATGGACCATGGGATCTCCTGACCCATCGGCGTCAATTTGTGGCATCTTGAATCTGTCTGCAATGTTACGGCTACATCGGTGTACCCATCTTCGATGTCCGAATGGCTTTCACCCCTTGTGACTTCTTGAAAAGCTTCTCCACTTACTCCGCTTTTAGAGTCAGATGGTCGATTTTCAACTCAAAGGGAGAGTCCGGGTGGTTGGGTGTATGAGTCTTGGACAGTTGAGGCGGAAGTGGGGGCGTAGTCAGCCCCGTTGGAAGGCTTGTGTCCTCTTGAGTATTCTGGACATTGGGTAGAGTATTCTAGGTGTTTGGGAGGGTATTCTGACCAGTAGGTGCCTGCTCGGGTAATGGAGCCCCGGGTGGAGGAGCCTGATGTGAAGCAGATTCTCATTGCTAGCCTTAGTGATCACTCGCCGGCCATGATCGTGGCCTGTTGCTTAGAAAATTCCGGCATGGATGGCATCCTCCTCAGACTGCCTCATGCTCTCTTGCATCTCGACGATCATTTCTCTATCCCGCCATATTCTCGTTGGTCCAAATTGACCGACCGCAGAATGTATCTCTATGGCGTAAACAGAATCTCAACTCGACTGCTTGTCGCTAAAGTAGCCCGCCGTACAGAATCCTCGCTCGATACATCGCGCCTCGGCCTTCTTCTTCTAACAACTGGGGGTAGGGAGTGGAACACTGGATGTCCGTCAACCAGATCCTCGGATCGATTGAGTCGGCGACCTCGTGTCCAAAGAGCTTGGGGAATATCTACTGGTTCGGAAGCAATCGTACTAAAACTGCCCCTAGCAAAAAGATAAATAAAGCGAAAAGGAAATAAATAACCAGATAAACGGGCAGCATAACAGCTTAAATTAAATACACAACACACAACAGCATACAACACACGGTTGATAAGTCAAGTCAAACACACTGCCCTCAATCATCGATCATCGTCTCAGATCATCGTTCCCAAAATCAATCGATATCCGCAGACAACCGATTCTCGATATCGACCGATGCCCGCAGTTCGATGCCCAAACTCATAAACCGATACATGCATTCCTCAGAGAGACGACTCTAAAGCACATAACAGATAAGTGAGAGCCAAAACACCCCTATGTTGGGGTAGGGTTTCGCCCTATTTTGTCAGGAGCTAGGGTTTCACTACGCACGCAGCCGTTTCAAACAACCTATAAACGGGTAAGCAACCCGTCCTAGTTTGGAATGGTCACTATGGATCCGAATATGCACTAGGCCGAATGGTCAAAAGGGTGCCCCTAAAACCGGGTTTGTGTTCCCATGTCGTCAGAGCCCAGAGCCGATCAAATTTTATGGACATGCCTTGACAAGACAAGCCTCCCAAGAAATCGCTCGAATGGCATATGGCAAACACGGTGTCCTAGGCGCACCAATGCAAATGCAATGCAAAGAAACACACAAGTGTAGTCAAAACCAGATATCATGAGTTCGAGTCAAGTTCTCTAAAATCCCAAAGAAGTCGCCAGAACTATAGACGCCCCCGAACGCCCGGAGGGTTAAGTCCTGCTCATATTGGGGTCACTACAGTTCAAGGACTCAAATGTCACGGTTCTTAATCTTGAACCAAAGAGTCCAAATCCGGCAAATCGATTTTGAAAACAGATTTTTTTGAAAAGAAGTGCCAAACATGGACTGCTTTGCCAGATACAGAGTCGCCACCTAAATGTTTTTTTAATGGGAAATTTAGGAAACCCTGACTCGGTGCCAAAGGCCACGTGTCCGTCATCACCAAAGTTGCCTCGGCTCGGGAACTTGGGTACGATTGGGGAATGTCACCTTGTGAGCACTTCGCCGCCCGCCAAAGACCGCCTCTACTAACCATGATATCTGTTTTTGTAAACATTGTGTGTTCTTATTCCTGTTATTAGCCTAGATTACTATGTGATGCTCACAAAGATACAAGTATAGACGAAGTCGCTCAATTGGAACAAAACATTTCATGTTTGTTTGTTTGAAAATGGTTTGATGGTGCTACCCGCAGGTAGGCTAAGACGTGGATTTGCCACCCTCGGGTGGGCTTAGAAAACATGATTTTGCCACTATCTAGTGGGCTTAAAACAAACATTTGATGAATTGTCCAATCCAAGTAACCCAACCTCCACCCACAGGCATTCAAGGCAGTTGTATCACATAAGCACGTAGCCTCATGGTAGGCATGCTATTCATGGCAACACTCACACGCATGCAAGGATGCTAAAGCGTAAAACTCAGCGAGTACTCCAAGCCAAAACAGAAGCTCATTAGAAATCATGCATGATCCTAAGTATACATAAATGCCTAATGCAACACATGCAAAAATGCAACTATAGCAAGCTCGGCTATTCTAAACATGGCATGTGGAATGCTACAGCTAACATGTATTCAACTTGGAATTGAAATACAAATGCAGTTAGTATGATACGCCGAGCCCTATATGCAAAAATGATGAATGATGCAAACATGTCATTACATCAGATGCTAATTGAAATATGCCCTAATCTAACCATCATAAGGTGTAAATAAAAGGGAAGAAAGACGGGGTTGGAAGACATACATCACACTCACCCACACTTATTACAATTATGCCTCGCACAGAGGGTCCAAATAAATATACATTCCCAAATGAAAGAATAATACAAATAAATAATACACCCAAATAATGTACAAATTCCTAATTAATTTACAAATTAACTAAGAAAATAATAAATCGCATGCAAGCCGTGGACCGCCTTGATTCGCTTCGATGATGGAATGATGCATGTTTGGGTTGCTTTGCTGAAATCCATGAATGCCCCAATTAGCCTCTCGCTTGCAATGATTCTTGAAAAGCGCCAAGCTCCTAAGACCGCCGATTCTTGATTTGCCGCAACAGAGAGCAGAAAGAGGCATAGCAATGTATTTTCACAAATGTATGCATGTCTCGATCCTCGTACCACCAATCACGCATCTCGATGCATGATGGCCGAGGAGCCGAATTGCACAACTCAATATAGAATGAATGCATATGAACACTACAACAAAACCTAACTCCATCATGGATAATCCGGAGTGTCGGTGACTTGGGAATTGAGACACGTTCCGTCACTCGGAGTACAGAACGTACCTCGTTTCCCGTGCCCGGGCTAACTCCTATCCCGAACACGATGCAATATGCATGATATGCGTGAAATGCAACTAAGATACAATCCTAACATACACAATGTTATGGAATGGCATACACGCTATACGAGGTAATACACAACCGAGCATACACAATGCTATGGATGAAATGGCATACGCAATGCAATAATGGGCTTACACCAACATGAGAGAGCCTCAGCCACACTCACATAGGAGGCCATTAGATGAAAACAAGACAACTCGAATGCGTGCTCACAGGCACGCAAAACCGAGGACGGACCTCAGCAATCAAATGCCACTCTAATGAGACATGGCAAAGACATGGAATATGATATGCAAACATGCAAAAATCAGTAGCAAAATGAGGGGTAAAACAGCCCCTAAACAAGGCAAATGGAACCCGATGCATGGAATCACTCCCGAAATGCAAAACTAGTTACATGAAATGGCTTACAGCTATACAAAGCATGCATAATTTGGACATGAAGTAAAAAATAAGAAGCAAGTTAGCCCCAAAATAAGCATTTTTACAGTATAAAACATGGCCAAACAGTAAGCACAAGTAGGGCTAAAATGGCATACAAAAATGGCTCCGCAAGGGAGGCAATGAAGCAAGTGGTGGATGAAAAGCCCAAACAGAAAAAGACCCTTCTAAAACACTGAATAGGGACCAAAAATATGATGTTTTACAGTAGATGACAAGCCCCAAATCAGTATACAAACATGCTCAAAATGCAATGCAAGATTAAGGCCACAAGAAGGCTATAACATGAAGTACACAAAATATTCATCAAACAGCCAAAGACCCTTAATAAAACATGACAAGAGGGTCAAAATATAGCCACTCTAAGTTCTGATCATGGCCGAAAAACAGAAGCAAGATAGGCTAACAAATCATGCAAAAAAGGGGACCAAAGAGGGGTACAATGGCAAGTGATATATGGAGGTCCCAAACAATTATGAGCCCTTCTTAAATGTTGAAGAGGGGCTCAAAATAGGCCTATTTACAGTTTACATCAGGCCCCAAAACAGATCACACACAAGATAAAAATATCATGCAAGAAAATGGCATTCAAGAGGGTATTGAAGCAAGTGCAACATAAGGGGCTCAAACAGTGTTCAGCCCTTAATGAAACAAGAAAATAAGCTCAAAAAATGACCTTTTCAGTTTTGGTCGAGCTCAAAACAGCAAGCAAATAGGCTAAAAAATGATTGCAAAATGAGCTCAAAAAGAGGGAAATGATGCTTACCCTTGAAGACTACCCCTTGGCTGCCTTTTGGCTTGAGAAATGCTGCCTCCTAGCTCTTGGAAAGCTCCCAAGTTGCTGGAAATGGAGTAGGGGTGGTGGTGCTAGGTGGTGATGAACAAAGGGTGTAGAACTTAAGAATTTTTGAAGGAAATGAGAGAGATGGAGAGAGATATGATGCAAGAGCTCCAAGACCAATTTTTTCAACCCTAAAACCAGACCTTAGCCGCTGGTTCTATGGTCAAGAGAGGGGGAGAAAAGGAGGGAGAAAAGGGAGGAAAAATGGATCAAGTTTTCCCTCCAAAAGAGTTCCTCCTGATGTGTTTTGGAGGGAAAAACAATACACAAATGTAATGTACTCATCGAGGATCATGGCCGACCACTTATTGGAGTTGCAGGTGGCCGGCCGGCCACCCCCTATGGCCGGCCGGCCAAGGGTCAAAAAGGCCAAATTGATTTTCTAGTCTGCCACCACATATTGGTGGCCTCCCATGTCCCCTCAACACAACCCTGTGGTTCAAAATTGGCAATTGTAAAACAGGAGAGAGAACAAGCCATTTTTCAAAGGGGTTCAAAAGGTTCAAGTGGAATTAATGGCCGGCCATATAATATTTGTGGCCTCCCAAGTGTGTACAACACAAATATGTGGTTTGGAGATGAAGAAAGTGGCCCTAGGGTGGTCAACATTGGCTCGGAAGTGAGAAAAACGGGCATCGGAGGGCGCCGGAGGAATATAACTGGTTGCTGAGACAATTGCTAGCCTCCCACCCTTCTACGGCCTTCCTGGTGATGAAACAGAGGTACCTGCCAAAAAAGAACGAAAACCGATGCAAAATGAATGTTTGGGGGCCAGAACGCAGCCGGTTCAAAACCGATCATAAGCACCGAAGTGGCATTCGACCACGGTGGGTCTTCAGACTCTGTCCCTCAAAAGGGAGTAAATAAGATGCATGCCAAAAACCGGAGCAATCGGAGATAGTTAGGCGGTCCCGAACCGAGGCACACGGCCTGACGGCTCCGAAAACCGGGAACCGGGCTCCGAAATGGGCAAAATGGCCTACAGCCACAAAATGTAGCCCACGGCCACTGAGAGATGGTCTACGGGACCTCTCCCTCCCCTCAGGAAAAGAAACAGAGAAAACCGAGTCTGGTTCGCAAACCGAGGCAAGGCACAGAAGAGGGTTCGGAAGTCCGGAGGCAGGGCTCACGGCCGCGACTCTGAGACTTCTGAACGAGCACAATACGCAACATCACCGAGCACTCAATCGGTGACGTCTGAGTCTTAAGGTCGGTCAAAAATGGGGTGTCTACAGCTTCCTCCTGAAATGGAGCATATGCATAACGTCTTCCACATTTCTATGTTGAGGGACTACTTCTGGGATCCTTTTCATGTGATAGAGCCGACCTGTGTAGTGCTAAGTGATGACTACACTTATGAAGAACAGCCTATTCAGATTGTGAACAGACGGATCAAAAAGTTGAGAAACAAGGAGATTCCGTTAGTGAAAGTTGACTAGCAAAACCATGGTGGCGTGTATGCCACTTGGGAAAGGGAAGATGACATGGCCAAAAGATATCCTGAATTGTTTCCACTGAATCCTGTTTTCTTCCAGAATGAAGGTAATTCGAGTTTGGAGGACCAAACTCTTTTTAAGGAGGGGAGACTGTAATAACTCTCACCACTAATTACTGGTTAATCACTGATTTCTGCTAAACTGAGACTGATTATGATAAGTAATTGAATCGATTGAAATACTGAACTGACTGACTGAAATCTGGAACTGAATTGATTGAGTATATCTGTTCAATTGTATGTCTATCTGTTGACTGTTAAATTATCTGTTCATGTTTTATGCCTTAAACTGCAAATTGAAAGCCTTATCGGTGGCCGAATCCGAAATTGATTGATGTTTTATGATCATTAGAATTTATGTGATTTTATGGCATATTTAATTAAAATGTGATTTGGTATGATTAAATTAGATTAAATGGTGATAAATTGCAATAGTTGGCTTAATTACTATCTTACCACTTAATGGCCCACTACATGGATCATTTTTTAGCCTTATTATACATTTAGCCAACATTTCCTCAGCCATTTCTTATCTCAACCGACTAGGGAGAGAGAGAGAGTGGGAGATTTGAGTGCAACTTGATGGCTTTGCTTGAAATCTTGAGGAATTGAAGGAGTTTTGCATAATTGAACCTCTAGACTTGTAGTTGAAGAACCTAGGTATGAATTTTATCCCCTTAATTGTGTATTTAAGTTCTATCTAGCATGGATCATGGTAGTTTAAAGAGCTAAGTCAAGAATTGGTCTTTTAATGTTGAATTGAAGCTCATTCCATGCATGTATGTTGCCTTTCACGAGTTTTGAGGTGTTTGTTCATGGAATTACTCATGCATGTTCATATTTTTACAATGGACCATGAATTCATCTTGTTTTTGGAACAATTGGCTCATTAGAGCAACTATTTGAAGCTTGAAAGTTGTTTAAAGTCTTGCATGTCCAATTGAAGTTATGTTCTTGAGTTTTGGTTTGAAATTGAGTTGAATTGATCTTCCTTTGGGGCTTTGGTTTTACAATTGAGCTTTGAATCATGTTAAACTATGAGTTTTGAAGTGTTTTCTGGAAAATTAGCCCAAGAGGATCGAAAGTGGTACTTTAAAACTTGATTTTGAGCCTGAGGTTCAAATCTGGGAATTCCAGATTTTGAACTCACGCTCGAGCGGGGTGACTGGCGCTCGAGCGTGGAATTCGTGCTCCTAGCACTTTGCACTGTTTTGTAGTCTGCTCGAGCGGGGTATTGGACGCTCGAGCGGGACCTTGTGTCTCACGCTCGAGCGGCTATCCAGCACCCATCGAGTGTGATTTTCACACATCCAGTACTTTTGGCATGTTTTACAGTCCGATCGAACGGAGTAAATCGTGCTCGAGCGGAGTATTTTGTTTGCCTTTACGCTCGAGCGGGGTAACCTGCGCTCGAGCGGATCCCCTGTTTTCTGAAAATTTTGATAAATGTTGTAAAGTGCATCCTTGCATCCTCATTCCATCCTAGGCATTCTTAGGCCTAGTTTAAGGCATCTTAAAGAACCGCACCGAGTCTAAGTAGGGACTAAGTCTTTGATTCACGAATGTGTAAGTTAGTGTGTGTTTGTTTTGTCACTGTTTAGGGTTGGCTTTCGGAGACGCGCTCTAGCTGCTTATAGCCCATAACTCTGTGAGTAACGATGTCGTAAAGATATGTTCAAAGATGAATATTTTCTGACTATTAACTGAACTGCTTTCTAAATTGTTACTGTTAACTGAATGAATGTATGTCCTCTATTCTGAATCAGACAGTGGCATCCTTAGCGCCATCGCTATCAAGTATCGCTATCGCTTGTTACATAGATCTCTGTCAGTTCCTATCTTGGAACTTCTGTTTACTGCTATGATGGCCATCATTGACTGTTCGGTCTTTTAAGACCTACTGTTTACTGTACTGTTATGCTAATGGATGTACCACATATGACTGTTATGACTATTATGACTGACTGAAATACTGGTTTAATGAACTGTTTTCATTACTGTAAGGACATTCATTCTCAACCCCTTTACGCATTATGTTATTCACTGGGTTTTAGCTCATTGCTCATATATATATATATGTAGGTGTACAGGCACCGGACCGTTGCTAGAAGCGTCGGGGTAAACTCCAGTTTTGTCAAGCTAACCTATGTGCCTCACTGTGAGGTTCTGAGTCCGTTCAAGCTATGGCTTTGGGGTGTTTCAATTTTCCCATATCTATCTCTGTATCTGTTTTGTAATACTGTATAAGCTGTAGCACTTTACTGTACTGTTATAATAGGGATTAGGTCCCTGTTCTGAATGATTGTACATATGTATAGACTGTTTCATTATGAATGTGCATATGAATGAAAAGTCTTTTTGCATACAGACTGTCACAACACAATGGACATTGTTTATTTACTGTTTTGGCTTCCACCACTCAGACTGTATTCAGACATTCATAAGCAGCCTTCGGAATCATGGATTATTGGCGATTCTACACGGTTTAAACCCATAGGGGCGGGTTTGGGTCGTGACACAAGGAGAAAATGAACGCTAGGAAGAAGGCGTGGAAGGAGAGGTAGAAATGCCTAATACAAAGGATAATGTGATAACACATCCTGTGGAAACACCCATTTTATTAGAACCTATGGTCGAACAGACCAGCACTTCGAAACAAGTACCATATGTTCATAATATTGGACAAGGCCAAGGAATTGGATCATCTACTGTTCCATCTACTCAGCCAATGAATCCATGGGGTGGCCTAGTAGATGCCTTGGGACAGCAGTTAATGAACACAATGGAAAGGTGGGCAACATCCTTTTTGGATCGAATGAATATCCACCAACCAACAAACACAAGACACATGGAGGAAATTTCAAATGTTCCTCAGCAAAGATTGGCTAGAGATAAACAGCCTATGCAAATTAATAGACATTTTAATGGTCAAACTAGTAATCAAAACTATAAAAGACCACCACCTCAGTCTTGGTATGAACCTATTTCGAGGCCTATAGCAAGTCAAAATGCCTCATTACTTAACAGTGAAGCCATGCAAATTAGTGGATCTGGCCCAGTACAAGAAAATGGTATAAGAATGGTTCCAAATCTCATGTTCGAAGTCATACTTGGCACGAGGGGGTTCCTTTATTTGAATTTATACTCGGGGGGTTGGAAGGTTTTCCTATAAATGGAAGAGACACAACACCTGTTCCAGCACCTTTTGCAGAACAGGCTCAAAGGGGGCACCCATACCCCCAACAGTAGCCGGCACCACAGGGACAACCTGTGAAGCCCCTGAAAAAAATGTATTTTCTTTAAAAACCCTTATATTTGAATTATTTCCTTGAAAGCCCCTCAATTTCTTGAATTATTTCAAATCTTGCCGGTTAGTATTTTTTATTTTTATTTTTATCGAAACAGGAATATCCTAGCCGAATTAGGTTCCTTAGCTTAATTTAATTTAATTCTACATAAATAAGGTTCCAAAACATAAGTTTTATTCCAAGCCCTCACTTCTTTTATTAATTTCAAGATTTGCCCCAAAACTAGTACATGTACTTTTTATACTATTGTACCACCAAAACAATTTGAGATCTATATATACATTGGGAAATGTGTCCATAGCACCTATATATTGAATAAAAAATTTCCCATTTCCTTTCCCCATGGCCAGCCAACCTAGGAGAATGTGAGGGACCAATTTTCAAGACTTGTAATTATGATATTCTAGAAGCTCTAGTACCTAGTACCCTTAAATCTAGGGTTGTGTTCCCAGCACTAGTTCCATTCCAACTAGAGGCCAACTAAATATTGTCTAATCACATGATTAAGTTCCCTAATCACTCCCTATTCCATTAGACTCCAAGTAAATCCAAACTTTTCAATCTAATTCTAACTAGTGGGCCTTTATGTCTTTTTACACCAAAATTGCCTATAAATACAATCACCCCCCTAGCATGGCATACACAAACAACACACACTCACATACATTCGGCCTAGCGGAGAGAAATGAGAGCAAGAGAGAAGTCTTGAGAGGGAGAGGAAGGAAGAGGAGAGCAATCTTGTTCAAGCCTAGCAAATAAGCCACAACACAACTCTCTCTTTTATTTTCCTTTTTCAAATACATGTTCTTAAGGCATCTACCCATTGTTTTCAGTTGTGTTATTAATGGTTTCCCTGTGTTAAAAATGATAAGAGATGAGCCATGATTCTACTTCTCTTGTAGTTTCCCTCATTTCAGTACAAAACTATCTTTTTCATACCAATCTCTCAAACTTTCCAAAGGCACACCTTCAAGCTAATTTTTTGAGTTTAATATATATTATTTAGCATGTTTTCATGACAAAAGAAATGAAAATTTTCCCTTAGTGGATTCCTTTCTCACAAATCTTCTTGTTTTGGGTATTGTGCCTTAAAAATTTGTTTTCACAACCAATTTTTAAAATTTTTAGAAAAATGTAGAAAATTATTCTGGACCTCCATTTTATGTCAAAATCTTCCTTAAGGAGTTAACTTTCAACTAAAATTTGTTTCATTGAAAAACAATGAGCGGTTTGTAAGAAAATCAAATTTTCGTAACGGTCAACGAATCTGGACAGCGCTGGAGTGTTTCTTAAAGAACTAAAAATCTAGAAAAGCTATCCCATTTCCAAAATATGCTCTGGAAACTAGGTTAAATTCTCTACAAACCATAGGGAGGCCGAGTTCGGTAAAAATCTAAAATAGCCCTTTGGCTTTAATCTTTAAATGGTATTGAATTTGGAAATTTAGTTTTGCATGGGTGTTTTATGCTCTTGTGTACATGAATATGCTTATTAGTTTATGATCATGCCTTGGTATGATGTTTCATGTGTTATAGTTATGTTCATTATCTTCTTCATTTTAATGATGCTCATGCTTATGTGGATATTACTATCTTGGTGAGTTTGTTCTAACTTGACTTAAAACATTGATCCAAACGGAAAACTTAATTGGGATGGTATTGGGTTTTTAATCACTTGAATATTGAAGAAATGATAATGTGTTATGTATGGATTGATGGGATGTGCTCCCTAATTAAAGGTTAAGTCTTGAGCAAGTGGTTGTCGCGTAAACCCTGGAATGGAACGGACGTATTCGGACTCTTTACGATGGTTTGATTGGTGAGATAAGGTTGGGTCTAGATGGGACATTCAGAAAGATAAAACTTTTTTGGAAGGATAAGGTTGGATTCATGAGGTAAAACCTTTTTCTTTTCGCTGTCCCTTTTGAGGCCCTGCGGTTGATGCTACGTAGCATATAACCGTTGGTAGGCATCCGAGGTTAGTTCTGCAACAAAGCAGCAAAATGGGGAGTTTCGAATAGTCCGGTGTCCAATTCTTGTGGTTGGGAGGATGAAATCTCTTTGGGGGATTTCTAGAATACTAACCACTAACATTATAACCTTATTATCTATTTGAATGACATGCTCATTTTCTCTATTATTGAAATTATTGTTATTGACTTGAATATCATGCTTCACTACATGTTTGCCATAAATGTGATGGTGTATTGGATTGGGAAAAAGGGACGGGGTGTGTGTGCATTTACTGGGCATTCAAAGCTCACGGCGTTTCATGCCAGGTATTGAAGACTATTAGGCTGGTCGAAGGCAAAGCTGAAATATTTGAGGACGTATGGCTATCCTATGAGAGTTAGGAACTAGTTATGTTAAACCTGTTTTGAGATTGTAAGTGATAGATCCTATGTTATATTTAAGATATGATTTTTTGTAATTTGTATATATATAGCATTTGTAACCTATCCTTATACTCCGTTAACTCATGTAGGCCTTGTGTTAATACCCTGTCAAGATCTGTCAAAAAGGTAGCTTTGCTATCTAAGGTGGTTGGACTTAGAAGGGAGGCTATTTTGACTCCTTTGACCTTCCTGGGATCTTGCTTAGTTATTAGCCAAAGGACTCATTAGTGACATTTCCTACTCTTGTAACCTTAGATAAACCCTGTATTTAATGGTTAATATATTAT
This sequence comes from Camellia lanceoleosa, assembly GCA_025200525.1. Taxonomy (NCBI): domain Eukaryota; kingdom Viridiplantae; phylum Streptophyta; class Magnoliopsida; order Ericales; family Theaceae; genus Camellia; species Camellia lanceoleosa. Next base: position 79,584,558 of record CM045762.1, on the reverse strand, counting down.
CTGATGTTCCCGATTTTTGGGGCGTCACACAACCAGTCCCAAATATACCACCGTATGGACCAAGAGGACCCTAGGCACAAGGTTGTCTACCAAATCCTGTGTATATTCCTCCAATAGTGGTTCAACAGGCACAAAATATGGTCCTTAGGAACCAAATTGCTGATATTGTTAGAGAGATGTGTGGATCAATGGCTCGAAGGGTTCAAACTCCTGTGTACAGGAAACCATATCCAGAATGGATGGATAGGGTACATGAATACCCAAGAGGATTTAGGATACCAGACTTTGCCCTTTTTTATGGGAATGGAAACTAGTCAACAGTGGAGCATATTGCTAGGTTTGCTACTCAATATGGTGAATTTACCAATAATGATTACATGAAGTTAAGATTGTTCCCAAATTTTCTTACAGGGGCAGCCTTCGTATGGTATATTAACCTTACGCCTAGCTCCATTCAGACTTGGAAACAAATGGAAGAGGCATTTCATGCCCAATTCTTCCAAACGGAGCCAGAAGTTTCCATGGCAGATTTGGCAAGGTTGAGCCAAAGGCTTGATGAAAAGGCTGCTCAATTTATTGCCAAATTTAAAAGAGCATGAAACAAATGTAGAGTTATCCTACCAGAGCCAGAATTCATGAAATTGGCTCAAAATGGCTTAGAGTTTAGGCTTCGAAAGAAATTTGACTCAACTGAGTTTAGAGACTTAGTGGAACTAACTTATCAAGTGTCTAGGTATGAAGCATTACTAAAGGAAGAACAAGACCGAAATAATGCATCATACAAGAATATTATAGAGATCCTAATTATGAGATTGATGTAGCAGAGATTGTGGGGAAAGAACCTGTGATCTGTGAGGCATTAATTCATAAGGATACAACAATTGACTAGTAGTTTAAAAAGAAAGACCTTCATAGGAAATACTCTTTCGATTTAACAAAGACAGATGACATTTTTGATCGTTTGCTTGTGGCCAACTTCTTTAAGTTACCAAAAGGAGTCAAAATTCCATTTCCAGATGAACTTAAAGGAAAAATGTATTATAAATGGCATAATTCTTGGTCTCACTCGACTAAAAACTGCATTGTTTTTCGAGATAGGATCCAAGAACAAATTCGGAAAGGAAGTTTAAAATTCCCAGCTAAAGCAGAAAAGGCCATGGGGATCGACAGTAATCCATTCCCAGAATGTTGTTGTACCAGACTTCCAGAATTTATCCTTAAAGGAATTGGAAGAGGTCAATGTGCAAATGCATGTTGCCAGCCAGACTATTGTCAAGACAGACACTAGAAGTTCACCAGTTGTTGGACAATGCTCTACAGGTCAGAGGAAAGACTCTGATGAGGAAGCACTGGATGGTGACTCTTTAAAGGTAGCAGTTATCCAAAGAATGTGTCCCAGGTGTAGGTTGAGCTATAAGTGGCTGAAAGGGCTTCCCCTTGATGGGAAGCAATATTACAAGGATGTGCAGAGACGTCTTCAGCCGACCAGTGCTTATAACAAAAGGCCATATCCAACTGGTCTTAGGCAGCAGCCATTCATGGCTGAATCAACAGCTACTAGAATGCAATCCAAGGGTAAGAGGCCTCTACATGAGTCTAGACCTCCCAACTATTACAGAATGGAGGGCAATCGTCCTGAAAGAAGGACAAAAGTATGCTCAAGTTATGGGATCAAAGCCAGAAATTGGCCCCCTAGACCAGCCTCACACAAGATGGAAAGTGGCCACTTTTATGGAAGGCTTGAATTAGGCCCAAAACAAGGAGTCAGGGCTAAGCAATGGCATTCACATGCAGCTTCGAAGGAAGAAAGAGACAGCTCAACAACTGAGTTGGGAGGTTCATGGGTGCTTGGAGTCCTAGATTGGTTTGTTATGCAGAACAAACCTAGGGAGATACCTGCCCAAAAAAATGCTGTTGGAGATCAGGGTAGGATGGTTAAACCTCCCCTGATGGCCCCAAATAATTGGGTGTTACTAAAGCATCCAAAAACAAAGGAACCTAACATGGTCCCAGTAATTTCTAGATCACAAAGGAGGAAGATCCAGTATAGGTACACTCAGTACCAGAAAGATCTGAAAGAAAATGAAGAAAGCTCTTCATTGGTCCAGACAGAAGGAAAGAAAAATCCAAAGTCAGACCATAGTCCAAAGTCAACTCTACAAGACAAAATGGGTTGCAGCAGAGAACAGTTGGCCAAAGTTCACTCTGAAGTAAAAGCCAAAGAGAGGTCCAGTTTAGCGGGATTGGAAAAGGCTTTGATGGAGAGTGATAGCGAGACAGAGGAAGAAGTTGGCCTAGGCCAAAATAAAGAAATGGTTGAGAAAGAAATGTTTGAAGCTTTCATGACTGAACAGACATTTTTGGTTGGAAAGCCAGCAGAAGCAGACCATTCGAAGGAGTTTGTTAGTAATGAAGTGCCAAAATGCAGTATGGAAGATGCTTCTGAAGTAGTTAAACAAGGTGGCCAAGAGGAGAAATAGGTACAGCCAGCCATCCAATTTGGCTTGTTTCCTCCAGTATTAGTGAATACGGTACATATACTACCACAGGAATTACAGGCTGGAGATAAGAACCAAGAGGGTCAAGAAATTGACCCAATTCCAGTCTCTAGTGAAGAATCACAAGTGAGTATGGTGCAAGATGAATCCAAATTGGCTACCCCAATGGAAACTGAAAACGAGAGTGAAGAAGAGGTGAGTATTAACCTCTCATATCCTTTTGAGTATCCCATGACATCTATGACACAGCATGTCAAGCCTTTGTATATCAAGGCCTTCTTTGATGAGATACAATTGAATCGAGTCTTGGTGGATAATGGAGCAGCAGTGAACCTGCTTCCGAAATCTTCACTGAGGAAACTAGGAAAAAGGAACCCCAGGTTAATCCCAACCAGCACAACAATTGTTGGCTTCACTGGAGACAAACAGATGGCTCAGGGAATTTTGCCCATCAACCTGAGTGTGGGAACCAAGGACTGCATGACGGCATTTTTCGTTATCGATAGCAATGCTAAGTACAATGCTTTACTTGGTAGAGATTGGATTCACACTAACAAGTGTGTGCCTTCCTCTCTGCATCAGAAGATAATGATGGCCTTGGGCAATGGAGAGACAGAGGAAATCGATGCAGATCCTCAACCCTTCATAGCTTGTGCAGACTTTGCAGAGGCCAAATTGTATATTGAAGGAGTGACATCACTCAGTATACTGAGAAAACCTGATGGATTAGCCGAAGTGACGGCTGATGAGGAATTGGCACACCTGAAACATTTAGTCTAGAAAAGTGCTGATGAAGAACTTGTTGCGAAGGATGACAATGATGCTTGATTGTAGGCAGAAAAATGAAATTCAAGAAGCCAGCTCTTTGGCTTTAATTAAGTTCTCAGTGTTGGACGTAAAATCAATAATCCAGAAGGTGCAAAGGCAAGAAAGAGAAGCCATGATAATTGGTTGTAAGCAGGAGCAGCAATAGGCCAGGGTTTTGGCCCTTGATAAATACTGTGCATTGGACATTGAAGCAAAAGTCCAGGAGATAAAGGAAGAAGAAGCCTTATGGATAGACTTTGTCTATGAGAAGGATGATAAAAAGGTTAAATCAAAGAAGCTGGAAGCAGAACAAAGCAAGGAGATTGCTTCGAAGGCAGAAGGAATCAAAGAAGGAGCATCAGTAAGTTCTCAGATACAAGACCCCTTGGAAGAAGTGGACTTAGGGGAAGGTTCTATACATCAACCCACCTATGTAAGTGCTTGTTTGAACGGTCTTGACAAGGACCAGTTATTGGTGGTCTTAAAAAGATACAAGGATTGTTTTGCATGGTCTTATAATGAACTACCAGGATTGGATAGATCATTAGTGGAACATAGGCTCCCTATGAGGCCTAATTTCAAGCCATGCAAGCAAAAACCAAGAAGAATGAGTCCAGAAGTGATTCAGAAAGTTAAGGAGGAAATTTTTAGACTCCTCAAGGCAGGCTTTATTAGGATAACCAGGTATGTTGAATGGTTATCCAATATTGTGCCTGTAGTTAAGAAGAATGGTAAAATGAGGTATGCATCGATTTCAGAAACTTGAATTTAGCAACCCTAAAAGATGAGTATCCTATGCCTATAGTAGATTTGTTGGTAGACAGTTCAGCAGGGCATTAAGTTTTATCAATGATGGATGGGCATTCTAGTTATAATCAAATCTGTATTGCAGAGAAGGATATCCACAAGACAACATTCAAATGTCTTGGGAATATTGGCACCTTCGAATAGGTTAAAATGCCATTTCACCTGAAGAATGCTAGGGCTACATATCAGAGGGCTATGAACACTATCTTTCATGACCTCATTGGAGGGTATTTAGAGTGTTATATTGATGATATTGTAGTGAAATCCCAATCCATGGAGGAACATTTGTTTCACTTAGAAGCAGCTTTCGAAAGAATGAGAAACTTTAAGTTGAAACTCAATCCTCTTAAATGTCCTTTTGGCGTATCATCTGGAAACTTCTTGGGCTATGTAGTACACAAGAAAGGAATACAGATTGACCAGAATAAAGCCAAAGCCATCATTGAAGCCAGACCTCCATCAAGTAAGAAAGAATTACAAAAGTTCCTTAGATATGTTAATTTTCTTTGAAGATTCATTTCTAATACTACAGGGAAAACTAAAGTATTTCTTCCTTGTTAAGGCTAAAAGATGAAGAGGAGTTTGTGTGGACAGCAGAGCATCAAACTGCTTTTGAAGGAATCAAAGCTTACTTGGCCAACCCTCCAGTGCTGATGCCACCAAAGGGTGATAAGCCCTTGAAATTGTACATAGCTGCAGCAGAGGATTCATTGGGAGCTTTCTTAGCCCAAGACAATAAAGTAGGCAAGGAGCAAGCTGTTTATTACCTTAGTAGGTTTTTAAATTCTTGTGAATGTAAATACTCAGCTGTAGAAAAGCTGTGCCTTGCATTGTATTTTGCTGTAATGGAATTAAGATATTATCTTTTGCCTACAACTGTCTTGGTAATTGCAACCACAGATTTGGTTAAATATATGTTATCTAGACCCATGTTGAGGGGAAGAATTAGCAAATGGATACTAGCTTTATCGGAATTTCATCTAGAATATGTCCTCAAAAAGGCAATAAAATGACAAGTTTTAGCTAATTTTTTGGCAGACCATCCATGTCAAACAGAAAGCCAAGAGATAATGAAACTTGTTATGGCTAGTGTTGAACCATGGCAAATATGGTTCAATGGATCAAAAGCCAATAGTCTAATTAGAATTGGTGTAGTAATTAAGTCACCACAAGGAGTAGAAACCACGCATGGTTTCAGAGTTGGTGAAATTACTTGTTCCAATAATCAAGCTGAATATGAAGCCTTAATAATGGGACTGAAAATACTTATTAGATTACAAGCTCATGCAGCTGACATATTTGGAGATTCTCAATTGGTAGTTAACCAAGTAAAAGGGATTTTCAAGTGTCAAAGTATAAGCATGTTGCCATACTAATTGTTGTATTACATCTGCTTTCTCAATTTCAGATAGCAAATGTAACTCATGTCCCAAGATTCTTGAATAATAAAGCTAATGATATGGCTAAAAAAGCTTCGAATTTCAAGAGAAGGAATAATACTCAAAGGGACATAAGCCAAACAACATATCAGAAATTAATACCACCCTTAAATAAAAGGAATGTGGTCTTGGAAGTCAATCATAATGACTTACAAGAACAAGATTGGAGGCATCCAATAATGTAGTATCTGGCTGGCCCATCTTCGAAAGCCGGCAGAAAAGTTAAATTGCAGTTTATGCAATACATAATGTATAGTAATGCTCTCTACAAAAGGGGGGAGGAGATGGGTTATTGTTGGAATGTTTAGGCCCAAAGGAAACATTGACAGCTATGGCTGAGGTTCATGAAGGCATTTGTGGTGCTCATTAGCCTGGTGTGAAGATGAGATAGTTGCTTCGAAGGCATTCCTACTATTGGCCAACTATCCTTAAAGACTGCATAGAATGTGCGAGAGGTTACAAGGCATGCTAAAAGCATGGCATAATAAGGCACGTGCCCATAACTGACTTGCATACAGTTGTAAAGCCTTGGCTATTTAGAGGATGGGCCATGGATATGATGGGAAAAATACACCCACTCTTTTCGAAGCATCATTGTTTCATCTTAGTGGCCACTGATTACTTCACTAAGTGGGTTGAAGCTAAGCCATACAAGCCTGTAGACTAGACTGAAGTCATTGGATTCATTAAGGATTTAATCCATAGATTTGGTATCCCACAGACTATAACTGTTGATAATGGGACTGTATTTGATGGGAAAATGGTAAAGTCTTTTGTGGCAGAGTTTGGAATTAGCCTTGTTAATTCCACCCCCTATTATGCACAAGCCAATGGTCAAGCTAAATCATCCAATAAGTCTTTGAAAAAAGGAATACAGAAAGTTGTAGAAGATAATCCTAGGGATTGGCATAACTTATTGTTGGATGTATTGTGGGCTTATAGAACTTCTCCAAGGTCAAGCATAGGAATCCCTCCTTATACCTTAGTATATGGGCATGATGCGGTGCTGCCTGTGGAAATTAATGTTAAGTCCTTGAGGGTAAGATGCCAAGACCAGTTAGATCTTGAGCAATACCAACAGAGTATGTTCTTGGAGTTAGAAAGTATAGATGAAGCTAGAATTCTGGCACTAAATAACATTCTTTTCCAAAAGAAGAAAGCAGCCAAAACTATAATAAGAAAGTCAAACACATTGGCTTTGATGAAGATGATTTGGTATAGAAGACAATACTTCTAATAGGGATTAAAAGCCATGAGTTTGGCAAATGGTCACCTAACTGGGAAGGACCATATTAAGTTTATAGAGTCTTGCCTTTTGGAGCATACCATTTGAGAAATTTGAATGGATATGTACATCCCAAAAAGATTAATGGCAGATATTTGAAGCTTTATTATCCAACAATATGGGAAACACAAGGAATAGAATAAGTGCTAAATGAAAGAACATGAGAACACTTCAATGATAAATAAGAATTTATTTCATAAAGAGTTAGATACATGTAGCCATAGATTGGCCCAAAAGTCAGTACAGTGTTTAAATTGTTCTTTTACAATAGATGCTCTATTCTTGAGGGATAGAAACAATTGAATGGTTGTAGTCATTTCTTGCTTTCGATCAGCTAGCTCTTGATTAGTGATTTGCAGCTTGGTAGTAGTTCAATTCAAAGCTTGGTTAGCTGCTGATAATTCTTCCTCAAGTTGAGCCTTCTTTTCCAACAATTGAGCTTGAAATTGAGAGACAGAAGAATGTTGTTCTTTCAGTTCTGACACTTCAGCATGAACTTTAGAAACAAAACTCTAATCTCTCAGCAACTTCTCCTCTGCAGCCTTAGCAGCATGACAGATGTTGATGTAAAAATATATGGTAGCTGCTGCCTGAGATAAATGACTTGAAACAGTCATGCCGGATTGTTCAATAATCTTGCAGCACTGGAGGAAGCCATCTTTGATTATAGGCCTTTGTAAGGCTTTGAAAGGAATCCTCGAAAAAGATGCCAACAGTTCCAGACAACTGTCCAAGTCTATCAAAGGCAAGGAAGTCTTACCACTGGAGGAAGAACTCTCAAAAATTTCCAGCAAAGAATCAGCTAGAACCAATGGCTTAGTCTCATTGATAGTCATTGGAGAGGCGGAAGGTATGTCAAAAAGACTAGCCAGTCTAGCCTCAAAAATATCCACCTCCACTACAACAAAATTGACTTTTCACGGCACCACATCCACGACATACAATGAATGCAAGCCGTAATTTCTCATTTTTACGACTTGCTTTTTTTGTATGTCGTAAATAATAGACTAACCACGACGTGCTTATTATGCAGGCCGTAAATGGTAAAAATGATAATTTTTTTACGGCTTGCATTGCGTGCCGTAATTAATAAAACTTTTTACGACATACATATAGCATGCTGTTAATACATCAGTTATATACGACATGCGTCTGCCAGTCATTAAAAATAAATCACTTTTTATGACTTATTATGTAGGTCGTGAATGGTATGTCACTTTTTATGACTTACTATGTAGGTCATGAATGATATCCCAAAATAACAACGCGCCAAAACCCAATTTTTTTGGCGCCACTTATAAAAAAAAAAAAAAATTAATTTATTTTTCTATTATCAAAGAGACTCATACAATTCAAGAAAAAAAGAAAAAAAGAAACAAAAAAACACAGAGTTTTAAGAAGAGAGGGAGACCTAGGTGAAGGGAGACCTAGGTGAAGGGGAAAATTTTCTTCAAACATTGCTTCAATCAATTGAATCGGTAGAGATCCATTGACGCGTCTACTTCGACTGCTTCGACTTGGATTTGGCTTCAATTTGTAATCTGCTTGGACTACTTCGACTGCTTCGACTGATTCGACTTCGACTGCTTCGACTTCGACTGGTAAGGCACTCTCTCTTCTCTTCCTTCTTCCTGAAACCCTTGTTTCGTCTCTCTCTCTCTCTGTCTCTCTGTCTCTCTCTCTCTATCTGACTCTCTCTCTCTCGGTATATATATATATATATTTATATTCCCCTCCTCTCTTCTCTTCTCTGTTTTTCTGTTTAATCTCTCACCATCTCCCTATTTGGTAGTTCTCTTACCATTTTCCGGAAAGGCCACCTCAAAGAAACCATATCTGTAGGCTAAGATGTTGTCTGTTTGCCAAGGGAGGACATAGGTCTGGTGGCCCGCAAAGAAACCATGTTTTTCCCTACTTTTTTTCTCCTTGTCTACCAATGTTTTGAAGAATTTGTTGCTATATTAAAAATCATTCATAATGCTGGACTTCTGGTAAAGTCAGTTTCTGATTTCATGTTTTGTTGCATACATTTATTTCATTTGTTGTGTTTTTACTGCATTTTGTGTCTCTCGTATGCATATTGAATTTGATTTTAGCCTTGTTTTTTTCTCTCCATCATTTGTTAACCCATGACTGGGTAATATGCCTGGCTTTCATGCTGATGTGTTTAAGAAAAGGATAATTTGTATTTGTTCTACTTTTAAAAGTGATTAGGGTGCCAAACATCTTATAGTTTACCACTTGGTAAAAGGATGATGGTCAAAGACTGTTGAATGAACATATGAAGATGATGGTAAATAATTAGATGTTACAAGATAGGAATATTTTCATACATGGGTTCAACTTGTTTCTCTTGCATGACACCAAGATCTGCTGCAGCATTCAGGATGCCAAGTGAAAAGTCGAAAAGAAAGAAGATTGGGATTCTACACTGCAGTTTCTAGTGCATATGGAGAAAGTAGGCCATAATGTTGCTTTTCTCATTTATGTTGCACTAGGTCTCATTTTTTAATTTAGGTATTGTAACAGGCCTACGAAAAGCTGTTGAAAGTTTTTTAGGCAAATCGGTAGGTTCAGTATGCTGTGCTAAGAAATGCTTTAGGCAGATTAAACACAACCTGATTTACAAGGTTCAGGACACGTTTCTGGACCCACTAAACAAACTAGTTTAGCATTTTGAATATCCACTTTTAGGCAATGGCAGCAATGAAAGAGAAAGGGTGGGATGGCCATTATCAGGAATCCCATAGCCAGTAATAAGATTCCTACTTGATGCATTTCAAGTGTTTGGACTAGTCAAGAATTCTCTGACAAAAAGGTAAAATTTTAAACAATGTTGTCCATTTTTCATTTTTTCACGTTCTCCGGGAATGTTTTCCATTTATGTGGGCTGAGATTTTCATCAACTGGAAAAAATTTATATATGAGCGATATTTTAAAATTTATATAATAATTTAAATTCTAATCAATGTATAACATAAGTTATCTAAAGGAGCGGTATAAGGGGCACGTAAGCCTAAAAGTGCACCGATTTCTTAAACCTTGTTTCACATGCTTTGGTGCTGGCGTTTGACCATCTCATTTGTCGTGGGCCACCACTCTCAATTTTTAATTTTTTTTTAAAATTTTAAATATGATATTTGGATCAATTTATGCATATTTTAATTAATATTAGATTGTGAAATTAAGGATCAAAATTCTATTAATATTGAAATTTTAAAGTTGACAACTGATTTTTTTTTTTTTAAATGACTTAAATTCAAAATTTTAAATCTTATTTTTAAGTTTTATTGTTTGGGCTTTTGGCCTGTTACTTTACCACTCAGCTCCATTAATGGAGCTGGCTCGGTGGGGTTTTGTGAATTTTATTTTATTTTCATAATCTTTGGTACTTCGTAACTGCCAAGCTTTGTTCTGATCTAGCAAGTTCTGTACTAGTTGAGTTAGTTTAACATTAATTAATAACAATTAAGTAGATATAATGAACATAAATTAATAAAGAATTAAGGAAGCAATTAACTAATAGTTAGTGCACTAGAGAAGTGACTTTTTTACTGGAATAGAAGATGCTGCAAATGCTTTTCTCCTTTTCCTTTCCCAATGTCAGGCCCTTTGTTGTCTCTATATGCACCCTTCTATCATCTTTTATTATTAATTAGTCTTATCATAAGGTACAACATTGTTAATATAGTCTTATCATAAATTAATAAAGAATTAAGTTTGATTTATTGTTTAAGTCAAACTTCACAACTTGAGTCTTATCATAAGGTACAACATTGTTAGCTTGCATGTTGAAGTGTGACTCTCTACATGTGTATAGACTTGTCTGCTTCTCTTATCTCTCTCCATCTATTATCTATAACTCATATTACAGCTTCCTTCTGTGTATTTGGTTTAGTGAGGTTGTCCCAGATTGGTGAATCTCCTGCTTATGCGTGTGAAGGCCTCTCTTTTTTTCTACACAGAAGATGTAATGAGAAAGCAGAATTGGTTCCAAGAAGATAAAGTCAAAGCATTATAATAAGGTAGACACTATGTGATCCCTTTATACGATCTTATTAGCAGAGTTGAAATCATCTGGAATGCATATTGAGATATCTTTTTTTCTAAAAGGAGTAAAAGACCCTTTTGGATGTTTGTTTCTTCTGGCTTAGTTGTTGAACAGATTTAGACTACTTTGTATACTTCTTCACTTATAATATTACTCTTCACTTATAATATTATTATTAATATGGAGCACACTGTTCTTTTTCTGCTTTAAATGCCATAAAATCTTTCAAATATTTTGTTTGAAATGCTTCTTTTATAAATTTCACCCTTTTGTTGCTTGTGTTTATTCAATTCATTTCTAGTGAGAAGATCTTGGTTTAGTGAAACCAGTTTTAGATTAATCTCGTTAGATAGTAAAAAGTCTCAATGTTGTTGATTTTCTGTATTGGTGACTGGATTAAGGGTCTTCTACTTTTCCAGCTTCCAATCATAGATAATTAACCCTACACAATTCCTGTTATAGACTTAAAACTACACCAGAGGACACCACAATATTCTAACCTGCCAGAAGAAACCTGAAGAACTTCTGTTATATTATAATGGGTATTATCATTTCCCTATTTGTTTTAGTTTTTTCTTTTCTAGTGGAAAGCATAAATGCCATATCAATTTTTAACTAATTTCAGATTAACTAGCAAGGGCAGATAGTGAAGGATGAATGCAGAACCATGCATGTGTCTAACACAACTTTTATCTTGCAAAAGAAATCAAACACTTGGATCATGACTGACCTGTACTAGTGCAGAGTTTCAAAAATATTTCATTGCCACTCTTCCCTGAACTTTTGCTTAGTCTATCCTGTAAAGAATGCCGAAGAGCACTTGTTTTGAGCCAAAAATAGTAGAAAAATGATAATCAGAGTCATCAAAAGACCACTTCACAGAGTTTATTGTTAAAAACATAATCTCTATATATGCACGGGCACACATATATAAATAAATAAATAAAAAACTGCATCGTTGACTGAAATCAAATGGATTACAGTTTGGCAAGAGGCCTCACTTGCAGAAACCTGTTGGTTTTTGCTGTCAATTTGCAAAATAATAGATTTGCTGTCAGTTTGGCAAGAGTGCACTCTGGTATTATTTTGTGAAGTTTGTTGCTTTATATTGGATAGTAACTATTGTATTTGTCAGAGCTCTTTTTCTATCCAGTTTTATATTGTGATTTATTTATTTTTATATTTTTCAGAGACTGGATGATTAGCATCATATAATATTGGAGATATTTGTTAGAGATATTTTAGGGGCATGCTTATATCACACCTGGAATTCTCTATCTTTCATATGCATTCTTGTTTTTGGGTTCCAAGCTGCTTGGTTTTCTCACCTACTTCTGATTCACCATTGTCTTCTACCTATATTTTAATTGAGATATTTATTTCGCTTTCCTAATTTAGTACTTGTCACTAGGAGAGCATTATTCGGTTTCTATAGTCCATTGAAAGTGTTTGTCCAATCCTCATCGTATATTTATTTATGTGGAAAGTGCCTAACTGTTTGTTTTACCTTAATTGTCCTCATAACTGATTGGTACATTTTCTCCATTCTATTTGGATAATTGATGCATTTTCTGTGTTCTATTTGAATGTGCAGTTTGATGTCACTTTTCCAGCCCTTCCATGTTCTATACTCAGTCTTGATGCCATGGATATCAGCGGCGAGCAACATCTTGACGTTGTATGTACTGCAAAGAAATTTTGCATATGTTTTACGTGAAATATTCACTTTAATCTTGTCATGTGATTCTTTCTTCTTTTTTCAAAATTAAATGCCATAAATGTACAGGTTCTCCACTATCAGAGTTTTCACCATGCTGACACTTTTTGTCCTGTTGTCTTGCACAAAAAATGGTTTCATTATCCTGAGCGCTAAATATTTGGATACTGGTAGTAATATGTACACCATGCTTCTGTGAAGTTACAAGATTAATGTAATATAGAGTATAATGCTAATAGAATAAATATGGAAGCATGGCAAGAGTAAGAAGAATTTAGCAAAGCACAAATGAAGCACTGTTAAAAATTTCCATCACAATTTTAACCTGAACTGATCCAAACCCTCCCACTTACATTGAGTGACATTTAATTTTATCCATGCTTGCAGAAACACGACATTGTCAAGAAAAGACTTGATACACATTTTAATGTAATAGAAGAAAGGCAGGATGGTATTGGTGCTCCCAAGGTCAGTAATAAGATTGTTCTTGAAATCCAACAATTGTTTACATCTGTATATTGAATATATATATATATATATATATTTCCTTTTATGGTTTTTTAGAGTGGGAGGAGGGGGGGACTTACAATGATGAAAATTGAACCCTTGGCACACCGCTCCCCATTAGATAACCATGTTACGATGACTTTGGCACATGAGGAATACCTATTCCCTCATTATATGCCTATATATAGCATTAACCACGAATGGCATTTCAAAACTCATAATAGGTTCTAATGGTAGAAAGGGGGCATGTTTTGGTGGAGACTATATGTTTATTGCAAACCTTGTTGATTTTGTTGTGGAGCAAACTGCCTCCAAATCATTCATAATTTGATGTTTTATAATGAAATCCTCTCCCTTTTTTGCCCTGTGAGCAATTTTTCTGCTCTTTTTTTTGGCTCTGTTTTTTTCCTTAGATTTTCCTTCTCTTCTGACTTTTTTTTATCAATGGCACAGATTGAAAAGCCTTTACAAAGACATGGTGGGAGGCTTGAACACAATGAGACATATTGTGGTTCATGCTATGGTGCGGAAGTGGTATGTTTTTCTATGGCCTTGTGTGTCATTGCTAAGTTGAATATTTAATTCTGAAGCTTTGACAAGAAATTTTCATAAGAGTTATGGATTATTGAGCTAGACATATTCAGTTCATTTCTGTGTCTATTTAATTTGGAAGAAATATCTTCTTACTTTGGAGCAATTTTGAATAATTCTTAAGAAACACAGATATATATAAATAGGATATGGATACAACACGATATAGGCATGTCAAATGTAGGAAACAGGCTTTGGTACAACTAAATATATATTTACAACAATAGGGCTTGGAAAATTTCCATAATTTTAACATTTACCTCCTTGGTTCAAGTTATGACAAAAGTCTCTTAATGACCATTGCCAACATATTTGGTTCTACCTCCATTTTAATTTGTTCTACCAAAATTTGAGTGTTTAATGAAGGCCAAATTCCTTTTCTACTTCTCATTCCATGATTTTGTTTATTACTTTTGATAAGAATGAGAATGTTTGGTTAAAAGTTGGTCTAAGAAGGTGGTGCACGTGTACAGTGAGTTTTGTCTTCTTACTAGTCTGTAGCTCTTCCTGAAGGTCACATTTTTGTAGTTTCTCAAATGGACAAGTATATGTTAGTAATGGTTCATGTTATTTAGATGTTGCTCAATGTGACCTTGGATACGTGAAGTACCCCTGCCAATTCATTTGGGAAATCACAAGTTTATGCTCTATGTATTTTTTTGTTGTAAAATATTACAGCTTTTATATCTACTATAACTTGCAATATCACCTTCTGATCGTAATGTGTAGGAACCAATTCTGCCACCCACTTGTAAGGAAAAACGCTTCATTATGCAGGAGTTCACATAGTCGTGGTAAGTGCTTTCTATCAGTTTACATCTCATATTGTTTATCTTCTTGGTTAGAAATCTTGACTACTATTAACTTAAATTTCTCAGAATTGTAACATGTGAGGTGCATTTGCCTAACAGATGGTTCAGATGATGAGTATGAGCCCAATAGTAGCAGTGACTGTGATGATAGTGATGGCTAGTTTTTGAGGACTTTGATGAATAGATTTCTATAATCTTTGAATAGTTTTGGATTTTGTTTACAAACTTGTATATGATACAATTTTGGATGGTTTTTAACTTTTTTGTTGAATTTAGAACTTTAGGATAATCCTTTTGGGTTGTTTTGAACTTATGGTTAATTTTTGGATGTTTGGAATGTATTGACAATTTTTGAATGCTCATAATCTATGGATGTAGTTTATTTTTTATGCTTGAAACAATATTTTGATGGTTGATTGATATTTTGTGAAGCTTGTTTGTAATGTTTGTTAGATTATACAAAACAGGTTAAAATAGAACTTGCTGAATTAAAAAAAAAAAAATAATGCACATTTTACGGCAAGCAAAGTAGGTCATTATATGAAATATTCCATGACATTCCATGTACGTCGTGGTATGTTCTACTTATTTACGACAGGTATAATAAGTCGTTGTATTACATATTTTACGGCGCGCAATCAACGTCGTTATTTGTCTAATCAATTTATGGCGTGCAAAAGTAGTCATAGAAAAAGTAACGACGACGCACAAAATCTGTCGTTAAATAGTTTTTAACGACATACTATAGCATGTCGTAGAAAAAGTAACGACGACGTACAAAATCTTCTGTTAAATAGTTTTTAACGGCATACGAAACATGTCATTGAAAGTAAATGGCTTTCCATGACTGGTCATAATATGACGCGCGCCTGCACGTCGTAGAAGGGTTTTTACGACGTGCATTGTGCGCTGTAAAAACCCTTTTTTGTTGTAGTGCTCATCCATTGATATGGAAGGTGCAGAAAGAGCTCTGGTAGAAGGAAGAAATGACTGCATAGGAATTGGAGAAGAAGGTGAAGTATCCTTAGTAATCTCTATATTTCTTGCTATCAGTTGGTCAAGAGAAGAAGGACTGGAGCTAGGCAAAGGTAATAGATGATGGATTGGAGAGCTACCAGTACCCTTAATGTGAGAGTCAACTACCATCAAAGATGAAGTAGCAACTGGAATTTCCTTAGGAAGATGAAGAGAAACAGTGCTCGATGGAGAATCAAATTTAGTAAAATCAAAAGACAAATGAGGGAGGAATGGAGTTAAATCAAAAGAAAGTAGAGCAGGAATACTTGGCCACAAGGAGGGTACGGAGAATATAGGCCTAGAAAGTGGGAGTATTATCTGAATAGATTTTACATTTTGCGATTGATCAACTTCAACCGAAACTGAGGAAGTCCTTATTTGGAGAATAGGCTCAGTAGGGGTTGCTGCAAAAGAAGAAATACAAAGTAATGTCAAGTCTTAATACCAAGAATTTAACAAGAGAATAAAAGAATAGAGGCATGAAAGAAGTTACTTGTTTCAGAAGTGGTAGCAATGATGGGAGAGCTACGAAGGGAATAATGCTCAACAGTGTGCTGTCTTCTCGCAGTTTCCCTTGGGATTGCATCAGCAGCAGCAGCAGCTTCATCTCTTAATAGTTGTTGCTGCTGCCTTTTTTCAGCTCTCTGGAAAACAATTATTGGCTTAGAATGTTCCTATTTCACTGTTCTGGCAGCTGCCTCATGAACAGGGTCTTCGACCAAATTAGAAGGGGAGACAGTCATCTTCTTTCTCTTTTTTCTTTGCAGTGGTATTTCTTGCTCTTTCTCAGTCTCTCTCTCTCTCTCTTCAATTTGAGATTCGGACTCTTCAAGAGTAAGTATTAGCTTCCTTTTCTTTTTCTGCTAATGTTTGTCTTTGAGAGCAACTAGAGCTTCAGCTCTCTTAGGAGATTCTTCTTGTGGAGACCCTACACCAAGAGGTATGAATGTAAAGGAAACAGATAGAAAAGTCTAAAAGAAAATAAACTTGAAAATACATACCACTTTTCGAAGCAGCTCTGGTAACTCTAGCAGGAGGAGGTGAGGCTGCAGGAACAGTCTTGGCAGCTGTGGATAGAGATGGAATGTTCTTGACTATTGTTGGTTTAGCCTTAGAAGGCACTCCTAACCCTATCAGTAAATCATGAGGGTGTATTGCTATGAGCAATTCCATATTGGCTGTCCATCAGTTTTGAAATCTTTTCAAAGCCAAGCTAGAGGGAAGAAAGGGGACAAATTTGAACTCACTCAAATCTTTCAACAGTTTAAATGTTGCCTCTTCTAGTTTTGATTTGGGTACTCTCAGGTCTCTAGCTGTAAGATGGACATTCGAGAGGCTGCAAAATGGAATGGGAATCCCTTGAGTAAACCTAAATTGCCTAGCAAACTGAGAAGGGCAATATACCTCAGATATACATTTATAAGCTCGAGGGTTTAAAGTACCAATAAATAGCTCCCTAGGTAACAAAATGGAAGCCCACATATCTTTGTGTGGTGGGATGGAACACTCTTTATCAGCCAAGAATGTTTGCAGCCAAGCTGGTCCTTTGTTGGCATCAAAGGGGCAGAAGAAGGTTTGCAGATGAAGAAATAGGAAGTTGATGAAAGAGGTGAGGTAATAGGCAAATGAAGCAGGATAAAGAACAATTCTAGCATATTTTTCTCCATAAATGCTAGGATCCTGAACTAGGAATTTTAAGCATTTGAGATGCAAATCAGTAAAGTAAGCAAAGAGCCAGAGTTAGAGTACCCAAAGGGGACCTCCTTGGTTGATATCAAGAGGTTTCTCACAAAACTAGGAGCAGGCTCTATAAACATGGCCTAAGAGATAAGGGGCCAAGGCTATGCGTTTCTTCAAAACAAGGGCCGTCGCAAGTGGAGCGAACTCAGGTATGATCCGCTGAGATGATGTACAAAAAAGAAATTTATAGAGCCAGTATAAAATAAATGAAAAGAGTTCTCTATCTCTCACGGGACCTTCCCTTTTATTTTTAGCCATTACAAAATCACTATAGGAGGAATTTAAGGGTGGAAGGGAAAACTTAACGGAAAGGTTTGGGTAGCTGGGTGTAAAAGGAGTGCTAAGTGGTGAAAGCCCTAAGAGATGGCAGATATCAAGAACGGTGGGGACCATCATGTCACACCGAAACTAAAAAAAATTAAAAGCCATGTTCCAAAAGCAAAGAGCAGTAAAAATAAAAAAAGGGTCTTCAGGAATGATAAACCTAGAAAGACGAAGGGCGTCGAGAATACAGAGCTCTTGCAGGTCACATTCTCTTGCAGGCATAACTCTGTCATACCATTCCTCCCACTCAGCCCTCAATGTCCGCCAGCAACGGTGAGGTCGGGTCATTCTCCAATTTCCCCAGTCGAGCCCCCCTTCATAAAGAAAAAAGTGGTCCTCCAAACGAGGGTATAAAGCTGGAAGTTGAGCTGGAGCTTCTCAAAAAATGGGACCTAGGGCATATTCTTGTTTATCGCTATGGCGAGGAACAAAGAGGCGTCCGTCTTTGGCACTTGACCCATCAGTTGTAAATTTGGCGATCTCTTCCTCAATACATCTCTTCAAAGCCATTGTTGGCTTTATATGATCGCCAGTTGGTACTTTCAGAGAAGAAGAATCCATTTGTGGCAAGCAGCAAGGAAGAGAGGGTTAATAGAGGGAAAGGGTCTATGTGTTGAGCAAACGAGTGAATTCAGAGCACGAAATAAAAGGGTTCTAAAACCTTTGTGTCTAGAAAATATGTCGTGTAATTCGTAAGAAAGTACTAAAAGTACGGATATGAAGAGTTTCCTTCAATATTGATACTTTTGGAGGGAAACACATCTCAGATGCTGATGTTAGCTTCGAAATAAAATATTTGGCTTCGAAACCAGATTTTGGCGCCAAAGTCAAATAACAACGGCTTCGAAACTGGAAAGCTGGCTTCGAAGCACATTCCACACCTAAGGATATAAGAATGCTCAAGTATTTGTTTACTTCAAAGGGATTAAAGGCCTGTTTTAGGTTTCTTAATGAGAGTAGTATCCTTCGAAGCAAAACTTGAGATCCCTTAAGGATGGGCATAGTTGTTTGAAGTATCAAAACCAATAGTTGGTTTGATAATATACAGAAAAGATTACTTTTTCGGATTAAAACAGTGCAGCCCTCGAGAGGGGTTTCCATATTTTTTAAAGTATGGACTGTTGTTTGAAGCAAAAATGGTCAATTTAAAACTGATTGATCGTACTAACCATGACCATATGTTGGATATGATTAAAATAAGCTTTAAGGGGCAAGATTGTTAAATTTGAAGTACTGATTTTAAATGGAAATCAGCAAAAAAAATTGCCAATTGTATTCCATGAATTGGAAAAATTCATGTTAGTTCTTTAGTCTTTCATTTGAGATGATTGAATCCAGATTCGAATGATGAGATTGTGGAGTTCGAAGCCCTAAATTTGCTTATAAAGACAAACAGAGATAAAGTCAAACCATGCCAAACAAAGAGAAAAGTCTTAGCTATATTAAACAAAAGCAATTACATCACAAGGCCCTCCTTGGGTACAAATTCGAGTTCATAAAAGTAAGGAATTAAATAAATAATAAGATCATGGAATTTAGTCCAGCTATGGTCAATAAATTTCTGTTCTTTTTTTAATCTATCATCTATTTTCTCCAGGCTTGGTTGCTGAAGTTGATGTGCTCTTACTTGAAAAAAGAGTTCTTCAGCCTTTATTTCGAACGCTGTTTCTTTTAACCCTTGTTCCAGCTCGTCCATCTCCGAGTCATTCCAGTACGTAGAGTCTTTATTCTTGAAGTCATCGTATTCTTCGATGATGTTCTCTGCTTCGTACTGGGTATAAACTCGAAGGGATGAAAGTTGATTCAAAGATTGGGTGGTGGCCATAGAAGTCCGGTGCCAATGAAGAAGCAACGGGAGTTGGTCCAAAAACATTTGGAGTTCTGCTTGGGCGATGGGGTTGAGGACGTGACCCCGAGTCATAATATCACAAGCCCATCGAAGGTTCTTGAGATGAACATTGTCTTTAAGAACATTGAAAGGCAAGTGAGAAAAGGCCGCAAGCAAAAGTTGGGCTTGCTTTCGCTGAGTTATAGTAGGGGAAGGTGGAGGCTTATAAGGAGGAAAAACCTTGTCCGCAGAGAGGGTAAGCTTCAGTCTCTCTGTCCAGCAGGGATTTTGTGGAGGAGGAGGTATAGAGGTTTCCATTTCGAAAGAAGGAGGAAACTGAGGGGCATTAACACAATCAAGCCAGTCAGAAGAGCAAAGCCTTGCCTTATGGGCTAAGAACGATGGGTTATACCCTTGTGCCTCTTCTGGGCGTCGGGTAGCTTGTACTATCTTTGTAGGCATGGAGGATGTGTACCATGCTACGAGCAGATTGTCCTTTAAACTGCGTCGGCGGTCGATGGGCACGTAAGGATAAACCACCGAACTTCGAGCATCATAAGGGAATTCTAAAGGATCAGTGAACTTGACAAGGTGGTGATTAACTCGCTCCCTTAACTCACATGCCTCAGGTTCCGACCAGCTTCTCCAACCAGAAGTCCCAGAGGAAGAAGAAGCCACAGCCTCATTCCATACAAAAGATTGTGGATTAGAAGAAGAACTTCCCATGTCCATATTTGCAAATTTCTGAATCAAAGGATTGTGGACAGTGTGTTCGTAGTCTAAGGGTTGATAATTTGCAAAAGCTTCCATAACTTGAATATAGAAAGGTGGGTAAAGGTGACTAATCAATGCATGAAGATTCTTTCGAGGAGGAATGGTATTATTAAACAACTCTTCATATGCTTGATCGAGATAAGAAAATGTCTATTTATCCGTTGAATTGGACTTTTCGAATACTGAGATAGTGAGCTTGTTTAAGGGATCAAAGGGGAGTTAATGCAAATGTTCATCAATGAATGATGGTTGCATTTCTGGAAGAATTCAAAACCCATGCACGTTCTAAGACGTGGATAAAAGACCTTGATCCACTAATATCACCAAGTATTGGGTATATTAGTGCGGGGGGTAATGTTGGCTACATATTTTGTATAAGCCAATTACAATTCAACACGTGGCAGAATAAGGGCAATACGGGAAGACTATTCAAGTTTTTGATCGTGATCGTACACGTGACAGTTAGTATTGGTCCTTGCAATGCGTAGCACTGGATCAGGAAAGAGATGCAAAGTGATGTGGCTTCAACGGTTACTCACATTCAAATTCAAAATCAGGAGGGAAGCCTAACTGCAGGTGATAGCATAGTGGAGCTAACTTTAAGGCAACATGATCAACGATCATGGAGGAGTAATTCGACGGTTAAAAGTGCAGTTCGATGGTTATCCTTGAGAAGTATAAATAGCAGAGAAGGCCCTCAGAAAAAGCCCCAAGACTTAGATCCAGAAAACCAGTTTTATTCTACTTTATTTCTTTTCCAGTTTTTATATTTCTTGTTCTTTACATTTCTGTACTTCAAATTCCTGCATTACATTTCGTTCCTAGGAATAGTTTCAAGTAGATTGTTGCTGTAAACCTCTATGAGGCTGAATTGGGTCGTTGTAAGTCTTTCGTTTTACTTAATGAAATACTGTAATTGTTCTTCATTTAATCATTGTCAGTTTATTCCTCTTAAGCAAAGCCACCAGTAAAAATCCTCTTCATTGAGGCTGAAAGAACTAAAACGCAATCGTCTGATAATTGGTTGGCAATTAAATTTTTGTAAAGACTGATTAATTCTTGCTGGCACGCTCAAAATTACTGTAATAACCTTCGAAAGCCAAAAGGCCAACAGTTATATAACAAACATTATAATGGTTTATAATTAAAGATCACAAAAGGTCATCCTATAACTGAGGCAAATGGTACATCCATTTTTGGGGTGTATATTATAATTTTTTTATAAAACTAATCTATCCCTTCATTTTTTCTTATAAGTAATTTACACAAATCTTCTTTTAGATCTAGAGAAAATGCATCGAGCCTCTCAAGTTCGACATAATTGCACCAGGTTCTTTTAAAGTTTTAATTTACATAGTCACATTTTTCATCAATAATTTGTTAGTTTGATTGGTGAAAAAAAAAATGATATTGTCATCTCTTCTATATTGAAATTAATATTTTTTTCTTCTATCTCTTTGTCTATATAATCTACATTAGTTCTAATTATTTTAGTTTTACTAAAAGAGTGGTCAATATAATTTTGTCAAATTTGTGGAGTAGTTAGTGCAATCTATCTTTTCTAAGGGTAAGATTTTGTCAAATTACACAACCCTCCCTTAATGTTTAAAGAAAATTTTGAGAATTACACTGAGCTCCCGCAATGCGTTAATTCTCATAACACTTAGTGCCTTTTAATATGTAATTCATTAGTTGTATTATCATCATGTCTACAAACCATCAACATTAGTTTGGATTGCTTTAGTTTGACTAAAATGGATGTCAATATAATCATGTCAAATTAGTGAGGCTTATTGTAGTTTTCTAAACTTAGAGATGATGGGTTTATTTAATTATTCAATGTGATGGCCATTAAATGAAATAAATTTTTTATTTTCGAAGTGGAAAAAAAACATGAGAAAATTTGTAAAAGAGAAGAATATAATAAATAATATATTGGGGACATCTGGTTGAGTTTTATTTTTGGAGACATTGTAATTGTCACTTAAGTTTTCAAATAAATTTGAGACATGCAAATTTGAATGTTTGGCAATGCTTTTAGCTTTAGCTTTATGTTGTGTAATATTAATAAAATAAATAAATATATAAACAAAACAGATAAAAAATAACCTTACTTTAACACTAACTCTCAATATTAACAATATTCACAGCTTTGCTTATTTGCTTGATTCTTTATCTTTATGACATGCTCGCTTCGATCATGTAAATATTAAAAAAATAAATGATATTGTTAAATATAAACTAATTTCTAAGCATGATATTGATAGAGTAGAAAATTGTTAAGTCTGCATGCAAACTCATTATGTAATCAAAGAAATGAGCATGTGAACCAAGTGATTTTCTCTGACACAAAAACGTATGCAAGCAAAGCAAAGGAGCACAATTTTAATATTTTGCTGATTTCAAGTACTACATGGCCATTACATTGCTCACCAGGGAATATTTTAGAAAGATGATTATAATTAATTTTTTTGGTTATGAGAGAGAAAGTAGGTTGTAATCTGAAAAATGAATTATAATCCACTTTCCAAAATAGGCCTAAATTCATGGCCCATACTTTTAATGTTACCGTCATTTTTTTTTTTGCATGTTGACATTCTTCTTTACATCTAATTCTTCCTTGGAAGAGTTTATCTAGTTATAAAATTTATATAAATATAAAGGGGTAATTACTTGTCATTGGCCAGGGAAAAACATTGCCAAAACATGAATGATGCAAGTTGTTATGGTGCCATTTGATGATTGGGTGCAACTCAAACACTATGAGGGTGTTACTCTGAGTTACACTCATCCATATTTGTGTATATTTTTTTTCTCTTTCTCACTATATATTAATTCCTCCAAAATAAAAAAATATCACAATAATAATATTATGGTGTCATTTTTATAAATATAAGTCATCTTCATAAGTATTTTTATGTTAAAATGAAAAGTTCTTACTGAGTCACATCATTTTATATAAAAATTTATATGAATTTTGTTTGTATATCATTTAATCTTCCACCCACAGCAACTAATGAATCCAATGAAAGGGTTTATTAAAATAAATGGTTAATTATACCAAAACTCTCTTAACTATTAATGAAGAATAATACTAGGAATCATGAAATCTTACATGAAGATTTCTCCTCCTTTAATTAGTGTGTGGTATTTTCTTGTATGTGGTGTAATCTATCGGTGAAGAATCTTTCATGATCATTTTTATGATATTTTTTCTCATGATTCCTAGCATTACTCATTAATGAATATCGCTCTATCCCTTTATTTATGAGCTCTTATATTTTGACCTCCTCAACTTCAAAATATATCAATTTCAACCCTTTAGACTATTTCTTAAAAGAATGTATCTGTACAATTTTCATAGTTAAGAGAGTGATAATTAACTAGGTCTTGATTTAATTAATCAATTAATAAACTATCCACAAAGCTATTAGACTCCCAACTAATACAGATAGACCTTTGAGATCCTCTCTCTCCCCCTTACACTGCAATTGCATATTCTCGTCTTAGCTGTACCACTTCCCTTTCTTAATAGGACATGCCACCTTACCTTCGTTTGACACTACCTCACCCGCTTTTGGTATGGTTTATCATTGACTTCTAAATAAGTTCTATAAAACAAAAGGTTGTGAAATCTGGGTGTTAATGATGACATTTATCAATAAATTGTTAATTTTAAGGCGTCATATACAAGTGCTAAAAAAAGACCTCATATGACTCCAAATGAGAAATTACAGAGCCTAAATATTTTACAAATCTGTTTAAAAATAGTTTCTGAAAATTTTCAAAATTTTGACTTGATAATTTTATGATATATGTGAAATCAGACGCTACATATACTTAAAAAACATTATTTCGGACAAAATTCCAAACACTCTGGTGACATAAAATTTAAAAAAAGAAAAAAAAAAAAACATATTTCTTTGCTTATTAGGCTTTTATTTTCCTAAGGGACATGGACTTTTGGGACAATACATGGAAAAATAAAAATAAATTATCAATAGGTACTAATAATTAGATTAAATTCCCATCAAATCTTATTGAAAATAAATCATAGTAAAATCATCCATAAAAATAATTTTTTGTGACGATTTTGTGCATATGTCGCTAAAAATTGACAATTTGTGTCTTTTTTTGTCATGATTTCTAGAAATTGTCACTAAAACTTATAATTATTGACGTTTTTCTGTGATGAATTTTCCAAACTGTTAATAAAAATTAAAAATTAAGAACATTTTTTTTTGACGATTTTTTTTTTTAACTATTGCTAAAACTTATAATTAGTGATTTTTTTGTAACAAAATTTTCAAACTATCACTGAAAATTTTCAAGCTATAGTGACGCTTTTTAATAGTTTTGATGAAAAATATCGTTAATTACCATAAGACTTATTAGACAATATGTTCACCTATTTGGACCGACAAGTCCCCTAAATAAAAATTCTTATAAATGCATAGAATTTGATCATAAAATTAGACACAACTCTTTTACTAATTTGTATGTCCCAACTCATGTAAGAGGGTTGTGTCAAATTCTATGATTGAGTTATGTGCACATAGAAGAATTAATATATAAATGGAAAAAGCTTGAGACTAAGGTGCTATTTGATAAAACTAAAAATTAAATATGAAAAATTGAATGCTGAATTTTTTAATTTAAAAGGTTGTTTGGTATGTATTGAAATTTAAGTATTGATTCAATTAAGCTGTTTGATCTATACAAGCAGTTAAAGTTTGAAAAATAATTAAAATTTTAATTCTTTATTTATATTTTTACATTGAAATATTTAAGTAGATTATTTTATCAAACTAATATAATTGGTAAAACAAATTAATGTAATCACAATTGTAACATTATAAGATTATTTGGAATGATCTAAATAAGTATATTTTTTTAACTTTTTACGAAAAGATGTATAACATTGTCAAGAGATAATGTGATCCAAATAAAATAAAAAGGCAAGCTAAAATAGTGTACCCCAAACAACCCCTATATTTAAAATTTTGAAAGATTAGGACTATTAGGATTTTTCTCTCTTGTATAGATATTAAATCATTCGTGCAATAAAATAATAATTACAAAGATAATCAATTAAAAACTTATTTTGTATTTAATTATTTTACTCATAGTATCACCAATATCAAGTGTCCATAAAATTCCTTCACACTCATAATGACGTGAATTACTTCAAATTAATTATTGATTAGTTTTAAAAATCAATCACGTCATTAAAAATAATTTAAAAGTTATCTTCTAAGAGTCTCTTGCCTTCCTCTAAACAAATATACACCTAATACAGAATTACATCTTTGATGCAGAATGTATTTTTCCACGCTTTGAAATTTTGTTTCTACAAGTGACTTTAATAAAATATAAACTCCCACGAACTGTACAACACTCACTATTGTACATTGCAAAAATTAGTTTAATCATTTTCTTCTTTCTTTCTATATTCATAGTTAGCTGTGCAGTCGTGTCGGTTTTTTTTTTTTTTTTTTGGTTGGGAATAACGTTGGTGGTCCTTACTCCTTGCCTAAATCAACAATTTTTTTTCAAATTTATATTGTGGTTTTCAACAATATATGAAAGTCAACAATTTTAAAATTTATATTTTGATTTTTAATCACGTGTTAAAGTCAATGATTTTGCATTGTACTGCTGGCATAAAAAGTTTGCGCTTAGTTTGAGTAATTTAATTTATTTTTTAGTAAAATTATAAATATATTTTTTTAAAATTTATTTAAAATACGAATTGCTCTCTATAATTTTAAAAATTACATATGCACCCTTATTAAAAAAAATTATTTAATAAAATTAACTGAAAAAATGAAATTCCTAACTACTCTCCAATATAATGATAAAATTATCTAAATTATTAATTGAAATAAATTTCTAGAATCACTAAAAATTATTAATTGATTTGATGATTTATTAATAAAATGATCATTTGTTATGAAGTTAAAAATTCAAAGAGCATGGTGTAATTTTCAAAACTACAGGGGCATTGTATTTTATAGGGTTGAGCAAGGAATTTGAAAAATCTACAATCCGAATCGGTCCAGTCTAATTTGATAGGTTTGGAGTGGTATTTTGAATTCGTGGTTCGATTATGGATTGGAAAATTGGAAATCCGTTCTCCACAGATCGATTTTGGATTGGAATTTACGGTACTGGATTAGAATTGATCCGAACCATATGTAATTTAAACCTTATACATACTTAAACTATATACATACGATACACCTTGATGCATACAATCCTACCCTCTTATATATTATGTTTGTTTAAATTAATCGTGGAACTATATGCATTTTTATGTTTCAAAAAATCATAGGTAGATTAATGTTGAAATGAAAATATTATACGATTTTTTTTGTCAATAAATTATGTGAAACCGTGATTCCATATTGAGCTGAACTGTGTTTAAATTGTTTAGTTTGGATTGGTTCTATGATATAGATTGGTTTGTGTAGACACCCCATTTTTGACCGATCTTAAGACTCAGACGTCACCAACTGAGTGCTCGGTGATGTTGCATATTGTGCTCGTTCTGAGATTGCAAAGTCTCGGCTGAGAGCCTTGCCTCCGGGCTTCGGAACCTTTTCGTGCCTTGCGGTTTGCGAACCAGGTCCTGCTTTCTCCGTTTTCTCTTCCTGAAGGGAGTGAGAGGTCTCGTAGACCATCTCTCAGTGGCCGTAGGCTACGTTTCATGGTCGTAGGCCATTTTTTCCATTTGGAGACCAGTTTCTGATTTTCGGAGCCGTTGGTTGTGTGCCTCGGTTCGGGACCGCTTAACTACCTCCGTTTGCTCCGATTTTTGGTACACACCTTGTTCCCTCTCCCTAGAGGGACACTGTGGCCCGGGAGACCACCTTTGTGGTCGTACGCCACCTTCGATGCTTAATAGTCAGTTTTCGGGGCCTCCGGCTGCGCGTTTTGACCCTCGAACCCTCGTTTTGCATCGGTGTGGGTTCATTTTTGGCATGAACCCTAGTTTCATTGTTAGGAAGGTGGTAGTATGGTAGGAGACCACCTTTTCTTCTTGGAAACCACCTTTCCCCGGTCGGCCGATTTTTCTTGGCAGGTAGGTGGTCTCCCTCACTTTTGAGCCATAATTTTGGGTCTCCCATACCACCATTGTGTTGCATTCACCTGGGAGACCACCAATATGGGTAGGCCGACCACCTTTTCTTCATGACCCTTTTGACCCCTTGGTCTCCCTCACTTTTGAGCCATTTTCGGGTCTCCCATATCACCACTGAGTTGTATTCACCTAGGAGACCACCAATATGGGCTGCCGACCACCTAGTTTTGAGTTGGACCTTTTGACCTGGCTGGCCGACCACAAAAGACGGCTGGCCGGCCACCTGGCCTGGTCGGCCTACTCCTTTCTGTTTTGTCTTCCTGAGTTGCTTCCAGCTGTGCTAGCTGGGAGGCATTTGCTGCATCTTCCATACACGTGTATGGAGGATGTTTAATCTTGCTTCCAAGCTTCCAAGAGAAGCTTTAGACCTCTTTGGCTATAAGAGAAACCCTCCTCTCCACTTGCAAGGGTTCAGAACTTCTTGGAAGGCAAAACCTATACACATTTCTATATCTCTCTTTTCTGCTAAAAAACTCCATAGCTCTTGCCCCTTTGCACACCAACCCTTAGCCTAACCCTTCCACCATCCATCCAAGCACCTTGGGGTTGGTTTTCAAAGGTTAAAGGTTTGCTACTTTGGTCCAGAAGCTGCTGGAGTCATTGTCTACAAGGGTAAGTCTCTATTTCCCTCTTTGTAGCCTTATTTTGCTTCATAGTTTAGCTCTACTTGCAAGCATATTTAGGCTTTGTCATAAACTGAAAAAAGTCTTGTTTTGATCTTCTAAACATGTTTGTTTAAGGCTATTTTTATGTTGGGGGTCATCTACCCCCTTGTATGCTTCATTTCCTCTTATTTTGAGCTATGCATTAGAGCATTTGTGTTGGCCTTGGTTTGGCCTTTTAGCCACTGAAATCTAGAGGATTTTTAGTGGCTAACATGTATTTTTGAGCTTCAAAATCAGAGAGGGGTGACCCTCTCACCCCTTGTTTTGTTTATTAGCATTATTGGCCTTACAAAGGAGCTCCTATTTGCATGTTTCAAAGCCATGCTCCAGGACAATTTTGATGACTTTTGTGATCTGTATGAACTCTGTTCAGAGCCCTTTTTGCCATATTAAGTGTCTATTATGCATGTGTAGAGCAATCATATTCAAGGCCTTTCGAAGGGGCGTTTACTTGCATGCTTCCTAGCTTCATTTCAGGCCCTTTTTAGTGAGTTTTAGGGCCCTCATAACCTCTTTCCAAAGGTGGTTTTTCCATTTTGTATGTCTATCTTGCATGTGTAGAACAACCCTCTTATTGGCCTTTCAAAGGGACACATCATTCTTGCATGCATTGACTGAGTTTCAGTGGGTTTTTGGGCATTATTTGGCATGGCATACTTCTATTTTTGGCTGGTTTGGTGAGCTCTCATGTGCTTCATATAGTTGTAGTGCAAATCATGGTTCACTAGCTTATTTTGCATGCTTTGTTGACCCTTGATTTTAGCACTTTTTGGCCTTGCCTTAAACTGATTTTGTGTATATTTTGGACTGCCCTAGCTTTGTTTTTGGGTCTCATGGTCGAATGATGCTTGTTTTGCATACTTGTAGTTCAATACACTTGCCTAGCTTTGAGATTGGAGGTCTATTGCATGCATATACTGAGGTGTTTTTATGCTTTGGGGTTATTTTACATCATATTTTAGAGCTTACATGTATGCCATATTCCCATGATTTTCACTCTTTAAATGCGTTTGAGAGTTGGGCTTGTATGCCTTATTTTCCGACCATTGAATGAGCTCCATTTCTTTGCATTCCGAGCCATCATTTTGGGCCATTTTCCCACTGTTTCAGACCTGCCTAGGGTCTATTTGGGGTTGGTTTTTCCATTCGTGCATTGCTTTGTGTACCTCTAGTGTAACACACTTCACTAGTTTCGGTATTCGGGCCATCTAGCATGCATTGGGTAACATATTTACATGATTCGGGACCATTGTACATCATGTTTCAGAGCTGGAAAATGTATGCTTGTATGCCATATTTCATCCTTTACCATGCTTAGTTAGAGTTGCACGTTGTGCCTTAGGATCGGTCCATTGCATTCGTGCATGCTTGCATGTATTTCGATTGTCTCACTTTCATCATATGGCCACTGATGTGAGTGTGGCTGAGGTCCACTCATATTGGTGTAAGTCAATCGTGCATTGTGTATGCCATTTTAGTCCATAGCATTGCATATACTAGGTTGCATGTTAGAGTATTGTGTATGACATGTTATGTCACGTGCATTGTGTATGCCATTTTAGTCCATAGCATTGCGTATGCTAGGTTGCATGTTGGTCGCATTGTGTATGCCATCTCATTTGCATTGTGTTTGGGATAGGAGTTAGCCCAAACAAGGGAAACGAGGGACATTTCGTACACCAAGTGACGAAACGTGTCTCAATTCCCAGTCGCCGACACTCCGGATTAACCATGATGGAGTCTAGGCCTTGTTGTGTTTATGTGTGCATTCATTCCACATTGAGTCGTGCAATTCGATTCCTCGGCCATAATGCATCGAGATGCGTGATTGGTGGCGCGAGGATCGAGGTGTGCATACATATGTGAAAATACTTTGCCATGCCCCTTTCTTGCTCTCTGTTGCAGCAAACCAGAAATCAACAACTTTCTAAAGCCTTGCACAGTATTCCGGGATCAATTGCAAATAGAGGCAAATCGGGGTATCGTAAGGAATTTCCTGACGAAGCGACCCGAGCACGCATGCATCTTTCATCATTCGGAACAAGAGCTGAGGCAGTCCATTTTATAGCTTGCATGCTAGTTTATTCGCTTTCCTAGTTAATTTGTTAATTAATTAGGGTTTAGTAATATTTAATTATTTATTCGGACTGTATTATTTATTCGGACACTCCGAGCAAGGGCACAATTGTAATAAGTGTGCTTGTGTGTGATGTATGTCTTCCAACCCCACGTCTTTCTCCCTTTTATTTACCAGCTTATGATGGTTAGATTAGGGCATGTTTCAATTAGCATACTTTTGCTCGCATGTTTTGCATCCATTCATCTGTCTTGCATGCACCGGGCTCGGCGCATCATACTAACTGCATCGTATTTCAATTCCAAGTTGAATACGTGTTAGCTGTAGCATCTCATATGCCATTCTTAGAATAGCTGAGCCTATTATAGTTACATTTTTGCATGTGTTGCATTAGTCATTTTTGTATAGTTAGGATCATGCATTGATTTCTAACATAGCTTCTGTTTTGGCTTGGAGTACTCGGTAAATGGTTATGCTTTAGCATCCTTGCATGCGTGTGAGTGACTGCCATGATAGCATGCTTACCATGAGGCTATGTGCTTATGTGATATACCTGCCTGAATGTCTGTGGGTGAAGGTTGGATTATTTGAATTGGAATAATGCATTGACTGTGAGTTTTAAGCCCACTTGAGAGTGGCAAATCATCGTGTTTTCTAAAGCCCACCTGAGGGTGGCAAATCCACATTTTAGCCTACTTACGAGTAGCGAATCGCTTTCAAAAACAAACATGAGATGTTTTGTTCTAATTCAGGCGATCCGGTCTATATTTATATGCTGTGCGCATCACGTAGTAATTCTAGGCTAATAACCGGAATAAAAGCACATAATGTTTTCAAAACTTGATATCATGGTTAGTAGAGGCCGATCTTTGATTGGGCGAGCGGGGGTGCTCACGAAGTGACCTTCCCCTCTCGTACCCAAGTTCCCGAGCCGAGGTAACTTTGGTGATGACGGACATGTGGCCTTAGGCAACGAGTTAGGGTTTCCTAAATTTCTCCAAATAAAATATTTAGGTAGCGACTCTGTATCTGGCAAAGCAGTCCATGTTTGGCACTTCTTTCAAAAAAATCTGTTTTAAAAAACGATTTGCCGGATTTGGACTCTTTGATGATTCATCGGTCTTGCATTACACTCTGCGAGATTAGATACAGGACCGTGACATTGAGTCATGAACTGTAGTGAGCCCAATGAACAAAACGGGATTCCCTCCCGGGACGTTCGGGGACGTCTACAGTTTGGTTCCAATTTTTATGAACCATAGAAAATGGATTGGTCATGATTTTACCCCAAATCGAACCAATTCAGATCATGCTCACCCCTACTATTTTAAACAAACCTCAAGGAGTGTGTTTGTAATTTATCCTTATTTTTTTAATAGTAAAAATAGGATAAATTTTACTTTGTACCATTGCATTTTATATCTAATCTTATTTTCTCTTTGACTTTTTAATTGTTCCACTTAATTTCTAATTTTGAATCAAGTTACAACTGAATCAATTTTTAAAATGTTGTTTCAAACAGAGAATAGCCATGTGATATTATATTACGCTTAGTGTTGGAAATTAGTATACTAAAACTAGAATTTAATTTAACAGAATTACAAAAATTCTAAAAACAGAAACCTATTTTGATACAATAATTAAATACAGCGAATATATTTAGGCTTACAAGCAAAATGTTGTATTTTGGAAAAAACCCACAAACAAAACAAGGAAAAAAATACTTGTGCTTGGCATATTTTCCTTGAGACAAATGTTCATATTTCCTATGGTGCTTAGAGTGATGGACGTTTGCCTCCCAAGATGAAACAATCAATTGCGTATGGTAATAGCACTTCATATAGTACCCCTACACGAACACAACTACGGTTGAACACACACACACACACACACACACACACACACACTCTCTCTCTCTCTCTCAAAAAAAAAAAAAAAAAGGACTACTTGTGTGAAAAATGAATGAAGTGAAATGCAGAGTCAAACTGTATTTATGGGCATTCTGGTGTCTATTCTGGACACTGGTTTAGTCCCGAATGGATGCTGTGGTTTAGTGTTGAATAGATGCTACTGAACTGACTTGAATCGATTCCATTCTAATGGTAATGAATCTGATCGTTGGAAAATTAATTTATTTAAATAAAAATAAAATTAATATTCAAATAAATTTTCTTCAAAGAGAAATAGGTTCTTGTTGACCTCAATCCCAACTTGTGCCTATGCTGGAGCCCAGCCTGGTTCAAGGTAGGGCGACAGTATGCATGTGAGATTTTTGGGACCAATTGACTTAGTTTATATCTCTCCACCTTCACAAAACTCGCAAGTCCCTTACGGCCTAAGCCTTGGTGCAAGAGTGGGATATATATACCACACTTAGCAAACAAAAGATGGATTCCAATATGGTACAAATGGGTTTAACACATTTGTCACCATTTTCAAGAGATGACTTTGAGATTCAATTTCCCATCTTTAATGGTTTTGAACATATTAATGCATGTAATTAACATACACATGGAGGTGAACACATCACCATTAGAACTCCTTTTAATCGGTGTGTGTAGATACCCCATTTGAACCGACCATTAAGACTTAGGAGCTTCAAATACTTCTCGATGATTACAGGTATCATAATTTTGATTTTTGAGATGCTTAAAGTTGTTGGAGCTGTTGTATTGCGATTTTTGTGCCAAAAACTATTTTTTGCCAAAATTACCGTTTTTCGGTTCGTCTTGAGGGCCTATTTTCACCTAGTAAAATTTGGAATTGAAAATTTTATATTTCACACAAACTTATATCCCTTTCAGTTATCTTTCCAATGCCACTTGATTCACCTCAATCTGATGTTAAATGAGAGAGATTTGCTTGAAATACGAAAGGCTATTAAGAATGTGCAATTGCACATGTGCTTATTGTGCGGCTGCACATTCCTAGTGTGCTCCCACATGCAAGCGACCTACACAGAATATTGTTTCATTCAGGACTGTGTTGCAATTTAGGCGGAAAGCACTATGAGTTAGCGATGGATACGCTTTAGGGTGACCTTTCTTAGCCCCCAAGTCACCCCCATGCTTATAAATACACCCCATTGCCTCTCATTTTGATGATCCCAAGAGTTAAAGTTGAATTGAGTTGTTGAGTTGAACTAGAAAAGTGAATATTCAAATCCTAGCTTTCAAATCTAAAAATCTAACCCTAATACAGCAAGCTAATTAGCAATATAAAGTAGATTTTGAGTTGAAGAAGGTTGATCAGTCCATACCTAAAGCTTGAGGGAAGCATTCAAGCAACTTCTCTCGTCTTTTTCATGCATATTAGTTTAGATTTGTTATGTGTTAGATGTTAGTTTGTTGCATATTCATCATGTTAGTCACCTAACTAGGTTATATGATCATATTGTGTGCATTAGTAACATGTTTAGGTTCATGTTTATATTGATGCATTGTTATTATCATGATGTTGCAGTGGAATCCGAGTAAGTCCTCTTTCCTTCATAGCATGTATGCATTGTTTTTCAATAATTCCAGTTTATGTGTTTTGGTTGATCAATTGGCTGTTTTGAATGCTTTTCATGATATTGCTAGAGTTAGGTTATGTTCATAATCATATGATAGTGAAAGCCATCTTTTATATAAGAAAAATCATTGTTTTACAGAAAACCATTGGCTTGATGTAGTTGTATTCATTAATCCAACTTGAATGATATTTGTTTATTCAATCATCTAATTGATTAGGTTAGTAAAGGTTTTAGGCTTAAAGAATTGACTTTGTGAAATTAATTAATCATATAATCTCATAAAATAGAAGATTAGTAGAGGTCAATCACTTGATTGGGTGAGAGGGATGCTCACAC
Source organism: Camellia lanceoleosa (assembly GCA_025200525.1). Classification (NCBI taxonomy): domain Eukaryota; kingdom Viridiplantae; phylum Streptophyta; class Magnoliopsida; order Ericales; family Theaceae; genus Camellia; species Camellia lanceoleosa. The sequence continues at coordinate 79,550,625 of CM045762.1, read as the reverse complement.
AATAACCTTTCTCTCTTATACTTAAGTTTCCGAACCAAAATGTTTTGTTGTGACGGATTAGTGCCTATGTTATGTTTTCAAAGTCAAAAGATTTTTTAGTTTCTCATAAAAATTTAGTGACTCTTTTCGATGTGGGATTTAGAGTTTTGTACAATGGGTGGAAACACTCCTAATACCTAAAAAGGCACGGCATCTACAGTGTTTGAATCACACTTTAATCTTGGTCCAAAGATGGCCGAAAACCATGTTCAAAAACCATTTTTTCTAACACTTAGTACCACAACAAATTTACTAAAATTTCACTTTAGTCCCTCTATTTTAGTCTTTAGTATCACTCTACTTTTACTAAAATCTTGCTTTAGTTTTTCCAATTTAGTCCCTTCGTCAATTTTCAAAACACTATTATGAGACTTGGTTGCAACTTAACTCAAAGTCTAAGAGATTAACTGAAGGAATTACAAGATCAAAGAATAAAGTGATATTCAGTATAATAGAGTATGTAATCAATTACTAAAATCTAGTCGTTACATATATTTTTATCCAAACACATTTTAACTATGAAATGTGTAACATTACCACAAAAATTAGTAATATTACCACAAAAATGCATAATTTTATTTCTGAATTACAAATTATCATAATTTTACCAGAAACATACTTAATATTTACTACAAAAATATATAACAAATGTCACAAAAATGTATACCTTAGGTCCATACCAAAGGTTTTTGTCAAGCCAATCCTGAATAACTAAACAACACTTCTATATTTGTAGAAATAAATAAAACAATAGGTGACATGATAGTAATAAGTGTTGGGAAAATGGTTTCTAAACCCATTAATAGGTGAATGAGAAATTGACTCCAAAATGCACCGTTTGAGTATGGTTTTTAAGACAAAATTTATTTAAATTAAAATTAATTTTATTTAAATAAATTCGTGATTTATTTGGGTCAAAATTGAACCGGATTCAATACAAAATTTGAACACGTTTATGAGAACAGTCATGTTTATTCTATTGCACCTATTCAATGGAAGAGTTGTGTCTCTTTATCGAAAAGTCACTATGACTATTCGAAGAGACATCAATTCACCTACATAAAGAAGGCCCCATTGCATTCATTTGGCATCAAGTTCATCTTGAAATTTTGGCACTTTGTCATTCTTTTGAAAAAGAGAGTTTTGCATATAAAGGTTAGCTAGACTTGTAGATTGTAGTGCTGCTTCTGTAAGGTTCAATCGTTGTTTCCTGGGAGAAGAATGTTTGATAAAAAACTCGTAAGCACCGCAATGATGGATTAATTTATTTTTAAGAAAATTGTGTCCAACACAAGTCTCGATCAAATTGTTATCAATTCCAGATTTATACAATCTATCTATATGTATTTCTGGTTCTCTGTATATGGTTTGATTTGGTTTTATCCAAACAATTTATGTTGTTTTCAACTTATATATTCCTTATATGATTTGATAATATATTTGGTAAAATTCTTACGTGTTTCACACAGTACACAAGGATTTATGCCAACAATAAGGTGTAGATCTCATAGTGAAATCTATAGCTTGTGAATATTATTTGATTCAGAGATCGAATAATGTTACAATACACACCCTTTAAAAATGGTGTATCATATGCAAGTTAAGACATATTGTGATGTTGATACCATAAAGTGTTATAACCAAATCACTTTCTATCATAAATCAATGGATCACAACCAAACACCTTTGACGTATAACTAAAAGCTTATTTGGTCATAACTAAAATTACAACCACAATAAGTCTTCATTGCACCATAACCGACACCACAATAACTAGAGAATCTCACTATTGGTCAATGGCTTGCCTACATCTGAGGTTTGCCCTCAAAGAAGTCTTAAGCAAGTGATCCATTGTCAACGGTTTTGTTTAACATAGTAACAAACGGTTTGAATATCCTCTTAGTTAGGACAAAGGAAATGGGCTCAAGATTAGAGGTGCAGCAGTGTGACACCTTGGTTTTCGACCGCTCAAGCGTCTCTTTTGTCGCTCGAGCGTAGATCTTCGGCTCTTAGTTATTGACAGCTTTGCAGGCGGATCACTGAAGCAAAGAAGTTGTCGCTCGAGCGTAGAATGTTTGCTCTTAATATTTTCACTATAACTCTGCAAAACTTCTGGGACATATCATTTTTCTCTCGAGCATGAGAAGTGTTGCTCGAGTGATCTTTCAGAATTTGTGTTGTTCACTCGAGCGGTCAATTGGGACAGTAGATTTTAAAAGTCGATTCTCACTCATTTTCTTTCCATTTTTCACACTCTCTTCTCTCTAACTCTATTTTTTTGAAAATCCTAACCCACAAACCCTAGATTTCTCTATCTTCGACCCAATATTCCCTCAAAATCATCCAAGAAAAGTTGAAAGGAAGTCTAGATCAACACTTCTATTGATTATTTCGTTGGATCATCGAAGTTTCGAGTGTAGTTCACAACCCTAGCTTCCATATTTGAGATAGGGGTGTCTTTAACTTGCTATATCTTCAATTTGAGCTACTTATGTGGTAATTTCATTAGCTATTCATGTTGTATGCGTACATATATATGTATATGTATGGATTGTGTTGTTAGTAAGTGTTGTTAGTAATACTCTATTGTTATGGATGAAATTATGCTATTATTGAAGATTATTGTAAGTGATGATGAGGGTTGATTTCCAATTCATATTTTAGAGAGAAACCCCAAATTTTTCCATAACCCTAATTTTAAGACTCATTCAAGAAAGAAGGGTTTTGCTCAATTGGTTTCAAAAATATGAAATTGAATGTATTTACTTAACTTTAAGGGTGGAATGCAAGATTTGAAGCTTTTTCCCTATATAACTCTTGATGATCATGAGAATTGCTTATGAGGTATTTTTCATAATTTATGTGGGAAATGTTGAACGGTTATGCTTCGGAATTGTTTTAGGGAAAATCAAAGGTTTTCCAAATTCATGCATCATATGCATTGTTCATTCTCTCTTGACATCGTAATGAAATGAAGGTTAAAAGGTTATAAGGGGGAAAACAGTCTAAGTTCGTGTAGAGAGTTGGGTTGAGTTGAGTTGTGTATTGTAATTGGTACCCGCGTAGAGAGTCAAGGTGCCCAATTGCCCTGTTTGCACATATCGTCGGACGAATGTAGAAAAGTGTTTTTGGGTGTCTATGAGCCCGTTGTTTTTGGAGCTAGTAAATGTGGAAAAACATGATTTTGGGTGTCCACGTCCGCACCGTTTATGGAGCCGGCAAATGTGGTAAGGAAAATGTTTTTGGGTGCCCATCGCCATTTTTAGAGTTGCAAATGTGAGATTATTTTCAATATACAAATCTATAATTATATGTATATGTTTTGATTTTCGGCTCTTACTTGGGATGTCATAGTTTGTTTACCACCCAAAATGAATGTAGAAGGATGGAACAAAGTTCATGCATCGCATCTTTCTCCTACATACCTAAACATTTGTACCCACCTACATTTCTATAATTTCAATTGTTGCATTGCATGATCATAAGTCTTTCAATTGGCTATATAATTTGTTAAAGTCATCACCTACTGAGCTTATGCTCACCCCAAAGCTAACAATTTTCAGGAAGTTAAGATGAGGTGCTCACCAAGTGATCGTTTTGATAAGAAGAAAAACCTTTTTGGGAGTTTGATGGCTTGTTTTGTCATATTTTGGTTGAACTTATTTTGCAAGGGTTGTAATTATATGTTGGTATATTTTGAAGATGTAAATTTGTAGGGAGTTCAGTTGGGGTTTTAATTGTTGTAGGCGTTTCTCGCCTTTTGAACTGTTTTGTTTTATTTGGAATGTAATGGAACAATACTGTAAATGTTGAAGAATACTTCAAAGGGATAGAAACATAATGAATATTATCTTCTTATTATTATTCTCCTATTATTTGTATGAGTTGTATGGTAGTAATGCCTAGTGGACAGGGTTGGGAAATGTTCTTCCAGGGTGTTACAAGCAGTGGGTTCAAACCAGAGATGTAAATTTGGCCAAGCCTGACTCAGCTCGGCCCACCTAGGCCTGGGCACGGGCCGGCCCACTGTCGGGTTGTGCGGGCTTCCATCAAAATTCAAGCATGCCAAGTCGACCCACGTGTAAAAAATTAGGCCCAAGCCCACTCAAAATAGGGCTGCGAGGTGAGCTTACGACCCATTTTTTTTTTTTTTGCAAAAAATATTGATAGATATTATATATGTATATATAGAGAGAGAGATATTATTTATGGGGGATAAAAAAACAAAAGAAAAATTGTACTATAATATTTTAGTTAAAATTAATGAGATATTTTGTTATGTTTCATGTGGTGGTATTTAGTTATGTATGACCTCTTTAGTTATGAAATGAAATATTGCAAGAATTAAATTAAATAGATAACACTTAATGAATAATTTTTTTGCATTATAATCTACCTCAATAATCTAATAAAAATATTATGAAATTAAATAGTAAAAATAAATTGTTAATCAATCATCAGAGGAGCTAGACAATTCACTCGCAGTGCCCAATGATATGTCATCCAAATCACCTTGAATTCTCTCATTTTCACTACAATGTTCTCTTCTTGTAAGCGCATGCAAATGATCTCTCGATATCGTAAGTGTCTCAACCATTTGGGGTGAAAGTCTGCTACGGTAATCGCTCAACACCTGTCCATCTGCCCTAAAAGCTGCTTCAGAAGCCACTATAGAATATGAACAGTTAGTATATTACAGGCCATTTACAAAAGCACAAGCCGCATAGTTTCCTTGTTTCCACCAATCCAAAATATCATCGTCATCATCCACAGGTGGGTTATCTATATAACAATTCAGAACTACTTACGCTTCTATTTTGAGAAATTATTCTAGTTTTTATTACTGAAAAAACACTTAATCTTCCACCTCGAGATGAGGTTGGTGTAGTGTGTAGGTCTATTTATAGGTACACCTTCCCTATATTGTTCAAATATATATATATATATTTTGCATGTTTGCATAATAACGACAAATTGTTCTTCATCAACGAAAATAAGTTATAAAAATTCTTGTAAACTAGTGGCTTTACACCTATAATCAACTACGATGGCTAAACCTAAAAAATGAGACAATGAATCAAAATATTTATCAAAATTTTCTTTCATTACATGTATAATGGTGATATAATATTAGCCATATATTTTGTGAAAAGTTTCATTATTTCTGCTAACATGTATATAACAAATGGTAAAATAGGTATATATATATAAGAAAATAATTTTGTTGTAGTATGAAAAACTTTTAAAAAATCTTTATATAAGTTTACGTGACGCCAATTATCTTCTGTGAGAATCAGTACTCCTCATATTATTGTTGTTGCAAAAAAAATAAATCTATTACTTTTCTTTGTTTACAAGTTCTCTTTAGTATATTATACGTTGGATTCTACATACTGTCTATATCTAAAATTAATTTTTTAAATTGCATATCTTTTTGTTGACAAATTTTCTTGTGTTCTGAAATTTGATTAAGAAAAGAAATAATAGTAAGAACCGCATATTTTATTACTAGTACTATACATGCATAGCTTTTTTAACAATGAAGTTTAAAATATAAACACAATAACGAACATGAATAAATCACTATCAACAAGTAATTGTAAAGTTGATTTCAAATGCACTACAATCTAATTATAATATAATACATTGTCTAAACTAATAGTAAATATTTTATTTTGCAAAACTCACTCATATAATACATTCCTTATTTATACCCCCCCAAATGAATGACCATTGTATGGAAATTCAACTAAACTAAATGAAATGATTCTTTTATTTAATTTTCAATCATTATTAATATAATGTACGATGATGCATTGATATTCAAAACAACTATTTGACCACAGATCATATGTTAAACAATCTCTTCCATTCAAATCTTTAAAAATGTTAAATAATTCAGTTTTAATATCCTCAAATTTCTTTAAAATCCTATTTATAGTAGTATTTCTTGAAAAACCTTAATATTGAGGTGCAAAACCTCCATGAATCATTTTTAAAAAATCATAACATTCACTAGGAGAAAATGTTGTTTTTTTTAATAATATAATTAATTACAAAATCTTGTGCACGTATAGGATCATATGAAAATGTTTGTAAATTATCAGTTGATGAACTCCCTAATCGCATTTGAGTTCTAATACCAAGTTGTTGACTTTGTAAATGTCTTTGAGCATACCCTTTTAAATGACTAGTATCCTCGCAAATGCAATACTAAGTAAATTTGCACAATATTTACATTGTGCTTTAAATATAGTTGTACCATCAAAATTATTTACAGATACTTTTCTATTGTTAGAATATAGATATTAGGTATAGTAGAAGGGGAATCAACAGATTCATGTTGTATATATTCATCAATATCAATATGAATATTAAAAAAATTAGGATCCATAGTAATTTAAGTAAAATAATATATATTAACTAACAATTAATTAAATAAAGAGTAAATAATAAATATGAATAACAAGAAGTAATATATGTTAACAAACAATTAATGTAACAAAAATGAGTAACTAATAAATATTTATTGAAACAGTTAATGTTACTGACCGGTGAATATAATACAAAAATTAGTTTTTTCTGATAAAAGCTACTTCTTGCACAATTACAATTATCATTTAGAAATAAGACTTGAAAATTAATTGAGAGAGTTGAGAATTGAGAGAGAATGGAAGTTGGAGAGAGAGATTTATTTGTGATTGTGAGAAATAAAATCGGAGGGTGGTATTCATAGGAGTTAGGGGGAAAACCATACATCTATCCATATTAATAAAGAGGCGAGAAGTCTTCCATCACTAGTTTCTTTCTCTCTCTAAAACTAGTGGTTTTAGAGAAGAGCGAATGTCTCTTTGAGAGCTTATACCACACTTTTACTTCAAATTAGTGTTGTGGTCTTGCTTTGAGAATGGGTTATTGAGTTTTGGGGGTAGAAGTGGATGCGCAAGGTAAGATTCTAGTGCTTTGTATTACTGTAGTGGTCATCTTCTGGATTTCTGAACTACACACTAATACACCAGGGTAGTTTTTGTTGCATAAAGTAAAAGTGTTTGACCCCATTGGAGGGTGTGTGGTTGTTCTTGTTTAGTCAACTAGGGGTCATTTTCTTACCTTTTGTAGTTATCTACAGTGATGTATGGCTATATAAGGGAAGGAGGTCGGACAGATAGTAGTGATATGGATATAGGAAGTGAATATTCGGAGGAAAGGTGTGGTTTGCCTCATCTGAGGTTTCTAAATCGTCAGCGGTGAATCCAACAAGGTAGGGGAATTTGAATGGTGTTGTTGTCGACCTCTGTCTGGAATTTGGGCAATCATAATTTGCAACAATGTATGGTAGGCTTTCTTCTTCATCGTCGGCGGTTCGTTTCTTACCTGCTACAACATTTTATAAATGAACATTGGCAAGTTTCTAGGGGTGTTGAGGTGGTTGGAAGGAACGACAACTATTATATTTTTAGGTTTGTTAGTGGAGAAGACATGCATCGGGTGGCATCTCAAGGGCCTTATGCAGTAGCTGGTGCACTTTTTATTGTCGATTATTGGAGACCGTCCTTAGTCCTTGATCGACTCAAGATAGCAAGATTTGTTGTATGGGTACGTCTACATGGCCTTCCATTGGAATGTTTCACGATGGAAATGGGTTTTCAGCTTGGAAGGGAATTGGTGAGGTGATTCATGTGAATTATGACACGGGGTCACCTCGAAATCTTCATTTTTTAAGAATCAAATTATGGATTCCGACAGATAAAACTCTTATTAGCAGGTTCTTTCTTCAATGTCAAGATGGAAAAGATCGTTGGATTGAGTGTCGGTATGAGTGAATATTTAAGATTTGTCATAACTGTGGGAAAATTGGTCATACTTATAATCAGTGCGATGTGCCAGAAGAAGTAGCGCGAGAGGAGATTGATGATCAATTTGAAGAGATTCGTGCACGACTCAATTCTGGTCTTCTCACACAAGAGAACCAACCAATGTACATGGCAAATACGCATGCTTTTGCACACTGTTTTGAAAGGCAAAATTCTTCAATGGTTGGTGCTGTAGCGATACCATATCAAGGGCATACGAATGTTCTACTTGAAGGACAAGCAATGGAGGATTTTGTTAGGAACACCAATCCAAGAGCATTGGGACAATATGGGTGATTTTGTGGCGGCATGGAAGAGGAATTAGGATGTTGGGTTGAATCATGTAGCTGTCCAAGAGCAAGAAAATGTAGGAAATTCAGTGCCAACCGGATTAGTGGTGCCGACGGCATCACCAGCGGAATTGGATGTTACACGCGACCTGAGGGATGTGCCAAATAATAGTTTGATAAATCAAGTTTTAAGGTAACTAGATCAACCAATCTGGTCCGATGATGAAGAAATGGTAACGCTGGATAGACAGACACCTGGTGGCAGAAGTGGTTTCTGTTGATATCACCTCATGTGAGGGGTGATTTACAACAATGGGAACACACGAACTGAAGTCAGCTGCAGCATGTCAAGGATTGCGACTGCCAACCGACAAGCCGTAAAGAGTGAAGACGGCCACCGAAAGGAGAAGAAATGAGCTGGCCATGTGTAAGGCCAACCTCTCCACCTTCATCTGTAATGTGTATATATAGAGAGGGTGAGAGCAGAGTTTAGTGTGTGGTGAGTGGTGAGCTTAAGAGAGTTTACAAAGAGAGAATACAGAGTGTGTAATACATTTCTCCATATAGTGAAATCCGTTGCCCGTGGACGTAGGCGACTTACCGAACCATGTTAAATCTCTTATGTTATTGCTTGTGTGTGTTTCCTGGTATGCCCCAAATCCACAACAATTGGTATTAGAGCTCGGATGGTGAAAAATCGATTTTTTTTCGAAAGTGCCCAGATTTCGAAGTGCTCGAAATCAACTTTTGAGCACACTAGGAGCAAGAAATCCAGGAGAGGAGTCCAGAATAGCAAAAACCAAGCCCAGAAGAGGCTCCACGCGTTCTCACGCACCGTCTGAATAAGGAGAGTGAAGCCCACTCTCCACACGCGCCGCCACGCGCCGTTTAGCCACCGGCGCGTCATCATACTCGCAGACACGCACCCTCACGCGTGGCGCAAGGAAGAAGGCGACTGAGTAATGCGCATGGCCACGTCAGCCACTACGCAGACGCCACGTTAGTGCCACGCAGACGCCACGTCAGCACCTACATGTCAGCTTGTCAGCCACGTGTCAGACCACGTCATCACTGAGCCGTTGACCGCGCCGAGCCGCCGTTGACCGCGTCGCCAAGCCTTTGTTGACCGCGCCGTTCCGGAGTAATTATCGGGTGCATCTCAGACGCACCAGATTCTGCAGATCTGAGGTGTCCAAACTGTTTTGGCCCGATCTAAGTCATTCGGAGTCCGTTTTTGACGATTCAATAGTGTTTTCAAACTATTTGGAGGATTCTGGACACAATCGGAGTCCGTTTTTGACGATTCAATAGTGTTTTCAAACTATTTGGAGGATTCCGGACACATCCATGCAGTTAGTTTTTTGAATTGAAGTTTCTAAAAAAAAAAAAAAAGTTTAATGGCAGAATCTACAGAGACCAAATCAACCGAGTTTGTAAGTAATCCAGCGAGTACAAGCAACTCTAGGCATTGGACCCCGGTGTCCCATGCTAAGTTCGAGGTAGAGAAGTTTGATGGAAGCAGTAACTTCGGAATGTGGAGATGCGAAGTTAAAGATATGCTCATCCAGATGAACCTACACTTCGCTCTAGGAGACAAACCAGATGACCTGGACGGGATAGAGTGGGAGAATGTGAATTTCCTGGCCTGCAGTTCCATCCGACTTTGCCTTGCAAAAGAGGAGAAGTATGCCTTCACAGAATATGATATTGCGCAGGACCTTTGGAAGGTGCTAGAAGATAAGTTCATGACAAAGAGCATTGAGAACCGGCTCTACTTGAAGAAGAGGTTGTTTCGTTTCGACTACAAGAAAGGTATTTCAATGAACGAATACCTAAACAACTTCAACAAAATTCTCACCGATCTGAAGAACTTGGATGATCATATTGGTGACGAAGATAAAGCACTGTTATTGTTGAATTTCTTGCCTGACTCATATGATCATCTTACTACCACTTTATTGTATGGTAAAGAAAAGATCAAGTATGTTGATGTTGCAAACGCCTTGGTAAATAATGAGTTCAGAAGGAAAAATAAATCTGCAAACAGGGACTCAGCATCCAAGGCACTGAAAGTCAGAGGCAGAACAAATAACAGAAGATATGCAGGGCGAGGAAAGTCTCACTCAAAATCCAGAGGGAAATCATCGGATAGAAGACGTCTTGTAAAAGACGAGTGTGCTGCTTGTCGCCAGAAGGGGCATTGGGCAAAAGATTGTCCCAATAAAGACAAGAAAGAAGAAAAGGTGAACGTTGCACGAGATGGAGATAATGGTGAAGGATCAGCCTTCACAGTTTCATCATATGGCCAGTCTGATGAATGGATTATAGATTCCGGATGTTCCTACCACATGTGCCCGAACAAGCAGTGGTTCTCGAGCTTACGAGAGTTATAAATTGAAAATCGGTTAAGTAAAGGAAAGAGAAATGAAACATGGACATATTTGTCATGTAATTGAAGGGATTATGAAATGACTTATGTGGGATAAACATTTATCAAATGCTAGTGTTTTAGTCTTTGCTCATATTATGTTTAGCATATCTCTACTGGGCGTTGACTCGCCCTATATGGGACATCCTTTTCAGGTACAGGTGTTATGCCACCTCCAAAGACGTAGCTTGGGAGGCTTGAGGCTGTTAAACTCTTTTTGTTGTTTTCTTTATTATATTACATGTATATCAGGCCAAGGGCTTATTTTGTGTAGAGTTAGTACTCTCTCTTTTGTAACCAAGTGTTGACTTGGAAAGTTGTAAGCCTATAGGGCATTTACTTTTGTTGTCAACATGTAATACCTTTTGTAAGAATACTCTGATGATTGTAATATGAAATCTCTTTTCTTTATCGTGAATGTATGATATTATGGGTTTATTTTGAGGGCATTACATCATAATTTCATGAGTAGTGTAGGAACCTTTTTTATTTGAAGTTATGTGATACGTGCTTTGATTATTCATATATGCCATCTTGTTAGTGTCCAGGCTCTTAGAATGTATTGTGGGCGTACCTCGCATTAGATATTGCATCCAGGATCATGCATTTTCTACATAGATTATTTCTTATTTTCGATTGGTTAGAGTAGCTGATGAGTATCTCTAATCTATTCTCAATATATTGTGGGTGTTTGAGAAGTTGCTATTTTAGTAAACTATTTTAGTTTTTGGCTATTTTAGGAGGCTAAAATTTTTGTGTTTAGGAAGATAATTGAATTTTTTTGTAATTGGATGTGATGTTTGTGAGAGAAAAAGTCAAATGATTATAGGGTTGATTTGACATTTTGGCAGTGTTTGGGAAGGATTTTTTTGTGGTTTTGTTTGTTTTTTTTTCACTAAAAGACAAATTGGTTACAAAACCAAAAAAAACAAATCTAAACAAAATATCACATCAAACCCCATAATCATTTCACTTTTTTCTTTCACAAACATCGCATCCAACCACAAAAAAATTCAACTATCTTCCCAAACACAAAAAAAAAAAAAAAATTTCTTCAGTAATATCCTACAACTAAAAAAACTTACAAAAAAATCCACTTTCCAAACACCCACTTTGTTTTATTGGCTATTTTAGCCTATTTTGTCTTTTAGTGCTATTTTAGCCAAAAAAGCTAAAAAGCCTTTTTCCCAAACACCCTCATTATTTAGTTTAGCATCTAGGATGATGCATTATTTTCTAACCCTTTATACTTTTGGCATGGTGCGAAGGAGTACTTGGTGTGCTTATTTCATCTTCGCATCCTGCTTGTGATTGCTTCTTATTATGTCTAGCATACTACCATGAGGCTATGTGCGTACTTACTATATCTCCGTGATTGCTCATTGCATAAAGGTCTCATCGCCCAAGTTAGAATGATTTTGATCCTCTCCTATGGAGGATTTCTTGATTTTTCATAAGATTTCTACCTTCCAAACTCTTTTCAAAATAGCAAGAAATTAGAATATTCCAAAGTAGATGATTTAGTGTAAATTTGCCTACTCTACATAGTAAAGATAGCAATATTAAATGGGTTATATGATCATATCATGTTAATAATTCTCATATCATAGACTAGTAGAGGTCGATCTTTGATCAGGTGAGCAGGGGTGCTCAATTCATGACTTTTTCCTCTCATATCTAAGTTCCTGAGCTGAGACACTTTGGTTACGACGAATCATGGCCTTTTGGCATGAGTCACGAGTTTTTTTTAGTTTTTCCCAAAAGATTAGGTGGCGACTCTAAGTTTAGTGATGTAGCCTATTTCTGGCATTTCTTGTTATTAGTGAATTTTCTATGGAATTGCCAAATATGGACTCTCATTTTGTTCCACATTGCACTCATGGAATCATATCGAAGGTTTGTACTGTTGCACAATCAGGTTTGAAGATAGCCGGATCGACTCTTTCATATGGCTAGACCGACTCTGGTCCCTAGTCATTTCGCAGTGATGATTTTGACATTTCTACCATCACCTGCATAGCCAATCTTATCGGTATATGATTTTGCGTAATCCCACATGGTTTTCAACCTTCAAATCACTTTCTCAAGGTCCTATAAATACCCTAATTCACCTTTATAATTTTCCGTTCAATATTTGAGTTCAAGAAGACATTTTCTGAATTCAAGAAATTATTCTGAGTTTGGATAAATCTTGGCTGTCTAAGATCATTATGTATTGACTTGGCCACCCTAGTTCAAAGTTTTTAAGTCTAGTCTTTGGTGTGTTCATCCTGAGGTGAGTCAAGATTTCTTTCAAGTAAAGAGGAAACCTAAGGGTAGTGAGGCGTTCCCCATTGTGGTTCTGCTCTTTAAAAGGCTAGTAGTTTCTTTTTTTTTCATTATTAATTTTCATTTTCCGTCTTTATTTTTTAGTCATATTAAGCATATGACCCATTGTGGCACCGAGTTTTTGATTATTGTTTATTTGATAACTTAGCCTATGTGGGAAAATGATAAAAGATCCATGCAAGCTATATGTTAGATCTTAGTGGGATATGATAAAATTCTATTTGACCGGATCTTTAACAATCTTGTGGGATAATGATAATATGAAAGTTATAAGCCCGTTGCACCTACTCTATAATCCCAGGGGCCGATTGCGCATACATTACCAAATACTTTTTTAGATAATCAGGAATGAAATAGGATAAAGGGGTGTATTTCCTAGGGTTTTAGGATGCCTTGATTGCAATACCGATGTCTGTTCAACTCCATTCTTCCTCACAAGGTGTTTTCCAAAGTTTTGAAAAATGAAGGAATCCTCTCAAGATCAGCAAGGATACCACCAGAGTGTCTCTGATGTTGTAAATATAGTGATGAAATCTGTTTTCCATAACAATGACGTGATCTTTGCCTTCTAGTGGTCAAAAGTTCTACTTTTGGGTCCAAGATTGATTATCAAATATTTTATGACCTAGTTAGAATAAGAATATAGTAGGAAAAGGAATTTTCCTGAACGCCTGTTTGGTGACTCAATGGCTCAAGAAATGACAATATTACCTTGAGGTTGTCTTTGATTATTTATGACACTTCCAAAGGTTCTTGATATTTTGGATGCAATGGCGACATCCGTTTGACTTGAATCCCATCTGAGTTTGCATTCATGCTTCTAAAGAGTCCTTATTAGATATTACGTGTCTTAGTCCATACTTATTATTTCTAAAGAGGCTGTATCCTATATCTTTGTTGAGTTGGTTGGATGAGTGCCCTGGACTCAAGCTGGGTGATCGTAGGAAAGCTATCCTTCAGTGAAATAGGAGCAAATCATCTCTTTTTATGGAGAAAGAAAAAATGGGGTGTCATGAGACTTCTTTATCAAACGAGATTTCAATGGATTCCCAGTAACTAATTAGTGTGTTGAAATTCTTAATATGCTCAATCGCTACACATCCTTCAAACATTTTCAAGTGGTCAACTTCAGTAGACTTTGTTCATGGTTGAAGGTTTCTCAAACATCCGTGACAACGAAGCTTTCAAACTTTTAGTTGTATTCTCGTTGTGAATATTGAATGTGATTGATACAATACGGGATAGCCTTACCATATCGAGGCTTTTTGATCGAGTAACTCCCTCTCACTGATTTTCACCCTTTTCAGCTTCTTCACTACTCTTGTGAGGGCAAAACAAAAATCCTTTTGATAGAGATAATCTTCTATTTGCATCTTCCACAATCCGAAGTTTAAATCGTTGAATTTTTTGATCTTCATCTTGATTTTATTCACTATTGATCTTGCTCTAGGAACGAATGCTTTGATACCACTTGTTATAGTATATACAATCAATTCCAAATTCCATGACTTGAGCAAACAATCTCGCACACAATAATTCTAGAATGGAGAAGTAGATGAAGAGAAAATCAAACTCATAAAGCAGTGCAAACGATTTACGTGGTTCACCCAAATTTAAGGGCTACATCCACGAGGTCACTATGGTTTCACTAAGATGATATAAAAGAAGTTACAAGATTCTTACACTTAATCTCACAAACTCTCTCTTCACAATGATCTCTCTTTATTGTGTATCTCTCACTAAGATCACAAAACTTATAACTAATGAAGCTATAGCGCTATTTATAGTGCTAACCAAAAATCCAAATCCAAACCAAGATGGAAACACAAACCCAAACCAAACCAACAAGGAAAATCAAAACCAATAATTGAAAGCAATTTAGAAAGATGAAAACTAAACAAAACACCAATTTCCATTTGTGCTTATTCCCAGTCTTTTTCCAAGCTCCACCAACAACACATCTAATAGTTGTATAATAATTATATGAACTTACCTTTATTTCAAATTAAGAAAAAATCATTACAACCAAGTTATTACAACTATTGACTTGGTTGTAATGATTTTTTCTTAATTTGAAATTTAAAAAAAAAAAATCATATGGTTATTTTTCAACCATTAAATGAAATAATGGAGGTCATCCGCAGCAACCATGCAATTGAGAGAATCTAGATTCGCCATGTTTGCTTCATCATTAGATTCCTAAAATGAAAGGAAGTGAATTACATATAAATTGGGAAAAAAAAATAATATATATATATAAGAAACATTAATTGAGTAGTTTCTAATAAATATTTCAAAAGACAGAATTCATCAAATGATCAAATCTATTAACCATAAATTTGATTTGGTTACCTTTGCTTTCAGAAGTAGTTGCTTTAAATCGTCATCAAGAAATTTATCCTTCAACTCTGGAAATGCAATCTACCAAAATTCATTTTATCATTTTGGTTAGTAACTAAATGAAGTTGGGTTGTTGAATAAAATTTTAACTCTACGATGATATGATGAGCCATGTTTGTGATATTAGATGAGCTTAAAATTCACGTTATCACCATTGATAAAAAAAAAAAAATGGTTGTTATAGGATGTTATGGTATGTGTAATACAAGAATGATAGAAGGAACATTTATATGGAGAAACAAAATAACTTCAATAATAGAGAAATAAACAAAACTAATAGAAAATAGAAAATTACTTTTTTACTCAAACTTTTTCCCTTAAAAGTTGCATTCAATTTTGATGTGAAAGGACAAAAATGCCCTTGATAGAATTAACCCTATATTTTTATAAACATGCTATGGACTTATATAGATCCTCTTACCCCATTGCCATCGTGGACTAGTCTCGCACCCTTCGCCTATCGCCATCATGGACTAATTGAAACCTACTCGTTATCTATTTTCTTGCTAATATGCCTACGTGTCTTGTGGGTTTGAAGAATTCAATTCTTCAAATTTTTGGTGGTTGATTGGGTAACGGTGGTTGGGTGTCGGTTAATTGGCTAGTGGTTGACTAGGTGAGGGTGGTGGTGGTTGGTTGGGTAACGGTGGTTGGGTGTCAGTTAATAGGCTATTGGTTGACTAGGTGAGGGTGGTGGTGGTTGATTGATTAGCAATTGGGCCGTAGGGGATACATGTGGTGCTTGATCAAGGTGGTAGTATCTAATTGAGGTGGTGCATATGGTGGCTAAAAAGAGAAAGAAAAGGAGAAAAAGAATAGAGATGGGAGCTAGTGTCCATGATGGTTAATTGTGGTCGATTTTAAGGATATTAGGAATGTCTATTTGATTTTAAGAATGTAATATCCATAATTATTTGGATGTAGCTAATATTCGAATACAAGAATAATGAAGGGTGAAGTAAACATTTAAAAATGCTGACTTCATCAATTTTCATCTGTTGGATTAATAATTTTTTATACATTTATTAATAGGCCGTAGTATATTTAAATACTAACACAAGTTGGACGGTTTAAATATAAAAATTTAAAATTGAAGGGTCATATTGAAATTAAAACAAAATGAAGAGTTTAAATAGAAGAATTAGAAGTTCTAGCATCACATGAAAAATTAAAATAAAATTGAAAAAATAATTTATAATTTTTCCAATATAAAAAACCAATTTATTCATGGACAAATTACAACGATGGTCCCTATATTTTACTCCTTATATCATTTTGATCCTTACCTTATTAATTGGCTCAATTTTGACTCTTAATTTTAGATTTTGTTTTAATTTGGTCCAATTAATAATATTGTTAGTGTTTTTCAAGGGAAATTATCACTAAATTAATTGAGATTAATTAACTAAGTTAAGTAAATTTATAGTTTTATACTAGAAAATATGATACGTGATAGTTATGTGCGTATTTTTCATTAAAAAAAATGATGACTAAATTAAGACAAAATTATAAATTTAAGATAAAAATTGAACCAATTGAAAGTACAAGACTAAAATGACACAGATAAAGTATAGAACTACAAAACTATGTTATGCATTCTATCTAAATGGATCCAAATTTATTATTGATTATGAAATGCAATCAGCATGTTTTGTTCTAGGGAGTTGACTTTTCAGAAAATTTTGTTTTTTTTTTTTTATTTCCAGTGATTTGTTTTAATATTTTAGGTATTTTTTTTTTAAATACACCTAATCTAAATATGCTTAAAAAGTATAATATTTGTGATTTGTTTTTTAAAAAAAAAAATTCACTAAATACCAAAATAAATAAATAAATAAAATTCAATACATTTTTATATTTTGTTGTATTCAATAAATTTTTTTTTAACTTTTTAAGTATATTAAAATCAAGTGAATCTAAAAAAATATTTTTTAAAAATTGATTAAAATATTTAAAATAATCATTAAAAATATAAAAATACGAATTGAAAACTCAAAAAATTACTTTTAAAAACTGAAAACCAAATAGTGTGAATGCAATCCATTGCTCCAAAACCAAAAACATAATCAGATATCTAGTTATGACCATAGTTTAATCAAACCAAACGTTAGTCAACTGAAAAACAAAAAAAAAAGGGTTAAACTCATTTTCTATAAATAATACGAATTGACTAAGATTGAAATCAACTAAGAATATTATATATGAACACACTTATAATTCACATAAATATTTGTGCATATAATACTAATTTTTCTTAGTTTATGTATTAATACTTACATTTATATATCATAAACTCAAAATGTGATCATATAATTCATAATCTTCCAAATTCAGGTTCAACGTGAAATTAGTTAGTAATCTTTGGTATTGAAACTCGACAGTAAAACATGATAAACAAATATTCTAATATCATGGATTATGCATGACTTATTACATCTAAACATTATCAAATATGAAAATCATGGTGAAAGTATGTAAAATCAGTGGGAATGCAAAGGTTTGCCTCTAATTTATTCAAACAGAGCAAAGAAGGTGGTACAAACTAGCAAAGGTAGAGTTATTGGATTGCTTTAGGTGGCGTAAGAACAGTTTAGGGTTGTTGGATTTAGATTTGAATAGAGTTAGTGAGGTCTCGTTTGTCAACTATATATTTTTAGTAAAAAAAAAAAAAAAATAAGTTCATACATTTTTTTTTTTTTTTTTTTTTTTTTTTTTTAAAAAAAAAAAAAAAAAAAAAATTAAATTAAGAGATTTAAAATATGGGTAAGTTTTGACTTAGCTTTTTATCTCAAAGGTTAATCTTCCTCGCAAACCTATTTTTGTACACCTACGGTTTTACCAATAGATCTGCAGCCTTACCATTTTGTACAGTCGGCCCCACTTTGCTTCAGTGTCCAGCTTGAATTTTGAGGGATTCTGTTTATTCGAAATGCACTTGCTCAACTTCTAATTGATGGTTAGTTTTGAAACTGATCAAACGGATCACCTCTCCTTTTCTTTTCTTGAAAGAAATTTGGAAATATTATTTTGTCTAAGTGTGAAAATGTTGTCAAAATGGGCTTGGTAATCTAGCAGACCCATCAATTTAACAGGAGCACCACTTATACAACATAATAGTTTCATCATTAAGGAGGATTTGAAATGTTATACTCTTATAATCGGTCGAAATGGAATGTTTACTGATAATGCAGTTCGTTTCCAGCAGATGGACTGGACCGATCCAAGCTCCTCAAGCCCACGTCCGAGTGACCAAGCCCACTAGATGACCTGCAAGTAAGTTCAATGGGGAACGGGGTAGTCCCCCCCAGCGAACCCTCCGACGGGCAAGTTAGCAAGTAGGAAGAAGAGATAAAGTGTGTAGAGAGAGAGAGATTGGAGATAGAAAGCTTAACCTTCTTCTTATCTTCGATACTTGCTTATAGCCTTTGGTAATCATTTCACTGTTCCTTCCGACATGCCCACCTCGCCAAAAACCTGTGCAGTAGCTTACCTCGTTCAGGGGAAGGGGGCGCTGTTCCGACGGGGAGGTGTTGTCGTAATAAATGCTATGATGGGTTGCATTAATGGTGATGTGTTGTGACAATAACTTTGCAGATCATTGTCTGCAGATGTGACCTGTCCTGCACCTGCCGTATGTCCGAATGCCATTGGCCCTTCACGTCCAGTTGGCCTCCAGCTATCCTGGACTTTACTAGCCGGGTTACGCAATGGGGTCCAAATGGTGGGCTTGGGTTTGTTCACTGTGGGTTGTAGCCTTTATGGGCCTATCCATGTCAGTAGTCCCCCATTCCCAAGTGTCGCTTTAGTTTAACGAAGGGAATAGTAATGAGGATGATGTGCCCGATCGTCAGGGGGGGTCAAGTTAGTGGACCGAGCATGAAAGGGTCCGACCGTGGAGGGTGACCCAGCGGCAAGACCGACCATAAGGTGTGCCGACCGCGAGGGGAGCCGAGTGGGAGGGCCGATCGTGAGGAGGGCCGACCGCGGGGGAAGCCGAGTGGGAGGGCCGACTGTAAGAAGTGCCGACCGCGAGGGGAGCCGAGTGGGTGGGGGCGGGGCTCGAGAGGCGGCGTGTCACGTGATGATTTGAAGTGGAAAAGACAGGGTAAGGAAAGGAGACAGTGCATCGTGGTCGAACACGTGGCAACATCATGGGGGGGGAAGTGCGGCGTTGGTGTAGAAATGAAACGATAGGTCATTATGGGTGTTGAAAAGTAGGTTTGGCGGATGATTTGAAAAGTTTTCAAACTGGCAAAAATTAATTGGGATCCTTGGAATACGGGCAAACCATGGGCTTTTGGCATCGTTCGATTCACTTACTTGTTTACAAAAACTCAAAACATCCCAAGTATTAGTTCTTTCGTTGCTCACGATACACCTCTGCAACACTTCTTTAACTTTCTTGCGCCTGCATTAAAAGCCATACGCAGACACACCATAGAAATGGCCCAAGAAGAGGTTGTAAATGTGAGGGTGGATCCACTTGGTGAGGATGACACAGAGGAGTTAGCGGCACGATATAGGACGGAGACGCGAATGGTGACGGTGGGGGAATCAGTGGTACGATCTCAGATGTCCACCATGGTAGCGGCTCCAAGGCCAATAAGCCAGGTAGAGCCAGATCATTGGCATACTAAGGCTGACAAATCCACAATTACTGCGGCAGAGTTGGAGGCTATCCGGGAAAAATACCAGATTCCGGCTGAAGTAGAGTTATTACTGCCAACATCGACGGAGAGGCCATTGGACGCCAGGCCAAGGCAGTTTTCCCTTTATGAGGAAGCTCTTAAGGGGGGCTTGAGGTTGCCATTACCGCAAGTGGTGGTGGATGTGCTGAACCGTCTGGAGGTAGCACCGGGCCAATTGATGCCCAATGCGCGGAAGATCCTGCTAGCTTGTGCGAGTGCCTGGCCAAAGGCGAACGACGAGGAGGCCATGACAGTGGACGAATTCTTCGCGTGCTACAAGGCCTCGGGATAGCAAGAGACTTGGGTGACTCTTCAGGCAGCCGCTGGGAAAGGGCTGGTGGCGGGGCTGCCCTCGTCGATCAAGGGGTGGAGACCACGATGGTTCTACGTGGGTGCTAGTGGAGGAGTTGGAGTGCGCACCATTTGGAAGGTGCCCACCAGGTCGATGGAGCCAAAATTGGGGGCAGAAGTAGAGGAGAAGGTGAAAAAAGTAAAAGAGTGAAGAGAGAGGGAAAAAGCCAGTTGGGGCGAGCTTGTTCAGCCGTCCGCACTGTTTGAGACAGGATTAGGTCCACAGCCGATTGGTGGGGACCTCGACCGAGCGGAGTTGGAAGCAAAGAGAAAAGCTCAAGAGGCAGAGGATCAGGCCATCCTTGCCAAAGCCCAAAAGTTCAAAGAGTCCCAGGCTGACCGACCACCACAACCAGTGGCAAGGGAGAGGATTCACCCTCGCCCCAAACCCTTGGGAGAGAAAAACTTAGACGAGTTTGTGCCACGGCCGCTCCCAAAGGACCCTTTGAATGAGAGGTCTTTGAAGGAGATGGAGGCATTGTGGGTGGGAAAGAAGAAGAAGAGGGTGGGGCAGAGTGAAGAAGAGCGTGCCCAGAAGAGGAGGAAGGGAGTGAGGGCAGAAGAGGTCAGTCTGGGAAAGCAGGTGGAGGGTGGGGAAGTAGAGGGGACCCCAGGAAGGGTAATCGCCCCTGAGGTAGTGGACATCGCCTCAGAGGTCAGGGAAGTCGTGCCAATGGTGGCGGCGATCGGTATAGGGGTGGAAAGGAGCGCCTCTGAACCAAGGAGGGAGGAGCAACCCCAGGGGGGGTCCTGCACCCCAAGAAGGGGGAATCAGCCTGAACACAGCAATGTATCATGCTCGTGCGGTGGCTGGACGGTTGGAGGGAGAAGAAGGCCCAGCCAGGGCAGGAGCAGACCGCTTGGTGAGGATCGTGGAAGAGGCAGCCCTACGCTCGACATCCAGATTCAACGAGGCAGACCTACTGAGGGGGTTGTGCTCCGCTCAAATGGAAGTGACTACCTTAGCAGGGGCCCTCCTAAGGAAACCGGGGGTTGCCAAACTTAAGACAGAGGAAGCCAAGGCTCAGCTTGTGAAATTGAAGGAGGAGAGCACTGGTTGGAAGAGTGCCCACGCTGACCTGCAAGTGGCCAAGTCAGAGCTGGAGAGCACACGCCGCCAGGTTGTGTCGCTCGAGTTCTAACTGGCCAGCGAGCGGAAGAAGTTGGAAGAGGCCCAAGCAGCCTGCGTGGTCGCCGTCGAACGGCACGAAGAGGCGATGACCAATAATGAGGAGTTGGTGAGGCAGAAGGATGAGGCAGACGCTAAGGTTGGCGTGCTGCAGAAGGAGTTGGAGGCCGAGCGGGGCAAGGCAGCGAAAGAGAGGGAGAAGCTTCAGAAGGAGTTGGAAGCAGAGAGGGCGAAGGCGATGGCGGAGAAGGAGGGCCTGAAGAAGGAGGTGGAGGAGGAGAAATCGAAGGCTGCATCTGAAAGGGCGACCCTTTAAAGAGAGCTGGACCAAGAGAGGGCGAAAGCAGCTTCTGAGAGGACGGCTTATCCCGATCTGTGTGTCGTAGCGGTGGAGCAATTCAAAGGGTCTGCCGAATTTTAGATGGCAGTTGATGCCGCTGTCGCCAGCAATCTGGCTAGGCAAGAACCCGGGGGGGGGGCGAGGGGGCGGGCCCATCAAGGACGACTGTTGGGGGCAAAACCGAAGCAGAAGTTATTGAGAGCTTCCAGTAGTCAGACTTCTATAAGCACGAAATGGCTGAGTATTGGGATAGTGGTTGGAAGATGTTCAAACGCAGAGCTGAAGAGCTGTTCCCAAACTTGGACCTGAGTAGTGTGACGATGTGGCCCAAACCCCCCTTGATGAGGGCATTGAAGAGGTAGATCTTCCATCCAGTGAAGAGGAGTGACTGGGGAAGATCTTGTTTATTATTTTTATTTTTTATTATTATTTTTTTTGTTTTTTTTGTTTTTTTGAATTGATGTAATGAACTTCTGTATACATTTGTGAATGAATAAAATGTCAACTGTATTTTCCGTCGATTGATTTTACTTGTGTATGAATCATTCAGGAACTCCTTGACACAAAGTGGAATTGGAGTTATAAAAAATTCAATATGGGGTAAAGTTGGACTCGTATAACAGCTCAATGCAAAGTAAAATTGGACTTGTATAAAACTCAATGCGGAGTAAAATTGGACTTGTATAAAACTCAATGCAGAGTAAAATTGGATGTGTATAAAACTCAATGCAGAGTAAAATTGGATGTGTGTAAAACTCAATGCGGAGTAAAATTGGATGTATATAAAACTTAATGGACTGTGAAGGAAGGGTATTGTGGTGGAGGCAAATTTTACCTAAGAATATGAGCTGAGATCTGATGGTTCCAATGAGTGGTGCTAAAAGTTTCCGTCTAACGAACTCGGCGGGGGCGGTGACGGCAATAGCGGTAGGCGGCACAGGCGGCGGGGAAGAGATGAGAGAGGGAGATGAGTGAAGAGCTGAACTTTGTTATGAATTGGGAAGGGAAATTAGTGGTATCACAAAATAATTAAAAAATGGGTCTTGGCTAACAATTAGCCTAGGCACACGTAAAAAATAAACTCCAGTAAATGTTTTTAAAAAATTAAAAATTAATTTGATAAAAGAAATAAAAAATAAATTATTTTGTTTGGCTTAAAAATTTGAATTTTTTATTTTTTGTATTTTTTTAGGTTTTCTCCAGCGTTGTACCAAATCCATCATTAAATTTAAATTTGGTAAAAAAAGTACTTTTTGGTGCTCCAATGGTTTCTTTAAATCTGTATCAAATTTAGAAAATAACATATGTTTCACCAAATTGAGGATTTGGGCACCTTTCACCAGAACACGGTGCAGGACCGTTGCGGATGGTACACACAGGACGTCCGGCCCGTTGTCTCCTTGGTCATCCTATTACTTGAATAATTCCCAGAATAGTGCAATGGTTTGGACTGTCAATAGGCTTCCAAAGTTGTTTGCTTCTGAAGCAAATATGTCTCTGTCCTCTCTTCGTTCTTTGCATTCTCTCTCTCTCTCTCATTTTGGACCCATCGCACTTCTTTGTTCATCCAATTTAAGCATTGATAACCCAAAAATCAAGGAATTTTCATTCAAGTATTTAATCTTATTATTTCTCATCTGACATTTTTCTCTTCAACACAAGTCATTCTATTCCTCAAAATAACGTTTTTTTTTCTCTGAGGCCAAACCCCCCCTTTTCTCAACCCATCTTCTCTCTCATTTCTTTCTCTGCTTAACTAGCCGCATAGAGATTCGTGTTTTGTGCTATGTTTTTGTCTTTCATTGTGTTTGTATTTGTGGATGTGTTTTCTTTTTTCACTTTTGTTCTTTTGTGTTTTCCTTTTGTACTTTCTCTTTCTCTCTAATGTGTTGTTTGTAAATTTTCAATAACCCATTTGCGAAAAGGTTTAGAATTTTGATTTGGTTTATCAGATTTGGAGAATTCGTTGAGCCATTCACAAATGTGGGTTTTTTGTTTTTGCTTTTTTTTTTTTTTTGTGTGTGTGTGCGTTTGTGTGTGTGTGTCACGACCCAAACCCGCCCCTATTGGGTTTAGCACCGTAACCGGCCAGTAATCCGAGATTACCGAAGGCCTTGTAGCACGTCCGCGAGGGACCTCGCTACAGTTCGGACTCAATTTGTGTCGCGGTTCTAAATCTGAACCAAAGAGTCCAAATCCGGCAAATCGTTTGAGAAAACAGATTTTTTTGAAAAGTAGTGCCAAACATGGACTGCTTTGCCAGATTACAGAGTCGCCACCTAAATATTTTTTAATGGGGGAATTTAGGAAACCCTGACTCGGTGTCGAAGGCCACATGTCCGTCATCACCAAAGTGGTCTTGGCTCGGGAGCTTGGGTACGATCGGGGAAGGTCAGCTATGAGCACCCCCTTTCGCCCGGTCCGAAGACCGGCCTCTACTAACCGTGATATCCGTTTTTGAAAACTTTATGCGTTCTTATTCCGGTTATTAACCTAGAATTACTATGTGATGCACACAACACAAAAGTATAGACTAGATTGCCTAACTTGGAAATAAACATTGCATGTCCGTTTTGTCTCGAAAAACGTGTTGTTTTCTTTTGCTACTCGCAAGTAGGCTAAAATACGGATTTCAATGAGTTGTTCCAACTCCAGCAATCCAACCTCCACCCACAGGCATTCAAACAATTTATCTCACATAAGCATTTAGCCGCATGGTAATCATACTGTCATGTTAACATTCACACACGTGCGATATGCTAAAACATAAATACTTACATTGTACTCCGTGCCAAAACAATAACCCGGTTAGCAAACATGCATGACCTAGTTCATGTTAAGTGGCTAATGCAACACATGCATAGATGCAATCTAGAGTAGGCTCGGCTAACCCTAAACATGGCATGTGAAATGCACAAGTAGCACGTATTCAATTTGGAATTGAAAATTGCAATGCAGTTTGTATGATGTACCGAGCCCGGTGCATGTAAACAAATGCATGGATGCACGCATGCATTGCATAAGGTATGCTAAGATAAACGTGCCCTTAATCTACCATCGTAAGCAGGTAAATAAAAGGGAGAAAGAAATGGGGGTTGGAAGACATACACCCACTCACCCACGCTTATTACAATTATGCCCTCACTCGGAGGGACCAAATGATAATACAGAAATGAATAACTAATTAACTACGCAAGCTAATTAATTATTACAAATCAACTAAAGTAATTAAATAAAATAATTAATCTAATTAAACAGTAAATCTCTCGGGAAGAGGACAAGATGCATCACGCGCTCGGGACTGGCTCGGAATCGCACTGTCATGCATGATTTGCCTCTGTTTCCTCTGCTGTCCTCATCTGAAGACTGCCAAAACTTCAGGAATACTTCCTTGGGCACTGGGGATCACCACCGGCTGGGGTAGAACACCACCGGCTGAAGGATGTGGCCACCGGCACTAAATTCATCCATCGGCTGCCAATAGACTGCCGGTCGGCACTAAACAAATGTCGGCACAAAAACCCGCAACTCACAAAGAAAGAGAGGACACAACTTGCATGGCAATGTAATTCAAAGCATGTATGCACCAAACACACTCCTTATCATGTTTTTGACTCAAAGGAAGATGTGCCTCGGTCCTTGGACCACCAATCACGCATTTCGATGCATGATGGCCCAAAGAACCAAGAGTGCAATTTTGATTTCAAATGCATGTAATGCAAACAAACAAACAAGGGTGCTAAACCTCTATCACACTCACTTCAAGAGGCTTAGCATGCGTGTCAATGCAATGAAGCCCTAAGCATTTTACCTAGGCATGCAACATGGCAATGCAATGCAAGGATGCTAGCATGAAAACACACATACAAAACAAGCATGCAAACTAGTCAATGGGGTGGACTTAAACATGGATTAGGCAGCTCCAAATAGGCCTAAAACCAATGGCCAAGATGCTAAGTCATGAGGGCCAAACACACATGCACACATGTACAAGTTAAGGCACCAACACTTGAGCATAAAGCACACTTAAAGGGGTACAACAATGGACTACTAGCATGCACATAAAGCTCTGAAAATCATGCTAAACATGGTGCCAAACGAAGCAACAAAGTACACAAAGCATGCACACATAGGTCCAATATTCAAAGCAAGTCAATGGGGCATTGAACTATACTTATACAAAACAAATATGGTATGCATTAAACAACTAAAAACAGGTTTTTAGTATGTCAAAACAGAGCCAAAAGGCTACTTAGATAGCATCTAAGAGGCTCGAAATCAAAGGCATGCAAAATGGCCAAAACATGGGGGCATTCAACACGTGCTTTTAAAGCACTAAAGGAGTAAACAAGGCAAGCATACAAGCATACCAAAGGGTCTGAAATGACATGACAAATGGTTCCAAACCATTGAAAAGATGAGATCAATGCATACTACACATGCACCTACTTGAAGCATACAAGCTATAATGCAAAGGGGCTATATTAGGCATGCTAAGATTGACCCAAACGACTATGGACAGAGCTAAAACATGGCAACATAAGCACCAAATCTTCACAAATGCAAGCCTAAAACATGCTAGAAACTAAGGCACACAACCTAGGCATGTTAAGGCATCAAAGGGAATTACAAGGCAACTATGCTAAGCATGCATGAGAAACCAAAACCAACTTAAAATCATGTTATAACATGACAATATAAGCATGAAAAATAAGTCAAACATGCTCAACACACACTCAAGCATGAAGCTCCATAAAGAAGCAAAACTTGCCCTTTTCAAGGACATCAAGGAGAGGGGGTGGCCCTCTCCTTTTGGAGACTTTATGGCACCATCTCCACCACTGAAATCCCTCAAGATTTCAGTGGTGGAGAGGCCCAAGCATCAAAGTCTCGGAGCTCTCACAAAATGGCCTAAAATGGAACCTTTTCAAGGCCTAAAGGGGGTCAAACTTGCTCAAACCACAAAACACTCTTAATAAACAATGAAGAGGCTTAAAAATCAGAACTTTTATGTGTTAAACACTAAGCACAAAAACAACTTTAAGCTAGGTAAAAACAAGGTGCAAAAATGGGGTAAAAGAGGACTAGTGTCTCACCCTTGTAGACCTCTTCACCAAGCTTGATGTTGTTGCTTCCTTGAGCTCCAAACCAGTCAAAAATCTCAAGAACAAGCTTTGATCTTTGAGGGCACCAAGAAAAGGTGAAAGACTAGGTGTTTAAGTGCAATAATGTGAACTAAAACACCTAGAACACAAAGGAAAAGAGAGAGATAAGATGTGTATCTATCCTAACCCTAAAAACCAGAGCTTGGTCTGTCTAAGAATGTCTAAAAATTTTGTAACCCTAAGCCAAGAAGAGAAATGGTCCTCTTATAGGCAAGCCAAGCTTGCAAAGCTTACAAGCTAAGGCATCAAAGGGCTCATCCCTCCATACACGTGTATGGAGGGGAAACAAAAGGCATACAGCTGTCTGAAAATATCTCAGAAAGCAGCTGTAAAGTGGTCGGCTGGGCAAAATGGTCATTTTGCCAAAAATAGTGCCGACCGGCACAAAATAGTGCCGATGGCAACACCAGCCAGCCGGTGGCCTCTAGCCACAGCCGGTGGTATGTGGGGATGCCTCACAAAGCATTCCCTGCCCCCTCCAAGGCAAAACACAAATGTTTGGTGCAAAACCAGACACAAAACAGTCAAGTTCGGAGGTCCTGAGGCAAGGCGCGTAGCCGAGAACTCCGGGAACTCCAAACAAACACAAAAATGGATAATCACCGAGTGTTCAAGCGGTGACGTCCAAGTCTTGAGGACGGTCAAAAATGGGGTGTCTACAGTTGCCCCTCTTTGACAGAACTCAGAAGTCATGAAATGACGTGAGTGAATGTCAAAGCCCAGAGACGACCCATTTTTGACAAGGCCGAAGACTTGGACAAACATGCAAGACAAAACAAGGTATGCGCCCGAAGGCAGGGGCAAAATGCAAGACGATGCAAGAAGCCGAGCATAACTTATGATCATGCAAAGAAAGCTGTAATGAAGCACACATGCGACAGTTATAAGCTAGCATACGCCAATCTACACTACAATGCAGAAAGGATGTAAGAGAATTATGCAATTCTCAAAACGTCTCACGCGGAGGATACAATACCTGTGCGGCTCGTCCGGTTGCGCCGGCCTCAAATGAGCCGTACATACAATATCGTGCCTGCAAAGAAAGTAAACTTAACAGGTACAATATTGTTAGCCATATGCATGGCAATGCGAAATGCAAAATGAAATGCAATATATACAAAATGATGTATGAATAATGCAAATGATAATGCAATGCAATTGAAACTATGCAAACTACATGCAAAGCAATCGAATCATGATTCAAACCAGAGCGGTTCGAAACCACACAAATGTCAAATAGATTGATGGAGGTAACAAGTCCGTCTCCCATAGAACGATGTCTGATCTATGAGTACTTCGCACGGACACAAGAACAAGTATTGGGTGGAATGACATAAGTGGGGAAACGACCCGCTGGGGAGAGAATAATGATCCTAAAGCTGGATGCAACAATTATATTACAATGTAATATACGATTAT
Source organism: Camellia lanceoleosa (assembly GCA_025200525.1). Lineage (NCBI taxonomy): Eukaryota > Viridiplantae > Streptophyta > Magnoliopsida > Ericales > Theaceae > Camellia > Camellia lanceoleosa. The sequence continues at coordinate 79,522,195 of CM045762.1, read as the reverse complement.
GGCGCGCGGGCCAAACCGTATCTCGCCTAGGAAAGGCATGCACGCATACAAGCCATGTCTAACACAGAAAAGGTGCCGCAACCTCAATCCAACATACCAGCGTGGAGTAGGCGCGATACACGAGCAGAACTATGCTTCAACGTGAAAAGTATGGGCACATCCCAGACGAAACTTGACAAGGAAAGGCGCAAACCATAAATGGAAGGGATGCAGTGAAATGCATGCAATGGAATAGATACAATGGATATTTACAGAAAATGCATGACATATGCACTATACTACAATGATGATGCATGACATATGCATGTTTTTTTGTTTTGAATTTTTTGGAATGCATGACATATGCAATATTTATGATGCATGAAATGCATGTGTTTTTTTGCTGTTTTGAAATTTTTTGGAATGCATGACATATGCAATATTTAATGATGCATGATAAATGCAATATGATGCAATGGCTTCGATTGCAGTTTTCCCTATTCTCCCAACGGGGCGATATACTAGGTTGGTTCAGTATCCAGAATCGAGGCGTAAACACGCCGCCTCAACCTATGGGGCTTCCATACAGATTTCAAGCCGAGGGTACACCCCCTGGGTATTTAAACCAGACTTTAGTCTCGGAAATTCCAAACCTTTGCGTTCTAGGCATAGGCCGTTCAAACTCTAGTTTTCACCGTTCCCATTGGTCTCCTAGGAACTCATCGCAAACACAGACAGGTGGCTTTACCAGACCACCGGAAGTCGTTCGGGCACGACAAACACCGAAGGAAATGCACCTTCAGAGGATTTAAGGTCTCGTAGACCGGAATGCAAATGTAGTGAAGGTTTCGCACCCTCCAAGGATTTAAGGTCTCCTAGACCGTGTGTGTTTAAGGTCTCGCCAGACCGGGGTGGGCGTTGCATGAATTGAGATGATGATACATGACAATGCGTGCGCCAAAGGTTTTGCACCTTCGAAGGATTTAAGGTCTCCTGGACCGTACGTGTTTAAGGTCTCGCCAGACCAGGGGAGAAAATGATGAGGTAACGCGCATGGGACGTGTATACCGATACAAATGAGAAGTGGAGTGCAAAACGAGGCACACGTACGTCGAAATGTAACGAAGCGCGAGATGAGGCACGCATACCTCATTGAATGGAAAATGGAATGCAAAATGAGGCACACGTACCTCATTTGATGGAAAATGAAATGCAAAACGAGGCACACGTACCTCGAGATGCAATGAAATACGAAATGAGGCACACATACCTCATTTGATGGAAAATGGGATGCAAAACGAGGCACACGTACCTCGAGATGCAATGAAATGCAAAATGAAACACGTGAAGTAGTACACCTCACGTAGATCAAAATAAGATGCAAAATGAAGCACGTGAAGTAGTACACCTCACGTGGATCAAAATGAGATGCAAAATGAAGCACGTGAAGTAGTACACCTCACGTGGATCAAAATGAAGCACGTGAAGTAGTACACCTCACGTGGATCAAAATGAAATGCAAAATGAGGCACGTGAGGTAGTACACCTCACGTGGATCAAAATGAAATGCAAATGAAGCACGTGAAGTAGTACACCTCACGTGGATCAAAATGAGATGCAAAATGAGGCACGTGAGGTAGTACACCTCACGTGGATCAAAATGAGATGCAAATGAAGCACGTGAGGTAGTACACCTCACGTGGATCAAAATGAGATGCAAATGAAGCACGTGAGGTAGTACACCTCACGTGGATCAAAATGAGATGCAAATGAAGCACGTGAGGTAGTACACCTCACGTGGATCAAAATGAGATGCGAAATGAAGCACGTGAAGTAGTACACCTCACGTGGATCAAAATAAAATGCAAAATGAAGCACGTGAAGTAGTACACCTCACGTGGATCAAAATGAGATGCAAAATGAAGCACGTGAAGTAGTACACCTCACGTGGATCAAAATGAAATGCGAAATGAGATGCAAAATGAGGCACGCGTACCTCGAGATGCAATGAAATGCAAAATGAGGCACGCATACCTCATTTGATGGAAAATGAAATGCGTACCTCGAGATGCAATGAAATGCGAAATGAAACACGTGAGGTAGTACACCTCACGTGGATCAAAATAGAATGCAAAATGAAGCACGTGAAGTAGTACACCTCACGTGGATCAAAACGAAATGCAAGACGAGAGAGTATGACACGCATGCCACACGACAATGCAAAACGGTGCAAGTCGCAAGAGACGTGCAAGATGGCGTGATACGATGCGCCGGACAATGTGATGGATGCGCGTGACGCACACGGGGCAACTTTTGAATCTCTATAAACGACAAAAGGATACAATCTTCGCTTGAATTTGAGTGCCACTCACAGTAGACACAGTCCGAAGTCGAAACGGAAGCCGGTTGAGCATCGGGGGTGCATTTTCTTGTACTTTCTTGAGCTATGAAGACCCAAAACTCTTCAATTTGCCTAAACAAGGCCTTGGGAACACCACCGGCTGGGTGGGGAGGTCACCGGCTGCCACCGGCTGCCTAAACTTCTCCATCGGCACAATAATGTGCCGACCGGCACAAAATAGTGTCGACCGGCCAAAAATGGCTGATCGGGGGCAGTTTTGCCATTTTGCCTCGGGTCTTTTAAAATAGGGTTTTAAACCCTATTCCTTTCACTTTGCCACCGCCGAAATCACTCTCTCTATCTCTCTAGAGCTTTGTTCTCTCATTTTTTCGCCGTTTCTTTGAGTTTTAGGCTTGATTTCGTCGTTCGATTCGCGAATACCTTCGCGTTTCGCACATTTTGAACCGATTGAAATCTCATTTCGGTGTTCCCTTTGCTATTTCCGCCTTTTCGGGACTTGTTCCCCTCGATTTTCTCTACATTTCCGTGTATTCTCATCTTCCGACCTTCCCGGCCATTTCCTACTCTCTGGGTTGACCTTCTCGGTTGACTTTTCAGATTCGACCCGATTTTTCGCCTTCCGTCATTTTTTCACTACCACTACTATGGTCGACGACGTTCACATGTCGACTCCCGGATCACGAGATGGATCCCCCGGGTTGAGCTCCTCCCCTGAGCGAAGCGACCATTCGACCGGCGACCTACCGCCCTACCATTCACGTGCTTCCGCCAGATGGACTCCGCCACTTCGCGGTTTTGACAGGCTCGACCGGAGCTTCTTCTCGAGCCGACCTCTCACCTTTCGTTTCTCGCCTGAGGTAACCCTTCGCTCGCTTTTACTTTCGCAATGTAGAATCAGAACTGGCCATCGCCATAGCCGACATAACCCTTAATTGCTTAGCTCGATACATCAGATCAGAAGTTGATTGTAGACAACTTCACAACTGATATCTGCTTAGGACCGACACACATGCATACACACTGCACTAGCCTGAATTACCCAAACATGGCACACCGCATTTCACTGCAAACTCACCAATATCCGGTACTTATTTGAATCTGAAAAGATATTGTATGCCGTATTTAAACTGAACCATACAAAGCACGCTGACGCATCATATGTTGTAGTCCACCGTAGGCGCACTATAACCCGACATCTGCTTGAATCTAAAAAATGTACACACATGTACCATATCTCAGATGTCGACCTCACAAACATATCGACACATCAAAGTCAGTAGTCCACCGCATCGTACATCAAACCTGACATTTGCTTGCATCTGAAAAACGTACACACGTGCACCATGTTTACACTACACCACTCAAAAACACACTGACGCATCACATATTGTAGTTTACTGTAAGCACACCGGCACCCGGTTTCTGTTTGAATCTGAAAAACGTGCACGCATGCTAGATTTGTATCGACTTTAACATGTTTCCTCAGAATCGCATTTCATATTGCTTTGCAACCATTTGTTTGTAACAGGAGATTCCCATACCATCCGCGGTATGGGAATGTTTCGCTCGAGATTGGTACTCGAGCTTCCCGAGGCGTCCGACACATCGAGATGAGGCGGCCGCCTTCTCGCAGGGTCTCGACCACCATCGCTCAGCAGCCCTTTTTAGCTGCTTGGCGGAGAGGTGGTGGGACACCACCGATTCATTCCATCTATCGGCGGGGAGACATGACGATGACTCCTCACGATTTCTTGCTCACCTAAGATTGGGTAGGGGTGATCCGATCCTTCGACACCGACATGGATGAGTGGACCGCCGCCAGATCCACTTACTTGGCGCGGTCCGCCTTGCACGCCCAGCTTTGTCCGCTATTCTTGGTTCGAGGTGCGCTTCGGTGCAAATTTCTTGTCGACGCAGCCTGATGACCGAGGCGGCCGTGGAGCAGTATGCGCGCAGCGTCTTGATGTACTTGCTGGGGACCACCTTATTCCCCGACCGGCGAACACTGCGTCTTCGCTTACTCAACAGACCGGTGGACGCCCGACATCTTTGCGCTATGATCGTGGCGCGGCTCGCCACTTTACGGCTATATGAGTTTTCGGCAGCGAATGATTGCTTGGGGGTTACCGCGAGCTTGGGAGGTACGCCTTTCTTCCTTTACATTTCTTTTTGTCGCATTGCACACCGCACACATCGTAGTTTGCTTTACACTTGTCAGATAATCGTATACACGCACACACATACCTCGCTTAATCGACCGCATAATCGCTCACACCGTACACTCGCCAATACACCGCACAAACACACGGCTCGCTTATTTCGCTTTACTCAGATTCTCGCTTCGATAAATGTTCTCGACATCTGCCTTGCGCTTGTGGGTCTATGCCTACTTTCCTGTGCTAGAGCCAAGATCGAGACGGAGACTCCTCCGTCGCCCTTCTCACGCCGCTACGACGGGAGGTGCACCCGGTAGCCGCGGGAGACTTTCAGCTTCTTCCGTCGCTACTTTGACACCATCACCTCCGCCGAGGTATGTTTTACTTACATTTTATTTAAGCTTCACTTTTCCCCTGTATATTTGCAATACCAGTAGGTAATAAACTGTATTTTCATTTCAGATCACCTGGCAGCCATGGGCTCCTCTCGCCGAGATAGTGCGGATCGGTTTGTCCGCGACGAGACCTCGCGCATCGGATTTTGCTAGAGGGCCCGGTCTGCCGGGCTTGGTACTGGGTGAGCGCTTATGCGCACCTCGTGGTTACCTCGAGCAGATAGTCCCGAGCATCCTCCCGAGCATATGAGGGACACCGAAGCGCCATCACGAAAGCAGATGGCGGACTACACCATCGGCTGGGAGGCGGACGGCTTCAGAGGCGAGGGCGACTACTCAGAGTACGCCCGGACCTTCATCATGCGGCCGCTGAGTGGTGGTCGCCGAGCTGAGCCAGAGAGACCTGCGCCGGCGGCTAGGGCAGAGGTGGGAGCAGGAGCGGGATCGCCACAGAGCTCGAGCTCAAGGTGGCAGGGAAGTGCAGAGGGACGACGGGAGGCCCGCCTCGCCACCATGCCGACGACAGGGGGCGAGGGAGACCTACCAGATCCCTTTGCTCCTCCCTACTGGTCATGAGTTTGTCAAGATTCCCGACTTGCCTCCTATGTACCACTTTATTTCAGATCTTGCATTGTCATTTCAGTTCAGTTCATTCGATATTCCATGTAATATTGATGCATCTAATACTTTTGCAAAGCTTCCTCCGAGTACACCCCGGCAATATTGAGTCAATGCCTCCATGGCGGGATGTTGCAATGACCTTGAGTTCCTAGCCTTCTACGGCCTTCCGATGTTTTCTCCGACATAGTTCCAAACTATATACAAATCGCTTGCATAACTGATGCACTACACAACATCTCGATAAACTGCTCACTAGATTCACACATCAGATTCATACACCGATTCGCACCGATAAACCGCTTCACAGATTCACACATCAGACTCATACATCGTGATTCTGCGCCGATAAACCGCCACGTGATTCACACATCAGACCATACATCGTGACAGGCGCCGATAAACCGCCACGGCATTCACACATCAGACTATACATCGATTCTCGCACCGATAAACCGCTTCATGTGTATCGATGCATTTGCCTTTTGTACTTTTCACCTCCTTCCCGATTCTCCCATGGTGGCGGCGCCCATCCGACCTCCCATTTCTACTGGATGGCAGGATATTCCTCGCACTGAGGGGGGCGTGGCTATGTGGGGAGCAAACACAGTGCTCCAGCCAGTGGGATGGCGAGTCGGAGGCGAGGCCTCGAGGAGGAGGCCGGGCGCCTGGCTCGAGTTCCGATGGCGACACTTCGACGATGCTCTGCTTCCGCCAGAAGAGAGCGAGGATGGATCCCCCGGCACGAGGCCATTGACGATGATTACAGACTTCTACTGTTTTTCTTTCATTTTCTTTTCTTGTACTTTTTCTTTTTTTTTGGTAGATAGAGTACTATGTACTGCCGCAGGCAGATTTTTGCTTTTCTCAAACATTGTATTTGGAAAAGATGATATGAAATGAAACAAACTTTTGGTCTAAAAAAAAAAGTGTTACATTTGTATATATATGCATATTTCACATCCTGCACTGCATTGCATCATATTACACCTCAAATGTAAATGATATTGATCTGTTGTCTGACAATTGAACACTTACACTGTAATAATCAGATAACCAACCAACTAAACAGCAAAACAATTCATACAAACCCCTGCTCAATCCGAACACACAACCATACTCGCTAGGGACTAATCATGGGATTGATCTCGATATAGCCCATAACACAAAGATTTGGTTCATTCTGCACACAGCAAACTCTGAACAAATAGCCCCATTCTGACGAGACGGATCACAAAGCTGACACGGTTGCAGTTGAAACACACTCGGATGTCCCAAATTTTCCCTTTTCTTCTCTTGCTTTGCCCGGATGTAGAGAATGGCACAGCATTCTGAGCACAAGCGATTACTTTTTGGAAGAAGATGGGTTTTCAACCAGGGTATCGAGCCTACCACAGGACACGACGAGATAGACTCAAACAAGGAAACAAAAGGCGCACGACCTAACACAACGAAACACACTCGGAAAAGACTCAAAACCAAAATTGAGACCGACAAATCAAAAGACACGACACACAGACATGTTTACAAAAAGGACCTCAAATTTCGAGGAGCCAATTCCTCCGGATATTACTCCCACCCTTTCTGATTTGTGATACTCACATCGCTCGGCCCTCAGGCTCATTTTTCTCTCAAAGCCCTTTTCTTCACTTTTCTCTCAACTTACTCCTCTCTATTCTTTACTCTCTCATTTTTTTTATCCCTTCCCAGGGCGAATGACAGACGAATAGGAAGTCGTGGGTTCACACCCATCACTGTTAGCTCACGGCCGTTCCTTCTGGCAGATAGAGCGCCCTGTTGGCAAGCAGATTAACGGGGGGAAGACAGAGGACCCGACTCAATCGTGCCCCTAGTTCGTCATTTTGACCATTTTTGTTATGTTTTCTAAAACGATTTTGATCAAAAATGAGAGTTGGATTAACACACTTATTCAATTTTTGATTTGAAAATCATGCGAATCAGGCTGTGAGCACTGAAAATTCTCCTTTTTGGGTCCAAACATGGTCCAATTTTGAAAATGAAATAGTTTTCGAGAAAATAAGTCAACCTCAGTGAAAATTTTTTAAAAACTATTTTTGCAAACAGTCAACGCTCAACGAGCGCAGAACTTTCCTTCGAGATATGCAACCTCGGATCGGGGACGATGGAAAATTGCCCCTAGCTTAAAGGGGGATAAAGCAACGGAAAGTTGCCCCTGGTTTGGACGGTAACTCAGGGCAACTTATGGCAATGCATGGCAACGGAAAGTTGCCCCTTGTTTGGATGATGCCGCGGCATTTTGTAAGTCACCTTGTTGATGACAATCGACCCTGACGCCGGAGGAGTCGAAGACGGTTTGAATCAATATGTGGACACAGTCACCTGGAAGGTGTTGGTGGTTTGGCTTCAAGAGGAAGTTAATCACGTAGTTCCGGGTTGCTGCAATCGAGACATTGGATTCGGAGAGGGCAAAAGTGATCAAAACCATGACATGGACTGAGACGCTATGGAAGCGTTGGGGGCTGGACTTCAAGATGAAGTTGCCTACGTATCCCAAACATGGGAATCAAGCCTTACGTAGTTCCGGTTAAGGTACACTCGGGTATTTTAACCTTCACTGTTTAGGCTCTAACTTTTGCCAAGGTGCCCAATGCGGGTTTTCGACCTTGCGAGCTTTGTTTTTCTTTTCTTCTTTCTCTCTCTTTTATATATATATATTTTTTCTTTTTTGCATTTTTCTTTTATTTTCTTTTTGCTTTTTTTGTATTTTTTTTCTTTTCTTTTATGTTGTTTTTTTTTTTTTTTGCTCTAACTTTTGCTCGGTCGCCTTCCGGTTTTCGCCCAAATGAGCCTCTCAAAGGGTAAAAGTGTAGCAAGCCCATGCCAAATGGTTTTGAGATTGAAGCCTCCACATCCAGAGAACGATTGTTGTGTTGATTTGCAGGAGTCCATCACGTTGCTTCTCGAGCTTTGCTTGGTGGAGTCCGATCTCCTTGATCCGACGTTGATGCCTCTTGCTCGAGGGCTGCTTCAAATTGGGCCACACAGGCGTTTCATGGCACTGAATGTTTTGTACAGATTCCGGTTTGCAACAGATAAATCAAATCTCGAGACTGGGAGCGATCTTGGGCTGCACCATCTCAAGAGCGGTTCCACACAGGTCTTCGCAAGACTGCGCAAAATATTTTGTTTTTGAAAGTTTTTAAGAAAGCGACGAATCGCTCGCGTTGAAGATAGTGTGGAACCAGTCTGGATCGAACCAGGATCCTTCTCAGTACTCACGCTGACAAGCATGATTTCATTCATTAAAAGCTTAGCAGCCTCTTTCTCTCAAAATGATCAAAAATTTTACAAAACCCGAGGAATTCCTCCCTCTTTGTTTTTATCACCGCAGGTTTGAAAAAGGTTTTTATGAAAAGCTTAGGTCATTGTAACGATGTTCAAGGCACAAGAGAGTAGGCGGAATGCACCGCTGCTCCATCCACATTCTCTCGCACGGTCAAGCTCAAATAGCAACAAATTTAACGCATAGCCACAAATGTTTATTCAGATTTGTTGGTAATCTGCTCTTCGGCAGCAAACAGGCTCAAAAAGCAAAAGTAAATAATTACAAGACAAAACGGTGTTTGAGGCAACAACCCCGAAATCACCTGGTATACTATACAAGAGGGACTGACTCGTTACAACAAGACAGACCCTGTAAGCAAAAAGACTGACTCAATACAGAGAGACAGACTCAAAAACAAAACAAAAGACTGACTCGACACCCAAGTCAGGATTTACAAAACTAGCATTGGCAGGTGCTCAAAAATGCGTGCCAAACGCCATATCCAAAAATGTACCAGACACTGCCCGCAGGCGGTTCACCTTCTGATTACATACTTGCAGTATCTGTATCCTCAAAATCCAACAACTGAGTGGTGACGGACTTTGCTGAGGTAGGCGGGAGGATAACCTCGTTATCAATCAAATCTTGCACCTCGTCAAGGCGAAACAATTGTCGCTGGCATGGCCATCACGATGGTACGCGACAAGAGGAAGCATCATGTGTGGCCGGAGATTCTTTGGGAGCGCCGAGGCTCAGGGCTTAAGGTGTCCCCTTTCAAAGAAGGATCTGCAATGCCTTGGACAATGGCATATAGAGAGCATGAAAGACCCCGCGCCTCGCGTGTATTTTGGAGTTCGAGCACTTTGCTAGATGCACTAGCGAACGGATCGCAAAGTGCCTTGGGTTTCGATCCTTTCCGGTGCAAGGTCGAACGGAAGAACTGCCCGGCATGACGGCCTATCCCGATTCTCTCGATTGATCGAATCGCCTCAAAGTGAGTAGGAAAGCATCCTCCACGTTTTTGTCGTGAATCATGATATCTGTTGCTTGTTCATTCCCCGCCAAAGCCTCTACCGCCCACAAAAGCTTGTTCCATAGGTCGGATTCGCCTTCACTTTGTCTTTGCCTCGCCTCACCGATGAGAGGTTTGGGTTGGTACTGTACATCACTATTAGGTGGAGGTCATCTCCGATCGATTGAGCTCGATCACAATCCGCCCCAAGAGCGGGGCTCTTGGGTTCAAAGTTCATACGGTGCAACCGGTGGCGAAGTTGACATTCCGTAAGCGAGATCCGCCACGGACCTCTGGAGATCACCTATCATCCCCATTAACTCGAATGTAGTGGGCTCACGAGCCTGATAGAACTGGGGGGTCCAGATTGGGTGTGCAGCGGGCGACCTGGGAGGATGCGGCATATCAACGCCAATCTCACCCTGTAGGGTAATCCCTTGATCTAGTGCGGCTGTCATAACCACTATTTCTTCCGAACTCTGCGTCATCCCTAGTCTTGCCTCAGCGAAGGGGAAATACTGACTATTCTATATCAACTTTCTGAACTCTCTGAACTGAAAGGAAAAACGGACAAAACAAATCAAACACAGGCGTAGTCGATCAACTGATCTCTACTATCGATAATCGCTTTCCCGTAATCATCGTTTCGTAATCGAATCGATACCACGCATATAATCGACATCGTTCTCAACAACACTGATACTAGTGCCCTTCGGGCCGGATACTCCCACTCGCAAACTGGTATATGCATTCCCTGTAGAGATATACTCTAAAAGCACATAGCAAATAAATGAGAGCCAAAACACCCTTATGTTGGGGTAGGGTTTCCCTGTCCTATTTTGTCAGGAGCTAGGGTTTCACTACGCACACAGCGGTTTCAAACAGCCTAATATCGGGTAAGCAACCTGTCCTAGTTTGGAATGGTCACTATGGATTCCGAATATGCACTAGGTCGAATGGTCGAAAAGGGTGCCCCGGTAAAACCGGGGTTTGTGTTCCTACATCGGCAGAGCCATAACCGTCACCTTATGGACATGCCTTGACAAGACAAGCCTCTAGCAAACCGCTCAGGAATAGCAGATGGCCAACACGGTGTCCTAGGCGCACCAATGCACATGCAATGCAAAGAAACACATAAGTGTAGTCAAAACAGGATATCACGAGTTCAAGTCAAGCTCTCTAAACTCCCCAGCAGAGTCGCCAGAAATTGTAGCACGTCCGCGAGGGACCTCGCTACAGTTCGGACTCAATTTGTGTCGCGATTCTAAATCTGAACCAAAGAGTCCAAATCCGGCAAATCGTTTGAGAAAACAGATTTTTTTGAAAAGTAGTGCCAAACATGGATCGCTTTGCGGACATGAAGTCGCCACCTAAATATTTTTTAATGGGGAATTTAGGAAACCTCGACTCGGTCAAGGCCACATGTCCGTCATCACCAAAGTGGTCTTGGCTCGAGCTTGGGTACGATCGGGAAGGTCACTATGAGCACCCCTTTCGCCGGTCCAAGACCGCCTCTACTAACCGTGATATCTGATTTTGAAAACTTTATGCGTTCTTATTCCAATTATTAACCTAGAATTACTATGTGATGCGCACAACACAAAAGTATAGACTAGATTGCCTAACTTGGAAATAAACATTGCATATCCGTTTTCTTTCGAAAAACGTGTTGTTTTCTTTTGCTACTCGCAAGTAGGCTAAAATACGGATTTCAATGAGTTGTTCCAACTCCAGCAATCCAACCTCCACCCACAGGCATTCAAACAATTTATCTCACATAAGCATTTAGCCGCATGGTAATCATACTGTCATGTTAACATTCACACCCATGCGATATGCTAAAGCATAAATACTTACATTGTACTCCGTGCCAAAACAATAACCCGGTTAGCAAACATGCATGACCTAGTTCATGTTAAGTGGCTAATGCAACACATGCATAGATGCAATCTAGAGTAGGCTCGGCTAACCCTAAACATGGCATGTGAAATGCACAAGTAGCACGTGTTCAATTTGGAATTGAAAATTGCTATGCAGTTTGTATGATGTACCGAGCCCGGTGCATGTAAACAAATGCATGAATGCACACATACATTGCATGAGGTATGCTAAAATAAGTATGCCCTAATCTACCATCGAAAGCGGGTAAATAAAAAGGGAGAAAGAAATGGGGATTGGAAGACATACACCCACTCACCCACCCTTATTACAATTTTGCCCTCACTCGGAGAGACCAAATAATAATACAAAACTGAATAACTAATTAACTACGCAAGCTAATTAATTATTACAAATCAACTAAATTAATTAAATAAAATAATTAATCTAACTAAACAGTAAATCTCTCGGGAAGAGGACAAGATGCATCACGCTCGGGGCTCTAATCGCACGCCATGCATGATTTGCCTCGCTTCTCTCTCTCCTCCTCAAGATTGCCAAAACTTGTGAATACTTCCTTGGGCATGGGATCACCATTTGGGGTAGAACACCACCGGTGAAGGATGTGGCCACCGCACTAAATTCATCCATCGGCTGCCAATAGATCACTGTCGGCACTAAACAAAGGCTTGCCGGCACAAAATGCTCGCAGAACTCGCAACTCACAAAGAAGAGAGGACACAACTTGCATGGCAATGTAATTCAAAGCATGTATGCACCAAACACACTCCTTATCATGTTTTTGACTCAAAGGAAGATGTGCCTCGTCCTTGGACCACCAATCACGCATTTCGATGCATGATGGCCCAAAGAACCAAGAGTGCAATTTTGATTTCAAATGCATGTAATGCAAACAAACAAACAAGGGTGCTAAACCTCTATCACACTCACTTCAAGAGGCTTAGCATGCGTGTCAATGCAATGAAGTCCTAAGCATTTTACCTAGGCATGCAACATGGCAATGCAATGCAAGGATGCTAGCATGAAAACACACATACAAAACAAGCATGCAAACTAGTCAATGGGGTGGACTTAAACATGGATTAGGCAGCTCCAAATAGGCCTAAAACCAATGGCCAAGATGCTAAGTCATGAGGGCCAAACACACATGCACACATGTACAAGTTAAGGCACCAACACTTGAGCATAAAGCACACTTAAAGGGGTATAACAATGGACTACTAGCATGCACATAAAGCTCTGAAAATCATGCTAAACATGGTGCCAAACCAAGCAACAAAGTACACATAGCATGCACATATAGGTCCAATATTCAAAGCAAGTCAATGGGGCATTGAACTATACTTATACAAAACAAATATGGTATGCATTAAACAACTAAAAACAGGTTTTTAGTATGTCAAAACAGAGCCAAAAGGCTACTTAGATAGCATCTAAGAGGCTCGAAATCAAAGGCATGCAAAATGGCCAAAACATGGGGGCATTCAACACGTGCTTTTAAAGCACTAAAGGAGTAAACAAGGCAAGCATACAAGCATACCAAAGGGTCTGAAATGACATGACAAATGGTTCCAAACCATTGAAAAGATGAGATCAATGCATACTACACATGCACCTACTTGAAGCATACAAGCTATAATGCAAAGGGGCTATATTAGGCATGCTAAGATTGACCCAAACGACTATGGACAGAGCTAAAACATGGCAACATAAGCACCAAATCTTCACAAATGCAAGCCTAAAACATGCTAGAAACTAAGGCACACAACCTAGGCATGTTAAGGCATCAAAGGGAATTACAAGGCAACTATGCTAAGCATGCATGAGAAACCAAAACCAACTTAAAATCATGTTATAACATGACAATATAAGCATGAAAAATAAGTCAAACATGCTCAACACACACTCAAGCATGAAGCTCCATAAAGAAGCAAAACTTGCCCTTTTCAAGGACATCAAGGAGAGGGGGTGGCCCTCTCCTTTTGGAGACTTTATGGCACCATCTCCACCTCTCGAAATCCTCAAGATTTCAAGGTGGAGAGGCCCAAGCATCAAAGTCTCGAGCTCTCACAAAATGGCCTAAAATGGAACCTTTTCAAGGCCTAAAGGGGTCACACTTGCTCAATCCACAAACCACTCTTAATAAACAATAAAGAGGGTTAAAAAACAGAACTTTTATGTGTTAAACACTAAGCACAAAAATAACTTTAAACTAGGTAAAAACAAGGTGCAAAAATGGGGTAAAAGAGGACTAGTGTCTCACCCTTGTAGACCTCTTCACCAAGCTTGATGTTGTTGCTTCCTTGAGCTCCAAACCAGTCAAAAATCTCAAGAACAAGCTCTGATCTTTGAGGACACCAAGAAAAGGTGAAAGACTAGGTGTTTAAGTGCAATAATGTGAACTAAAACACCTAGAACACAAAGGAAAAGAGAGAGATAAGATGTGTATCTATCCTAACCCTAAAAACCAGAGCTTGGTCTGTCTAAGAATGTCTAAAAATTTTGTAACCCTAAGCCAAGAAGAGGAATGGTCCTCTTATAGGCAAGCCAAGCTTGCAAAGCTTACAAGCTAAGGCATCAAAGGGCTCATCCCTCCATACACGTGTATGGAGGGGAAACAAAAGGCATACAACTGTCTGAAAATATCTCGAAGCAAAAGAAGTGATTTGGTCGGGCAAAATGGTCATTTTGCCAAAAATAGTGCCGACCGGCACAAAATAGTGCCGATGGCAACACCAGCCAGCCGGTGGCCTCTAGCCACAGCTGGTGGTATGTGGGGATGCCTCACAAAGCATTCCCTGCCCCCTCCAAGGCAAAACACAAATGTTTGGTGCAAAACCAGACACAAAACAGTCAAGTTCGGAGGTCCTGAGGCAAGGCGCGTAGCCGAGAACTCCGGGAACTCCAAACAAACACAAACATGGATAATCACCGAGTGTTCAAGCGGTGATGTCCAAGTCTTGAGGACGGTCAAAAATGGGGTTTCTACAGGCCTGCTTAACAGTAATACAGTAATACAGAGTACAGGGGCATGGCAGAAGCTAAATCAGTAAATGAACAGTGTCCAATGAGCTGTGACAGTCTGTATGCAAAAAGACTTTTCATTCATATGCACATTCATAACGAAACAATCAATACATATGTACAATCATTCAGAACAGGGACCTAATCCCTATTATAACAGTATAGTACAGTGCTATCAGTCTATACAATAATACAAAAGAGATACAGAGACAGACGGTGGAAATTAAAACACCCCTAAGCCATAGCTTGGCAGGCTCGGAATCTCGCAGTGAGGCACAGTGGTTGGCTTGACAAAAAGGGGAGTCTAACCCACGCTCCTAGCTTTGGTCTGGAGCCTGAACACCTACATATATATATATATATATATATAAACAGTGAGCTAAAGCCCAGTGAATAACATAATGCGTAAAGAGGTTAAGAATGAATGTCCTTACAGTAATGAAAACAGTTCATTTATTCAGTATATCAGTCATAACAGTCATATGTGGTATATCCATTAGCATAGCAGTACAGTAAACAGTAGGTCTTAAAAGACCGAACAGTCAATGATGGCCATCATAACAGTAAACAGGAGTTCCAAGAAAGGAACTGACAGAGATCTCTGTAACAGTAGCAGTAACAGTAATAGCAGTTGCTACGGATGTCACAATACAGTTCAGAATAGAGGACATACATTCATTCAGTTAATAGTATCAATTCAGAAACAGTACAGTTTAACCATTCAGAAAATATTTATATTTGAACATATCTTTACACAATTGTTACTCACAGAGTTCTGGGCTACAGTTAAGCTAGAGCGCGTCCTCAGATGCCAACCGTACACAGTTCACAAGATGAACACACACTAAGTTCACATTCGGGAAACAAAGACTTAGTCCCTACTTAGACTCGGTGTGGTTCTACATCTATATCCTCATTAAGATGTCTTAAACTAGGCCTAAGAATGCCTAAGATGGGATGAGGATGCAAAAATGCACTTTAAAAGAATTTTTAGAATTTTCAGAAAACAGGGGTCCCCGCGGCGAGTTACATCGGCAGACAAAGGTTTCGCCGGCGTAGACTTACCGCCGAGCGTATCGAAAACATCAAAAATCTTGGATGGGTAAAAATCACGCTCGATTGGGCGTTTGACACCCGTTCGAGCGTAAGACACAATGTCACTCTCGAGCGTAAATTACCCTGCTCGAGCGGACTTCAAAATAGTGCAAAGTGCTGGGAGCACGAATTTCACGCTCGAGCGCCAATTACCCCGCTCGAGCGTGAGTTCAAAATCTGGAATTCCCATATTTGAACCTCAAGCTCAAAATTAACTTTCAATGTACCAAATTCGATCCTTTTGGGCCCATTTTCTGGAAAACACTTCAAAACCCATAATATAACATGTTTCAAAGCTCAATTCGTAAAATCAAAGCCCAAAGGTAGTTCAAATAAATCCAATTTCAAACCAACTTTCATGAACAAGATGAACATGGAATATGCATGAATTTAAACACTTCAAAGCTTCAAATGCTAGCTCAATTGAGCCAATTCTTCCCAAAAATAAGATGAATTCATGGTCCATTGTAAAAATATGAACATGCATGAGTGATTCCATGAACAAACACCTCAAAACTCATGAATGGCAACATGCATGCATGATTTATGCTACAATTCAACACATTAAGCCAATTCTAGACTCTAGACTTTAAACTTCTATGAATCATGCAATATAGGACTTAATTTAACAATCAAGAAGGTGGTTTTCCTACCTTATGCCTTCAAACTCAAGAATATAAGCTTAATTGCACAAATCTTCTACAAATTCTTCAAGTTCTCTAGCCAATTCTCAATTGAAGCCAAGTTCTCCATCTCTCACTCTTCTCCTACAGTTTGGCCTCTCTAAGATGAATAAGAATGATGTCTATCAAAGGCTCCAAACAATGCATAGGTAATGGCCCACTTCTATGGCAAAATTGTAGATAATGCAACTTGTGGAATTAAGCTCATTTTAATCTAATTAAATCATACCAAATCACATTTCAAATAAATATGCCATAAAATCACATAAATTATGATTAACACAAAACATCAATCAATTTCAGATTCGGCTGCCGATAAGGCCTTCAATTCGCAGTTTAAAGCATAAAACATGGACAGATAAGTTTAACAGTCAACAGATAGATATGCATTTAAACTAGCGCATTCAATCAGTCAGTTCAGTATTTCAATCAATTCAATTACTAATCATGTTCAGTCTCAGTTTAGTAGTAATCAGTAGTGTTATCAGTGATCAGTGGTGAGGGTTATTACAGTCTCTCCTCCTTATAAAGAGTTTGGTCCTCCAAACTCGAATTACCTTCGTTTTGGAAGAAAACAGGATTCAGTGGAAACAGTTTAGGATATCTTTTGGCCATGTCATCTTCCCTTTCCCAAGTGGCATACACGCCACCATGGTTTTGCCAGTCAACTTTCACTAACGGGATCTCTTTGTTTCTCAACTTCTTGATCCGTCTGTTTACAATCTGAACCGGCCGTTCCTTGTAAGTGTAGTCGTCACTCAGTACTACACGAGTTGGCTCTATCACATGGAAAGGATCCCGGAGGTAGTCCCTCAACATAGAAATGTGGAACATGTTATGCATATGCTCAATTTTAGGAGGAAGCGCAACTTGATACGCCACCGGATTAATTTTCTCAATAATCTCATACAGTCCGACATATCTTAGCGCTAGTTTGCCCTTGACTCCAAAATGAGTCTGGCCTTTCATCGGTGTCACTTTCACAAAAACGTGATCACCTACTTCATACTCTCTGTCTCGTCTTTTGACATCCGCATAACTTTTTTGTCGGCTCTATGCGATTTTCAGTTTCTGTTGTATCAGTTTTACTTTCTCAGTCGTTTCATATACAATCTCGGACCCAAGCAAAGGCCCATCTCCAACTTCTGCCCAGCAAATCAGAGATCGACATTTTCTGCCATACAATTCCTCGAAAGGCGCCATACCAATACTTGAGTGATAACTATTATTGTAGGCAAATTCATCCAATGGTAAATGGCTCTCCCAATTTCCTTGAAAATCAAGGACACACATTCTCAGTAAGTTTTCCAGAGTCTGGATGGTCCTTTCTGACTGGCCATCCGTTTGAGGATGATAGGCACTACTCAGTCTCAGTTCAGTACCCAATGCAGTCTGTAAGCTTTGCCAGAATCTCGATGTAAACTTCGAGTCCCTATCAGAAACAATGAACACATGCACTCCATGTAATCTAACAATCTCGTCAATATAGAGTACAGCCAATTTGTCCGCATTATAAATTGTTTTGACAAGTAAGAAGTGAGCAGATTTAGTCAGTCTATCAACTATAACCCAAATTGAGTCCATACCTTTACTGGAGCGAGGTAAACCAACGATAAAATCCATGGTGATATGTTCCCATTTCTACTCCGGTATAGGTAAGGGCTGCAATAAGCTTGCGGGTCGTTGATGTGTGGCTTTGACTTGTTGGTAATGAAGACATTTCGATACAAAATCAGCAATTTCTTTCTTCATTCTCGGCCACCAGAAATTCAGTTTCAAATCTTGATACATTTTTGTATTCCCTGGATGAATAGACAGTTTTGAATTGTGGCCCTCTTGCAGAATTCTTTTTTTTAGTTCAGTATCATTCGGTACACACAATCTTCCTTGAAATTTCAGTACATTATTCTCAAATTTGAAATCCGGCCTCGGTTTAGATTCCCGTTTTTTGATGATCTTCTTCAAGAAGTCATCCTGTTGCTGTTTCTCTTTAATCTTTTCAATTAGTGTCAGTTGAGCAGAAATTGCAGCTATTGTTCCACCTTGTTCTCGCAAAACAATCTCAATTTCAGATTTTCCAAGGTCACAAAGCAACTTGTTCTGTCCAGTGAGTAAACAGGCTAAGTTTCCAATCGATTTCTGACTCAATGCATCGACAACGGTGTTGGCTTTCCCCGGATGGTACAATATCTGTAGGTCATAATCTTTAATCAATTCTAACCATCTCCGCTATCTCATGTTCAGTTCTTTTTGTGTGAAGAAGTATTTCAAACTATTGTGGTCTGTATACACCTCACATGTCGCCCCATAGAGGTAATGACGCCAGATTTTCAATGCAAATACTACTGCAGCAAGTTCTAGATCATGGGTTGGGTAGTTCTTTTCATGCGGCCTCAGTTGTCGGGAAGCATAGGCAATAACTCTCACATTCTGCATTAAAACACATCCCAAACCCTTATAAGAAGCATCACTATAAATGGTAAAACCATCCGTACCTGAAGGTAGGGTAAGAACCGGTGCAGTCACAAGTCGAGTTTTTAACTCTTGGAAAGCTGATTCCCTTTGATCAGTCCAGTCAAATGATATCCCCTTCGGCGTCAACTGTGTTAACGGTAAGGCAATTTTGGAGAAATTTTTGACGAATCTTCTGTAATATCTAGCTAATCCTAAAAAGCTTCGGACTTCTGTAACGTTTGTTGGTCTAGGCCAATTTACCACTGCTTCAACTTTCTGCGGATCAAATGCAATTCCATCCTTGCTAATAACATGTCCCAAAAACATAACATGATCAAGTCAAAATTCACATTTAGACAGTTTAGCATAAAGTTTTTGTTCTCTTTGGGTCTGTAGGGCAAGTCTCAGATGATGTTCATGTTCTTCTATATTCTTGGAATAAATCAGAATGTCATCTATGAATACAACAATAAAGTCATCGAGGAATGGTTTAAAAATTTTGTTCATGAGGTCCATAAATGCAGCAGGTGCATTGGTAACTCCGAAAGGCATAACTAAAAATTCGTAATGTTCGTTCGAAAAGCAGTTTTATTAATGTCCTCTGGTTTAACTTTCAGCTGATGATATCCGGATCTGAGATCAATCTTAGAGAAAACTTGAGCACCCTGTAACTCATCAAATAAGTCATCAATACGTGGTAATGGATATTTATTTTTCACAGCTTATTGTTCCTTCAGTAGTCGATACAAAGTCTCGAAGGAGTCTTTCTTTTTCACAAACAAGACAGGTGCGCCCCATGGTGAAGTAGTAGGCCTGATGAACTTTTTGTCTAACAGTTCTTGCGGCTGAACTTTCAGTTCTTTCAATTCGGTATGTGGCATTTTGTATGGAGCTTTAGATACTGGCTGTGTACCCGGAATTACATCAACGGTGAACTCAATCTCCCTATCAATCAAATCCCCTAGCAGATCATCTGGAAAAACATCTGGGAATTCTTTGATTATAGGCATACTGTTCATATTAGCTTTATCATCAGTAGGTACAGTCAATACATAACACAGATACCCTTTACACTCCTTCTTAATCAATTTGCAGGCTTTCATGGATGAAATCAGATACGGGGGAGGTACTACTCCAACCCCATTAAACACAAATTCAGGCAAACCAGGTGGACGGAAAACTACTTGTTTCGTCACACAGTCTATGGTAGCATGATATTTTTGTAACCAATCCATCCTCAATATTACATTAAAATGGTCAATATTTAACGGCAGTAAGTCAATATATAGATGCATATCCCTAACAATAATTTCACATGCAGGGTACATATAAGCACAAGTCACAGATCCCCCGACAGGTGAAGATACAGCTAACAAGTAATTCATGGGTTCCAATGGTCTATTCAATTTTCGTGAAAAAGCATGCGATACATATGAATATGTAGACCCCGAATCAATCAGTACATAAGCATTTTGAGTACAAATAGAGAGAATACCTGACACAACGGTCTCAATATTCTGCACATCTCCCGATACTAATGCGAACACTCAGCCTTGCCTCATAGGCTCTTTCCCGGTAGCTTTAGGGTTAGGTTTTGGTGCAACAGTTGATGCTGCTACGCTTGGTGCAACTTTGCTATTGCCTTGTGAAGTGGAAGGGCAATCTTTGACCATGTGGCCCACCTTGCCACACCTAAAACAAGCACCAGAGATTTTATAACAAACCCCCTTGTGATTCTTGCCGCATTCAGAACAGGGCGGTATAGAACGGTTCCCTTGACTAGAAGTAGTTGTTGACCCTGTATTTTGTTTCTTGTTCAATAGGCTATTCTTGCCTTTCTTGAAATTAAAACCCTGCCTTTTACTACGCCATTCAAACGCTGGTGTTTCAGTTTATTTCAGTGCCTCGATGTTCGACTCCGCCATTAATGCTCGGTCAAGAACATTTACATAGTTCGGTAGCTTTAAAACATTTATTCTGTCAAGTATTGCAACATTAAGGCCGCCTTCAAATTTCATGGCCTTCTTGTCGTCAGTGTCCACCATATGTGGTGCATATTTAGCAAGTTCGGTGAACTTTGTCTCATACTCGGCTACCGACATGGTGCCTTGTCTCAGCTGTTCAAACTCAGTCACTTTTTTGTCCCTGACACATTGAGGGAAATACTTTTTGAAGAAGGCTCCTTTGAATTGAGCCCAAGTCATAACGGTGTTGGTGTCACGGACTAGCATCCACCACCTTCTAGCCTCTTCTTGTAAGGTAAAGGTGGCCAATAATACTTTATGTGCTTCAGAGCATGGGAACACTTCAAATAACTTTTCTGTTTCAAGAACCCAGGCTTCAGCTTTTAGTGGTTCAAGACCTCCTTGAAAGGATGGCGGTTTCATTTTGCTAAACTTCTAGGTGAGAGCAATTATATCCCCATCATTAACATTCGGTTCCGGCTGTTTCGGAGGAGGATATGGGGGCTGTTGGTTCTGTTGTTACTGTTGCCTTAAGGCTTCAGTTAATAGTTCAACATTTCTTTCAAGTCTTGCCATTCTGGCTTCGTATGATTCAGTTTCATTAGCAGTGCTTGCATTATCCATTTCACTATATGCAACAAAGTAATAATAAACATAGGAAGTTGCATACTTTAAGTATTTAAACATAAGCAGTTATATGTTTAAACACATTAACACATATTCATGTCATGTCCACACACACTTTTCATGCTCATGTGATGCCCTAATTGCTTTTCTAGGACACCCTACAGCTCATTCGGACACATGTGTGCGGTATAACTCGTGGTTAAGTATCGCTCTGATACCACTCTGTCACGACGCAAACCCGCCCCTATTGGGTTTAGCATCAGAATCGCCAAGAATCCGAGATTACCAAGGCCCGCTAACAAGAATACAAGAATACAGTAGTATGTGGGCATGGCGGAAGCCAAATCAATAAATAACAATGTCCAATGAGTCAGGATGCAGATGCAAAAGACTTTTCATTCATATGCACATTCATAACGAAACAGTCTATACATATGTACAATCATTCAGAACAGGGACCTAATCCCTATTATAACAGTACAGTACAGTGCTATCAGTCTATACAATAATACAAAAGAGATACAGAGACAGACGGTGGAAATTAAAACACCCCTAAGCCATAGCTTGGCAGGCTTGGAATCTCACAGTGAGGCATAGTGGTTGGCTTGACAAAAAGGGGAGTCTAACCCACTCTCCTAGCTCCGATCTGGTGCTTGAACACCTACATATATATATATATATATATAAACAGTGAGCTAAAGCCTAGTGAATAACATAATGCGTAAAGAGGTTAAGAATGAATGTCCTTACAGTAATGAAAATAGTTCATTGATTCAGTATATCAGTCATAACAGTCATATGTGGTATATCCATTAGCATAGCGATAGATGAAATGAGGGTCTTAAAAGACCGAACAGTCAATGATGGCCATCGTAACAGTAAACAGGAGTTCCAAGATAGAAACTGACAGAGATCTTTGTAACAGTAGCAGTAACAGTAACAGCAGTTGCTACGGATGCCACAATACAGTTCAAAATAGAGGACATACATTCATTCGGTTAACAGTATCAATTCAGAAACAGTACAGTTTAACCATTCAGAAGATATTCATATTTAAACATATCTTTACACAATTGTTACTCACAGAGTTCTGGGTTACAATTAAGCTAGAGCGCGTCCTCAGATGCCAACCGTACACAGTTCACAGGATGAACGCACACTAAGTTCACATTCGGGAAACAAAGACTTAGTCCCTACTTAGACTCGGTGTGGTTCTACATCTATATCCTCATTAAGATGTCTTAAACTAGGCCTAAGAATGCCTAGGATGGGATGAGGATGCAAAGATGCACTTTAAAAACATTTTTAGAATTTTTAGAAAACAGGGGTCCCGCCGAAGCGCAGTTACCCTTTCGGCGGACATCAGACAAAGGTTTCGCCGGCGTAGACTTACTCGCCGAGCGCATCTTTAAAATAGTCAAAAGTACAGGATGGGTGAAAATCACGCTCGATTGGGCGCTCGACACCCGCTCGAGCGTAAGACATAATGTCACGCTCGAGCGTAAATTACCCTGCTCGAGCGGACTTCAAAATAGTGCAAAGTGCTGGGAGCACGAATTTCACGCTCGAGCGCCAATTACCCCGCTCGAGCGTGAGTTCAAAATCTGGTATTCTCATATTTGAACCTCAAGCTCAAAATCAACTTTCAATGTACCAAATTCGATCCTTTTGGGCCCGTTTTCTGGAAAACACTTCAAAACCCATAATATAACATGTTTCAAAGCTCAATTTGTAAAATCAAAGCCCAAAGGTAGTTCAAATAAATCCAATTTCAAACCAACTTTCATGAACAATATGAACATGGAATATGCATGAATTTAAACACTTCAAAGCTTCAAATGCTAGCTCAATTGAGCCAATTCTTCCCAAAAACAAGATGAATTCATGGTCCATTGTAAAAATATGAACATGCATGAGTGATTCCATGAACAAACACCTCAAAACTCATGAATGGCAACATGCATGCATGATTTATGCTACAATTCAACACATTAAGCCAATTCTAGACTCTAGACTTTAAACTTCCATGAATCATGCAATATAGGACTTAATTTAACAATCAAGAAGGTGGTTTTCCTACCTTATGCCTTCAAACTCAAGAATATAAGCTCAATTGCACAAATCTTCTACAAATTCTTCAAGTTCTCTAGCCAATTCTCAATTGAAGCCAAGTTCTCCCTCTTTCACTCTTCTCCTACGGTTTGGCCTCTCTAAGATGAATAAGAATGATGTATATCAAAGGCTCCAAACAATGCATAGGTAATGGCCCACTTCTATGGCAAAATTGTAGATAATGCAACTTGTGCAATTAAGCTCATTTTAATCTAATTAAATCATACCAAATCACATTTCAAATAAATATGCCATAAAATCACATAAATTATGATTAACACAAAACATCAATCAATTTCAGATTCGGCCGCCGATAAGGCCTTCAATTCGCAGTTTAAAGCATAAAACATGGACAGATAAGTTTAACAGTCAACAGATAGATATGCATTTAAACTAGCGCATTCAATCAGTCAGTTCAGTATTTCAATCAATTTAATTACTAATCATGTTCAGTCTCAGTTTAGCAGTAATCAGTAGCGTTAACAGTGATAATGGTGAGGGTTATTACAGTGTGACTGTGACATTTTGTATTTTTTTACCTAATCAAATCATTGGATACCTATTTCCAAAAGAACCGAAATTTCAGTTTTTGATCATCAAATTTTAGGTTCCTAACCTTCAAAATTGACCATTTCATGGTTTCAACACACTGGGGATTCCTTATTTGATCCATTATATTCTTGATCTATTATTGTAATATCATACAATGTATGGAAAACAGAGTAGAATTTTTTTTTTTCATTTGCTTTTGCCGGTCGATCCTCCGGACAACCTATGTTTTAATGACAGTTTCAAATTCATAGTTGGAGTGACTGATATTAGATAGAGGAATTCGTGTTTTTTACTCAGATTTGATGAAATATTTGGTAAACCGTTGGAAATGCCCTTAGTAACAAATTTTACAATATTTTTAGAATTTATTTTTATTTTTTCGTATTTGATGAATTCGTATTCTTGTGTATTTATTGAATTTTTTAAATATTTTTTTACAAATATTTTATTTTTTAGGTGTATCTATATTATGTGCCTTTAGAAAGTAAAAATTTTATTTTTCACTTAAAATTAAAAAAAAAACACGAAAAATAAAAAAATTAATTTTCAAAAAATCAGTGAAAACCAAACAAGTTGATTACCATTTTTATATTATTTAATCTTTTGGGAGGCCCAAAAAACAAAGAAAATTTAAAATTTAAAAATATATTTTTTAATATTTATCTTTATCAAATTAGTAATTTTGATTTTTTTTTTTTCTTTCTAAAATAGAAACCAAACAAGGCCAATAGAATTGAAGAACACAAGAAATCTTTTACTAAATTTAATATAATTTAATTGATCAATACACTTTTTAACATATTTATATATTTTTAAGACACATTTTGCACGCTTCTCAACCTTAAACAATGCTTAATGGATGCTTGTTAGCATTTGCCTTAAATTTTTTATAATTTTAATTATTAATATTTATAAAATTTACCACTTTTTTTAATAAATATTTCTTTTTATGGGCCATTTTTCAGACAGTCCATAATTATTATGTTCGATTTTTATTTAGAATAATGTGACCAAATCACCTTTCCAACTTTTTGTGCATGTTTCCATTTGAAAATTAATACATAATAAAAAAATATCTCTCCTATTACATGGAGAAAATATCTCCCTCATTTCATAGAGAAAATATTTTCCTCATTTCAAAGAGAATCTATTCATTTCATGGAGAAATTTTTCTTTTTATTTTATGGAGAAAATATCTTCCTTATTCTATAACAAAAATCTCTCACATTTCTAAAACCTAAATCGTTTACCTTCTCAAAATCTCTCACTAAATGTTGATGTGAATTTTCATATTACAAATACATGCTGGTCAATAACATCCCATATGAAATCATACACTGTGAACATTCATATTGTTTATGCTAGTATGACTATTTTTTTAATGTGAATATTTTTTTTTTTGTTCAGCAAAAAAACTTTATTGATAGCATCAAACATACATACATATGGATAATATCAATAAAGCGAAGGCAAGCAAAAAGCATCATAGCGAGACCCTTCATTCCAACTATGTTGGCACCAAGGGAAACACCCAATCATATGCTAGCTCAAGCCAAAGGGCTGGCGAGAAGCCAAACTGAAAAACAGAAAACAAAAAACTACAGAATAGCAGCATCCAAGTCACAAAACACCCATACTAGCATCTGAGACTCAAACAACAAAACAGAACGAAAAAAAAAAAACCATTTTCACCAGACCAAAATCAACCATAGCAACAGCTCGATCAGCCAACAAAGAAAATACCCACAACAGCAACTCCATCTTCATCAGCAGCTCAGAACCTCCGTTATCAAACCAAGACACCAAAAACAATAAACAGAACAAAAATAGCACCAACAGTAACTCTGCAGCAGCAAAAGATAGCAGCATCTAGCATCTGCCCAATACCAAGAATAATAGCACCCATTAGCAGCAAGCAACATCAGCAACTAGGTTCACTTCAATCCAGCATCAGACCTATCACCAATGGCACTAAAGATTGTTGCTTGAAAAATAACCAGCCATCCTCGAACAGCACCAGGCAACCAGCCATCCTTAGCGAAGACACTTTCTAACTAGGTGCAAATTGGTCATCAACTCATGCACTGAATAAAAACAACCTCTTGGCTCAGCTTTAAACCATAATACAACTCTCATCTTTATCAGTTCTGTCAGCTCGTCTAACATAGGTTGTTTTCCATTAAAAACACACTCATTCCGCATTCTCCAAATCGACCACAGAGTGGCTAATGGGATAGCCTTCCAAAGATTATCTTCAACCTTTCCCCATTTAAACCCATACCACCAAACCAGTAAAGCCTCAACATTTTGAGGAGATACCCACTGCATACCCCACCACTCTTGTAGATTGGACCATAATTGCCAAATAACAGGGTACAATAACATAACATGGTTTAAAGTTTATACTTCCCCAGTACAAAAAACACACTCAGATCTAGCATTGTGATTCAAGATCCCCAATCTTTGTAGATATGCTCTAGACTTAATTCTACCTTTCCAAACAAGCCAACAAAAAAATTTTACTTTAAGGGGAGAGATATTCTTCCAAATGAACCCAGAAACATCAAAACCCTACCCAGATGTAATCCTGTTGTATGCTACGACAACGTTAAACCGTGTTAACATTATTTTAGGGGGACCATAATGTGAATATTAACATTAATTGTGATTTTTGAGTAATGCATTATTGATGTTGTCATGTTATTTTGGTATTATAGAGACACTGTGAACATTTACATTGTTGGTAGTTGTTTATTATTATGTGCATATGACTTAGTATGCATTGTGGTAAATACAATGTTGATGTAAATATTCACATCTTTATGTTGTATTGTTAAGATACGCAATATGTTGTGATTAAAATATCACATTATTGTTTACGCTTGTATGGTTATTTCTAAATGTGAATATTAATATTGACTAATGATGTGATGATCACAATACCAATGTGAACTTTTACATCATGTAAAAATCATGAAAACTCATACAATAATCAGTGATATATGAACATTCACATTATGCAATAATCATCAGCCTACATTGCATATCATGCAACCATCACATATTTCTAATGTTGAAATTCATATCACAAAATGCAAAACCGTTAAAATGTGATAATCCACAACAATAATAATTTCAGTGGATATGAATGTTCACATTCACAAAAACACCCACCAATAAGCATACACATACACGGATACATAATATCATATCAATCCAAAAACAAAAGGTCGAATCTAACTTTAATAAATTATTGAACAATTCTGAACATACATCCCTACCAAATGCTTACCTACATGCAGTTGCAAAACAAAAATGGTGCTAACTTCACCCCTACGATTTCTGAATGGAAGAAAATAGAGTTTTGAACTACAATAATAGAAAAACACAGAGTTTGGAACCGTAACAATGGAAGAACACAAAGCTTCGAACCGCAACAATGGAAGAATGATGATGATGAGCTCTCATGGCGTTTCTTTCTAGGTTTGTTCTGTTTTGTTTCTTTCTTTGATGATCATCACCCAATTCATTTATTTGGGCTTTTGTTGTTTTGTGATTTCCCAATTCTCAAATCGGCAAGCTAGAGAGAGAGAGAGAGAGTGGAAGTTCTTTGTGCTGCAAGATTCTTTTTCAATCCTATTTTCTTGTTAATATTATAGTTTATTAATATATATTTAGTTTTTAAATAAATGTATCCACCAATTTCTTCAAAATTGGTGATCACTAAGACTGCCAAAACAAAAAAAGAAATACATAAAGATTACAATTGTATATAATACTTACAATTAAAAATAGAACAAATGGTATATTAGTCCCAAAAATATTATAAATAAGGAAAAAAAGGATCTCTTAGGATACAAGTCTAAATATATGAAACTAGATGGAACACCAAAAAAATAAAAATAAATAAATAAATAAATAAATTATGAATTTATTGAATTATAAATTCTCTAAATGAGATTTATACATAAATCTCTTTTTTTATTGTTACATATATACGTAATTCCCCGTGAGGGTACAGTGTGAACTAGGGTTGTTCAATTGTATTGTAACCTATGGTTATGGGCTTGAATCTATGAAACATCATTTTTTCTTGGTGAAAGTCTTCGGGCTAAGTTTGGTTAAAGATTAAAATAGTAAAAGGTGAGACAAATAAATAAATAAATAAATTTTAAAGTCAATTTTTTTGGAGTAATGGCATACTTATTACTTTTATATATCATTTTTAATTTATCATTTTATATGTCAACACTTACATTGGAGATAATGGTAGGACTCATTATATCAATGTGTTGACATATGAGGTAGTACACTAAAAGTGGTATAAAAATGTGGTAGCATTACACATTTTTTTATTCAAATCATGATAACATGGTAATTTAATTTCTAATTTCCTGCAAAAAATAGAGGAGAATATGAGAGAATTTAAACCTTTTATAAAAGATTAATAATTCATCCACACAATTTCCCTCCCTCTCCAATCTTATCGAATGAGACTTTTTCCAATAAAAGTTTAGTTTCTTATTGATAAGAGTCTCATTCAGAGGGATTCAAGGAAAAAATTATAAAAATAGTTACTTATAATGAAAATTCCTATTTTATTGCAAAGTTTTCAACCTATTCAATTCATACAAAATAAATAAATAAATAAATTCTTCACTTTCTAATCAAATAGATCCTAGGTATATGAAAGAGTGAAAAAGTGAAATCAGAAGACGGTTTCATTAGATAGCTTACAGTTAGAATTCCACTTCCTCTTTTTTTTTTTTTTTTTCATCTAGTTCCTACACCACCACCAAATCTAGTTAGATTCAAGCATGCTGTGCATTTTAGTTATTAGGAGAACCCAAATAATCCATCCGATTAATGAAACAATTCTCTAATCTAATTCAGACCAAATTGAACGATATGGTTTGGTTTCGGTTCAATTCTACTAAGAACTAATTTGGTTTCACTTCAATTTTAGAAATACTAAGAACCTTAAATTACTGAATTTTACTTCAAAAATAGCGATTCAAACCAAACCGAATTGAATTTTTAATATATATATATATATATATATGTATTTAATAACCCCTTAAATCTTTGGATGTGTGTGGTTGTGGTGGAATGGAAGCCAAGATTTTATCTTGAACAAGAAAGATGTGTGTGGTTGAGGTGTTATGGCATACCCTTGAATCTTTGGAATAAAGGCACACTCAACAACATTGGAAGCATGTGGGGTATTGTCTGTAGACAAGTCCGCGGGGGACCTCGTTACAGTTCGGACTCGATTTGTCACAGTTCTTAATCTGAACCAAAGAGTCCAAATCCGGCAAATCATTTTTGAAAACAGATTTTTTTTTAAAGAAGTGCCAAACATGGACTGCTTTGCCAGATATAGAGTCGCCACCTAAATATTTTATTTTTGAAAAATTTAGGAAACCCTGACTCGTTTGCCTAAGGCCACGTGTCCGTCATCACCAAAGTTGCCTCGGCTCGGGAACTTGGGTACGATTGGAGAAGGTCACTTCATGAGCACCCCCGCTCTCCCGATCAAAGATCGGCCTCTACTAACCATGATATCTAGTTTTGAAAACTTTGTGTGCTCTTATTCCGGTTATTAGCCTAGATTTACTATGTGATGCGCACAGCATACAAGTATAGACTGGGTCGCCTGAATTGGAACAAAACATTTCATGTTTGTTTGTTTGGAAATGGTTTGATAGTGCTACCCGCAGGTAGGCTAAGACGTGGATTTGCCACCCTCGGGTGGGCTTAGAAAACATGTTTTTGCCACTATCTAGTGGGCTTAAAACAAACAGTTGATGCATTGTTTCAATCCAAATAACCCAACCTTCACCCACAAGCATTCAGGCAGTTATATCACATAAGCAAATAGCCTCATGGTAAGCATGCTATCATGGCAGTCACTCACACACATGCAAGGATGCTAAAGCATAAAACTCACCGAGTACTCCAAGCCAAAACAGAAACCGATTAGAAATCCATGCATGATCCTAAATATACAGAAATGCCTAATGCAACACATGCAAAAATGCAACTATAGCAGGCTCGGCTATTCTAAACATGGTGTATGGAATGCTACAGCTAACATGTATTCAACTTAGAATTGAAATACAAATGCAGTTAGTATGATGCGCCGAGCCCGGTGCATGCAAAACAGATGAATGAATGCAACATGCTATCATACTGTATGCTAATTGAAACATGCCTTAATCTAACCATCATAAGCGGATAAATAAAATGGAAGAAAGATGTGGGGTTGGAAGACATGCATCACATACACGCACACTTATTACAATTATGCCCTCGCACAGAGGGTCCGAATAATATACAGTCCCAAATGAATAGTATAGTCCGAATAAATAATACAGTCCAAATATGTACAAAAATCCTAATTAATTACCAAATTAACTAAGAAAGCAATAAACTGGCATGCAAGCCAGGGACTGCCTTGACTCTTCTTCAGATGATGAATGATACATATCCGGGTTGCCTTTGCGCGGAAATCCACTGTGATGCCCCAACTAGCCTCTGTTTTGCAATAATTTTTGGAAAGCGCGCCAAGCCCCGGAAGACTGCTGATTCTTGATTTGCTGCAACAGAGAGCAGGAAAGGGGCATGGCAATGTATTTTCACAAATGTATGCATGCCTCGATCCTCGTGCCACCAATCACGCGTCTCGATGCATGATGGCCGAGGAGTCGAATTGCACAACTCAATATGAAATGAATGCACAGGAAAACACAACAAGACCTAACTCCATCATGGATAATCCGGAGTGTCGGCGACTGGGAATCGAGACACGTTCCGTCACTCAAAGTACGAAACGCCCCTCGTTTCCCGTGCTCGAGCTAACTCTTATCCCCAACACAATGCAATACGCATGAAATGCAACTAAGATACTACCTAACATGCAACATGCTATGAAATGGCATACACGATGCACGAGGTAACATGGCATATACAATGCGCTAACATATAACCTAGCATACACAATGCTATGGAATGAAATGACATACGCAATGCAATATGGGCTTACACCAACGTGAGTGGACCTCAGCCACACTCACATAAGAGGCCATAAGATGAAAATAAGACAACTCGAAATGCGT
Organism: Camellia lanceoleosa; assembly: GCA_025200525.1. NCBI lineage: Eukaryota > Viridiplantae > Streptophyta > Magnoliopsida > Ericales > Theaceae > Camellia > Camellia lanceoleosa. The sequence continues at coordinate 79,490,838 of CM045762.1, read as the reverse complement.
GCTCACGTGCACGCAAATCGAGGACCGACCCTAAGGCACCAAATGCCACTCTAACAAGACATGGCAAGGCATGGAATATGGCATACTAGCATACAAATTTCAGTAACAAAATATGATGCAAAACAGCCCCAAAACATGGAAACATGGCACCCGATACATGGAATGAGACCCGAAACATGAAATTAGGTACATGGAATGACCTATGGCTATGCAAAGCATGCGTTATTTGAACATGAAGTATGAAGACAGAATCAAGACAGTCCTAAAACAAGCATATTTACAGTTTTAAGCAAGGCCAAACAGTGAACACAAATAGGACTAAGCTAGCATGCAAAAATGGCCCCGTAAGAGAGATAATGAAGCAAGTAGCAGCTTCTGGCCCTAAATGGCCAAGATCCCTTCAACAAATTTGAAGAGGGGCTCAAAATGAATCCCTTTACAGTTTACAACAAGCCACGAAAACAAACAAAAGTATGGCTAAACTATTATGCAAGAAATGGGCCAAAAGGGAGACAAAGAAGCAAGTGATGGTTTCTGGCCTCAAACAGGAGAGGGCCCTTCAACAAAGTTGAAGAGGGGCCTAAAACATGATATTTTACAGTTAGTGACCAAACCCAAAATAGTGCACATGCAAGCTTAAAATACTATGCAAAATAAGGCCTAAAAAGAGGTTTAAACACAAAAAGCAAAAAAGGATATTCAAACAGCAAAAATCCCTTGATCAAACATGAAGAGGGGGTCAAAATAAAGCTATTTACAGTTTGGACCAGAGCCCAAAAATACAAGCACAAGGGGCTAACAAAACATGCAAAAATAAGGCCAAAAGAGAGATAAAGAGGCAAGTGACAAAAGGAAGTCTCAAACAGTGAAGATCCCTTCAATAATGTTTAAGAAGGGCTCAAAATAAGCCACTTTTCAGTTTATAACCAAGCTCAAAACAATTTACAAATAAGCCTAAAATACTATGCAAGAAAGAGGCATACAAGAGAGGTAAAGAAGCAAGTGTAAAAAGGAAGCCTCAAATAGGGAGAGGCCCTTAAACAAACATGAAAAGGAGCTCAAAATAATGTTATTTTCAGTTAGGGTCGGAGCCCAAATATGCAAGCAAGTATCGCTAATATATTGAGCAAAAGAAGGCAAAAAAGAGGGAGGAAAAGACTTACCCTTGAAGACCAAATCTTTGACAGCCTTTGGACCAAGAAATGTTGCTCCTCAGCTCTGGAAAACAGCTCCAAGTGGCTGGAATGGAGGTTGGAGGTATGGTGCTATGGCTTGTAGAGTAAAGGGTGTAGGGCTTGAGGGTTTGAAGGTTGGAAGAGAGGGAGAGGAAGGTGTATGTATGCAAAGCTCTTAGGCAATTTTTTCCAACCCCTAAACACAGCTGGGAGTGTTGGTTATATAGGCAAAAGAGGGGAGAGAAAAGGGGAGGAAATGGAATTCAAATTTCCCTCCAAAAAGTTGGCCCCCCGGATACAAAATCTGGGGGGAAACAGAGGGTACATTTGAAAGGAACAGGGGGTGGGGATTATGGCCGACTGCTTTTTTAGGGTTTGGGTGGCCGGCCGGCCTTCCCCATGGCCAGCCGGCTGGCCAAGGGTCAAAAGGGTCAATGAAGATTAATGGCCGGCCATGCCAAAAAAGGGCCTCCCATGTGGTCACAACACAACCATGTGGTCAAAAACTGGAGAAAGTGAACCAGGAGAGAGAAAATGCCACTTTTATGAGGGGTTCAAAAGGGTCACACACAATTACTGGCCGGCCATGTGATATTAGTGGCCTCTTAGGTGTGTACAACACAAATATGTGGTTTAGGGCTAGAAAAAGTGGCCTTAGGGTGGTCAACATTGGCTTTCAAGTGAGAAAAACAGGCGACGGAGGGCGATGGAGGAATAAAACTGGTTGTCAGAATAATTACTGGCCTCCCACCCTTCTACGACCTTCCTAACAGTGAAAATAAGGTCTCCACCAGAAATGAGCCCAAACCGATGCAAAATGAAGGTTCGGGGGCCGAAACGCGCAGCCCGAGGCCCTGAAACTGACTGTTAGGCACCGGAAGTGGTGTTCGACCATGAAGTTGGTCTCTCGGACCACAGTGTCCCTCAAAAGGGAGTAAATAAGATGCATGCCAAAAATCGGAGCAAACGGAGGTGGTTAAGCGATCCTGAACAGAGGCACACGGCCAACGACTCCGAAAAACCGGAAACCGGACTCCAAACGGGCAAAAATGGCCTACGATCACGAAACGTAGCCTACAGCCACTGAGAGATGATCTATGAGACCTCTCTCTCCCTTCTGGAAGAGAAACAGAGAAAACCGAGCCTGGTTCGCAAACCAAGGCAAAGCATGAAAGAGTCCGGAGGCAAGGCTCGCAGCCGAGACTCTGAAACTTTTGAACGAGCACAATATGCAATATCACTGAGCGCTCAATCGGTGACGTCTGAGTCTTAAGGTCGGTCCAAAATGTGGTGTCTACACTGTCCTTATCTTGGATGGTGATATTTGTCAACCTAAGTCCTTCTCCCACACCAGAATCAGAGTGGCTACATATTGTATGAAGTTTATTAACAAAACTATATCTTTGGAATGCAAGGGTAAATTACACCTCATTCTTGTGTGTGAAGATCATTCAGTAGAATTTAGTAGCTTGAAGCGCAATGGCTTGGAAGAGTGCAGCTCATTCTTTGGAATCCAAGGGTAAATTACACCTCATTCTTGTGTGTGAAGATCATTCAGCAGAATTTAGTAGCTTGAAGCGCAATGGCTTGGAAGAGTGCAGCTCCAATGAAATCTGTGGCAGTGTTGTGGAAAGAACAAGTCCAGAGGAGTTTTTTAGAGAGAAGGAGGCAGAACATGTGATGGAGGTAAACATAGTTGTTGAGGAGTCAAAGTGGGATGAAGGTTCAACAGAGAAGAGGAAGCATGTACCAAGGAAGTAGATCAGAGGACAGGGTCTAGTGATTGTCATTTGGGTGAGGAGGTAAACACAATTATCGATGAGACCATATTGAAGGAGTCAGTGCACAGCCCAAATTTTATTTTTAAGCAAGTATCTACACCTGGTTTTATCAAAAGCTTCAGTGGATCTCGTGATGGAATTGGGTTTGGTATCAATCTTGAAATGGATTTGGCACAAGCTCTTAGTAAGAATCTAAATAGGAAGGGTCTTCTGAGCCTTAATCATTCAGGCTTAGTTAGGTAACATACTTCTGTCCCAAAACTCCTACGGAATGAGAAGAGGAAAAGAAAGAAGAAGGTTCAACCAGAGGGGTTCACCAGCTTTGCTAGACTTCATGGGCAGAAAGCTGCAGCAGTTAGCAAGCACACTTCTAGGTCTATCATTTTCAGACCAGCAATAGCTACAATAACACGTTCAGATCTGTCTGAGGGTGTTACTAGTTCAAACAATCTTCTCCTCAATGAAGCTAAAGCCACTATGCAATTAGATAAATCTCTTGGCATCAATTTCAATAGGAAAGAAGATGATGTGCTAAACAAGATTATTGAGTTAGAGCTAAGGACAAAGAGAGATCCAAATAGGAGGGTTTGGTCTTAAAAGGTTGAAGGATGGCAACAAGTAAGCTTAGCTGCAGTTTTTAGTGGGTTATAAGCTTTGATAGCCAGTTTATGGGTTTTGGCATCAAGTGTTAGTGGTCTTGTGAGCTAGTGTTGGTTTCTCACCAACACTATGCTTGGTTTCCTTTCTTTTCCTTTTTTCTTTCTCTTCCTTGTTGATGTAATCTCATATGTAATATATGTTTTCTACATCAATAAAGGATTTTCTTTGCTGATAAAAAAAAAAAAAAATTTATTTAATAACCCATTAACACTAAGTATCCTAGCAATTGTCCCTCATAACTCCTATCTCCATTCTGCAAACTCGAAGAATCGTTTTCTCTTCCTCTCCAAATTCATCTTTGTTTTCTCATATCTCTCATACTCTCTGCTTATTTGAACGCAACAACACTCCAGTTATGCCATCAACCACCTCTCTTATCACACCAATACCTTCCAACAATGTTAGGACCTCTAGACCTAACCAAGTATCTCTCTTAATATACAATCTTGCCACCAATACCACTAGCTATTCACTCTTGCACAATTGCAACCCTACCTCATCTTATACTACGATTGGTGAACAATTTTTTTCATTTTTGTGTTACGTCTATTTATTTATTATTGTTTTCCCTCTTTGATTTAGTTTTGTGTAAGTTTAATTGTTCCGAAATTTTTCTTTTTTTGTTTAAGGTTTCTATTAACATTTGTCGATCCAAAGAAAAAAAAAAAAAAAAAAGGTTTCTGTTAACAATTTGATTTGTAATTTTATATACTTTTTGTTTGCTAGAGGCATCTTCCTAAGGTTTACTTGTTTGAGTGAGAAATGTCTTCATATCATGCATGGTTGAGGTTTGAAAATCAAGTTCATCTAAATGCTCACCAAGAAATGGAGGAATAGGGCAAGAAGCATAATGTAGCCTAGGCAAGACTTGTTTTAAAAGACAAAATCCTTTGTTCAGTAGAGAACTAGTTTGTGGGTTGGAGATTGTAGGTAAGGAAACTAAGACTAAGTTGAGAGACTTCATCTCAAAGTCAATCTGTTAGGGGCAAAATGCAATTTTCCGTAAGATCTAAGACTTGCTTGCTTATTTAGATGTTTTAAGGAGTGGATTAGTAAGAATAGAGTGAGTTTATTTTGGGTTTCTGTGAAGAACTTTGAATGCTCTCGAGAATAACTTGAAGAAGTTAGAGCCATTGGTGCTCAAAGCGAGAGCATACATCAACCCCACCTCCTATCTTGTTTATTTGTTAAGGCTTTTTAAGAGAGAAGGATTTTCTCAAAGTTATTGATTTGAATGCACGTTAGGTTTATTTTATAAATAATATAATATGATTAGATAGTGTATTTCAAGATTATAAATGCCTTTCATGTTCTATCCTTCTTGTTTGGAAAGTCTTTGATGAAATGCTCTCTATTTACTTTTTTGAGATTATTTGAGAAAATCACCATGCCTTGTGTTCGGGAAATTTTTAGGATTCATACATGCGTTGATCCAGTTAGAGAACCTGCTCCAGAGAGACTACTCCGGCTAGTGTATTGCCCGCCCCGGGTTCTTATTTCTTGTCAAAAATCACACTTGAGTTAGAATGTTACTTTTTAAGAGATTAGATGAATATTGATTTCCATATTGTTATACTTGCATGAGTTTGAGAAAATAGAGAGTATTAAATTAGGGCTTTTGATGTTCTACTATTTAAAAGTGTACTTCTTGTCATATTTGATTTTTATTATAAATATCAGATTGATTAGCTAACTTAGAGAAAATGATAAAATATTAATGCATGAAATTTGAGAAAAAAAAAAATTGTAGTTAGCTTGGTAATGATTTAAGGCAAATTACGACGGTAATCACTATACTTTTCCCGTTGTGTGATTTTAGTTCATGTACTTTTAATTAGCTCGATTTTGACTATGAATTTATGATTTTATCTCAATTTGGTCTAATTAATTACAAATCTCAACATTGTTTTATGCAAAATAGGCTTATGAGTGTCACGCGCCATATTTTTAAGGTTAAAATTATAAACTTACTTCATTCAGTTAGTTAATCATAACTAATTTAGTAATAATTTTTCTTAAAAAACACTAACAATATTATTAATTGGACCAAATTGAAATACAATCTAAAATTAATAGTTAAAATTGAATCAATTGAAAGTGTAGGAACCAAAATCGCATAAGAGATAAAATATAGGGACCACCGCTGTAACTTGTCCATGATTTAATAGAGCATAGTTAAAAGGATGGCGTGATTTAGAATTAGTTTGGTATTTTGTTGTATTTTACAAGTTGGGTTTACTTGTTAGTTTTACAAGTTTAACTATTTTAATCTATTTTCATGCCTCTTGTTGATTAAATATGTTCTATGAATTATTTGAAGGGAATTTAGTGAAAATTTTCATTTCATACACTTGTATCCCAATTAATTTATAAGATATTTTTGAATTCCCATTAAACCTTATTATTTTTTAGATTTGATCCACCAAATTCTAATTCCCATAAAAGGTCTTTTATGGACAATTTTGCCCTCACAGATATTTTCTAAACCCTTACCAACTTGATATGAAATTTATATTTTTGAAATCTATTTGACGAGATCTATCAAAGAAGATCTCAAACGAATATGTAATTATGTAAAAAAAAAATTGACAGTGTGAACTGAAATTATAATTAACAATGTGTGATAATTACGCACATTCAATTTTGTATTTGTTCAGATTCAATTTTTATATTAAAAGTCTACATTAGGTCAATTGCCAAAATTATGAATGTTCACATACCTTGCATTTAAAATATCATCCACAATCATAATATGAATGTTTACAATGACAACTCACAATATGAATGCTTAAAAAATCGTGATGAGAAAAATGTTCACATGTGAACATTTACAAAATCGTAAATAAAATACAATTACGATATTCACATGGCCATGACAAGGAATTTATAATGATGCCGATGAAATTATATTCATATTCACATGGCCATGGCCATGATGATGATATTCATATTCAAATGTCCATAGATTCCAAGATGTGAACACGTGCATAAATTATAATGCACAATGTAAATATTCAAAAAATCATTATTAACACACAATAAGAACATGTACAAAAAATCTAATCAAAAGCTAAACATCGTACTTAATGCAATATGAAGATTAACAACCTAAAATATTTTGCAATGACACACATATTATGTGTTTCACATCATTATATATTCACACCCCACCAAAATTTCACCTATAGAGTTTGATGTTTTGACAACTAGAATTGAGGATTTCAAAGTAAAAACCATATGACCATTCACAATATGTTATTTTACATGTAGTAGTTGTAAGCCATTGTAGATTTGACAACTAAGGTTTCAATAGAACATAGCAAAGGAATTCAAATTGACTTACGTTTGGTACCCATTTTCAATTACGTGGAATGATCGGTGAAGTCAATGTGAATGTTCGCAGTGAGAAAATGTTTTGGTTACTGTAACAACGCCCGCGGGGGGGGGCCTCGCTACAGCTCGGACTCGATTTTGTTGCGGTTCTCAAATCTCGAACCAAAGAGTCCAAATCCGGCAAATCGTTTTGAGAAAACAGATTTTTTTGAAAGAAGTGCCAAACATGGACTGCTTTGCCAGATAACAGAGTCGCCACCTAAATATTTTTAAAATGGGAAATTTAGGAAACCCTGACTCGGTGCCATAAGGCCACGTGTCCGTCATCACCAAAGTTGGCTCGGGAACTTGGGTACGATTAGGGAAGGTCACATCGTGAGCACCCTCTCTCGCCCGGTCAAAGACCGGCCTCTACTAACCATGATATCTGTTTTTGAAAACATTGTATGCTCTTATTCCGGTTATTAGCCTAGGTTACTATGTGATGCTCGCAGCAAACAAGTATAGACTGGGCCGTCTGAATTGGAACAAAACATTTCATGTTTGTTTGTTTGAAAATGGTTTGCTACCCGCAGGTAGGCTTAAAAATGCAGATTTTGCCACAATCTAGTGGGCTTAGTAAAAACATGATTTTGCCACTATCTAGTGGGCTTAACAAACAATCAGTGATTTGTCCCAGTTCAGATAACTCAACCTCCACCCACAGGCATTCAAGGCAGATATATCACATAAGCACTTAGCCTCATGGCAAGCATGCTATCATGGCAGCACTCACACGCATGCAAGGATGCTAAAGCATAAAACTCACCTAGTACTCCCAGCCAAAACAGGAAACTCATTAGAAATCATGCATGATCCTAAGTATCAAATGCCTAATGCAACACATGCAAAATGCAACTATAGCAGGCTCGGCTATTCTAAACATGGCATATGAGATGCAACAGCTATCAAGTACTCAACTTGGAATTGAAATACAGATGCAGTTTGTATGATGCGCCGAGCCCGATGCATGCAATACAGATGAATGATGCAAACATGTCATTACATCAGATGCTAATTGAAATATGCCCTATATCTAACCATCCAAAGCGGTAAATAAAAGGGAGAAAGAAATGGGGTTGGAAGACATACATCACACTCACACACCCTTATTACAACATTGCCCTCAGAGGGTCCGAATAAATAATAATACAATCCAATAAAAGAATATACAAATCAAATAATACAAATTCTAATTAATTAACAAATTAATTACAAAAGAATTAAATCGGGCATGCAAGCCGTGGACCGCTTCGCTTCGATAGATGATGTATGTGGGTCGCTGGCGCGAAATCCAATCGAATGCCCCGATTAGCCTCTGCTTGCAATATTTCTAAATGCGTGCCAGCCTCCGAAAAGTTGTGGATTGTTGATTTTGCTGCAACAGAGAGCAGGAAATGGGCTTAGCAATGTTTTTCACAAATATATGCATGCCTCGATCCTCGTGCCACCAATCACGCATATCGATGCATGATGGCCGAGGAATCGAATTGCACAACTCAATATGGGATGAATGCATATGAATGCTACAACAAAACCTAACTCCATCATGGGTAATCCGAGTGTCGGTGACTTGGGAATTGAGACCCGCCTGCTACTCGAGTACGTAACGCCTCGCTTCCGTGCAATATGCATGATATGCATGAAATGCAACTAATATACAACCTAGCATGCACGATGCTATGAAAATGAGATGAATGAGAAGCCTCGAAAAGCGTGCACACACGCACGCAAACCGAGGCGATGGCATGAAATGCAAAGCGGATAAACCTCAAAGTGCGTGCACACGGCACGCAAAACCGAGGCGATGACAAAATGGAAACCGGATAAATCGAAGTGCCAAACGCGCACGCACGCAAACCGAGGCGATGATGAAATGAGAAAATCGGATAAACCGGTGCCTCAAACGCGTGCACACAGCGCGCAAATCGAGGCGATGATGAAAGAATGAAAATCGGATAAACCGGCAGCCAAACGCGTGCCTCACAGCGCCGCAAATCGAGGCGATGATGAAATGATGAAAATCGGATAAAACCGTGCCAAACGCGTGCCCACAGCGCCGCAAATCGAGGCGATGAAAGAATGAAAATCGGATAAACCGGCGTTTCAAACGCTGCGCGCGCGCGCAAATCGAGGCGATGATGAAAGAATGAAAATCGGATAAACCGGCAACGCTGCGCGCAAATCGAGGCGATGATGAAAGAATGAAAATCGGCGCCAAACGCTGCGTGCCACAGCGCCGCAAATCGAGGCGATGATGAAATGATGAAAATCGGATAAAACCGGCAGCCAAACGCTGCGTGCCGCGACACGCAAACCGAGGCGATGATAAAATGAGACGAGATGGCATACGGAATGCAACGATGGGCTTACACCAATATGGGAGAGCCTCACCACTCACATAGGAGGCCGCCGGATAAAACAAAGTCGTTAAACGCGTGTCCGCGACACGCAAATCGAGGCAATGATGTAGAAGCATGAAAATGCAAATTGGGCTTATGCCAACATGAGATAGCCTCGAGAGGGCCTCAACCACACTCACATAGGCTGCCTAATGATAAGAATGAGGTGCCAAGGCGTGCCCATTGGCACGCAAAACCGAGGCAATGCAAAAATGATACAAATGGCATGGGAAATGATATGCAAGCATGGCAATGGAATTTCAGCACCTAAATAAAGGGGAAAACAGCCCCAAACAATTCAAATGACACTCAAGCATGCATTCATCCCGAAAATGTGAAATTAAGCCCGAATGGCCTATAGCCATGCTATACATGCAAAATATGATCATGGCAGCAAGAACAGTAGCAAGGCAGTCCCAAATATGGCATTTTTCAGTAACAAACATGGCCAAAATGCAAGCATAGATAGATCAACAATAGCATGCAAAATTAGTGGCCAAAAGAGAAGTATTGAGGCAAGTGATATATGCAAACCCCAAATGGACAAACTTTCTTCTACAACATTGAAGATGAGATAAAAATAAGCACAATTTCAGAAGATGACATCCTCAAAATCAGAATAAAATCATGCTAACAATTCCATGCAAAAATGTAGGCTTCAAAAGAGGCTATAACAAGAGTCATGCAAAGCAAGCACCAAATGACAAAATTTTCCTCATGAAATGTGTAAAGGGGACCAAAATAAGACCAAAGTCAGTAGGGGTCGAAGTCCCAAAAACAAATAGAAATAGGTCAAAAGTTGCATACAAAAATGGGCACACTTGATGGAATTTGAAGGAAGTGGTATATAAAATGGCCAAATGAAGTTGAGACCTTCTACAATGTTGTAGAGGGGATCAAAATGAGCACAAAACCAGTAGGGGTCCGACCCCTGAAAACAAAAGGAAATAGGCCTAAACTAGCATGCAAGATAATGGCATAAAAGCTAGGTATTGAAACAAGTATATCATAGAAGCTTCAAATGAAGTTGAGCCCTTCTACAAAGTTGTAGAGGGGCTCAAAAAAAGCACAAAAGCAGTAGGGGTCTGAGCCCCAATTCTCAACCAAATAGAGTATAGAAATGAATCAAGAAAAGGGCCTAAAAGTTGGTTTTGAAGACTTACCCTTGAAGACTTGTCTTTCTTTGATTCTTGGCTCTGATTTGTAGCTTCTCAACCTCTGAAATTCACTTCCTAGCTGCTGGAATGGTAGTAGGGATGGTGAGGCTAGGTGTTGATGAAGAGAAGACCTAGGGACTTAGAAGCTTTTTGAGGTTTTGAGCTATGAAAATGGAGGAATTTGAAGATGATCTCTTGAGACAATTTTTTCCAACCTTGAAGAAGGAGAGGGAGGGCCCTTCAAATAGACAAGAAATAGGTGTAAAAGGAGGAAAGCACCCAATCTTTCCCTCCCGAATATCCCCTGATGCCCCGGATATGTTTGGAAGATATCCTGACACCGGGACAGCCGAAAGGTGAAGTCGGGCGCCAGTAAATTTAGGAGGTGGCCGGCCACCCCACCTGGTCGGGCCAGCTACCCCTCCTGGCCGGCCATGGCACAAAATTGAAGTGAAGATTTTCCGCCGACCACCATGCCAAGAGTGTCCTCCCAAGTGTGTAGAATAAGGTCCTGTGGTCGAATCGCAACGCCAAGGTAAGTCACAACATAGAGCTTGAAGGAGAGGCCCAAAATGAAACCAACAATTGCTCGCCGACCACCATACCAAAGTGTCCTCCTAGATGTGTGCAACAAGGTTCCAAGGTCGAAATTGGCAACACCAAGCAGAGCCACAACATAGAGCTTGAATGAGAGGCCCAAAATGAAACCAATAATCTCGCCGACCACCAACCAAAGTGTCCTCCCATGCCCTCATCACAGATATGTAGCTTTGGTTGGAAGAAAATACCCCAAGGTGTTCAACATTGGCCCTAGTGAGAAAACGGGCTCGGAGGAGCTTAAACTGGTTATCTCGATAATTGCTGGCCTCCCACCCCCAAAGGATCTTCCCGATGTTGAAACAGAGGTACCGCCAAGTTTGAACAAAACTAATGAGAAATGAACGCCGAGCCAAAACCGAGCAATTCGATCCCGAAAATGAGCCAAGGGTGCCTAAGTGGTATTCAAGCAAGTGGGTATTCATGACCCCAAGGTCCTCTAATGACAAAACAGAGGTCCTCGCCAAAATCGAGAAAACCGATGCAAAATGAATGCTCGACCAAAACCGGCATTGGAGTCCCGAAACCTACATGCACCGAAGTGGCATACGGCCACGGCGGGCATCGGGGCCTGTGGTTCCTCGAAATGTTAAACAGAGGTCTCCGCCAAAACCGGAGAAAGCGGATGCGAATGAATGCTCGGCCCAAATCACGCAGCCGGTCCCGAAATGGGTCGCCGCACCTAAGTGGTGTTCGGCCGCAAGTGGGCATCAGGGCCCCAAATGTTCCTGAACATTAAAACAGAGGTCTCCGCCAAAAACCGGAGAAGTCGGAGATGGTTGGGCGGTCCCGAGCCGAGGCACACAGCCTGACGGCTCCGAAAACCGGGAACCGGGCCCCGAAATGGGCAAAATGGCCTACGGCCACGAAAAGTAGCTCACGGCCACCGGGAGATAATCTACGGGATCACTCCCTTCCCTCAGGAAAGAAAACAGAGAAAACCGAACTCGTTCGCAAACCGAGACAAGGTAGAGAAGATGGTTCTAAGTCCGGAGGCAGGCGCGCCACGACTCGAGACTTCGAACGAAAGCACAAGATGCAACATCACCGAAGCGCCAACCGGTGACGCTCGAGTCTTAAGGTCGGTCAAAAATGGGTGTCTACAGGTTCTCTTGACGTAACTCGAAGTCAAGAAGTGACGGAGTGGAATGACAAACCCCAGACCCGACCATTTTTTGAAAAGGCCGAAGACTTAGACAAACATACAAGATAAACAGAGATATGTGCCCGCAGGCAAAATGGGGCAAAACGCGAATGATAGGCACGGAGCCAGGTGATCACGCAAATGCAAAGAAGTCAGAATGAAGCAAGTATTCGCAAATAGATGCAACAGCTTTAAGCAAGAATGCAAAGCAAAGAAAGTAACGACTACATTTCATGCAGCTTAGGAATGCGAGAATCATTCAATTCTCGCCGCCTCACACGGAGAAGATACGATACTCGCTGATTCGTTCGTCGCACCAAATTTCAAATGAACCGTACATACAATATCGCGGCTCGCAAAATAGAGAAATTCAACAAGAACAATATGCCAACAACATATATTCAATGCGATTCCTATGACTCAAGAGTTTGACACATACAAAGGTCGATGAATGAATGTAACATAACGCGTGAAAAGATAATGCTCGACAACTCATGTTTATGCATAGAAGTATGGCACACCGAGAAATCATGCATGACAATGCAAAACATTCATGAGAATGCAAATTATAAGCCAAATAACGCAAACGAAAGCACAAATCAGATGCCCATTTGACATGAAATGACGAAATGAAAACGCCAAGATTTCGGGCGACGCAACTCGATCAAGGCCTCGATTCACCTCCTGAGAGGTCACAACATGTTTAAAAAGGATACACTCCGATTTTGATGAATAATGATGAGACACATGTCAGAAATTGCAGTTAAAGTTTCAGCGGAGCAATTCGCGCCAGAAAGTGTACTTTTCTTCAACTTTTTCGGGTCCCGGGAGCTCCGATTTTCCTCAAAATTTGCAGAGAGGTAGGGGAGGGAGGGGGGAAGATGGTCGGCCAGCCCATTGCCCTAGGAGAGGCCATCGGCCAGGGGAGAAAAAGGGGGTGGCTGGCCCGCCAGGTTAGGTGGTCGGCACCGCCACCGCTAAAAGCAGGGCCAAAATGGTCATTTTGGCATTTTCTATATATACACACCTCCATTCCCTCCCGAAATCACACCCAAAGTTGCAAAACTTCTCTCCTCTTGCTCTCTAAGCCACTTTCTCTTTCAGATCTGCATTTTATACGCGCCCCTCGGCCTCCCACACAAGTTGTTTTTACGAAATCTTTCAGATTTAAGCACTTTGAGCTGACTAAATTTCGACTTCGGGACTTCTCTTCTCATTTTCACCACTTGAGGTAATTTTGTTTCATCATTTAGAAAATTTTCCCGGGAGTTGACTTTTGGTTGACTTTTCGTTTCCCGAGAGTTGACTTTTGTTGACTTTTTCCAATTTTGGCTCGTTTTGCTCATTTTTGCTCCTCTTTGCAGATTTCTCGATATGGCAGGCCATTTCCCTCACGGCGGAGGTTTTCCAGGTGCCGGGGATGATTTTGATCTTATGACACTGCCCCCGAGGGTCCGCCCTTTCCTTCCCGATCGTTATGCTCTGGCATATAGGCTTCCATGAGCCACTTTTCATTATTTTACCGCATTCAACGATCGAAAGCACCGTGGATCTTCTTTCACGAGAGCCGAGCAAAGACCTCTCCTACGATGCAGAGGTATTTCACTTTATCTCTCAGATTTCTCGTGCATTTCATACTCCCGCCATGCTTAGACACACAGCTTAACTTACGACATGAAACTTGCACCCGAAAGCATGTAACTTAAACACTTTCATGAACACTGCATATTTGAATAATTGTGAGCGCACAAGGCACATTAGTTAGAAATTGAACACACAAATTCAAACATTGCTTCATCGAAGACACAATCCAAGTCGAAAATGAGCACACAAAGACATATAACGACTAAGAGTAGAACACATAGTCCCAAACTCAGATTTTCAACACACCCATTGATTGAGTAGAACACACAAACCCAAACTTGATTGAGTAACACACACCCCTAATCGATTGAGTAGAACACACACCCTAAACTTTGAAGCGAACACACGGCCCATCGATTTGAAGTAGAACACACACCCCAAACTTGAAGCGAACACACACTTAATCGATTGAGTAGAACACACAGCCCCAAACTTGAAGCTTAACACACACCCCTAATCGATTTGAGTAGAACACACACCCCAAACTTGAAGCGAACACACATTTCACTGATTTGAGTAGAACACACAGCCCCAAACTTGAAGCTTAACACACACTTTAATCGATTTGAGTAGAACACACAGCCCCAAACTTGAAGCGAACACACAGTTTAATCGATTTGAGTAGAACACACAGCCCCAAACTTGAAGCGAACACACACCGATTTGAGTAGAACACACAGCCCAAACTTGAAGCTTAACACACAGCCCATCGATTTGAGTAGAACACACAATTCCAAACTTGAAGCTTAACACACACCCAATCGATTGAGTAGAACACACAGCCCCAAACTTGAAGCGAACACACAAATCATCGATTTGAGTAGAACACACATTCCAAACTTGAAGCTTAACACACTTAATCGATTTGAGTAGAACACACAGCCCCAAACTTGAAGCTTAACACACACATGATTGAGTAGAACACACAAATTCCAAACTTGAAGCGAACACACAACCTAATCGATTTTCAAACTTTGAACACGCAAATCTAAATGCCAAACTTATCGAACACGCAGCCCATTTTCACTTTACTTGCACATACGTTTCATTTTCACTTCATTTGCATATAGCTCATTTTCACTTCATTTGCTGATTTATGCATTTATTCGGAATGCAGGTTCACTCTCGCACAGTGCGAGGATATGGCTCCGTCGCTGCGAGGGAGTGGTATTTCGAGCTTCCGGAAGCTGTCCGGGGATTGGTGGACTTTGCACGTTTTGGGCCATTTTGCAGTGGATTATCTCATTGCCTCATTAGTAGGACTTTACTCGCCGCTTATGAGAGATGGTGGGACACCACCAATTCCTTCCATTTTTCTGCCACTGGGGATATGACCATGACCCCGCTGGACTTTGCTGTACTTACTGGCCTAGACGTAGGCGGTGTTTCCATTCCCTACGACGAGGATATGGGTCAAGGAGGTCACTCGATGCACCCACTGGGACACACCACCAGAGACAGAGGTTCGGGAGGGTCCGACACTCGGGTTTGTCGCCCATTTCCCATGCCACAGATGGAGCCTCGAGACTCTCGAGGAGGCGGAGCAAGATGCCATGTTTCTCATGTACCTCCACGCCACCACCTTGTCCGGTGATAGAGGGAATATGGTAGGCTTGTACCCACCGAGCGCCTGTGGACTTATCACAAAGTTGGTCAAGATGATCAGGGGCGGCCCCCTGCTACCTCAGATCAAGATATGAGCGTGGTCTCTCGCACACGAGGGGACTTACTCGGTGGCTACTGGAGAGCCTGGGAGGTACATTCCGCCCTCTTGATTTACATTTTGCTCCTCATTACTTGTTCATCGTGACACACACGGCAAGACTTTGCATTCTCAGATTCTCGCCTTTAGCACTTTGTACTCATATTCGTGATTGCTTTTCTCACCTGGGTGTATGTGTACTTTCCCACATTGGCTCCGGAGATGGAGGTGGCGTGGCCTCCGACGACTTCAGATTCATTGATGTTTGAGGGCGAGCATCTACCGAGGCCTCGAGAGACTCTCTCTCGCGACGATACTTTGATACTCGCTCGAGCGACAGAGGTACTTCAGAACTCTCAGTTCCTTTCATTTTCATCTTTGATCAGCATTTCTAATTGATTTATACACCGGTTGTCCGCAGATCACTTGGCAGCCTTGGGCAGTCTTTGGCGACGACCTCAAGCATCAATACCCCGGAGGGTTGACTAGTTCTCAAGATGATTCTCGCCGAGGGACCGGGTCGGCTTGGTTCCTGGGGAACGCTTTGGCCGATATGGGGGCAATTCTCAGAGCCTCCTCAGGCCTCCGCACACCATGCGGATCGGCCGATAGATTATCCTCGAGGAGGTCAGTAGTGCTATGCAGGGCAGTGATGCTTTATTACATCTTCTTGATGGGAGCTACGCCACCTACCGCCAAGATATACCGATGCCCTTCGACGGAGTACGAGCTCCACCACGGAGGTCTACTGGCGCACCATCTTCGAAGTCGCCTGCTACATGATATCCTTCTTCTAGCAGTAGGCACATACAGAGATGGGGGCAGTTCGATCACTCCGATCCCTCCGACACTTGATCATCCAGGGTGGCCAGACATGCCGACCGAGTTGACGAATTGGCGATTTGGGACGCCTTACCAGATTCCGCTAGTGCCTCCTCTCGATCACAGATATGTTAGAGACCCCGACTACCCCGATATGTTTTTCAAATTTTGATTTATCAGTTAAATATTTGGACATTGATTCCTTTACTGATAGTTTTGCATTTGTATTCGCAGCCTCCTGTTGAGTATACAGACGAGCTGCTCGGGATGCTGGCCACATTCGAGGGCATGATCTTACGGAGGGAGGCGCAGATGAGCATCGGGGGTGTGGAGGTATTGTTCATTTTCCCTGTACTAGCATGTTTCTGATGATACTCTGCTTTTGAACCTTCAATAGATAGAGCACATCCGACACACACCCTATTCACATTCTCGTGATTTGCACCGCTTTTATGTTTGAACTAATGCATTGCACCTTGCATTTTCAGATGCCTCCAAAGATATGCTTCGACGCGAGGTGGGCCACCCGGGCCTTCTCAGAGAGGTCGAGGTACTGGGCCATCCAGGCCTTCTCAGGGAGCTGGGCCATCTAGGCCTTCTCGAGGAGTTCGAGGAGCAGGGTCGTCTCGCAGACGCAGGGCACCCATCGTCGAGGATGACGAGGAGGAGATCGCAGATCATGTGTCAGAGGCATCCCCTGGAGAGGGAGGCCCTGGTCTTGGTTCCGAGAGCGGAGACGAGCCTGAGGAGGATCCGGAGGATGACAGCTCCGATCCAGATGGTGATGAAGATGCAGAGATTATCCCGCAGAAGAGGATGAGAGGGCCTCCCTATTCCCGTTCCCGAGGACACTGATGTTATTTCCGCTTATTCTACTTTTTTAGCTAGTAGTTTGTAGCACTTTGCACATTGTTAGGCGCTTTATTTTCTCAGAAACTTGTACCTTTATTTCGTTGTAAAATATGATGGAATGAAACAATTTTTGAAAAGATGTTGTATTTGAAATTCTTAGATCGCATCGCATCATTTTGCATAAAATGGAATTGAATGGAAATGTGCCTTATGTATTTATCCAGTCGTAGTGAACCGACGCAACAAAATAAAAAACAAATCGACTCACTAAGAGATAATGAATCTTAGCAAGTTTACAACTCGATAAACAAAGTACAACAATGTTAACGACTCAATCGACAAGACTTAACAAAATTGTGTAATCAAAAGGTAATAACTCAAAACACAAAATGCGATAAAATGACAAACTTACAACTCGATAAGCAAAACAACAACTCGATAAGCAAAAACATGACAAAATGTACTTTGATGGACAATGGATGATGATGGGACGCACTCAAAACGAGAGAAATGGAGGCCTTCGACATTCCGATGCATGAAAATGCTACAAACTTTCTTCCGGCGGGCAAAATAGGACCGATGCGAGGCCGAAAACATTTCGTAGTTGAAGACCAAGAAGGTGGCCGCCTACTAGGATAGGTGGGCCGCCACCCTCCCACAACCACCGAAATAAATTTGCAGGAGTCCACTATCGCTATGTAATGTTTCCCACTCAAGCTCACATGTGTATTCACTCACATCACTCGCCCTGCTCGATTTTTCTCACAAAACCCCTATCTCACTTTTCTCTCATCGCACATCTCTATTCTTTAATCTCTCATTTTTCATCCCATCCCGTATATGGTTGATGGATAAGTTGCAAGTTGTGGACTCTTGCCTCGCTTATTCATTCTTTCGCAACGCTTAGTCAATGCTCCCCGATGGGCCGGTGGTTTGAATGGATGTGCAATTTATCGCCAGATCGCATTGCATGGCGCCGCTCGCTCAATCTCCCAAGAATGAGCTACAAAGATGTTCCAGATACCGATCCGCCTCGACGGCTTGACTCATCGTATTTTACTTCCCATTCAGATTCTCGCGCCGCCATGATCAGATTTGCCCACCAGAGGGGATAGAGTATTCGGCTACATTCCCAGTCTGAGGTGCACATCTTGCCCGGCCTATTACAGCTTGGAGGACCAGAGAGCTCCTGGCCCCTGCCCCTGTCTTCAGTTGCACTTTATCTGACGAGTGCTGGGATTGGCTCAACGAAGAAGCACAAGATGGGCTTAGGTTGGCATCAGAGACTTCAACCAGCTCTGGAAAGGGGCGCAGGGACACCTGACTTGACTATGCCCCAGATTTATTGCTTTATTAGTACTTTCAAGTTTTCTAGCGTGAGTGTAATAAAAAGCAACTTCAATTGTATGCAAGAGCAAAAGAACTCGCTTTTGAAATTAATGAAATTGAAGGTTGTGGTATCGAAAATCCTCCGCTTTTGGTCCAAAATGGTCTTAGTTGTGAAAAGATTAATTTGAACAAAGTCAACTTTTATGAAAACTTTTCAAAACTATTTTCGATATGGATCGAATCGACACGCCGAGATCCGCCACCGAGATGCACAACCTCAATCCTAGCAACCGAAAGTTGCCCCTAGTCTAAAAAAGGCCTCACCATTCAATAGCAACGGAAAGTTGCCCCTAGTCCGATGACATCGAACACTCCATTGCAACGAAAGTTGCCCCTAGTTTGCATAGCACTCGCATCGAGATCACAATAGATGCCGATGAATAAAGATGACCGAGATGATCAAAATGGACAAAGTTGATCGGGGAAAAGATTATGATCGAACTTCAAGATGAAGTCGCCACGATCCCAAAGATGGGAATCAAGTCTTACGAGTTCAGCTCAGGTTCGCCGAGTGTTTTTGCTCTCCTTTTGCGCCTAACTTTTGCCAAGGCCGCCTTTATGGTTTTCAACCTTATGTAGCTCGCTTTTATAATTTTCAAATTTTCTATGCTCGAAGTTTTGCTCTAGGTCGCCTTTTCGGTTTTCGCCCAGCGAGCCTCTCAAGGGTAGTATTTCTTCAACTTGTCCATATTGATCGGTTGGGAAAACTCCAAGCCATCTAGATCCATCGTAACCACAGCCCACCGACTGCATTGACTTGATGATGTAAGGACCAATCCAATTGGGTCCGAACTTGCCCCTTGGGTCGTGGATGGGAGCTCGTTGTCTTGAGTACCAAATCTCCTTCTTTCAAGTTCTCGACTTAACCTTCTTGTTAAAAGCCCGGCGATTCTCGCTGATAACCCCGAACGTGGTACGTTGCTTTCAATCTCCTTTCATCAAAGAGCATGAGTTCTTCAAATCTACTTTCGCTAATCCGCTTTCGCTTATCCGCATTCGCCAATACTCTCAATGACGGACCTCAATCTCAATTGGTAGAACGGCCTCCATCCCATAGACTAATGAGTACGGAGTCGCCCAAAGAGAAGTTCTCGATCAAGTCCTCAGAGTCCCCATAGAGCAAATGGCAACTTATCCGCCACCCTATAGGTTTCCACCATCTTCGTAGTATGCGCTGATATTCTTGTTGGCGGCCTCAACCGCCCGCTGGTTTGCGGCCGTAAGTAGACGACTTATGAAAAGCCACGCTGTATTTCTCCAACAAGTCAATCACCTCCTTCTTGAAGTGGGAACCATTGTCGAAACTATTTCATTTGGGACTCAGAGCGACAGATAATGTTGTTTCGGCGAATTTTGCAACGCTGAAGCTTTCAACACCGCATAAGATTGGGCCTCAACCCACTTCGTGAAATAATCTATCGCTACGAGGATGAACTCATGCCCATTCGACTTCTTCGCGCGAATACCCGATCACATCAATTCCCTGCATGTAAAAAGGCCATGGCGGTCATGTTGTACAGTTTTGACGGCGGAATGTTCATGCGATTTGCATGAATCTGACATTTGTGGCATCGCCGAACAAAACCGATACAATCCTCCTCCATGGTGGACCAATAATAACCTTGCCTAAGGATCTTCCTAGCCAACATCACCCCATTCATATGTGCACCGTATTCACCCCCGTGGATGGCTTCCATCAGACGCTTGGACTCTTCAAAGATCAACACACGCTTTATGCATTCCCGTGATGACCTCTTCTATACGCTTTACCCCCGCAGATGATGAACTGGATCGACATTCTTCTCGATTGCCCTCTTGTCTTTGGCATTTACCTCGCGGTATGTTTCGCTTTCCAAAAGTTCCGTATGTCGTAATACCGTGGGTGTTCGTCCCGAACTTCATCTATGGCCGCAATCGACTCATAGGCAAGTGCAATTTCGTCGATAATGACCGGACGATTCGACTCCACGGGATGTCTATCATGGATGATAGAGTTGCTAAAGGCGTCATGCGAACTTGTTGTTCTCTTAGTAGATGAGTAAAACTTAACTTTTCAAACCGAGGAATCAAGAAATCCAAGGTTTGGTGATACATCATCATATTTTTCTTTTTACTTTCCAGCCTCCTTTAGCTTGAGACACAACAAGATTCGAATCTCCGATGACGCCCAAATTGCCTTGCCCCTAATTCCGTGGTCGCCCATACCAAAGAATGCACGCTTCAGATTCTCGCTTCGTTATTTGAGACTTTGAAACGGAGTTTGAAGGCTAGAGGATACGGAATTGCTCGGGTGCTATCAAGAACACTCCTATCCCATACCCATGTTGATTTGACGCCCGTCAAAGTACATTGTCCAACTTTCTCGCCGATATGCGTAATTGCTTCATCCGGGAATAGGTACTCAACCGCTTCATCCCTCAACCGGATGGTCGGCAAGGAACTCGCTATCGCTTCCGCCTTTACCGACTTATGCGCCACATATGTAAGATCAAATTCGAGAGCAACAAAGAACCAACGAGCTAGCCTACCAGAAGTTACCGGTTTCTAAAAGATATTTGATGGGATCAAGTCGTGAAACCAACATTACAGAGTGAGCTAACAAGTAGTGCCAAGCAACTTCGGTAGCCCATACCGTAGCTAAGCAAGCCTTTTTCCAAATGCAGATATACCGGTTTCATACTCTAGCATTTTCTTGCTCAAATAATAGATGGCTTTCTCCACCCTATCTTCTCGATTCTTGTGCAAGCATGCAGCCCATCGTGGTCTCAACATCGACAGTACAAAATCAACGGCTTCCGATTCGTGGTGATAAAACGGGTGGGTTCTCAGAGATATTCTTTAACTGCTCAAATGCAGCTTGGCATCGGCCGTCCCATTGAACTTTTTCCTTTCTTCAGAGGCCAAAAGTGGTTCACAAGTCAAGGTTAGTTTTGAAATAAACCGCCTTATGAATTGCACTTTACCCGTAAAGCCTCGCACCTCCTTTTCATTCTTGGTGGTGGCATTTCTAAGATGGCCTTGATTTTGGAAGGGTCGACCTCGATGCCCCTTTGTGTAATCGTAAACCCCAAAGATTTTTCCCAACAGAACACCAAACGACATTTCGAGGGTTTAACCGCAACCCAATTCTCGATCCTTTGAAAAACTTGCGCAAGGCTGTAGTGGCCCTCTTTCTTTGGACTTGACAATCATGTCGCCCACGCACGACACCTCAACCTCTTTGTGGATCATATCATGTAATATTGTGGTCGCGTCTGCTGATAAGTAGCCCCAAAGTTCTTCAACCCAAACGGCATGACCCGATAGCAAGATGTTTCTACGGGTGGTGAATGCGCTTTTTCTCCCCCTCCGTGCCATCACAACTGTTGTAGCCCGAGAAGCCATCCATGAACGAGAGCAAGGCATGCCCTCACAGAAGTCCACTAGCTCATCAATGTGTGGCAGGGAAAGTCGCCCTTCTGACTAGCTCGCTTAAATCCTCAAGTCTACGCACACCCGGATCTTGCCATCTTTCTTCTAAGACCGCACTATGTTGGCCAACCAAGTGGGATATTCTCGATACTAGCAGAAGCCCAAGCCAATTTGCTTGGTGACCTCTTCTTTGATCTTGAGAGCCCAATCCGGCGGATCCTTCCGAAGCTTCGCTGATAGGTCGGGCCTCGGGTCAAGGGGATCCGATGTCGCATAATCTCAGATCGATTCCGTGCATGTCTTCGTAGGACCACGCGAAAACATCTTTGAAATCTTTTAATAAAGCGACTAAGCGCCGCTCCTCCGAAGACAACGTGGACCCGATCCGACCACCGGGTCCTCCTCAAGCACTAATATTCACAGTAAATGATTTCATCCGCTAAGGGTTTAACAAACCTCTTGCTCTTGCTCAATTAGTCGTTGTAAAACCGAGGAACTTCGCCCTCGCTGCTTTGATCAAAATTTTGAAAGTCCGAATTAATGCAATAAATTAGGGGCACGTAAAAGTACTCTGAAACCACATTCACCTCATTCTCATTAAGTTCATCCAAATCGCCCGATTCATCTACAACAGACTCAAATGAAAAGGAAAAGACGACCGACAAGACTCAGGCATCCGGTTAACATCCTCAGAGTACCAGACTCGACAGACCGAGCTGAACTCGATTCCGACTCAAGACTTTGGAATCAGATTCGGCCACTACCCGACTTTAAATCGCTGGATAAGAATCCTCCTCGCATCGCTAAATGAGAGAGGGTGCGATCGATGCGCCCAAGATAGTCAGCCGTTGGCCCGCACTGCTTTCATCTCCAATCATGGAAACCGCGACGTTATTCCCTGCAATCCGGGTCGACGGAGGATCGAGAGGAGACATGCCAAGCTACCCCCATTTCCAATTCAAGGCCCTCAGATCCTCTCGCCAGATTCTCGCTCAATCTCGCTTATTGGGTCTGCTCGCTCGCTGCAACGCTATCCCGAACAGTTGCAGTCGAAGAAGATTTCGAAACCTGCACGCGCTTCCTCCGCTGCTCAACCATGGTTCTGGGAAGCCGCAAATGGAAAATCTTCCTCCTCCGGACGGTCGGCCCATCAGGTACCCAGATGGGCCTATGCATTAGATCAAAAGGCTTCCCACTGCTTCGCCTCGCCGGCCATTTCTTTCCTTTTCTTGCCCATTTCTTTTTGGTGGGCAGATACCCTAATCCAAAGGTGTGTGGATTATGTGGCACTTCGGCCAACGTTGCGACCCCTTTCCTGCCGCTTCTTCCCAATCCCATCCCCGGGATATGTTGTAGCTTATTCATGAGGTATACGGCTTGAGCGCTGACATACAAACCCTCATTCACAGCCATAATGTTTTGTACCACCCGGGCCTCAGCCAAAGTAAATCCCGATATAAACATGTCCTCCATGCCGTGTTCAATCTCCAGGACTGGCGTAGATACCTCCGGAGGGGGATGGATTGATGAGTTCCCAAAAACAATGGCTACTCCCTTTCCATAGGGGTATTTCACCATTTGATGCAGAGTAGATGAAACGGCCTTCACCTGATGCAACTGTGGTCGCCCAAAAGCATGTTGAAAGATGCAGGACCTCCAAGACATGAAAATCTATTTCGTGTTGTCCAGCCCAATCTTGGTTTGATTTTCACCGTCCCCGTGACATCCTCGCTTGTATTATCATATGCTCGACACTTGAGTAGTCGGTGTGAAGTCCGCAGGCTTTAACCCAATTGCATACGCCGTTCTGGCCGGACAGACATTGATAGCGGACCCGGTGTCAACAAGCACCACCGGAATCCATTTGTCCTTGCATTCTACAGAGATGTAGAGAGGTCTGTTATGATCCACGCCTCAGCGGCAATTCTTTGTCCAGAAGGTCAATGCCGGGAACCTCCTCCGGAAGACCAAACCAACTAGTTGTTCCGCAGAGTTTCGATGGAAAGTTTCGCTCATCCATGGCAGATAAGACACGCCGGCACCCTCGGCCATAAGCAACCCAAATGGAGATGTTCCTCAGATTTTCTTTTAGCCGCTTCAAGATGCCTCTTCTTCCACTTGCTTCTTCGCTTTCCGCCTCCTTATCTTCCCTCGATGCCTCGGGTTGATCAAGGTGTGGGGCTTGAAATACCGCCCACTTCTAGTCATATGGTCCACCTCCTCGAGGTACCAGTGTCTCGTTGGCCACCGCCCAATCTTCGCCTCAGGTGGGCAAGATACAAGTCGCCATCTTCCCACCACATTCCATTAGCATCTAGCGTGCATCCGTCTCGTTCTCGTAAGTTTACGCCTCGCTTATTCCGCATGCCCACAAAGATGTTCAATTTCGTGCCCGCAAAGACTCTCAACTTCCTCGTGATTCTTTGCTTTTCGCCTCTCGTAATCCCATCTTTTCCTTGTTCCTCCAACAATAATCAGGCGGTTTTCAAAATGTTTTGTTCCCGAAATAAATTCTTCAGCACCGGCGCCTCCGCAATGTAATTCGATCCTCGCCCTTCCGCCACAAATGGTACAATATCAGTCGATCATCCAACCACCCGACGACTTCGCCGACTCTCATCTTCGAACCAGCTTAATCGATGCATCCCCGATTCCTCGCCAGAGAATTGAAGGTTGGCGAAGTCCTCTTCCACCGCAACAAATCATCCCCGCCGATTCAAGCTTGTCCCCCTGATCATACACAACTCACCTCTTCCCAAGAACCCCATACTCAAATTTTAGATCGCTCATTGACAAGATATATCCACTGGATCATAAGCTCGCCACTAAATTCTCAGATAGCTCCACCCCAGATTCAACTGCTTTGCTCTCCTCAAGCTCGCCTGCTCCATCTCGGTGGTCACCACCTTTGGCTCAGTTGGGGTGTAGAGGTGTCCATCATGCACAAGTCCGTGCTATCAGGGAGGATCACCTCTGGCTTGGGTAGGTGGGAGGGAGTGATATAGATACTGGGATCATATGAAGCGACCCCAGTATGGATGAGGTTGACTCTTTTTGGTGGATCTTGGTTGTGTTTGAGGAGTGGGTTGTTTGTGACGCTGGGTCCTTGGGGAGGTAGAATGATGTTTTTGTCAATGAGATCTTGAATCTCATGACGCAGCCTGTAGCATTGGTCGGTGTCATGACCATGCTGTTGGTGGTATTGGCAATATTTGGCTGGGTTATGGGAATGGGGGAGTGGATTCGGTAGAGGCCTTGCCCAAGGGTTTCAGTGTGCCCCTTTCTCGACTAGAACCCCGAGGACTTTAGACAAAGGCATATAGAGGGGAGAAGGTTCGCTGACCCCGGGTTGGTATCTTGGGCTTGATTATCGCCTCCCAGAGGCATCAAAAGGTGTGGCCATGACCTTGGTTGGGAGGGGATTGGTGGTGACCATTCCGACCTCAAGTTCTTGTATTGAAGAGCCACTCGGCCTGACATTGGTATTCCGTTAAATGTTCTCCGGTTGATCCCGATCTTGGTCAAACAGACTCGCTTCATCGCATCCTCTATTTGCATCCCCATATCATGCAGATCCGCGAAGTGGGAAGGGACTACAATCATCTTCTTCATTAACGCTACCGAGATTGCGCACAATCATCCGGATTTGATCTCTATCTGCTGGCCTTAAGGTCATCATCGATGCCTTCGCCTCCACCGGTTACAAAGTCGAAAAGATTCTTTGGGCTCGCTCGTTGTCTCGAGATCCCGAGTGGTGATCTCGACCGCGGTTATATGAGTATTGCGCGATGAAGGCCTCGCCATCTCATCCCAGCTTTGTTTTCACATCATCATCGAAGTTTTGAGTACCAAGTGGATGCCACACCCGACAGGTTCGACCAACAAAGAAAGCTTTTGGCGGCCAAGTTAGGCCCATTGGTCTTAAGATGTCCGAGAATAGCCGAGGTGGACCATAGGATCCTCGCACTCCATCAAAGCGATCGATCTGGGGCATTTTAAATCTGTCCGGCAGAGTCACGGCCACATCAGTATAGCCATCTTCAATATCTGGGATGGCCTTCACCCCTTGAGACTTCTTAAAGAGCTTCTCCAACTTGCTCAATTTCAGAGCTGTCTGGTCTACCTCCAACTAAAATGGAGAGTCCGGGTGGTTAGGGGGAATGTTTTTGGACAACAGGTAGAAGGGGCGAGCTACTGCTGGATGACCCGTGTCCTCTTGAATGTTTTGTGGGTTGGGCAGAGCATTTTGTGGATTTGGGAGGGTAGCTTGGGTATTCGGCAGATTTGGAGGGGCATTCTGGGGATTTGGGGGAGGATTCTGCCCAGTAGATGTTTGTTCGGGCAATGGAGCCCCTGGAGGGACTCGGTGCGGCAGATGCGGTCATTGCTTGTAATCGCGATCAACTCAGATCATGGGCCATGACAAGGGCTCGTTGTTTGGAAAATTCACCGCGGATAGCATCATCTTGCATTTGCTTCATGCTTTTCACCATCCGCGATCATCGCCTATTGTTGGGTTCGTTGTTCCATCTCAAAACTCGCAAGTGTGTCTCTATAGCGTAAATAGGAATCTCAACCCGACTATCTGCTTCTAAAGTAGACCGCCGTACCAATAATCTTCGCTCGATGGATCAGGCCTTCTGCCTCCTTCTAATAACCGGGGTAGTGAATGGAACATCGATGTCCGCCAACTAGATCCTCGGATCGAGTAAGTCGGCGACCTCGTGTCCAGATTGCTTGGGGTATCGACGGTTCTAAGCAATTGTGCTACAAACCGCCCTAGCAAAAGGATAAATAAAGCGAAAAAGAAATAAATAACCGTAAATAAAACGGCAAAGATAATCGGCTTAAATTGAATACACCACACAATGGGTATACAACAACACACAGCTTGGTAAGTCGCTATACATCGCCCTCAACATCGTCAATATTCTCAGATCATCGTTTCGATAAATCAATCGATATCCGCGACAACCGATTCTAACATCGATAATGCCCGCAGTTCGATTCCCAAATTCAAAAATCGATGCCCGCAGTTCGATGCCCAAACTCATATCGATACATGCATTCCTCGTAGAGGCACACTCTAACAAGCACATAGCGTATAAGTGAGAGCCAAAACACCCCTATGTTGGGGTAGGGTTTCGCCCTATTTTGTCAAGAGCTAGGGTTTCACTACGCACACAGCCGCTTCAAACAACCTATAAACGGGTATGCAACCTGTCCTAGTTTGGAATGGTCACTATGGATCCGAATATGCACTAGGCCGAATGGTCAAAGGGTGCCCCGTAAAACCGGGTTTGTGTTCCCATATCGGCAGAGCTCAGAATCGATCAAATTTTATGGACATGCCTTGACAAGACAAGCCTCCCAAGAACCGCCAGAATAGCAGATGGCAAACACGGTGTCCTAGGCGCACCGATGCAAATGCAATGCAAAGAAACACACAAGTGTAGTCAAAACCAGATATCACGAAGTTCGAGTCAAGTTCTCTAAATCCCCAAAGAGAGTCGCCAGAATCAGAATAACGCCATGGGGACCTCGCCATACTGACTCGATTTTTGTTATGCTTCTAAATCTCGAACCAAAGAGTCCAACCGCAAATCGCTTTTGAAGGAAAACAGATTTTTTGAAAGAAGTGCCAAACATGGATCGCTTTGCCGATAATGTAGTCGCCACCTAAATATTTTTAAAATGGGAAATTTAGGAAACCCCGACTCGGTGCCAAAAGGCCACGTGTCCGCTATCACCAAAGTTGGCTCGGGAACTTGGGTACGATTAGGGAAGGTCACATCGTGAGCATTCTCTCGCCGGCCAAAGACCGCCTCTACTAACCATGATATCTGCTTTTGAAAACTTTGTGAGTTCTTATTCCGATTATTAGCCTAGGTTACTATGTGATGCTCGCAAAGAAACAAGTATAGATCGGGCCGTCTCAATTGGAACAAAACATTTCATGTTTGTTTGTTTGAAAATGGTTTGCTACCCGCAGTAGGCTTAAAATGCGGATTTTGCCACAATCTAGTGGGCTTTTTGCCACTATCTAGTGGGCTTAACAAACAATTGATGAATTGTCCCAATTCAGATAACTCAACCTCCACCCACAGCATTCAAGGCGCTTATATCACATAAGCATTTAGCCTCATGGTAAGCATGCTATCATGGCAACACTCACACGCATGCAAGGATGCTAAAGCATAAACTTACCTAGTACTCCAAGCCAAAACAGAAAAACGATTAGAAATCATGCATGATCCTAAATATACCGAAATGCCTAATGCAACACATGCAAAATGCAACTATAGCAGTTCGCTATTCTAAATATGGCATATGAGATGCAACAACTATCAAGTATTCAACTTGGAATTGAAATACAATGCAGTTTGTATGATGCGCCGAGTCGATGCATGCAATACAGATGAATGATGCAAACATGTCATTACATCAGATGCTAATTGAAATATGCCCTATATCTAACCATCCAAAGCGGTAAATAAAAGGGAGAAAGAAATGGGGTTGGAAGACATACATCACACTCACACACCCTTATTACAATTATGCCCTCGCAGAGGGTCCGAATAAATAATAATACAAATCAATAAAAGAATATACAAATCAATAATATACAAATTCTAATTAATTAACAAATTAATTACAAAAGAATTAAATCGGCGCAAGCCGTGGACCGCCTCGCTTCGATAGATGATGTATGCCGGGTCGCTATGGCGCGAAATCCACCGATGCCCCGATTAGCCTCTCGCTTGCAATATTTCTAAATGCGTGCCACCTCCCAAAAGTTGTTGATTGTTGATTTTGCCGCAACAGAGCGTGAAAAAGGGCATAGCAATGTATTGCACAAATATATGCATGCCTCGATCCTCGTGCCACCAATCACGCATATCGATGCATGATGGCCGAGGAATCGAATTGCACAACTCAATATGGGATGAATGCATATGAATGCTACAACAAAACCTAACTCCATCATGGGTAATCCGGAGTCGGTGACTTGGGAATTGAGACCCGCCTGCTACTCGAGTACGTAACGCCTCGCTTCCCGTGCAATATGCATGATATGCATGAAATGCAACTAACATACAACCTAGCATGCACGATGCTATGAAAATGAGATGAAAATAAGAAGCCTCGAAAAGCGTGCACACGGGCACGTAAACCGAGGCGATGGCATGAAATGCAAAGCAGATA
Organism: Camellia lanceoleosa; assembly: GCA_025200525.1. Lineage (NCBI taxonomy): Eukaryota > Viridiplantae > Streptophyta > Magnoliopsida > Ericales > Theaceae > Camellia > Camellia lanceoleosa. The sequence goes on along the minus strand of CM045762.1, from coordinate 79,461,524 downwards.
AAACGGAGTGCCTCAAAGTGCGTGCACACGGGCACGCAAACCGAGGCGATGACAAAATGGAAACCGGATAAATCGGCAGCCAAACGCGCACCCACGTGCACGCAAACCGAGGCGATGATGAAATGAGAAAATCGGATAAATCGGCAGCCAAACGCTGCGCCCACAGCGCAAATCGAGGCGATGATGAAAGAATGAAAATCGGATAAATCCGGCAAACGCTGCGCCACAGCGCCGCAAATCGAGGCGAGGCGATGATGAAAGAATGAAAATCGGATAAACCGGCGTTTCAAACGCGTGCCTACGCGCCGCAAATCGAGGCGATGATGAAAGAATGAAAATCGGATAAACCGGCAGCCAAACGCGTGCCCACAGCGCCGCAAATCGAGGCGATGATGAAAGAATGAAAATCGGATAAATCGGCAGCCAAACGCGTGCGCGGACACGCAAACCGAGGCGATGATAAAATGAGACGAGATGGCATACGAATGCAACGATGGGCTTACACCAATATGGGAGAGCCTCACCACTCACATAGGAGGCCGCTGGATAAAACAAAGTCGTTAAACGCAGGTCCGCGACACGCAAATCGAGGCAATGATGTAGAAGCATGAAAATGCAAATTGGGCTTATGCCAACATGAGATAGCCTCACCACGCCACATAGGCATGAGAGGGCCTCAACCACACTCACATAGGCCGTCAATGATAAGATGAGGTGCCAAGTGCGTGCCATTGGCACGCAAACCGAGGCAATGCAAAAATGATGCAAATGGCATGGGAAATGATATGCAAGCATGGCAATGGAATTTCAGCACCTAAATAAAGGGAAAACAGCCCCTAAACAATTCAAATAACACTCAAGCATGCATTCATCCCGAAAATGTGAAATTAAGCCCTAAATGGCCTATAGCCATGCTATACATGCAAAATATGATCATGGCCGCACGCACAGTAGCAAGGCAGTCCCAAATATGGCATTTTTTCAGTAACAAACATGGCCAAAATGCAAGCATAGATAGATCAACAATAGCATGCAAAATTAGTGGCCAAAAGAGGGTATTGAGACAAGTGATATATGCAAACCCCAGATGGACTAACTTTCTTCTACAACATTGAAGATGAGATAAAAATAAGCACAAATTCAGAAGATGACATCCTCAAAATCAGAATACAAACATGCTATAAAATCCATGCAAAGTAGGCTTCCAAATAGGCTATATCATGAGACATGCAATGCACACACCAAATGACAAAACTTTCTTCATGAAATATGTAAAGGGGGTCAAAATAAGACCAAAACCAGTAGGGGTCGAAGTCCCAAAACAAACACAAATAGGTCAAAAATTGCATGCAAAAATGGCACACTTGATGAAATTTGAAGGAGGTGGTATATACAATGACCAAATGAAGTTGAGCCCTTCTACAATGTTGTAGAGGGGCTCAAAATGAGCATTAAAACCAGTAGGGTCGGACCCCTGAAAACAAAAGGAAATAGGCCTAAACTAGCATGCAAGATAATGGCATAAAAGCTAGGTATTGAAACAAGTATATCATAGAAGCATCAATGAAGTTGAGCCCTTCTACAAAGCTGTAGAGGGGCTCAAAAGAAGCACAAAACCAGCAGGGGTCGGGGCCCCAATTCTCAACCAATTAGAGTATAGAAATGAATCAAGAAAAAGCCCTAAAAGTTGGTTTTGAAGACTTACCCTTGAAGACTTGTCTTTCTTTGGTTCTTGGCTTTGATTTGTAGCTTCTCAACCTCTGAAATTCACTTCCTAGCTGCTGGAATGGTAGTAGGGATGGTGAGGCTAGGTGTTGATGAAGAGAAGACCTAGGGACTTAGAAGCTTTTTGAGGTTTTGAGCTATGAAAATGGAGGAATTTGAAGATGATCTCTTGAGACAATTTTTTCCAACCTTGAAGAAGAAGAGGGAGGGCCCTTCAAATAGACAAAGAAATGGGTGTAAAAGGAGGAAAGCACCCAATCTTTCCCTCCCGAATATCCCCTGATGCCCCGGATATGTTGGAAGATATCCTGACAAATGGGACAGCCGAAAGCAGAAGTCGGCCGGCCAGTAAATTTAGGAGGTGGCCGGCCACCCCACCTGGTCGGCCACCCTTCCCGCCGGCCGGCCATGGCACAAAATTGAAGTGAAGATTTTCCGCCGACCACCATGCCAAGAGTGTCCTCCCAAGTGTGTAGAATAAGGTCCTGTGGTCGAATCGCAACGCCAAGGTAAGTCACAACATAGAGCTTGAAGGAGAGGCCCAAAATGAAACCAACAATTGCCGGCCGACCACCATACCAAAGTGTCCTCCTAGATGTGTGCAACAAGGTTCCAAGGTCGGAAATTGGCAACACCAAGGTGAGCCACAACATAGAGCTTGAATGAGAGGCCCAAAATGAAACCAATAATCTCGCCGACCACCAACCAAAGGGTCCTCCTAGATGTCCTCATCACAGTATATGTAACTTTGGTTGGAAGAAAATACCCCAAGGTGTTCAACATTGGCCCTAAGTGAGAAAACGGGCTCCGAGGAGCGAAACCGTTATCTCGATAATTGCTGGCCTCCACCCCCAAAGGATCTTCCCGATGTTGAAACAGAGGTACCGCCAAGTTTGAACAAAACTAATGAGAAATGAACGCCGAGCCAAAACCGAGCAATTCGATCCCGAAAATGAGCCGGGTGCCGGAAGTGGTATTCAGCAATAAGGGTATCTGCGACCCCAGTGTCCCTCGAATGACAAAACAGAGGTCCTCGCCAAAATCGAGAAAACCGATGCAAAATGAATGCTCGACCAAAACCGCATTGGGGTCCCGAAACCTACAGCACCGAAGTGGCATACGGCCACGGCGGGCATCGGGGCCCCTGTGGTTCTCGAAATGTTAAAAACAGAGGTCTCGCCAAAACCGGAGAAAGCGGATGCGAATGAATGCTCGGCCCAAATCACGCAGCCGGTCCCGAAATGGGTCGCCGCACCTAAGTGGTGTTCGCCGCTAGTGGGCATCAGGCCCCAGTGTTCCTGAACATTAAAACAGAGGTCTCCGCCAAAACCGGAGAAGTCGGAGATGGTTGGGCGGTCCCGGCCGAGGCACACCGACGGCCCAAAACCGGAACCGGGCTCCGAATGGCAAAATGGCCTACGGCCACGGTAAAGTAGCTCACGGCCACCGGAGATAATCTACGGATCACTCTTCCTCAGGAAAGAAAACAGAGAAAACCGAACCTGGTTCGCAAACCGAGACAAGGTAGAGAATATGGTTCGGAAGTCCGGAGGCAGGGCGCGCGGCCACGACTCTGAGACTTCGGAACGAGCACAGTATGCAACATCACCGAGCGCTCAACCGGTGACGTCTGAGTCTTAAGGTCGGTCAAAAATGGGGTGTCTACAGTTACCGGTGATGAAACGTCGGAGAGAGAAAGAATGATGAGAAAACGAGTGTAGAGGATAGACGACTATTCTTAATGATTTTAGCACACCAATGAAGTCAAATTCAAATATCAGTGAAGATTTGGGAATTTGGGGGGTAACTTTACTATTGTGAACATAATATTTGAATTGACCAAGGCAAACCTCACACTCCTATTCAAACAAGGGTGTTTTAGTGCCAATGCCATCTGTGAGACTTATTAAAATATAAAAAAATAATTTTGCACTAATTGGAACACAAATAGCAGAAAAGGGATATATGAAAAAATATCTCATTATTTAATGGGGATTTGGTGATAGCCCCCCTCACTATCTAATTTGTCTTTCAAAATGACATGAATTATATAAGTACTTTCAAAACCTCTTAATATTTTAAAACTTATTTTTTTTACTATATTACCCTCATATCTATCAGCTCTCCTATTAAGCCATCTTCACTGTGTATTTCAGAGTAAAATTTTACTCTGTATAAAAGTAAAATTTTACTCTGAATAAGAGTAAAATGTTACACTCTGAAATTAAAAGTAAAATTTTACTTTGTATAAAAGTAAAATTTTACTCTGAAAAACTAGTAAAATGTTAGACTCTATACAAAAGTAAAATTTTACTCTGAAAAACGAGCAAACTGTGAGACTCTGAAACTAAAAGTAAAATTTTACTCTGTATAAAAGTAAAATTTTACTCTGAAAAACGAGTAAACTGTGAGACTCTAAAACTTAAAGTAAAATGTTACTCTGCACAAAAGTAAAAAAGCGAAGGCAGTATTTGTGGCGGTTTTGGCAATGACCACCTCTTGATAGTAAAATTTTACTGTCATTCTAACACCAGAGTAAAATTTTACTCTAATTCTTTCAAACAAAAAATAGAGCAATAGAACAAGAGTAAAATTTTATTCTCATTATCTGAAACAAAAAACAGAGCAATAGAACCAGAGTAAAATTTTATTCTGGTTCTGTCAATTGAAATTAAATAAAAAACAACAAAAATAAATCCAAAAAAAAAAAAAAACAAACAAACAAAAACAAAACAAATTAATTAACAAATCAACATATCTAATTGAGAAGAAAAACTTCTAAAACTCGATCAACAATCACAAATCTCAATGAAAAGAATACATGTGTTCAACAACACTCATACACACAAATATATATATATATATATATACATATATTCAAAACTCAAATCTGTGTTTAAAAAAATATGTATAACCAAAAACAATTCCACCAAACATGCCTCAATTTAGAGACGATCTGTTTCTCCTCATAGACGATCTCCTTCGATTTTGCTGAACGATGTTGGAGAAATCAACGGAAAGATCGGAGTAGAGAAATATGACTTTGGATATATTACTGTTGATCTTTCGAATTAAGGCAACGTTCTTGATGAGGTCTGAAGCTTGAAGGAGTTAGAGAAGGGAGAGAGGGAGGAGAAAGACAGAGAAGGTGGGGAGAGAGTGGGTGGAGAAGGTGAAAAAATTTAGTTGAGGGTATAATAGTCTAATAAAATATTTAAATAATAAATTTTGTCATTTGTGCAAGATTTTATAATTATGAGGGGGTTTAGAAAGTATAATTTTTTTCTTAATCCTTTTAACAATGAAAGGAAGGTAAAAGAGGTTTATAGCCAAATTTTCCATTATTTAATGACCTATTGAAAGCAAAATGGTTATTTAGGCTCATTAGTGGCAAAATATTCTTTTCAGATAAAATGGGTACTTATGTTGAATTTATCATTTAGGAAATCGTCAACTTATAAAAATGTATGGGTAAATTGATGATTTAGGGCATAATCGTAATTTTGTTCCTTAGAGACAAGTCGACAAGTTGGGGAGGAGCTATTTGCACACACCCTTAACTCTCTCCACACACACTTAATGAGAGAGTGTATTGGAGAGAGGTGTGTGTGGGAGATGTGTGAAGAGAGGAACATGTGTGTGTAAATAGATTCTCGTGACAAGTTGGTCATCTTACACTTACAATATATCACTACGATAGTCAAAAGGGCAATTTTGTAAAATTGGCTAGAAAGAGAATTTGTTAGGAATAGCTAAGTGTCAGAAAATATTGTAAGTATGAAGGTTGGTTACGTGATTATGTTTAAATAATCGAGAATATTGTAGTGTCGATTTTTTGACATGTGGCCCAAAGAGAATAACGGTCATGATCAGCGCAGGACATATACATTATTATAAAAATATTATGAATCTTTTCTTATCGATTTATAATTTATGATCAGCGCAGGATATATTTATAATTTATGTCGAATGTGTTTGTATGGTGAAAATTAAATTGATGAAGTGCAGGATTCGTGAGTAAAATTAATTTGAACTACTAATTTCTTTTTCTAAATACATTTTGAGTTCATAAATATGAGTTTGTAGCATTGTTGATATTATTATTATTATTATTACTTGGATACATTATGTGTTGGTGAGGTCAGGTATGGTACATGTTGGCAGTTGTCGGTGACTCTTAGACCCTTCTTTTTTTTTTTTTGGCTACTCTGGCTTGGACATGATATGTGTTGGTGAGATCAGGATTGTTACCAGGTTGGCAAGTTATTGACGATCATTGACTTTTAGGTTTAATTCTTATTATTTAATTTAATCAATGCGTGTTAATTAAATAAAACGATTTAATTGAATTAAGTAATTAAATTTGGTAATGTGACATTGCGTTGCACTTATTATATGCCTTGCCATATCTACATGATATTTAAAGTAATGACTTGAAATTATATTGGCGAGCGTGTGGTTTGCTCACACCTGTGAGTGCCAATGGGACTAGTTTTATTGTTGACCTTTTGAATATGTTAGTATAGATTATAGGATAATTGAGCCTGTGACTTATTTATTTTGTAGGTAATTTATTATTAATTATTCCACGGTCTTTAAAATATGTGTTGTGTTTCATTTTTTTTTATTATGATGTATATACTTTCATTTACGTTGGGTTGTGTGCTGTGTGAGGTTGAGTTATGCATTTGAGAGATACTTCGTTATTTTTTTTAAAAAAAAAATTTAAGATGTGAGCTCTTTAAAAATAATAGATTTAGACACATTTCTCGATGCAAACTACTTTTATAAATAGCTATAAAAACACTTATTTTATCATTTTGAAGGAAGATAATGATAATGCAGGAAAATGGGATACATTTTCGAAGTTAATAAAACAATCACGTTTGGGCATATTTTACAAAGTAATTGAAATTTTGACAAAGATAAGGAAAATGGTTAAGTAAAAAGATCAATATTAGGTTATTTACTTTTTGTCTAATTAACTGCTTAAAGTTCGAGGCGTGACATGAAAGGAGAGGTGTTAGTGGCCAAATATGATTAGCGGAGGATATCATCGGTGATAGTGGTTAGTGGTAATAATAAGCATTTAAAAATAAAAACCAAACGAGTTTTTGTTTATAATTTTTGAAAATTTTATAAATATAAACATTACAAAACATGTTTATAAAGTAAGAAGTAAACAAACCGAATTTAAAACTAATTTGTAAAATTTGAATTAAATCCAAATCAATTACTGCCATATCTGACATCATATGAACCGGATTATTTGATAATTCTGGAATCTAATAACCCGATCCGATCTAGTAATTTCACATGATTATTTATTTGAAAGTGTAATTAGTTTCTTCTTCTTCTTCTTTTAAATGATGTTTAATTTTTTGCCCCAAAAATACTATTGATTTTGATGACAAATATTTATGGCATTACCCACAAAAACTACTTTCATGCACATTTAATATTTTACGGATCAAATTTACAGAAGTAAAATATTAGAAGTCAAAATGACACAAAATGCATATTTTAAGGATGAAAAATTAAAATTAACCCATAATTAAAAAGAAATGAAAAGAAAAACTTAAATGTTGGATGGTTTTAGAAAATGGCCAAAATGGTGCGTTTAACAGATAGTGTTTTGGAAAGTTTAGATTGAAAGATTTGAGAAGATTTAATTGAACCCGTTCGTGGGTTGCCCAAGTATCTATACTTAGAATTAGGTCAATGCATAGTTCAAAAATGGTTTATTTCTAGTATTTAAAAATCCAACCAAAAATGGCAAGTTGAAGTGTGGATGTTTTGAAATGATAGAATAGATGTTTTGAAAAGTTGTTGAACTGAACCTATGAGCGGGTTGCCTACGTAAGAATCAAGTCAAAATGTAGTTCAAAATGGGTTATTTTGAATTAAAATCAGCATGGTAATGACTAGGTTTTCAAAATGAGGATCGGTTTTTCAAAAGATACTCCACATGTCATTATTTTGGTATTATAACGAGATCTCATGTTCAAAACTTCTTAGGTGCTATCAATTCTTGTGTTGGATCAGTCCATATAGAGTTTTGCTCTGGCTTTAAATGGGCTCCTGCTTGTAGATAGTGGAATTGGTTCCCCAGAAATTAGTCGAGTTGTGCGCAAGCTGACCCGGACACTCTGAGTTATCAAAAAAATAAAAAATAAAATAACGAGATCTCATGGTTTTCATTACCTCCAAAATCACATATGATTCCTAGTAAACTAGACAGTTCTTAGAAAATAATTTATTTACCATTATTTGGGCACGGCATGGTCGACATCATACCTAATAAAGGTTTACAATTTAAAAAATGTTTCAACAGTCATTGTTTCGGTATTATGTGCTAATGGATCACGTTGAGCCTCGAGAAGAGTGTTACCTACACATAATACTGAGTAAAGACCATGATTTTTTAAAAATAATATCACTTTGCATTTTCAGTATATTATGTACTCTTTATATGTGAAGAGAGTTGGCAGCATCTAGTAATATCTTGAAGATAGTTTAAAATTCTTCCAATTATTATCAGAAGTTGTGTACTTCAAACAAACCAACCACGGTGGCAAAATATGCAACGCCAAACAAAAATGAATGGTTTTTAGACAAAGTAACTCAATCCTTTTCAGTAATTATATATCGATTAACTTCAAGTGAGGGCATTGGCAAGCCGTGACATGTAAATTCAAATAAAGACTACGGCCTCGTTTGATAAGTAGTTATTTTAGTTTAAAAGTCAAAAAGTTATTAGAAAAATCAAAAAGTCTATAATCTATATCAAAAAGTCAAAGATTTTTTTTTCTTTCTACTTTTTGCACATCTTTTCATAAAAAATCAAAAAATCACCCCAAATATACTAATTTTTTTTACCTCATAATTTAGTCAAAAAATTAAAAAATTACTAAAATAGTTTGTTCCGAAACGAGGCCTAAGAGAAGCGTTGCTTTTAGAAAATGTTCATCCAACAAACATTTTTAAAAGCCTTGGGTTCAATGGCCAACCCACGCCTAAACATGAGAACAAGTACACAAGACTCCCGATGTAGAAAGACGTAAAGGAAAATCTCTAGAAAAATGAGAGAAGGAAGAAGAGATGAATGAGGTGAACAAATATGGACTCTCATTTTGTTCCATATTGCACTCGTGGAATCAGACCGAAGGTTTGTACTGTCGCGCGATCAGGTTTGAAGATACCCTTTCATATGGCTAGACCGGCCTTGGTCCCTAGTCTTTTCACGGTTGCGATTTTTGACATTTCTACCATCGCCTGCGTAGTGAAGCTTATCGGTATATGATTTTGTGTAATCCCACATCGTTTTCAACCTTCAAATCACTTCCTCAAGGTCCTATAAGTACCCTAATTCACCTTTATAATTTTTCGTTCAATATTTGAGTTCAAGAAGTCATTTTCTAAATTCAAGAGATTATTCTAAGTTTGGATAAATCTTAGCTGTCTAAGATCATTATGTATTGACTTGGCCACCCTAGTTCAAAGTTTTTGAGTCTAGTCTTTGGTGTGTTCATCCTGAGGTGAGTCAAGATTTCTTCCAGGTAAAGAGAAAACCTGAGGGTAGTGAGGTGTTCCCTATTGTGATTCTGCTCTTTAAAAGGCTAGTAGTTTCTTTCTTTTTCATTTTCTGTCTTTATTTTTAGTCATATTAAGCATATGACCCATTGTGGCACCGAGTTTTTGATTGTTGTTTATTTGATCACTTAGCCTATGTAGGAAAACGATAAAAGATCCATGCAAGCTATATGTTAGATCTTAGTGGGATTTGATAAAATGCTATTTAACCGGATCTTTAACAATCTTATGGGATAACGATAATATGAAAGTTATAAGCCCGTCACACCTACTCGATAATCCGAGGGGCCGATTGCGCTTACATTACTAGATACTTTTTTAGATTATCAGGAATGAAATAGGATAAAGGCACTACTAAAAAAATCACTTTTTGCGACCGCTATAAACCGTCGCAAATAATAAAAAAACAGTCACAAAAGACCTTTTGCGACGGCCCATGCGACGGCAAATGGGGGTCGCGAATGTGGGGGTGGCAAATACTTTTTATGCATCAAGAATAATAACAATAAACTATTTGCGACCGTCTAACCTACTTATAGCGACTGATATTTTGCCGTCGCAAAAGAGTTTAAAAAAGGCCTACAATGTATTAGCGACCATCTTCTTACCGTCACAAAAAAAAAAAAAAAAAAAAAAAAAAAAAAAACCACCTACAATCATATATATATATTCAAATATTATATACAATAAACGTAAAGACATATTTGCAAAAAAAAAAAACATCTAGTTATATATTTAATAACTCCTCAGAAAGAATTGAAACGAACTGTCAAATAGTAACCTAACTCAGAAACTACCTTCTGCATTGCAACTCAGTAATGTGTATTTCCTTTAGCTGGACGCAACTGGCTTTGAAGTGGCCTGTTTTATGGCCTCAGCATATGTCCTGTGTTGATAAGTAAGGGTAGATTCAAGCAAGTCCCAAAGTGATGTCTTTGGATTCCAACCTGGTACTCAGTAATGGGCATGGGCATTGCCACTACGAAATTCACCTTGGTCATCATTTCAGCAAGTTGCCTGACAGTAACTTCATTGTTAGGATTGCCCACATTGAATATATTTTTATGGCTCACTTGTAGATTTATTCACCCAAAAAAAAATATATGACTGTTAGCCCTGGCTGGATTTTCCTGAGAAAGAAGAACACACCACTAAACTACTATTTCTGGAAACAAACATGAAATAAAAAATATAGGGAAGGGCAGTAACGCACAATCATCAGCAGAACAGCTGATATAAACAAAGGTTCTCTGTGATTGGCCACCATCCACAAGTTTGAGTGGCTCACGTCTAAGAAGATTCTGCAGCAGAAGATAGAAAGATTACAATGTTAAGGATACTGAAGAATACAAATGTATGTCTCAAATTGTTAGAAGGAATTGAACTAACATTACTAAAGCATGCCAGAACCCTTGGAACACCCTCACTGGGACCATCGATGCCGGGAATGAAATCCATCCTAGGACCAATCCAGTTGAAAGGTCTCACGATAGTGAATTCAAGACCGTTCTCCGCACCCTCAGCTGTGACCATATAAAAAAGAGGTGAATAAAAATACACTTGAAGTAACCTTTTAACCAGCAAGAGAGCAGCACACAAGAATACTCACCATAGACCAGCCTCTCAATCAATTGCTTTGCACAAGCATAGGACCACCTCTGCTTCTCAATAGAACCAAAAATGTAGGAAGACAAATATATACTTATCCAAACTGCAAAGACAAATATATACTTATCCAAAAACTGCAAAGACAAATATATACTTATCCAAATCAGTAAAACATAAACTTCAATCACAAAAATTTCCTTTCACAAGTGCAACACAAGTTTCAAACACTATCATGATCCAAACAAAATTTGCAATTTAATCTAAAAGATGTTGTGTCCAAAAAAATCTAAAAGATGCCGAGTACACCATATTTTCATAAACACAAATAACCAGTATTTTAAAAAACTCCCACAAAGCAGACTAAGGAGCATAGTTTATCTTAAAATCTTAGAGCAGCCATGAACTTTGAAAGTTTTCATCAAACTTGGACTTGAAAACTAACATTAGTGCCCCATGGCTTATCTCATAAGCACGCTTCTAAGTGAGAACGTCTATCCTAACAATGCCTGCTCACAAAACTAATTTAATCACAATCAATCAATCCAATCATGCTAAATCTAATTTAAAATCCTACAACTCAGTTATAGATAGTGAGAAAACACATATCGATTAGTTTGAAATGAAGGCATTGAGGTCGTTGTCTAACCTTAAATCAATGAAATACTAAAGAATGTAGGGTTTGAATACTAAAGAGCTAATCTCATGAATGCACTCCCTTGAGGTTAACGACCAAACTTTCACGGATTCCTCACTGACAGATGCCAAATGGTCTCCGTTAAGATCCCAGCACAGGTAGTTTACCACTCCAGAGTGTCCCTGATTCCAGAAGGAACCGATGCCACATGAATGATTACATAATCTCAATACGCCACATGAATGATTACATAATCTCAATATAGAACATAATCATCAAATGGAATAATAGAAGACAAATACAAACCTGGAATGCGTGAGTTTGTCTATCGGGCCGACATCAAAGATGGACACCACCTTATCTCGATGTCGCTACCAAGACATGTCCACTTATTGGTTGAAATCTCACCGAGCATTGCCTCCTTGCTACACCAAGTAATGATAATCAAAACTCAAGGATAATACAAAGGCAACTTCGGTAGAAATTTGGAGACGTGTGAAACAAAAGAGAATGTTACAAAATCCAACCTTAGAAACACGAGCGCAAGTGAATGGATTGATATTCCAATAGCGAATTTCATTGTTACTATCACAAAAACAGAAAAGATCGTTCTTCTTGGGATGGAAATCCAGGGATATAACATGATTAGGGTGCCCGGTGTATGCATTTAAACAATAACTTGGCTACAAAAATAAGCCCAATAAGTGTTTGTGGTGGTAATGATAAATAAATACAAACTTCATACATTGCAAATTTTAGGTTACCAGAATGTGAACAATGAAGCGGCTTGTAAATGCAAGAATTACAAAGATTATCGTAAAAGAGAGGGTATAGACAATTACATTAGCCGCATCTCACAATCGCACAGACTTGTCAAATGACACTGTTGCTAGCTGAGACAAATTTGGCCTAAAACGTACATATGTAATCAAATATTGGTGTTCTTCCGGTGTGGTTTCTGTTTTCAGTGTATCTATACTCCAGAGGACAACCTGATGCATGTAACAGGAATAATTAACCATAACACCTTTTGGATCAGCGCTTCTTATCTATGCTAAAATTACTTTTACTCTAAGGTATGCTTATTGAAACATTAGTTCAATCAGTGGCTGGAACTAGCAGACACACGCACCACAAATACATACACATAACTAACGAACAAGTCTACTTCACACAAAAAGCACGAGAAATAAACATTTCAGTATTAACATGCTACAAACAGGAAGTGATCCTTGTGATAAGCATATATTTTACTTGCACGAAATATCTCTAGCATTGTACCAAAAAAATGTAGTACTTGGAATGTTATAATCACTAGGAGGAGCCGTAAGACAAGTTTAAAGCAATGTTGGCAATCCTAAGAGGAGTAAACAGTATTGAAGTTAATATTAGTGGCAGAGCATGACTTCTGAGGATGCAGTGGATGTGGCACAACTAAAGTAGCTGCAACATTTTTACAGCAAACCATTTAACTCCTATTGTTAAAAAGGGAAGAAAAAGATGCAGATCCAAACCATACACATTGAACACATTCAAAATCACTACTGAAAGCAAAGGCCAAAATATTAACTGTTGGTCGGTCTTAAATAAGAATCTTTAAAAAAAAAAAACCAAGACGATGTAGTTCAAAGCCCAACTTACTGTTTGGATGGAACATTCATGAAATAAACCTCACTATTGGTGGCTTATTTGGATAATCCTCTGTAAACTGCAGTGTCAACTTAAATGTACCTGAAAACTTAAAGTAACATATAATGTGGCAGGTGCTATCACATATTGGGGGGAAAAAAAACTGCACTTATTTTAAAACATTTTTTTCCAAAGATGAAATGTAGAGAGCATACAAAAGAATAGATCAGCAAACCTCCTAGATGATCTGATATCAAAGAGCTGCGAGGAATTCAGAATAACTTAAGACAGCGGAATCAAATTCAGACGAAAGGTATCAGATTAGCAAGCAAACGCTAGTGCTGAATTTTGTTACAATAGTAAAAGGCTTTTTTGGAACAAAGCCATGTCGTTTTGGTGCAGGATACAAACCAGTAGACATTGTTTGTGGGAAAAATAGTTTTATGTATTATGTTCAGCCAAAACAATTTGATGGAAGACCACAAGTGGAACTAATTTGATTTTGCACCAACGTCCACTCAATAAAATATAAGTTAAACTGCATAGAACCATTTAATAATCATTCACAATGCATTCAAAACTTGTGTGTGTGATAGGTTAAACTATAACTAGACGAGTGTAATTTGGTGTCATTGAGCAAAGTACATAGATATTTCTCTAAAACATGTACTAAACAAATTAACTTATATCATATCGACAAAAATAGCATCATCGCTGAAAATATAAGTGCAAGAATTTGCTCACCTCCGTCCCAAGGAGTGTCGTCGGGACTGCAATGCAAGACAAAAAAAGAAATGAGAGGTCTTTCTGATTCAAAAATTATATAAAAATAAATGAAAATATCTATGGGAATTTAATTTCATCCATAGGCATACCCAAATATAACACCATGCCAAAGCATTATATTGTTGTCATAGGGAGCGCCGCTAATACCAGCAGGAGGGTCATGATGCAACCTTTTGAAATCCCTCATCAACCTTTCCTTGGCCGGAGTCAACATCCTCACCACCTAATACCCAATCAAAACAAATCAAATCAAAGTCAATAATTCTTCTAGCTCCCATGATAAGCTAGTGGAGATATTTGGACATGGATTAACACTATGTTTGGATATTTAGGAGATTAAAAATAAAATAAAATAAAATAAAATCTTTTTTGGTTAAGTTGGAATCTTGTTTGACTAGACTACTTATTACCAAAATAACTTTTAATACAATCCAGCCCACACAAAAATTTAGAATGAACAGAGAGACTGACATCTTTGAGAAGTTAGAGAGCACCATACAACCTTGTTAAACAAGCTCATTTTATAGACCACTTGCAACATGTGCTGCTGCAAACAGAGCTTACGTTGGTTGCCAAGTGATAAGTTAAATTGATTAAATATATGTTAAGTTGCTGTCACTTCATCACTATAAAATGCATGCCAATTAACAGGGGGGGAAGAAGAAAAAGAACAAAAAAATAAACAGGATATTTAAGACATCCATTGAACCCATAAGCACATATAATTGCAAAACTTATTATCTATATAGTCTTAAGTTTGTCACTATGAAGGTTAAAGAGACTTGATTGGAAGAATATAGAGAATGTTTAAAGCACATGAAAATCTATAAGACAAGACAAAGACGTTAGTGTAGTTATATAAACAAAGATAAGTTAGGTTTTGAACAGAGATAAAGAAGTTAGATTGAAATTTAAATACCAAATAAAAATCAACTTGATGTTAAAATTTGTATATCAACTCAATTCGGATAAACAATCAAAAAATAGGGAACATAAATTCAAATAAACCATCAAAACTACAACATTTCATACAAATAGACAACACATCAAAGAACAAATATCACTTAAACCTCCCAACCCAAAAGATCAAGCATTCCAATTCAAAGCATCATAGAGAGAGAGAGAGAGAGAGAGAGAGATCACTGAACATAGCAAAATCTCTGAACTTCAACCCCCCAAAAAATGCCAAAAACTTCAACCCCTAAAAAATGCCAAAATTACTTTTAAAAAAAAAAAAAAAAAAGCACGAAAGAATAAATAAATTTATAAGCCAAAAAAATGTCTATATAGATAAATATAGGTATATACAACCAAACTTTTCCATTTTTTTCACATAAATTTGGTTGGATCTCTCACCTTTTGTTCAAATTCTCAACTTCTTCATCTATAACCTGACCTCCGAACACCACATTGCTGATCCCATCCGATGGCTAACACTTTCCCCAAAAAAAAATTCAAAAATATTGAAATCAAAGTCAATCACTGAAATCTAAAGACAAATATATATGTATATATATAAACAGTTTATTTCACACTGTTTTTCCCTAAGGTTCTGACAATACATTGCTTTTGGAAAATTCATATAAAAACAGTTTTGAAAACCTCTTATTAGCGATCCAGAAATTCCAGCAATAATTTCAAGCAACCAAACACTTTCAAAACCAAGCCAATTCAAACAATTGCCCTTCCATATAGCCCTAGCTTTTACAAGCTTTCCTTAATCATCACTATTCCTAATTCATGAAACTACCTACCATACCTGTGTGTATAGGCAATTGAATCAACAATTCTGGATCAACACAACATAGATGGCTATAATAGTTGAAATCACAGTAGAAACAGTAAGAGTTGAGAGAGATCGTTCCAAGAGGTTCAAACACCTCTATTGTTTTTAAGAACGACTGAAATTCAACAGAATATTGAAATTCAACAGAAAAATGAAAAAATGAAGAGGAGATAACTAAAACCTCCCTAAAACCTCCACATCACAAAATATTGAAATCATTAAATACAGCTAATAGATAAAATGAAGAGAGGGAGAGAGAGTTGGATTCATTCATAGAAATTAGGCTTACCGATTATAAATCGATCAAAATCCTCAAATCTTCATCAATAATTGATCGAAATCTTCAAATCTTCATCAACTATTGATCAAAATTTTCAAATGAACAATCAAATTTAGATGAAGAGTCCAAAGAGAGAGAGAGAGAGAGAGAGAGAGAGAGAGAGAGTTCATACCTTTGGAGATCGGTCTTCAGAGGAAGAGAGCAAAATGGATTTGGGAAATAAGAGTAAACGGGAATAGGGCAAGTTTTATAAGATTTGTTTTTTTTTTTTTTTTTTTTTTAAAGTTAGGTAAGAATACGATTGAGCATTAAAATAAAATGACATTTTAATGTAAAAAGTGGTTTTTTTGCGACGGCTAAACAATCCGTCGCAAAAAAATAAACGCAAAAAGTTATATTTCTAGTAGTGAGGGGTGTATTTCCTAGGGTTTTAGGATGCTTTGATTGCAATAGCGATGTCTGTTCAACTCCATTATTCTTCATTCATACTTGAATTTGCGGAAGCTCACAAGGTGTTTTTCGAAGTTTTGAAAAATGAAGGAATCCTCTCAAGATCGGCAAGGATACCACCAGAGTGTCTCTGATGTTCTGAATATAGTGATGAAATCTGTTTGCCACAGCAATGCCGCAATCTTTGCCTTTTAATGGTCAAAAGTTCTACTTTTGGGTCTCAGATTGAATATCAAATATTTTATGCACTAGTTAGAATAAGAACATAGTAGGAAAAGGAATTTTCTTGAACGCCTGTTTGGTGACTCAATGCCTCAGGAAATGACAATATTACGTTCAGTTTGTCTTTGATTATTTATGACACTTGATATTTTGGATGCAATGGTGACATCTGTTTGACTTGAATCCCATCTGAGTTTGCATTAATGCTTCTATTGAGTCTTTATTAGATATTACGTGTCTCTGTCCATACTTATTATTCCTGGAGAGGCTGTATCCTATATCTGTTGGAATAATCTTTTCTGTAAAAAATAAATTGAAACTAAATCAAACAAAATAAATAAATAACTTACAGAATTTATTTTACCGAATCGAATGAATAATAAAAGATCAAGTCGAGCATGTGACACTCTATCATTAAGACAGATTCGTCCCGCTACGGTACTTACGGTTAAGTGGCGTCTATCTCCCAGGATATAATGATCTTTACAAATTGTAGTAGCACTCCAAACAATTTGTACGGCGAAGTAAAACCTGTGTTCTATACTCTCTAAATTCTAATACAATAAAAGCTCAAGTACAAAAACAATTTCATAGAGGGTGACTAAGAACACTTACAGGAATGGAGAGCTTGTGGGGTTAATACTCCAATCGGTGGGAAATGTTCTGATGATGGAGATGAAATAGGACCTCCAATGGAAATGCTTTGAGTTGGGCATTGGACACAAGAAACCAAGGTTGTTTGGTCTGGTTCGCTAGATATTCAGTTTGAAATGGCAATGAATAGTGGAGAGAAGTGGGGAGACAATGACGGTATATATGTCTTATACTCGAAGGGGCGCCAAAATTTGAAAAGTTTCTTGGGGAATCACACCCATCATTATGGTAAGATGGCGCATATTCCCCTAAGAAGATGTTACGTCAGTGTAGCAGGGTGGACCATGCTCCTTGAGGCGTGAGATTCACACCGTGCTCCTTAAAGCGTGAGATTCGCACCCTGATCCTTGTGGCGTTAGATTTGAATCGTGCAGTTCCTCCAGCCGGGTAGTGTATCTAGCTCGGGTAGTTGTGATAATCCAGTTCGTGTTGTAGCAGAACGGATTAAGGTGCAATTGAGAGGGGAGTTTTGATTGTGCAAAAGAGGCAGAACTATTGATATGATGGACCAAACTTGGCCCATCGCTTTGCGGTTAGCTAGGCCAAACTAAAGGACTTTGAATCCACTAAACAGAGTTGACTGAGCTCCTCAATCTTGGCCGAGGTAGCCTTCTGGTGGATCGGTCAGAGCTCACCAAGCTGTGGTGGGCCAAGCAGAGTTGGGCCGTGGTTAAGGGCAATGACAGCACTTGTATGTTTCCAACCAAGCTAATAGCTCAGTTGAGCTATAGATGGCAATACGACGCATGTCTCATGGGTAGTGATCACAATCCTAACCAAGCTATTGCTAGCTCGGCCAAAAGTGTCTCGGTTGAGTGCTTCACGTGCCCCAACAGTTTGTGGGGGACAAATAGTGACATGTCCAAGTTAATGTTGTCCCTGATAAGTACATACGTGTAAGGAAATAATGGAACAGAATGTTCTTGCCCCAAGATAATGGGGATAATGCACACTACATGGAGGAATGAGACGAGTTCCCTGTATAAAAGCCTTGGACTTTAGTGTGGATGGTATGCAATCTGAGATACACGAAAAATGCTTCCATTCTCCTATTCTCCGAGGGTGCTAACTAGACCGCCAAAGGGGTTTTTCGACGACACACCTATTGGTTAGCTCACCTCTGCTGTATTTGCAAGAGAAACGATGTCGTTAAAGTGAACAGGACACGAAGGCAAGGAGTACGGAAATGAAGATTATTTACTCCCCGTACAATCATCATTAAGCCCAACAACAACAATAATGTCATATCTAAACTTACATTTAAAAAATAAAAATAAAAATAATAATTAAAAAAAATACCAGAACTGATAGAGAGAGAGAAAGAGAGAGAGTTGCAGAAATCTCAGAGGTGGTGATTCATATCGGAGAAGATGAGAGATGAGAGATGAGAGAGAAGAGAGAGAGGCAGATCGGAGATGCAACTGGCGGCAAAATAGACATTGATCAACGGAGGAGTGATGGCGACGTCCCATTTTTCAAATCTGGAGAGAAGGTGTTAACGATGGTGATCTAGTTGTTATTAGTGATAACGATGATGGTGAGAACACGTTTAGATGGGGTAGGGAAGTTAGTTTTAGACTTGTTGTGGAACTCCCTCGCCACTGTGTCGTACGCTTGCATCGCCTCTTCAGTAGTGTCAAAGGTGTCAAGCTAGACGCGACTTTTCTTGCCAAGACCTAGGATCTCGACGGCATACCTTCCCCATGGCCTCTTCCTCATGCCTTTGTAGTAAGTCTTCTTGTCATTGACAACTTAGCTGTTGTTGACAGCGGCGATGGTGGTGGTGGTTTTATCTCTCGGAACAATGTTTTTGGTTTGGAGTTTGGGAAATCGCAACAAGGTTTGTAGGAGTTTGGAGAACCCTAGAGGTCTCTCTCTCTTTACTCTCTCTCATGGCATCGATCTCTCTGGTGTCAACCTGTACCGGCGATGCTGTCGTATTGCAATGGAAGTGGTGATAAGCAAGAGAGAGAGAGAGAGAGGGAAAATGGTAGAGGATATCAGTGGTTTCTAGGGAGAGAGAGAGAGAGATGCTTGGGTTTGGGTAATGGATTCAATAGATAAATTTGTAGGAATACGTAATGGTAATGGGTATTTTGGTCATTTCGAACTGTCTTGTCCTTATGGACATAATAAAGTAGCATTTGGACCTTTGGATAAAAGAAATTCAAATTTTGACTTTTAAACCGAGCGCCCTTTTTTGAACACTCCTAAAACTCATAATAGATCTAGGGGTTCAACTCGAGCGGATTGAGAGGTTGTCCAAGCTCATCTCAAGTTGTTCATAGTGTTGTTGCCCACGCTCGACCAAATTAGGCCCAAATTGTCCCAAATTTGCTTAGAATTTTGATTTTTGATTTTTTAAAAATATTTTATAGTAAGGTTGATTAATTGTTAAAATTAGACCTTGAGAACATATTTTTTAATAAAATCATTGATAACCTCAAAATAAATAACTCATATGATGTGAGAGAGATGGCGAGATGAGAGAGGAGAATAGAGGAACAAGTATCATGTTGCGGTGGTCTTTGTAATTTGTGAGTGAGAAAATATTTTATATTGTATTACTTGTGTAGATAATAACTATTGTAAATATGGTTTAACGATTTAAATTATTTTAACTTCATCAAACGGCTAATAATTTATATATATTTAATATTTATATACATTTCGGAGTTTAGGTTGTTAGTGTCTTTGCCCAGTCAAAATGTAATTCACACTTCTAAATTTCTACCCAAACTCACAATGATTTCAAAAATAAATTATTGAAGCTCTGAATTTTTTTGGATTACTTGAATTGCTCAAGTTGAACTCGTCCAAACAGCAAACTTAAACTGATTCAAATTGCTCAAATTGAGACCGTCCAAGTTACAACTCTAAATAGATCCTCAGAAGAAAGAGCAAGAAAGAAAGAAGAGGAGTGCTTAGAGTTTCATCAAATGAAGTACATATTGGAATTTCATGTGCATTTTTTTTTTTTTTTTATAACAGGAAAGTCATGTTCTTGAAGCCAAGGACCTTAGATAAAAAAAAAAAAAAGAAGGGAAAAAAAATACTGTGCATGCTTTTCTTTCTTCTTGTTGTTGAATTTGTTTTTGGACAAAATATGGGGCCAAAAGTAAAGACCTAAAATTAACCATACAAGACAAAGGTGTCCCACTCAGATCTACAATTTCTATTATCCATATTAACCAGATTAACGAAAGGATTACACTGTAACTTGATTAAAAGTATAAAAAAAACAATTGATTGTTATATTTAAAAATTTAAGAATGAAATTAAGATTCTGTGTTGCAAAATGAAATTTATTCAAAATATATATCTATACAAATGTCCCCTTTGCATTTTTATAATTGATATGAGTCACAATATACAAATTCATAGATAACGAAATAAAAATATATTCATTGAAATAGTGTCTTTTGTAACTAACGCAAGAAAATAACTAGTGAAGAGCAAAGATATAACGGAGGATTGGCCAATTATATATTTTGCAATTCCTCTCCTGCAGGATATAATCATATCAGCCCATGCCAATTTATTTTTAATGATATTGTACAAACTTTACCACTATATTTACTAATAATTCACTTCGCTATCTTTAGTTGAGAGATTTGAGAAGAGATTTGGAAAGAAAAGGAAAAAAGACAGGTAAAATGTGAATAAAATATACTTATATTTCATCTAATTTCACACACCTTTATCCTTTTCCTTTTCTAAATATCTTCCTAAATTCCTTAACAAAACACAATGTTAGTTTTGTTGGAACAATCTTCTGTGTATAATAAAATAATGTGAAACAAATCAAGCAAATAAAAATAAATTACTTACAGAATTTATTTACCAAAAATGAATAAGTATAAAAATGATCAAGTCAAGTGTGTGACACTCCGTCTTTAAGACAGATTCGCCCCGCTTCGATGGTCACGGATAAATGGCGTCTATCTCCCAAGATACAATGATCTTACATAAATTGTAGTAACACTCCAAATAATTTGTACGGCGAACTAGAACCTGTGTTCTATACTCTCAGAATTTTCTCTGGAAAACTAGTATGAAGAACAATGCACACAGAGAGAAAAAACATGAAGAGAATTATTTTTTTTTTTTGATGTGAAAATCTGCTGGAATGATCCTGTATTTATAGGCAAACTGGTGACCCTTTGGAAAGGTCGAACAGATAGGTTTTCAAACTGAACAGGTATGGTTCAAACTGAACATGTATGGTTTTTAAACTAAACAGGTCTGGGAGGGAAATTGAACCTGTTTGGTGCAAACTATTAAAAATAGTTTAAAAATTCTATTTGAACCTGCTGGAAATTGGACTCGGAGGAGGCACTATTTGGACAGGAAATTTGAATTCAAATTTGGTACCAAATTTGAATTAATTTCATTCAGAAATTAATAATTTTCCCGCAAGAATTTTTGGAAAAAAATCAAATAAACTTTGTCCAAAAATTAATATTATGACCGACCCGACCCACAATCCACACTCACGCCCGACATGGCTCGGCTAGCCAGTGGCGGCGGCGTGCACGTGTGTGGTGGTTTGAGCCAAGGCTCACTTTGACCATAACCCCTCCCTTCTACAAACTTGGAGTGCCTCTTAAGGCCCAACCCAAGTTTGTCCACCTAGAGCTTATAGCTCTCTTAAAGTTTCAATGTGCGACAAACATTACAAGGAAACTCAAATTTTACTCTTTAATTGTCCATTTCAGGAACTCGAAAATTATGTCAACTTGTCATTCACTCATAAATGGTCCTGACAAAACCGTTTTCACCGTGTGACTTGCCATGCGGCAAAAAACACGTCACCTCTTTGGACCCACCCCAAAATATGTGTAAGCCCCACGTAATTTTGTGCTCAAAGTTGTCCTAAAATAAGCCTATAAAACCATAATTTCCAACAATCCCCCACATGAAAGGAATTTGACAGAGAGAAAATGCAACAACATGATCCAATTACAGAGAGTACATAAATCGGAGATATTCTGCAAATGATAGGTAGTTTTTTGCTTTGAACCTTCCCTTGTGAGACACTATCAGATTTACTAGCTAACTAATAAACTTGGTGTCTTGAACTGTTCATCCATTTGTGTAAACCAAGATAATAGAACTCACACAAAATATTACCAAACACAGTTTAGTTCTCACTATTGTGTTCATTTTGGCCTGAACAACCTGGTCTTTCATGAGTGCTCTAGAGAATTGTAGCCCTTCACAAATCTCATAGAACTGGCCCAGTTCACACTCATATAGGTGATTCTTATGAAGAGTATCCTACCATACTCCACTAGGTATTCCTAGATATAAGAATCATTAAAAGTATTACTTAACCTAAAACGCTGCAGACATCACTATTGTGTCATAAAAATGGGTAGGAATTTGACTCCCCAGTGATCCTTATGAGTCATACACAACTTGGTTGTCCCTTTGAACCTAGATCTTGGATCTCTAGTCAACTAGGTTGGGTTTCCGTTGTAGTAACTCTTATTTAATGGACTTAAGTCCCATTCCCCTTGATGAATTATTAACTAACTCTCTTGCTAACCCTTTGGTTAGTGGATCTGCTATGTTGTCTTTAGACTTTACATATTCAATGGAAATAATTCCATTAGTGAGTAGTTGTCTCACGGTGTTATGTCAACGACGAATGTGTCGTGACTTACAGTTATACATATGACCCTATGCTCTACCAATCACTGATTGACTATCACAATACCAGTTTTGGCCATATTGGAATATCTTCAAGGAAGTGACAAAGCCATTCTACTTCTTCCCCAGCTTTATCTAAAGCTATAAATTATGATTCCATAGTAGACCTAGCAATGCAAGTCTGTTGGAAGATTTTCAAGATACAACCGCCCCACCAAGAGTAAAGTCATACCCATTGGTGGATTTTGAGTCTTTAGTAGCCGATATCCAGTTTGCATCACAGTATCCTTCAAGTAATGTTGGATATCTAGTATAATTTAGTCCAATGTTATGAGTAAATCAGAGATATCTTAGAACCCTTATAATTGCTTTCCAGTGTTCTACTCTTGGATTACTCATATATCTACTTAATTTACTTAATGCACAAGCTATATCCGGGCGAGTGTAGTTCATCAAGTACATTAAGCTTCCAATAATTTGGACATAATCTAATTGAGAAATACTTTCATGTACATTTTTAGAAAGAAACAAATTAACATCCACAGGGGTTCTAACAAGATGATCATCATCTTTGCTAAATTTGTCAAGTATATTCTCAATGTAATGTGATTGTGACAAAGCATAACTTTCTGGCGTTTGATGTCTTGTAACCTGGTCTTGTAATTTTCATACCAAGTATTACATCAGCAATCCCCATGTCTTTCATGTCAACATGTTTATTCAATATTTTCTTGGTAGTTTTAATCACGTCATTATTACTACCTATGATGAGCATATCATCCGCATAAAGACATACTATAACATAGCATTTGTTTGTGTTTTAATGTAAACACATTTGTCACATTTATTAATCTTGAATCCATTTGACATCATTGCCTTGTCAAATTTCTCATGCCATTGCTTTGGTGCTTGTTTTAAACCATATAATGATTTAACCAATTTACACACTTTCTTTTCTTTTCCTAGAATAGAAAATCCTTCTAGTTGTTTTATGTAAATTTCTTCATTTAACTCACCATTTAAGAAAGCTATTTTCACATCCATTTGATGAATTTCTAGATTGTACAAAGATGCAATGGCAATTAGCATTCTAATGGATGTTATTCTAGTAACTGGAGAGTATGTGTCAAAGTAATCAAGATTTTCTTTTTGTCTAAATCCTTTGACCACAAGTCTTGCCTTATATTTGTCAATTGATCCATCTACTTTCATTTTTGTCTTAAAAATCCAATTGTACCCAAGAGGTTTACAACCTGGTGGCAAATCCACCAATTCCCAAGTGTGATTTTGCAAAATGGATTCAATTTCGCTATTTACAGCCTCTTTCCATAAAGGAGCCTCAGGACTGGACATAGCTTCTTTGAAAGTTCTAGGCTCATTTTCTAACAAAAAAGTTAGAAAATCTTGACCAAAAGATTTTGAGGTTCTAGCATGTTTACTACGCCTAGTGTAGACCGCCGAACTCACTCCGCGCGCCCCATTTTTCGGAGAAGGGCGCGGATTTGGGTTCTAGCTACTACAGTTCGGACTCCTGTCACGGTTTTGAATCTAATCTCACAAAGTGCAATGTATGACTGATAAATCACCAAAGAATCCAAATCCGGCAAATTGATTTTAATCAAAAAGCGTCAAACATGGACTGCTTTGCCAGATTTTAGAGTCCCCACCTAAATATTTTATTTCGGGAAATTTAGGAAACCCTGACTCATGCCTAAGGCCACGTGTCCGTGATCACCAAAGTTGCCTCAACTCGGGAACTTGGGTACGAGAGGGGAAGGTCCTGAAATGAGCATCCCCGCTCGCCCGATCAAAGATCGGCCTCTACGAACATGATATGTTGTTTTTGAAAACACATATGTTCTTATTCCGGTTTATTAGCTAACTTACTACGTGATGCGCACAACATACAAATATAGACTCAATCACTCAAGTTGGAACAAAACATCTCATGTTTGTTTTTTGAAAAGTGGTTTGAAGTTGCTACCCTCAAGTAGGCTAAAGTGCGGATTTGCCACCCTCAAGTGGGCTTAAAACATGATTTGCCATGAACAAGTGGGCTTAAAATGCACATTTGATGAATTGTCCCAATTCAAGAAATGAAGCCTTCATCCACAGGCATTCAAGCACTTATAGCAATTAAGCAAATAGCCTCATGGCAATCATGCTATTATGGCAATCACTTACACATATGCAAGAATGCTAAAGCGTAAACGCTCACAGTGTACTCCAAGCCAAAACAGAAGCTAGTTAGTAATCAATGCATGATCCTAGATATGCCAACAATGCCTAATGCAACACATGCAAAATGCAACTAAGTAGGCTCGGCTATCTAAGATGGCATATGAATGCAACACTCGATAGCATGCTTTCAAACACATATTCAAGTAAGTATTGAAATTCGATGCAGTTTGAATGATGCGCCGAGCCCGGTGCATGCAAGACGAATGAATGATGCACGCATGCAAAGCACAAGATATGCTAATTGAAATATGTCCTAAACTAACCATCAAAAGCTGGTAAATAAAATGGAGAAAAACGTGGGGTTGGAAGACATTCACACACACATGCACACTTATTACAACATTTGTCCTCTCGACAGAGGGTCCGAATAGAACGAAAGCTAACTAGCTACGCTAAGTAAGCTAACTATTACAATCCAACTAATTAACTAACTATTCTAGCTAATTGATTATTACAAACCAAATTGAATAACTAGCTAATCTAAGCTAATTAGAATATTACAAAGCATTTAGCCAAATTAATTACAACACAGGTAATCAACTACAACTAGCTAACAAAAGCGATAAATGGCCTCGCGGGCAAGGAAGATATGCATGCTCGGTTGCGTCCTCCCGGAAATCCACCGCCTTGCCTCAAGACACCTTTGTTTGCACTCTTTTGAATCTTTGAAAATTACAACGATTTCCAAATTGCTTCTTTATGATCTCAAGAACACCTTGAGGGCTGAAATTCATCCTATTGCTGAAAAAGAGCATAGACAGAGGCAAGACAGTGTATTTGCAAGAAAATGTATGCACTTCCACACTCCTTATTATATCTCAAGCTCAAAGGAATATGGCACTTGACTCTCGAGCCGCCAACCAAGCATTTTCAATGCATGGTGGCCAAAGGATCAAGCTTGCGCAAAACTCAATGAGTGCACACATAAGACTCGAAAGGCCTCCACCCTATCATGCACAATCAAGGGGAGGCGGCGACCAAGAAATGAGGCGCATTTCATCACTTGAAGTATAAAACGCCCCTCGTTTCTCGTGTTTGGATTAATGTCCGATCCAAACACAATACAATGCAATACACATGCAAACAACATGCTTATCTACCAATGCTAGAGTGGCATGCACAAAGCTCTATCATGTAAGCAATACATGCATGGCATGTTTAGAAGCTAAGACATCAAAGCTAGCAAAGAGCAAAGCACTATAGGCATACAATACTAAGCCTAAATGACCAAACCAACCTTGGACAGAGGTTAAATACACCAAAACAGTGGCTGAAATATACTAAGATCAAGGCATATAACACAAGGAAAATATGCACGTTTGATGGCTCTCCAACAAGGCATGAAGACACAATTCTCAAACACATTGAAGGAGTGGAAAATGTGAGAGTGTAGCAATGACATATGCTCTGAAATTACACGCCAAGTGATGCCATATCTTGCAAATAGCTCAAATATAGCATGCCAAGAGACTTGAAATACAAAGCTAGTCAAGGGCTTTACACTACAACCATACTAAGCAATGCTCGAATGGCCTTAAGCACTCAAAAAAGACCTAAGGCAGGTCAAAATGGTAGCAAAAACATGTTAGAGTTGCAACATAGATGGCAAGAAAGATAGGCTCCCGAATTAGCTCACAAACATGGCATAAGGGCACAACTCTTAAACACAATGAAAGAGTAATAAATATGAGAGTATGGCAGAAGTTTATGCTCTGAAATTACATATCAAATGATGCCATGCCATGCAAAAGGCTCAAATATGACATGCTAGGGGTCCCAAAGTGCAAGGCTAACGAAGCCAAATACACTATAGCTATGCAAAACCAAGCATGCATGACCAAAACCACTCAAATTAGACCTAAAGCATGCTAAAACATAGCCAAAAATGTGCTAGAGTGAAGCATACACATGCTAGATCAATAGGCTAAAACACCAAATACACTAGGCTAGTAAACAAAATTGCATTACAAGTGCAAGGAGCATGCAAGAGGTAACCAAACCAACATAAATCAGAGTTATGACATGGCAAATAATGGCTAAAAACATGCTTGAACTAAGCAAAAACATGCTAGAAAGACATGCTACTTTACAAGGCTACAAGTAGGATTACACTACAAGTATAAGAAGCATGCAAGAGGTGACCAAGACAGCCAAAAATGGAGTTATGGAAGGTCTGAAAAGTTACAAAAATGAGCCTAAACAAAGCCTCTAAGAAGTAGAAACACATGCTCTTTTGATGGGCCATCAACACATGCAAACAAGAGAAGAAGAGGGGGGACCACCCCCACCCATTTGGGACCTCAAAACCACTTTTCCACCACTAAAATTCCTTTGAGTTTCAGTGGTGAGAGGGCCAAAAAGAGATGGTCTCAAAGGCCTTAAAAGATGGCACAAAACAAGGCAAAACAAGCCATCAAAGGGGGTAAACCACCCCTAACTCAAACAAATCCTTAAACAACCATTTTAAGCACTTAAATATAGAACTTTTTTCAATTGAAAGATAAGCCTAAAATAGCATGCAAAGGTGGCTAAAATTGTGTACAAAAAATAAGCTTAAAAGAATGAGATGTTCACCCTTGAAGAACCACAACAAAACAGCAACTTCTTCAGCCCAAAACCAGCTTTTAGAACTCGAATATCACCCCCAAAAACCTCAGCTCAATGATGGTGGTGTTTGATCAAGAGTTCCTTTGCAAATCCACCAAGAATTCCCACTTTCAAACACTTTAAGCACAAAATATATATATATATATATAGAGAGAGAGAGAGAGAGGGAATTCTAGAGAGAGACTAGATTTTTTGCTCCAAAAAATCTGAACCCTTTGGAAGGGGGAGACACCTCCCCTGATATAGAAATGCAAGCCAAAGCTTGCTCAAATCCCTCTCTATACGTGTAGGGAGGATGCATTCTGTGCCTAACAGCTAGCACCAAAAATATCTGCAAAAGCAGAAAAAAGGCCGTAGACCACTTAAACCCCCACCTAGTCAACCGACTATCCCAGGTGGTCGACAAGGGAAAAAACTGGCTGACAGGGGAGGAAAGGTGGTCTATACAAAAAGAAGAAGGTGGTGACAGGCTGCCGACCACTTAAGATGGTCGACCGACCACCCACCTTAGCTAACCAACCACCAAAAGTGGTCTATAGGGGAGAAAATTGGCTGGTAGGTGAGAAAAGTGGTCTACATGGGAGAAAAGTGGTTTACACCACTGTTTCTCCCTCCAGGCGAAAGGGGGGACCAAGAGTTGGCTTAAAACAAGCACAAAACCAAGAGAGTTCAGAGACTTAGAGGCGAGACGCGCAGCCGAAAAGCTCGGGGACTCCAAATGAGCGCGAACATGCGCAATCATCAAGCACTCAAATGATGACGTCCAAGTCTTTAGGACGGTCAAAAATGGGGTGTCTACAACTAGGTTTCTCTTCTTTATTTTGATCTATCTCTTCATCTTGTTCTTGATCTTGTTCTTGATCTTGTTCTTGATCATGACTAGTAATAGCATTATAAGATCTTTCGTTAGTACTAGTCTCTTGTCCAGTTTTATTCGGAAACATCTGTTCAAAGAGTGATGCATTCCGAGATTCAATAATAATATTTACATGCATTTCAAAATGTTCTGACTTATGAATCAAAAACCAATATGCACTACTATTCTTGGCATAACCAATGAATATGCAATCAACAGTTTTATGACCTATCTTAATCTTTTTAGGACTAAGAATAGCAACTTTAGTCAAACACCCCCATACTTTTAAGTATTTGTAGGATGACACTCCCTCAAGCCACATTTCATAAGGTGTTTGATTCACTTTTTTTCGGGGTAGTTTATTAAGAATATAATTAGTAGAAAGTATTGCTTCCCTCCACAAGTTCTGAGATAATCCAGAACTTATTAACATGACATGTATCATTTCTTTTAAAGTCTTAACATGACATGTATCATTTCTTTTAAAGTTTTATTTTTCATTTCAACAATTCCACTTTGCTGAGGTGAGTAAGGAGCGATGGTTTGATGAATTATTCTATGTTCTTTACCAAACTCACAAAAGGTGATTCATATTCACACCTCTATCACTTCTTGGTTTTTTTAATTTTCTTACCAAGTTGATTTTCTACTTTATTCTTAAATTGAATGAAAGTTTTCAAAGCTTCATCCTTGGTTTGAATTAAATAAACATAACTATATCTTGTATAGTCATCTATAAAAGTGATAAAATATTTTTTCTCACCTCTAGTTTGAATTGATTTAAAATCACAAATGTCACTATGAATTAATTCAAGTGGTTTCGTACTTCTTTCAATTGAGTGAAAATGAGTTTTGGTTAAGTTTGCCTCAAAACAAATTTCACATTTATGATTTGGATTAATTTCAAAATTAGGTAAACATTCCATATTAATTAATCTACACAAAGATCCAAAATTAACATGTCCTAATCTACCATGCCACAAATTTGAAGACTCAAGTAAGTAAGAAGAAGATGTATTTTTATTAATAACATAGGGTACAATAGTCATTATATTTAATTTGAAAAGGTCATGAGACATGTAACATTTCCCTACATATATCCCGTTTTTGGTAAGTACAAATTTATCACTTTCAAAAATCAGTCTAAACCCATTTTTACTCAACAGAGATCTAGAAACAAGATTCTTGCGAATGTCTGGTACATGCAGCACATTGTTGAGAGTGAGTTCCTTTCCAGATGTCATCTTCAGAATAATTTTTCCTTGTCCTTCAACTTTAGAAGTCGAGGAGTTGCCCATGAAAAGTTGTTTTCCGTTCTCCACCACAGAATAAGATGTGAACATATTTTTGTCAGTACAGATGTGGCGAGTAGCACCAGTGTCCACCCACCATTCTTTAGGATTTCTGACAAGGTTTGCCTCGGAAACAACTGCAAAAAGATTTATGTCCTCGACACCATTATAAATTTTGTCCACTTCGGTCATATTGGCTTGAGTAGGCTTTTTACTTGATCTTCCTTTGCCTTTGCACTTGCTACGACAATCTTTGGCCCGATATCCCTCTTTATCATAGATGTAACATTTGTCATTGAACTTGTACTTCTTAGTTTTCCCTCCTTTAGAGCCTTGTGCGGAACCTTCACCAGAAAACTTTCGTTTCTTAACTTTTGATGCATGTTCCACCACATTTGTCTTAGACTCTATTGGATGCTTACCAGCCCGCTTCTCAAAATTGCGATTATTCTTCTCAATCCTCAAATGCACAATCAATTCTTCTAAAGTCATTTATTTGCGCTTGTGTTTGAGGTAGTTCTTGAATTCCTTCCAGCCTTGTGGTAATTTTTCAGTGAAGGTAGCATCTTAGAAGGATTCACTGAGAGATATGCCTTCTGCATGAATGTCATGCAGAATAAGTTAGAGATCTTGAACTTGGGTGATCATAGTCTTAGAATCAACTATCATAAAGTCCAGAAATTTGCCAACTACGAATTTCTCCGAGCCAGCATCTTCTGTTTTGTATTTTTTTTCTCCAAAGACTCCCAAAATTCCTTTGTTGCCTTGATAGGGCTGTAAACGTTGTACAATGTGTTATCAAGTCCAGTCAAGATGTAGTTTCGGCAAAGAAAATCAACATATTTCCAGGTACCGACCGCAGTAACCACTTGTCGGTCGGTTTCATCCTCTTTTAGAGTAGGAGCATTTTCACGGAGAAAACGAGCCAGGTTCAGAGTAGTGAGAGAGAACAGCATTTTCTGCTGCCATCTTTTAAAATCAGTCCCTAAGAACTTCTCTGGCTTTTCACCGTGATTGGCTGGCACAATCACAACAAAAGAAGGGTTTCGAACAATTGCAGTCACCATACTAGTACTGGTCTGAACATCAGTCTGACTAGTTTCAGTAGCCATGAATTCTAAATTATAAAACAAAATTAGAATTAGAATTTTATAATATATAGAAAATTAAACCATAAACACATAATTTAATTCTGTAAAAATAAAATAAACAAAAATTGTAACTTTTATTTTCAATTAATTTGAAAATAATATTTTATTTAAACAAATTAATCCCACACAGAAAAATATTTCTGTAACACTTCAAAAATTAAAATACTGAAAACAGAATTTTAAGTAATGAACACTCAAAAATTATTTCTAAAAACCAAAATTAACTTCTGACCAACTTCACAAATGAATATTCTGAAATTGTTAATGATTACCAGTATATTACTACTAGTTGTCAAAGAAAATAAACAGTATATTACTACTATTTGTCAAACAGTATATTACTACTATTTTTATTTTCTAACCAGAATATTATTTTGTATAAGCATAAAAAAATAATTTCTGTAAGAAGAAAAAATGAAAAAAAATAAACAAACAAAAAATTCTGTATAAACAAAATAATTCGAATCTGTATTAAGATTGTTGGAACAATCTTCTGTGTATAATAAAATAATATGAAACAAATCAAAAAAAAATAAAAATAAATTACTTACAGAATTTATTTACCGAAATGAATAAGTACATAAATGATCAAGTCGAGTGTGTGACACTCTGTCCTTAAGATAGATTCGCCCCGTTTCGGTGCTTACGGATAAATGACGTCTATCTCCCAGGATACAATGATCTTACACAGATTGTAGTAGCACTCCAAACAATCTGTACGGTGAACTAAAACTTGTGTTCTATACTCTCAGAAATTTCTTTAAAAAACTAGTATGAAGAACACTGCCCACAGAGAGAAAAAATGGAAAAAAATTAAATTTATTTATTTTTTGATGTGAAAATATACTGGAATGATCCTTTATTTATAGGCAAATTGGTGACCCTTTGGAAGGGCCAAACAGATAAAAACTGAACAGGTCTAGGAACGAAATTGAACCTGTTCAGTGCAAACTGTTAAAAAAAGTTTGAAAAATCTATTTGAAACTAGACTCGGAGGAGGCACTCTTTGGACAGGAAATTTGAATTAATTTCATACACACAGTCGCGTTTGGCAAGGCTCGGTTTACCAGCAGCGGCGGCGCGCGCATGTGGTGTTTTGAGCCAAGGCTCACTTTGACCATAACTCCTCTCTTCTACAAACTTAGGGTGCCTCTTGGGGCCCAACCCATGTTTGTCCACCTAGAGCTTATATACATACACAAACTCTATTAAAGTTTCAATGTGGGACAAATATTACAAAGGAAATCCACATTTTACTCTTTAATAGTGCATTCCACAAACCCGAAAACGACGTCTACTTCCCATTCACTCATAAATGGTTTTGAAGAATCCTTTTTACCATGCGACTTGCCATGCGACAAGGAACACGTCACCTCTTTGGACCCACCCTAAAAAATGTACGGGTCCCACTCAATTTTGGATTCAAAGTTGGCCAAAATAAAGCCTATAAAACCATAATTTCCAACAAGTTTCATTTCACGAGGAAAAATAATTTACAAACAGAATTTTCCTTATAGAAGAAGTTAACTTGAGTGATGTGGTGTTGACAATGTTGAAATTTTAAGTCCTAATAAATGGTGTTTTAAATGAAGATTAAGATAATTATACATTTTAATTGAACAGAATTGACAACATTTATTTGTTGATACAATTAATGAATTATTGATGAAAACAGACCTAACTATTATTTGATACATCAGTAAGATCTTTTTGCTTTAAAAAAAAAAAAAAAAAAACTATTATTTGAATTAATTTTTTTTTTGGAAAAACCACTGTAATCATGGCAAAAGTGTAGGTTTAATTGTATCTTTTTTCAAACCTCAAGGGACGCAAGTGTAATGAATCCAAACAAAAAATACAAGCACATGTAAGTAATTAATTTTTTTTTAAATCTTTAATGAACTTTTTAAGATTTTTCATAAATATATTTCCTTTTAGTACATCTAAAAAAAACTATTGCCAAATATATATATACAAAATAAATAAATAAAAAAAAACTAGAAGACAAAAAAAAATACAAATACAAATACAAATACAAAAAATGAAAAAACTGAAAATCAAATCACAAAAGTTAACCAAACATGAATTTTTTCCCATCAATAGCATGAAGAAAGACTGTTATAACCAATTAGGCAGTCTAATTGGCCACCATAACTTTCTTAAATGCTTAGCCTCTAAAGGAAGGTTATGGGTTTAATTCTCTCTAATGAAAGTTGACTTAAGGAGGCAAACATTTTGTATTTTGCAAAGGATGAGAAGCCTAACATCCAAAAAAAAAAAAAAAAAAAGGCTGTTATTCAATGAATGATTGATTCTAACTAATCATGAGTTAAGTATTAACTCTTGAGCTTAACCAGAATTGTTTTGGGTATGATTTATTTTTTAATTTATTACAAAAAGATGTCTAAAAAATTAAGAAAATAATATAATTAAAATAAGTTAATAAATTAATGAACAACTTATTTATTGCGTCCCAAACGTGCTTAAGTAACTACATAGTTACAACTTACACTAACTCTGACTAATTATTGCTACAATAGAATTTGTTGAGCTGAGTAATGTTCCTCTGTTCTGCTGGGACTGCACTTTGGTGTGGACTAGCAGTAAGCTAATGCTAATCATGATGAGCTGATGTCGAGCTGGAGGCTTTATCCCTTTGATTATATTTTGTCATTTGTGTCATTTTATTCATTACAATTTCAATTAACACAATTTTAATCATTAATTTTAGATTTTCGGTTAATTTAAGGTCGTTAGAATATTTGATTGAAAATGTTCATTGAGTTAGTTAAGATTAAGTCATTAAATTAATAAAATTTATAATTCTACTCATAAAAATTTGACACGTGTTGTTCATGTGCACATTTGCCATAAAAGATTATAACAATTAGAATTAATTGGATCAATTTGAGACAAACTAAAAAATTCATAATCAAAATCAAGCCAATTAAAATTATAAGGACCAAAATGACACAACGATCAAATCACAAGACTAGCAATATAATTTGCCCAAAAATAAGGTAGATGCCCTCTTTAGAGATGGAAGCTATGCATTTTTATAGTTGATAAAATCAAAATGAGAATGTCTGGAGACACAGATATATCCGTCCAGAATTTTTTGGATGGGTGATTGTGTGGTGGAGATTAACATGTAAGGTGTGGTGGAGATTAATTTTTGAATAATTTCTAAATTGATAAAGATGTGTTTATAGCAGTACTCAATCAAAATATATATAATTCATAAAGAAAGCTGCTATTC
This sequence comes from Camellia lanceoleosa, assembly GCA_025200525.1. Lineage (NCBI taxonomy): Eukaryota > Viridiplantae > Streptophyta > Magnoliopsida > Ericales > Theaceae > Camellia > Camellia lanceoleosa. The sequence continues at coordinate 79,427,096 of CM045762.1, read as the reverse complement.
CCACTCCAATTTGCTCTGAATTTGCTCTGAATGCACTCTCTTCTGCGTTCTTATTATCCATAGAAGGGGGAGTGTATAGAATAGGAATAATAACTATGTATAATAAAGATAAAGAAGAGAGTGTATTTGAAATAAAGTATAATTGGAATAGTGACTCCCTTCATAAATGGCACGAATAAAATGATTTTGGTTAAAATAATTGATAGGACCTCCGTCTAGTTAACAAAAGAAAATAAATCTATGATGAGAAAAGATGTGTCGTGGGGTTAACCAACTTTTACAAATAGACTGATTGAGTTAGTTGTTGCTTTGATAGTGAGGTTGAAGAATGTTGTTTTGAATATCATGTTTTATGTTTCGTAGCAGTGAAGTTGGAGTTTTTGAGTGCTTTGAAATATATTGCTTTTCCTCTCTTGCAAGATATATATATACCATATCATGCCAATAATTTTTTATTCTTTTTTGATGATATTGTAGAAAATTTTACCACTAAATTTACCTTGCTAGGGCAAATAATTCACAAAGAAGATTTTTTACCAAATAAATAAATAACCAAAATGATATTTGGGCTCATGTCCCCTATCAAATTTTCACTGTGTCACTGGTTCATGGGCCTATCACACGTCGCATTTCTATAATTCTAACCATTCCTTTTTTAGATCACATATAGATCCACTATAATATATAAGAGTTTTAGAAATCAAATGTTTTGGTCTCTAAAAGTAAAAATTTTGTTGCAAAAGGTACTTAGATCAATTTCTATCGTCGTAAGGATAATGGCTAAAAAATTGTCCTGAAAAGTCAGAAACAAGGCTTTTAGAGACAAAATTTTAAAAATGTTACTAATAAATAGACTTTTAGGGGCAAAATAATTTGGTCTCAAAATGGTATATTTTTTTAGACAAAAAATTTGGTTCCAAAGAGATAATAATTCATCACTAATATCTAATTTTCGTTGTTAAAAATATAATAGCGACATTTTTCGCAAGAAAAATATTTAGTCCCTAAAAATATAATTTTGTTCCTAAATTTTGATCTCTAAAACTTTAATATTTTGTAGTGATCATTCATAAAAAAATAAAATCAGTCCAATAACCATAGCCACATTAGTTTTTAACATTTGTCACCCACAAAAATAGTCTAGTTTGCAAATAATATTTGTCATTTATTTTTTTGTAAGTAAATATCATAAATTACGTGGCTGGATCGATCTAAGTTTCTTCATAGATGATCTACGTAGTCAAAAAAATAAACAATCCAGATTATCAAGATGGACTCGTAGCCACATTAATTGTTGAGGATGGAAATATGTATGTATATATATATATGAAAAAACATATACGTGAAATGAAAACAAACACATTCATTAACAACTCATAGTGTATGTTATTAATTAGCTTAAACAATTGAAGAGCCCTTATTCAATGGTCATCATTCAGTACAAATCAATTTACTTACAAAGATAGCCACACTTACACAATAAACTATTGGATGGATAAAATCAAACATTAAAAAATGAGATCTAAAGATTCCTGCCCTTTATAGTAAAGTGACCAACGTGCGGCAAAACATATGTAAGTCACGGTCAGGTAAACTGTGTCTACGAAAATTAGGCCCAACACAACACCGGATGATAACAGAGTCGACCAAGCCATGACTTGCACACCGGTCATCGCTTCAAGAACACAGGCTTGGGAACATGCCAGGACGGTTGAGATTAAGGATATGAACAAGGCAAGCATAGCAAAAAAAAATCTCAATGGCAAAGCCACGTAGAAATCATTGCTACGAAACCTTGACAATTGAACTGAAAGCATCATTATCAAAGCGAATAGAGAACAAATCAGAGTCATAGTAACGTACGAATTGAAGATGTTAAGCTCATGTTCATTTGTATGTCTAAGAACTGGAAGACCAGTTTTTCCATCGAAAGCTCCAGGGATAGTAAAAAGTGCTGTGTAGTTGACGGTGCCAATGAGAACAGAAACCACCATTAGACTATTGTTCATATCTTTGAGTGCTTTCTCAGATTGTTCTTTTAGGTTTGAGTGATTTTCTATAAATAGATCTCTCGCAGTCTTCCCATCAATGTTTTTATGATCTAGGAAATGTTCTAGGAACTTGTGTTCATACAATACACGCTGCAAAAATAAATGAATAAATAAATGAAAATATGAAGAAGAAGAATCCCAATTGATTAAGTTTATGCATAGAGTAATAATAAAATGACCATATTTATATACCACATTTTAATCATGTGATGTGATATCAGTACATTGGTAATAGACATGAGTAGTAAAACTAATTCAACCAATCAATCCATTGTGGTATATAAATATGGTCATTGTAGCATTACTCTTATGCTCAAGGATGGAACTTGTACGTAACATTATCATCAAAATCAATTGCTTTGAGGAACATGGTCAACTAGAAATTATTATGTTGGCGAGGAGGGGTATCTAAAGTATATAGACTAAAAGTTTGTGTCACTTAAGGAGGTGATGTGGTAAAAATCGTGAGATAAGAGAAATATGAGCCATTTGAGTAGCTAAAAGAGGTGATGTGAGACAAAACCCGAGATGAGACAAACATAACTGAGATAGAGACTTGGCTCACGAGGCCTTTGATACGATGGTAGATATACTAGTTGGCTTGAGTGGAGGGACAATTAAACTATACAGACCAAATTAGAGTAACTTAGAGAGGTGACGTGGGAGAAGTTTGTAACATGGAATTGCACATGCGGGCTTATGCATGAAAAATTAGTAGGAGAAATGGGGAGTTAATACCGTAAACCAGCATATGTCCCATGTCATCTGGTTTAAACGTCCAAGAAGAACTCTAGGAGTTGTTCCGAGGCTGGCTGCAAGATGCAATATAGTGTTGCCCTCATCATCAACATCTGCCACCATATCCTTTTTAGAAATAATCTTCTTCATGAAGTAGTTATATAGAAATCTATCTTTCTGCTCCACTGCTATGTGGAGTATGTTCTTTCCATTCTCATCATAGCCATATGCAGCGTAAGGGAATTTCTCAAGGATTCCGATTACCAACTCATCGATGCCATCCTTTGTTGCTTCAATAAGTGGGTTTTTCGTTCCATTCAATATCTTTCTCTGTGCCTGTGTTTGTGCCTCTGTCTCCGTCTCCGTCTGCGTCTGTGTTTGTGTCTTTGTCAATGAAAGCCAATAACAGGGCGCACAATCTTTAAGTTTAAAATTTGTGTAGCCAATCCAGTCCCTTTCATTGTTTACCAATTTTTTTGCCAGATTACTTGCAGAGTGGTGCTTTTGTTTTGCATTCTGAATTCCACCAAGCCAAGCATAGACTATGTACAAACCAAAAATAAATAATAAAAAACGAAAAAACAAAGAGAGGAATAAGGCACATGTATCTATGATAAAGTAATTTTGTTACCAATAAAAACTGCAGACCTTGTAGTTGCTCGCTCTGTTTTGGATAACTCGATGGAATCCCTGCTTAATGATAGGAGAAAAAAATTATCTTTCTTTTTCATGTCTTTCAAAACATGTTATTATGAAGCTTTTATAGTCTAACTGGAAGCAAATACAAAATATTGCAAGAAAGAAAACAAAGTATGAATATTTATCTACTAGGGAAATTCAAAAAAACTTACACTCAATGCAATGCATCGAACATGCAGCTTAACTATAGAACGGTTAGCAAGAAATCAACCAACAAAAACAAAATGATTGAATATATATATATACATATATAATTGACTGAGATGACTATCAATCAACAAATGATTGTCATAAGGTTTCCTCCTTGTACCGTAAAAAGTCCATGTTTGATTGTTAACCTAATCGAATATGTCCATGTGGCAACCTAATCTAGATATTTCCTTTTAGCCATAATGCTTTCTTGCACTTTAATGATTTATTATTATTATTTTTTTTTATCGGCAAAAGAGAAGATGTTATTGATGATAAATCAAGAAAGCAGAGAATACATCAATAAGCATTGGGACAAGATGCATCATAGCTGAGCAAGAACATCCTAATGAGATTGGCACCTTCAAGACAACCCAATTAGATGCCGCCCCAATGAACAAGGAAGAAAACACAGGTAGCAAGGTGCCAACTAAGAGGGAGAAAAAACAAACATAAAGAACAAGAACAGAGAGTAAACACTGATTTATTAATGTTATTTGTTTTGTATTTCTGTGAATTGCATTAATAAATTTTTTTTTTTTTTTTACTGATAAAAAAAATAAAAAATAAAATTGGCCATGGCTAGATCAAGGGTCCAGCTCTTCTTTGGGAGAGGATAGGATCAAGGATGAACTCAGTTGGGAAGTAGGCAAGATTGCCTCTTTGCAATTTCATCAACAAAAAAAAATTACTATATTGGTATTAGTTATTAAATTTCTCAAACAATATGTTTTTTATTTTAAAATTAAGTGATTACTTCCACTAGGTTTTTAAAAAGATAAAATGAAATAAAATAACAAATTTAAGTGGTCACCTCTTGTAAATCTATGAAACATGTGGATCAAAGTGGAAAATGAAAATTTTGATAATATAGAGGCAATCAAGGGTTTTTTTTTTTTTTTTTTTTTCCCCTCATTTATTTTTACTATCAAGTCAAAAGGAAGTATCAATAAGAGAGGTTGGGCCGACGAAAGAAAACAAAATTCAATCTCGGCAGTGGGATTTAGTGTTCAGAAGAGACCTTCGTCAATGGGAACTTGATTCTTTGAATGTGTGCGTTTTTAAGAAGAGTCAGATTGAATCATGGGGCTGGCGATCAAATTTTTTGGAAAGGAGAGAGTCAAGGTACTTTTTCGGTAAAAAACATGTACTCTAATATCAATGAAAGGGGAGGTCTTCCGTGAGGGTTTTGGAGGGCATTTATGGAACAATTTTGCTCCTCTCAAAAAACAGATTTTTTTTGTTGGCAAGTTGTGCAAGGTAGAATCCCATCAAAGGCGTTATAGCACCATTGGAGAAATATTCCAAATGGTGGTTGTACGAGCACTAACTATTCGTCGCATGCGTACTCCTCGTGATCAAACTTGAATCCCTGAAAACAAAACTCCGATAAATTTACCTGTAGGCGTGTGCCGGAAAGCCCCTCCGATGAGCTTACCGACAGGTGTGTGCCGAAAACCTCTTTGATGCTTAAGTTAGCTCTTAAGATCAATATGGGGAAAAGCTAAGAGTTCTGTGAGTAAAGTTGAATTACTTCCACTAGGGTAACCCCTGAGCTTTTATGCATTTTGCGTGGTAAAATCATAGTAAGACTTGCATTTCTATCCATAGAGTCTCACTAGGAATCATCTTCTAAAAAGATAATGGCCATCCTTTAAAGGGAAATTATTCAATACTCCAGGAGTACTACGTGTTTATACTCCAATCCAATCACCAATTAGTTAGCCCCATGTTGTTCCTTCATCCCCAACATAAATCGTGGTCCCTTGTGTCTCTCCACTAATCAAAATCTTATGGAGCACCACGTGTCCATACTCCGAGAGTACTAAACAATCACCCTCCTTTAACACCCTTATCATCTGTCCAAGTTTACATAGCTACATTGACCAAGTTTACTTGAACTAAGTCAACCGGGCAAAAACTGATCCATTAAGTCGTGCAACGTTTGTCCAGTTGTGCGAATACCAGATTCATTCAACCGGTCAAACTTCTTACTTGACGGACCAAACTCCTTTCTAGGCCGATTAGAGTTCATTTCAGGCTTATGTAGTCCTTCCACACGGTCAGCGCGTTGGCCAAGTCTACCCAGCTAACGCCTATATCAGGCTATCCGTCCAGTCTAATACTCACTGTTTGGCCCTAGTCTTCATGTCAATTAGCCCATCTGCCCGGCCTAGAATACAGGCCGACACACACATTGTTCGGTCCAACCTCACGCTATGTTTATCTAATCGGCCCACGACTAATGCCGCATAGATCTTAGCCCAACCTATTCTCATGTTTGTCTGACTGGCCCAATTGTTCAGCATAATTTCCCCTCTCAGTGGTGATACTTTGTGTTCGTTTTGTGGTGAAGGGGAGGAGATCTCTTCTTATCTACTTTTGCGTTGCAAGTCTGGTGGGGGGTTGATTGGGTATGTCCAACAAATTTCTTTGGATCAATTGACTGGTGGTTTCACTCTAAATGCAAGACGTGTGCGAGACAGATTTGGGTCTCATTGTTCTTTGTGATTTTGTGGAACTTATGGCTGGAAAGGAACGCTATGGTGTTCAAAGGTAAGAGTTTTGATGGAATCGCTTTGTGCGAAAAAATCATGCTCAATGTGGCGATGTGGGTTAAATCTAAGGTGGAAGCTGGTTGTTTTTCGATGAACGACTTCATCACCAATATTGGAAGTGTGAGGACTCTCACAGTGAAATATTTAAAGATCAAGAGTGAGTAGTAAGATGGAAGCTGGTTGTTTTTTGTGGGAGATTTTGTGATTTCATGGGAGAGTTTTTTTTGCAACCTGCTGCAGTGGGTTTGCTACGTTGTTTTAACGTTTGGGTAGGTGTGGTGCTTGCTAGTGTAGTGTTTGGCTTGTTTCAGTTGGTTACTCACCAACTTGGTGTGGTTCTTAGCAAATGATTGGGTTTCCATTTCAGTGTCAACATAGATGGGATGGTTATGCTCGCTTTGATACTACGTTGCACTGGCCTTTCTTTGTTAATGCTTATTTTTGTACCTTCTACCTTGATCGTCATAATAAAGTTTTCTTTTTACTTATCCAAAAAAATAATTTATCCTCCCAATAATACATTGATTCATCTTTTATTAACTTTATTAGTTTTAACGGTTATAATGGAATGTGCTTTTCAGCTATGAATTTTTTTAAAATTAGACAACACAATAGGATGCATTATGATTTTCTAGCATGTTATTCATTTATTTTGTGTTACTCATATGGCTCACTTTAGAAGATAGATTGAGTTACATATGCTACTTTTTATAACTCAATATGGATATAAAACATGCATATTTTTACATATTTTAATAGAAAATTCTCTAGTGTGCAAATTTATGCGTTTTTTGTAAGTTTGTGAAAATTTACACAATTTTGTGGTAGTGTTGCATATGATATGTATTGCACACCGAAACATTTGCCATTATAATATAGGGTAATGCTATGGTACACAGCCTCATGTAAGTTATGTCATTTGTGAGTTTGATTACCACAAATGGCATAACTGAATATTATGGGAGTCATAACTATAAAAAATAAAATAAAAATAAAAACAAACAAACAAAAACAAAAGTTATAACTAAACACTGCGTAAGGTATAACAAATAACTCTTTGATCATAATCAATATAATGTCGTAATTAATATTACAATATATTATAACCAAATATACAAAAGTTGTAACTAGGGGTGCAAGTGTGTATCATAAAATTCCCTTTAATATACACTTTTTATGTCAATAGAAAATTATGTTATAATCCATACTTTTTTTTTTTCGTGATTAAATTAAAATTCTAGGTCCATATGCCTAGATAGGACCCATGCCATTTGGTTCAGCAGGCCTATATTGTTTATATTTTAAAATCTTGTCTAAAGCCACATGTGCCACCCAAAGACCATCAACACCCTACAAATCTAATGCATAGCAACTACTACCATAACAACCATTGTCACCACCACACCACCACCTTCATACCACCATAACACCATCACTATCATATTATCACTCAATGTTTTGAAAATCAAATTGTTCAACAAACTGGAAAAATTACTGAGTCTCAAGGGTCATTCAATCGTTTAGTCAATCGAAATCAAACTGTGACATCATATATAAATTTTAAATAAAATTATAAGTACTAAAATTACTAGAGAAAAGAAATAATTAGTTTAGTTTAATAAATTTTTATACATAACAGCAAAATACATAAATAAATTGTTAGTTTAATTTAATAAGTTTCATACATAATAACAAAACACATATATAAGAGAACTTTTAGATAAGTTAATTTGGGTGGCATTTACATTGAGTAAGGATTAAATGGATTTAATCCGCAATTTGTCCTCTCGCATTTAGGGTTTCTCTCTCTAAGCACGAAGGGATTTTTTTCTCTTGTCGTCCGGTGCAAGGTACACCTCTTTGGTGTAATAAGTTGGTTTCTTGTCTCTTTTTTTTTTTTTTTTTTTGCCATGAATGCTACTATGGAAGAGGTGTGTCGGAAACTAAAACTCATTGAGGATGAGGTGAATTTGATGGTGTTGAGGGAAGTGGATACCAGATCTATGACTTCGAAGATGGGGCTCTGTCTTCTGGGTAGGGTTTTGACTAAGCATGTTGTTAACGCTGAAGTCCTGAAGGCAACTCTTATTCTGGTGTGGCGTTTGTCTCAGAGGGTGAATATTACAATTTTTTTTTTTTTTTGTGATCAGTAAAGAAAATCTTTATTGATGACGAAACCATACATTATATATGGGAATTCAACAATAAGAATGAGGAAGAAAAAAGGAAGAAAAAAGGAAAAAAAAGGAAAACCAAACATAGAGTTGGTGAGAAACCAACACTAGCTCTCAGGAAAAGGAGAAAAAAGGAAAATCAAGCATAGAGTTGATGAGAAACCAACACTAGCTCTCAAGACCACAAACATTTGTTGCCATAACCCAAAACAACATCACCCAAAACCAGAAAAACCAATTCCTTGTAGCAAAGCATTAACAGTAGCAACACAAACAGATTAGCAGCCTCCATTAACAGCATAGCATTAACAGCAGATCAACGACCTCCACAAAATACAACCAAAGCCAGAACCTTGACAATAGAAGAATAACAGCCACTAACACATTAACATTACAATTCTTGGAGAGAACTCGTTTCTTTTTTAGTTTGTTCATCTTACGGACAAATGCAAGGTTCTTTTCCATAGGCCCTGGAGTTTTGATAAGCATCTCCTCCTGTTTTGTGAGTTTGATGGCTCTCTAAAGCCATCAGAGGTATCGTTTACATATGCGTCATTTTGGATTTATGTGTATAATCTTCCTCTTATTAGTATGACTAAATCTGTGGGGATAGTTATTGCAAACAACATTGGTAGTTTCATCGATATGGACTATAGTGATGGAGGGATGACTTAGGGCAAATTCTTAAGAATTCAAGTGTGGTCAAATGTCTCAAGGCCATTGCGGCATGGTATATTGATTGCTCTCCAGGAACGTGATTCGGTGTGGGTGCCGTTTAAGCATGAGCATCTGCCGAACTTTTGTTATTATTGTGGAATGTTGGGTCATAGTGACAAAGAATGTAATAATAGACTGATGGTTGGACGGGGGTGTGATTCTTGTAATCTTTCATATGGTGCTTGGTTACGTGTTGTGCACTCTAATGCTGTGTTTGGTTGGGAGATTTGAAGAGGGATTTGGAAAGGGAAATGGAAAAGGTAGGTGAAATGTGAATAAAGCATGCCTATATTTCACATAGTTTCACACACCTTTTTCCTTTCCTTTTCCAAATCCCTTCCCAAATCCCCTAACCAAACACAGTGTAAACGATGTGGCGTAGCGTGGCGACTAAGAAGGTTGAAGCTAAAGATGAAACGCACGGTGTGGTTCCACAAGAGATGTGAGATCATTTGCATCCTCTTGAGGTCATTTTGAATGGTCAGAATGTTATGGGAGTGGTTAGTCAGACTTCCTCTGGTGAACTTGCTTTGAAGAGGAAATAAGAGTGATCGGCGGGAGTGATTCCAAATCCTAGTTTGGTGGGAATTAAAGGAGACATTTCAAGGAATAAGATATCCTTTCTAATTTCATCATGTGTTGCTAAGGAAAGAAACGCCTGTGAGGCAAAGCTAACTAAGTTTGAATCACTAAAGACACACAAAAAGGGATTAAGTTTGGAGTTCGGGTCTGATGTCTGTGGGCCTGAGGGAAGCAACTTAATGCAAATTGATTCTATGGGGCCTAATAGTGGTGTTGGGCTACATAAGGTGGGCCTGTTAGTTGTTCCTTTAATTCTGCCAAAAGACAAATGGTGGAGCACCCGTTTAAAAATAATAATGACCCAAGTCCAAGTGAAGGTTGATCTGCCAAAATTCGATTACTAGATGACCTAGCTAGAAGAAAATTGAAAAAACAAGCTCGAGAAAGGTCTCTTGCTCTCAAAGGGGACGCTTTACCTTGGATGGTAAACATAAAACACACTATATGGATAGCAAAATGATCCTGCCGATCGATGAAGATGGGAAGGCTCATTCGGGTAGCGGCACTGTTTGATTTTTTACTCTAGTTTCATTTGATCTGATTTATCAACGATGGAGTTTGGTTTCCAACCTTGCTGACAACAATGAGTCTTCTATGTTGGAATTGTCGTGGGCTTGGGAACCCCCGATCAATTCAATGTCTTCAATTTCTTTTGAAGGATGAAGATCCTAGTGTGGTATTTTTTATGGAAACTAAATTAGATTCTAGGGCTATGGAGGGTCTTCGAGTAAAGTTGGGATTTCTTGGAGGTCTATTTGTTGATTGTATTGGTCAGTCTGGTAGTTTAGCTTTTCTTTGGTCTTTTGATGTGTTGGTTCAAATTAGAAGCTTTTTCTTAAGGCATTTTGATGCAATCATAGAGTCAAGTATGGGGATATGCAAGTGGAGATTTATTGATTTTTATGGGAATCCGAAGACAGTGAAAACAAAGGATTCATGAGAGTTACTTCATTAATTAATTCGCATGTGTCACTCCTCCGGTTGTGTGTAGGGGATTATAATGAAATTATGTTCGACTATGAGAAGAATGGAGGAATGATAGAGGTCGGCCCTAGATGGATGCTCTTCATAGAGTTCTAAGTGATTGTATACTTGGTACATTAACCGATGGTTTGATGTGGTGTGGGAACGGTTGGATAAGGGCACTTTTAATGATATGTAGCAGAATATTTTCCCCATTGCTAAGTGCTTCAGTCTAGTGTCTGCAGCCTTTGATCATTCACCAATTCTTATTGATTGTTTAGGGAAAAGGTGATTGATGGCTACGGCTAGGCCTAAGCAAGATAGAGTATACCAGTTTGACTTCGAGGGGAGTTGTGTGAGCAAGTGGTTCAAGAGAATTGGAGTGGACCTAGGAGTAGGGATCCAGTTGATCGACTAAAGCGGTGCCTAGGCCAGGTGAGTCATGCTCTTTCTGTGTGAAGTTCTAAAAATTTTGGGCTTGTTCCAAAGCAGTTAGCTACTAAGATCAATGCTGGAACAACTGAGGTTTGATTAGGAACACACAAATAGTTTGGGTCAGAGGACTTAAAATTGTGCTACGAGATTAAAGAACTTCTAAAGTGGGAATCTGTAATGTGGGGAGACGCTCAAGGACAATTAGCTTAATGATGGTGATTGTAACACTAGTTTCTTTCATGCAAAAGCATCCCAAAGGCACAAAAAGAAACACCTTGTGGGTATTGAGTGTTAGGGAATCAGGGAGTCCACAAGCGCACAATAATACCAGCCCAATCCATGAGAGAAAAACTGTAAGAGTCCACAGAGGTCACATCAAGGCCCAACATGTATTGTTTGAAACTCATACACACTTAAAAGCTTAAGCTTATAAGTTGAGAGCCCATGTAATGTATATTAATACCCATCTATTTTATTTTGTATCCGATGTGGGACTCTACCTTTACACATGCTCTAACAATCTCCTCCTCATGTGTGAACCAAATATTGGGCCTTGCATTGCTTCCCCTCGAGTCTGATCTATCATCAGTAGGTTCATCATAAATCATAGCGCTCCCCCTTAATCTTGATCTATAACTCTCTAACATCATATCCAATTTAAGCCACCCGCACACACTACATCGTGCACCACCATACTCCATTGAGAGTCACCTTGCTGCGGTCCAACCTTGCCACGTGCACCAGGGATTTTATTTACTCCATCAAGAGTCGCCATGGATTTTTTATGCTTCATCGAGAGTCTTCGTGCAAAGCCCAAGCCCAACAACATTGATGCTCCAAGAGAGCCCACCCATAGATCACTAGCCATTGGCTCTGATATCATCAACTATTAAGGAATCAGGGAGCCCACAAGCGTACAACAATACTAACCGAATCCATTAGAGAGAAACTCTAGAGTCCATAGATGCCAACATACATTGTTTGAAACTCATATACACTTAAAAGTTTAAAGCCCATCTAATGTATATTAAAACTCATCTATTTTATTCTTTATTCGATCTGGGACTCTACATTCACACATGCTCTAATAATCAAGTACGGTCATGAGTGTTGGGTAACGGAGCATGTTCAAATTGAACATTTGGTGTTAGACTACTTCCAGAGCCTATTTCATATCTCCAATCCTAGTGATAAGGAGAAAGTGCTTGATGTTGTTTGGCCAAAAGTCAAGGCAATGAAGTAAAATAGGGCTCTTTTTCAAATGTATCGTACCACAGCGCTAGGCCTAGATGGTAGGCCCGCTTTGTTCTTTCAAAAGTTTTGGGGAATTGTGGGTAAAGATGTATGTGAAGTTGTTATGGGTATTCTAAATAGGGTTTAGGATGTTGCAAAGTTGAATGATATGTTTCTGGTACTTATCCCTAAGATGAAAGATCAAAAAAAATTCGTCTAGTTTGACCAAATGGTTTTTGCAATGTGGTGTAGAAGTTGGTCTTAAAATTGATAGCAAAAGACTCAAAGTTGTGCTACCCAGCGTTGTTTCGAAAACCCAAAGTGCATATATTCCAAGAAGGCTTCTAACAGACAATGCCATTACAACGTTTGAAGTATTCCATTTGTTGAAGGCGCAACGAAATGGAGGTGAAGGCAAGTTAGTGATGAAGTTAGATACTATGACACAGTTGAGTGGTCTTTCTTGCAAAAGATTCTATTAAGGCTTGGGCAACGGTTTACATCTATAATTATGTGTTGTGTGACTTCAGTTTCATATTCGATGTTTATAAATGGTGTCCCGTCTCAGGGGTTTACGTCAAAGAGATCCAATCGGCCATGGTTTATTATATGTGCTAAAGCTTTCTTAACTTTATTGAGTAAAGCAGAGGAACAACATTTGGTAATTGGTGTTGTGGTTTGTAGGTCTAGTCTAAGGATATCACATTTGTTTTTATTGACAACAGCCTACTTTTCACAAGTGCCAATCAGGAGGAGGTGCTAACTTTGGTTCAAAATTTCAAACAATGTAAGCATGCTTTGGGACAAAAGATCAATTTAGACAAGTCAGCCACCTTCCTTAGCAAAATTGTTCATGAGGAGACTCGAATGGCTATTAAGAACAACCTAGGGTAGGTGATATGGCAATAAATGTGAAGTATGTGGGGATGTCCACTTTTGTGGGGAAATCAAAAGCAGAAGTCTTTGGATATATCAAGAGCTAGATTTGAAAGCGCCTAATGGTTGGAAAAAAAAAAGTTTTTATTAGCAATGGGGTGCAAAATTTTGATTAAAGCAGTTGCACAAGCTATCCCTACATTTATCTTGTCATGCTTCTTGTTGCCTAAAGGTTTTGCTGCGTGATTAACTCCAAAATTCACTAATTTTGGTGGGGACAACGTGAGGCAGAGAGAAAGATTCATTAGGTTAGGTGGTCAAAGTTGTGCTTGCCAAAATGGAGAGGGGGCATGGGATTCCAGAGTCTAATGGCTTTTAATATGGGTATGATTGCGAAACAAGGTGGCGGCTTCTTCAAAATTCTAGTTCATTGGTGGCTCGTGTGACGAAAGTGAAATACTTTCCAAATTTTGATTTCTTGAGTGCTCCTATGGGTTGGCGTAGTATCTAGACTTGACGATCATTGCTTCAAAATGGTTTGAGGTGGTGGCTTGGTAATGGGCATAGTGTGCATGTTTGGAGAGCGAGGTGGCTACCCTGTTCTTCATCATTTAGGCTCTTTTCTCTTGCGACTGTTTTACCTCTTCATGCTATTGTGAGTGATATTATTGATGAGGATAGGAGGTGTTGGAATCAAAGATTGTCTCGGTGAAATTTTTGGATGATGATGCCCAATTGATCACAAGCATTCTACTGTGTTCTAGATTAACCCCAAATAGGCTAGTGTGGCGTTATTCAAAGCATAGGGTGTTCTCAGTAAAGTATGTGTATGATCTGGGCCTTTTGTCAACATATGTGGATATGCAAGTTGGTGTTTCTAATGTTAATGGCAAATCGTGTGGTTTATGGAAAGCTATTTGGAAGTTTAAAGTTTCGTCAAAAATCCTACCAGTGAAGGCTAATATACTCAAAAAGAAAGTCCCAGTTGTAACAACCCCGATCAATGATTAATGTTAATCCATGCTTAATTATGTCTAATGAGTAATTAAAATGAAATCTTAAGTTAGTTACATGTGCATTGCATTATTTGAGTTTATATCTATCTGCAATAGGAATATCTGTTTGTGTTTCTGTTTAGTTCTGCGAATTGAAGGCCTTATCGGCATCTGATCATGAAATTCACTTGGCATATGTGACATTTGAAATTTTTAGAATTTTATGGTCGGTTTAATTGAAATTCGATTCGGAACGAAGAAATTAGACTAATTGATGTCCATTTGATTAGCTTAAATTAAACTTCCTATTCAAGCCTATCTAAGGCAACTTTGACTTAAGGGCCACCACTTGCACTTTCATCCTTTTGAGCTCCAAACATGTAGAGAGAGAGAGAGAGAGAGAGAGAGAGAGAGAGACTAAGAGAGGTTGAGATCAAATTCAAGAGGATTAAGGAAGGATTGCTTAGATTGATCAAGAATTGGAAAGAATTGGTGATAGTTAGTTAAGCTTAGCTTGATCCAAAGGAATTGTGAACTTTTGGTAAGGAATCAATCCACACTCCATGAGTTTAAGTTATTTATTTATTTATTTTTTGCAAAATTCAAAGAGAATTGGATTTAGATGGTAGGATTGAACATGGTTCATGCTTGCATGCTCATTTTATTATGTTTTGAGGTTATTTCCAAGAAATTTATGCATGCATGTGATAATTCTAGCATGGTTTTGACATTTGGTCTCATTTCACCTCATTTGACATTAGTTGATCATGTTTTCAAAGTGTAGAGCTTGAACTAATATATGCATGAAATGTTTTCACCATTTTAAGTTTGGTTTGGTTCAATTGGCAAGCTTTTGGGCCTTGATTTTGTGAAATGGTTTTGAATTCACCATGTTTTACGAGTTTCCAAGTGTTTTCTCAAGTTTTTGGCCCAAAAGGCTGAGTTTTGAAGTATTTTTTTTGAGTTTGAAAGCTTGGAGGTGAATTTGGATATTCCAGAATTCGACCTCTTCGCTCGAGCGACAAATACTGCGCTCAAGCGACCACCTTTGTTTTTGCACTTCTACTCGAGCGACCAAAAGTTGGCTCAAGCGTAAAATGCATACTTCCAGAAGTTTACATGTTTTGTAGACCGCTCGAGTGGCAAGAGTTGCGCTCGAGCAAAGAACTAAGTCTCACGCTCGAGTGACCATCGAGCGAGCATCGAGCGAAAAAATCAAGCAACCAGTACTTTTGTAAATTTTATAGAACGCTCAAGCAACGGATGTTGCACTCGAGTGACCACTCACATTTTTGCTTGTCCACTCGAGTGAAAGAAGTTGCGCTCGAGCGAGACCCTTGTTTTCAGCAAGTTTTGTTAAGTATTTTCAAGTGCATTTTAGCATCCTCATTGCATCCTAAGCATTCCTAGGCCATAATTAAGACACAATAATGAGGAGAAAACTTAGACACACACTAAGAATGAATGACTTAAGTTAATAATTATCTGAGTGTGTGTTCAAGTATGTATCTATTATGTTGTGTAGGTTGCGCGCTGTAAGCTCTTTGATTTGTCTGCTTCTGGAGCCATCTGTGAGTAACAACTTTGTAAAGTTATGTTTACATTAAGTAATTTCTTATATGATGCGATATGACAAAAATAATCTATTTTTTTGAAATGCTATGTTCTGTATCAATGAATGATTGCCTATAGATTGAAAAATATTTGTGGCATCCTTAGCATAAAGCCCTTGCCCGGGGGTAACAATACCGTAGTTTATGAGCACAAAGTCCTTGCCCGGGGGTGATAATATTATGGTCTCATGGCCCTTGCTCGGTAATAATAACACCGTAGTTCAAGTATGTTACAAGTCCCCGGTACCGAAGGTTCCTTTTATGGAACTAACATGTATGCTCTATAATGATCTGTTAGCACTATTGGATGTACCATATAAGATCACGCATGAACTCTGATTTCTGTTTATGATTTGAACAAGAATAAGAAAATGAATATGTTTTATCAGTATAGATCTGCTTCTGTTTCTAAAATAAATATGAATCTGTTTTTTGAATCTAATATGGGACATCATTCATTTAAACTATTTTACTCTGTTATTATTCACTCAGCTCCCATTTACTGTAATTATTTATGTATGTAGGTGACCCGGCGCGTGATCAGGCCCAAAGTTGAAGGCCTAAGCTCTGTATTGTCAAGCCATCCACCGTGCCTCCCGAGGAGGTTCCATTTGAGAAGATCATGCCAAGGCTTGATTTTGTTTGTTCCGTTTATCTATACTTGGGGCTAAGTCCCCTTTCGACTCTATCTGTGTAAATGGGTGACATAAGACTAATGTATTTATGACGTCACATGTATATATATAAGTTTTGTTTTGAAAATTTTGTCTCATATATGTTAGCACAGCTCAATGGACTATGAATGTTTATATATTTGCTTCCGCAGCCCCTTAATATGTAATAATCTGTTCAGAGGCCTTTGGTAATCCAAAAATTACTGGCCGGTCACAATGCTAAACCTATCGGGGTGGGTTTGGGTCGTGACATCAGTTATGGGTGATTGTCATCTGTGTGATGGTGGTTCGGAGACTATTTGACATTGTTTGTTAGAATACAAATTTACGACAAAAGTTTGACTAGCAGCAAGGTTACAAAATCTATGGGAGTGTGGGTGATATTGTAGCTTCTTTGATTGGATTTGGCGATTGCTCCTTTACGATGGTATTGATACTGTGGGAGTTGAAAGAAAGAGAAAGAGCGTTTTTTTTATAAAAAAAAATTGTATTTGTTTTTTGTTATTTTTTTTGAAAAAATATTGTATAAGTAATATAAAGCTGAGTTTGTAGTAGCTAGGGGTGTAAAAATGGCCCGAAGCTCGCCCTCCACCAGTGGCCCTAGGTGGGCCCGATCCAGGCTCGAGACCTTGGGCCTGGGCTTGGGCCTGGGCCTTTCATTTGAAGCTAGGCCCCTTGGCCCCGATCCGACCCAAAAAAATTTTGGCCTTGCAGGCGGCGATGGCCAACCTGACAACAATCAAATTTCAAAAAAAAATAAAAAATAAATAAAAGGCTTGCTTGCAACCATTTAAATAATAATTAAAAAAATGATTCCGATAGGTAGCTCGAATTTGGCTCGAATTCGGAGAAGAAGAAGAAGAAGAAGAGAAGGAGAAAGGAGGAGGACTGGAGGGGGCATAATCACAGGGGGAGGAGGAGGCGGAGGCGGAGGCGGAGGCGATAGCGGTGGTGCTGTGATGATCGCTGGTGCTGGGACGATCAGTGGCGGCGAGGTGACGGCGGTGGTGCTGCGACGATCTCCTCTTTTCCTCTCTTTTTCTCCCTCTCTCCTCCTCTTTCTCTTCTCCTCTCTTCTTTCTCTGCTCTTCTCCTGTGTTCAACGAAGAAGAAGAAGAAAAGGAAGAGAAAGAAAAGGCAGGAAAAAAAAAATCGAAACCCAAAACGATGTCGTTTTGGGTTTCAAGCCGAATTCGGGCCACCGAATTCGAGCTACGAGTCATTTTAATGTCTGGTCTTGTCCATGTGCAGGAGGCAAAACTGATGCTTGCCTCTGCGTGCGTATTTCCTTGTCTTGTCATACATCACATTCACAGCATTGCAATTTCCAATGAATGGAAACAAAATAAATAAATAAATAAATAAACGTTATAGTGATGCAATTGCTCTACTATCATCAATGATCTACACATATTTTATATAATGATATACATTTTTGTAATATTTTATTTCATTTTGAAATAAAAATTATTCATTCAATAAATGTTATATAATTAATTTAATAATTAAAATATTGAAAGTTTTTATTTTCATATATATATATAATTATTCATTTCAAAAGGAAAAAAACTACATAATTGCATACTTTTTTAGTTATAAATTCATAATTAAAAAAACGTAAATCATACATAATTAAATTTAAGTACCACCATACACAAAACATAACCAAACATCTCATTAATCTTAACTAAAATACTCTAGTATAATTTTTCTTTTATTTTTTATTCCTAATAAATAATCTACATAAATAATGTATTTATCATTCATTTTTTCAACCAAAAAAAAAAAAAGGTCCAGCCCGAGCCCGCGGGCCCAATCCTAAGCCCTATTCTGAGTGGGCATGGGCACCATTTTTTGGCCTGCCAAAAAAGTAGAAGCCCACGAGGTCTGCTTGGGCTAGCCCAAGCCCGAGCCCGGATGGGTCGGGCTCGGGCCGAACCATAATTACACCCCTAATAGTAGCTTATAAATCTCTTTGAATGTGTTTTGGACTATCATAAATAGACGAAAAGTTTCCACCAACATACCCCATCTCACTCTTTATCATATTCTTTTAGTAGGTTTGTTTAACATTGTGTTTTAGTTGAAAGATTTTGATGAGTGATTTGAAAATAGAAAGGGAAAGCGAAAGCGAAAACATATGCGAAATGTGAAAAAATATATGTACATTTTATCTAGTTTCATATACTTTTTTCATTTTCTTTTCCAAATCCCTTCCAAAATTCTCAAACCGAGCACAACATAAATATAATGGGTGCCTCCACTATCCCAATTATGTGCTGAATTGCATGTGAATTTTTTTTAAAAAAAAACAATAAAAAAAAGGGTAAATTATGCAAATGGTCCATATAGTTTACTCGTTTTTTCATTTTAGTCCCCGTTGTTTCAATTTGGGTCAATTTTGCCCCTTAATGTTATGGATTGTGTCATATTAGTCCAATAAATAACAGCGGTTAAGTTTGATGGATGAAAAACCTAATGATATTTCAATTCGGTCCCTATAGTTTATAGGATATGTCAATTTGATCTTTGTAGTTTATGAAAAAGTCAAAACAATATGGACCAAATTAATACATCTTGTAAACTATAGGGACCAAATTGAAACATCATATGATTATCCGTCCATCAAACTTAACTGCTGTTATTTATTAGACTAATATGACACAATCTGTAAAATTAAGGGGCAAAATTGAGCAAATTGAAACAACGGGAACCAAAATGAAAAAAAGGTAAATTACAAGGACTGCCGTTGTAATTTGCCCAAAAAAATATTTTTAAAAATTCACACAACCATTTCAAATTTGGACCAATTAATCCAAAATTACAAAATTTATGGTCAAATTTGTTACAAATAAAATTATAAAGATCAAATTGACATAAGGACAAACTAAATCACCAATGTAATTTGTTTTTATTCATTTTTCTATGCACAATAAGCTTTTGTGAGAAGCACATATTTATTGTAAAAATAAAAAAATAAAAAAGAGCATGATAATGAACCTTATCGATAGGACTAATTAGAATCATTGGATTAGAAAACAAATTGCAAAATTAATATGTAAAATTGAGGCAAGGGGTAAACTAAACTGCAAAAACAACTACTATTATAATTTGCAAACAATAAATTAATTAAATAAATGCATTGCATTGCATGGATAAGAAAAACAATGTGAAGACTTACACGTATATATTAGAATAGCAAGCATCTGGAGGGGAATAAAAGACCATCTGCCAATATTTCTTGGTGCAAAGGAGGAGCCCCTTTTGAAGGACGATGGTTTTGTGGCCAATAGATTCAATGCTGTCTTCCCATTTTCGTCACGTTTCCAAGCAAGATCCGGGAAAGAGTCCAAGATACCAATAGCAAGATCTAGTTCACAAAAAAATAAATAAAAAAAATAAAGTTATATATGAACTTGCTATATAAATTATAAGTAAGATTTCGAAAAGCCGTTGCAGTTGTTATAATGATTGCGGTGGTGTAGTTACGATTATGGGGTATAAGAGTATCTCCAATGCACTAGGCATATAATACTTGTTAGTTAAAATGCCTAGTGTGATTCATTTTTTTCAATTCCAATGCACTAGGCATATGATTAGGCATTTTGGCTCAACTCATATTCACTAGCTACATGTAGCTAGCCTTCACCCAAGGGCAAAATGTATTTAATCATAGGATCCATTCCTCTCCATCTTTTTTTTTTTTTTTTTTTTTTTTGAACTTTAAAAAACTTTAAAACAAAATTACATCAAAAGAATAAAGAAGAGGAGCTTGGAGCAAACCCTCCTACCTCCTAGTTGGTGAAAAAATAAAAAAAAAAAAAAAAAAAAAAAAAAACAAAAAAACCAAAAAAAACATAAATCAAATTAATGAAACAATTTTAAAAAAAAAGAAAAATTTACAAAACCAAACACCCTAGCCCAAACAAAGCAACCAAAATTGATTATTAACCAACACATCAATTGTCAACACATAACAAATCAATATCAGAGGCTTAATGTGTTGATCCTTTTATTCAATTTAGCCTGATACACAGCTCGTACCAGTTAGCGGCACCAAGACACAATCACACACACACCGAATCAACTTCGAATCAAATTGAATCACACCCAGACACTATTAAGCCCACCATAAAGAACCACAAGACATCAAGCCCACATACACACATATATTACCCACATACATAGGTAACCACCGAATAACCTGTTTCCGAAAGCTTTGACACCGCCGGAATAACCGAATACCACCATAACCGAGAATAACCAATTCACCAATACACCAAAGCAGAAAGCATTCACCAAAAGAACAGAAATTCACATTGTCCAAAACAAGACCTTGGATTCAAGGACAGAACCACATCACCAAAGATCACAAAAGATTCTATCGACAGACGATAGATTACAAAGAAAGGCACCAAAAATTAACAAACACAAAGAAAAGGCAAACATGGCAAAGGCAAATAATTGACTCCGATTGACTCACTTGAATAATAACTGAAAAAAGGGAGATCCCGATATTGAGGTAGCTCAACTCTTTTCATGGAAACTCTTCATCTCCCAAAATCATTATAAGTAGCCAACTCCCGAACACATTCTATTCTTGAAAGCTCCAAATACAATAGAAGCAATCCATGAGACACTCCAAAATTCCCCCCATAACTTGCTCCAGTAGGGCACATCCAGAGAGGGTGCTTCGACCGAACCCCCATCCACCAGCTACGTTTCACCATGAGACCCAGCCCACACCAAGAGGGCAATGGCCTACCAAATGGAGCAACATGATTTAAGCAGAGACAAGCCAGAGGACAGAGATTCATGAGAGAAGCAACAGGAGAATAATAATATTGAAACAGGACACCTTGACTCATTGTTGTTAGAAAGCTGCTTACCATCCACCAAAAAAAATTTGGAAACTGTGCTTCATCAACCTTGCTACACATGAAAGCAGGGAATTATAAGAGAGAGTTGAGGATTAAGGAGAGGATTAAGAGAAATGAGGAGAGGAGACAACCAAAAAAGAGAAGACAGACGACTCCGAGAGGAGGATTTGAGAAAAAATACCTGATGACGGATGGTCTCTGCGGTTCCAAGAGTTTTTTGTACAAAAATTTCTGTTCCAAGAGGATGCTTCTTTTGAACGGTCGGGTGAAAAATGAATAGTTTCAAACAGAACGGCTTGAGTTTTCCACCGAAGAACAAAAGAAAGAAGGATAGATAGGTAGATGTTCTGGGTTGAAGAGAGAGGATAGGCAAGCAGAACATTGTAGATCCACACCACTTGTCATGCCAAAATCGCGATATCCTACTTTGGGACCCTATCCTTGGGAATTCGCCGACATTATCTAAAAAAGTGAAGATACCCTAGAAGGGATATGGAGGATTACGACCAAACCATGCAAATCTCTCTTTTGATGCCAACACTTTATCTTTGATTCGATTTTTCTTTTTTCATTTTACCAACTTTCCACCCAAATTGAAATGCTGTACATTTCAAATTTCCACCTAAAACCACACTTTTGCAAAATTCACACTCATCATTTCCAAACCCCATTTTAAACCCTTTTTTTTTTTCTCATTTTAGTTTACCTCAACTTTTTTTTTTATTCAACCTCAAATTTTTATCCCAACTGAACCTCAAAAACTCAGAATTCACCTCAAAGAGAACGCAGACAGAAGGAACAGAAATAATCAGACGATCAAATGACAACATTTTCACCAGTAGCAGGAATTTAGCTCTCTCTAGCACCTCAAAAAAAATGATGACATTAGCTTAAAGCTCCTAAAGTTATAAAAGTAGCCCAAAAATTCGAGGTAAAACTTTCTGATTTTTCAAAGTAGTGGTTTTTCATTTTTTAACACTTTGCTTTCACCTGGACACACAATCGCTTTTATATCATCTCACACTCTTTCTACAAGACCACCAACACTCACTTTTCACTTTTACAACAATACACTTTCAGAAAAATCAATTCTAAGGGCCAAGAAGAATCTCAATGAATTGAGTCATTTTTTAATCGAAATGATTCAAATGAGAAGCCATGAAGAAATTGATGGAAAGAAGAGACACCCCCAATAACTTTACGAGACAAACCTCACATTGCCACTAGATTGTGCCAAAATTTTAGTGCTTTAAGGATTTCCAAATATAAACCAATGGGTGACAGAAAGAGATAGAAGCAGAGACCTGGAGGAGATTGAACGACAGACCTCGCTAGAAGAGAACTCTAGATGAAGATTCTAAACCACAACAAAGATGGAGATTCAGACCAAAGAAAGGAACAAACTCCAGAGAAGATTTTAGCCTCAAAAGAAACAAAATATTTGAATAAGAAAACTTTCAAAATCTAGTTCAATGAAGCTTTTTTTTCAAAACCAATAACCCCCATCAATTAACTAAATTCCCCTCTTCCTGAAAGCTTTAGCTTCCTCCAATACCCCATCAATATAGCGCTTCCTATTTGCATGGGTTTGGGCTGACCCATACCTTCAGGCAAGAAGAATTTCGAATAAAAGATAGCATAAGAGATTAGTTGTAGGTTGATCAAAAACCCACAAAGAATTAAGGGTTATGAGTCTTAGTGCAGTAAGTGAGTTTCTATAAGTGGGACCAAGAACCTTGTCAAAAGCCTTGTTAATTTAATCTTGCATTTGTTTAAAATTGTTAGAAACATTGGAGCAAATGTTAAAAACGTTGAAAGAAATTTGTATTGTAGGGGGATAAACCCTGTCTGGGCGTCCCCCTGCTTTCATTTATGAATTACATGAGACAAGATGTTGGTACATATTTATCCTACCAAATCTATCCCCTCCCAATGGGGGCCTTGAATCCTTTCTGATGGAAGTGTAATGAATAATGAAGTGTAAGCATAATGTAAAATGAATGGATTCTTTCTTCATAAGCCATTTACTCTTCCGAGATGGATTTTCCTCTTGTTCTTATTGCATGATCATGTTCTTATTCCCAATGACAACAAGAAATGTTCATATTCTTGTCCCTCGTGAAGACCACTTCATTCTTGATCTTGCTCCTTTCGTCCTTCCTTCATCTCAAGCACTTCATACATTTCTTAACCTACCATTTCTCTTCTTTACTTTCTTCATTTCTTTTCGTCACTTTTTTGCCTCTTTTCCACACGCTTTTATTCATTTCCATATTCTATTCTCCACACCGAACATAAAAAAAACATTACCAAAACCTTTTTAACTTTTTCATTTTTTTTGTTTAAGAACCTTTTTACTTGTTATGGTTCTCCCAATCTAAAAGAGACAAAAATGAAAAATGACCTAGAAGACAAAAAATGAAAAAGATTAAAAAAACGAGGGAAACAAGAATTAAAAAGGGCTATTCGCTTAGGGGTCATCTTCCTTCATCTTCCATCATCAAAAGAGAGATGGAAAGTCTTCATTTTCTCATTGTAAGTTCATTAGTGTTTGATTTCCGTTTACAACCAACCATTCTAGTCTCATTGCCCTACTCAATAAGCCAAGTGGAAATTATTCCCTCAGAGGATCACCAAAGGACATTCAGCAATAGCATTCCTAATAATAAGAAGCTTAATCAATCAATTTCAACATAGATGACGATCTCGACACGCTTCCACCTCTCCCTAGCGACCCCCAAG
Organism: Camellia lanceoleosa; assembly: GCA_025200525.1. Taxonomy (NCBI): domain Eukaryota; kingdom Viridiplantae; phylum Streptophyta; class Magnoliopsida; order Ericales; family Theaceae; genus Camellia; species Camellia lanceoleosa. Next base: position 79,402,977 of record CM045762.1, on the reverse strand, counting down.
AAGCTCTCCTCAAAGGAAGCCAAATCAAGCAATAAACATCGAATTAATCTTGAGCTTAAAGCTTCAGGACCATTATGAATTAATCATATTACATGATTATGGACATTATTAGGGTAGGAAAACACAATCACCTAGGGAACAAGAGACCCGATAAACCTCCTTGATGGTTGAGCTGCGACAGCAAGCCCCATCAAGTCATAGCCCCAAACACCCGTAGACTACGCCCACCAGAGTTTCTTTTGTGTAATGACATAACAGAAACTCCATTTTCTAATACCCCCAAAGCCCACTTGGTAAACTCCTCTTCTTACTTTCTTCTGTCTCTCTGAGAAAGGGCGTTTGATTCTATCTTTCTCTTTCTTAGGAAGATTCCTAAAGCTTCATTCCTTTTTTCACCAGAGAAAGTTGCATAGAGCAGACCTGATGATGAACCGCTTCTCACGGCTTGCTTTTATGAATCACTATTGAACCCATTAATCAATAAATTTGTTCTTCAAAATTAAAGGCGTAACGTAACGGTTGAGATAACTAGAATCATGACTTTTTTTTGTTTTAATTTTTCGTACAATTTAAAAATAAAAATAAAAATTACCGAAATGCATATATATATATTCAGAATCACATTTATTGAGATTTAAAATAGATTTTGATCAATTTTTATTAGTTTTAAGTATGATCCAATATATTTTATATTTTTATATCACTATAAAATGAGTTTTTTACATTTTATTTCAATAGTTAATGACTTTACGAGTAATTAATTTTAAATGTCTACAAATTATTTTTGATCAATATTTGAACTAATTAAATAAAAAAATATTCACAATTATTAAATAAAATAATTATAAAATAAAAGTTGTGTCATAAATAAAAATTATTTTTGAGGTATTTTTTTAGACAATACTTTATAGTTAACTAAATAAAATTATTTATAATTAAGTATTAAATGAAATGATTATAAAAATAAAAATTGTGTCATAAACAAAAATTATTTTTGAGCTATTGATTTTATTTATTTTTCTAAAGACATTTTTTAAACAATATATTACAGTAACAAAATAAAAATAAAATTATTATAAAAATAAATGCAACCACTATTTATATATTTTTTTTTATTTTACTTGCTAATCTAATGAAATAAAAATTAAAGAATAAATTATAAATAATAAAATCATATAATATTTTTTCTTTGGGCTTGGATCACTCGAATATTTGTTCTTTTTTTGTAATCTTTTGTTTTATTTTTATTTTTTTATATATAGAAAGGAAGCTATTCAGAATAGTGTAAAATGTGTAACAGTATGTAACGGACCGCTACGGCCGTTACGGTACTGCTATAATCATTACGTAACACCGAAACAGCCTTTACACATGTGAATTTTCATCACACCACTATAGTGACCGTAACGGGTGGCGGTAACCACTAACAACTGTTACGTAACAGTTACGGCCACTTTTTAAAACCTTAAAATAAGTTTTAAATACATCTCTCAAAATTTGTAATTTTGAAAATTATTGGGTTTCTCTCAAGTTTAAAATTGAACTTGAGAGAACTTCAGTAGCCCGAGAGGTTGACCACGGGTCTTGTTTCTATGATCCAAACCTTTGATTTTGTAGGGTCTTCTGTGTATGTTATTTATAAAAACAATTTGGTTAATTTGATAATCATAGCATTTTTATTTTAGATTTGGCTTGTCTCCAGTTGAAAGTTGAACTAGACCAAACAGTTGAGGTCTCTGACTGAGAAGAGTCTTCTGTTTAATAATTCTTCTGAGTCATAATTTTCCATTTAAGGGCTCTTTCCAGTTAGAAATCTCAACTGTCCAATATAGTTGAAATTTCAACTAAAAACAAGTCATTCCCTTTTATTTTATCATTCATGGAAAATATTAATTTAATCCAATAATAGACCTTTTTCTCATAGAGTCAATGACGGAGCCAGCTAGGGAAGGACCAAGGGGTCACATGCCCTTCTAAAGTGTTGATAATTAGACTACTGACTCTTATATATAAAGATTATATATTTTTTATCCCTATAAAATTGTAATAGTACTCCTCCTTATATCATGTAAAATTATTATTTTAAAAATTTTAAAAATGTTTTATTCTTTTCTTTATTTTTGTACACCCTTAATTGATAAGTTAAGGAAACAATTGAATAAATTGACAATTTATTTCCCATTATGAACTTTGTTTAGTTGGTTATTTCTTTTTATTAGTTGAGTTGATAGTGCTGAACTTATTAATTGTGAATTTAGTTGTTTGTTTGTCCATATTGTTGGGTTAATAGAATTTAGTTGTTAATTATGGATTTATAAATTACATTGATATAAATCTAACGAGAATTGTAATATTATATCTCACCGATTGAAAAAAAAAATAAAACAAAAAAATATATAAGTTTAATAATATCTTGTTATAGGGAGAAACAAATTTAATGTTGTGATTAATATGTATCCCTCTATGTTAAATTTTTTACTCTGCCACTAACTTAGTACCTCTATGATTAATTTGTGCTATAAATTATAAAATTATGTTTTGATTAGTCAAGGTATGTGTAAATTGGTTCGAACATCAAATTATTAAAAGAAAACTATAAAAAAAAAATTAATGACTACATTTTTTTATTATGTTTTATTTATCATCTTATATGTTAACATTGTATCAGGAACAAGCATGAGTTGTGTGAAACTCGCTAAACTACTGTGATGTTGACACATAAAGTGATTTACAAATTAGGACTTAGAATTTGACCCTGTAATAAAATAAACATCAAGTTTTTTATTTTATTAATTTAAACCATAATGTTTTTATTTATTTATTTATTTATTTTATTTCAACCATCAACTTATTTTTGTTAAATAAAACCGACCAGAAAAAAGTATTTTATCTATTAAATTCAATGTAGGTGTAATAAAATGTCTAAAACGTTTTTTTTCGTTGAGTTTAATGATTAAAATACTTTTATCGATTTTACTTAACGAAAATAGGTAAATGGTTTATATTGAAAACAAACCAAAATTTGAATATTTAAATTTACAAAATAAAAAATTTAGAGTTTATTTTCTTACAAGGATCAAATCATGAGACTGTTTTTTTTTTTTTTGTAACTTTTGCATAACCTACTTAAAGGGTAGTTAAGAGAGTCAAATCAGCTCTCTTAAATCAGCTAATAGACCATTCCGAAGTGGGTCGAGCAAGAGGTAGGACCAAACGCAATCGGCTACCCAAAAATAGGCCGAACAGAGAGTTCAATTGAACTCGATAGACCACCCCAAGTTGGGCTGAGTTGGGTGGTTACATGCCAAGCACAATAGAACATCAAGAGCCAATTGAGCTTAGTAACCAAGCTTGGATGAGGTTAAACACTAGCACGGTCCTTGTTAAGCAAAAAATACTTTGCCTCTCTAGAGAGAAGGACACGTCAGTTTCGTCCTCTATTCTTATCGATATGGATTGGGAAGGATATACGAGCATACAATGGCACACACCTTGCAGGCTTGAGCACCTACAAACGTAGAGGACTCGTTGTCTTTCCCCTTTAATCAGATGCATTTGCAGAAGAGACAAATGAGAAAAGACGTCAAAGATACACCATTGTTGGAGAACAAGATATAACTACCTAGATAAGGTGCACCCTTCCTTCTTGAATGAGAACCTAGTCCTTAATCCTTAAATCGATACACAAACACACACTCTCTCTCTCTCTACATTACCTTCTCTTCATTATCTCTAAGTCCTTCACTTTAGCATCAGAGGGGTTTTTCAAGCAACCCTTACCAAATCTCTATTTTGTAGTCTCGATTCTCGAATATTCTAGTTCATCCACAGAACTCCACCTCTTTAATAGTGTGGAAATCACAGCCACACAATTGGCGCCATTTATAAGAAATACCACACTACTTTGTAACGAACTTCGGTGATGGAAACGGGGAAGATACCTCTGTCAGGATTGGAAAAAAGGACTCGGATGATGGAGAAGACAAAAGAAAACGGTCCAGTACTTTCGAGAGTACCGGACGACCAAACCAACGTGGAAGAACGAACTCCAGATATAGTGAAGCTCCGCCATGTCACTACTAGCTAGTCATCCCACCACTTCCATTTAGAGAGAAATTACAAGGACAATATTATTGATTCAATAAGGATAGACCTTAGAACTCTGATCCCGGCTAAAAAAGTTCATGGATAAGCTAGTAGAATGAAGAAAGTTTGGTGGAGAACCATCCCAACAAAGAATGATGAACCTTTCTCCTGAACTGTCGTAATAAAAAATGATCAACCATAGTCTTGACCAAAGCAACCCTGGCCGACCGACTCTGGTGCATGATGAGGGTGTCTAAAGTCGCACTCAGGACCCTCAAAGGTCCAACATCAAATAGTAGAATACTACCAACCACTTGTCAGAGGTCTCAACTCATCATGACAAACAACTCCCAGATCTCTAGGCATGCCTAAACAGAAGCAGCGAGAAGAGGCGTTGACCTAGAAGCAAGAGATCTAGAGCGCTGACCAGGCAAGAAGAGATCTGGAGCGCTGGTAGGAAAATTATGCCCTAAATCAAGTAGTGTCTTCATCGTTCTCGTTAGAAGTTGAAGCTTTGGAGCTTTCAAAGAGAATCTCTCCCCGAAGTTCATTCCATACTATGAAGAAACATATCCCCTCATTCACATCAACCATTATCGATAGATGATGTCATTTTAGAACGGGAATAATGCCTTGACAATCAAAGTATCCTTTTCCAGACTCGCTGTTCAGCCACTTAAAGAATAAGACATTACAACAATACGCACATTGGTATTGAGAGTAATACAATGATCTAAAAGAAAATATGTGAAGCGAACAACTCGCCATGGTACCTTTTAAGCATGGCCCACTACCGAAAAAACAGGTCAAGGCATTCTGACCAAGTACATGATGCCCACCATGGAAGACCTCTAAGTCTGACTAGAGTAGCACACTCAAGTCGAGGACAAGCTAGCCTCAGTTGAAGTATTAATAGTTGAGCAAGCCAACCGAGCTGAGCTTAGGAGAAATTTTTGAATGAAGAACTAGAGAAAAAAAAACTAGAGCAACTCCTACCCTAAGCCGGCGTAGACCATGTCCTCAGGTTGGTCATTAATGTGATTCACATGATAATAGACCCCAAAAGGAAAAATGTACTTTAAGAAAGATACAGAGGGCCACCTACCTCCAGCAGGTCATATCGATTGAATTAGCAACAAAGAATGCCCATATTTGAAAAAGATCGGGTGGAACCAAGGACTCAAAGTACTCAAGCACGTATTGCATGATTGGGCAATCGATTACAGGGAACACTTTCCAAGCCACATTGGCCTAGGCACTAGGCCTCACGGTCGAAATTAGGTATCAAGTTGTATAAATTGATGAAACCTATTGCACTGTTGGGAAAAATAGTTACAAGAACTATTCCCAAGTTGTATTTGTCTAGACGTTAGAAATTTTGTTCTAAGTAGTATAGCGTAGTGAAGCCCATTGCACAATTGGGTAGAACAATTACAGGGAATATTTCCCAACCTGCATCTACCTGGACACTCGAAGTTGGATTTGAACATAGCTCGGTCAAACCTATTGCACGGTTGAGAAGAACGGTTACAGGGAATATTTCTTAAGTCGGGTCTACCTAGACTCTCAAAGTTGGCTAGCAAATGGTATAGCTCGGTAAAATCCATTGCACAGTTGGGTAGAATGGTTACAAGGAACATTTCCTAACCCGTATCTACCAAGACTCTCGAAGTTGGCTACCAAGTGGCATTGTTTGGTGAAACCCATTACACGATTGGGCAAAAAGGTTACAGGGAACACATTCCAATTTTCCTGGACGCTCGAAGTTGAGTGCCAAGTGGTATAGCTCGGTGAAACCCATTATACACTTGGGTAAAATAGTTACAGGAAACATTTCCAAAGCCATATCTTCCTGAACGCTTGATCTTACAGCCAAAGCTAGGTGAAACACATTGCACAGTTGAATCGCCAAGTTACATCCATGGAAATACCTTTATTCGGCCAAGATCAAGGATTATCAATGACGAGAGAAACTCACTCAACCATTCAATCGCTTAAGTGCAAGCTTTCCTTAGTTCTGCTCGATCGGAGAGGTAAACCCAACGATTACTAGATTCGACCGAATAATTGAGCAATGTTGGCATTAACAGTGCTTAGCTAGGGGAAAACATATCAAACATATGCACTGAAACATATACACTTTCGTGAAGATAGAAAAATCTAATCAAAGAAACCTAGTAATACGAGAACTCAGCCAAAACAAAGGTTTGGGTTGATCATAGTCGACCAACCTGACGTGGGCCTAACAACGATCTAGATTATTCCCGACCGACCACCCTGACATAGGCCTAATAAAGGTTTAGGTCAATCCAAGCCAACCACCCTAACATGGACTTAAGAAAGGTTTGGATTGATCCCAACAGACCACTCTCATGTGGTCCAAACAAAGGTTTGGGTCATTCCCAGCCGACAATTGTAACATGGGCTTAAAAAAGGTTTCTCAGCCAACTACTTCGACGTGGGCCTAACAAAGGTCTAGGTCATTCCTAGCCGACTACTCTGTCATGGGTTGTACAATGGATTGAGAATTCAATTCGAAGCTCAACGAACCAAGAATTGAGTTCAAGACAACAAGACTCACTTAAAATGCAAATCAGCATTATATCAGTCCAACTGGCCAAGTTATTCAATGATAGCAAAAGGTGACAAAAAGCACAAGGCAAGGGAAATATGTCTCGTATTGAGCAATCGACTAATGTAGGACTGCATTAGTTACGTTCAATCAGGGGCAAACAAGGTAGTACTTAGACTTGTTGCATCGACCTAACACTTGGGCCCAGCACCCAAACTTCCCACACCAACCTATCATTGGGGCCTAGCACCTCTCGACACAAGAATCCAACACTTGGACCTAGCACCAGGAAGAAGCATGAACAAACCGGAGCAAATCTAAAGAAACTCTGAAGATGGTGCACAGACAAAAAGCCTAACAAGAAGACCAAATTTCAACCATCCCATTGAAAAAGGAAAATTTTGAAGTAAATCAAGAAAGAAAAATCAAGCAAGGACTATTTCAAGATGAGTTTAGATTTCTAAAGTTGAGCATCTCAACTTTAAGGGTAAAATTAGTGTATTGTGGGACTAATTTGTATCCATGTCAATGATCTAAACCGTTTATCTCATATAACAAGCTGAGAAAAACATACATGTAAGAAATTAGATTAATTAGACATAAGTAATAATATTATCAAATCGCATATATATTATAACACATAGATAACATATAAGTCATGTAATGACTCGGATTCTAATTCGTATTGGATTGGTGTAAATTAGTACTCGTCACCTTAAAACTTGTATGCTTGTCAGACTCTTGACATTGATGGGTTAGCAAGTGAACTCTAAATATTATAATTAAGGATCCTTGGGGGATGTTTGGAACTTTGATTAAAGCCTTAACAAGGTATTTAGGCAAGATTAGATCAAAAGTCCCAAATTTGAGTTTTCATTTTTGACCAACCTTCATAGCTCTTTTCTCCTTCCATACTTTGAATTTGAATGTAACGCCAAAACCATTGGAAAGCTTGACCTAAAACAGAGTCCGAACAAGAGAGTTATACCTGTTTGAATTCTTAATACCTCTGCTGGTTTTCTACAAGGTTGGCACTCGAGTTCCAAGGGTCGACCATTCCCTTGCTGTTTTGTCCTGAGTCACATTCTAAAATAAAAGGTCGACACTTGAGTTCCAAGGGTCGACCCTTGGCTATAGAAAACATTAATCTTCCAGCTTTTTTTTCTTAAGGGTTGACACCTCAGTCCTAAGGGTCGACCCTTGAGTGTTATTTCCAGAATTTTTTGGTCCGCATAGGTCCTACTTTTAGCGGTTTTGGACTTATTCTTTGCATTGAACTTAGGGTTACTTTTCTACTACTATAAATAGACCCAACACTCTTCTCTCTCATGGTTTCCTCCTCCTCTTTCCTCTTAAACTGTGAGCCTCTCTCCTCTCTCTCTAAACCCAACTTTTCCCACTTAGATCGCAAGATCTACTCATCTAGAAGCATCTTCTCACCTAGGTCCCTTGAGGAAGGTTGGAGAGCGTGTAAAGGGCTCTCTTTTGATCCGAGGACTTCGAGATTTCATCAACTTTGGGTTTCTCCGAGTTTTCGTTTTCATTTCATTTCTTTGAGGTAGGGATACTTTTATCCTAGCATTTTTTTATTTTGAAAAGATTTCATGGTATTGTTGTGACTTATAAGCTAATTTGAGGATCTTGTTGGATTAAAGCCATGTGTTTACACAAATAAATCATTTTGCTTGACTTTTACTTAAAATTTCTTAACTCTTTTGCTAAAAACACACACACACACACACATATATATGCTGTTAAAACCTATATCTATGATGAAGGAGAGAATACCCCAAATTTGGTAAAACCCTTAACTTTTCAATTTGAATAGAAAATACTAAATTGAGCGGAATTTCCTTTGATTCATGGAATATTATGAACAACCAAGAGATGAAAGATGTGAATGTTGATATAGTAAAGGAATTGTGACTTGAATGTTATTATTCTTTGAATATTATGTGGTGTTTCATCTATTGTGATGATGGATGTTTGTTGATGGAATTAAAATGCAATGAAATTGTAAATTGTGCATGAGTCCGGGTAAGAGTCGGTTTTGGAAAATGTGGTGTTGTGTTGGTACCCGCATGGGGAGTTTAAAAGGTGCTCAAATGTCCTGTTTAGGCTTATTGCTGGACGAATGTGGGAAAAATATTTTTGGGTGTCCACACAGTCCTGTCGTATAATAGCTAGCAAAAGTGAAAAAATGGATGGTTTTCTTGGATGCCCACTTCCTTCCGTATAATAGCCGGCAAATGTGGGGGATGATTTATGAAACTAAAGCAACTTGCGTTAGACTCTTACATGAGACTCATGGTTTGTTTTCCATTGATCTGATTGTTTAATTGTTGTGTTGTAAAGGTGTGAAATGTAATAGTTCATGCTTAATCGTTATGTATTTACATGATTAATGAAGATTACATGTATTCATAACTCCTTATTATGTTTTGTCTCAAGGGTGCCATAAATTTATTCGAATGATTAAATACTTGGTTAAATGTATTCCTACTGGGCATATAGCTCACCCCTATTCTATTTTTCAAGAAAAGATGTTGTACAACTACAGTGGTGACTTGAAGTAAGCGTTTTGGGATTGATAGTTGAGAGTATTTTGCTGTAAAGACTTAGAGTTTTGTAATAGGGGTGTTCGACTTTTTTTTGTTATTGTCTTGTACACCCATGGGGTTCTTCTATCATAATTGTCATCTTGTTTGTAGAACTTAGAATTGGGTATAAGGTTTTAAGGACATGTAAATAGAGAAGTTATAAATTTTAATTCTTAGTTTAGTGAAAAGGATGGCTTTGGGGTGTGTTGTTATATTAGTTGTGATGGATTCATGTATGAAATATCAGAGTGTTACAAGCCCTATAAATAAAAATGATCTAATAGTATGACAATCGTTGCTCGATTAATTTGATTTTTTGCGTGGATTATTTTCTTAGTTAGTTGTATAAGATGAATTGTTTAAATCACCAAAGTGAGTTCAAGTCTATTCAATAATGAGTCAACTTCACCATGAAGTTGAGATCTTCAACTTCAGCAAATCCGAACTCATCATTTCAAGACTTGAAGACCTGGATTGCGGCCAAGCTAGATAATATCTCAAAAAGGTCACCCTAGACTTAGACGAGCTCCTTTAGGACAAGGCCTGGATTGGGGCCGAGTTGAAAAGTTCCTCAGAAGGGCACCCTAGAAATGGACAAGACCTAGATTGGAATCGAGTTACAAAACACTCTCGACGACCATTGGCCAAACAGCAACCAACGAACCTTGGACAATGACAAGCCCTAGAAAAAAGGCAAAGTATGAATAAACAACTAGAATTAGGCCAAGTAGCCTAGCAGCTAAGCCTAACCTAGACAAATCACACCTACGCAACCTTTGGAGGGATCATGCCTTGGTTATGGATAAGGCCTAGACTAGCACTGAGCTGAAGAACACTCGAGAAGACTACCCTAGAAAATGAACGGAGTACACGAACATACAAATGTGTTAAATCGAGCAAACGAAGTAACTAAGCCACAAAACTGACCGGTCACCGAAGTGAAGCCGCAAAGTACATAACGTCCTCCGTTATCAGAAGCTGAGCAACCAAAGTCGACTGAGCTTAAAAGCAGTGCACCTAATCACATTGAACTTGTCCCCAAACTTGGCTTCTATTTCACCTTGTGAAAGTGGAAGCCATGAGGCAAATGAAGATAATCAAATTAGATAAAGCAAGGTTTGAGCTAGGTCAAGCTATTTAATTGGGCTAGACTCGATAGACCACTTTGAAGTAGCCCAAGCAGAAGGTTAGATCAAACGCGATAAGCTGCCCCAAGGTAGGGCGAACAAAGAGTTAGACTAAACCTGGTAAACCACCCTAAGGTGGGCTGAGCTAGGTGGTACATGCTATTTAGAGATCCCAATTTTTAGAAATTATATTTTAAACTCTAAGTTTCTATGAATTCCATTTTAGCATCTGATTTTGCCAAACTTTGCAATTTAGTCCAACGGGACCTAAATATTTCTTTTATATACATTGTTTTAATTATACATGAATAATATTTTTTTTACTATCTTATAATTTAAAAATAGTCCCTAGCACGTAAATTTATTTTATTTTAAAGCCTAGTTTTATTTTGATTATTATTGATTGCATTTCTTTTTCTTCTTCTTCCTTATTTTATTATTTTTCTTGTACTTGTTATATGTATATATATATTTCACATGAAGGGTAAATTTATGTTGTCAAGAAAAGAAAATTCAGAAGTCCTCTAAATCCCTTAATTTATAGAGACATGTTTGGACCTCATTCATCCATCAAGTTTCATCCTAACTAAATAAGGGTTAACCCTAATTTCACAGTATGTTTAAGCATCCTAATCAACCTCTATCTCATTTCATTTCAACCAAATCCAAACTAGCCCATTTATTTCTAACCAAGGGTAGAATAAGCCTTCTACCATTTTTTCCCTATAAATATGTGAGAATTTCCCCCATTTCTTTGTATAAGCAGCCATATAGAAGGAGTGAAAGAGAAAAGAAAAAAAGAGAAGAAAAAAAAAGGAAGAAAATAGAGAAAATGAGAATAGAACTTGTGCAACCTTGTAAGAACCCTTTTAACCCTTAATTTCTCCTCTACTACCTCTTCTATTTTGTTTTTTTGTTTGTGTATTTTTGTATTATGCATGTGTGTGGTGAGCCTTGATTAAATAGAAGTAGAGCTTGATGCTTGTTTATGGTTTTTAGCCTTGGTTCTGCACAGATTGTGTGTATATGCAGCAACTTCGCCAATTTCTTAAAAATCACACAAAAATAATTTTGATTTGAAATTTCGAAAACCTTTTATGTTTGTGCCTGGACTCTACAAACTTCTTGGGACAGCAGATACCCCTTACTTTGTTTTTATGCCATTTTCCCTCACACAATCACAAAAAAATAAAATTAAATTAAATTAAAAAATCTTCTTGAGTGAGACTACTAGACTAGTGCTAAATTTTAGATCCATGAGATACTTTTCAATGACCACTAATTTCATTTAAAAATATTGAGTATTGAAAGAGTTACATCTTTTTCTTTTTCTTTTTCTTTTTTTTCCAAAATACAACGGAAACAAACTAGCCTTGCTTCACGTTGTATTTTCACCCTCTTGCTATGTTTTTTGGGCTTCGAGTTCTCTGATAAAACATCCCTAACTCGAATATCTTTCAAATTAATGATTCAGATCTCACCTTTGTTTGATGTTGTTTGTTCCCTCTTTTTATTTTTTAAACTCATACTACTTGCGTTAGAGCTTGCCAGAACCTACTGTTTGAAAATACTAGTTTTCTTCCAAAAATAAATTCTTCATTTTGACATGGTTTTTAGCTTTGGAGTTCTTCTACACATGTCTTCCTAACTTAATAAACTACCTCCAGTAAAAATATTGTGATCATTGGATTTCATTTGATATGGATTTCATATTTTTCTTTAAAATCTATCACTATTAAAATTCTAGGAATACTTGTATAATTGTGTATTCTTAAGGTGTATTATGACTATGACTTGTCTACTATTTGTTTGCTATTATGATATCATTTGTGCCTCATTAATAACTCTATTTACTCATGTATTAGTTGATTTGTGTCTGTATTGCTAGTCTTTGATCCCTAAATCGATACACAAATACTCTCTCTCTACGTTACCTTCTCTAAGCCACTAACTTTAGCATCGGAGGGATTTTTCAGCCAACCCCAACAGCAACCCTTACCGGTTCTCTGTCTTGCGGATCTCGGTTCTCAAATTAACCAGTTTGGCCACGGAGTTCCACCTCTTCAACAGTGCGGAAATCACCCCGCACAAGTAAAGCGGCCCATGGCCAAGTGGTAGAAGAAAATGAATTTGTTCACAATGCACAGTATACTATGTCATAACCCAAAACTGTGGATCCCATATTCGAAAAGGAAAATGATTGGTGGTCCTAAAAACTGTGGTCCAAATGCCCCTAATTGCCAGTTTTGGTAACTTTGTTTTTTTTTTTTTTTTTTTTTACCTGATAGGGAAATTCGGGACATTAGGGGCACCCAAATTTGGGCCCCCTAGCATTGCCGATTCGAAAAAGTGTATCAGCCTATTAAGATTTGTGGACTCCGCAATTTTAAACTACTCAAAATATGCGTTTTGCTCTTAAAATCAAACTCATGTTGAAATAAATAAGGGTTAAATTCATATTACCCATTGTGATTTGGGGTTAGAATATTTTATCCGTTATTGTTCAATTATAATCAGAAAGTTTCTATGTGGTTTTAAACTAAAGTATTATCATTAGTTTTTTCATCCAAACCATTATAAGGTGTATTACGCACACTATTTTTTAGAGTGGATTTTGTTTTCTAAAAATTAAAATAAAAATAATACAACAAATAGACAATTTTATCCCCATTTTCTCCAAACCTAAAATTAAATTAACATGATAATTAAATTAAAATATAATTAAGAATTGATCTAAAATATAAAATATAAACAAAAATTGATTTAAAATATAATTAAATAAACTATAAAAAAGTAATTAAGAATTGATCTAAAATGTAATTAAATTAAAATTAGATTAACATGTTAGAAATTATAATAAATAATTAAGAATTTAGGTTTAATTGTGATCTAGAATATGATTAAATTAAAATTAGATTAAAAAGTTATTAATTGCAATAAATAATTAAATATTTATGATTAACTGTGATCTAAAATATAATTAAATTAAAATCAGAATAAAAATTTAAGAATTACAATAAATAATTAAGAATTTACAATTAATTGTGATTTAATTGCATTAACAGTTACAAAGAGGGGATTGCTCAGCGTTGGTGGTGAGAATCAACTGAGGGAGTTGTTTGAGAGAGGGAAACCGCGGGAGAAGGTTAAGTTGGAAAACTGGATTTTCAGGGGTAAAAGCGTGGTGACAGCACCAGTAGCTCCATTTCCGGAGGCAGAGACAGTGCTTGCTGAAGAAGACCCAAAGGAGGAGGCAGCAACAGCAATAGAGGAGGCACCAGTAACACTCCCGGCGGAGGTTAAAGCCACGGGTGGTTCTCGGCAGCAATGAAGCCTGAGTGTCCGGCTTTGGTGCAGGGTGTTCGGATCAGGCGTGCAGGGTGTTTGGGTCCGGCGTGGGGCTCAAGAGTTTGTGTATCAGTGTTCGGCATTGGGCGTGCAGGGTGGTTGGGCGTGCAATGTTTCAGGCGTGCAGGGTGATTGTGCTTCAGTGTTGTGTGGGGCTCAAGAGTTTGTAGTGTTGTTTTCATTTATTTTTTAAAATATAAAATCGTGAGGTGAGGTTAAGGAGTTAGTTGTAAAAACATGAGTAGCAGTAGTAGGAGAGTGAGTTTTTACTCTTCGAATCTCTCTCATAACGTTTTTTTTTTCTTGTACCTTCAAATTTCATGTTTTTAATGAATTTTTTTTTTTTTGCCGATCAAAAAAATAAATAAATAAATTATGTGTATCAGAGATGAGAGAGAAAGAAAATAACAAAAAATATAAAGTTTAAGGGTATTATAACCATTTCATATCTATAATTAATGGTGTTAACGGTTGCATTTTTGTTTAAAACCATATAAGAGACATATTACTATTTTTAAAAGATAAGGGATAAAATGCTATCAAGTCATACGACTGGAAGGTAAAATGAATTTTGATCAATAAATAAATAAATACCATAACTTTCCAGCTTGACTGCGGTGTGAAGGACAGTGGAGCCATCTTTTTTGGTCAGGGCAGCCATAGCGGTGGTGTTGGTGCTGCTGCGGTTTCTGTCATTGTATACTTTCCACTTGAGAAAATCGAAAACCTCGACTTTTTCATAGGCAGCAGCAGAATAAAGAGGAGTCTCTCCAAACTTGTTGCGTTCGAAAACCGAACCTGGATTCTTCTCCACCAACATTTCCACGAAATTCATGTGACCCAACTTGGCAGCCTCATGAAGTGGTGTGTCACCTTTTTCATTTCTTGGATTGAGCTCATTAGCAGTGAGTAGCCCGACATCAACAAGTTTTTTCAAGGCCGATGTGTTGTTGCTCATGGCCATGAAATGCAGCATTGTGTTGCCCCTGTCGTCTATCGTTTTCTCACTCGCACCTCCTCCTAGCTCCCTCCAAAACTTGCACAGCACTTCTTCTCCTCCTCCTTCCTTTGATGCTGCTTCATAAGCTTCCGAGAGGCTTACTTGCATGATGTTGTTGTTGTTGCTGCTGCTTCCTATTTTTCTTCTCTTTTTTTTCTTTTTAAGATTCAAACAACCCTTCCTTTTATACATATATATTGATGGATGGGCAGCAATAAATGAATTAATGAATGGCTATTTATAGATATGAAATCCTTGTACTGCTCTTTATTCTCCTGCCAAGTAAAGAAAAGAATAACATACAGGTAAAGTACACCGATAACTTTGTTCTTTATATCGTTTTGATTTTTGTAATTTTAATTTATTCAATTTTTTTCTGGAATTTTTTTTTTATTTTCTGTCAATTTAATCTAATTAGTTACAATGATTTTAAAATGTTCATACTTTTAAGAACAAATTTATAAACTTTATAAATTTAGTGAGTGGACCTTAACAAACTTTGTGATTATTTTCTGTCAAAAACCTTAACAACATTATCAATTAGACCAAATTAACAAAAAAAAAAATTAAGAGTTCAAATTGAGTAAATTGAAAGCGTAACGACCAAATAATACAAGTGGCAAAATATAGAGACTAACAATATAATTTACCCTTTAATTTAAAATTGTATAATATGGACGAAACCTACTATGTGTTTCCAACTTTCTTTTTTTGGTGAAGATTTCTAATAAAATTATTCATGTAAAAACTCATATTAATTAAATAATCTTTGTCTTATGATTAACTTATCTTTATAAAAACACGTAATATATTCTCAAAATCATATTTATTGTTTATTTTTAAAAAAAATAAATATGATTCAATTATATTATCATAATTATTCCATCAATTTAATTTTTTATTTTTTATTTTTTTTATGAATGATCCGCCTTACAAGTTCAACAATTCGACACATCAGAGTTGACCTCATTGGCCAACCAAATTCTGGACATATAGGAGAGAATCCCCTTTTTCTTGATTAATAAAAAAGTACATAAATAAATTATTATAGGGGAAATTTCACTATAAACTTTTAATTATATCATTTTTTTAAATTATGATCAATTTTTTTTATTTAATTATTATATTATTTTAATTGTAACTCGGGAGATTTTTAGTTAGGTGTTTAGTTATATATATATATTTATTTTATTTTTTTTTGTTGAGAGGGGGGGCAAATTACCCGCAAGTCCTCTTAGAAAGAGGTGTACTCTATTTAATCTCGAAATATTTTAGATAGACCTAAAAATCCTGCGCACCCTTCCTTCTTCTCTTTATCTCCCTTTGTGATATTCGGCAACCACGTCTTCCTCATTCTCTTTCTCTTTTTGATATACAGTTATCAACGACCACCATCGATTGGGATTTACCAATAACCACCGACCACCAACTCCTTGCTTTGCCTTCACCAATGGCAAAGGAAATGAGTTTCCGAAAAAAGATAAGTAGATCAACTCAGATCTAAGTAGATTTACATTAGATTCCACTAGATCTAAACTAACAACAGTTGTTGTAGTACAATTCTCTCTCTATATCTATCTCTCTCCTTCGATTTATCACTTTTTTTTTTTACTTTTTCTCTACTATATACTTCTCTTTTCCTATTTTAATGGGAATTTTTTTTTTATTCTGAACAAGTTGTTTTTGAATTTTAGTTACATGCAGTGAAAATTGCAAAAAATTTTAATTTCGATTTTTTTTGTGTTGAAATGAATCACGTTTTAAAATTGAAAAATTTTATAGTTTCATAACATGCTGTAATATTTTTTTTTAGTTTCATAATATGCTTTTACTGTAAAATTTTATAATTTCATAATATGTTTTTCACTTTAATTAGTAAGAATAAATGTTTAATAGAATTATACTTTGAAACTGTAACATTTTGATTAATATTAGAAATTATTTTTTAAACCCTATAAAAATTGAAAAATAACATATTTTTTCCCATTGTTGTTGTCACGTTTTATTTTCCATTGTAGTTAATCAATATTTAGCATGTTTTGTTATACTTTTTTGTTGTAATTTCCCCTTTTTTTTTTATAATAATATTATGGGCATTTCGGTGAGTTCCCAACGATATTCTTGACATCTAGCTAACATTGTGGACATTCCAACAACTTCTAGAACTCTTTTTTCTTTTAATTATAACTCAAAAATTATAAAATTATATCATTATTTCTTTTAGGCAGCCTTTTCCATTATATAGACAATTCTCATTGATTAACGATATCATTACGTACACTACAAAAAAAGTCACTTTTAGCTACTAAAATATTGATCGCCAATTGTCTGTTTTTTGGTTGCCAAAGCCATTCTGCGACCAAAAATTTTGGTCACCACATTTGTCGCCAAAAACCTGTCGGAAAGGTTTTGCCGACTAAAAAACCTTTAGTCGGCAAAAATTAAGTCTTTAGCCACCAAAATTTTGATAGCCAATAGTCAATTATATTTCTTTAAAATCATACATTCACTGACCAATGTTTTAGTCGCCAATAGTCAAGGAATCGCCGACCAAAATCTTTAGTCGCCAAAAGCTACCAAACGGCGACCAACATTTTTAGTAGCCAAAAGCTTCATCCGTAAAAAAAAATAATTCATTGATAAGCTTTGAATTTGCTCCAATAAAAACTCGAACACCTAACCTCCCACACCATAAGCCTTATGCACCACACACTTTTCACTACACCTCTATAACACCACATCATTATATATGTAATATAAATAGACCCGTATTAATATAAAAGTATATGTATAAAAAAAATTATTTTTATTGACATAATTTATGTAAAAATAAATTATTTAGTAGCAAAATAAAAATAAAAATAAAAATTTAACTTTTACCGACCAAAATAAATTTGGTCGCCGAAGAGACTTTCGCGCTAAAAAAGACCACTTTTCGCTACTAAACATATTTTTTGTAGCCAATTGTAGACTTTTTGGCTACTAAATTTTTTTTAGTCGCCAAAAAACCTACTTTTGGCTAATAAAAAATGTTTTAGTCGGTAAAACCCACATAATTGGTGACCAAACTAATAATTAGTTGCCAATTGTAGAATTTTTGGCTACTAAATATTTTTTAGCCGGCAAAAACTGCACTTTTGGCTACTAAAAATGTTTTAGTCGGTAAAACCCACATAATTGGAGGCCAAAATTATAATTGGTCGCCAATTGTTGACTTTTTGGCTACTAAATGTTTATTAGTCGGCAAAAATGATACTTTTGGCTACTAAAAATGTTTTAGTCAGTAAAACCCATAAAATTGGCGACCAAACTTATTTTTAGTCGCCAATTGTAGACTTTTGGCTACTAAATTTTTGTAGTCGTCGAAAAACTTCACAACTGGCTACTAATGCTTTTTTAATTACTGAAAACTATACTTTCAGTGACCAAATTCTTTTTAGTAGCCAAAAATGATCACCAAATCTGTTTTTCCTTGTAGCGGTAGAATGTCATTTATCATGAAGTTTTCCTTTAAAAAATTCATTTGAAAGTGAAATAAATGCAAAATATATATTTAAAGTTAGTAAAAGGTTAGTCACATCAGAAATAATTGTGGATCATAAATATACAGGTACTATTATGGTGTGCAACTTACACCTTACACTTACGTCTTTTCTGTTTGTAGTCCTGCTTTTGTTTTCACCTTCATCTTACACTTTTTGTGTAAGTGGCACATGGTGTGCAACCCTTTAAGAAAAGTCCTAAATATACATATTTTGAAGAAGTTTATTATTGTATACAACACAACTAATATTTAAAACTTTTTTTTTTTTTTTTGAGAAATAATATTTAAAACTATTTGATGTTTGGGGTTTTTATTTTTATTTTTCACTTTTCATTTTTAGTAAACATTTTTAAAGGAAAATTTAAAATTTTTAAGTTTTTGGGTTCAATTTGATTAGACAAATGGAAAAGTAAAAATAAAAATAAAATTTTTAAGGTCAAGAATTATTTTTTTTTTGTAAAAAGGCATAAATAATTGGATTTTTTTTTTTGTATTTCTATTTGGACTTTTAAAAAAAAAATTAAATCGTCTACACAAGATATTTTTTTTTTAAAAAATGACACAATTAAAAAAAATACTAAAAACCAAAAAATAAAAATATGACTATTTTTTAAGGTGTATATGCCTAGGACTAGCCCTAGAATATTTGTAGCCTAACGCGACAACTAAAAATGAGACCTTTTATGTTTTAAAAAAAAATTTATTAACATTTTTATTGAAAATTTATTTATCTAACTTTCTGAGGTCTTAATCTTTTTTATGACACAATTGATTTAAGATAAAATTTTATCAATTTTAATTTTAAATGACTTTTTTAGGGGGAAACAACAATTACAAGTATTCCTAATAATCTTTTGTAAGAAATGCATAAAATCTAATCATTTTATATAATACAGTACATCAATTAGAGTGCTTTCTTTATTAGTTTGAGGGGGAAAATTGGTTTGAAGAAGACAAAAAGGAATATTACTTTTTAGTTTGACAGTGAGAAAATAATCTCATTTTTATGGTGGTAATCTCTTATGTGTATGGTGTAAATTTTTTTTAGGTTTACTACAAGTATTTTCTGTGTATTAGACTTGCACCAAAAAAAAAATCTACCTATACTGTTTCACTTATTTACATATTTTTTTAAAATAAAAATGTGACGGAAGAGAGAGAGAAAGAGAATAGGTTAATTTTTTAGAAGATATTTAATTAATATTTAATTATCTTTTAATCATCTTATCTCTATGCTAACAAGAAATTTTTATCCAAAAATAATAATTTCCATATAGACATTGTTACATTAGTACTTTTTTTTTTTATTTCTTTTTCTTTTTTCTCTTCTTCAATTTCACATTACAGCACAGCAGTAGTTTGATCGAAAATATACCACAATTGAGAGGCTTTTTCTGGGTTAGTTGGCCTGTTTCAACATATATATAAGCCAAGTTTGGAAAGACTAAATAAGTGCACTTTTTGACTTTTATTGAATTATGTGTAGAAAAAATAAAAAAGAGATACTGATTGATGTGATCTAAAAAAAATAAAAAGATAAAAAGTATGAACTTATTTAGTATAGCCAAACTTAGCCATAATATATATTATAGGTGGCCATTGACTTGATAGCCCACCTAACTCACCTCGATATCTTTAGAACTGGCAAAAAATATTTAGCTTATTGTACTAGCACAAAATATTGTTTTTGTATAATTTTATTGATCAAGATTGCACTTTTCAGTACGTCGTCGCTTTACTCCTTCAAAATACAAACGTGATCTAGCCGGCGGGTGTATATCGGATACCTCTCAAATGCATAAGTCAGCAAAATAGATAAATAGACAAAAGCTCTGTGTATTCGGGAATCAAAGTTGTGTTACCTCTTCCATAGGTTATGCTATGAGCTTTTATAGGTTCCATGTGGTACAATCCTAGTAGGACTCTTATTCCTCCATGCATAGTCCTCCTAGGAATCATACTCCAGAAAGATAATGCTTATCCTTCAACACCACCCTCACTGCTTAAACCAAGTGAGATGGTTTTACCATGGTTGGATGTCAATACGACCGAGCTAACATGATCACGCTAAGGCTACAGATTAGACCGAGCTCCAACTAACTCGGTTCTTCCTTTCACTGTGTGTACCTCGGTTTCTCCTGCCAAGACCGTGCTAACCATAACGAGTTTGGACCGAGCTAATCCGTAGCAAGGTCCTGAGAAAAGTTCAAAATACCTTGGCTCAGAAGGCTTGGACCGAGCTAAATGCTATCACTCTGCCAGTGTTGACCGAGCTAACTTCAAAGCTCTTTCTAGACCGGGCTAACTACAAAGCCATTTTACTCAGCCTTTTTTACTGTGGCCTACAGAATGGCCCATTACCTAGCTCGGCCTATTACCTAGCTCGGCCCAATTTACAAACAAATTACCCTCTCAATTGCCCCTTAATTCCATCTGCGCAGCATGATAGGGATTATCTGTCACCAACCGAGCTAAAAGCTTTAGCCTTTTAACCGAGCTAGATTCACATCGGGCTACCAATCTGTTCGGTCAAAACGTCTCTTCAGTCGCTGTAACTGAATCGCTTCTCATTCCAAAAGACACATGGCAAACTCTTATTGGCACAACGCAGCTGTCCAGCCGTCTTTGTACTTCGCAATATTTGAACAGTCCCGCCTAAAAGCCTTACACCAAGCAAAAACCCTATTTTTCGAATCATTTCTCTTGCACTATTCACCATCTCTCTCTTTCTCTCTTGTTCGAGCCTCCATTCCTGCAACCACTATTTTTTACGGAGCTCGTGTTCTTCCTTGCAACTTGGATCTTCATCGACTTGCCTTCATTCTTGTAAGTAACTTAATCCTCTTTGTTGATTTCGTATTCGTTTTGTACAACATAGCATGCGTGTTTGTATGTTTTTCAAAGCACATACCATTTTTGCTTTCATTTTTCTAAAAAAACCTTTGTAACATAACCACTGTATACATGAATAACCTGGAAAATGGTGGTTTTGATCCAAAATCACACTCCAACCGAACTAGGATACTATTTGTATTAGGTGCAAGTTTAGCCAAACTAAACAACCGAACTAAAACTTCACGCCATACTTGTAGTTACAATAGGTCTGAGTACCTTTTGCTTTACTTAGCCGAGCTAGTAAATTGCCTTAGTTTCGCGCAATACCGCGCTTAGAAAGCCTCAACCACCGACCGGGCTATAACTCGGGGCTAAACCAGCTCCCTTAGTAAAAATCGAACTAAGAATGCTACCCCAATAGCTCAAACCGGGCTAAAAATGTGTAGTTTCCCATGTAGCCGAGGTAAGACAACTATTCTACCTTGTTTGTTTTTAGCACGGTCCAACAAGCTGTGCTTAACACTTTTCCCTTTTGCAGACGTAGGTTGCCAGGCACTCCCCTGAAGGCTCAACCGAGCTACTTAGCGCCATCTCAGCACCGAGCTAACACTTGTGGATAATTTATACATAATTTAAACCCATATGGGAAAGTATAGGTTTTTAGTAAACTCCCTTGGTGCCATGGCCGAGTTCCGAAGGGAGTATAACATTCCTGACGATATCCAACTTAGCCTAGTCGAACTGGATATTACACTCTAGGGTAAACCAAGCTTTGTTCCTTTCACCCTTCTTTCTATTGTAGAAACCGGCCTACGATTCCCCGTACAGCCCCTTCTCTGTGAATTCCTTAGACAAACCAACCTTTGCCCTACCCAGCTTTCAACAAATTCATACCGTATAATAAATGGCATTGCCAAGCTAAACCGCCGGGCTGGCCTTAATCTCGATTTAGCCGAGCTCTTCCACCAATATTCCATAGGTCAAATGAAGATGGCTGGGTTTATTATTTAAGAATAAGACGCCGGCGTGAAAAGATAATAAAGAATACCCCGGACAAAGATGTAAACGATGATGATTTCTTCTGGGTTTCTGGGAACTTCGAAGACCATGAAGCCTAGATCCCGGGCGACCGAATAAATTGGAATAAATGAGTCACTGGTATAACTACCTCGGCTTAGTTTTCTGATTTCTTTTACCTCGGTTTTCTTTGTCTTGAACCGTACTAACTGTTGTCTTTTTTACTTCATGTAGATTTGAACTTCCTCAAGTCCCAGTACAGCTACCCTGATTTGAATACACTTGGTGCCGCACTACGATATCCCGATCGGAGCTGGGCCGAGCTACTGAATTTTGAACCGACATATCGATACAGCAGCCGCCGGAACGCCAGGGTGACCGACTTCCTCCTTGAGCCTTCACTGGAGCCAGATCCATCCTTGCCTCAAATAAACCTCATCCCACTAACCGCCGAACAAGAAATGGCAAAGAAGCGAGCCGTAAGAGCCCTCATAACCGAGACAAACCAGCCCGAGGTACCACAAGCTGGTCAGACACAGGAGACCATGGTAGCCCTACCATCTCATCAGCCCTCGTCATCGCGCCCAAACAAGCATGCTCGGACTTCCACAACCGAGCCACGCCTTGTTGATGAAGAGGACACCATTCTCCCACAATCCACACCACCAAGCCCACAACCGGAGCGCTCTGACCGAGCTGGCTCCTCCAAGTCGGTGCCAAAGGTCACTTTTAAGAACTGCGCTATCACTGACTCCGATTCAGTGGTCGCGAAAAAAGATCATTTGCTGGCCTTTAACCTGGCCAAGAGCGTCTGCCTTCCAACCGATATGGATCATCACGATCATCTTACCGAACTGAAGGCCATTCGCTCGGCTACAAAGTCCATGGTGCTGGTAAGTTCACTTTTTTCCTTCTCCAAACTTCCTCATCTTTTATCTCGGTTTACCTCAAGATCTTTCTCACTTCTTGCAGGCCTTACAGAAGAACCATGTCGCACACAAACGCGTACTAGAACTCTGAAAAACCACAAGACAAGCCATGGTAGAGGCCGATGCTACAGAGCGAAGTAGCCAGGCTTGCTGGCCTAGTTACTTCGGCTAATGCTGATAAGCAAAAGGCTCTGGCCGTGATGAAAGATAAATATTTGTGCGAGCTAGCCAAGCTCGAGGGCAAGAAGGACACTGAAATCGCCGAGCTCAAGAAAAAAGCGGAAGACGCAGAAGACCGTGGCTATAAGGAGGGCGAAGCCACTTATATCAAACAATGCGAAGCTGCCAAGGATATCTTCTTCAAGTGTGGGTGGAAGGCTGCGGTGGCTCAACTTGGTCAAGGTCCGGAGACCGAGGTCTTCCAAAACCCTCTCCCACATTACATACCTGGCTACATGGTGGAGTACGCCACAGCTATCCAACAACAATTTCTTCAAGAATGGGAAGAAGATGAACAAGAAGAAGAAGAAGCAGAGCCCCAAAATGCCCCGGTCGTCGTCAATGATCCTGTCGTTCAGTTAGCTCAGGTGGAGCCACCAGTGAAAGACCTGACAACCGAGCTACCACCTGAAACCAGGCTCCAAGTTGAATTGGATGCGGATCTTGATGACTTGTTTGCTTGACTTTGTATTTTCTTCTTTGTTTTTCCTTTTGGAAAGAAATTGTAACCGGACTGAGGCCCCCCCCCTTTTGTACTTGATTTGAATCTTCAATGAAATCCTCTTTTGTTGCAGCTGTTGTTTCGGCTTACTTTTATGCTTGCCTTTACTTCCTAAATGTAATCTAAATGTAGTGTAACATTTTCCAACTGAGATAAATATCTCGGTCTTAGCTTTGCAATCTATCTAGTCATACTTGCCAACCTCTTCAGCCTGGGTTTTTTACCTCGGCTGAAGATCATTAAAAATTGTTATTCTAGCCAACCCCTCTTCAGCCTGGATCCTTATCTCGGCTGAAGAGTACTAAGTGTTGGTTTTTCCAGCCAACCACTCTTCTGCCAAGATCCTTATCTTGGTTGAAGAGTACTCAAAGTTGGTTTTTCCAATCAACCACTCTTCTGCTAAGATCCTTCTCTCGGTTGAAGAGTACTCAAAGTTGGTTTTTCCAGTCAACCACTCTTCAGCCTGGATTTCTATCTCAGCTAAAGAGTACTCAAAGTTGGTTTTTCCAGCCAACCACTCTTCAGCCTGGATTCTTATCTCGGCTAAAGAGTACTAAGTGTTGGTTTTTCCAGCCAACCATTCTTCAGCCTGGATCCTTACCTCGGCTGAAGAGTAATAAGTGTTGGTTTTTCCAGCCAACCACTCTTCAGTCTGGATTCTTATCTCGGCTGAAGAGTAATAGGTATTGGTTTTTCCAGCCAACCTCTAAGTTGGTTATTCCTGCCAACCCAGAGTAAAGTGTTTGGTTATTCTAGCTAAATGTCCTGCAACCTGGATCCTTATCCTGGGCTTAGGAGAAGTGTTGGTTTTTCCAGCCAACCTCTAAGTTGGTTATTCCTGCCAACCTAGAGTAAAGTGTTTGGTTATTCTGATCCTTATCCTGGGCTTAGGAGAAGTGTTGGTTTTTCCAGCCAACCTCTAAGTTGGTTATTCCTGCCAACCTAGAGTAAAGTGTTTGGTTATTCCGACCAAACGTCCTGCAGCCTAGATCCTTATCCTGAGCTTAGGAGAAGTGTTGGTTTTTCCAGCCAACCTCTACATGGGTTATTCCTGCCAACCTAGAGTAAAGTGTTTGGTTATTCCGACTAAACGTCCTGCAGTTTGGATCCTTATCCTGGGCTTAGGAGAAGTGTTGATTTTTCCAGCCAACCTCTTCAGCGCTGATCCTAATCTTAGCTGAAGAGAGTGCAAAGTTGGTTTTTCCGGCCAACTATGCTGTCAATGCCCCTAACTCACTAAAATAACTCTTACAGTAGAAAACATTTGTACTGAAAAAAAAAACTATGTGTTTTATTGAGGAAAAGAAAAAATTACAAGTACTCTTAAAGAAAAGCTAAAAATAAAATAATTTGAGATTGGCAGTGTTCCATGGCCTGGGAATGACTTTGTTATCCTCATCTTCCAAGTGGTATGCCCCTTTTCCCGCTAATCCAACCACTTTGTAAGGTCCTCCCCAATTGGGCCCTAGTTTGCCATCTCCTGGTACCAGGGTGTTTCCCATTACTTTGCGCAGCACCCAATCTCCAATCTTGAATTGCCTTGGATACACTGTCTTGTTATACTTTCTGGACAACTCTTGCTGGTACGAGGCAATGTAAACCAGTGCTCTTTCTCTTCTTTCTTCCACAAGGTCGAGTTCCAAGGCAATGGCTTCTCCATTTAGGTCTGGATCAAAATTTTCACTTCTAATTGTAGGGAGGCCAACTTCTAGTGGGATAACTGCTTCCATGCCATAGGCCAAGAAAAAAGGTGTTTCGCCAGTAGACCACCGAGGTGTGGTACGGTAAGCTCATAAAACACAAAGGAGCTCCTCCGCCCACTTACCTTTTGATTTCTCTAACCTTTTCTTTAATCTATCCAAGACGACCTTGTTTGATGCTTCCGCCTGGCCATTTGCTTGGGGGTACGCTGGTGTAGAATTGTAGAATTCTATCTTGTACTCTTCACAAAAGCCTCTAAAAATTTTGCCGTTGAACTAACTGCCGTTGTCAGATATTAGAGCTTTTGGTATGCCGAACCGAGTGATGATATTCTGCCAAACGAACTTCTTCACATCTTTCCCCTTTGTTGATGCTAGTGTTTCTGCCTCCACCCACTTTGTGAAGTAGTCTGTTGCTGCAAGAAAGAACTTTCTGTTGCCGGGTGCCGTTGGAAGTGGTCCTACTATGTCCAATCCCCACATTGCGAAGGGTTATGGGCTAGTTAATGGTAGTAGTTCTCTAGCTGGCTGATGTATCTGGTGTGCGAACTTCTAGCATTTCTCGCACTTCTTGACATATTTCTCTGAATATGCTTGCATGTAAGGCCACCAATATCCTTGCGAAATTGCTCTGTAAGCCAATGATCTTCCTCCTTGGTGGCTTCCGCATACACCTTCATGTACCTCAAACAAGAATGCCTCAACCTTGCTTGGATGAACACACTTTAGGTAAGGTCCTGTAAAGGATTTCTTGTACAAGGCCATTGATGGGGAGAGCCAAAATCGCTGTGACTTGGCTCTGATTTTGTTAGCTTCTTTCTTCTCTTCAGGTAAGACGCCGTCTTTTAAGAATAGTATGATGGGATCCATCTATGAAGGGCCTAGCTTGGCACAACATACCTCTTCTACTTCGGGTTCTTCAATACTTGGTCTTGGTAGGTAGTCAATCAGTAACGGATGAGGGATGGATGTATCTGTCATCGAAGCGAAACCTGCTAGTTTGTCCGCTCTACTGTTTTCTTCCCTGCCGATCTGCTCTATCCGCACTACTTCAAATTTCTTGATCTCTTTTCTGACTAACTCTTGGTACTTAGCCATTCTATCGTCCTTTGCCTCGTAGTCGCCTGAAATTTGGTTTACCACCAGCTGTGAGTCACTGTAAACCATTAGCTCGGTGGCCTTCATGTAGAATGCTGATTTTAGTCCTGCTAAAAGTGCTTCATACTCCGCCTCGTTGTTTGATGCTAGGAAGCCAAGGTTGACTGCTTGTTCCACTACCAGGCCATCTGGTGAGATGAGGACTATGCCAAGTCCTGCACCGTGCCTGTTAGATGCTCCATCCACAAAGAGCTTCCACATCTCTCCAACGAATAGCTTCTAGCAGGTAGAGGGATCAGATGATGCCTTGGGGTCCTGAGTGTTGCTGGTGTTTTCTTCAAAGTCCACACTTACTGTTTGCCCCTCACTGTCTAATTGTACCAAGTCTTTTTTTGTTGATGAGTCTTTGCTTGGTGCAGCATGGTTTGTTTCTTCCTTACTTTGTTCACTCTGGTCTGTCCTGAAATGTGGCTGGGTATCCTGTATTAGGGGTTGCGCTATTCCAGCGTCACTTTCTATCCCTATTTCGGTTGTACCAGTTAAGTCAACTGGGTAGACGTGATAGCTTCCTGGTGTGAACTCTGCCATAAAGTCTGCCAAAGCTTGGGCTTTTATTGCGGTTCTGGGATGAAACTTAATGTCAAATTGTCCCAGCTCCACTGCCCACTTTAAGATTCGTCCGGAAAAGTTCGCCCTCTCAAACAAAGCTTTTAATAGAAAAGCTATGAGGATGATTATAGTGTGGGCGTAGAAGTAATGCAACAACTTCCTTGATGCCATCATTAAGGCTAAGGCCAGTTTTTCCAGTGGTAAGTACCTGGTTTCTACACCCAGCAATGTCTTGCTGACATAAAAGATGGGCAGGTGTTGGATTCCTTCCGCTCTGACCAACACCGCGCTAACTGCGTGCTGTGAAACAGCCAGGTACAAAAAAAGCTCTTCTCCAGGTATTGGGGTCACTAGCAAAGGTGGAGAAGACATGTATTCTTTCAAACTTTCTAGGGCGCGGTCGCATTCTTCGTCCCACTCAAACTTGGCCTTTAAAGCTTGAAAAAATGGTCGGCATCTGTCTGACGACCGACTTATAAACTGGTTGAGCGCAGCCGCCATGCCGGTGAGATGCTGCATTTCTTTTACTAAGTTGGGCCTTTCTAGATGCCGGATTGCTTTGATCTAAGAGGGGTCTGCCTCTATACCTCGGTTGGTCACCATGAAGCCTAGGAATTTGCCTGATCCTACTCCGAACGCACACTTAGACGCATTAAGGCACAACTTGTGTTTCTTCAGGATCTGAAACATTTCACCTAGGTCCCTAAGATGGTCCTTCTCATCCTTGATTTTGACCACCATATCATCTATGTAAGCCTCCATTGTTCTGCCTAACAATGGTTCAAACATCTTAGTGATCATCCACTGGAATGTTGCCCCTGCGTTTTTCAGGCCAAAGGGCATGACCTTGTAACAATACAGTCCTCTCGGCATTGTGAAGGATGTGACCTCTTGGTCTGGTTCATATATGGCGATCTGATGGTAGCCTCTGTATGCATCAAGAAAGCTGAGACAACTATGCCCTGCCGTTAGGTCTACCAGTTAGTCTATCTGTAGTAGGGAAAAGTTGTCCTTTGGGCATGCCTTGTTGACTATTTTGTAGTCCACACAGACACGCCATTTTCCATTCTTCTTTGGTACCACCACTGTATTGGATATCCACTTGGAATAGTGCACTTCTCTTATGGCTCCTGCCTCTAGAAGGTTTCCCACTTCTTCTGCCACTATCTCGGCGTGGTGGAGTGCTGATCTGCGAGTGCGGTGAATAATTGGTCTGGCAGGTGGGTGGACGTTCAATTGGTGACAGATGAAGCTTGGGTCAATGCCATGCATGTCATACGGTGTCCAGGCAAACACTTCGATGTTAGAGGTCAAGAATTCCATGACCTCTATTCTCTCAATGCTAGATATAGATGAGCCAAGCAAAAAGAACTTATCTGGGTTCTTTTCATCTATTCTTACCTGTACCAAGTCTTCCACTTCCTTCTGCTCAGCGGTTTTGCCAACATCCGCGAACAATTCATTGCTCTCTGATTCTTCCACCATCTGTACAAACCCCTTGCAGCTCGGCTGCCATTTACTGTGACGAAACATTGCTTGGACATAATTTGGTCTCCATAGACCTCTTCAATTACTCCGGCTTCGTTGGGGAACCGCAGTACTTAATGGTAGGTTGATGCTACAGATCACATGGCATGGAGCCATGTCCTTCCCAAGATGATGTTGTAAGTGGAAGGGACCTTTAACACCCAGAATTCCACTTGTCTCGTCATGCTTCCTGCTCTGACTGAGAGGATTATCTTGCCCACTAGTCACTCTAGCATTGAGTTGAATCCGATTAGGGGAGATATTGTGGGCGCCAAGTCTTTGTCCTCCGGTTTCAATTGTTTGAAGGTTTCGTAATATATTATTTCACATGAGCTCCCCTGGTCAATCAAAATCCGTTTGATGTCGTAATCCTTGACGTGGAGTGTGACGACCAGTGCATCATTGTGAGGGCAATATATCCTTGCCAAGTCTCTATCTGAAAAAGATATGACGTTTGTTGCCTCTGTTCTCCCCTTTTTTGTGGTAGGTTGTGTACTTAGTACCTCCCTTAAGTGCTCAGCCTTTTTTATCATACCCCTGAGCTCACATACCCGCTCAAGCTCGAATACCCCATGGATCACGTTAATCACGCTTTGAGGTGGGGCATCGATTGGCATGCCGTTTGGGTTGTCATGGCTCTGGGGGGCTGGCTGCGTCCCTCTTTCTATGTACCAGTCCAGGTGCCCCGCTGCCACTAACTCCTCCAAGTGCTGCCTTAATAGCATGCAATTTTCAGTGCGGTGCCTTTTTTCCTTATGGAAGGTGCACCGGGATCTTTCGTCATAGTCCTTCTAGGCTTCTTCCAACTTGGCTGGCCATCTGACGAAGGGTTCATCGCGTATCTCACTGAGAATCCGATAGATCGGTTTCTTGAATACCGTGGTAATGGCAGTGCAGACTCTCAACCATCTTTTATCTTGGTCCTCCCCATTGTCCCGCCTATCTCACCCGTTTCTGCTTGGACGTTCTACCGCATTGACTTTTGCTGAAGTCTTTTTATCGGGCATTACAGTTGGGCCCGATTTTGTTTTAGCACGGGCACTATCCTCCTACACCCGAATGTGCTAGTGTACCCTCTCCATTAAGGCCTCCATTGTGAGGGGGGGCGTCATGGTAATTGAGTCCCTCAGCCTGTTTCCGACTGGAAGACCTCTTTTGTACTGTGCGATGGCGAGATTTGTGGAACAATCTCCAATTTGATTGAAGGTCTCCTAATAGTGACTGTTGTATGACCTCAACGACTCCTTGTCGCCCATATCAATGGAGAGTAGCTGATCGATCTCCACTGGCGTCTTGGTGTTCGTTCTGAACCTAGTTACGAATGCTTCTACCAATTGCGCCCATAAGGCGATGCTGCCTTCTGGTAGCCTTTCGAACCAGGTTAAACCTAGGTCGCCAAGGCTGGATGGGAATAGGATGCACATTAAAGCTTCGTTCCGTCGGTATACTGCCATTACCTGGCGAAAGTGGCTTAGGTGCATATAGGGATCCGTCTTCCCCTCATACGTGGTGAATTTGGGCTGAAGGAAGCCTAAGGGTAGGGGCGCATTCTCAATCGCTGGAATGAATGGCGAGGTCTGCAGCCTTGCTAACACCTTGTCTGTTGGTTCGTAAGCTATGCGCGGTATTGGCATTCCTACCTCGACGCTTCCATGCGTCTGAGGAGCCAACCGCTGAAGGGCTGAGACTCTGCGAGGGTTGCGTGCCCTTGTATCCTCCTTCTATCGTGCCCTTTCTTCAAGCACAGTTCGTAAGTCGGATGACCTAGGCAACTCCATTTTCCTGGATGATGTCTGGTACGTGCGTGAGGGTCGATAAGTGCTTCTTTCAGTGTATGACCTCTCAGTTCTCGTTCTCTCAGACCTGGAGTAACGAGTCTTGGAAGTCCTAGATTGAGTGTCATCTGTCCTGAGGCTATTACTCTTTGCTTGCGATGGTGTGGTATGCCTACCCCGATCTTCAGAGTGGCGAGGGGGCGTCTTGCTTTTGCGCCCCTCTCCTGTCGTCACCCCTTTTTCTTTGATCTGGCGCTTCATAGACTCCATGTCCGCTGCCATCCTCCATATTAACTCGTCAAGTTCCTTCACACGGTCCTCCAGAACTTGAGGGTCGATCATCTACCTTTGTCTCTCAGGACTTTGCGAGCGAGAGCGACGGGGGCTGTTAGTTTGCCTCCCCCTCGCATCCCTCCTGGGATTCTGTCACTGGGGTTCGTCATGGGAGGGATAGAAGGTAAGCCTTCATGCCTTCCACCCCCCTCTGGGGTTTGTCCGCCGATGGCAGATTGCGGCAAATCTTCGTTGTGCGCCATTGCTCTCAGTTAGCGAGAAAAACTTGATCAAGAGGTTTTGTTCGTGATTGAAATTCCCACAGACGACGCCAATTGTACGAGCATGAAATATTGTTCTCGTGTTATCCTATTGATCAAGATTGCGCTCCTCCGTACGTCGTCGCTTTACTCCCTGAAAACACAAACGTGAGCTAGCTGGCGGGTGTGTGCCGGATACCTCTTCGATGCCTAAGTCAGCAAAATAGACAAATAAACAAAAGCTCTGTGTATTCGGGAATCAAAGTTGTGTTACCTCTTCCATAGGTTATGCTATGACCTTTTATAGGTTCCGTGTGGTACAATCCTAGTAGGACTCTTATTCCTCCATGCATAGTCCTCCTAGGAATCATACTCTAGAAAGATAATGCTTATCCTTCAACACCCTCCTCACTACTTAAACCAAGTGAGATGGTTTTACCATGGTTGGATGTCAATACGACCGAGCTAACATGATCATGTTAAGGCTATAGATTAGACCGAGCTCCAACTAGCTCGGTTCTTCCTTTTACTGTGTGTACCTCGGTTTCTCCTACTGAGATCGTGCTAACCATAACGAGTTTGGACTGAGCTAATCCGTAGCAAGGTCCTGAGAAAATCTCAAAATACCTTGTCTCAGAAGGCTTGGACCGAGATAAATGCTATCACTTTGCCAATGTTGACTGAGCTAACTTCAAAGCTCTTTCTGGACTGGACTAACTACAAAGCCCTTTTACTCAGCCCTTTTTACTGTGGCCCACAGAACGGCCCATTACCTAACTCGGCCCAATTTACAAACAAATTACCCGCTCACTTATATAGTCAAGCTAGACAAAATTTTTGAGTACAATTAAGGGTAGTTTGGGATAATATAAATAAGTATATTTTTTGACTTTTTATAAAATATGGGCTGGGTATGGGTTGAGTTTGAAGTAATGTGTTAGAGAGGTGATGTGACTTAAATAAGATGATGTGACTTAAACAAGATAGTGATTTTTTTATTTTTTGACTTTTTTAGATCATACCAAACAATGCCTTAATTTTCGGACTAGATTGGAGATAGAGTTTTAGCTTAGCCCAGTCCAATCCGTACATTTCCCAAAAAGGGATATTTAGCTAAAAGTCCCTCATTGGTCCACTTTCAAGTGAAAAGGACAGTCCAAACATTTTTAATTTATTAGTCCCTAGACAAGAAACACCTCTTTCATCAAGGACAAACAAATTTGTTTTCATTTTTTTTATAGACAATCTTACACTTAGTAACCATTTTTATATTTCAAATTTTATCTATATATTGGTTTTTAATAAAATTAGTAGTTTTAGAATGGGAAAATTAGTCTAGAGTCTCTCTCCCACTTTTCGTAATAGAAGAGATCCACAAAATTATTTTTTCATGTCTAAGGTCCCTAAACATATATCAGAGAAATTTGACTCTTTGTCTCTCTTCCTCTACTACAGAGCAGCACTTCCTCTCTCTCTCTCTCTCTCTGAAACCCTAGAGAGAAGAGATGGGCAAAGTCGATCGAAACCAGACACTCCAAGATCCAACTCTCTCCTCTCTCTTCGCGCACCAAAAACCCCTCTCTCATTCTCACCAAAAAATGGCGTCTAAAACCCTAGTTCGGACCGAAGCTTCTTTGATGAACCGATTGTTGAATCCATTACTTCAGCAACAGTAGAAGAATACAAACTCCAATTGTTGAATCCGTTGCTTCAGCAACACTAGAAGAACACAAGCTCAAACCATCTGATTGCATCAATGATTTTCTCCCTTTCTTTATCTCAATCTGCCGGAGCGGTGTCCTCACCTTAAGAAGCGGTGTCCTCACCTTAAAAAAGAATGCAAGAATGACGGGATCGGATTGGGTTCACAATCCATTTCTCCGATTCTTCTTTCCCAACAGTACTCTCTCTATATATTTTTTATTTTTATTTTGGTGGATTGTTTGTCTGTATTACAAATTATAATGTCAAAGATTCAAATTGTGTTGTTAAAACAATCGAAAAAGAGTGTAATTTGACATTTGTGAGCTCTATAGTTGTAGAATCTGATTATTTCTTGGCATGAATGCAGTGATCAATGTTACTGAAGCGTTAGCTATGGGGATTTTTAATTTCTACCTTGTAAAATATGTGAATTGAAATTTTGTATCTTGGGATATTTCTTTGGAGAGTGAGAAGTATATGTAAGGCAGAGAAATTTGAAATTTCTTTGGGGAGTCCATGAAAGGCTAAAGAGGCCAGAGAAATTTAAAATTTCTCTAGAGGGGTAATTTTGTGAGAATACCGGTGAAGTCAAAAAAAATTTCAAATTTCTCTGGAGTGTTAAGTCCATAAGAGACAGGAAGGATAGAGAAAATTCTCTATCAAAAGCTTCTTTTCTTTTTCTTTTTCTTTTTTTTTTTTTTTCATTCATTCACCAAATCTCAATTGCATCTATAAACACCATTACATTGGATGTGAGTTTACTTATGATTGTTTATTTTCCCTTCCTTTCTCAAATCAGAGAAATTTAAAAGTAGCTGTGAGAATTTCCCAAGCTACAAGTTTCTCAATGAAATTTCACACAATTGTGAGAGATGCTCTCAAAGCTTCTTTCACAGAACCAAAACCGACAACAACGCTTCATATATAAATCAAAGAATTAATTACAAATTTCTCTAGAGATGTAATTTGTGAACAGGCAGAGAAATTTCTCTGGGAGAGTGGGAAGTATATGAAAGGCAGAGAAATTTACAGTGGGAAGTTTAGGGAAGGTCAGAGAAATTTTCAATTTTCTCTGTGACATGAATTTTCTCTAGACCAATTTTATCTGGATCAACTTGAGGGACCTTAGATATTATAAAAACATTATATGTCCTTTATGCTATAAAATCTTAATACGAGAGACCTTAAAAAATAAAAAATAAATAAAAAAAGCCCTTTTAGAATCTTCTCGTCAAGATCTATTGAATAATTTCCATGTTAGCTATGAAATTCTTTAAAAAAAATCATAATTTTTTTCCTATTAAAACTAACGTTAAAATTTTACTTTTGATCAAAATAAAATTTATTATGAAACAAAGTAAAATTTTATTGTTTATGTCAACTACGACAGTAAATTTTTTTTTTATGAATTTTATAGTCAACCCGAATCTTGTTTGATAGATTTTGAAAAGAGAATTCTAAAAATATTAATTTTATTAAAATGTAACATTTAAATTAAAATTTAAATATTAAATTAGTTAATAAGAATATTTTGGTAATAGTTGTGTGTACTGGACTTTTTAAGAAAAACTTTTTATGATTATTCTTAATGCATTAAAGTTTTATTATGATGGGGCTTTGACCAAATTCTCTATTAAAAAATATTAATTTTATTTTTTGTATTATTTAGTTAAAAAAATTAGAAAAATAATAAAAGATATGTATATATATAATTCCTTCTATAACTTAAACTAAAACACTTCTTAAAAGATTTTATTTATTTTATAATTGATTTTATTAATATTTAATTTTAAATTATTATTAAAATAATTTAAATAATTTAATAGATCTTTAAGACGAAAAAATAAATTAATTAAAAATTCATATTTATTACATTAAGTGGATGAATTTGAGATTTAAATATTTTTTATGACCAAGTTTAAAATGATTTGGATTTAAGTTTTAGATATTTTTTTATGACCGGATTTAAAATGATTAGGTTAAGACTTATATCGGGTTAGAACGAATTTAAAATAACACATACTTATATTATATAATATTCATTTAATCCGAATCTGATCAAGTTTGATGTTTATCCATCCCTATTACATTAAATAAACTCTACATTAAGCTTCGTATGGGGAGTGATTATTTTAACTAAAAAATCAAAAAATCAACTAACTTGCCATATTATCTTTCTATTTTTTAAAAAATTTTTTATAAAAAATTAAAAAATTACTAAAATAACACGTTTACAAACGCGATCTAATAAAAAATTGACCATTCAAATTTGGGAGCAGCTTTGATGGCTTTACGCTTGAGCCGACCCGGTATATGCCAAACACCCAATGGAATGACGGAGGGAACAAGTAGCTGTACGAAAATTTATTTGATGGTTTAGGGGCGTCAGTTGACTATATTTTTAAAGTTATGCTAAGGATTTTATATAATTTATTAAATTTTTTATCAAATTTTTTATATAAATATGAAACTTACACACATATAGGGGTTGTTTAGGATGATTTAAATAAATATATTTTTTAACTTTTTATGAAATATAAGTTAGTTTTGGATTGAGTTTGAAGTGATGTGTTAGAAAGGTGATGTGATTTAAATAAAATGATGTGACTTAAATAAAATAGTGACTTTTAATTTTTTATCTTTTCAAGACATGCCAAACTTGACCGTAAATTTATATAAGTCTCATATTTATGTGAAAATTTTGATAAATTATTTGAAATATCAATCACCAATTGACATCATCTGCTTTTGTTACTCATCACAAAATTATGAATCTCTTTTTTTTACTAATCATAATGCATAAGAGGTATCATGCGATTATGTCTAAAATCACCGAGGGTTGGTTTGGGAAGTGGATTAGTTTTTTGATTTTTTGGTTTTTTTTATTATTTTAGCATGTGTTAAAAAACTTGATTTTGGAAGAATTTTTTTGACTTTTTTAACTTTTTTTTGTAAGAAAAGAGTGTAATAATTATGAATTAAATGTAATTTTTATTTATTGTGACTAAAATAACTTATTTTATTTTTTTATGACTAAAATAACCTAAAAAAACACTTACAAAATTACTTCCCCAACGGTGCCCAAGTAACTTCTCCAACTCCAATCAACAGATGTCACTGTTCTCAAAAAAAAAAAAAAAAATCAACAGATGTCACATCAATCACTCTTTTGGGTCTAAAAGATAGAGAATAGAGCCAAGATATTGTTCATTGCCTCCCAAAGCACTGACGCGGAGTTACAAGAAAAGAATTATTAAAAAAAGAAGCAAAGCATAAGGATTACAAAAATGATTCACCGGGTACCTTTGTTGGGTATTGTTAAACTTGTTCTTCTATCTATGGTCACCACATCCATTCTGTACAAAATGAAAACAAAAAATAAATTAACTTTTAAAAATTAATTTTACACATTTCAAAATATTTTATATATCTTACATATACTTTATATATTTATTATAAGGGTAAATTATAGTAACATCTTTTGAGATTTATTTTAATATAAATTTTTTCCTCACATTTTAGAAATCATATTTTCCTTCCTCAGATTTATATTCACATTATTAATTGTCCCATCTGTTAATTTATTGTTAAATAATTAATATTTTTTTTTGCTAATGTCTTCAATTAAATTTTTTTAAAGGGGTTTTTAACGATAACCCCTTCATTGAAAAAATTTAATGAAAAGAAGATAAATGTATTTACTTTACTGGAATAAGGACAATCTACACGCCATGCTCACAGAATTCATGTGTCACTAACCAAAATGCCTTTATATATATATATATATATTGGATTGGCACAGGTGTATCCAGATCAAGACTAGACTAATTTTCGGAGTACACAGGTTCTCGGTATGGAGTTTTCCATAAGTGCATCATAATTAATTCAAGAGATTTTTTCTCAGTCCGATGACTCTAAGAAATTGTTAGAACTCTAGAGGTTTCGATCCTTAAACCTTGGAGGGAGCATACCCCCAACATTCAAGACTTTGTCATCAAGCCAACCCCTTAAGATTGCCCTTTTACATTTTTTTTAACTTTACAACTCTATCATTTTTTATATAGATGCGTATTTTTCAATGTTCTTTTTATACATATAGTGTGCTTGTTTGGCAGAGCTTAATTACAGCTTATTTCAGCTTTCAGCTTAATTTAAGCTATTTTGATATGTTTGATTTAGCTTATAGCTTATAGCTTATAGCTTTTTGGAAGTTAGAAATCAGCTTATTCTTTGAGTGGAGCAGGAGATGCTTTAAGAATAAGCTGGAAATCAGCTTAAGCTGAAAGTTATAAACTATAATCTGTTTAGGCATAAGCTATAAGTACTTTATAGCTTTCTACCAAAACAGCCTTATGGATAACTTTGACAATGAGCAATTAATTTCCTTATTCTCAAAGCACTTATTTTCAACCCGACAAATTAATAATTTGTTTTGATATGTTTGGTTTAGCTTATAAGCTTAAGCTAAACCAAACATATCAAAACAATTAAATTTGGATATCTTTGAAAAAAATCTCTAACAAATCGTATTATAAGTCATTTAAGCATGTTATTATAAGTATTTTTTCACAAACCAAACAGAGCCAGTGATGGATGTACGGCAATGAACGAATTAATGAATGGTTGTTTATAGATATGAAATACTTGCACTGCTCTTTATTCTTCCACCAAGTAAAGAAAAGAATAACATATAGGGTAAAGGGTAAAGTACACCGATAGCTTTGCTCTTTATATCGTTTTGATTTTTGTAATTTTAATTTATTTAATTTTTTTCTTGAATTTTTTTTTATTTTTTGTCAATTTAATCTAATTAGTTACAATGATTTTAAAATGTTCATATTTTTAAGAATAAATTTACAAACTTTATAAATTTAGTGAGTTGACCTTAACAAACTTAGCGATTATTTTCTGTCAAAAACTCGAACAACATTATCAATTAGATAAAATAAATAAAATAAATAAGAGTAAATTATACAAATAATCCTTATAGTTTACACGATTTGTCAATTTGGTCTCTATTATTTCAATTTGCTCGATTTTACTCCTTAATTTAACAGATTGTATCATTTTAATCCAATAAATAACAGTTGTTAAGTTTGGTGGATGAAAAATCAAACTATGTGTCAATTTGGTTTCTATAATTTACACAATGTGTCAATTTGGTCCACATTAAAAACGAGCAAATTAAAGTAACAAGGATAAAATTGACACATTGTGTAAACAACAGTGGCTAAATTGATAAATTGTGTACACTTTCCGTCCACCAAACTTAACAATCGTTTTATATTCGACTAAAATGACACAATCCGTTAAATTAATGAGCGAAATCGAGCAAATTGAAACAATAAAGACTAAATTGACACATCGTTTAAACTATAAGGACAATTTGCATAATTTATCCCAAAAAAAAAAAAATAATTATGGGTTAAAATTGAATCAATTAAAAATATAGGGACCAAATGACATAATCGGTAAAACATAAGGACTACCAATGTAATTTACTCTTCAACTTAAAATGGTACATTGTGGAAGGGACCTACTATGGTGTTTCCAATTTTGTTTTTTTTTTTTTTAGGATAAAGATTTCTAATAAAATTATATATATATATAAATTAAATTGATTAAATAATCATTGCCACATAATTAACTCAGATTTATCTTTAAAAAAATTCATGATATATTCTCAAAATCATATTTGTTATTTACTTTTTAAAAATGTAAATATGATTTGATCCCGTTGTCATAATTATTTGATTAATCTAATTTTTTTTAATGAGTAATCTTCTTAAATGCCTTACAAGTTAAATGATTGGAAGCATCAAAGTTGATCTCATTGGCCAACAGCACCCGCCAGTTGGATGGAAATTTTGAATATGAGAGAATCCCTTTTTTCTTGATTAATAAAAAAGTACAAAATAAATTATTATAAGAGAAATTTTACTATACATTTTTAATTAGGGCAAATTACAAACACCCCCCTTCAGATTTAGTGAAAATACAAATTCTCCTCTGAAGTTTGAGAAATTACAAATTGTCTCCTGAGGGTCAAATTTTCATAACAAATTAGAAGAAATTAGGGGGAATCTGTATGAAAATAAAAATCTCAGGGAGCAATTTGTTATGAAAATATAAACCTCAGGGGGCGGGATGTAATTTTTCAAACCACATGGAGGAATATGTATTTTCACCAAACCTCGAGGGAGGTGTTTGTAATTTGCCCTTTTAATTATGTCATTTTTTTAAAAATTGTGATTAATTTTCTTATTTAACTATGTTATTATTTTAGTTATAACTCATGAGATCTTTAGTTAAGTGTTTAGTTATGATTTTTTTTTTTTTTTTTTAGGAGAGCAAATTACCCGTAAGTCCTCTTTAAAAAATTTGTATTCTATTTAATCTTAAAATCTTTTGGATAGACCCAAAGATCTTATATGTCTTCCTTCTTTTCTTTATCTCTCTTTCTGATATCTAGTGTAATAACCCCCGACTGATTATTAAATTATAACTAACTTGGTTATCTATAATATAAATTAAAAAAAATCGAATTTATTTTGTGTGGGATTGCATACTTTATGTGTTTTTTTTTTTCGTGTGTAATATCTTTGTGTGTTTTTTATTTTCAAAAATCAAGAATTGAAGCCTTATATCGGCCAGAAATTGATTAGTGTTTTGGTTAGTGGACTAGTTAGTTTTATTTATTTTGAATTATCCAATTTAAAAATTAAAATTAAATGTTTAAATAAATTTAAATATAAATAAATTTAACTTAATGAATTTTTTATATTTACAATAGAGGCCACTAACTTACTTAACCTAGGGATTTAGTCTGGGGAGAATTGATGAGAGGTTTTGAAGAGAGGCCAAAGATGGGAGAGTCGAGAGAGAGGAGAAGAAGGGAGAGACAACAATTTTTGAATTGAGGTGAATTCAAAATTGGAGTTTAAGATTGAAGGTTTAAGGTAATTCATCCTCTCTATTCATTCATCTTGGACTAGTTCTTCTTGGACTGATGGGATTTGGATTTGATTGATTATTGGTTTTGATGTTTTGATTGAGGGGAATAACATGAATGCATGAACATGCATAACATGAATGAAATTTTTTTGTTAAATAGTTGTTAACATTTTTGTTTTATTTTTATGCATGCTCTTGAATTTGTTAGAAGAGTTTAGGAAATCATGGATGGATTAGTGGATTGTAATGTATTTCAATTTGAAAGCTTTGATGTATTTGAAGTCATGCATGGAATTATTAATTGGTGCTCAAATGGATGGAATTGGTCAAGCAATGATTTTAATTTCTTTTTTATGATTTTTTGTTTTTAGTTTAAAATGTTTTTTTTGATTTTTTTAGTTTTTTTTTGGGGATCAGAATTTTGGGATTGAATTTGGTTCGAGCTCGAGAACAACTGAAATTCCAGATTTTTCTTCCTCGCCGAAATTAGCGATTCTTTATTTGCAATCTCAAATTTTTTTTGCATCGGATCTTTCGCCAACGAAGCGGCGATCGCTCGGCGCGCAAGATGCAAACGATCGAGATTTTTTCGTTTTCATCGATCGGCGAAGCCCGAGCCGCGAGAAGCCTTTTGTTTAACTTCGATTTATTTTTTCGAATCGATCGAAAGCGCAGCATCGCGAAAAAAAAATTTTCATCGTTTTTTTTTTTCGACGATCGGCCGAAGCGAATCGCCTGGTTTTAATTGGATTTCGCCGAGATCTCGCCGAGCTTCAAAGGATTCGCTTATGCCAACGATTTTTGTTCATTTTAAGGCATTTTTGCATCCACATTTTGTTCTAGGCATTCATCATTCATTGCATCCACATTTCATCCATTAGGTGTGAGGTTTGGGGGTTTAAGGTTAGATTTATTATCAATTGTTGGTGGTAGGTTATGCAGCATCAAATGCGTATTCCAATTGTGTATCATATGTGTGGAAGTCTTGTCACCCGCGACCCTCTTGGCTTTCCATTTCGGTCGGG
The DNA here is from genome assembly GCA_025200525.1 of Camellia lanceoleosa. Classification (NCBI taxonomy): domain Eukaryota; kingdom Viridiplantae; phylum Streptophyta; class Magnoliopsida; order Ericales; family Theaceae; genus Camellia; species Camellia lanceoleosa. The sequence goes on along the minus strand of CM045762.1, from coordinate 79,362,273 downwards.
CATCTAGTGACCATGTCTTTTTTCTTCTCTTTCTGTTTTTGATATACAGTTACCAGCGACCATCATCGATTGAGGTTTATGTTGGGGAATTTTCAAAATGTATAGTTTAATTTTTAGGTGCTTTAAAAAACCTTCCATGTTTTCTTTGGAAAGCATGAAATAAGCTTGGAGACTTTGTCCCACAATAGAAAGAGAGCAAAACACGGAGCACTTAATAAAGTGCTACATGGAATATTATTTTGAATATGGGATTATGGGATGAAAGCTAGTGTGCATGCACCCACACCGCAAAGCGTCGGCAGTGGGTTGTGTGGCGTTTGATGGCGCATTTTGCACTTTGAAAAGACGCATCGGCGCAAGGCACCATGAGGGCGCTTTCCTATATGCACCGGACAGGTTGGAGCGATGACGTGGACCTGACGTGGCATGGGTGACGTGGAATACAATCAACTTCACGTGGCAGTGACGTGTCGTCTGTTGGCAATGAGTCAACCAACTGATCAAATGGTTGTGTGTCCAATCTGGAGCGGGTTGATCATGGTCGTTGATTGGGGATGCGCGTGATCGTACGGATAAAATGGCATCCGATCATGATCAAGTGTGAATAGTCAAGGCATCTATTCGGTGTCAGAATGATCTGCACCATAGATCGTCGATCCAACCGTTAGATCTGATCGGATGCGATCAAGGGACGTGATCATTCGATCAGATCCATCAAGGCCTATAAATAGGCTACGAAATCAGCCATTTCATTCCATCCAAAATCCTAAAAATCATTCCTACAATTCTCTCTCTCTCTCTCTCTCTCTTGATTTTGAATTTTCAATCAAGAGTTTCTTAAGTAAATTTCTGTTTTTCTTATTAATAATCAAGTTCTGCATATTTGATTATCAGTGTCTTGATTTCTTGATTATATCAAAAGTGTTCTGATCTATTGTCGTCAGTGCAGACGTCGATAGACTAGATTTTTAGATCAGGCTTCATTGTATCCTGGAGCAAAATTTGTTGTAATCCCTTACACACCTTTTGGTGGGTACAAATATTGTCTTTAGGAAAACGACTTAGTAACGTGACTTAAAGCACTAATTTTCTGTTCTATATAGACAAGATCATTGCTAAATTTTGAAGACCCGAAGACCACCATGTGAAGAATTCAAGACCCTTTGTTCCAACAGTTTATCGACAACCACCGACCATTGACTCCTTACTTTGCCCTCACCGACGGCGTAAAAGATGAGTTTCTAACAAAAAAGATAAGTAGATCTACATCAAATCCGGTTAGATCTAAACCAAAAATAGTTGTCGGAGTATAATCATCTTTTTATATCTATCTCTTTCCTTTGATCCATCATTTTTTATACTTTTTCTCTGCTATATACTTCTCTTTTCCTATTTTAATGGGGAAAAAAAAAAACAAGTTCTGAACAAGTTGTTTTCGAATTTTAGTTATAGGCGGTGAAAACTGTAAAATTTTTCATTTTTAATTTTTTTACTGTTAAAAATCATGTTTTAAAACTATAAAATTTTAGAATTTCATAACATATTTTTCAATTTAATTAATAAGAATAAATGCTTAATAAGAATCACGCTTTGAAACTATAACAGTTTTACAGTTTCAAAGCTTGCTTTTTAGTTTGATTAATATTAGAAATTATTTGTTTAAACCCTACAAAAATTAAAAACTAACATATGTTTTTTCCCATTGTTATTGTTTATTGTTTTTGTGATTTTTTTTCCTTTCAATTTATCAATATTTAGCACATTTAGCTATATTTTTTTTTTCTAATTTCTCCATTTATTCTTTTTCAGGCAATATTCTGAACATTCTAGTGAGTTTCAGACGATATTCTTGACGTCCAACTAACGTTTTGGACATTCTGACGACTTTCAGTGGCGTTTAGAGCACTCCGACAATATTCCGATGAATTTCCAACGATATTCCGGTAATTTTCCGATAATGTTGAACAGTCCAGCTAGCCTCTGGTGACCATATGATGGAAGTCCGGCAGCGGTCGGATGAAACAACATTTTTTTAAAAAAATTTGAAAAGATTTTTAGTAATAATTAAAAATATATAGGACTAATTGGTACAAACATTTTTTTTTAAATTAAATAAATTTTAAACTTTATATATGAGACCCACCGATAAGTACCATTTTATTTTTAATTATAAGTCAAAAAATATAAAATTATGTCATTTTTTCTTTAATTATCTTTTCAATTATGTAGACAATTCTCGTTGACTAACGATATCATTACGAAGAATGCCATTTATCATGAAGTTTTTCTTTTAAAAAGTTATTTAAAATAAATTTATAATATATATTTAAAATTAGCAAAAAGTTGGTCACATCAGAAATAATTATGGATCATAAATATACATATTTTGAAGAAGTTGTGTACATACACCTAATATTTACATACACCTAATATTTACTTTGACTATTTGATGTTTGGGAATTTTATTTTATTATTTTTTTTGACTTTTCATTTTTAGTGAAAATTTAAAATAAAAAAAAAAATTTTAAGTTTTTGGGTTCTACTTGATTAGACAAACAAAAAAGTAAAAAATAAAATAAAATTTTGACAAAAAAAGTCCAAAAAACAAATTTTAAAGGCATAAATAATTGGCTTTTTTTTTTCTATTTGAATTTTTTTTTTAAATTTGTCTAAACAAGACAGAATAAAAATATTTGACATAATAAAAAAAATTACTAACAACAAAAAATAAATTAAATTTTTTTAAAGGTATATATGCCTAGGACTTCCCTTAAACAATTATCGCCTAAAGCAACAACTAAAAATGATGCCTTTCACATTTTATAATTTTTTTGTTGACATTTATATTGAAAATTTATTTATTTAACTTTTTGAGGTCTTAATCCTTCTTATGAATGACTTTTTTATGGGGAAACAACAATTACAAGTATTCTTAATAATATTTTGTAAGATATGCATAAAATCTAATCATTTTATATAATTTAGTACATCAATTAGACTGGTTTCTTCATTAGTTTGAGGGGGGAAATGGTTTGAAGAAGGGGAAAAAAAATTAGTATTACGTTTTAGTTTGACAGTGGGAAAATAATCTCATTTTAATGGTGGCAGTCTCTTATGTGTATTGTATAATTTTTTTTTTTTTTATGTTTGGTACAAGTCTTTTTTGTGTGTTAGACTTGCACCAAAAAAATATCTACCTATAATATAATTAATATAATTATTTTAAGACTGTTTCACTTATTTATAATGTTTTTTAAAAATAAAAAGTGTCAGAAGAGAGAGAAAGAGAATAGGTTAATTTTTTCAGAGAAGATAATCTTTTAATCATCTTATGTCTCTGCTAATAAGAAAATTATGTCTAAAAATCAAGCAGGTAATATTTTCTTCAGTACTGATACGTAACTCTAAAATAGTAGCTATAATGGGAGTTCTAATGAGGTGGAAGAGAGAGAGAGAGAGAGAGTAGAGAGTAGAAAGAGATAGAGAGAGGAGTGTGGACCCCCTCTTCACATGGATACTCTCAACATCATTAGAGCTGCATTAGAGCTCTTCAATTAAAGCTCTCAAATATTATTCTAATTTCCTTATATACATTGTTACTTTAGTACATTGTTTTTCCTTTTTTCTTTTTTCTTTTTTCCCTTCTTCAATTTCACATTACATCTATAGTTTGATAGAAAATATACAACAATTGGGAGACTTTTTCTGAGTTAGTGTGCCTATTTCAACTAATATATATATATATTATAGGTTGCTATCGGCCTGATGACCCACCTAACTAAACTCGATATCTTTAGAACTTGCAAAAAAATTTAGCCAATATGGACAAGCTAGACAAAAAAAAATTAGCCCATTTAATTTTCGGACTGGACTAGAGATAAAGAGTTTTAGCTTAGCCCAACCCAACCTGCCCATTTCCTAAAAATGGATATTTGGCCAAAAGTCCCTCATTGGTCCCCTTTAAAATGAAAAGGGCAATCCAAACTTTTTAAATTTATTAGCCCTTGGAGAAGAAGCATCTCTTTCATTAAGAACAAACAAATTTGTTTCTATTTTTTTTTAGATGATAATCTTCACTTAATAACAACTTTTATATTTCAAACTTTAAAATGATACTCTGATGATTTTTTTATCTATATATTATTTTTTAATAAAATTAATAGTTTTAGAATTCTCTCGTCAAAATCTGTTAAAACAATTTCCTGTTGGTTATGAAATTCTTTTAAAAAAATCGTATATTTTTCCTATTGAAACTAACGTCAATTGTAAAATTTTACTTTGAATCAATGTAAAATTTTGCTGTGAAACAGAGAAAAATTTTACTGTTTATGTCAACTACGTTGGTAAATTTTATTTATTTATTTATTTTTATGAATTTCATAGTTAACTTGAATTTTGTTTGATAGATCTTGAAGAGGGGATTTTAAAAATACTTATTTTATTAAATTCTGACATCTAAATAAAAGTTATATTATTTTAAAATTTAATATATCAAATTCGTCAAAGGATATTGTGGTAATAGTTATGTGTGCTGAACTTTTTAAGAAATTTTTTTTTGTGATTGTGCTTAATGCATTAAAGTTTTATTATGATGAGATTTTGACTAAATCCCCCATTAAAAAATATTAATTTTAACTTTTGTATTATTTAATTATAAAACAAATTAGAAAAATAATAAAAAAATACATATATATAATTCTTTCTATAACTTAAACTAAAACACTTCTTAGAAGGTTTTATTTATTTTATAATTGATTTTATTAATATTTAATTCTAAATAATTATTTAAAACATTTACATAATTTAATAGATCTTGAAGACGAAAAAATAAATTAATGAATAGTTCATATTTACTGAATTAAGTGGGTGGTGTACGAGCACGGAGTAATCTGTCTCGTATAATCCTATTAATCAAGTTTGCACTCCTCCAAACATCATCTCTTTACTGCCTGAAAACATAAACGTAAGTTAGCTAGCGGGTGTGTGTCGGAAACCTCTTTGATGCCTAAATCAGCAAAATAGACAAGAGACACAAAAGCTCTGTGTGTTTGAGAGTCAGAATTACAATGCCTGTGCATAGGTCCTATCATGAGCTTTTATAGATTCCGCCTAGCACAATCCTAGTAGGACTCTAACTCTCCTTAGTAAAGTCCTTCTAGGAATCACACACCTAGGATAATGCTTATCCTTGAAACACCCTTCTCACTGCAAGACAAGTGAGATGGCCTAATACTCTGCTCGGCTGACTGTACTTAAACCGAGCTACCTTGTGCTTCTACTCCTTTGACCAAGCTGTGCAACCCCAACTGTTTATGCGTCTATCCAGCCAAGTTACCTCTAGCTTGGCCATCGCGCCACTCCGGTTTGTGTTGCAAGCTACACTCAACTAGCTAGGCCCAAAATTTGTAACCGTGCTATTCCCAGCTCGGCCCAACACGCGGCCCGTCCTAAGAAGACATCCTCACCTAGCTTGGCCCAATTCTTCTACAAATTACCCTCTCAATTGCTCCTTAATTCCATCTGCAAAACATGATTGGGATTACTGTCTTCCAAAGCCAAGCTACATGTACTCAATTCAACTGAGCTAAAACTATTAGTTTGCTCTTACAATCTGCTCGGTTCTAACGTGTCTCATCAAGCACTTAGCACGTTCTCTGCCACCTCTTCAATCATGAGACACATGGCAGGCCTCCACTAGTGTCGTACCTACAGTACAGCCATCACCCACCAACAAAATTTGAAACACCCTCGCATTTTTACATTTTGCAAATATGTAAAGTCAATTTCACTATTCATCTTTACACTCCCACTGTTCATCTTAATTTCCTCTCGCACTCAAAGCTACATACTCCCCACTGTTCATCTTCATTCCCTTTCACACTCCGAGCTGCTCAACAGCGCCTCACGTCTACCACCGTTGCTGGAACTCCGTTTGCTGACCAATACCAAACGTTTTGCTCAAAACCCGTAAGTTCCTCGCACTTTCTTATATTTTCTACGAAAATGTTCAAGTTGTTCTTCAAGTTCTTGATGCTTGATTACCGAACCCAATCATAAGCATAATAAAATGACGTCATCTTAGCTAAAAAAATAGCTATAGCACCCCCAAAACTCCATACTCTAGGAAGACCCACTATTAGAACTGAAACCAGATAAGAACAGTCATTTTGATTAAAATGATATAGTGATCAAACTAAGAACTTGTTTGTGCCCCATTCGAAAAACAAGGACTGAGCTACGGCTTGTTGTCCATAACTAAGCTAAAAAACTTGGCCCTCAGACCGAACCAAGCAAAAACCTTGCCCACTCGCTAACTGAACTAAACATATGCTCTTGCCATAGCCTGGTCAATCACTGGGTGTAATACTTTTATTTCTCACTTTGCAGACTAGGTTGGCTAGGCACACCTTCCCCATACCACCTGGCGGTGCTGCTTAACCAAGCTATCAACCTTTCTAGTTCAACCGAACTATGCCTTTTAAGTTATTTCTGATAAACCGACTCCCATGGGCAAGTACCGCTTCTTGGTGAGTTCGTCTGGCTCCATAGCTGAGTTCCGAAGGGACTACAACATCCCCGACGATGTACAATTCGAGCTAGCTGAGCTGGACACCACGCCTTGGGGCAAACCGGGCTTTGTCTCATTCACACTACTATATATTTTAGAGGGTAGACTCCGATTCCTAGTCAAACCCCTTATCTGCAAATTTCTTAAGCAAACCAGACTATGCCCCACTCAATTATCCACCAACACGTACCGAATAATAAATGGCACCGCCGAACTCAATCGCCACATTAGTCTTAACCTCGAACAAGCCGAGCTTATCCACCAATATTCACTCGGCCAAAATGACGATGATTGGATCTGTTACCTTAGAATCAGAAAAGGCTGAGAGAAAATTATCAAGAGAACACCAGACAACAACCTCAACGATGACGACTTTCTCTGGGTCTTTGGAAATTTTGAAGACCAAGAAGCCCAAATACCAGGCTACAACATCAACTGGAATAAAGGAACAGTTGGTAAAGATAGCCTGGTTCCCTTTTCTTTGCTATTTTAATACCAGCCACACTAACCCTTGTATTTTTCCTTCGTTGGAAGATTTGAACTGACTTAAAGCAAATTACGCCTACGCCGGTCAAAACGCCCTTTGAGCTACGCTTCGCTACCGTAACCAAGATTGGACCGAGCTCCTAAATTTCAAGCCGACTTATCGTTATAGTGGTAAGAGGAAGACCAAGGTTACAAACTTCGTCATCAAGTCATCACCTGAGCTAGATCCAAATCTCCCCAAAATCAACCTTATTCATTTTATTGAAGAACAATAAATGGCCAAAATGTGAGCTATTCATGCCCTGATCACCGAACAGACCTCAACTTCCAACGCTGAAGTCCATACCAAAAGTGTCTTCTTGCTAGCCGACATGGAGCGACACAAAAATCTAACCAAGCTGAAGGTGATTCGCTCCGCGACCAAGTCCCTGATATTGGTAAAGTTTGAAATTCCTTCCACTCAGTAATTTTTATTAATCTTTATGTGTGGTTTTAGCTAACCATTTTGAATGTTGCGCAGGCCGTACAAAAAAAACCAAGTGGCTCACAAACGTGTCCTTGAGCTATGAAAAATGGCCAGGATGGCCATTGCAAAAACAAGCTCCAAAGAGGCTGAGCTAAAGGCCCTAAAGACAACTCTGGCCAAGCTAACTGCAGAAAAAGAAAGGTTGGCAGAGTTGGTCAATGTGGCCGAGGCAGACAAACAAAAAGCCCTGGCCGAAAAAAAAATCGTTACTTGCGCGAACTTGCAAAGACAGAAAAGAAAAAAACGCCGAGATCCAAGAGCTAAAGAAGAATATGGAATACGTCGAGGATCGGGGTTTCAAGGAGGGCAAAGAAACCTACGTCCATCAATGTGAAGTGGCCAAAGACATCTTTTTTAAGTATGGCTGGAAGGCTACGGCTAAAAAGCTCAGCCAGGCGCACGACTCTCCTCCTCCCGACTTTATACCGGGCTACATGACGGACTACACCAATGTCGTCCAGCAAAAGTTCCGCCAAAAGGAGGAGGAGGAGGAGATCCCAAATCCAATTGATGCTCCTCCCACAAACACTGACCTCGGTCGCCAGGCTTCATTGCTCATTTGGGTGGATTTGCCCAACCAAACCATGCCAAGTTTGATCGACGGAGAGGCCGTAACCAATCTAACACAAGAAGATGAAGGGACCGGCCTGCCAAATAGTGAAGTCCATAGTGACTTGAATACTGAGCTAGATGACATTTTTGCCTGATTATGATGGAACTTGTCCTCTTTTGTTTTTGCTCTTCTTTTCTTTGCTATGTAACAGGGCTATATGCCCCACCTTTTGTAATCAACTTCCAAGTAATGAAAAATTTCTCTGTTTTTGTTCGGTTACTGTGTTTCTACTTCATTGTTGTGCATCTTTTTGACTGCATGTCTAGCCGAACTAATTGGCGCGGGCTTACCTTATCTTGCCAACCTCTTTGGCCGAGGTAAACATCGCAGCTAAAGAGTCTACAAATGTGTTGGTCAAACCTGCCAACCTTCTTTACCCTAGATCTTTATCTCGGCTAAAGAGCACAAAAAATTTATGTTGGTCAAACCTGTCAACCTTCTTTAGCATAGATCTTTATCTCGACTAAAGAGTACAAAAAAATTTATGTTGGTCAAATCTGCCAACCTTCTTTAGCTTAGATCCTAATCTCGGCTAAAGAGTACAAAAAGTTGTGTTGGTCAAACCTGCCAACCTTCTTTAGCCTAGATCCTTATATCGACTAAAGAGTACAAAAAATTGTGTTGGTCAAACCTGCCAACCTTTTTTAGCCTGGATCCTGACTTGGCTAAAGAGTACAAAAAATTTATGTTAGTTAAACCTGCCAACCTTTTTTAGCCTAGATCCTGATCTCGGCTAAAGAGTGCAAAAGGTTTTGTTGGTCAAACCTGCCAACATTCTTTAGCTTAGCTCTTATCTCGGCTAAAAAGTGCAAAAAATTGTGCTAGTCAAACCTACCAATCTTCTTTAGCTAGATCCTAATCTTGGGTAAAGAGTGCAAAAAATTTATGTTGGTCAAACCTGCCAACCTTCTTTGTCCCCCAATTGGGCAAAGAGTCCAAGAAACAATACTAATAGAAAATTCTAATAGAAAAAATGTCTACTTGTTTTATTGAATGTTTAAAGAAAATTACAAGAGTAAAAAGGTAAAAATAAAATACTTTGAGATTGGTCGTGTTCCACGGCCTTGGGATAGCTCGATCGTCCACGTCTTTGAAGTGGTAAGCTCCTTTTCCAGCTAAACCCACCACTTTGTATGGCCTCTCCCAGCTACTCCAGTTTGCCATCCTCATGCACCAAAGTGTTTCCCATTACTTTGCGTAGCATCCACTCTCTCATCTTGAATTGCCTCGGATGCACCGCCTTGTTATATTTTCTGGACAGTTCATGTTGATACAAAGCGATGTGGATTAGTGCCCTTTCTCTTCTTTCTTCGACAAGATCTAACTCCAAGGCTATGGCCTCTTTATGCAAATCGGGATCGAAATTTTCGCTTCTAATAGTGGGGAGGCCAACTTCCAGTGGGATCACTGCCTCCATGCCATAAGCCAAAGAAAAATGTGTTTCGCTAATTGACCTTCTAAGTGTAGTTCAGTACCCCCATAAGACGTGAGAAAGTTCTTCAGCCCATTTCCCTTTTGTTTTTTCTAGCCTTTTCTTCAAACCATCTAAGACTACTTTGTTGGAGGCTTTAGCCTGGCCGTTGGCTTGGGGGTAGGCCGGCGTGGATTTGTAGAATTTGATTTTATGCTCTTCACAAAAACTCCTGAAGATTCTTCCATCAAATTGAGTGCTGTTGTCAGATATCAAGGCCTTGGGAATTCCAAACCGGGTTATGATGTTCTACCAGACAAACTTCTTTACATCCTTTTCTTTGATAGATGCAAGTGCCTCAACCTCCACCCATTTTGTGAAGTAGTATGTTGCCGCAATAAAGAACTTTATGTTGCTCGGCGTGGTTGGGAATGGTCCTGCTATATCTAAGCCCCACATTACAAAAAGCCAAGGGCTGGTTAAAGGTAAGAGCTCTCTAGTTGGTTGATGGATTTGATGCGTGAACTTCTGACATTTCTCACATTTCCCACATTTCTTGACATACTTCTCCACGTCTACTTGCATACATGACCATCAATACCCTTGTGAAATAGCTCGGTAGGCCAGAGATCTCCCTCATTGATGTCTTCCACAAATGCCCTCGCAAATTTCAAACAAGAATGCTTCAACTTTACTAGGATGGATACACTTCAAGTACGGTCCTGTGAAAGACTTTTTGTACAATGCTAGCAATGGGAAGATCCAAAATCACTACAACTTCGCCCTAATCTTGTTGGTTTTTTTCTTCTTCTCTAGAAAAATACCATCTTTTAAGAACACCACGATGGGGTCCATCCAAGAAGGGCCTAGCTCGGTGCAGCATACCTCGGCTGTTTCAGGTTCCTCAATGCTTGATCTTGGCAGGAAGTCCACTAGCAATGGGTATGGGACAAATGTATCTGCCATTGACGCGAAACCGGAGAGTTCATCTGCCTTGCTATTTTCTTCTCGGCCGATTTGTTCTATCCTCACCACTTCGAACTTCATGATCTCCTTTTTGACCAACTGTTGTTACTTGGCCATTCTATCATCCTTTGCCTCATAATCGCCCGAAATTTAATTCACTACAAGTGAGGAGTTGCTGTACACCACTAGCTTGGTGGCCTTCATTTGGCAAGCTAACTTCAAACCGGCTAATAATACTTGGCACTCCACCTCATTATTGGATGCTGGAAAATCAAGGTTGATTTCCTATTCAATGGTCAAGCCATCTAATGAGATGAGGACTTCCCAAGTCTAGCCCTATGCCTATTAGACACTCCATCCACAAAGAGTTTCCACATCTCTCCTACAAACAACTTCCAGCATGTGGAGGGATCTAATGACACTTTAGGACCAGGGATGTTAACGATGCCTTCTTTTTAACCTTCGTTCATCGTTAGGATTTGATCCTCATTGCCTGTCTATCCCAACACTTCACTTTCAGGCCCCTCCTTGCTTGTAGTAGTGCGGCTTGCCCTTTTCCCTCCTACAGTAAGGCTAAATGATTCGTTGTGCAGTTCAACAACTTGTTACAAGGGCTACGCAATTCCTACGACACTTTCCTCCGTTTACTCGGTTACCTCAGTCAAGTCAACCAAGCAACATAATGACTTCTTGGGGCAAACTCGGCTATGAAGTCTGTCAAAGCTTGGGCTTTTATGGCGATTCTTGGCTGAAACTTGATGTCAAACTATCCTAACTCCACGGCCCACTTTAATATTCACCTCGAAAAGTCCGTCCACTCAAATAAGGCTTTAAGGGGAATGTTGTTAGTATCATCACAGTGTGCGCATGGAAGTAGTGCGACAATTTTCTTGAAGCCATCATCAAGGCTAAAGCTAACTTCTTTAGTGGAAAGTATCTCGTTTTGGAACCCAGCAAGGTTTTTCTCACATAAAAGATAGGCAAGTGTTGTATTCACTCGGCACGCACCAATATTGCACTAACTGGGTGTTGAGAAACTACTAAGTAAAGGAAAAAGCTCCTCTCCTAGCAATGGGGTTGCCAATAGTGGTGGAGAGGTCATATATTCTTTTAAGCTCTCCAAAGCTCAGTCGCATTCGTCGTCCCACTCAAACTTGGCCTTAAGTGCTTGGAAGAGTGATCGACACTTGTTTGACGACCGACTTATAAATCGATTTAGCACGGCAGCTAGGCTTGTGAGATGTTGTACTTCCTTGGCTGGGTTAGGCCTCTCCAAATATTGAATGGCTTTGATCTGAGAGGGGTCGGCTTTTTATACCTCAATTGGTTACTAGAAAGCTAAGAAAATTGCCTAACCCTACGCCAAACGCGCATTTGGATGTGTTCAGTCGCAGCTTGTGGGTTTTCAAAATTTGAACATCTCAACCAAGTCCTTAAGATGGTCTCCTTCACTTTTTCTCTTGACTACCATGTCGTCCATGTAAGTTTCCATTGTTTTTCCTAACAATGGCTCGAACATTTTCGTGACCATTCTCTAGAACGTTGCCCCTGCATTCTTTAGGCCAAAGGGCATGACCTTGTAGCAATACAATCTCCCAGGTGTTGTAAAAAAGTGACTTCCTGGTTCGGTTCAAACATAGCGATCTGATGGTATCCACTTGGGATAGTAAACCTCTCTGATTGCCCCGGCCTCCAGCAAGTTTCCCACTTCCTCAGCCACTATCTCCGTGTGGTGAAGTGTCGATCGGTGCATTCACTATATTATTGGTCTAGCGGTTGGGTGGACATTGAGTTGATGGTAAATGAAAGTTGGGTCAATGCCGGGGATGTCATATGGTGTCCAGGCAAACACCTCGATGTTAAAGATAAAGAATTCCACGATTAATGTTCTCTCGGTGCTGGACAAAGATGAGCGAAGTAAAAAGTACTTTTATGGGACCTTCTCGTCTACTCTGTCCTCATCGGATCTTCTACTGCCTTTTGTTTGGCTGCCTTGCCGACGTCAATGAATAACCAAGTGCTTTATGGCTCCTCTACCATTTATAAGAACCCTTTGGCAGCTCGGCTGCCGGTTACTGTCACGAAGCATTGCTGGGACATGATTTGGTCTCCTAAGACCTCTTCAATCATTCCGTCTTTGTTAAGGAATTGCACCACTTGGTGGTAAGTTGATGTTACCGCTCATATGGCATGCAACCATGCTCTTCCCAAAATTATATTGCAAGTGGAAGGGACTTTTAACACCCAGAACTTCACCTGCTTTGACATCGTCCTAGTTTTGACTGGCAAAATTATCTTGCCAACTAGCCATTCTGGCATTAAGTTAAAATCGACCAAGGGAGATATTGTAGGTGCCAAATCTTTGTCCCCTAATTTGAGTTGCTTAAAAGTCTCATAGTACATTATCTCGCACGCTAACCTTGATCTATCAAGATCCGCTTGATATCAAAATTCTTGACGCGCAGAGTAACCACTAGTGCATCGTTGTGAGGGCTTTGCAACCGTGCTAAGTCCTTGTGGGAAAAGGTGATGACATTTTTCTCTTCGATCTTTCCTTTTTTCACAACAAGTTGTACACTTTGTATTTCCCTCATACGCACTGCCTTCTTTATCATCTCTCTTAGTTCGCATACTCGTTCAGGCTTAATGATCCCATGTGTCACATTGATTATGCCTTGAGGTGGTCTGTCGACGGGCATCCCATCTGGCCTATTCTGGTTCTGGGAGGCTGGCTGAACTCCTCCTTCAATATACTGGTCCAAGTGGCCTGTGGCCACTAACTCCTCCAGATATTGCCTCAATGGCGTACGGTTTTCAATTCGGTGGGTGTTCTCTCCGCAAGTTAGTTGCGACGGCTGTAGTTACTATAGTGATTTTTTTTTGTGGCAAGTTCAAATGGCGGCACAAACAACACCAGAGATGGCGACGCCGGCAAAGTACTTCCACAACTTGGTCGCTACAAGTGTTGCCTCTGCAACTTAGTTGCTCTAGTTTTCTCTTTATCTCAACAACTTCAAGTGGCGGCATTAGCAATACTAGAAATGGCGGTGCTGAGGCAAAATGCCTCAGTAACTTGACCGCTGCAAGTGTTGTCTCTACAACTTGACGTAGACATTTTTCTTCATAGAGTTTGTTTGGACCTTTGGCGGGTCAAACCTACTCCGACCCACTGTTGACCCATTTCCCCTAAACTTTAGCCCATGCTCCTTTAATCATTCCTAGTCGCCTAATAGGGGCAACCTTCGCACTTAGGTCCATATTTAATTTTGACTTTAATTTCTAACCCTCTACAATGTGTTTGTTTTGTTTTTGTTTTTTCTAGCTTAGTTTAGTTGTATTGTTCCAGATTTCGTCAATGAAGTTCTCTTGTTCCAGATTTTATTGGTGATAACTATATGTTGGCTTTTTGGCTTTCAAAGATTAGTATTGTAATTTTAAGCGTGCTAGCAAGGATCAATCAGTCCTTACAGAAAATTAATTGCCAACCAATTATCCGACGATTGTGTTTCAGTTTTTTCAGCCTCAATGAAGAGGACTTTTACTGGTGGCTTGTTTAGGAGAATTTAGTAAACAACAATTAAATGAAGAACAATTGCAGCATTTTATTAAGTAAAAATGAAAAACTTACAATGATTTGATCCAGCCTCGTAGAGGTTTATAGCAACAAGTTATTCGAAACTACTCCTATGAATAAAGTGCAATACAAGAATTTGAAGTGCAGAAATGTAAAGAACAAGAAATGTAAAAACTGGAAGGAAAATAAAGTAGATAAAAACTGGTTTCTGGATCTGAGTCTAGGTCCTCTTTTGAGGCATTCTTTGCTATTTATACTTCTCAATGATAACCGTTGAAGTGGGCTCCTAATCGTCAAAATACCCCTCCATGATCGCTGATCATGCTTTCTCACAGTCAGCTCCACTACGCTATGTCTGTAGTTAGGCTTCCCTCATGATTTTGAATTTGAACCTTGTGAGTAACCGTTAGGCCACATCACCTTGTATCCCTTGATATCTCCAGTGCTACGTAGGCCCATTATCACCAGTATGGGTTGACACGTGTCTGACTATGGTTGGCGATTCATATTACATTCCCAAATTGCCCTTTTCATGCCACGTGTTGAATTGTGATTGGCTTATACAATTTATACAACCAACATTACCCACCGCGCTAATATACCCAATACTTGGTAATATTAGTGGATCTAAACACTTCACCCACGTCCTAGGACATGCATGGGTTTCTTAGAACTGCAACCGACTGCATTAAATTCTTCTCTACACCTTGAACATTTCCCACTATCTGAGCATTCGAAAAGACTGATACAACTCGCATGGACAAACAAACTTTCTTTGACATAGATCAAGCATACGAGGAGTTGTTAGATAATGATGTTTGTCCTCGAAAGAATTTTTCATGCATTTATTAGCCACACCTATCCATCTCCATATATTCAAGTCATGGAAGCTTTTGCAAACTATTGACCTTTGGATTACGAACATATTGTCCATAATTCTTTAGCCCAAAACTTTGAAAATATGGATATTGGAAGCTTTTCTTCTAACCCACAGCCTTCTACGTAGGATGAGGCTACAGCTTCTTTTTCTTCTTCTAAGGCTTCTGGCTGGAAAAGCTGGCCAGAACCCGAGAAATCCAAGTTGAGAGAGCAAATCAATTATCACTTCGTCAAATTCATTGATCCTCTAACTTTCCCTCCCTTTGCTCGGAGCTCGGTGGTTTATCCATATGTACCCATCGATCGCCGACGTAGTTTGGAAGATAACTTACTTGTAGCATGGTATACATCCTCCATGCCTACGAAGATAGTATAAGCCACTTGTCATCCAGAGGAGGCACAAGGGTACAACCTGTCATTCTTAGCCAAGAAAGCAAAATTTTGCTCTTTTGACTAGCTTAAATGCGTCAACAACCCCAAGTTCCCTCCTTTCTTTGAGATGGATCCTCCTGCACTTCCTTTTCTATAAAACCCTCACTAGATGGAAGAACTGAGACTTACTCTCTTTGAGAACCAGTTTTTTCCCTCCTATGACCCTTCATCTCCCCCCCACTATATTTGAGCGATATCAAGCTCAACTTCTGCTTCCGGCCTTTTCTCACTTGCCCTTTTATGTTCTCGAGGGTGATGTTACTCTCAAGAACTTTCGATGGGCTTGTGATGTTATAACCCGGGGTCATGTCCTCAACCCTATCGTCCAAGCAAAGCTCTAGATGTTTTTGGACCAACTCCCACTACTTCTTCATTAGCATCAAACTTCTGTAGCCACTACTCGATCTTTGGACCAAATCTCATCCTGTCGAGTTCATACTCGGTATGAAGCAGAGAACCTTATCGACGAATCTAATGATTTCAAGAATAAAGACTCTGCATACTGGGATGACTTGGACATGGATGAGATGGAACAAGGGTTAAAGGAAACAGAGTTCGAAATAAAGGCCGAAAAACTTTTTTTATCAAATAAGAGCATATCAGCTTCAGCAACCTAGCTTGGAGAAGATAGAAGACAGAATAAAAAAGGAACATAAGTTTATTGACCACAGTTGGAACAAATTCCATGACCTTGTCATTTTCTATATTCCTTATTTTTATGAAATTAAATATGCAGCCAAAAAAGGCTTCTAATGTAATTGCTTTCATCTTAATAAAGCTAAGATTTCTTCTCTTCATTTGGCATGGTCTAATTTTATTCTATTTGTCAAAAACAAACAAAATTAGAGTTTCGAATTCACTAATTTCGTCCTTCGAAACTTGATTTGATCATATCCAATGGAATACTGGAAACCTAATTTGAACTTCCCCAACATATGGAGTGTAATTGACAACCTTTGTCTTAGGTCTTCTCTTTTCAATCACATGGTTAACATAATCAACAGTTTCGAATCAACTATTCTTGCTTCAAATAAACAGTCTACATTTTCCGAAGTATGGAAACTTCCCTTAAGGGATGCATTATTTTATTCTAAAAGAGTGAGTCCCTTTTATGTCCTTCACAGCCTAGCCAAATATTGGTTTTATGTCACTTCGAAGTCTAGAACAAGAAAATTTTAATTGCAGAGTATTTCAAATTTCACTTCGAAGGATTTTACTTTCAACAAAAAAACCTAAAAGCAAGTCATTATCCCTCTTGAAGTAAACAAATACCTGAGCATTCTTGTTCTCTTAGGTGTGAAATGTGCTTTGAAGTCAGCTTCCTGCTTTTGAAGCCCTAATTGAATGTTTATCACATGGCTTTTGAACCAAAGCTTGGCTTCGAAGCCAAATACTTGATTCCGAAGCTAATATAAGTGTTTGAGATACATTTCCCTCCCAAATTATCCATTGTGGAGAAGTGGTTTGGAAAATACTCTTCTGATCCTGGGAGACGCTTGTGATCCTCTGTTAGTCACCTGAAAAGGAATAAATACTCCGGTCGGGGGTGCCGGAATTAGCACTCCGACGGGCAAGTCAGTCTCTACACTCAGGATTACTTGTATTCTAAGTTAAGCATAATGGTTCTTACATACCTTCCTTTGACTGAAGATCCTGTATTTATAGTATTCTCTTTGGGCCTTAGGGTCTGGCCCATCCCTGGTCATTTATGTGTACTCCTACTCGGCCTTTGTTCTACTGGCTGGAATGCCGGCTATTTTATTCAATTCTTCAATCGACTGGGACCAATGCCGAATAGAGGTTATGTTATGGACCGGACTGGTCCATTCTTCTCTATTGATCCAATGAAATTCGGCTCCCACAATTTCCCCCCAAACACCCCACTAGCATCAGTTAGTCGGCGTGTTTGGCTTCTAGCCTGGGAAGTCAAAAATTCGGCGGTTAATCCTCTTCCCGATGCGTGTCAGAATGCGTACATGCTTTTTTTTCATTGTAACGATTTCTCGTCCCTTCGTACACTGCATCCATTTAATGCGATTTAAAATTGTCTCTTCGAATGTATGTTCTGAATACTCAAAGATATCTAGCTTGCCTTCTAGTGCAACTCCTTCACTTCGCAGCTTCTGCAACTCCTTGTTTCTCGTTTTTCCCTTCGTCTCTTGTAAGTTTTCTTCTCCTTCATTTTTGATCCCGCTTCCTTGTTTGCTTTTAGTTTTCCATAATCCTTGGGCTGGCCAAAATGGCAAAACATCTGAAGGAGCTCCTTTCAGCAGATCGAATCTCCGACTTTTGACACCATTTTTCCATCCCCGACGACGTCCATCTATCATTTTTGGCAGACAGCACCACTGATATGGAGAGGGAAGATGAGAGCACAATCGTCTTTCCTCTCCTATTAATTGCTAAGGGTGGAGTCCGCTTTCCTTTTCACTCATTTTTTAAGGCCGTTCTTCGATACTGGGGTCTAATCTCTTCCCAGCCCAACGTGAATTTCTTTTGCATCATAATAGGAATTGTAGAGATAAATCGGCGTCTTTGGATTAATTCAGGTATACCCGCCATTCAGCACTGTTATGTCCTAGCCAAATCTACCGGCCGGCTAGGACGCTATTTTCTTAGAGCCAAGGATATTGATCATCACTTAGTGACTATGCTTGCAGCTCTGGCAAGCGTGTCGATGACGTAATGCTCGTCGTCCGCGGCAATTGGAAATTCAGCGAAGGTGAAGATCGCCTAGAACCTGTGCCAAGGCGAAAAGGCGAACCAGGTGTTCGATAAGATCACTTATTGTTGTTATTTCCATATCTGTGTTCGGCACTATACGTATCTAATCGTTTTGTTTGTGCAGGCAGCGACTTGAAGAGAGTGTTAGCTTTAGACGACGACGTTGTGCTTGCAGAAATTAAGACCGCGCTACAGTTTGTCGGCCGTCCAAACCTTCAAAAAAAAAGGAGGGCAGCCCATATTCTCCTGCGGTACGAGCTGACTTATACTACATTCTCAGCGGTAGACAACATTCCGATCGCGCAAGGCGACAACCATCTTACAGCCCTCATCTTCCCCAGCTTCAAAAACTTGAGGCAGATCGGTTTAGAAACACCCAATTCTGAACACTTAGAAGAACAAGCAGCGGAACCAATTGCCGAGGACCCAGATCAGTTGGCAGCAGAGGCTGACGAAGCTATTAACTTGGCCTTTGAGGAAGCCGGACTGAACTCGTTTGACCCTCCGTCCACATCAGGCTGCGGGGACGCCTTTGAAGATATTTTTACAAATTTGGGAGACCTTCCCGACGCTTATTCTGAGGGTATGGCTGGGGAAAGTCTCACGCAGATGGCGCAGAAGAGAAATGCCAAACGTATAGATGCCCGACGGAAAGCCGAGGCCACCCGTTCGGTACCTGCCCCGACTGAATCTTTCAAACCCATAATTGTAGAAGAAACGGCTCACGTTGACGTGGCTGAGATGGAAAAGGCAGCCGATCGGCCAAATATAGAAGAACGGCCGATTTCAGAAGATCGGGGAGAGAAACGTGCCGCCGAGGAAGAGGTCGGCTCTGAAGAGAGCCCTATTGATAAACAGCCACGCTTAGAGGATTCGGATGTGGTTGTTCTTTTCGTTGTTCAACCAAACATAAAAAACACGCCGATCTCCTCCGAAGCATCGGCCTTAAAGGATCCTGCTGTGGCGTTGAGCTTAGCTGCCTCGGTCTCGTTGCCGGATGACAAGGCAACCTTTCGGGCGGAGCCAGATTTGGTAGCAATAGCGTTAGCTGCCCAGTCGGCCATCCTGGTATGTGACTTCACCCTAACTTCTTGTTTTGGTTTTGTTTGCATACGGTAATTCTTGGTATGTGACTTCATCTTAACTCTTTGTTTTGCAGACGGTCGAAAGGAGCGCCGAATTAGGTTGGTGCCAACATGATGCCGTTGAAAGGATTGGCCGTTTGCAGTCGGAAGTCGAGGGTCAGAGGAGCAGGGCCGAGTTTGAGGCGATGAGAGCCACAATGGAAATTGCGCAGGCCAAAGCTGAGAAAGAAAGGGCGCGGACTGCTGACCAGCTCAGATCTGATGCCGAGGAGAGGGCAAATGTGAGTGAGGAATCACTCAAGTTAGCCAAGGAGGCGCTTACCAAGCTGGAGACCGAATTGGCAGAGTTGAAGGCGGCGAAGGAAAAAGCCGACTCTGCGGCTTCCAAAGCATTTAAGGCTGGGAAGAGCGCCGCTCTAGAAAACTATGTAGAAAAGGTCTCCAAATTTGAGAATCGGGGATTCAAACATGGCTAGCTCAAAGCCCTTGTTGCTGCCGAAGTGACATTGGACATGTCGATTTCATACGAGCAAGGGGACGTTGAGCCGCTAGAGTTTGATCTCGAGGATTGATTTGGGGATCAATTTAGTTTTGTTAGGTATTTTTAATTTCAATGTATGCTCTTTGTTAGTTGATTTTCGTCTTTTTTGGATTTTCATGTGTAAAATGTCCGCTATTAGCGCCCAATTTATGAATGAAAATTTTCTATGCTCTCAAGTTGTTGCATGTATTGTTTGTTATATGAGTACATAATTAAAAGAATCAACAGTTCATGAACAAAATGTCACGACTACGTGAGACGGCAAACTTATTAGCCGATTAATGAATTTGATTTATGAATTCATGAGGTCTTGTCGATCATAAGAATCGATTAGCGTGTGAATCAGCCTTTGGTTCATGAACGAGCGTAACGAATAACGGAGGTTCGTGGACTAAAACGCGAAATAAAATGAACTTATGAATATTGTATTGATAAATCGATTCGTGGAGCAGCTGGAGCACTCAAGCCGACTAGATTGATGAATCTGCCCTTGCCCCAGCTGGTTCATGAACATAGAACGCCGAATAATGGAGGTTCATGAGTATTGTACTGATAAATCAATTCATGGAGTGGCTAGGGCACTCAAGCCGAATAGATTGATGAATCTGCCCTTGCCCCAGCTAGTTCATGAACATACAACGCCGAATAATGGAGGTTCATGAGTATTGTACTGATAAATCGATTTGTGGAGCAGCTGGGGCACTCAAGCCGAATAGATTGATGAATCTGCCCTTGCCCCAGCTGGTTCATGAACATAGAACGCCGAGTAATGGAGGTTCATGAGTATTGTACTGATAAATCGATTCGTGGAGAGGTTGATGGGGGCGATTGGGACATATGACTCAATCGGCGCCGGGCTGTTGAGGTTTCAATATTAATGAGATTGCCTCGGAGGTGTTGCCTTCGTGGGGAATAAATGGGCGTGTACTTCGTGAACGAAGGCTCTATTTATATGCTCAGTCAGTAACTCGGTCTAGCTTTTTGAGGAAGGTTAAACAAGTGCGAATGTTAAATAGACTTTTCTTCAACAGGGGAGGGGAAACGAGGACGCTAGTTGAGCTGGGAGGAGATATGAGTCGAAGTGGTGAACCTTCACACACGGGGAGTAGGACTTCGAGGGATCGGGAGAGATACCAATCTCCTTGTCGTCGGAGTAGGTCGCCTAGGAGGGACAAGCAGCCACAGGGCAATCTTCCTCAACCCCATTCTGGAAGGGAATGCGACGCGACTCCGCGCCCATTGAGTTTTGTGGTCTTCATAGGGAATAGACCAATGACAGAGGTGAATTCTATTGTTCGAGATCCAAATGTGGCAGTCGAGTTCGCTCGACAGATTTTTCCACTCAAAGTCCAGTAGTCGATGGTAGGTCGGCAGGATTTCGAAGTCTTTCGTGAAGGCGTTCACGGTGCGATGAGGGGGCTGTACATCGCTTATGAAATCGGCATGCGTCTCTGCGCCGCTCGGCGTGATATGGAGCAGAGAGATGAACACATTCTCTGAAGTTAGAAGCTCGCGCAGAGAAGGCTGAGCGTGAGCTAAGGAAAATCAAGTCTGTAGAGTCTCAATCAGCCAGCCATCCTAACCCGGTTGTGGAAGAGAGGGTGACTCAAATGTTGATAAGTGATGCTATTGCCGATCGGAACATGGCTAGCATATTCGCGATTGAGACTGCGAGGTCCGCGGCCTATGAAAAAGGCTTCCATGACGACCGAAAGGTCAGAATTCAGTAGACCAAGGAGAAACTTGCTGAAGAAGTTTGCCGATGTGAAAATCGTGGGTTTAAGCACGGTTGGATCAAGGCGCTTCAGCAAGCTGAGGATCTCCAAGCAGCAGGTGCGAATTCTGCGTTGCCGTTGTACCAACAGAATAATTTCCCCTTTTTCGCTTTTGAAGTTGAGAAGAGTGATGATGAGGGAGCTGCCGAATAGAAGAAACCTTGTAATGCTTATGTAGATTGAGAGCGAAATTATGTATTTATTGGCTGATTTTAATAAAATGCTTAGTTTTCAATTTGTAGCGTACTTTTTATTTATATTAGTACACTTGATACCAATTTGTAGCAAAATTATGTATTTATCGGCTTTTCTAAGGACACATTTTATTTTGAATGTTCGCATGTTTTAGACTACGTTTATGTGGCTTGAACTATTTCATTTTGAATATTTGCATATTTCAGCCTTTGTTTATACGGCTTGTACAAAGGCCATCCGAATCCGGAGGCTTTAATCGGCCCAAAGGCATCATGCGCCGATAGGCGTCATGCCACGAAGCTCCGAATCTGGAGGTTTTATCGTCCCAAAGTCGTCACGCGCCGATGGGGCTCCGAATCCGGAGACTAGCCAATCGTGATATCCACGAAGGGCGCTTCGAATCTGGAGGCTTTATCGGCCCAAATGCGTCATGTACCGATAGGTATCATGCCACGAAGCTCCGAATCCAAAGGCTTTATCGGTCCAAAGGCGTCACGCGCCGATGGGGCTCCGAATCCGGACACTAGCCAATCGTGATATCCACGAAGGGTGCTCCGAATCCGGAGGCTTTATCGGCCCAAAGGCGTCAGGCGCTGATGGGGCTCCGAATCTAGAGACTATTTGGCCAATTGTGATATCCACGAAGGGCGCTTCGAATCCGAAGGCTTTATTGGCCCAAAGGCGTCACGCACCGATGGGGCTCCGAATCCGGAGACTTTATTTGGCCAATCGTGATATCCACAAAGGGCACTCCGAATCCGGAGACTTTATCGGCCCAAAGGCGTCACGCGCAGATGGGGCTTCGAATCCGGAGACTTTATTTGGCCAATCGTGATATCCACGAAAGGCGCTCCAAATTCGAAGGCTTTTTTCGGCCCAAAGGCATCACGCGCCGATGGGGCTCCGAATCCGAAAAATTTATTTGGCCAATCATGATATCCACAAAGGGCGTTCCGAATCTGGAGACTTTATCGGCCCAAAGGCGTTATGCGCCGATGGGGCTCCGAATCCGGAGACTTTATTTGGCCAATCGTGATATCCACGAAGGGCGCTTCGAATCTGGAGACTTTATTTGCCCAAAGGCATCATGCGCCGATAGGGCTCCAAATCCGGAGACTTTATTTGGCCAATCGTGATATCCACGAAGGGCGCTCCGAATTCGGAGACTTTATCAGCCCAAAGGCGTCACGCGCCGATGGGGCTCCAAATCCAGAGACTTTATTTGGCCAATCGTGATATCCACAAAGGGTGCTCCGGATCCGGAGGCTTTTTTGGCCCAAAGGCGTCACGCGCCGATGGGGTTTCGAATCCGGAGACTTGATTTGGCCAATCGTGATATCCACGAAGGGCGCTCCAAATCCGGAGGCTTTTATCAGAAATCTTTTGAATTGGATTGCACAATGAGTAAACAGAAATCTTTGCATTACAAAAGTGGAATGTGTACATGGTGAGCCATTCAGAACTAATATCATTCCCCACAGGTTGGGTTTAATGATAGAATTGACGCGAGTGCGTTGAATTCCAAGGCTGCGGCAGACTCCTTCCAGACATGTCTTTGAGCTGATATGCCCCTACTCCTGCGATCGAATCGACCTGATAGGGGCCGTCCCAATTAGGACCCAATTTTCCATCAGCCAGTTTCCTGGCAGCTGGAAGTACTTTCTTCAGGACCAATTCTTCTGGTGTATAACGACGCAGCTGAACACGTTGATTGTACGACTTAGCAAGCTGTTGCTGGTATCGTGCCATGGACGCAGGGGTACGGTCTTTTCGTTCTTCGATCAGAATCAAATCCAAAGCCAACATCATGTCATTTCGGCCCATATCAAAAACTTGCGACTTCAGGGTTGGGTGGCCGATCTCCAGGGGTATGATCGCCTGGGTTCCAAAGCATAAAGCAAACAATGTTTCTCCAGTGGACCGCCTCGGAGTAGTTCGATGAGCCCACAATACACTCGGCAATTCTTTGACCCATTTGCCATTAGCTTTCTCCAGCCTCTTCTTGATGCCGTCCAAGATAGATTTGTTCGAGGCTTCGGCTTGACCATTGCTTTGAGGGTAAGCCGGCGTGGAAAAGTAAGGCCAGATACCATACTTGCTGCACAGCTCTCGGTACATGCCACAATCAAACTAGGTGCCGTTGTTTGAGATAAGAGCTCTTGGAATGCCGAATCGTGTTATGATATTTCTCCATACAAAGCGCTTAACATCAGTATCTCGAATGTGGGTTAATGCTTCCGCTTTGACCCATTTTGTGAAGTAATCTGTCGCAATGATCAAGTATCGCTTGTTTCCTGGGCTCCTCGGCAATGGTCCTACGATATCAAGTCCCCACTAGGCGAATGGCCAGGGACTAGTAATAGAGCTTAACTCTTCAGCAGGTAGATGGCTTAACGAGGAGAACTTCTAGCACTGTTCACATTTTTTCACATAGCATTCGACATCAGATCTCATTGTCGGCCAATAATACCCCTGTGTTATAGCTCGATGGGCTAGAGAGCGCTCGCCAGAATGTGCGCCACAATTGCCTTCATGTATTTCAGTCAGAAGCTCTTCGACTTTGTCTGGGTGCACGCATTCTAGGTATGGACCAGAAAGGGATTTTTTATAAAGCTTTCCTTGCGGATCCAAGTAGTAACGCAGGGCTTTGTTTCGCAGCTTGTGCTTCTTTCTTGTCCTCTGGGAGCTGTTCGGAAGACAGGAATACAGCAATGGGATCCATTCAACTCGGTCCAGATTCTATGACATTGACCTGGATTTCATCTGAAGGACCAATGCTTGGCTCGGGGATGAAACCCACCTTGATGGTCCGTTTAATCTCTGAGTTAATGGCGAAGGCTACGCAAGCCAGGGCATCTGCATGTGTATTCTGATTCAGTTCATGATGGTCAAATTTTGCCAGCAAGGCGCTAGCTGACTTCATGTAAGCCGCCATACGGTCGTTTTTGGCCGCGTACTCCCCTTTTAGCTGATTGATCACCAGTTTTGAATCAAAAAATACAAGCAAACGCCGAGCACCTAGGAGATGTGCATTCCGCAGACCGGTCAGAAGGGCTTCGTATTCGGCCTCGTTATTTGATGCTTCAAAGCTGAGTTTGACGGCCTGCTCAATTATTACGTCGTCGGGAGCCATGATTACTACTCTGGCTCCGCAACCCCCTTGGTTGGATGATCCATCACAGTACAACTGCCAAATGTTCCCAACATAAATTCTCCAGTTCGGCTTAGGTCCAATTTCATTAGGCTTGAAGCCGGCAAGACCCCTAGTGAATTCGGCCACAAAGTTGGCAAGCATCTGTCCCTTGATTGAGGTTCTAGGTAGAAACTGAATATCGTACTGGCCGAGTTCAAGGGCCCACTTTGAAGTGCGCCCTGATGCCTCTGCGCTACGGAGTACCGACCGGAGGGGGTGATCCGTTAGCACCCCGATGGTATGCCCCTGAAAGTAATACATTAGCTTTCTTGCTGCCATGACGAGGGCCAGGGTGAGTTTTTCCAAAGGAAGGTAGTGTGTTTTGGCGTCAACCATTGCCTTCCTTACATAATACATTGGCCGTTGCTCCCCCAGGTCCTCTTTTATTAGTACGGCACTGACGGCCCGGTCGGAAATTGCCAGATACAAAATGAGTTGGTCGCCTGCCGAGGCGTTGTCAAGAGTGGAACTAATCGGAGGTAGGTCTTGAGGCCGTTGAAAGCGACTTCGCACTCGGTGGTCCATTCAAAAGCCTTGCCCTGCTGTAGTGTATGAAAGAATTGTCGGCAGCGGTCTGTGGAACGACTGATGAACCTATTGAGAGTGGTGGCCATCCCTATTAACTTCTGAACCTCCTCGACTGACCGAGGGGAGCCGAGTTCCAGAATTGCTGTGATTTGCCTTGGGTTGGCTTCGATTCCTCGGTGGTTGACAATGTATCCCAAGAATTTTCCAGAGTCGATCCCAAACACACATTTGGAAGCGTTCAGCTTCATTCTATATTTGCGTAGAATGCCGAACGTCTCTTCTAGATCGGCTAGATGAGTTTGCTCTTGCTTGGACTTGACCACCATGTCATCAATGTACACTTCCATAATGTGGCCGAGTTGGTCCTTGAACATGGCAGTGACCAGTCTTTGGTAAGTTGCCCCTGCATTCTTTAGCCCAAAAGGCATAACCTTATAACAGTAGGTTCCTTTTGGGGTGAGGAATGTAGTTTTGTCTTAGTCCTTAGGATGCATGGCGATCTGATGGTAGCCTCTGTAAGCATCGAGTAAGCTCATACGCTGATGGTGTGCCGTCGCATCTACAAGTTGGTCAATTCTGGGTAGGAAAAAACAATCCTTGGGGCAGGCTTTGTTTAGGTCCGTGAAATCGACGCACACTCGCCAAGTTTCATTTTTCTTCTTCACAACCACTATATTAGAGAGCCATGTAGGGTAGGTCACTTCCCTGATTGCCCCGGCGTCAAGCAGCCTGTCAACCTCCTCAATAATGGCGGCAGTGTGCTCTGTGGCTGACCGCCGGCTTTTCTGAATGATCGGCTTACACTTAGGGTCAACATTCAAACGGTGCTGTGAAACGGACGGATCTATACCTGGCATCTCGTATGGAGTCCACGCAAAGACGTCAAGGTTACTGAGCAGGAAAGAAATTAGCTGCTGTCTGTTGGCTTGATTTAGGGAGGCGCCGACCATAAAGAAATTGTCTGGGCTTTCGTCGATTTCAACTCGGTCTAGGCCTTCCGTGGCCTTCTCACTTGGGGGCCGCCCAACATCGTTAAGGCTCTCCCGATCCGGCACCTCAATGGAATTCACTTACAACTCCTTTGGCATCTTTCCAGTGAGGAGATAACATGCTTGTGCTGATTTCTGGGAGCCACGGATTTGCTCAATGCCGCATTCTATCAGGAAGCGTAGCAGCTGATGATACGCTCTCAGCACGGCCTGCGTGGTGTGCAACCAAGTTCACCCCATAATGAGACTGTACGGCGATGGCAGCTTGACGACTAAGAATTCTACATCCATAATTCGGGAACCCGCTCGAACGAGTAGTGTGATTTTCCCCAACGGATACTCTGGATTGGCGTTGAAGCCGAATAGTGGATAAGGGGCCAGAGAGAGATCTGATTCGGAGAAACCGAGTTTGGTGAATGTCTTGTAGTATATAACCTCCGATGTGCTCCCCGGATCAATGAGTACGTGCTCAACTGTGAATCGGTTTACGCGGAACTCAATTACCAAGGGATCGATGTGGGGAAGTGTCACTTCGGCCAAATCTGAATCATCAAAAGCAATACTCGCAGCTTCATGGGGCCGTTTAGCCGGAGTGAGTTGACTTTGAGGGTTGGGATTTGACTGAATCGTATGCACCGCGGATGACATCGGTAGGCTGTATATCATGTGGATCACGCCGAGTGGAGGGGAATCCTGTCTTAAGGCTATTACTTTGGTTGAGTTGCCTTTTCTGACGTACTGTTGTAGCCGGCCATCTTGTACCAATTCCTCAAAGTGATCCTTCAATGCATAACAACTCTCAGTATCGTGGCCATGGTCCTTGTGATACTCACACCGTCTATCCCGTCTTCTCGTGTCGGGAGGTCCCACCATTTTGGACGCCCATTTGAAGAACAGAAGGTGTTGGACTTTGGACATAACCACGCTGATTGGCTCTGTCAACTCCGTATATTTCTTGTCGGCATGCCTCGTTCGCATGCTATCAACTTGCAGTTGTTCATTTGCTCGGTGGGAGCATTGGTCGCTTGATCGGCGGGAATCCCGTCCCTTGTCTTGTTTAGCTCGATGCCGTGGTTCAGGGCTCTAAGGTGGTATAGAATTTATTGGCTGAGAAATTTCAGAAGGGGCCGTCTTGTTGGCCACGTTTCCGACTTTAACCCGCAAGGCGTCATCCTCTATTTTGAAGTATTCCATAACTTTCTTCATCAACGACCAGACTGTTTTGGGGGGTCTTCTAGTCAAGGAACTGCGGAGAGCACTGTCAGGATGCAAACCCATTTTGAAGGCGGTGATGGCCATGGAGTCATCGACAAGATTAAAACACTCCCAATAGCGCCAAATACGCTCTTAGTGTTTCTCCTGGCTGGATCTGCTTTGCCCAGATAGAATCGGCTTGTTTCAGCGTGACCTCATTGGTGATGAATCTGGCCCCGAAGGATTTCTGTAATTGATGGAAACTTTTGATCGAAGCCAGCTCCAGTTTATAATACCACCTGACAGCCAATGGTCCCAAACTGTTGGCAAATATTCGGCACATGAGGGCCTCGTTGTCTGCATGCAATGTCATGGCTTGCTTGTAGTGACGGATGTGATCGATGGGGTCTGATTTTCCATCATAGAGAGTGAACGACGGAGCTTTGAACATTTTGGGCAAAACCGCCCTTGCAATCCATTGCACAAAGGGATCATGCTGGTCATCCTCATCTGAACTGTTTCTTCAGCGCTTATGCCTTATACGTGGACTCTCTTCAGAGGAACTGGAAGTCTCGGGTCATCCCTTCTTCTTGGGCTCCAGGGATAATGAGTCGGAGTCGCTATCAGTGTCTTGTTATTGGGCTCGAGGTTGTCAACCACCTGTCCTTAGAAGTAGTTCCAGATTTTGGCGTACAGCTTGTTTGGAATTTGCCACTTCCAAGGCCAAGTCCTGACAGAGACGTTTGTTCTCAGCGATCATGTTCTCCAACCTCTGTTCGTTTTGTTTTGCTTGTTCCATGATCGCTTGCATTGCCTCATGCTTTGAAGTCGAGGGTGAGGCGAAGTTCAAAGCGCGTCTCGCGGGGATAGTCTCCGGTCCAAGCATGTTTGTTGGAGTGAGGTCGTCTCTCTGTGTGATTTCATCAGTGACTATCGAAGGGTCTTTCGTTACGCCCGCCATGGATGTATTTGAGTATTCCCACAGACGGCGCCAATTGTGGAGAAGTTGTTTGAAAATACTTTTCTGATCCTGGGGGATGCTCGTGATACTCTGCTAGTCACTTGAAAAGGAATAAACACTCCGGTCGGGGGTGCCGGAATTAGCACTCCGACGGGCAAGTCAGTCTCTACACTCAGGATTACTTGTATTCTAAGTTAAGCATAATGGTTCTCACATACCTTCCTCTGACTGAAGATCCTGTATTTATAGTATTCTCTTTGGGCCTTAGAGCATGGCCCATCCCTGGTCCTTTATATGTACTCCTACTTGGCCTTTGTTCTACTGGCTGGAATGCCGGCTATTTTATTCGGCTCTTCAATCGACTGGGACCAATGCCGAATAGAGGTTATGTTATGGATCAGACTAGTCCATTCTTCTCTATTGATCCAATGAAATTCGGCTCCCACATCCATATTGAGGAAAACTTTTCGCATTCGTAGCTTCAGTACTTCTTTATGAATTCTACCCATTTAAAACGATTGGGTATATATATTTTTTTTCCAGACAGAAAGGTTTAAAAACCCTTTCATTTCATGCTCTTAATTTACTTGCTCGCCCAACACACAAACCCTTCCATCTGTATTGACCTCTCTTCTCCTTTACCCTTTTTCTCAACTTCATCTTCTGAAGCTTCTACCAATGGCTTCTTCTTCCTCGAAGATACCAGTTATGAAGCGTGTGAGTCCGTCCGTAACCTTAAAAAGGATCATCACTGAAGAGTGTGAGAAATACAAGGCTGGCGAGAAGAGCGCTATTGATGGGCGCATATTCATTCCCCGTCACCATGAACAACATGAATATGTACTTGGGCCCATTTTTAAAGAGGTCCCTACTAAGATCCCAGCTCTATATCCGCATCTGGAGGATCATTGCCTCTTTTATGAAGGCGGTCTTAATTGGGGGAGCTGGAGAATGAACCGACCCCATCGCTGTTGGCCCACAGTAAGACCAGAGTGGGAGGAATGGTATGATCGGGTTGTCCTTGCTAGGACATTGGATCTTCAGGAGCTTTGCCTCTTTGATGCCCTTCAATTGTCCAAGTTCACCATTTCAGAGGACTTATTTTTAATACCTGCTGCTCTTTATTTTTGGAATTCTGCTTTCAATTTCTTCCAATTTAGATGTGGGATGATGGCTCCCACTGTCCTTGACATCTGCCATTTGTTGGGATTATCCCCTATTGGTACCCCCATCGGTCCAAACTATCCTGACCTCAAAACCCCTTTTTCTCTCCCCCCTCTGAACTTATCCTATAGTGACTTTGTCAAGGTTGAGAACAAAAGAGAAGGCCCTATGACTGATAAGGAATTTTTCCTTTTTTTATTGTATTGGCTTTGCAAATTCCTCTTCTGTACTTCTTCTCAGAGGATCGTGCATGAGTTCGCCTCTCTTGCCAAAGCCTTTGTTTTACAAAGAAAGGTGGCCTTAGCTCCATATATTTTGGGTCCTGTTTATAGAGTTTGTTCTCTCTTTTGTGAAAAACCCATGGATGCCAATCAAGAAGGCCCATTTTGGATACTCCAACTTTGGCTTTTTGCATATTTCACTGATTTACAGTCTAAAGTTCTTGGTGCCAAACCCTTCCACTTATGGTATGAAGTTAGCCAATGTTTCACTTTATCCTTCTAACTTCGCTTTTTTACTTTTCTTTCTTTCACTAACTCCTAGCTTCCCCTTCTTCTCACACCTTCTGTCCCTTCGAAGCTACCAACATTGGCCCAACCTGGCTGAGAACCTTTTGAGTGATGGGTCCAGCTCTACGCCTCAGCACAAAAATATGTAGGCTTCTATTTTGATCCCCAGGGAACTATTCATTGGTACTATGAACCCCCAAAGCTTATAAGTGCATCTCTGAGCCCTATTGCCTTGCTCAATTTGCTAGACAATTTGGACTCTTGCAGGGGGTCCTTATCCCTCTCTGCAGCCAGTCCAATCTAAACCTCGCCAGTAGAGATTTGAAGGTTCCAAGATCCAGATTTGAAAAAGCAATTTCCAAATTTATCCAAGATCTAATTGATTTTGAGTACCTACCCTTCATTCCCTAAAGCAATACACTAAAAAGGTACCAGAACTGGTGGATGGCCAATATGGAGGTGCATTTGGCCATTTCCCCTCAAGATCTACTAATGGTACTAGACGTGTTTCAAGCCAAGTCTAAAGGGACTGGCGTTGTTACTTCTTCCACTACTCATGTTACCCCAGTTCTTACCTCTACTACCACGGAGTCGGCTCTTGTTGCCTCACCTCTTCCTCGAGTTACTTGAGTTGCTTCAAAGAAAAGTATGCATTGCTGCTTCTTTTTTTTTTCCTTATTTATGATACTTTCGCCCTTTACTTACAGTTACTTCTTTGATGTAGGTGGCACAGGCACCTCACATGGAGACTCTCCTCAAAGAGTTCAAGCTTTAAATCTCCTCAAGAGTAAGCAGAAACAACAAAGGAAAAGAAAGCTCTTACTTGATCCTGAAGAAAAGGTACCTGAGGCTCACGTGGAAGAAGAAGAAGTAGAAAAACAGCAAGAGACACCATTAAAAAGAAAGAAGAAACCGATAGTTTCTCTCTCTCTCTCTGATTTCATTGGGGACCCTATTCATGAAGCATCTGTTAAAGTAGTGGAAGCGGAACACTGTAAAGAAATCATTGTGCTCCAGAAGGTTGAAAAGAGGAGACAACAGCAAATGCTTAGAGATGAAGCTGCTGCTGCTGCTACTGCACTCCAAAGAAAAGCTGCAAAGAAATAACAAACTGTTGAACATTATACTCTTCGCAGCTCTCCAACCATTGCTACCACTTCTGAAACTAGTAATTTCCTTTTGTGTCTCTAATTTCCTTTCTCAAGTTTTTTTTATACATGAAACTTAACATTGCTTCGTATTTCTTCTTTTGCAGCAGCAACTATTATGCCTTCTCCTTCAATAAGGACTTCTTCAGTTTCATCTGAAACTGAAAGACTATCAGAAGCAATGCCTCGAAATGTGGAGCCCATTCAAATAATACTCTCACTCCCTAGTTCTACACTTTTCATACCTTTTTTGAGGCAAAGCATTCCCGTGTCCTTATCCTTAGGCTTAACTTCATACCTACCTTTCCTATCCTTTAACTCAGCCCAATTTATTCTCCCTTTAAGCCTTGCTGCTCCTTTCCCTCCTGAGGAAATTCTAGTTATTACTTCATCTCCAGTGATAGTTGATTCCCTTAGAGAAGACACTAGTAACTCACCAGTTCCTTGTCCACTAATCCTATCTTGCTCCAGTCCCACTTCTCTTGACCTACTGGTAGCCAAGACTATGGCAACTGCTAAGGATACTTCATCTTCCTCTCCTATCCCTACGCAGCCATCTCTTCCTTCTACCAGAGCCCTGTTTGTACCAACCATGTCAACAGAAGAGGTAGACATTTTGGAAGCTAGACTAGCTAGCCTTTTTTACATGCCTTCTATCACTCCAACAGCTAGCAATGAAACTGAGCTATTGGTTCTAGCTGATTCTCTCTTAGAAATTTTTGGGAGCTCTTCCACCATCAGTAAGACTTCCTTGCCTTCACTGGATTTGGATAGCTGTTTGGAGTTACTGACATTGTTCTCGAGGACCCCCTTCGAAGCCTTGCAAATGCCTATTATCAAGAATGGTTTCCTCTAGTGTTGCAAGGTTATCGAGCAATCCAGCATGGCTATTTCAAGTCATTTATCTCAGGCAGCAACTACCATTGACTTTTACATCAACATTTGTCATGTTGCTAAAGCTACAGAGGAGAAATTGTTGAGAGACCAGAAATTTGTTTCTTAGATACATGCTGAAGTGTCTGAATTGAAAGAACCACATTCCTCGATCTCCCAATTTCGAGCTCTATTTTTGAAGAAGAAAGGTCAACTAGAAGAAGAGTTATCAGCAATCAACCTAGCTTTGGATCGAACTACCACCAAACTGCAAATTACAAACTAAGGACTAGCTGATCGAAAGTATGAGATGACTACGGCCATTCAGTTGTTCACATCTCTTAAGAGTAGAGAGTCAGTTGTAAAGGAACAACTAAAACATTGTACTGACTTTTGGGCCAATCTATCATTGCATGTATTCAACTCCTTATGAAATAAAATCTTTATTTATTATTTGAGTGTTTTCATGTTTCTTTTGTTCAGTACTTATTGTCTTCCTTGTGTTTCCCACACAGTTGGATGATAAGGTTTCAAATATCTGCCATTAATTTTCTTAGGGTATACATATCCATTCAAATTTCTCAAATGATATGCTCTCCAAGGCAAAACTCTATGAACTTGATATGGTCATTCCCAATTAGGTTACCATTTGCCAAACTTATGGCTTTTAATCCCCATTGGGAGTATTGTCTTCCATACCAAATCACCTTCATCAAAGCTAATGTGCTTGACTTTCTTATTATAGCTTTTGGCTGCTTTCTTCTTTTGGAAAAAAATGCTATTTAATGCCAAAATTCTAGCTTCATCCACATTCTCTAACTCTAAGCACATACTCTAATGGTACTGCTCAGGAGCTAACTGATCCTGGCATCTCACCCTCAAGGACTTGATGTTAATTTCTACAAGTAACACTACATCGTGCCCATATACCAAGGCATAAGGAATAACTCCTGTACTTGACCTTAGAGAAGTCCTATAAGCCCATAATACATTCAATAGTAAGTTATGATCCTTGGGATTCTCTTCCATAACTCTCTGTATTCCTTTTTTCAAGGACTTATTGGATGATTCTGTTTGACCATTTGCTTGTGCATAATAGGGGGTATAATTAACATGGCTAATTCCAAACTCTGCCGCAAAAGACTTTACCATCTTCCCATCAAATACAGTCTTATTATCAACAATTATGGCCTGTGGGATGCCAAATCTGTGGATCAGATCTTTAATGAATCCAATAACTTCAATCTGGTCTACAACCTTATATGGTTTAGCTTCGACCTATTTAGTGAAGTAATCTATGGCCATTAAGATGAAACAATGATGCTTCGAAGAGGGTGGATGTATTTTTCTTATCATATCCATAGCCCATCCTCTAAACGGCTAAGGCTTCACAACCGCATGCAGATCAATTATTGGTACATGTCTTATCGTGCCATGCTTCTGGCATGCCTGACAACCTCTAACATATTCTATGCAATTCTTAAGGATGGTTGGCCAATAGTAAGAATGTCTTCGAAGCAGTCGTCTCATCTTCACACCAGGCTGATGAGGACCATAGATGCCTTCATGAACCTCAGCCATGGCTGTCAATGCCTCCTTGGGCCCTAAACATTCCAATAATAACCCATTTGCTTCCCTTTTGTAAAGAGCATTACCATA
This sequence comes from Camellia lanceoleosa, assembly GCA_025200525.1. Taxonomy (NCBI): domain Eukaryota; kingdom Viridiplantae; phylum Streptophyta; class Magnoliopsida; order Ericales; family Theaceae; genus Camellia; species Camellia lanceoleosa. The sequence continues at coordinate 79,328,280 of CM045762.1, read as the reverse complement.
TATTATGTATTGCATAGATTATAATTTGATTTTTCTGCTGGCTTTCGAAGATGGGCCAATTAGGTATTGCATTATTGGATACCTCCAATCTTGTTCTTGTAAGTCATTATGATTGACTTCTAACACCACATTCCTTTTGGTTAAGGGTGGTATTACCTTTTGATATGTCGTTTAACTTATGTTCATTTGAGTGTTATCCCTTCTCCTGAAATTCAAAGCTTTCTGAGCCACATCATTGGCTTTGTTATTTATGAATCTTGGGACATAAGTCACATTTGCTATCTGGAATTAAGAAAGCAAATGTAATGTAACAACATAGTATGGCAACATGCTTGCACTTTGACATTTGAAAATTCCTTTCACTTGGTTAATCACCAATTGAGAATCCCCAAATATATCAACTGCATGAACTTGTAACCCAATAAGTATTTCCAGTCCCATTATTAAAGCTTCATATTCAGCTTGATTATTGGAACAAGTAATTTCATCCACTCTGAAACCATGTGTGGTTTCTACCTGTTGTGGTGACTTAATCACCACACCAATTCCAGTTAGACCATTGGCTTTTGATCCATCAAACCACATTTGTCATGGTTCAATACTAACCATAGTAAGATCCATTATCTCTTGGCTTTCTGTCTGACATGGATAATCTGCCAAGAAATGAGCTAAAACTTGTCCTTTTACTGCTTTTTGGGAGACATATTCTAGATGAAAAATTCTAATAAAGCTAGTATCCATTTGCCAATTCTTCCTCTCAACATAGGTCTAGACGACATATATTTAACCAAATATGTGGTCGCAATTACCAAGACAGTTGTAGGCAAAAGATAGTATCTTAGTTTCATTGCAGCAAAATACAATGCAAGGCACAACTTTTCTACAGCTGAATATTTACATTCACAAAATTTAAGAACCTACTAAGGTAACAAACTACTTGCTCTTTACCTTCTTCATTGTCCTGTGCTAAGAAAACTCTCAGTAAATCTTCTGCTGCAGCAATGTACAACTTCAAGGGCTTATCACCCCTTGGTGGCATTAGTACTGGAGGCTTGGCCAAGTAGGCTTTGATTTCTTTGAAAGCAGTTTGATGCTTTACTGTCTACACAAACTCCTCTTCATCTTTCAATCTTAATAAAGAAGAAAATACTTTAGTTTTCCCTGCAGTATTAGAAATAAATTTTCAAAGAAAATTAATCTGTCCAAGGAATTTTTGTACTTCTTTCTTATTTGATGGAGGCTTGGCTTCAATGATAGCTTTGGCCTTATTTTGATCAATATGTATTCCCTTCTTGTGTACTACATAGCCCAATAAGTTTGCAGCTGATATGCCAAAAGCACATTTGAGAGGATTAAGCTTCAACTTGAACTTTCAAAAACTGCTTCGAAGTGAAACAAATGTTCCTCAATGGATTAGGACTTCACTACAATGTTATCAATATAACACTCTAAATATCCTCCAATGAGATCATGAAAGATAGCGTTTATAGCCCTTTGATATGTAGCCCCAGCATTCTTTAGGCCAAATGGCATCTTAATCTATTCGAAGGTGCCAATGTTCCCAGGACATATGAATGTTGTCTTATGGATATCCTTTTCTGCAATGCAGATTTGGTTATAGCCAGAGTGCCCATCCATCATTGATAAAATCTTATGCCCTGCTGAACTATCCACCAATAAATCTACTATGGGCATAGGGTACTCATCTTTTGGAGTTACTAAATTCAAGTTTCTAAAATCGATGCATACCCTCATTTTACCATTCTTCTTAACTACAGGCACAATATTGGATAGCCATTCAACATATCTGGTTGTTCTAATAAAACCTGCCTTAAGGAGCCTAAGAATTTCCTCCTTGACCTTCTGAATCACTTTAGGACTCATTCTTCTTGATTTTTGCTTGTATGGCTTGAAATTAGGCTTCATAGGGAGCCTATATTCTACTAATGACCTATCCAATCCTGGCAGTTCATTATAAGACCATGCAAAACAATCTTTATATCTCTTTAAGACCATCAACAACTGGTCCCTATCAGGAGCACTTAGCCAAGAACTAATGTAGGTGGGTTGCTTTGTAGAACCTTTACCTAAATTAACTTTTTCCAAGGGGTCTTGTATTTGAGAACTCAGTAATGCTTCTTTTTTTTATTTCTTCTGTGTTCGAAGCAATTTCTTTGCTTTGTTCTGCTCCCAATTCCTTTGATCCAACATCTTTGCCTTCCTCCTCATAGACAAAGTCTGTCCATATGGCTTCTTCCTCCTGTATTTCCTGGACTTTTGTTTTGATGTCCAATGCACAGTATTTATCAAAGGTCAAAGGTCTGACCTGTTGTTGTTTATGCTTACAGCCAACTATCATGGCTTTCTTCTCTTGTTCCTGAACCTTTTGGACTATTGCTTTTAAGTCCAATGCTGTGAACTTAACTAAAGCCAAAGGTCTGGCTTCTTGGGTTTCACCTTCTTGCCTGCAACCAGGCATCATTATCATCTTTGACGACAGATTCTTCATCAGCACTCTCCTGTACCAAGTGCTTCAGGTGTGTAACTTCCTCATCAGCCGTCACTTCGGCTGAACTATTAGGTTTTCTCAATATACTAAGTGGTGTTACTCCTTCAGTATACAACTTGGCCTCCGTAAAATCAGTACAAGCGACAAAGGGTTGAGTGTCTGCATTGATCTCCTCTGTCTCTCCATTGCACAAGGCCATTATTATCTTCTGATGTAGAGAGGAAGGCACACATTTGTCAGTGTGAATCCAAGCCCTACCAAGTAGAGCATTATACTTAGCATTGCTGTCAATAACAAAGAATGCCGTCATGCAATCTCTGGTCCCTACACTAAGGTTGATGGGCAAAATACCCTAAGACATCTATTTATCTCCAGCAAAACCAGCAATAGTTGTACTGGTTGGGATTAATCTGGGGTTTCTATTTTCGAGTTTCTTCAAAGAGGATTTCGGAAGCAAGTTCACCGCTGCTCCATTATCCACCAATACCTTATTCATCTGTATCCCATCGAAAAAAGTCTTGATATACAAGGGCTTGACATGCTGTGTCATGGATGTTGTAGGATACTCAAAATGATATGAGAGATTAATACTTACCTCTTCCTCACTCTCGTCCCCAGTTTCCATTGGTGTGGCCACTTCGGATTCATCTTAAACCATACTAATCTATGAATCTTCACTGGAAACTGGAATAGGGTCAATCTCCTGACCTTCTTGGGTGGTAGTATATGCACCATATTCACTGACATTGGAGGAAATGAGACAAATTGAACCACTAGCTGTACTTGCTTCTTTTCCAGGCCAACTTGTTCAATTACTTCAAAAACATCTTCCATGCTGCATTCTGGCACTTCAGTACTAGTGACTTCCTTCAAATGGTCTATTCCTACTGGTTTTTTGACCAAAAATGTCTGTTCAGCCATGAAGGCTTCAAACATCTACTCCTCAACCATCTCTTTCCTTTGGCCTAGGTCAACTTCTCCCTCTGTCTTATTGTCACTTTCCATCAAAGCCTTTTCAAGACCTGCTAAACTAGATCTTTCTTTGGCTTTCAGTTCAGAGTGAACTTTAGCCAACTGCTCTTTGCTAAAACTCCTTCTGTCCCGAGGAGTCGATTTTGGACTATGATCCAACTTTGGACTTTTCTTCCCTCTGTCTGGTATTTTGGCTAGGCCAATGAAGAACTTTTCTCACTTTCTTTCAAATCCTGTTGGTACTGAGTGTACCTTCGCTAGATCTTCCTCCTTTGGGACCTAGAAATCACTAGGCCATATTTGGTTCCTTTGTTTTTGGATGTTTTAGTAACACCCAATTATTTAAAGCCACCAAGGGAGGTTTAACCTTCTTACCCTGGTCTCCAACAATACTTCTCTGGGTATGTATTTCCTTAGGCTTGTTCTACATGACAAACCAATCTAGAACCCCAGGCATCCATGAACCCACTAGCTCAGTTGTTGAACTGTCTCTTTTTGCCTTCGAAGCCTGTTTCGAAGCTGCCTATGAAGGCCACTGCTTGGCCCTAACTCCTTGTCTTGGACCTAATTCAGGCCTTCCATGAGAGTGGCCACTTTCCATCTTATGTGAGGCTGGTTTAGAAGGCCAATCTCTGGCTCTGATCCCATAACCTGAACCCACTTCAAGTCTCCTCTTAGGATGATTGTCCTCCATTCTGTAATAGTTGGGTGGTCTGAACTTATGTAGAGGTCTCTTACCCTTGGAGTGCACTCTAGTGGCTGTTAGTCCAGCCAAGAATGGCTACTGTCTAGGACCAGTTGGGTATGGCCTTTTGTTGTAGGCACTGGTTGGTTTAGGGTGTCTCTGCACATCCTTGTAATACTACTTCCCATCAATCGGGAGCCCTTTCAACCATTTGTAGCTTAATCTGCATCTGGGACACATTCTTTGTATGACAATTGTCTCTAAAGAGTCATCATCCAGTGCCTCCTCATCAGAGTCTTCTCTTTGGTCTGCAAAGCCATGCCTATTCGCTGGTGAACTTCTAGCATCTTTCTTGATAGTAGTCTGACTGACAACATGCATCTGCACATTAACCTCTTCCAATTCCTTCAAGGATAAGTTTTGGAAGTTTGGCATAATAACGTTGGCTGTAACTTCTCTAATTTCTAGGAATGGATTGAGATCTCCATAGCTTTCTTTGCTTTAGCTGAGAATTTTATACTCCCTTTTCGAATATGTTCTTGGATCCTGTCTCAAAAAACAATGTAGTTTTTAGTTGAATAAGACCAAGAATTGTGCCATTTACAAAATAATTTTCCTTTAAGTTTTTCTAGAGAAGGGAATTTGACTCCTTTTGGTAACTTTAGGAAATTTGTTGCAAGCAAATGATCAAAAATGTCATCTGCCTTTGTTAAATCGAAAGAATATTTCCTATGAAGGTCCTTCTTTTTAAATTGCTGATTTATTGTAGTGTCTTTATGAATTAACGCCTCACAGATCACAGGCTCTTTTTCTACGATCTCTGCTGCATCAATCTCATAATTATGATTTCTATAATATGTCTTGTATGATGCATTACTTCGATCTTGTTTTTCCTCAAGTAATGACTCATATTTAGACACCTTATAGGTTAATTCCACTAAGTTTCAAAACTCAGTTGAGTCAAACTTCTTTCGAAGCCTAAACTTTAAACCATTTTGAGCCAATCTCACAAGTTCAGGCTTTGGTAGAATGATCTTACACTTGTTTCCTGCTCTTTTGAATCTGGCAATAAATTGAATAGCCTTCTCATCAAGCCTTTGACTCAACCTTACTAGATCTGCCATAGAAACTTCTAGTTCCGTTTGGAAGAATTGGGCATGAAATGCCTCATCCATTTGTTGCCAAGTTTGGACAGAGCTAGGTGTAAGGTTAATATACCATACAAAAGCTGTCCCAGTTAGAGAATTTGGAAAAAGTCTTAACTTCATGTAATCATTATTAGTAAATTCACTACATTAGGCAGCAAACCTAGCAATATGTTCTACTATTGACTGGTTTCTATTCCCATAAAAAAAGAGCAAAGTCTGGTATTCTAAACCCTCTTGGGTATTCATGTACCCTATCCACCCATTCTGGATATGGTTTCCTGTACACAGGAGTTTGAACCCCCCGAGCCATAGGTCCACATATTTCTTTAACAATATCAGTAATTTGGTTCCTAGGGACCATATTTTGTGCTTGTTAAACCACCACTGGAGGAACAAACACAGGATTTGGTAGAAAACCTTGTGCCCGAGGTCCTCTTGGTCCATAGGGAGGTATATTTGGGACTGGCTGTCCCTGTGGTACTGGCTGCTGTTGAGGGTATGGTTGACCTCTCTAAGCTTGTCCTGCGAAAGGTGCTGGCACAGGTGTTGTGTCTCTTCCAACCGCAGGAAACCCTTCCAACTCCCCGGGTACAAATTCGAACAAAGGATTAGTGAACCCCTTTGTGCCAGGTATGGCTTCGAACATGGGATTTGGAAACATCCTTATGCCATTTTCTTGTGTTGGCCCAGATCCACTAATTTGCATGGCTTCACTGTTAAGTAATGAGGCATTTTGATTTATCATAGGCCTTGAAAGAGGCTCATACTAAGACTAAGGTTGAAAAATCTAGAAATCCCCTAGATGTTGATTTGTGATTATGTATCAATTTTAAGCAATAAATAACAATCACAATCAAACAATCAAGACAAATCGACACAATGATTTTACGTGAAAAAAATCACAATTGGACACCTCCAATTGTGATAAAAAACCACGGGCAATAGCCACAAAACAATCCACTAAGAAGATATAAAGGAATTACACAAGAATACTCTCAATTAGCTAGTGAATCCACGCCCGAATTAAACCAACCCCTATGTGCCTCTTCCAACCCCGTCTTCACCTCGGAATTGTCTTGACGATGAGCCACTCCAGAATCCACCAAAGCTTCAAGCTTAAATTCTTTAGAATCCACCGAAGAACAACTCTCTCTTTTGTATAGAATGAACAAACAAACCTTTGATGTATTCTTTTTAACCCATGAGTTGAATACTCAATTAAACATTAAAGAAAACTAGCAAAATATCTCCAGATATAAACCTGAATCTCCAAAAAGAAGATCTAAAGAAGTAATCCTAAAATCTGACAGAAACACGTACTTATAGAAATCTGGGACTACGAAGCTCGCTCGAGCGAAGACTCTCTCGCTCGAGCGAGGAACCAAAAACGCGTGTTTTCCATAAGTGGCTTCGCTCGAGCCACACAAGCTTTGCTCGAGCGTACATTCATCATTCTCAAGTTTTTTGCCAGATGCAGCCTTCGCTCGAGCGAGCAAGGGCGGACATGCAATTTTGAATGCAATTTTGCATTTTGCTTCGAGGGCGCTACCTCTCGACCCGTTGAGTCTTTGCATCGAACCCGCCAGGGACGCCCTCTGGACCCCATAAGCAGTAGCTCGATCCCTGTCATAATCAGTGAAGTGGCAATCTTGAAAGCATTAACATCACAAACTTCTCTGTAAGGCACAATTAGGGTTGGATTCGCATATAAAAACTCATAGCCTCACTAAAATAAAAAAAAAAAGTGTGAAAATAAGTATAATTGAAAAGAGTTTTGTCAAACAGGATTGCCAAGAATAAAAACCTAACATAGGTGATAATCTTTTATAATTTTGATTACTAGTTTGACCATTAGTATGTCTATTACTTTGCATAGACTGTTTATCTTTAGCTAATCTTTGCGGAGTGACATTTGAAATTTCCTCTATATGCCTTTGTAGACACCCCATTTTTGACTGTCCTCAAGACTTGGACGTCACCGTTTGAACACTCGGTGATCATCCATGTTCGTGTTCGTTTTGAGTTCTCGGAGGTCTCGGCTACGTGCCTTGCCTTAGGAACTCTCAACTTGACTGTTTTGTGTTTGGTTTTACACCAAACACTTGTTGTTTTGCTTCTGAGGGTAGAGGAAGGCTTGTTGGCCATCCCCACACCTCACCAACCATGGCTTGAGGCCACCGGCCCTGTTTGTTGCTACCGGGCATTGGTGGTGGCCGGTCGGCACCTTTTATGGTCGGTTGACCATTGTTTTGGTCAATTTGTCATTTTTGACTGGCCAACCACTGTTCATCTGCTTTTAGCAGTTATTTTATGCCAGCTGTGATAGCTGGCATACACTTTGCACCCCCTCCATACACGTGTATGGAGGGATTTCCCTCTTGCTTAGCTTGTTTTGTTAGCTTTGCAAGACTAGAGTCCTATAAAATGAGGGCTTCTCCTCCCTCCTCAAGGGTTCCAAAAAAGTTCCAGAGGGCTCTGAGATTAGGGTTAGGGTTTGTGTATCTATCTATCTCTATATCTCCCTCCCTTTTGCCTTTGTGTGTGCATAAGGTTGTTTTGTCCTTAGTTTTGCACTAAGACACCTAGTGTTACACCATACCTTGGTTGCTGAGCTGCCAAAGGGTTGTTATTGAAGTTCTTGGGTGGATTTAAGCTTGAAAAGGCTGTTGGAGCTCCATTCTTAAAGAGGTCTTCAAGGGTAAGAAACTTACCTCCTTTATTCTCCATTTTTGCACAAACTTTTAACCTATCTTGAATATGTTTTTAAGCTTAGTGTATAACTGAAAAAATTTCTATTTTTACTTGCTTTTGATCTTTGTTTAAGGTCTCTTTGAGATTTGGGGTTGTTTCCCCCCTCTTAGGCCTTGTTTGGCCTCTTTTTTTTTTTGCTATTTTTGGTGAGCTCCGCAACCACCTTGTATTGGCCTCCTCACCACTGAAATCCAGAGGGATTTCAGTGGTGGGATGGTATTTTGAGGTCCTAAGAAGGAGAGGGCCATCCCTTCTCCTTGTTGTCTTCAAAACTTGTCATTTTAGCCTCATGTGTGAGCACCTTGATTAAGTCCATGTTGGCCATGTCTTAGTTGGTATTTGTGGTTATTTTGCTATGTTATAGCACTGTTTTAAGTTGGTTTAGACACACCATGCATGCTTTGCATACTTGTCTTGTAATGCCATGAAATTGCCTTAACATGCTTTGTGCTTTGAACCTTGTTTTTAGCATGATTTTGGCTTAGCTTTGTGAAGCTTTTATGCATGTTTTGGTGTGCTTAAGGTCTGATTTTGGTTATTTGGGTCATCCATGACTTGTTTTGTATAGCTACCATGCAATCTCCCTTGTAAACTTTGAGTATTGGATCCTCTAGCATGCTTTACTTGCATCATTTCAATGGTTTGGCACCATTAGTTATGTCATTTCAGTCCTTGTGGCATGCTTTTATGCTTGCATTTGATACTCTTTTAATGCTTTAAAAGGTTGATGTCTTATGCTCCATGTTTGGACCATTGTGTATGCTTCCATATGTAGGCCATTTAGATGTCATCTAAGTGTGTTTTGGGCTTTGTCTCGACCTACATTGGGACTATTTTGAGTCCCCTCGACCCTTCGGGACTCGCCTTGCATGGCCTTGATTTGATCCCTTAGGTTAGCCTTAGGCCTTAGGCTTGCTTTGCTTGATTTGTTTAATTGGTTTGGCACCTTTTCTAACATGATTTCAGAGCTTACAATGTATGCCATTTGTCCATGTTTGTTTCTTTTAAGTGTGCTTAAAAGTTGCTTCTTTGTGCTTAAGTTTTGAACCATCTTTGCATGCATGTTTGTATGTAAATTTGCCTTCATTTCCATAGCATTTTGGCTACTTATTTAGACATGGCTAAGGCTTAGTCTAGGTCCATCTTTTGCATGTTGCTCAAATATTGTTACATTGTTTCATGTTCACATGCTTTGGTTGCATTATGTCTTGTATGCTCACTTGTGTGAATATTGTCACATGCTTGCAAGTTTGCATGCGTGTTTGCATTTTCATGTTGCATACTTAGCTCGCATGCTTAGGTTGCATTTGGCATGCATGCCTTGCCTCTTGAATTGATTATGATAGAGGTTGGGCCCATAGTGTGTTTATGTGCATTACATTTGACATCAAAATGCACACTTGACTTCTTGGACCATCACGCATTGAAATGCGCGATTGATGGTCCGAGGGTCGAGTACCATACTCCCTTGAGTCCACAACATGATGGGGAGGTTGGTTGTGCAAACATTTGCTTGAAATGCATTGCCATGTCTGGTCTACCCTTTGCTGCTGTCAAAATAGGGTTCTGTAGGCATAAATGGCCGACCAACCACGTTGAGTGCCGGCCGACCACAAATCTCTAGCCGAGGGCCACATAGATGGTCGATGACTACTTTTCCATGGCCGGTGACCTTCCACAATGATCAAGGAGTGATTTTGAAGCATCATTGGGACTTGTGCAATTTTCAAAGCCATAGAATAGTGAAAATAGAGGCAGCTTGTACATGGTGGTGGATTTTCGAGCGAAGCCAAGCACGTATGCATTCGACCCTCTTCCCGAGGCTGTTTTACCGCTTTGTTAGCTTAGTTAATTTACTTAACTAGTTAAGTGGTCTGTAACTATTTAATTGGCTTGTTAGTTAGTTAAATTTATATTATTCTTTCGGACTCTCCGAGCGAGGGTGTAGATGCGCCCTTGGGCCTCACTACAGTTCAGACTCAAATTGTCACGGTTCTCAATCTGAACCAAAGAGTCCAAATCCGGCAAATCGTTTTGAGAAAACAAATTTTTGAAAAAAGTGCCAAACATGGACTGCTTTGCCAGATACAGAGTCGCCACCTAAATATTTTATTTTGAAAAATTTAGGAAACCCTGACTCATGCCTAAGTCCACATGTCCGTCATCACCAAAGTTGCCTCGGCTCGAGAACTTGGGTACGATTGGGGAAGGTCACTTCATGAGCACCCCCGCTCGCCCGATCAAAGATCGGCCTCTACTAACCATGATATCTAGTTTTGAAAACATTATGCGTTCTTATTCCGGTTATTAGCCTAGATTTACTATGTGATGCGCACAGTATACAAGTATAGACTAGGTCGCCTGAATTGGAACAAAACATTTCTTGCTTATTTTTGAAAATGATTTGCTACTCGCAAGTAGGCTTAAAATGGAGATTTTGCCACCCTCAAGTGGGCTTAGAAAAGATAATTTTGCCACTATCTAGTGGGCTTAAAACTCACAGTTGATGATTTGTTCTAATCTAAATAACCCAACCTTCACCCACAGGCATTCAGGCAATTATATCACATAAGCACATAGCCTCGTGGTAAAGCATGCTATCATGGCTATCACTCGCACGCATGCAAGGATGCTAAAGCATAAAACTTACCGAGTACTCCAAGCCAAAATAGAAGTTAATTAGAAATCCATGCATGATCCTAACTATACAGAAATGTCTAATGCAACACATGCAAATAATACGACTAAGATAGGCTCGACTATTCTAAAGATAGCATTTGAGATGCTTCAGATAACATGTATTCAACTTGGAATGGAAGTACAATGCAATTAGTATGATGCGCTGAGTCCGATGCATGCAAAACAGATAAATGAATGCAAACATGCTATCATACTGTATGCTAATTGAAATATGCCCTAATCTAACCATCATAAGCTGGTAAATAAAATGGGAGAAAGACGTGGGGTTGGAAGACATACAACACACACACACACTTATTACAACATTGCCATCGCTCGGAGGGTCTGAATAAATAATATACAGTCCAAATGAATAGTACAGTCCGAATAAGTACAAAACCCTAATTAATTAACAAATTTAACTAGGAAAGCAGGTAAATTAGCATGCAAGCCATGGACCGCCTCAGCTCTATTCCGAATGATGAATGATGCGTGCTTGAGTTGCCTTGCGTGGAAATCCAGTGTGATGCCCCAATCAGCTTCTGTTTACAATTAAGCCCGAAATATTGCACGAAGCTCCAAAAGACTGCCGGTTTCTAATTTGCTACAACAGAGACCAAGAAAGGGGAATGGCAAAGTATTTTCACATATGTATGCACACCTCGATCCTCATGCCACCAATCACGCATCTCGATACATGATGGCCGAGGATTCGAATTGCACGTCTCAAATGAAATGAATGCACATGAAAACACAACAAGACCTAAACTCCATCATGGGTAATCCGGAGTGTCGGCGACCGGGAATTGAGACACGTTCCGTCACTCGAAGTACGAAACGTCCCTCGTTTCCCGTGCTTAGGCTAAATCCTATCCCAAACACAATGAAATATGCATGACATGCATAAATGCAATCCTAACATGCAACCAAGCATACGCAATGCTATGAGATGGCATACACAATGCACGATGTAGCAAGGCATACATAATGCTCTAACATACAACCTAGCATACGCAATGCTATGAATTGAAATGGCATACACAATGCATAATGGACTTACGCTAACATGAGTGGACCTCAGCCACTCTCACATCAGCGGCCATTAGATGAAAATGAGACAACCGAAATGCGTGCACACATGCACGCAAATCGAGGACCGAACCTAAGGCACGGCATGCAACTCTAACAAGGCATGGCAAGGATGAAGCATGGCATTTGAACATGTAAATTTCAGCACTGAAACATGATGCTAGATGGTCCCGAAACATGGAAATATGGCACCCGATGCATGAAATAAGCCCCGAAACACAAAACTAAGCACATGTATTGACCTATAGCTATACAAAGCATGCATTATTTGATCACGAAACATAAAGATAGAGCCAAGGCAGTCCTAAAACAATAACATTTCTAGTTCAAAGCATGGCCAAAAGATGCTAGCAAGATGGACTAAAGTAGCATGCAACTTTGACTAGCAAACATGGTTTACACGGCATGTATATGAAGCATGTGAAATCTCACCAAACCAACCAAAATCAGTGAACAAAATATGCCTAAATAATCACTGAAATGCAGCCAATGCATGCAAAAATAAGGGGCTTCTTTAGAGGGCTATATAAGGGATTGTTAAGCACATACAAGATAGACACTTAGCATGGTACAACCAACTCTGGAAATCAAATATGACAGCCCTAAAACTCACCAAATTGACCCTGAAATCAGTCTTGGAAACATGCAAAGAAAGGCCTCTTTGAAAGGCCTTGAATGGGATTTCTCTACACATGCAACATAGACATAAAATATGGCCAAAAGGGCCTCAGAAAGAGCCGAGGTAGACCTCAAAACCCTCAGAATAAAGCCTAAAAAGTGACTTCAATGCATGCAAAGTAGGGTCCCTTTGGAAGGCCTAAAAGACCACCAAACAAGACAAGGAGAGAGGGGGTCACCCCCCTCTGATTTTGGCCCTCAAAAATGTATCCAAGCCACTGAAAATTCACTAGATTTCAGTGTCTAAGAGGCCAAACCATGGCCAATGCAAGTGCTCTAATGCATAGCCCTAATCATAAGAGAATGAAGCATGCATAGGGGGAAGATGACCCCAAACAGAAATGGGACCTTAACCAAACTTAAAGAGAATGTCAAAGAAAGAATTTTTCCATTTTATATCAAATCTTAAAAGTGTTCACAAGTAAGGCTAAAATATGATGCAAAAATAGCCCTAAAAGAGAGATAGGAGGTAAGGGGAAGTAGATGGCCTCAAATAGCAAAGAGTCATTCAACAAAGTTGAAGAGAGGCTTAAAATAAGACACTTTACAGTTTGTTTCGAAGCCCATAAATGCTCACAAATAAGGCTAATGTATCATGCAAGATAAGCCCTAAAAGAGAGATAAAGCACAAAGGGGAGTAGAAGACCTTAAACAGGAAAAATTCCTTGACCAAACATGAAGATGAGCTCAAAATAAGACTATTTCCAGTTTAGATCGAAGCTCAAAAATGCAAGCAAAAGGGGCTAAGATATAGAGCAAAATGATGCAAAAGTGGGAAAAATAGGGACTCACCCTTGAAGAGCCGACCTCCAGTAGCTTTTGGTCCAAGATTCTGAGCTTTCAACCTCTGCAAATGGCCTCCAAGTTGCTAGAATGGAGTGTGGAGGTGTTAGGCTTAGAGGTGTAGTGTAAATGGCCAAGAAAAAGGGTGTTTTGAGCTTGGAATGGAGAGTTATGGAGGGGAGTATGCTATGCTCTAGCCAAATCTTTTCTAACCCTTAGAAATGAAGCTCAAGGGTTGGTTTTATAGAAGAGAGAAGCCAAAGGAAAGGGGGGAAAAACCAATTCAAACTTCCTCCCAAAAAGACAGACCCTCGGGCAATGAATCTGGTGCAAAACAGCTGGCACAGCTAGAATGAATTCAGGGAAAGAAACCTGGCCGACCAGGTGCAAAAGGTTCAGGTGGCCAGCCGACCACTTTACCTGGTCGGCCGACCAGGTCAAAAGGGTCAAGGTGGTCGGCCACCCCCTAGGATAAAGCCCCAGAAGTTAGCTTTCCAATGCCGCAAACCTTGCATCAAAATTCCTCATGTGCAAAAAGTTATGCCTGTTTTAGTGAAGTCGCATAGATTCGGTCCAAACGGATTTCAACCAACCATATCTCCTCCACTCGGACTTGGCTTTAGGAGATTCTTGAGTAAAAAATGAAGCCCTGGAAGTAAGCTTTCCAACGGTGGTGGCCTTATATCTTAATTCCTCTTGTGAAAAGAGTTATGCCTGTTTCGGTGAAGCCGCGCAGATTTTTCTCTCATTCCCGGATTCATGATGAACCACTTTTGACCACAAAAGCTGTTCGGCCATCTGATTTTCTGGTTTTCCATGTGGCCACATTGAAGCCCCAGAAGTTAGCTTTCCAATGGTGCCAAACTCGCATCAAAATTCCTCTTGTGCAAAAAGTTATGCCTGTTTCGGTGAAGCCGCGCGGTTTTGGTCCTACCAGGATTCATGCCGAACTTCTCCCAAACTAGTTTTCTTCTCTCTTCTCCTCTTTTCTTAAACTCCAAACCCCTAAGTAAGGTATTTTGAAAGATTTTTCAAAGATTTCGTCTCTCTTTCATTCATTTCCACTTTGTCCTTGCTCGGTTTACCGAAAAGCGTAACATTTAACGAAATACGAGTGGCGGAACATCGTAGGAACTTTATTTTCAAAACGTTTTGAAAAAGAGGGTTTTAAGATCTAAAATCTTTGGATCAAGATTGTTTTGGTCCAAAAAGGGGTATAAAGTTGGGATTTGACTCTCTCATTGCCAAAGAAATTGAACCTTTTCCCTGCACACCTTTTATCGCCAAGTAAACCATCAGTAACGCCCAAGTCTTAAGAGCGGTCAAAAATAGGGTGTCTACAGAGGGCAATTGTGTAATAAGTGTGCGTGAGTGTGTGAATGTCTTCCAACCTCACGTCTTTCTCCCTTTTACTTACCTGCTTATGATGGTTAGTTTAGGGCACGTTTCAATTAGCATATTTATGATAGCATGTTTGCATCATTCATCCGTATTGCATGCACCGGGCTCGACGCATCATACTAACTGCATTGTATTTCAATTCTGAGTTGAATACATGTTATCTGTAGCATCTCATATGCCATCTTAGAATAGCCGAGCCTATTGTAATTGCATTTTTGCATGTGTTGCATTAGGCATTTCAGCATAGTTAGGATTCATGCGTGTTTTCTAATTAGCTTTTTTCTTTGGCTTGGAGTACTCGGTAAGTGTTTATGCTTTAGTATTCTTGCATGTGTGTGAGTGATTGCCATGATAGCATGCTTACCATGAGGCTATGTGCTTATGTGATATAACTGCCTGAATGCCTGTGGGTGGAGGTTGGATTACCTGAATTGGAACAATTCATTGATTGCGAGTTTTAAGCCCACTAGATAGTGGCAAATCACCATGTTTTCTAAACCCACTCGAGGGTGGCAAAATCTGCATTTTAGCCTACTTGCGAGTAGCAAACCACTTTAAAAAACAAACATGAAATGTTTTGTTCCAACTCAGGCGATCCAGTCTATACTTGTATGCTGCGCGCATCACATAGTAATTCTAGGCTAATAACCGGGATAAGAGCACATAATATTTTCAAAACTCGATATCATGGTTAGTAGAGGCCGATCTTTGATCGAGCGAGCGGGGGTGCTCACGAAGTGACCTTCCCTAATCGTACCCAAGTTCCCGAGTCGAGGCAACTTTGGTGATGACGGACACGTGACCTTAGGCACGAGTCAGGGTTTCCTAAATTTCCTCAAAATAAAATATTTAGGTGGCGACTCTGTATCTGGAAAAGCAGTCCATGTTTGGCACTTCTTTCAAAAAATCTATTTTCAAAACGATTTGCCAGATTTGGACTCTTTGATGATTCATCGGTCTTGCTTTGCACTCTACGAGATTAGATATAGGACCATGACATTTGAGTCCGAACTTTAGTGAGCCCCAATGAACAAAACGGGGGATTCCCTTCCGGGACGTTCGGGGACGTCTACAGCCTTGTGTTAGTTGGTTGATGGGTATTTATCCGATCCATAAAGGATATTGTCCATCTTTCCATTGTATTCATTAACTGCTGTCCTATGGCATCTCCTAGACCTCCCCACGGATTCATTGGCTAAGTAGATAGAATAGTGGATGGTCCAATTCCATGGTCTCATCCACTATTCTGGACACGTGGTGCATGTTCTGCATTACTGGTCTGTTCGACCATAGGTTCTGATGAGATAGGTGCTTCCATAGGATGTGTTATCACATTATCCTCTGGATCAGGTACCTCTACCTCTCATTCCACACCTTCTTTTAGGTGTTCACTTTCTCCTTGTCTCTTACGTCTAGCCATTTCAATTAATCCCACTGGGCGCGCCAAAAATATATGTTGGCTTTTTGGCTTTCGAAGGTTAGTATTGTAATTTTAAGCATGCCAGTAAGGATCAATCAGTCCTTACAGAAGATTAATTGCCAACCAATTATCAAACGATTGTGTTTCAGTTCTTTCAGCCTCAATGAAGAGGACTTTTACTAGTGGCTTGTTTAGGAGAATTTAGTAAACAATAATTAAATGAAGAACAATTGCAGCATTTCATTAAGTAAAAATAAAAAAACCTACAATGATCTGATCTAACCTCGTAGAGGTTTATAGCAATAAACTATTCGAAACTACTCCTATGAATAAAGTGCAATACAAGAATTTGAAGTGCAGAAATGTAAAGAACAAAAAATGTAAAAACTGGAAGGAAAATAAAGTAGATAAAAACTGGTTTCTAGATTTGAGTTTGGATCCTCTTTTGAGGCTTTCTCTGCTATTTATACTTCTCAATGATAACTGTCGAAGTGGGCTCCTAACCGTCGAAATACCCTTCCATGATCGCTGATCATGCTCTCTCACAATTAGCTCCACTACGCCATGTCTGCAGTTAGGCTTCCCTCCTGATTTTGAATTTGAACCTTGTGAGTAACCGTTAGGCCATATCACCTTATATCCCTTGATCACTCCAATGCTACGCAGACCCATTATCACCAGTATGGGTTGACACGTGTCTGACTATGGTTGACGATTTATATTACATTCCCAAATTGCCCTTTCCATGCCACATGTTGAATTGTGATTAACTTATACAATTTATACAACCAACACTATCTAAACGTGTTCTATTTGCTTTAATTGTAATTGGGTCACAGTGCTCAATCTATTCTATTTCCTTGGTTGTATTGTTCTAGATTTTATTCATGATTTTAAAATGTGAATGGACTTCTCATTTTATATTTTATTCCATCGCAAACTCAGGTCAAATTTCTTTGCTTGATTAAAAAAATAATCATTTTGCATCTTTGACCCTTTCGCCAAACCTATATCAAATAAAGGGGTACTCGATTTTTCATCAATTTGAGCCACAACCAAATCCCTTATTGGAGAGAGCTATATCTAATAAATTTTAAATCATAAAAATATTGCAAATCCATTGTATAACAACATATGTACCATAAAGAAAATGATATAGACAATTGGTAAAAATTTTGATAATGATATAGATAATTGGTAAAAATTTTGATAAATTTTTTAGAGTCTATAACATTACTTGTATCATAATTATGACAAGCAAAACGAAATCATTCTTCTTTCCAACAAAGGATTGGCTAGCTAGGTGTGAAATTGGTCCAACTTGGTGGATTAATTGGCTAAAATTCACACCGAATTGAATTGATAAGTTTTTTACAACCGATTGATTTAGTTACATAACAATCTAGTTTGGTTACTTCAGTTTAATCCGTTTTCCTCTATTGTTTCTTGATGGTGTTGACATGAGGTAAGTGATCGATTTGGAAGATCTTTGGCCAAAAATGGACGACTTCTTGCTCTGCTGCAGCCGCCATAGACACCATGGAAAAGTTACGCTTAAGCTCTACTCATGCTCTGTTTTCTCATCCACAGGTAATATTGGAAATTAAATTTGAGCAATGCATGATTTAATGATTAGGTGGGACCCACCCTGATGTGAAGGTGGGACCCATCCTGATGTGATGTTTGTGCCTTGCTTTTTTTTCTTTTTTTTTTTCTTTTTTTTTACTTTGACACATCACTAGAGCTCAAATTAGAACTCTAGATTTAGAACTCTCTAGCATTTTCCATAATACAAAAGGAAAACACATCATTTTAAACCATAAATGCACAAAAAAAAATATGTCTAATAGAAAAAGTCATCGAGGGACCCAACTATTGAATGAAATTTGGCAGGAGATTTTGAAATGTGGTAGTCTAGAATTTTGTTTTTTTTTTTTAATATATATATATATATATTTTTTATACAGATGTTAGATTTGAATTGAATAAATTTTAACCTTAAGTTGATTTTTATTTTTTATACAACTATTTTTTTTTTTTTTTTTTTGTGAAGTTGCATTTTTTAGCCTTTGGTTTGATAAATTGATTTGCTCAATTACAAATTTTTTGCTTCTATTAATTTCACTTTTGATGCATTTAAGCGAATTTTGAAACAATCAAAATATGTATAGTTTGTTTAATTTTAATTTCAAAATTAAGTTTTTACAAAAAATAAAACATAGTTTGATAAATTGATTTATCTGATAAATTATTTTATTTTATTATATTTTGTATTTAAAAAATACAAAATTTTCATTCGGTGCGTAACACAGATTTTTTGCTTGGATAAACCATAAAGTAAAAAACAAAATGGTTTACAAACTCTACATCACTGCAGGTGTCTTCAACATAGCATCTACTTTATCTTTTTTGAGTCACATCAATCAATATCTCCTCTCTATTTTTTTTACACATAAAAGTACACTTATTTCTTTCCAAACTTGACCTTAATACCTAGTTGATATCCCTTCACCCTACAAGAATTAATGTAATCCCACCCAAAAACAAAACAAAACAAAACAAAAAATAGGAAAACGGTGCCGCTTCATCCGACGACAGGCACGGCAGAGACACAACTTGTCCTCCATATAATTCGGAGCAATTTGGATTTATTCATAGGAAATGAGACAGGTAGAATAAATATATAAAATACATGATACAAAAGTCTACAATTATTGTTAGGGCAAATTGTAAATAGGTAGAATGACAGATGATAATCATTTTTAGTATAATTTTGATGCATAAAAAAAAATTATACCAAATACCTGAATTGATTTACACTATACACACAATACTTATACCATTATAAAAATAAAAGGTAAATTTATTAGAAAATCATTTTTCAAGTGTTTGTATCCCAATTAATTCACAATGTATTCTTATATTCTAATATTTGATCTATCAAATTCTAATTCTCATATTTAAGGTATTTTATGGACATTTTTACCCTTATAAATATTTTTTGAATGGTTAATAATTTGATTATATGAACATTCATATTTTACAATGTGAATATTCACATTGACATGTTAACATTCACATTTACATTCACATTGACGATGTGAACATTCACATTGATGGTGTAAACATTCACATCACGAAATATTCACACTGTAAATGTGAATATTATTAGGTGTATTTTGGTAATTATATCACTCATAGAACTTATTGGAACATAAAAAAATAATGTGAATTAAATAAAACATAAATAGATAAAAAAGAATTTATAAAAAAGTGTCCCAAAATAAAATTATTTCCCTACTGATCTAATAAAATATAACTTACCCTTATTGTTATGGGCACCATCCCCATCCATTGTCACAAAAGCAAGGAGGACTGTGAAGGTGTCCTCACACTTGAATGGAATCTTCTATTTTTGAATTTTTTTCATCTCAAAACACTTTCATGAATAAAGTTTATGTCCAATTTATATCGAATTGGAAAGGATTGTTGGGTCTCTGTGGGCTTATCAAGGAACTTGTATCGATAATTTAAACTGTTTAATGTGTAACATTCGTCGAATACTTTATTTTCTGTAACAAACCAAGTTGATTAGATATCGATAGATATTTAATCAAATCACATTTGTGTTAACAGTAACTATAATTTTAAAAATAAATTTATGATACAAATGTGCTTTGATCAAGTAGCTATCAATATCCGTTTAATGTGATTTTTTACAAGAATAAAGTACTCGACAAGATCTACACATTGAATGATTCAAATTATTAATGTGGGTTTCATGGTGAACCCACAATAGCCCAACAGTATTCTCTAGTTGGAAAGCCCAAATGGAGAGAATCCTCTCCCCACTTTTATATGTGAAAAAACCTGTAAAATTGCATTATGTGATTTTCGTATATTAAAATTTGGAGGTGGATCTCCTGGGTAATATTTGGGCATGTGAAGCTTATTATGAATTTTGTTTTGCTATTTCAAATTATTCATTTTATTGTGCATTTCATATATATTATTTACACATAAAATTATATTAATTTGATAATTATAATATATTCAATTGATTACATTTGTTACTAAAAAATAAATGATTTATTTTTAAAATAGTCATCACATTTTTTTTATATATATATTTAAAAATGATTTTTTAATAAATTTTCCTAAAATGATTATAATTTGATGTGGCATTTTATCTTATTAATTTTTTAGTCTATTTTTTCTTTTAATAAGTTAAATTAGTCCCAACCATCAAATTTCAAAACTTCCACTTAATTTTTTTTTAAAAAATTGTAATTTTATCTCTAAATGAAAAATATTTTCCAATTTACTTTTTTAAAGTTTTAAGAATGCCACCTAAACATTTGAATTTCTTCTTTCCTCTTCTTTTTTTTTTCAATAAAATTTTAGTAGCTTATCCCTTTAAATATTTAATTTTGCTAAAATTTTCTTCTATAAAATTCATTTTGCTTCTTTCTCTACCGCACTCTTTCTTTTTTTGTATCTATACCTTGGTGTAATTTTCATGTAGACATGTGATCGTATTTAAAATTATGATGATTAGTATATTCAAAAATTAAAATAAAAATCAAATGAATAATAAAAACAAAAAAATAAATTATCAATTAACTCGTGTTTGAAACACAATAATTGTATGCTATTGTATTGTGTAAAGCAGAAACAAAATTGAAACAGATAAACTAGAAACATTGCTAAACCAAAGCAGAAATAATACTGTATGTACATAACATAATTGAAAACAGAGAAAACACATATACTCCATGAAATAGAAACAAAAAAATGTATACAGTAAAGATGAATTTTACAGAACCCAGAAGGGATTAATGTAGTGTTTAACACTACATTCGATTGCAATCTGTGGTAAATAGACATGAAACGCATTTCTTCGAAGGCAAGGGGTTCACTACAACAAATTGCACTTTTGGCAATCAAATTTGGCAACTAAAAAAAATTTAGTCGCCAAAAGTTGTAGAATTAGCGACCCAAAGTCATATTAGTCGGCAAAAGTACAATATTTAGCCACTATTTTTTTATTGATTATTGGCGACTACAAAAAATTTCGTCGCTAAAAATGCCACAATTGGTGACTGAAATTTTTGTTAATCGTTGTATAGTTAGTTTTGGCTTGGAACCAAAAGTTTCATCGCCAAAAAGTTATTTTCAGCGACTAAAAAATATTTTCATCACTGTATAGCTAATTTTGGCTACTAAAAGTATTTAGTCACTGAATGAAAAACAAAAATTTAGTTTTTATCTTTAGCGACCAAAAGTTTGGTCGTCAAAAATTTATTTTCAGCGGTTAAATAATATTTTAATTGCTGTATAGTTACTTTTGGCTACTAAAATCCTTTAGTCGCTGAATGAAAAACAAAAATTTACTTTTTATCTTTGGTGACCAATAGTTTGGTCGCCAAAAATTTATTTTCAGCAACTGCAAAATTTGATAGTCACCGAATGACAAACAAAAAATTATTTTTTATTTTTGGACCAAAAGTTTGGTTGTCAAAAAAGTTATTTTCAGCGACTAAAAAAATTTTTAGTCGCCAATTAACTAAAATATTTGGAGAGAGGCATTTCAAATTTTGGAGGGATTTATAAAATTAATTGGCGACAAAAATGTTTTGTCGCGAATTGTGTAAAATGACCACATATATATATATATATATTGTTTCCAAACCAATCCCTCAACAAACAAGCACCTCTCCCTCTCTTCAGCGTCTCTCTCTCTCTCCCTCTCCCTCTCCGCTGCTCCTCTCTCCTCCCTCTCTCACCTTTGCTCAAACAACTACGAAATAGCTCTCATCTGTCGCTTCTCTCGTTCATCAGCAACCGGAGCACCTATTCACCTCCTTGTTGGTCACCGTCGCCTGAGATCCATCACCCACGGAAGCTCAACTCCTCCCTCGCAGAGAGTGTTGAGGCCGCTGATTTATTCCCCCCCCCCTCCCCCATCATCATCATCATTATCTGAGGTTGTCTCATCGCTGACTGTACAAGTAAAAACCCAAATTTTGGGTAAATTTTGAGTCTTAGTTTCTGGGTTTTTTTTAATGATATAGTTAATTGGGTGTGAATTAGAATTTAGATTATAATTTACATTTGGATTAGAATTTAGGGAAAATTGTGTTATTTAGGTCTACTGTGTATAGATCGTTGGAGATGATTCAAACTTTGTGTTCCTTAGACTTGCTTATATCGTTCTCCCACATGGGTGACCATATGCAAATATATATTATTTTCTGATTTCATACTTAGCTATATTCGAGTCTAATATATTAATTTGTTAACGTGAGCATTTTACAACTATTGATCATGTAATGGAAATCTTCATTTCCAACTTATAATGGAGCACATTTGAATATGGAGATGCTGCTTTAACCCACCAAGCCACTCTAGTTTTAATTATATCACAAAGCACATTCATATCAGGTTGCTTACCTAAAAACACAATCTTTTTTTTTCTTTTCTTTTTTTTTTGGAATAAAAAACAAAATCTCATTCCTACACTTCGAAATGGACCATAGAATTGTCGAGGTATGGCCTTCCAGATTTTTTGTTCTAATCTTTTAAAGCTAAAACCAGCCACCACTGTAACACCTTTATTAAGTTACACTGTTTAGTAATGCATAATGATTAATGTTATGAATTCGATCTCCTTATTTCTAAGGCGATGATCAAAAAATAGATGTCAACTATAGTGAAAATTATGTCAAGGTTTTGCAATAATAAATTTGCTCACAAATTGCCCTTTCAAATGAAGTGCTACTACACATATCTCCAATGTGAAGACAGTATTTTCTAGTCTCAATATGCCATTAACTTTTTCTACTTTGACTGACTAAAATAGTTTCAATGTGTTTGAGGCTTTGTCATAAGCTCTAACTGCTTAAACTTACTTGAGATTTGGTCACTATATATTAGTTATTGGCGACTAAAAAAAAATTTTGGTCTCCAAAAATAATGTAAATAGGTGACAAGAATAATTTTAGTCGGTGTTTGTCTATATTTTAGGCTACTAATTCTGGTTTTAGTCGGCATACACATCCTTTTGCCGACCAAAAAATTTTTAGTCACCAACAAATAGGCTTATTTATTGGGGTACTCTCTAGCGACCACAGAATTTAGTGGGGAAATATAAACCATCAATGACTAAAAAAATTTAGTCGTATAGTTAGATTTTGTTGACAAAAACAATAGTTAGTAGCCAAATTACACAAACAGCTACAAAAGATTTTGTCGTTATTGAGTCATAGTTGCCGACAAACCGTAATTTAGTTGCTAAAGGTAGGGAGTTTTTTTTAGAGGCAAGCGTATGAATATTGGCGCCCTCCTCTATTTGTTTCACATAGATCAATTCTGTCTCTATTCTGTCTTAGAAACACACAGACGTCTGCTTTCCACCAAACCTAACGCTCGCTCACTGATGGTCACCATCCCACCGTCGCTGGCTACCGTCACTCCCCACCGCCGTACGTCGCCACCGCCATCGCCACAAATCATAGGTTTTCTCTATCCCTCTCTCTCTCTCTATGTCGCTCTCGGTCCTCTCTCTCTCTCTCTTAAGCCATCTCTCTGTTTCTCTCTCTCTCTCTCTCTCTCTCTCTCTCTCTCTTCCCTATTTCCCCATCTCTCACACTTCATCTAGGGTTTATTTGATTTTTGTAGTTTAATTTTGTGTTGATTTTGTAAATTGGTTTGGTTGATGTGTTTGATTTCTAGGAAATTATGTTATGGTTGATGTCCAAAATGGTTTTCATTTTAGTTTATGGGTTTGATTTTAGTTTTGTGAGTTTGACAGGCAAACAAATTTTGATGTCAAATCCATAATCAATGAACAATCTGAATTCTCATGGAATCAGGTTTGTCGAAGCTTCTCCTCTTTTGCATGATAAAAGCCTAAACTTTTGGAGGTATCCCACTGGTATTTGGTTTGTCCCTACTTATATTCAAAGACTGATCAGAAAGAGAGAGATTCTGAATATGTGCCATTAATCATACCTGAAATAAGTGCCATTGCTACATATTTACATGAGATGCATTTTTGGATAGACATGAGACGCATTTTTGGATAGATGTTTTGGTGGAACATATTTGGATATATTTTTGGATGGATGTATATAGAAAGTATTTGGGTAGACTACTAGTTATATTTTTTGATAGATGCACATAGATAAAAATTTAAAACATAATAATAAGTAATTGTTATGTTTTAAATTTTTATGCTATATAGATGTGACTTGGATGATATTACAAGTGGATTTTTAATTGGAGGAATATATAGTTTGGAATTACTTGTGGATGAAAACTTATAATTGTTGCTGACTGTCATTAAACAGGTTCATGATTGGATGATTTATGTATTTTGTCAAATGTTCATGATTCAATTGATTTGAATGATGCTTGCAAATTACATATTATATTGAATGGATTGGATGGATTATTATGAATTTCAGGTTTATTTTGTTAGAAGTTGGTGACCAAATTTTGGTTTTGTTTTTCCTATTTTGGCGATCAAGTGATTAGTAGGAAAAGATAAGTAATACTTTTGCCGATTAAATAAGGTAGGCTAGAGAGTACATTTGGCAACTAATTATTTTGTCGTTTAAATCATTAATTTTGGCAACTAAAGGATTTCGTCGCTAATAAGTCAATTGTCGACTAAAGTTTTAGTTGCGCAAACATTCTTTGTGGCGACTAGCAAGTTTGGTTATGAAATGTGACAATTGGTGACCGAACTTTTTGGTTGTGAAATGTGACAATTACTGACCAAACTTTGTGGTCATGGAATGTGACAATTGTTGACCAACCTTTGTGGTCGTGGAATGTGACAATTGCCGACCAAACGTTTTGGTCGTTGAATGTGACACTTAGCGGCTGACATGTTTGGTCGTGGAATGTGATAACTGGCGACTAACATGTTTGGTCGGAAAAATATGATTTTTCGTGACTAAAGTGTTTTAGTTACTAAATAGATTAATCGCAGTAATTATATAGCAACCAAAAAGTTAGTCGGCAAATAGAACTTTTTCCTGACTAAAAAACTTTTTAGTCGCTAATTAATTTTCGAGACCCTCAGTTGGTGACCGAAGTGGCGACCAAAAAAATTAATCACGGATAACTTTTGTCGACTAAAAATAGACTTTTGCCGACTAAATATTTAGTTGGTAAAAGTGCAAATTCCTGTAGTGGTTGCATCTTAACAATAATCAAACAGGCATTTTAAAAAATTATTTTCCAAAAGTTACGTATATCTAAACGGATCAACCCACACCTGTGCTCGCGCTCAGTTCTATACCAAAGTCCTTCCAAAAAAATTTCACACACACATATATATATATCTTAGTTCTCCCTTTCTACAAAACTTGAGTACCTTTAGAATCCAAAATCCATGTCGAATGAACGATTATATAAATAAACATCACGATAGTTTCATAAATGACCAATGTGTTATATTTGAAATTAATTTCTTACTAAGTTTTTAATAGTTTTGAGCAAATAAATATTTATTGTTCATCTACAATTAATAGAGGTGAACATATTAAAATGGACCTGCCTAAAAGAATGTATGGGTTCCACTTGTATTTTTGGTTCAGAGATGACAAAAATTCGAGCCTAATACTTTGATATCATGTTAATCTTTAGGCATCATTTCACAAAATAAAATTCAAATTTAGTGGGATTATGATAAATTTTACTTAGGATTTAACTCAATATTTTTCCCATAAACCAAAACCATAAACAAAAGTTTTGTTCTAACTCGGGGTGTATTTGGCATAACCTATACAAGTGTCCTCATTTAGATAAGTGCACTTATTTAGGTTACATCACCTCTCTATTTTTCTACACATCTTTTTGTAAAAAGTCAAAAAGTATATTTATTTAAAATCATTCCAAACACCCCTCAATAATATTTTATATGGAGATTTTGATAATATATTTTACATTGTAATATATATATTAAGGACAATGAAGTCTTGGACGTGGTACATAGCCCTCTGTTGGGTCCTTGTCTAGCATTTTCATTCAAAGTTGGCAATCCGCAAAACTCGCTTTCTTACTCCAAAATGCAACGGGCAAGAGCAAATGTGCTGTAATGACTTCTAGCGATCAACAACTCCAGCTTGACATTTCCTCTAATACTACAAATGTTTCACCATCTACATGCACTTTTGGGGATACTAGCAATTTCCTCCGTTGAGTTGAGACATATCATGTGGCGTTATTTACGTAAAAAATTCTATAGCACTTGGATCACTTGGATTGGAGGGTATTGGTTAAGCTTGTGGGTTTGTTACGTGTCTCGTTTTGATAATTCCTATAATTCATTTTGTTAGACCTTTTGCATATATAATTAATATATTTTTTTTTTTTTCAAGTCGATTCAATATTCGTTATGTTTTCAATTTATTGCGGACCACACCTTCCAAATCATGATCTGGAATGGAAAAAAAGTCCTTTTGACAGGTGAGAAATTGTAGCTCACACTAAATAACTCATTTCTGATTCTCTGGTCTCTAACTATCTGACAACTTGTAAATTTTCTTATTACACCATTAGTTTGGACCACACTGAATCCAACAAATCAACAATGAAAATAAATTACTAGATTGTGAATCATGTCTTGGTCATAAATAGCGTTGGTGCATGCACTACTACATTATTCTTCTAAAACATTTTAGTAGGGATCTAAAAATAAAAACCCAATAAAATAATATATTTATAAAGGAAAATGCATTGGACCCCCAGTGGGGGTACTGGGGGTCCTCTCTGATTGGAGGAAAAACCTGTTTTTTTTTTTTTTTTTTTTTTTTTTTTTGGTGTTTTCAGCCAATGAGCGACTTTGGCCTTCGATCGGGAATTTATTTCTTTTGAGAGGGTCCATAGCACCTCCCATTTATAAAATATTTTTATTAACAGATGTATTATATGCAATATAAAACTTTAGAAAATGAAATAAGAAAACACAAAAATAATTTTGGACAAAATATCCTCATAGTTACAATTACTTTTTACAGTTTTTATACGATTTCAAAACTTTAAAATTTCATAACTTTTAATTTATACCTCCATTTTTTGTGAAATTTACATTTTTAGAGTTCTCTCATTAAAATCTATCAAACAATATGAAATTAAAAAAATATATATATATTCATTAAATTTTATGTGCTTCTTGTGCGTTACAGTGAAATTTCACTGTCCAAAGTCAGTGAAAAATTTCCATTTGAGCACTCAAAAATGTAAAATGGAAGATCAATTGAAAAATTAGATCCCTAATTTCAAATTTAAGAACAATAAATTCAAATTGAAAGTTAAAAAAATAACAAAATTTAAAGTTTTTTGTTTTAAAATAGTGAAATTTATTGTCGCTGACTTGGACAATAAAAACTCTACCAAAACTTTGTAATTTCAATAGTGAAATTTCTTTGTGACAGTAATTTAACGAAATTTTCAATTAATTTTACAAATTTTGATTTTTCTATCAACCAACTAGAGAGAAAGAAACAAAAGAGATAAACAAATAAAAAATATAGAAATTTGTGGAAATTATATTTTGCTACAGAGAAAATTGTATAATCTTTATTTTATCAACAACAAATAAAAATTTTCACTAGATAGGAAATAAAGATTTCACTGTCGATAAAATCGGACATATTTCCAATTGGATCAATGCCAGTGAATCTCGACAATAATAAAGATAACAACGAAGATGAGATGGGGTCATCGTAGTGGTGTGACACTGGGCATTCAGAGATCTCTATCGGTAGTAGAGAGAGAGAGAGTTGTCGATGACTTATGTTAGACCAACTCCGACGGATCTCAACAAGGACAAAGATGATAACGAAGACAAGGTTGTCGCAGTGGTGCATCACTCAGAAAAAAGTATGTGTCGATAAGAGAGAGAGGGAGGGACTGTGTGTACAAACTAAAAGGTGAAAAAATTTAAGAGTATTTAGGGTTATAAGGATATTCTTGACCATTTATATTAAAATTTATCTTTATCCTTTTAAAATTTTAAATTCTAGGGTATTCTTCATTACTATGCAAATTTCAATATCCTACAACTCTAACTAAAGGGAATTACTCTCCTCCATATCACTATCCTCCATACTTTTCCATATTTCTATTTGCTAGCCTCATTCTAGGTTTACAATAATGATCCAAACCGTTAATCTCATAGTGAAGATCATCTGTGGAAAAAATTAGCTTTATCAACTATAAATCAATAGATGAACAAATCACATTTTATTTCATACAAATCAATGATTTTTAAGTTTAAATTCATAGTTACCGTCCATTTTTAAAAATAAAATATAATTTATTTATATGTCTATTGATGTTCAGTGAAATTAATTTTTCGCACAACTCATTTTTACTGATATGCCTACGAGATGAACAATTTGGATCATCATTCTGGCCTGGAGATGGAACTCACAAAATAGAGTATATGATACTACGATTCTTCATATCCCTTCATACTGTATTTTGAGATCTGTCGGTGAGCTAATTGAGAGAAGATAGAAAGTAATAAATGTGGCATAGGAAAAATAAAAATATAAAATAAATTATTTAATTTCATAAATATTAATATGTGATTGAAAATCTCAAAGTGTGGGATGTGATTTTTCAAACGTGAAGGATAATTTATAATTTTAATAAATCTCAAAGAATGTATTTGTAATAACCCTCACCACTGATTACTGATAACTCGACTGATTACTGCTAAACTGAGACTGAACATGATTAGTAATCGAATTGATTGAAATACTGAACTGACTGATTGAATATACTAATTTAAATGCATATCTATCTGTTGACTGTTAAACTTATCTGTCCATGTTTTATGTTTTAAATTGCGAATTAAAGGCCTTATCAGCGGCCGAATCTGAAATCGACTGATGTTTTAGGATCATTAGAATTTATGTGATCTTATAGCATCTTTATCTGAAATGTGATTTAGTATGATTAAATTAGATTAAAATAAGCTAAATTCCATAGTTGGCTCTAATTACCAAACTACCACGTAGTGGGCCAAGTCTTAAGCCTTTAGTTGATTCACATATGTGAGCCTTAACACTTTTCATCAGCCATTTTAGAGGCCACAACCGACTAAAGTGAGAGAGTGAGAGGATAGGAGTGATTTCAACTTCATTTTGTGAATTGGCTTGAAGAACTTGAAGAATTGAAGTATAGATTGCAAATTGAGCTCCCTTATCTTGCATTGGAGACCTAAGGTAGTATAATCACCCTCTTATTTATGAATTGAGCTTGTTCTTGCATGATTCATGTCAAAATTAGGGGATTGAGTCTAGAACTAGCTTAAGTTGTTGAATTGGAACTTGAATATTGCATGCATGTTTATATTGTTAGTTTAGAGGTTTGATTTCATGGAAATCTTGCATGCATGCTCACATTTATGTTTAAGTCCATGATTTTATCATGTTTTGTAAAGATTGGCTCACTAGAACAATTATTTGAAGCTTGAAAGTTGTTTAAAGTCTTGCATGTTCAATTTAAGTCATGTTCATGAAAATTGGTTTGAATTTAGATGTAATTGATCTTCCTTTGGGCCTTAATTTTACAAATTGAGCTTTGAATCATGTCATACTATGTATTTACAAGTGTTTTCCAGGAAATGGGCCCAAAGGAATTGAATTTGATTCATTTGAAGTTGAATTTGAGCTTGAGGTTCAAATCTGGGAATTTCAGATTTTGAACTCACATTCGAGCGGGGAGACTGGCGCTCGAGCGTGAAATTCATGCTCCCAGCACTTTGCACTGTTTTGAAGTCCGCTCAAGCGGGGTAATTTACGCTCGAGCGGGTGTCGAGCGCCCTATTGAGCGTGATTTTCACCATTCCAGCACTTTTGATTGTTTTGCAGTACGCTCGAGTAGGTAATTCTACGCTGGAGCGGAAACCTTTGTCTGCCGAAATGAGTAACCTACGCCGAAGGGACCCCTGTTCAAAAATTCTGAAAATATTTTCTTGAATGCATCTTTGCATCCTTATTCCATCCTAGGCATTCTTAGGCCTAGTTTAAGGCATCTTAATGAGGATATAGATGTAGAACCACACCGAATCTAAGTAGGGACTAAGTCTTTGATTCCCGAATGTGAACTTAGTGTGTGTTCATCCTGTAAACTGTGTAGAGTTGGCATCTAAGGACGCGCTCTAGCTTAACTGTAGCCCAGAGCTCTGTAAGTAACAACTGTGTAAAGATATGTTCAAATATGAATATCTTCTGAATGGTTAAACTGTACTGTTTTTGAATTGATACTGTTAACTGAATGAATGTATGTCCTCTATTCTAAATCAGACAGCATCCATAGCAACCATCGTTACTATTATCTTTATTCGTTACAAAGATTTCGCGGTTCCCATGTTGGAACCACTCATCGCATCGATATGATGGCCATCATTGACCTGCTCGTCTTTTAAGACCTCATCATTTCTTGTCTTGCTATGCTAATGGATGTACCACATATGACTGTTATGACTGAATGACTGAAATATTGATTGAATAAACTGTTTTCATTACTGTAAGGACATTCATTCTCAACCTCTTTATGCATTGTGTTATTCACTGGGCTTTAGCTCACTGCTCATATATATATGTAGGTGTACAAGCACCGGACCGTTGCTAGAAGCGTTGGGGTAACTCCAGTTTTGTCAAGCCAACCTATGTGTCTCACTGTGAGGTTCCGAGCCTGTTCTAAGCTAAGGCTATGGGGTGTTTTAGTTTCCCAATTTCTGTTCTGTTTTGTATAGACTGTATAGACTGTTACTGTACTGTTTTAATAGGGATTAAGTCCCTGTTCTGAATGATTGTAAATGTTGTACATACTGTTTTGCACTTATTGTATATATGTATGAAAAGTCTTTTTGCATACAGACTGTCACAGTTCATTGGACATTATTTAATTACTGTATTGGCTTCCGCCAGCCCCTATACTCTGTATTACTGTATTAATGTTAAGCAGGCCTTCGGTAATCTCGGCTTACTGGCCGGTTACGGTGGTAAACCTATAGGAGCGGATTTGGGTCGTGACAGCATTCATAATTTATCCAAAAATAATAATAAAGGAAAAGTGGAAACAAATAAATAAATAATGAGAGAGAATAGAGGGACAAATTTATTAAACATTAATATGAAGTAGTAAGGATAATAATTGAACCTACCCCCCTCCTTTTTTTTTGGTTGTTTGATCGAAAAAACACCATCTATCTATATCTATATCTATCTATCTAAAATATCATGAAAAGTTTCATGAAACTAATCCAAGAGTGATTGTTTAACATATAATAAAACACTACAAGCACTACAAACTAATCCAAGGGTGGAGAATCTTCATGAAGACTTTTCATGATACTTCTTTCATGATACCTAGTATTATTTTACAAGTTTTGTGGGAGCTCCAATATCCTAATCCTAATTTTTTAATTTTTTGATTAAAAAAAAAAACCTTAGCATTTATTGATTTCTCCCAACCCACAAACATTTTTAACTTCTCTCATAATTACTGCAACACTATTTTCAATTTCTCCCATACACTATTGTTACAAACAAAAATAAAGAAAATAAGAATTTAGTTATGGAACTCAAAAAGATATAATAACATCTAAATTTGAATTATGATTTAGTAATATAAGTATCTTTTTTTTTTTATGTATATCTATCAAAATTTTAAATCACTTAATGAGACAAATTAATTAATTTTCTAAAATTATTGATTTTTTAATTTATAAAATAGATTAAAAAAACTATTGACCGATTTATTTATTTAATAACAAAAATATTTCATAATCTCTCCATTCTAATCTCTCTCATCGATTTCCAAAATAAAATATTAAAACTTGCATTCCTTCTCTCTTCCCCAAAAAAACAGATAATATTTTTCGTGAAAGTTGTAGATATCTATATATATCTTATATATTATATTATAACATAACCCCAAAAAAAAAACTAAAAATCAGACATACAAACAGATAAAATTAATAAATTTGATTTTTATTTATTCAGTTGAAATATTTTTTTTGCATCTTACAAAGTTTTTTGACTTTTCTCATAATTACTGCAGCACCTTTTTTAATTTTTTCTATACACTATGGTTACACACAAAAATAAAGAAGATAAGAATTTAGCTATGGAACTCAAAAAGGTATAACAACATCTAAATTTGAATTATGATTTAGTAATATAATTATCTATTTTTTGATATATCTATTAAAATTTTAAATCACTTAATGGGACAAATTAATCAATTTTCTAAAAATATTGATTTTTTAATTTATAAAATAGATTAAAAAAACTATTGACTGATTTATTTATTTAATAACAAAAATATTTTATAATCTTTCCATCCTAATCTCTCTCGCCGATTTCCAAAAAACATATTAAAACTTGCCTTCCTTCTCTCTTTCCCAAAAAAATCAGATAATATTTTTCAAAAAATTGTAGATATCTATTTATATCTTATATATTATAACATAAAAAAAAAAAAAAAAAAACCTAAAATTCAAGTATACAAACAGATAAAATTAATAAATTTGATTTTTATTTATTCAGCTAAAATCTTTTTTTTGCATCTCAATATCCAACTTTAAGTTTTAAAAATCTTTAAAGTTTATTTAAACAAATCTAATTTAAAAATATCTCCCACCATTGTGGGTGTTTGGGAAGTTGTTATTTTAGTAAGTTTTTTTAGTTTTTGATTATTTTAGGAGGTTAAATTTTTTGTATTTGGGAAGGTAGTTGAGTTTTTTTTATAATTGGATGTGATGTTTGTGAGAGAAAAAGTAAAATGATTATGAATTTGATGTGACATTTTGTTTGAATTTTTTTTTTTTTTTAACCAATTTTGTCTTTCAGTATTTTTTTAGCCAAAAAAAAAAAAAAAAAACACTTCCCAAATAGAAACCATATCATAACTTACCTAAATAATAATAATTAAAAACAAATAGAAACCACAAATAAATTAAATTTTTTAAAAAATTAAGAACTCATGACTCCATCTTAAATAAATTTTTTTTAAAAAAAAATAAAATAGAAACCACGCAAAAATAAAAAAGATAAAAATTTATATATGGATCTAAAAAAATATGGCAATATCAAAATTTTAAATCATTTAATGAGAAAAATTAATCAATTTTCAAGTCTTATTTAAAGAACAATATAATTAATTATCCCAACTCCTAAACTTTGGGGGTACTGGCAGAAGAGCTAACAGATTGGGTTAGGTGAGTTTTAAATTGTTGAAGGTAACATTCTCTCACTCTATAAATTTATTTGTTTTTTAATTTTATTTATTTTTCCTGTGTGATTCTTTTTCTCTATTGTTGATTTGGTTTTGGTGATTATGGTTGCAATCAAAATATCTATGTTCGTTCCATGTCAAAGATTTTGGCCGAATTTTGTTTTCTTCAACGAAGATCATAAAATTGAAGTAAAAAAATAGGTATCAAATTTTTTATTTTTTATTGTCATTTTATTTTATAAAAAATGTGAAAATTTATTGAGAATTCAAGATTTTACCATAACATTAGATTTTTGTATAACTGGGTAAATTTAAAATTTTTAAATATCATTGTGTTCTTTATTTTTATCCTCTTCCCATTAGACCATTACTGCTATTTGTTAGTTTGTTAATTATAATTTAATTAATTGAAAATAAAAGTTTAATATAACTTTTCATATATATTATGGTTAATTTATTACAACTATAATTGTATATAATAACATAATATAAAGGGATAATCTCTAAATATAATTTCTATTTTTTTATGTGATTAAAATAGTCCATCTTAATAGTATATAGAAGAGTTAGATGGTTTCTTTTATCTCTAAAAAGCCCAATCTTTTTCTTTTTTTTTACTTTTAATTTTTTAAATTGAAACAACAATTGTCTATGACTTTAAAAAAAAAAATTTTGATAAACACATATCAAAAAGTTACACATTTCTTTTTCTTTTTTTTTTTCATTTTTTAATATGTAGGATATTTACAAATGGAAAATATTTGACACCCCAAGTTTTTTTTTCCATAATCCAACTTATAAGGATGCAGTTATAAGTGTTAATTTTTATATAAACATGGGAACAGAATTAATTAAATTATACATTTCAACTAACTACATACTCAAACTTTGACTATTTCAACATGTTATTTCACTATAATTCCAATTAAGAGAATCTTCAACTCTTAATATATTTTTTTTATCGAATTATAATTTGGTAAAAATTTAAAAAGATGAAACGTTGAAAATTATGTTTTTTGCATCAAAATTGGTGAAAAGAAAAAAAAATGGGATAAGAATGAAAGTTCTTTTAAAAATTGATAAAAATTTAATAAAAAAGTTAATTCATATCAAATCAAAAATTTTATTCAAATTTAAAATCAAATTAGATAAAAAAAAATAAAAGAAAATAATGAAACTTTGAAAATAATTTTAAACCTTATTCATAAAAACTAGAAATCCGTATGTGTATTATGTTCATATTTTATTTTTAGTTATGAAATTAAAATCAAAAGAAATGTAACTTAAATGTTAAATATCACTTCACTTCGTATTTAATAATAAAATTATATATATGTTTTAATTATAACTTTTAAATTTGTATATTTTCATAATAAGAAGAGGTATGCCATAACTCATTTAATCAGGTTTAACTTTTTTTAATACAAATTATCAAAATTGCACTAAATATATATATTTTTTAATTTTTTTAAACTAATAATTTAGAAAGTTATAAATATAAAAATTAACTCATAAATTTCATGCATATTGCAAGACAAAATATTAAATTATTTCAAAATAATCATAATAATTTTTTTTAAAAAACTTATGAAACCCCACCACTAGTCTTGTTCCCATATAATTGAAAGACAGATGCCCAAGAGCCGAAGGAGGGTAAGAAACCCAATCCAAAGACAAGACCTCATCCAAGCGAGCTCGAACTGTCCAATGAGATGCCCCATTACCACATAAAAGACATACCACCTCAACTAGCTTTATTATCCCCAAAATTTCAACAGGAGACAAAATTGAGAGAAGTTACCATTGCACAAACATGTCTCATAGCCCGCTTCGCGTTTTTTTTTTTTAACCTTAATAAAGAAGCAGGACACGAGTTTCCTTCTTTCAGTCTGTTTCTACCTGTCTGATTATGTTTATTAAAGCTCTTTTATATATATAAATACAATTTAATATTTTTTTGACAAATTAAAATATCAAAATATTACACTTAACACTCATTTTTATTTCTTTCTCTCACCTGACATTTTCTAACTCTCATAATTTATCAATCATTATCTATTATATCATATAATCTCTCATTTTTATGAGTGTTGTTATTCCTAACATTGCAAAATTAATCTGTTCTAGATTCACCCTCATCACCTCCTCGATTTGCCTCGCCCTTGATATTGTTTGGGGTGAGGACGGTGTATTACAAACTTGTCCATGCCTATCCTAACTCGACCCTGTTGCCATCCTTGCAAACAAGTTTCGTAGTATTAGAATCATGGTTATGAATAAAAACCATTTAATGTAGTTTAGTTCCACAATTTACACAATTTAATTGAGTTTTTAAAATTTTAAAATTGTCGTCGAAATTGATTTGATTTATAATTTTTCACAAAATTAGATCAAATCAAACTATGTACACTCATATGGCATGTGTCGTACGTTGGTATAGTTTGCAATTGAATGCTCAACTTTGTATTCTTTTTCTCTTAATTCGTATGCCTTGTATAAGTGGATTATTAGAGTAAACTATTCCAACAAAAAGTAAGAATACTTATTCATTCATCAAATTAAAAAGTAGACATTCAATTCTATTATGGAATTGTTGGAAATTTTAGAATGAATGAAAATTGACTCCACAGAATTGGAAATGTGTGACCCTTTATGGTGTCTGTTTGAATGAAAACGTATAACTTTTTATAGAACAGTTTTAACCTTTCAGAATAGTCATCAATACTACTACAAATATTATTCATGTGGCATTCATTTAATAGAGGAATATTAGCATACTTACATCATATGTTAAGTAGAGTATAAAAGAGAGAATACATGCACAATGACATTCGTTAGACTCACACATTGAAGTGTTGTTTATGCGAGGTTCCTTATTGTTGTATCCTAGGAGACAAATGCTCATTCAAACTTGTGAGTACTGGAGCGAGAGGCAAAATTCATCTTAAGGACATTGTGCCTAACACAAGTTTCAATCAAATTATAAGGACATTATGTTTAACACAAGTTTTGATCAAATTATTTTTGTTTTCAAAATTTTACATCTATTTGTAAGTTTTCTGATTCTCTGTATATGGTTTGGTTTGGTTTTATCCAAAAAAATTACTTTGTTTCAAGTTATATTTTCTATATAATTGAGATTAGTGCACTTCAATACAAAAATTAGCAATAGCTCGCTAAAGAGTACATCACAACACAAATACTCATCTTTTTTTATTTAGAAATTATTTTTTGCCCTTTTTTAGATTAAAAAAAAAATTAGGATAAATTACAAATACAGTCCTTAAGGTTTGTTTAAAATACAAGTTAGCCCATGTGATTTGAAAAATTACAAATAGCCCATTATCAGAATTTTTTATTTAACAAAATTAATTAAAAAATAAAATTCCTAACTGCTTTCATAAACAATGATAAAATTACCTGAATAATTAATTGAAATAAATTTGTGACATCATTAAAAACTGTTAATTGACTTGATGATTTAGAAACTTTAACGAGCAAGATGTAATTTCCAAAACTACATGGAGCAAATCGTATTTTAAGTAAATCTCAGGGGGTGTACTTGTAATTTATCTAAAAAATTATTCTTAATATTTTTAAAAAAATAATAATTTTAGGGGTCTAATCGATTTTTAAGAAATAATTTTGAGCTAAAATGACGTTTTGGTGCCACATCAATAAGTTCTATCTAATTATGGACCACAATTGACAATGGGATACAATTTAGGGAAAAATAACCGATAAGTCCTATTTTGCTTTTACGATGACTATAAAATTATAGCGATCCTGATTTTTCCTCCATTTTATTTTGTATTTCGGACTTGGTTCCGTAGATGTGGATTGTTGTATTTAACTTGTTTCCGTTCTTCAATACTTTGTATTTGAGTTATAGGACGTTTTGGGCAAGTTCGTTTCAGGTTGGTTGTGATTGGAAGCATATGGTTGCTGTCCAGTTTTTAGCCTCTTCGCTCGAGCGAGACTTGTGTTGTTGCTTCTTCGCTCAAGCGAGTGTTTGTACGCTCGAGCGAGTTTTTCGTGTCTTCAGGTTTTGTTCAAACGCAGCCTTGGCTCAAGCGAGCTTTTCTTCGCTCGAGTGAGAGAGCTGTATGTTTTGGGCTTCTTCGCTCGAGTGAGCGTTTCTTCGCTCGAGCGTGCTTCTAGGTTGCAGACCTGAAGCTTCGTTCGCTTGAGCGAGGCTTTGTGCGCTCGAGCGAGGTTTCTTTGTGTCTGGTCGCTCGAGCGACCACTCTTTCGCTCGAGCGAGAAGCGTATATATCAGTTCCCAGCAGCAGCTTCTTCTTCACTCTTTGATTTCCCTTTTGTCTCAAACCCTAGATTCGACTCCCTCTCTCTTTACACTCACTTTCTCTCTAGGGATTGATCTAGTTCTTGGGTGTTCCTACCCTAATCTCTTTGTAAGAAAGATAGAGGGTTGCGTGGGCTTCGTTTTGATCCGAAAAACTTTAGGATTGGAGTACTTCCGAGTTTGGCTCTTCTTCTCCTTGGGTTCTCCATTTGATCTAGGGGATTCTCCTTGTTCTTTTTCAATACTCCGTCTATAGATAGACATGTGGTAGTTTTGTATTGCATGAAAATCATATCATGTTGAATTTCTTTGGAAACCATATGAGGGAACCTGGGGTTGGTTGTTTGAGAATGATTATTTTTTATCATTGATAGTTCTTTGGGCTAATTGGAGTATAAATTAGCACGTTATGATGGAAAGAGAAAAAAGCCCTAAATTATGTTTGATTTGGTAAATTAAAAATGGAGGGTAGTTGAACAATAATTGTAAATTACTATTGTTAATATGAGTTGGGTGAAGGTCTTAATGCCTAAGGGATTAACTATGGCTTTGGGGTTGTTTTGAAATGAATGTATTGAACCGAGTTGAATTATGGCTTTTATTGTCCATGGAATGGGTTTTTTAAAATAAAAAGAATGGAATTGATTTTGTGAATGGGAAAAATGTTTTTGGGAATAAGTGGTGTAACATGTTGACTTGGAAAGTTCATGAAAGTTGACCGTGAAAATGGAAAATGAAATGTTAACTCTATATGAGTCTCGAAAATGAATATGGAAATTGAACTATTCTGTCATTATGTGTTGAATACCCACATTTGGGGTTTCACCTTTACCTATCGTACTAGCATTGTTGTTGGGTTAAGATCTCATGATAGTTGAGTCTTCTAATAGGTGTACTGAATTCATGCATCTAGAGGTTTTGTCCTTGGTCATCGGTGGAGGATGACATTATTGTATTGGATTGTTGTATTTGCATTACACCGGCGTTGATTGAATACTGTGTGTGATGAAGTGCTATGATACATTATATATGTATAATTGTTAAGGAGGAGATAGGTGATGTACTCCAGTGTGTGGAAGAAGATAGGGGATGTACTCCACACACCTATGTGTTCATATACTTCAACACATTACTTATGTATCTTGAATAGTTCATGTGTACGTATTACACTTATTGGTTGTACTTTGTTATATTGAGATGGTTGGTGTTATATACCGCGCTTAGAATGAGGGGTACCAGTGCCTTCCAGCTAACGCCTGGAGAACTTGGACTAGGTACCATTACCTTCCAGCTTGTGTTTGGAGAATGTGGCTAGTTTTTTTATTATAAGGTGTATCTTTAACTTACTGTGCTTATGGCAAGTAGAGTAGAGCTTTATTATTATTATTGTCTCAGTATACCTGAGTATATCATGGATTGCGATGGTTACAGTTTTGGAGGACCGAGTTGCCTCATTTGTTGATTATATACATGTTGATGATTTGTTATCTCCTTTTTATTAAAGGCATGCATGTATAGTTATGAATGTGTTGGGAATAAATCAAAATGCCATTTTGAGATTTTGGGAAAGTGTGAAGGAAAAATTGGGATTTTAGAGTATGTTTTGAAAAAGGAAAAATCTATAGTAAGTATGGAAAATGGGAGAGAAATAACGGGCTTAGTGAAATTGTTTTTCTAAGAAATGTTATTGTCACGAAAGTTCGGGAACAAGGGATAATGAAATGAAATGAAATGAAAGATGAATCGCTTATAGCGCTGAATGGATTGACTGTTTTGAGAAAAGTTTATATGTATGTATATTTTTGTATAAACTGCCACATTATTATTCTAGTACGAGATTGAGCATTCTTGATCATAGCTATCTATAAGTTGTTATTGTTGAGGATTATGTAAAGATCCCTACTGGACTATATGTTCATCCTATTTTGTTGAATCTTTTTCAGGTGTTAAGCAAGATGTGCTACAAGATTTGGATCTTCTTATTTGTTGGCCACGGGGCCTCTTTCGTGTTGGCGGAATGCCATATATGTAAAAGGGTTACACCCTTCTTTTTAATTCTTTAATGATGTAAGCCTTCAGGCATTTTATTCAGTATGCTCATGTTGTATTTAATTTGCATTCGGATGAGAGGATGATTATTTATTTCCACTCATTGGACTAAAGAGTTTATTTCCGCATGTTATCTCTGAAATTGAATTAAATAATGGATTTGGTAATACTTCCGAGTAATAAAAAGTGGGGGGTGACAAAAATCTTATCAAGTTTCAATATGGACAATTAAGTCCTATCTTTCATAATATATTTCTAAAAAGTTCATTACTCCATAATGATGGATGTTACCTCAAATTTACCCCTCATTTAACATGGACAACAATTTCATAAATATTTTTTTGATAAAAGAAAACTAATATTTTTTAATTGTAAAAATTATGATATTGTTTTTTTTTAAAAATCATAAATCACAATGAAAAAATTATCAATAAATTCTATTTTGTTTTGAAAATTATTATTGAATTATATCAAATTTCAATATTAACAAATAAATCTTTATTTATTTATTTATCAATTGTTATAAAAATTCAATTGTTCATAATAGTATATTTTATTTTCATTTTATCTTTTTTATTAAAATATGATCAAAAAATTCATAAATAATTTTAATTTATTAGAAATTTTATAATTAAATTATTTTTAATTTTTCAAATTAAATAATTTTGATAAACAAAATGATAAGTATAAGATTTATAATTTTTACAATTAAAATTTTAAATTTTAATTAAGTTGAAATTATTTATGAAATTATTTTTTTTAGATAGTATTATTTATAAAATTGTTGTTCATATTAAATAGGAAGGATAAAATCAGGATAAGACACGCCATTATGGAGTAATGAATCTTTTAAGAACCTTTTATCACAAATAGGACTTAGTTGTCCATATAGAAATTTGATAGGACTCATTAGTAATTTTAAGAGTAAAATAGGATTTATTGGTTATTTTTCCTACAATTAATCCAAAATTAAATAATTTATATATATAATTAGAGGGTTGCTAAATGCCCCTACTTTTTTTATTATTATTTTAATTTTGGATCCCTCATTTTATTTTATTTTATTTTAATTTTGTCCAAAGCTCAAATTTCAATTTTGTCTCCATCCTTATCCTCCCAAGTCTAATCCAAACCCTAATCCCACCATCACTTCTACTCCTAACGACCAACCCACCCTTCGGCAACCAACTCATCACTATTTCCACTTCTAATGACAGCCTCTGGAACCACCATTTCCACTTCTTACTGTCATGACGTCCATCCCTCATGACCCCAACCATCATGGTCTTCATCTTCACTAGCAACCTAGATTCGAAACTAGATTGACGAGCAACTCAGATTGACTCTTTTTCACGACAAGCAACTCAGATCGACTCTCTTTCATGACCTTCATCTTCATTCTCCGGAATCTACTTTCTTTTCTATCTTTCATGTGCGATTCCTCGTCGATTTCTCGCTACCTCGCAGTTTGATCGATTTCTCTTCATTAATGTGAGAGAGGTCCTAGAAGTGTGAAGGTGTAGATCGGAGGGAAGAGTAGGGGCTTGTCAACGAGGAAGGGGCATTGAGAGAGGGTTGCCAGAATGGAAGGGGCATTGTCGAGAGAAAGAGGAGTTGTAAGTGGAAGATGTAAGGGTGAGG
This sequence comes from Camellia lanceoleosa, assembly GCA_025200525.1. NCBI lineage: Eukaryota > Viridiplantae > Streptophyta > Magnoliopsida > Ericales > Theaceae > Camellia > Camellia lanceoleosa. The sequence goes on along the minus strand of CM045762.1, from coordinate 79,286,901 downwards.
TTCAAAAGTACATTTGGGATTATGGTAGAGATAAAAAAATAAATAAATAAATAAAAGTGAAAAACAATTTTAGTGATAAAGGACCAAAGAAGTGGAGGTCCAAAATTATTAAAATAATAATAAAAAAAAGATATTTAGCAATCCTTTAAAATATAATTAAAAAATAAGTATTAAATTAATTTTTAACTGATAGTTGAAATTTGGGACTCGTCCATCATCTGATACGCGGGACTCGTACAAAGTTTATTTTTAAATTTATATAAAGAGCATTTCCTTAAAATATAAAATAAAATAAAAAATTTATAAGGTGATTACGAGCGTGAACAGCCGTCTCACCATCTTCGCTATCATATGTTAGAAAAATTATTAATTTAATCATAAAAATTACGTGATTATATTTTTCATTAATTATATTTGTTTTAGATTTTTTTAATATATAAATTATGTTTTTTTCAGATTTTTTATAAAAATAATTTAACAATTTTATCACTAACCATAATATATAGGAGAAGTTGAAAAGGATACTGCAGTAACTATATATAGATTTTATTTATAATTATTTATATGAGGAGATTTTAAATGCTGATCAGGAGATCTTGACCAAATCAATAAATACAAACATATGAAAAGATATGTGGATTGAAAAAAGTTAATAAATGCTGATCAGTGGATTTTGACCAAATCAATAAATGCTGAGTTTTTTTTTTAATATACAAATTATGTTTTTTTAAGATTTTTTATAAAAATAATTTAACAAATTTATCACTAACCATAATGTATGGAAGAAATTAAAAAGGGTACTGCAGTAACTATACACGAATTGTATCTATAATTATTTGTATGAGAGGATTTTAAATGCTCATCAGGAGATTTTGACCAAATCAATAAATGCAAGCATGTGGAAAAACTTGTAGATTGAAAAAAATTAACAAATGCTGATCAGAGGATTTTGACCAAATCAATAAATGCTGAGTTTTTTTTTTTTAATAAGAAATTTAAAAAATTCAGATTGGGATATTGAAACTCCCACAGGCCTTGGGGTTAAAAATCCCCTTTTGCTTAATATATAGTCAATTGATAATTAAAAAACACAATAATTTATTTTTCAAAAAACATAGTGAGTTAAAAAGATCAATTACAATTTTTTTGGGTCAAAATATAATTTAATCATCATCAATAATTGGTACATTATGTGACCCTAATGAGTACAATCCATTTTGTTTTTCAAAAAACATAGTGACTTAAAAATCAATCACAAATTAAGTGAATTGATAGTTAAAAAAACACAATAATTTTTTTTCAAAAAACACAGTGAGTTAAAAAAATCAATTACATTTTTTTTAAAAATACAATCTAATCATTATCAATAATTGATACTTTAAAAATTAAATTAAAAAAATCAAATCAAATCACAACTATTTTTATGCTATCTAACTATAATCATATTTTTTTCATAAATAATTGTAAAGAAAACCATTAAAACAGTAAATAAAAGATTAAATCACATTAAAAAAAAAATCATTGAACAAACTACAATCACATCACATTTTTTTCATAATAAAATAAATAAATAAATGAAAAAAATAATCATTGACTAACTTCAATCACTTTGAGAACAAGCTAATTTAGTAACTTTTTAGTTATTTGGCTAAAATATGAGCTAAAAAAAACTAATTTGTTTGGAATGACTTTTTAGCTTTTTACGAAAAGATGTGCAAAAATTAGAGAGAAAAGAGAATCTTTGACTTTTTGGTATGAGTTGTTGACTTTTTGGCTTGTTTAGTAACTTTTTGACTTTTTGGCTAAACCGGCTAGTCCCCAAACGAGGCCTAAAAAAAAAAACCCATTAAACTAACTACAATTACATTTTTTTCTTTGTGAGTGTTTATGTTTATCTAACTTCAATCATATTAAAAATAAAATTAAAATAGTAAATAAAAAGATTAAATAACATAAAAAAAAATGAACTAACTACAACAATCATATTAAAAAAAAGAGCCATTGAACAAACTATAATTACATCACATTTTTCCCATAATAAAATAAATAAATGAAAAAAAAGAACTATTAAACTAACTATAATGACATTTAAAAAAAAAAAGAATCATTCAACTAATTATAATTACATTTTTCTCTTTGTGAGTGTTTATATTTATCTAACTTCAATCATATTAAAAAATCAAAAATAAAATTAAAATGGTAAATAAAAAGATTAAATAACATTAAAAAAAAACCATTGAACTAATTACAACAATCATATTAAAAAAAAGAGTCATTGAACAAACTACAATCACATCACATTTTTCACATAATAAAATAAATAAATGAAAAAAAAGAAGTATTAAACTAACTACAATCACATTTTAAAAAAAAAGAATCATTCAACTCATTATAATCACATTTTCTCTTTGTAAGGGTTTATATTTATCTAACTTCAATCATATTAAAAAATCAAATTATAATTTTTTATTCGCTAGACAAATCACAAATATTTTTATCCGCTATCTAACTACAATATTAAAACAGTAAACAAAAAGAAAAGTCAAGAAGGAGTAAACAAAAAGAAGACTTACTGTTTGCATACGTGGTCACTGAAGTTGAAAGTGTAGAAGTGAGAAGTCAAGAAAGAAAAAATAAAAAGGAGACTCACTGTTTGCAATAGGTATGTGAAAAGTTAAAAAGAGTGTGTATTGGAGAAGTTAAAAAGACTTGGAAGAATTTAATAAGTGCTAAATTTTTTTTTAAAAAAAAATCAAAAAAATTAAGAAATTAAGGTTCAGATATTAGAACTCCCACAAAATTTGTAGGTTAGAGATAGATATAAATAAATAGATAGATATAGATATAGATTATATTTATTTTAATTTTTTTTTAATATACAAATTATTTGTTTTAAAAAAGGTACAGCAGTAATTATGAGAGAAGTCAAAAAGTCTTTTGGGTTGAGAGAAATTAATAAATACTGAGATTAATTTTTTTAAACAAAAAAATTAAAAATTAAAAAATTAAGATTGACATATTAAAACTCCTACAGGCCTTGAGGTTAAAAACTCCCTCTTTTTACTTAATATATACTAGACTATCACGCGTGCTATGCACAGAATAATTATACATATTTATATTTATTTTCATTTTTTTAATATATAAATTAAATACATGGGGTTTGACTGAAAAGTTTAAAAGAATTTAATAAGTGTTTATTTATTTATTTAAGAGGCATTTACACAATAATTACATGGGTCTCTTGGGATGCAAAAAGTAAGGAAATTAGGATTTCATTTATTGCGTTATTCATTTAATAAGTGTAATTATTATAAAGTAAGTGTTTATTGTAATCAATAGTGTAATTAAGTGTTTATTGTAATCAATAGTGTAATTATTATAATCTTTGAACCAATCACCAATCACTAAGTCAATTTTTTTTTTAAAAATATTAAAAAATCAAGAAATTAGGATTGACATGTTGGAGCTTCCACAAGTCTTGGGTTTTAAAAGACCATATTTATATTTATTTTCATTTTTTTAATATATAAATTAAATACATGGGGTTTGACCGAGGAGTTTGAAAGAATTTAATAAGTGTTTATTTATTTATTTAAGAGACATTTACACAATAATTACATGGGTCTCTTGGGAATGCAAAAAGTAAAGAAATTAGGATTTCATTTATTGCGTTATTCATTTAATAAGTGTAATTATTATAAAGTAAGTGTTTATTGTAATCAATAGTGTAATTATTACAATCTTTGAACCAATCACCAATTACCAAGTCAATTTTTAAAAAAAAAATATTAAAAAATCAGGAAATTAGGATTGACATGTTGAAACTTCTACAAGTTTTGGATTTTAAAAGACCCTTTTCCTTAATATATAGATAGTATAGATATAGGGGTGTTTTGGAAAATTAGTAAAAAGTTAGCTTTGGGCGTTTTACTAAGTTTTTTAGCTTTTTGAAAAGTGATTTGGAAAGTTGGTAATAAGTTGACTTTTGACTTTTTAGTTTAATATTTGCTTATGGTGTTAAATCAAATTAAAATGACCAAAATATCATTATCCAATATAAGAAATTTATTTTTTTATTTTTTTGTCATAGGCCTCAATTTGTAATTTCATACTTGTATTTTTATAACTTTTCAAACTAATTTTGTTACGTTTTTGTCACTTACATTTTTTGACCAAAAATAAAAAACGTGATTTTTTATTTTGATTTTCAAAACGGCACATAAATTTATTATATTTTTTAATTATTTAATAAAAATTTATAAATTTCACGCTCCCTATCAATCATATAATACTGGAGCCAAGACGGACCAATAACTTGTTCATTAATTGGCTTCCTCTTTCAAATTTCTTCTGCTGACCACCCCTCCCTCTCTCTCACACACAGTTATCACCTCACCACTCTTAATTACTAATAATCATAGATGGAATCACACAATTACCAATTAAAAAAAGGCATTGCCAACCCAACCGCAGGCGTTATGAACCCACACCACCACCAGCCCAAGCCGAAGCCGGAAGCTGACCTGCCGACGGCTCACATCCCTCCGTCGTCCCCTTCTCTCCTCCCTCTCACCCCCACCGCCACCGCCCACCGCCGCGTCGCCATCGCCGTTGACCTCAGCGACGAGAGCGCCTTCGCCGTCAAGTGGGCCGTCGACAACTACCTCCGCCCCGGCGACGCCGTCATCCTCCTCCACGTCCGCCCCACCTCCGTCCTCTACGGCGCCGATTGGGGCGCTATCGATGTCGATCCCAACGACGACTCCTCCCAAGAGTCTCACCAAAAACTCGAAGACGACTTCGACAATTTCACCAGCACCAAGGCCTCCGATCTCTCTCAACCTCTCGTCGAAGCTCAAATTCCATTCAAGATCCATATAGTCAAGGACCACGACATGAAGGAGAGGTTGTGCTTGGAGGTCGAGAGGCTTGGACTGAGTGCGGTCATTATGGGGAGCCGAGGGTTTGGGGCCTCCAGGCGGACCAGTAAGGGACGACTCGGAACGGTTAGCGATTATTGCGTGCATCACTGTATTTGTCCTGTGGTGGTGGTTAGGCATCCCGATGAGAAGGACGGTGGCGATTGTGGCGGTGGAAGTGTGAGGAAGGGGGTCGGAGTGGAGGTGGAACTACATCCTGTTCCGGAAGAGGAGCAGGAGTATCATGATGCTGATGATGAACAGAAAGGTTTGCAATTTTTTGAATTCTAATATATAATTGTTCTACTTGCATTACGATTTTTTCAATCAATTTTTACTTCAAGTAATTCTACTTAAATTTGTTTACATCTTAGGAAAAGTGAAACAATTAGGTGTTAGAGTGTGGTGTTGTGTGGGCTAGCTAGGATTGGATTGCAACCTAATTGGAATAAGTTTTGACTTCTGAATAAGAAGAATGAATTTACTTGAATTACAAGTACGAAGTTTTTAAAGGTGGATTCCTAAGGCAAGACACTCTTAAAAAGCGTGTTCAACACTTTTTCCAATAAGACTTGATTAAAAATGTATGTTCATAATATTAGATATTTTATAAACAACAATGTTAGGTAGATCAAAATTTTGTGGCTCAAATGGCTCAAATCACTCAAAATGACGTCGTTTTGAGTATAAATGAGTGTAAAACGACGTTGTTTTGACAGATTTGAGCCATTTGAATCACAAAATTTTGAGCTACCAAACATTTTCCTTTTACAAACACTTTTCGGACATTTTGGTGACACTTTTCAAATCATTCGAACATGACCTATGTGATGAATCTTTTCATAGTGACAATGTTTTATATAATTTGGAATGCAACTTATTCACTTTAATATGTTTTGGAACACTTAGAAGATAAATGCATTGTGTGTATTTTTATATTCTACAATTGTTTATCATTATTCAGATTGTAATTGTTAGGTGAGTAATATTTTGATATTTAAGTTACAGTTCTTTCTTAAAAGATATTTTAGTCATTTGAGAGTTTCTATTATTTAATTGAATTGTGTTGTGCTCACATTGCTTATAATTCTCAGCCTAAGAATTATAAACACTTCTAAGAATATGATGTATCCGTGTTGTGTCCGTTTTAGATACCGACGCTCTTTGGACACTTCCCCGACACTCTTCAAAACGTGTCCTATTTTTTAATTTTTTTTTTAAAAATCCGGACACTCTTTACAGACACTTGGAGGATACATGTGTTTATCGATTAAACACACGTATCTATCTATTAGACACATTTAAAATTAATTATAAATTTGAACAAAACAACTTACGATACAATAATAAAACAAAAAACATATAAATTTATAGAAAGTAATGTCATATTGCATTTTTTATTATTTTTGAATGATATATTCATATATATAATATATAATAAATATATGAAATTATATATTTCATGCGTGTCTCCTACGTGTCGTATCTTGCATTTTTTGAAAATTAGCATGTTAGCGTGTCCGTGCTGTTATAAATATTTTAAATGATCTGTATATTCAACTTGTGTTCTAATACAAAGAATACATTTGATTAGATGGTAAACCTAACCCTAAGACTAAAAAGGAAACAACCTAAAACACTACCATATATACACCTATACAATCTCTCAGAAAAGGAAACACTGCCATATGTATACACCTATATAATCTCTTAGAAAAGAAAACACTGCCATATATATAAACTTAACCTAATATTCTCACAGTTGTATCCGCTTCACGTCGCATCGCGTGTCCGTGTCTATACTTCTAAGTTCTCAGCCATTATGGATAGGACTGGTAAGTTGTAAGGGTTGTAGTTATGAGGTCCTAACCATTATGCGTGACATGACATGACATGGCGTCCCTCCTTTTCCCTCCCCTTTCACACACGCGCGCACATGCACACACAGATGTGTATATATTATATATATTTCCTTTACTTCTTGGTTTCTCCTTTCTTTTAGTACTCCATATGTGGTCTGGGTTACTTTATTAGTACTCTCAGGTGTTTTACCAGATCTTATGGAATCAGCCTGGTCGTGGTTAATTTTGCCACAATAGCTTGATGCAGGATTATTTAATTCGAACCTTAGGCTTCAATCTATTTTAATGAGATTGGTTTGAGCTTTTCTACTTTAATGATTTGTTTTTGAGCTTTTCTACTTTAATGATTTGTTAATGATTATCGAATCTATGAGGCATGGATACAGATACAAGATACAACAATTTCAAAAAAAGGTTAGAACACAAAACATGGTGGGGATACCAAATAATATTTTTATATATTTTGTTTGCCGTGTATATTTACATCTATAAACAATCAAAATTAATGAAAACTAACACTAATTTAACGTTTAAAAAAACACTAAATCTTAATTGTGGAATCATTGTTCTAAAGCAGAAACATCACTCTTAGTAGGAATTTCCTGCAACTAAGATTTGTGCTATTGTTGTTGCAATGCTGACTCGTGAATGTTGCCACTAACATAATTAATTCTCTAAATATGTGATGCTTTAATGCTAACTCTTTTGTGGTCCTTTCTCATGCTTACGGATATCTTAAGAAGCATGGACACAGACACAAACACGGACACGTAATACGACACGGACACGCCGACATATTAATTTTCAAAAAATGCAAGACATGACACGTGGGGGATACACATGAAATATATAATTTTATATATTTATTATATGTTATATATATGAATATATCATTCAAAAATAATAAAAAATGTAATATGACACTAATTCTTATAAATTTATATGATTTTTGTTTTATTATTGTGTGTTAAGTTGTTTTGTTTAAACTTATAATTAGTTTCACATGTGTCTAATCGATAGACACGTGTTTTAAGCGATAGACACATGTGTCTGGGTCTTTAAAAAAAATTTAAAATAGGACACGTTTTGAAGAATGTCGGACACGTGTCCTAAAAGTGTCCAAAGAGTGTCAGTGTCCGACACGGATACGTTACCTTCTTAGAAGTGCCCGTGCTTCTTAATAGATGTATGTGGACTGTGGTTCACCTTAGGTTTCCCTGTACCTGTTATGGTCTCACCATTATAATTTGCCTAATATTAACCACTACTGAATTCCTTTACAGTGAAAAGAGAATAATTTTTTGAGTCAAACCACATGAAAAATCTTGCATTTTTTATTCGGGGATCTAAACACTTCAAAAAGTTGTCAGTCAAAAAAAATGAAGTCTTATTGATTCTTGTTCTTGGTATTATATGTCACTTGTTAACAGATGCTTGAATGGTAATTAGTGCAATGTACAGATCTTCTTGATTCAGGTGAACTGTTGACAATGGAATAAATTTATATATTCATAATATCCATTTAAAAGGATTCTGATTTTTCTAGTTTCTAGGAATTGGAGAGTTGCGTATAGAATGTGATATACTTTTTGCTCTTTTCATTTCTTCCTTTTCCTTTTTTTTTGGGGGTGGGCTTCATGTCCTCCTCTCGTTATATATGTATACTTCATCATTTTCTTTAATAAAATTTCATCTGTATCGTTGATCAAAAAACATAAAAAAATCTGCAGCATGTTGCATTTCTTTCTTTTTGTCAGTATCTGTGTTGATTTCTTATTAGAGGCAGCATGCTTCATAATGATAGCCTGTGACCTACTTGAACTCTCTGGTTCATGCATAATGTGAGTCTTCTTAACCCCGAAAGCATTACACTAATGCTGCTTGAAACTGTTTTGAGTTGCAAGAATATATATATAGGACCCCTGTTTTCTGAATGAGAATTCCGAACTACGAATGCATATAATAGTCACACTGACGGGTGCCCTTTTTTTTAAAAAAAAAATTTATTTTATTTTATGCAATGAGTCAATTCTATTTTGTTAAGCAAATGAGAAAGAACAGGACCCAACATTGGTTTGAATTTCAGATCTACATATAAATGAGGCTGTGTATTTTACCTTCTTTTCTTTTGCAATCTCTTTAATTTAGTCACATACACTTTTGATAACTCTTGAGAGTTTGAGAACAGAAACCAGTAGTTCTTATGTCATTCATGTTAAATTGATTCAGAAGTTCAGAGATTACATTCACTGTCTAAGTAGTTGTTAATAGTCCCAGGGAGGTGTTATATTGGTTTTAAGACCTGAAATTTTGTAGTTGCCATGTGTATTATTTTGTAGACTGTTGTCATCTGATTTCATTCTTCATTTGCTATAACCAAATAGTGCTTAAATTCATTTTGTACCATGATGTATTGTTTGGTTTGATATTGATTCCGTATTTGGAATTTTTTTATTTTTTATTTTTAATGCAGAAAGTGATGAAGGTGACCATAAGAAATGATGAAGGCTGTTGGGAAGCAAAGAAATTGAGAATGTGATCAAATTTTTTGCCTTCAAAAAAGGGCGAAAAAAAAAGAAGAGTGGGTGGGGGTGGAGAGCGTTGGCCAGGGGTACTTTTATGTCATGTAAATTGTTCTTTTACATTATTGTTGTTTGACTGTAATGTGTGCTCTTTCATCTCTGCATCCTGCCTAATCGCCTTCTGCACATAAAAAGAGTATTGGCTGATTGTTGATGAACTATGTTGTGTCCTTGAGTTTTTATACTTCAACCCCGCTTAGCTGCCATCTTAATAAAGAAATCAACCATGCTTTTGTTTGATTTTGCAGTTCGTGAGCACATCTTAGTCTTTTACTTGTGCTTGTGGAACGTGTGTGTGTGTGTGTGTGTGTGAGAGAGAGAGAGAGAGAGAGAGAGAGAGAGAGAGAGAGAATCCAACTTTCCTGTTCTTTTGCTCAACAATTTGAAGCTGGAGGTTGGAGCTCCAATACTCAGGAGCTGCCATTGTTGTATTGCTGATGATGATATATAGAGGTAGGTGGTCTAAATTCACCTATTTAATTTTTCTAGCATTCTCAAGCTCGTAGATTAGGAAGAAATACTTGTACCCGAGAGATAATACCGAGTGTAAACAGAAATTTGGTAGGTATATTTAGAAGTTCCTGATGTAGGTGTGTAGGTTCATCTACTGATATGTTGATCCATGTTGATCCGCCACCAACCGTGAAGTTGATATTTATCATTTTTTTAAAATGAAATGATATTTGTTACTTGAAAGCAGAATATCCATAATTTTATAGCTGAATGCATAGTATAATGTTATGTCATTGGAAGTTAAAGGGTCATAGTTGGTGCTCTCCATTGTGCTTATGGAGCTAATACATGTTTGAAGAAAAATTATTTTGTAGAACAGGTCCAGTGATTAAGAATTGTTGATTACTATTCGGTTACAAATTAAGGCTTAAAGGAGCCAACTAGGACTGAATTGTTCTTTTTATTAATTTTGATAGGTAAAACACAAAGGGTTGTTATGAAGAATCAAATCTAACCTTTTTATCAGGTTACACAACCACATCGCAGCGGAGTTGTAACAACTCTATGTAAAGTTTACACTAGTTTTGTGCTTTTCACATTTCTTTTTATTATTGAAAAATATAATATAAAGAATTTGCTATGTCTTTGCTTTTTTAATAAAAGCGTATTTGAAGAATGTTGTTAAAATTTGAAGTATGGTTGTGGATTTTTTTGAATGCTACAATCAACTTTTTTGTTGAATATAGTGATAAATTTTATTTAGAGCAGTAGACTCGTTTCTCGTAATTTGGTTTTGGTTTTGCAGGAATGATATATTTTTTTAATTTGAGAGCTCTAAAAGAGCACTAATGATGTGAAAAAAATAAAAAAAATTAAGGTTAAAACATCACATCACATGGAATTTACACACCAATTAGAGCTCTTAATTTATAGCTCCTAATCTTTTTCTTGGTTTTGATTTCAAAGTTTTCACAGTTTGATATGGTTTTTAAATTTCTAGAACTTCTAGAAGTATAGGAATTGATTCTTGATTTACCTCAAAGCCAGGCTAGAACAAACCAATTTGGTAAGAGTATTTGCATCAGTCTCAACAAATTTTGACCTAAATTATAACACAAAATTCACTTTTATATTTTAGCTAGCCTACACATTCCATCAAACTCTTTATTTTAAAATTCTATTTCATTAAAATATTATGAACAAGCAAGTATAAACAAGGCCCAAGACAATAACAGATCAACACCAGAGCAGTAGCAACACAGGAGGGCCAAATCCACTAAAGGGCGGTCGACCGATTAGGCCAAATTTGAGCATTTTCATTCTTTGTTGCAAGGCATTTACGAGACATCCGGAAGGACATCCGGATGGACGACTGGCCATGGCTTTTTGGCCCAATTTTACTCCATAAAGTATAATAAAAAATAAATTACCGTATGAATAGTGCCTCAACTAATTTGTTGAGGCACTGTAGCATTCACAAAATAAATGACAGGTATAGAGAGACTGATGAAATTGATATTTACAGGTTTACTCTCTACAATAGCTTCAAAACCATTGTAGAGAGACCGATACAGATGCTCTAACACCCCTACTGTTACTTGTACCAAAACCTGTGATTGGTGATTGCAAAAATTGAAAGTTTAAATAAAGCATTTTCCAAAAAACGTAACTAATGTTTGGGTAAAACAATTATACTCTCAAATATCTTGAATCATATTTAAATTGGAACTATTATACTTTAATTATTAGGCTCAAATCATTTCATTTCAAATCTATAAATCCGAACCCAACTTAAATTTTGCCAATACGTTGCAGCACACCCATCATACTTCACCACATGAATTTCATCATTTTTTCACCTCCTATTTAACTCATGACAAACCTTATTTGTATATGTAAAGAGACTAAATAAATAAATAAATAAATAAAGGACATGTACAGGCCGTGAAAAAACAATGAAATTCTGGTGATTTAACCCCTGCTAGTATGACTTGTGAAAGGGTACGAATAATTATAAATATGAAAAAAAATGAAGGGTATTTGGCCAAAACAACTCCACAATTCCCAAAAAACAAGAAGAAGAAACAAGGCACACCAAGAAAATAAGAAATACAGAAGTGTGCAACATTTGCAAATCTATTGCTAGTAGTGTGCTCAAATTTTATTTTCTGACCTGGTACGAAACCATTATACTTGGGGGAAGAAAACAAACAAACAAACAAACAAACAAACAAACCAAGAACTGCAAGCAGAAAAAGCAAAGATAACCCAGAACACCAAAGTCACATAAGTCCCATGTCTAAACCATGAAATGAAAACAAGCTCAAAGAGCTGCTGCAAGAGTTCCCTCACTTCGACTTCTCCGCATCGCAAGATCATGTCTGAAATTCAGAAGCTTGCTTCCGAAATCATAAAAATTATTCCGATGTGCGGTTCCTGTTTTAGTTCCAGTCGGAGGCAGGCGCCCAGGCCTGCCAACCCTGGATGGTTTTGGTGACACTGTGGCTTGACCTTTCTGACCATGAATTGATGAAGAAAACGACGTCTTGTGAACTGAGGTACCATGGTTTCCCTTCCGCGAACTCTTGTGTTCCAATCTAAGGCCACGATCGGCAGTAATACCCAATCGAGCCGGACGGTCTGCCGCATCCTTCAAAGTGCCAGCTTTTATGGACTGCCTGTTGAAGTAAGCCAGATGAGGCAGAAGTCCTTGCAGATATTTCTTGAGTTGTTCGTCTCCGACGTTCTTCTGGGCGGGGTTTCCTTCTAGGCTGATCGCTTGTAAGGAATTGTAGTTAGCAGCAAGTTGACCGAGACATTTGGCTGTGGAGATTTTGTTGAAACGCAGATCGAGGACATTTAGTTTTAGGAGGCGGTGAAGACCTTCGACCTCGCTGATTTTGTTTCCAGCCAAGTATAACTCTTTCAGAGAGGAACAAGAAGCTAGGCCTGTTAAATAAATAAAATTAAAGTACATTAGAAGCAAGAAAAGCACCTAAAAAATTATTAAAACACGTTAAATCAAAACCTTCCATTAAATTATATATGCATCACTAAAGTTTCAGTGAGAATTTTATGTTGAAGTGATAGTTATGTTCAAAATTCAATGAAGAGTTCCTGATCATTTTCGCTGTCTTGCTCTGCCAAATTCCGTTTTTTTGTTTTTTTTTTATGGGTTAATAACCCTTAAGGTTATGGATTCAAGTCTCGGGATAACCATTTTGTGCACTATGCCAAAAGTTAGGTGTGTACCCAATCTTTCCTCACACAAACACACATATTAATGTGTACTATTTGGGCGTTGTTTTTTATTTATTTATCAGGAAATAGAACCCAGGTAAAGATGTTGAAATGTTGATGAATGGCGTCCTACGACGCTTAGGCAATGGAATTATCCAGTACTCTGAGGGAAAACAGAGGTAAACAATATTTTAGTGAACCGTAAACTATACTTTGAGGGAAAACAAAAAGAGGGAGATTTCAACAGAGGCAAAAAATAAACATACAGTTGTGATTCTAATGAACAAAAGTATGAAATGATCAAACCAAAACTAAATCTAGCATGTAAAATTCAACAAATTAAACAACCCAACAAAAACCCACCAACAAATTAAACAACACCACTAACAGATTCAATAACCCAACAAAAATTCAACAAATTAAACAACCCAACATCAGCAACAGATCTGCTGTTTAACAACAACCCAACAAATTAAAAAAATAAAGAGGTAGTAGAATAGAAATGGCGACAAAGAGAGAGGAGGAGAGGAATGATGATGGAAATAGCAGAGGCGGTCGTCGTCTCTCTGCGATGATGAGATGATTCCCTTTCAAGAGAGAGAGAGAGAGAGGTGCAGTCTACAACAACATGACCATCTTAAACATACATATATATAATATATAATATTTAAAAAGAGACCAAACCAAACTAAAAATATATATATATATATAATATCTAGCATGCAAGACTTTTGACATCGCAACTGAAAAGTACGTACGACAACATTACAACCAAGCCTATAACCCAACTCAAATAGTTTTGCATGAAAGACAATACTAATGTAAAGAGACTCTTAAGAAACAATAGACAAAAGCCAAGACCTATCAAATTGTACTTTAGCAAAAAGGCCTTACCATGTCCAATTCTCACTATTCGGTTGTAGCTCAGGTCAAGTACACGAAGCCGTGTAAGTTCACGCAAACCCTCAATGGTGGAGATACTGTTTTTTGACAGATTCAAACTATGGAGTCCTCGAGGGAGAGCACCAGCAGCTATCCTCACTGCAAAAGCAAAGTGAAGATCATCAATAAGTCCGGTAACAGAAACAATTCAAAATTATTCTAGAAAAGACTTGCGAAAAGTGACAATTCAAAAGATGTTATAAGGGTCGCCAAACCTATGTTGTTTCCAGATAAGTTGAGTGCCTTTAGGCTTACGAAAGCACTGAGAAATGGGATCACAGCCAACCCATGATTTGCCAACTGAGCTGTGGTGGATGTGGCCATCAAAGATGAGATATATTTCTTTGCAGCTTCCATACCAGGGGTGACCTTTGCATCAAATCTTGCAGCTCTCTGTACCTGATGATCATCTACATTTGATAATCCATCATTTGACTCTTCCAATGGGCCACAATGTTGTAGATCAATCACCCAATCCTCGATACGTTTGATCTTGAAATCGTTGCACGGAAATCCCTCCCTCTGGCGAGCTGAAGACTCTCCGTGAAGGTGCTTCTCTGCATTTGCCTCATCCATAACAGGTATTATCCAGTCTTTTGATGAACCAACATAGTTACATGGATCAAAACCTTCCCCAGCATTGTTTTCACAATTACTTTTACCATTATTTAATGCAGTATCATTTCTTTCTCGGTCATGTATCACCCCTGTTCCTACCTCATGAATTACCATCTCCTTCCACCTCAACTCAAGAACAGTAAGGTCCTCACAAGATTTAGAATGAGGTTCCAAGTATTTAAGATCTGAACGTTCACCAGAGGAACCTATGTTGGGCATAGAATTTGACTTCACAACAATAGGCGGGGTACGAGGTGTACGGTCACTAGATTCATCAGCACACTCACCCGAAAAATGAGTATCAGAGTTTTCATGGCCTTCTTTTTCCGATTGTAATGTATCTCCAATTGAGAAGATAGAGTCAGTATTCACCAAATCAGTACTTGCCTGAAGAGAATCATAGTGCAGAGCTTCTTGATACAGATTGGCCGAGCTGATTTCTGGATCTTTGCCACCAACTGGAGCCACCATCCTATCTTGATTATGGGGCCTGTCACATGAATATCCTATATCTGTCTCATCCTCCGAGTCATTTCCAACAGAAGCCCTCCCCTCCCTATCCAGTCCGCACCCTAAAGACAGGCTCTTCTTAATACGCCCAGAATGATAGATCCCTCTGTCACTCTCAATATCATAGCTGCTGTTGAATTCCTCTGATTTCCAGCCACGCTCGGTGGAAGAGGAAGCCATGACATGATTAGAACTATTATTGGGAATAGCATCTTGTTGAACTTTCAAATGTAATGAGTTTAAACCTGAAGAATCTCTAAAATCCTTCAGGGCCTGATTCTGAGAACGATCTGCCAATGTCTTCTGCACTTCAACAGACAGTTGAACGGTTTTCTGATTAACATAGAAATACACAGTCAGCAAAGGCAATTGAACAATCCCCTCAAACAGCTTAGTTAAAAGCAAAAAATCAGCCTCAAATAGTTCTTCCACTTACCTTTGGTTTGTCAGAATGGGTGTGGGCGTTGAAGCATGAAAACCTAACCATTTTAATTGAAATAACTAAAGCCTCATGCACATGAGATCCACTCTTGTTGTTACATCGAAAACTATCAACAACTAACTATCCTGCTCAATTATGCCCAGAAACCTGAAACAAAGATCTGATTTCTCTAATTTACAATCACATGACACTAACGAGGTTCTTGGTACTCACTCCACAGTGACCTTAGCCGTAGTCAAGTGACAAACCCTCTGAAACACGGCACAGTCTCCAGATGTGTGATGATCTTGATCTCCTCAAAACACAAAGTAAAATTAGCACTTCATCAACACCCCACACCCACCTAGAGGTGCGAGAAGGGTTCGAATTTGCTACAGAGGCCAGAGTGAAAGAAAATCTTCGGGAACTATGGAAAATAGATCGCTAATGTGCATAAGAGACGATTGCCTGATACATGGAAAAAAAAAGAAGAAAGAATAATAATTAAAAAAGTGGACAGAAAATGTAAACTGGACAGTCAAAGACTATGATTATTGACATATAACTCTAATCTCAATTTCTATATTTTAATCAATATAACAATTGTAGCATATTGGTAATTTTGTTTCAGAGAGTGGATCTAAAACCTGGAAAAGGGTGAACTCCTGAGATTAAGCTGATTTTTGCTTCTTGAGACAAGAGTGAAAAATGTAAATGTGGAAAACAGCTTTCCCAAGTTCTAGTCAGCAAGTCTTAAATGAAATTACAGTGCTTAAATGTGGAAAACATCTTTCCCAAGTTCCGCTGAGCAAGCTTTAAATGAAATTACAGTAATTAAATGCACTGCCACACGTGTTTTACTAGGCTTCTTCACTAGGTTTCTTAACAAGGTATGCATACAGTTTCTGGGACACATGCCAAACAGGCCCCTAAGAATTAAAGATTTGTGATTGCTGTTCTTTCTTTTTGTATTCATTTTTTAAAATTCATTTTAAGTTTTAAGCAATTACTTTTTCATGTACTAATATAATTGGATTCGCTCTTCATAGACAAACTTGGGATTTGCAATCCCAGTTAAGTTTGGTTTAGGATAATGGGATCCTTCTATCATTAATTCCAGCAAATAATTGAAACATGATAGAAAATAAAATAAAAAATAAAACAATCTTGATGTTGTTTGGATATAGATCAACAAAAAATTAGACTTGCCCCAAACAAGTCAAAAAATTAAAAACAAAAGCAACAGATATTCAAGTTCAACTGGAATAATTTTTTTTCCCCATCCAACAAACACCTCAAGTTAAGCTGTGTGTAATATTTATATCAAATTTCATTAATATATATATATACCCGTTTACGCGCATAAAACTATTCGTCCACATATACCGTGGCGAATGTGCTGCGATGAATCACTTGTACACTGTGAGTCTGTATTGTGACATCCAATGCATTACAAACTAATCAGAAAAAGTTCCTAAAAAAAACCCTTCAACATGACAAAGTTATGAGCAGAGCTCCAAATTCTTTAGCTTTTATAGATCAAACACCTAATTTTTCAACACACACATTCAATTATTCAATTATTCATATATATATATACACTCCATAAATATCAGAATTTCTTCAATCTACCCATTACATATATGAATCATTTATCATTTGTTTATTTATCTGGGCCAAAAAATCAAGTAATATGATCAAACATTTGGATCAAACTAAGCCTAAAAAAATAACAAATTGAAAGAAAGATTATTAAGAAGAATATAAATTACAATTCTCAATGATTTCTATGCAATTTCACACATATAAATACATAAACAGCTAAAGAAACAATAAAAGAAAGATCAACAAACCGAAAAATTAAGAGATCTAACCTCCTTTTCGCCAGATTGCCTTTTTGCCTCTTCTTCTTAGGCCAAAAAATTGAAATAAAAAAGTGTTTTTTTTTTTTGACAGAGAACAAATAAACGGCTCAAAGAATAGCTTTAAGAGCAAACCCTAAGGCTAAGGACAGACTATTTGGTTGGCTGTGGTTTGTAGTCTTATAGAAAAGTTGATAGTACTAATTATTTTATATTTTATATTCCGGATTTACAGATTTATTACTTGGGATGCAGGCAATCAGTTTTATTTTTTTTAATGGAGAGAAAAGATTTTGAATATATTCTCATTCACTGCATATATATATATATATATATATAGAGAGAGAGAGAGAGAGAGAGAGAGAGAGAGAGAGATTTGCAACCACAAATACTCCAGATGTGAATGGGGAGTGTGTCCTTTTGTGCAAATCCGAATTCATTGCACTTAAAATCAGCTGGGAATGCTATTTTTTTAGTTTTAGAGCTAGTTTAGTATGTATTAAATAAGTCAAAAATTTAAAAAGTTACTATCTTATTTAAGTCACATCATCTTATTTAAATTATATCATCTTTCTAACACATCACATCAAATCCAACCTAAACCCAATCCAAACCTACCAAGTCAAAAAGTATATTTTTTTAAGACATCCCAAACCAACCCTAAAAGTGACAGTGCTTCTGGCTTTGGAAAATATGAAAGTTGTTTTTCAACCGTCGATGTGAAAATTATGTGAAAAAAGCATCTATTTTTTTGTTTTTAATAATGATAGAGATCATTAATTTTGAAGATCTAAAAAGACTACTAATGACATGGCACTCAATAAAAAAAGAAAAAAAATACAACACCAAAGCCAAAACATCAAATCATTCATGGTGAGGCTTACTGCCACATCATTAGTGGTAGCACTAATTAATACTCCCACTTATTTTCCTTTTGTTTTTAGTAATTTTTTTTAAATTATGTGAAATTTTTTTACTTTTTGTCCGTCTTGTCAAAATGAATCTTGAAGTTTTTT
The DNA here is from genome assembly GCA_025200525.1 of Camellia lanceoleosa. Classification (NCBI taxonomy): domain Eukaryota; kingdom Viridiplantae; phylum Streptophyta; class Magnoliopsida; order Ericales; family Theaceae; genus Camellia; species Camellia lanceoleosa. Next base: position 79,268,473 of record CM045762.1, on the reverse strand, counting down.
TTTTGAAAAATTTTAAAAAAAGTTACTAAAGACGAAAATAAGTAAAAAGAGATTGCTTATTTTTGTATTTTTAATATTTTTTTTGAACTTTTTTTTAAATTATAATTTTTTGGTTCGTTTTGTCGAGGTGAATTTAAAAACCTAAAATTTTTAAAAATAATTTACAAAAAGTTAATTAAAGACAACAAGACAAAAAAAAAAAAAAAAACCAAAAAAATTCTATTCCCAAAACACCACGGAATGAGAATTAGGATTCTTGTTGTGCCTACTCATTCTTATTGTAAGTAGATTATTGGTACAAAAAAATTAATTTAATTGAACCTCTGCGGTCACATAATAAATACACAAATTTTTTTTGAGCAAATTACACTTTGCTCCTTTTAGATTTGGTTATTTTTTCACTTTTAACTCTTAAAATTTATTTTTTCTTATTTTAACCTTTCATGTTTTAAGTTTTTTCGAGTTTGCTCATAAAATTAATTGTTGTTAAAAATTAGGATAAATTACAGATATACCTCTTGAGATTTGATTAAAATACGAATCACCCATGTGATTTTGGAAATTACATTTCACCTATTGAGGTTTCTAATTTCGTAACAAATTACCCCTTTTATTAATAAATCATGAAGTCAACTAACAATTTTTAATGATATTATAAATATGTCTCAATTAATAATTTAGGTAATTTTATTATTGTATTACAGAGTAATTATGAATTTTATTTTTTCAATTAATTTTGTTAAATAAAAAATTCTAAAAGGGGGTATTTGTAATTTTCGAAATTACAATTGGCAATTTGTACTTTAAGTAAATCTCAAAAGATATATTTATAATTTATCCTAAAAATTAGACACAAAATGACACATTAAAAATCACGTGGTATAAAAATATTTTATTATATATAATTCACATATCTAATACAGACTCAAATTTCAATATAATAATATATTTTTTTATATTATGTGACAATTATCTTGATTTTTTTTATCTAATTTTAAACAGAAATTAGTTTAGTAGTAAATTAAAAAAAACCTGAAATACAAAGGATAAAAGTATAAAAAATCGAACTTTAAAGGTCAAAATCAGACTTTATCTAATTAATTTGATTTGTTTGTATGATTAATATGTTCACAATACTTACAATAAAAACAACCGTTGAGATTATGAAAAAAATCCCATGTCAATTCTCCAGCAGAATTAGCATCTTTTCCCAATATCTCTCCTTGACTTTTTATTTGTTAGGTTATTAGATCTATTTTGGATCAATTTTGATAATTCGAATCGTTCACATTTTAAGATTTATTGAACATATAATACTTGTAAAAAATCAAGTTGATCAGATATCAAAAAGCATATATTCGGAAAACTGTTTATTAAATTTTAAAAAAAAAATAGTTTTTAATTTGATGATCCGAACACGCAGTTTCTGATATCTAATCAATTTAGTTTTTTACAAATATGATATAGTCAATATATTTTAAAATATAAATAATTTAAATTATCGAAGTTAAACCTAAAAATAAGTATAATGACCTAATAGAGTAGGAAGTGAAGAAAAGAGCGAGTAAGGAGAGAATCTAATTCTCGGCGGCATACCTGGTCCGAATTGAAGGAGGGGTTGTGATTGGACAGTTATTTTGTAGATTGATTGGTCGCTGTGGTTTTTACAAAGAGCCGAGCTGTCAGCTGAGCTGAAAACCTCAAAACTAGTTAGCTTTTGTTTTGCACATCCAGCCTTGCTTAATTCTTCATGCAGCATGTCTCCTACTTTTTCCAGGTCAAGAATAATATAATTGGGGTTGGGCTTTTCTTGAACGGTCTGCGGAGCCATCATAAATTTTGTTTTAATAATTTAAATTATTTATTTTTTAAATTTATTAAATAAAATATTTATATAAAAAATTAAAATAATCAAATATTAATAATTATCTATTTAAATCAAATTTATATTATAAAAAATAAATAGTTATTCTTGAAATTATATTTGTCATTCATTTTTTTAAAATAAGTATGATTCAAATATATAATTTTTTATATTCAATTATCTTGATTTTTTACATGAATATTCTACTCAATGAATCTAAAAAAATGAACAATTTAAATCATCAAAATTGATTCTAAAATAAACTTACCAAATCTAAATATTCTCACATATTGAGATCTCAACTTTTAAAGGAACCAAACCCTTATAATTAAGATTAAAGCTGGAGTAATTTTGCCTATATAATAGGCAGTCCATCAAACAAGACAATTCAATCCAGCCCAGTGGGTTGTTTTTTGGGCTTCACCTTGATAAATTAAACAGTTTACATTTTAAGATTCGTCAAATATATTATCTCTGTAAAATATTATATTGATTAGATAACGAAAATTACGTGGTCAGATCAATTTTGTATGAATTATTTATTTTTCCACCGTCTATTTTTTTATACAAAATTGATCCGAATATGTGGTTACCGTTATCCAATCAATCTAATTTTTTACAAGGATGATATATTTGATAAATTCTAAAATGTGAACGGATTAAATTATCAAAACGGAATATAAAAAGTGAGCTCAATAAACCCAATAACATTTTTCCAATTCGGTTTGAGACCGGAGAGAAACCGGCACCTTTAAAATAATAATAAAAAAAAAAATTATTCTGAGGTTGAAATTTAATTGGGTAAATTATAATTTCTACCTTTGTATTTAGGGTTATATTACCATAGGTATGGTTATGATATTTCTTGGGTTGATAACTACAAATGTCATTATTGAATTATTTTGGAGTCATAATAATAAATAATAAAAAATTCATAACCAAACACCACATAAAATATAATTAAAGACTTTTTGAATTATAATAAAAATAATATCATAACAAATATCACAATATGTATAATCAAATCATAATTAATACCACAATAAATCATAAATAAAAACCACAAAAATTATAACGGGGACATATCATAAAATTTCCCTTATATTTTATATAAAATCTCATTTTGATTTATTATTTTTTACTTATAGCAGTTAACTCTTCGCACTTTTCATCAAGTTGCATTTACCAATTACCCTTGTGACTATGTGGTCCATGTGTACAATTTTCAGAATTTATGCATATAATTTCTCAAGAATGTGATTTAGATTGCATATGTGATACCATCTAACTTTTTCTTCAAGTAAAATCTATACTTACAAACTAAAGCTAATTAAAATCCATGAAAATAAAATGTCTTTCACTAACAGATAACTGTAAATTTAGGAATTAATTTTAATAGGACTGTTTTGTTAATTCTTTGACTGCTAAGCAGATGTTAATTATAAAGTGAAATCCCATGTAAATCCTTCTCACATGTAAATTGTGTTTAAAAAAATCTATGTAAATCTTTTATCAACTACGATTCTTAACTCACAAGCAATTGTAATTTAGGAAGTCAAATATCATATAGATCTTTCCTTAAGTAAACTTCTAGACTCACAATTAGCACTTAATATTATTGATAAATCCCATTTAGAAGTGTTTTAATCCAAGAAGTCCATTTAGTCCCATGTATGTATAGTTTTATTTTATAAAGTTATTTTTCTTGATTTTTTTTTTTTTTTTGGATACTTATTATGCTATTATTTTTAATTTTATAATTATTTTTTTTATTTTTTTGCAATTTTAGCAATTTTTTTATATATTTAAATTTCATTTTTAAAAAGAATGTAGGTATGAAATTGGACCCCGACCCGGCGCTGTCTCTCGATTCGGGGGCCCGCTCGACTGGGATTGAATGTGAATATTGACATTTTAACATTAACATTATTAACATAATTAAGTGTAAAATTGGCCGGCGATCCGAAAGCGATGTGTGACACCAGCCATGGTCACAGGCCCATTATTATGTGTGATATTGAGTTGACTAATTAACATTCATTGACTATAAGCAAAATTGGTCACTAGAAAATATATCATAGAAATAAATCCTTTAAGGGAAAATTAGGGAGGGATCCCTTTATATTTTGTGGAAGAGTTTAAGGATAATAATAATTTATTTGATAGTTAAAGTTCTTAAGATTTAAAATTCCATTAAGAGTTTAAGGACAACAATAATTTATTTATTAGTTAAAGTTCCTAAGTCCCCGTTTGGCATTGGCTTTTTTAGTTGGTTTTTTTGAGTTGGGACTTGTAAAATTCCCGATCTGTGATTAGTTAATAAACCATGATTAAGAATGCCTAATGAGTAATTAAGAAGAAATTGTGAGTTACTTGCATGTGTTTTGTATTAATTGTGCTTATATCTGTCTGACGTAGGACTATTTGTCTGAAGTTCTGTTTCAATATGTGAATTGAAGGCCTTAATGGCATCCGAATACGAAATTGACTAGGTCATCCTGTAATTGAGAATTTTTAGAATTTTATGATAAGCTTAATTGAAATTCGATTTGGAACCAAATAATTAGAATAAATTAATTAGATCTAATCACACTTAATCAAGTTAATTTAAACAAGCCTATATAAGGTCTGAGTAACTCAAGAACCTTCTATTTACACACATTTCATCATCTTTTTGAGCATCAACCGTAGGAGGGAGGGAGAGAGAGAAAGAGAGAGAGAAAGAGAGAAAGGGAGAGAGAGTGAAATCAAACGGAGAAAGGAAGAATTTGGAAGACAATTTAGAGATTTGGTTTGCTAGCTCTAAGACATAGAAATCTAGAGCTCAATTGAAGGATTAGGTAAGGAATTCAACTCTTAAGCTATGTATTTGATTAATTTACATGTGACTTCAAGAAAAATTAGAGATTGAGACAAGAATTAAGTTTAAATAGATGGATCAGAAGTTGAGCCTTGCATTCATTTCCACATTCTTTTGGGCATTAGAGATTGTTTTTATGCATTTGGATTGAGTTTTGAAGCTTGGAGAGAAATCTAGAAATTTCAGATTCTGCATCTTCACTTGAGCGACCAAAGCTTCACTCAAGCGACTACTCTTTTTTTGAGCCTTTGCTCGAACGACCAAAAGTTAGCTCAAGCATAAAATTCAAGCTCCCAGTACTTTTGTAGACATGAGCCTTGGCTTGAGCGACCACCATTTTGTTTTCAAACTTGGCTTGAGTGACCCAGATCTTCACTCGAGCGTAAAATGAGAGCTCTCAGAAGTTTTGCAGACCAATGGGTCCGCTCGAGTGAGCTGCCCTGTTTTTAGAAATATGGCTAAGTGTTTCTGTTAGAATAATAAATGGTTGTTTGGGTTATTATGTTGTAATTATTCTATGCCTTAGGGCTCTCTTGTAATTATTAATCTTCATTAATATAAATAAGGGATGATATCCTAATCATTCACTAATCTTGAATTCTCTAAAATCATCATGGTATCAGAGCCTAACCCTAAAACCTAAACTCATCTACCCATATTGTTCCTATTACCCACTGGAGTCACCAACCACCAGCTAGAGACAAGTCCACTCTATCAGTCGGCTTAAGCCAACTCATCCATGAGGGACTTTGGCTCAACCCAACTCAAGCTAACTCATCCCTGAGGGGTTTCGGCTCAACCCAAGTGTTTTTTGGGTGGATTGATGACAGTCTAGGGTTTCGGCTCACCCTTGCTGGTCAATAGCCTCTATGTGACAGCCTCTGCTCCATCTCCATCTGTTGTGATTCGTTGTTTTGGAGAAGACGAAAGACTGTCGTTCGGTTGTTCTAAAGAAGACAAAAGCCAGTCGTTTCTCCCTGTTTTGCTTTTAAAAATAAACAATGGCTCGTTCTCTCTCTCTTCCTTTGCTGTCGTCCTTTTGTCTGTCTCTGTTGACGAGGTCTTCAACTTGACCAACCTCTGTTTCTTCATTTCTTTTTTAAAAAAAAGAGAAAAAAGTTCTTAATTCTTTATGTTTTCGTAGTGGCAGTTGTGTTTTCCCTTCCACCACCACCTTCGGAGTTTGTGATTGCCACTAGTTTTGTTAAGGGTTCGGTAGTATAGTATCCATGGCAGATTCTATCAGTGTGTCCACTATTTCTCAAACACCTAGGAGTGAGAGTTCCATTATACCTACTACCATGATTGATAACCCCAACCCTAGTTTAAAAATCACCACCTCTCTATTTAATGGTCAGAATTATTTAGTATGGTCTTAGAGTTTGACTATTTTTTTGAAGAGCAAATGAAAGATGAGATATGTTGATGGCAGGATACAGGCACCCAGTACTACTGACCCAGGTTATGACCAATGAGAGATTACCAACTCTTTGATTATAGGTTGGCTTATTCATTCGATGGTTCCAGAATTGGTGAGGGCTACTTGTCTATGAAAACTGCCCAGGATGTTTGGGATGCTGTGGCTGCCACATATTCCCGCAAAGGGAATTTCTCACAATCATTTAAGTTGTGCCACTCTATTGAGAGCTCTGCTTAGAGGGAGCAGACTATTCTTTAGTACTTCACCTTCCTCACCAACTGTTGGAAACGCCTTAATCACCTGCAGGACTATAACCTATTTGCACTGCTGATTCAGTTGGGTACAGGAAGTTCATTGCACAGGAATGGGTCTTCAAGTTTCTGGCGGGCCTCAATGTGGAATATGATCCGATTAGGAGTCGAGTTCTGGGTATGGACACTCTTTCTTCCCTTCAGGAGGCATTCGCCTATGTACAGAATGAGGAGAGTCGCTGGTCTGCTATTGTAACAACCCCGACCCATGATTAACATTAATCCATGCTTAATTATGTCTAATAAGAGATTCAAGTGAAGTTTTGCATCACATGTTGCCTTATATGTGTTTCTATCTATTTAGTGTACGAAAAGCCTATTCATAATTCTATTTTGATTTGCGAATTGAAAGCCTTAACGGCATCTGATTTAGAAATTGACTTCGGTTACGTGTTATTTAGAATTTTTAGGAATTTATGGTAGGTTCAATCGAAATTCGAGTCGGAACGATTTAATTAGATTAACTTAATGTCCACTTATTTTGCCTTAATTAATTACACTTTTACCTAAGCCTACATAAGGCTTATACACCCTACCTGATCCTCTTTTTGATATCATCTTTAAGCCACCAAGAGTTACAACGTGAGAGAGAGGAAGTGAGATTGGATGTCAACACTTGAGATTGAGAGGATCTTGCTAGAGATTGAAGGCATTAGGCTTGGAAACTCAAGAAGTTAACTCCTAGCACACACTTTGGGAAGTCTAGGTAACAATTCAACCCCTAGAGTGTACAATTATGATGTATAGGACTTGAACTCTAATGAATTAGGTTCGTTAATGCAAGAATAAAGTTAAAATTAAAGAGAATTGAGTCATTCCATACATGCATACATATTCTTACATTTTGAGTTGAATTTCAAAGAATTCCCTCATACATGTCTTAAATTCACCTTAAATTTGGGAAGTCATCAAGTCTCAAGTTGCTTTGTAACATTTGATCATGTTTTGAGAAGCTTAAGGTCACACAAATTCATGTATGTCATGTTCATGGATCAATCATGAATTTTAAGTTGAATTTTGCACAATTGACAAGTTATTTGGCCGTGATTTCTTGAAAAGATCCTTAATTCATGATGTATTATGAACTTCTAAGTGTTCCTCAAGTTTTAACCCAGAAAAATCAAGTTTGGATGCTTAAAGTTTGAGTTTTGAGCTTTGGGAACAAATCTGGAAATCCCAAAATTTGCATCTATGCTCAAGCGTAGGAATCCACGATCGAGCGACCACTCTGAGTGTGTGCACTTCCGCTCGAGTGACCTGAAGTATGCTCATGCTTGAAATGCAAGCCCTCAGAAGTTCTTGTGTTTTGCAGCATGCTGGAGCGACAAGAGTCACGCTCGAGCGAGGATCGAGCATCCGTTGAGCGTGAAAAACATGCAACCAGTACTTTTTCAAAGTTTACAAACTGCTCGAGTGAAAGAAGTTACACTCGAGCAAACCCTCACATTTTGCATGTCCGCTCGAGCGAGGAAAGCCATGCTCGAGCATGGACCCTGGTTTTAGCAAGTTTTGAAATATGTTTTCAAGTGTAATTTTGCATCCTCATTTCATCCTAGGCATTCCTAAGCCAAGATTAAGTCGCCGTAATGGGGATAAAGGGTAGAAACACACTAACAACAAATGAAATAAGTTACTTATAATCCGAACGTGTGTTTCAATGTATGTATCTATCATGCTGTGTAGGTCACGCGCCACAAAGAAACTGAATTGCCTACTCTGCTTGTTTACTTAAAGCATCTATTATCTGTAAGTAATAACTTAGTAAAGTTATGTTCAAGTTAAATTATTCTCTGTATATGAAATAAGATCTGTTTTACGAAATGTTATGTTCTGTACTATGAATGATTGTCCAACTCTAACAAATGTGATGATCTTTATGCTATAATTCAAGTGTGCTATTCGTACCCAGTCCGGAGGTTCCTTAATGGAACTGGCAAGTTATTTGTACCCGATTGGAGGTTCCTTAATAGAACTGATAAGTTATCCATACCCAGTCCGGAGGTTCCTTAATGGAACTAGCAAGTTATCTGTACCCGGTTGGAGGTTCCTTTATGGAACTGACAAGTTATCCATACCCAGTCCAGAGGTTCCTTTATGGAACTGGCAAGTTATCCGTACCTGGCCGGAGGTTCCTCTATGGAATTGACAAGTATGATCTTTGATACTCTGTATGTGATTTGTTAGCGCCAATGGATGCACTATGTAAGATTAAGCATGGACTCTGATTTTTATGTATATATGCACAGAATAAGAATACGAACGTAAACTTTAGTTTCAGAAATGGTTATGGAACATCATTCATTTACCCCTTTACTTTGTTATTATTCACTAGGCCTCCGCTCACTAGTTATTTATTATGTATGTAGGTGAGTAGACGGGTGATCAGGCTTAAGATGATTCCTGAAGCATTTTTGTATTTGTCAGCCACCTTTTACGCCTCACGAGGAGGTTTCAGATCAAGTCAAGTCTTGTGGCTGTATTATTATGGATGTATAAGACTGTTCTTTTTGCCCCATGGACAAGTTTTTCTTTTATATGTACATGAAGTGACATGTAAATACTATATCTTTTGACGTCACTCGTATGTCTATAAAAGTTTAAGATTATCAGCCCCATGTATGTCTGCACAGCTCGATGGAATATGTATGTTTGTTTTTATGTATTTACTTATGCAGCCCCTAATTATAAGTTTAATTGTTAAGAGGCCTTCGGTAATCCAAGGATTACTGGCTGGTTACGACGCTAAACCTATAAGGACAGGTTTGGATCGTGACAGAGTGGTATCAGAGCACATGTTATACCACACACACGAGTCCATAAAAGCTATAGTATGTCCTAGAAAGAAGTAGGGACATATTATTAGCATGAGTGAGTGTGTGATAATCTTTATAACTATGAGAATTGGATTTGAATCTGGACAAATAAAATTGAAGGAAATGAACAAGATTATCCCTATGTTTATTACAACCTGGTCAACATGGAGAATGCAAGAGGAAGTGATATAAGTGAGTCTTCAGAGGCTTGCATAAGCCGAATGGAGCAAATGTTCGCAACTCTAACTGAGGTAATGACACAACAAAAGAATAGAAAAGTAAAAGGCCTGTATCTAATTTTCGGAAAAGTCGTTCCTTCTTCATGAACAAAAAGCAAAATACTAGAACTTTAAGTAGCTCAAGCCAGAGTAACGGATCTATACCAGTCTATTCAGAGTGTGGAAAGAGACATAAAGGCATATGTCAACGTGTATCGGGTACATGTTTTCGGTGTGGTAAAACCAGTCACATGATTAAAGACTATCCAATGAGGTTTGACAATGTTAACCACCAGCGGCAAGTTCATCCGAATCTGTTCCTGTAGCAAAGGCCAATACTATAACAAATGCCAGAAGTAATGCTGGAAATGAAACACTAAGGCAAAGAAGAGTGTTTGCACTCGTGCCTAGAGATGTACAGAATATCGAAATAGAAGTGTCAGGTATAATCCCTATCTGTGCTCAGAATGACTATGTACTGATTGATTCTGGTTCTACACATTCATTTGTCTCGCATGTTTTTCTCAAAAATTAACTAGACCGTTAGAACCTGTGAATTGTTTGCTATCTGTGCCTACACTATCTGGGGGTTCTATGATATGTGCTTATGTATATCCGGCATGTGATATTATAATTGGTGATATGACATTGTATGTTGATTTGCTGCCCTTAAGCATTAATCATTTTGACTTTATTCTGGGTATGGATTGGCTGACTAAATATTGTGCTACTATTGATTGTGTGAACAAAACCGTCATGTTCAAACCACCTGGTATGCCTGAGTTTACTTTCACTGGGAATGTGGTAGTTCCTCCGCCATACTTGATCTCATTTATGAAAGCTAATAAATTGTTAAGGAAAGGTTATTGGGGCTACTTGTGTTGCGCATGACTGAATCTTTAGATAGTACCAGTGTAGAAACTATTCCTATGGTTTGTGACTTTCCTGATATGTTTCCCAATGATCTACCAGGGGACTTAATTGATAGGGAAATTGAATTTACTATTGATGTAATACTTGGAACACAGCCTATCTCCAAGACTCTTTATAGGATGTCGACTTCCGAATTGAAAGAGTTAAAAGTCCAACTCCAAGAGCTCTTAGACAAGAAATTCATCCGTCCGAGTACCTTACCTTGGGGTGCTCCAGTTTTTTTTTGGTTAAAAAGAAGGATGGATCTTTGAGGCTATATATTGACTACCGTGAGTTAAGCAAAGTAACTATCAAGAACAAGTACCCACTACCTCGAATTGATGACCTGTTTGATCAACTTCAGGGGGCCCAAGTGTTTTCTAAGATTGACCTTAGATCCGGATATCACCAATTAAAGGTCAAGGTAGAAGACATAGAGAAGATTGCATTCAGAACTAGATATAGGCATTATAAATTCCTAGTCATGCCATTTGGGGTAACCAATGCACCTGCTGCCTTTATGGACATTATAAATAGGGTGTTCAAACAATTTATGGATGAATTTATTGTTGTCTTTATTGATGATATATTATTTAGTCCAAAAACAGGGAAGAACATCAGAATCATTTGAGAATTGTCGTACAAATTCTGAGGGAAAAGAAGTTATATGCAAAACTTGCCAAATGTGAATTTTGGCTTGACAGTGTAGCATTTCTTGGGCATGTAATCAACAGAGATGGTATTTCGGTTGACCTTCAGAAAATTGAAGCCATGGTGAACTAGCCAAGACCAACTAATGTGTCCGAAGTAAGAAGTTTTCCGGAACTTGTAGGTTACTACAGGAGGTTTATGAAAGATTTCTCGAAACTTGTTATGCCATTGATGCAGCTGATATAAAAAAATGTGCCATTTGATTGGAATGATCAGCGTGAAATAGTTTTTCAAGAGTTGAAAACCAGATTGGTGACTGCATCAATCTTAACTCTACCTAATGGTACTGATGGGTTCCAGATTTATAATGACGCTTTGTATAAAGGGTTGGGTTGTGTACTAACGCAGAACGGGAAAGTAATTCCTTATGCCTCTCAGCAACTTCATCCACATGACAAGAATTACCCAACTCATGACCTTGAATTGGCAGATGTCGTCTTTGCTTTGAAGATTTGGCGACATTATCTGTATGGTGTGACTTGTGAAGTATATACAAACCATAAAAGTCTCAAATATTTCTTCACTCCAAAAAAATTGAACATGAGACCGAGGAGATGGTTAGAGTTAATCAAAGATTATAACCTGCAAATTTTGTATCATCCAGGGAAGGCAAATACCGTTGTAGATACTTTGAGCCGAAAATCCATTGGGAATTTTTCATGTTTGCTCACTAGCTAGAAGGAATTGTTATGTGACTTGGAAAAGAACGAAATTGAGATTGTGATGGGAGAACAGGGCGGAATCTTAGTTACTATTTCTGCACAACCTACAATCATTGAGGAAATTAGAGATAGACAACTTGAAGATGAGTTCTTGAAAAAGATGATAGAAGAATTTGACTCAAAGCCGAGGCCGGGGTTTGTGTTTGAGAATAATGTGTTGAAATTTTATAATAGACTTTGTGTACCGGATTCCTCTAATTTAAGAAAGCGTGTTATGACTGAAGCTCACAACTCCAAATTTGCCATGCATCCGGGAAACACAATGATGTATCATGACTTGAGACAGAACTTCTGGTCGCCTGGAATGAAGACAAGCATTGTCGACTTTGTAGCTAAATGTTTGCACTGCCAGCAAGTTAAAACTAAATATCAAAGACTCGCTGGATTACTAAAGTCGCTACCAATACCGGAATGGAAATGGGAACATATTACTATAGATTTCATTGTCAGTCTGCCTCGCTCTTCTCGAGGTATGGATTCTATCTGGGTCATAGTTGATTGTTTGACTAAATCTGTCCACTTTCTGCCTATTAAAATCATTTATAATGCGGACAAATTAGCTAACATGTTTATGAATGAAATTGTGAGATTACATGGTATACCAGTATCTATTGTAACTGATAGAGATTCGAAGTTGACATCAAGATTCTGGCAGAGTTTACAAATGGCTTTGGAAACCAAATTGCGATTAAGTAGTGCATACCATTCACAGACAGATGGTCAATCTGAAAGAACCAATAAGACTTTAGAAGATAAGTTGCGGATGTGTGTGTTGAACTTCCAAGGGAATTGGGAGTCTTATCTACCTTTAGCCGAGTTTGTGTACAATAACAGCTATCATTCAAGTATTGGGATGACTCCTTATAAAGCTCTGTATAGAAGGAAATGTTGTTCTCCTATATGTTGGGCTGAAATAGGTAACAAACCATTGTTGGGACCAGAGTAGCCTTACCTCTGGTCATGGAGCATCTGTACAATGTTTTTCACGTATCTATGCTTTGAGAGTATTTGAGAGATCCACTACATATGATTGAGCCGACTCATGTACTTCTAAAAGATGATTATACATATGAGGAGAGGCCAATGCAAATTGTGAATCGCCGAATCAAAAGATTGAGAAATGAGGAAATTCCGTTAGTAAAGGTCGATTGGCAGAATCATGGAGGAACCTATGCAACTTGGGAAACAGAAGAAGACATGATGAAAAGATACCCTGAACTGTTCCCTTTGGACCCGGTATTCTTCCAAAATGAAGGTAATTCGAGTTTTAGAGGACCAAACTCTTTAAGGGGGGAAGACTATTATAGCCCCGACTCATGATTAATGTTAATCCATGCTTAATTATGTCTAATAAGAGATTCAAGTGAAGTTTTGCATCACATGTTGCCTGTGTTTCTATCTGTTTAGCGTAGGAAAAGCCTGTTCATAATTCCATTTTGATTTGCGAATTGAAAGCCTTAACGGCATCCGATTTAGAAATTGACAAATTAAGTCGAAACGATTTAATTAGATTAACTTAATGTCCACTTATTTGGCCTTAATTAATTATACTTTTACCTAAGCCTACATAAGGCTTATACACCCCACTTGAGCCTCTTTCTGATATCATCTTTAAGCTACCAAGAGTTACAACGTGAGAGAGAGGAAGAAAGTGACCAAGAGTGAGATTGGATGTCAACACTTGAGATTGAGAGGATCTTGCTAGAGATTGAAGGCTTGGGCTTGGAAACTCAAGAAGTTAACTCCTAGCACACACTTTGGGAAGTCTAGGTAACAATTCAACCCCTAGAGTGTACAATTATGATGTATAGGACTTGAACTCTAATGAATTAGGTTGGTTAATGCAAGAATAGAGTTAAAATTGAAGAGAATTGAGTCATTCCATACATGCATGCATATTTTCTCACATTTTGAGTTAAATTTCAAAGAATTCCCTCATGCATGTCTTAAATTCACCTTAACTTTGGGAAGTCATCAAGTCCCAAGTTATTTTGTAACATTTGATTATGTTTTGAGAAGCTTAAGGTCAAAGAAATTCATGCATGTCATGTTCATGGATCAATCGTGAATTTTAAGTTGAATTTTGCACAATTGGCAAGCTATTTGGCCATGATTTATTGAAAAGATCCTCAATTCATGATGTATTATGAACTTCTAAGTGTTCCTCAAGTTTTAGCCTAGAAAAATCAAGTTTGGATGCTTAAAGTTTGAGTTTTGAGCTTTGGGAACAAATCTGGAAATCCCAGAATTTGCATCTACGCTCGAGCGTAGGAATCCACGCTCGAGCGACCACTTTGAGTGTGTGCACTTTCGTTCGAGCGACCTGAGGTACGCTTGAGCTTGAAATGCAAGCCCTTAGAAGTTCTTGTGTTTTGCAGTACGCTCAAGCGACAAGAGTCACGCTCGAGCGAGGATCGAGCGCCCGTTGAGCGTGAAAAACAAGCAACCAGTATTTTTTCAAAGATTACAGACCGCTTGAGCGAAGGAAGTTACGCTCGTGCAAACCCTCACATTTTGCATGTCTGCTCGAGTGTGGACCTTGTTTTTAGCAAGTTTTGAAAGATGTTTTCAAATGTAATTTTGCATCCTCATTTCATCTTAGGCATACTAGGCCAAGATTAAGTCTTCGTAATGAGGATAAAAGGTAGAAACACACTAAGAACAAATGAAATAAGTTATGTATAATCCGAACGTGTGTTTCAATATATGTATCTGTCATGCTGTGTAGGTCATGCGCCACAAGGAAGCTGAATTGCCTACTTTGTTTGTTTACTTGGAGCATCTATTATCTGTGGATAATAACTTAGTAAAGTTATGTTCAAGTTAAATTATTCTCTGTATATGAAATAAGATCTGTTTTACGAAATGTTATGTTCTGTACTATGAATGATTGTCCAACTCTGACAAATGTTGTGATCTTTATGCTTTAATTCAAGTGTGCTATCCATACCCAGTCCAGAGGTTCCTTAATGGAATTTGCAAGTTATTTGTACCCGGCTGGAGGTTCCTTAATGGAACTGACAAGTTATCCATACCTAGTCCGGAGGTTCCTTAATGGAACTGGCAAGTTATCTGTATCCGGCTGGAGGTTCCTTAATGGAACTGACAAGTTATCCGTACCTAGTTCGGAGGTTCCTTAATGGAACTGGAAAGTTATCTATACCCGGCTGGAGGTTCCTTTATGGAACTGACAAGTTATCCATACCCAATCCGGAGGTTCCTTTATGGAACTGGCAAGTTATCCGTACCCGACCGGAGGTTTCTCTATGGAATTGACAAGTTTGATCTTTGATACTCTGTATGTGATCTGTTAGCGCTAACAGATACACTATGTAAGATTAAGCATGGACTTTGATTTATATATATATATATACGCGGAATGAGAATTCGAACGTAAACTTTGGTTTCATAAATAGTTATGGAACATCATTCATTTATCCCTTTACTTTGTTGTTATTCACTGGGCCTCCGCTCACTAGTTATTTATTATGTATGTAGGTGAGCAGACGCGTGATCAGGCTTAAGATGATTCCTGAAGCATTTTTGTATTTGTCAGCCACCTTTTGCGCCTCACGAGGAGGTTTCAAATCAAGTCGAGTCTTGTGGCTGTATTATTATGGATGTATAAGACTGTTCCTTTTGCCCCATGGATAAGTTTTTCTTTTATATGTACATGAAGTGATGTGTAAATACTGTATCTTTTGACGTCACTCGTATGTCTATAAAAGTTTAAGATTATTATTCCCATGTATGTCTGCACAGCTCGATGGACTATGTATGTTTCTTTTTATGTATTTACTTCTGCAGCCCCTAATTATAAGTCTAATTGTTAAGACCCTAATTATAAGTCTAATTGTTAAGAGGTCTTCGGTAATCCAAGGATTACTGGCCGGTTACGACGCTAAACCTATAGGGGTGGGTTTGGGTCGTGATAACTATGATGTCACCTATCTCTACTAACCATTTAGCATTACTGTCTACCCTTAGAGATGGCCTCAACTTGACTCATATCCCTCTATCTACCACCAAGGAGTCTATATTCTGTGATTACTGCAAAAAACTGCGGCATACTCGTGATACATGTTTGAAACTTCATGGGACTTCATCTAGGGGTAGAAGTGATCGTTATGGTTTTAAAGGAGGTCGGTCAGGCCAATCTAGAGGATGGGGTTCTCATCCACGGGCTCATTAGTCTAGTATCGTTGATACACTTGATTCTACTTCTGCTTCTATTGGCCAGCCTTCTGATGGTCTCTCTGGCATGACTACTCCTGAGCTTGAGGATGTTCTTCGTCACTTACTGGACCACCGGTCTTTTACTTCTCTCAGTACATCTTCCTTGTCATTTGCCCGCTCAGGTAACTAAGCTTCTTCTCCTTGTGTTTTTCTATCTCATAAGTCTTTGCCCTAGATTATTGATTCTGGTGCCTTAGATTATATGTCTGGCTCCTCTAACCTTTTCTCTGCCTATAAGCCTTCTTCAGGTTAGGACAAAGTTAGGATTGCAGATGGTACTGTTTCTTCCATTTTTGGGAAAGGTTTAGTCCATGTCACTCATACCATACATCTATCTTCTATTCTCAATGTTCCCAATTTTTCTATTAACCTGTTATTCTTGAGTCATATTACACAGGATTTGAATTGTAGTGTGACGATTTTTCCTGATCATTGTCTTTTTCAGGATCTTGTCACGAGGAGGACGATTGGCAGTGGTAGTGCAAAAAATGGTCTCTATTTCCTAAATTAATTGGACAATCTTGCTCATTCTTCCACCACGAGTCCTACTACCAAAGGTGATTTATGGCTGTGACATCAGCGCCTTGGGCATCATTCTTTTTATTTACATAAGCATTTATTTCCATTTGGTTTTGCAAACAATAATGTGTTTGAGTTTCTTTGTGAGTCTTGTCAACTTGGAAAACAACACAGAGCTTTTTGTGCTCCCAGTTTTAATAAAAGCTTAGTTCCTTTTTTCATTAATACATTTTGATGTCTGGGATCCATCTCGTGTTATGTTTGTGAAATGTCATCGATGGTTTGTTACATTTATTGATGATTTTTCTCATACTACTTGGGTGTATCGTATAAAAGACAAGAGTGAGGTTTTCTCTGTGTTCCGCAATTTTCATAAGATGATTTGTACTTAGTTTGGGGCTACTGTCAAAATCTTCCATTTTGAAAATGGGGGGGAATCCATAGATTTTGGGTTAGGGCAATATTTTTTTACTCATAGCATTATCCATCAAACCTCTTGCACCAATACCCCTCAACAAAATAGGGTAGCGGAATGCAAGAATCGTCATCTTCTTGACATGGCTCGGTGCATGTGTTTTTCTATGAGTGTGCCTCGGTCCTACTAGGGTGACACTATTCTCATCACTGCCCATCTTATTAATTGTCTTCCTACCCACGTCTTGCAAAAACAAGCTCCCCTTCAAGTCCTCCTAAGTTCTACGTCCTTGTTTTCTACTCCTCCAAAAATATTTAGCTGTGTCTTTTTTGTCCACAATCACTCTCCTAATCGTGGTAAGTTAGACCCTCGCTCCCTCAAATGTGTTTTCCTTGGGTACTCTCCTACTCAAAAGGGATATAAGTGTTACCATCCTCCTTCTCGTAAGTGGTTTGTGTCCATAGATGTCACATTCTTTGAGTCCTAATTCTATTTCTTGTCCTCTCTGGTGTCACAATCCTCCCTTTAGGGGAAGACTTGGTGTGAAGTGATTCCTGTGATTTCTATGGTGGAACCAGTTGTTCTTGCACCATCACCTCTTACTGGGACTATAGAACCCAATGTCACCAAGATTAAAGAAGGGCAAGTTTATGTCAGGGACAAAGACAGACAGAAAGTTAACTGGATACAAGAGACCACTTCTGCTCCTCCACTATTATCTCCTACTTCTGATGAGAGTCTAGGTAACTTTGAATCTCTTGAGTCCATTGATCTTGATGTTCCTATTGCCAAGAGAAAGGGTATGAGATCTTATACTCAACATCCTATCTCAAATTTTATGTCCTACTCTCATTTATTGTCCTCCTATAGAGTGTTTGTGTCAAATATTTCCTCTGTTAGCATTCCTAACCATTTTCATGATGCTCTTGCTACCTCTAAGTGGAAACTTGCCATGATTGAGGAAATGAAAACACTTAGGAAAAATAGCACTTGGGAATTGACTGAGTTACCTAAGGGCAAATGACCTGTGGAATGCAAATGGGTGTATACTGTGAAACACAAAGCGGATGGGTCTATTGAGCATTACAAGGCTAGGCTTGTGGCAAAAAAGGTTCACCCAGACATATGGCGTTGACTGTCAGGAGACCTTTGCACCAGTGGCTAAGATAAATTCGGTTTGAGTACTTCTCTCTCTAGTAGCTAATCTAAACTGGCCACTTCATCAATTTGATGTAAAGAATGCCTTTCTTCATGTGACCTCGAAGAAGAGGTATATATGGGCATTCCTCTTGGTTTTGAGGATCTTCAGACATAAGGCAAAGTATGCAGGCTTTGGAAGTCATTATATGGTCTCAAACAGTCTTCAAGGGCTTGGTTTGAGAGATTCACTCAGGCTATACTTAAATATGGCTTCAAACAGAGTCAGGCAAATCACACATTATTTGTGAAACATTTTTCACATGGTAAAACTACAGCACTCATTGTTTATATAGATGACATAGTTCTTACGGACAATGATAGTGAGAAAGTACCTCTGTTGAAGAAATATTTAGCCAATGAGTTTGAAATCAAAGTCTTGGGAGCTTAAAGTATTTTTTGGAAATTGAAGTTGCTCACTCCAAGAATGGGATATTTATCTCACAGAGGAAGTATATGCTTGACCTATTGAAGGAAACTGGGATGCTTGGCTACAAGGCTTGTGACACTCCACTGGAACCCAATCAGAAACTGGAAGATGATGAAGGAGAAGCTATCAGCGATTAGTAGGTAAGCTCATTTACCTATCTCACTTCCATCCTAATATTGTTGTTGTTGTCAGTGTGGTTAGCCAGTTTATGCATGCTCCTTATCAAATTCACTTCGAGGCTGTCATGAGAATTTTGAGGTACTTGAAGTCTGCTCCTAGTAAGGATCTTTATTTTTCAAAGTATGATCATCTTCGTGTGGAAACCTATACAGATGCTGATTGGACTGGATCAGTAACTGATAGGAGATTGACTTCAGGAGGTGTAAGAAGCAAAATGTGGTTGCCAGGTCAAGTGCAGAAGCTGAGTTTAGAGCTATGGCACAAGGGGTGTGTGAGCTCTTATGGATCAAGTTATTGTTGAGTAATCTAGGTATTGATCAAGCGAACTCCATGCGGTTATACTGTGATAATAAGGCCGCTATCAACATCACTCACAATCTAGTTCAACATGACAGGACAAAGCATGTTGAGATTGATCGCCACTTCATTAAAGAAAAAATCACTAGTGGCACAATATGCACTCCCTTTGTGTAGTCTGGTGAATAACTTGTTGACATCCTCACCAAGGGAGTTGGGAGTAAGCCATTTCATGACATCTTAGGCAAGCTGGACGTGAGAGATATCTTCACACCAGCTTGAGGGGGAGTGCTAGAATAATATATGATTATTTAGGTTATTATTTTGTAACTATGCCTTAGGGCTCTTTTGTAATTATTAATCTTCATTAATATAAATAGGGGATGATATCCTAATCATTCCCTAATCTTGTATTCTCTAACATCATCAGTTTCAAAGTGCATTTTGCATCCTTATTGTATCTAAGGCATTCCTAGGCTATGTAATAATGAGAATAAGAGTTAGAAACACAAGCTATGGAAGAAAAAATGACAAGTTAAACACCTTTGAGACGTGTGTCCAATGTGTATCTGTCATGTGTTTGTGTAGGTCACGTGTTATCGCCGCCTGATCAGTCATTTCTATGCAAGTGATCTGTCCTACTACTACTGGAGCTATCTGTAAGTACCAACTCTGTAAAGTTATGTTTGATTATAAGTTTTTTCTTAATGAAATGATACGATAAGCTCTTTTTCCTGAAATGATATTTTCTATATAGATGAATGATTGTCCTATTTTTGAAATGTATTCGTGGCATCCTTAGTTCACGTGGCCTTCCCCAGGGGAAATAATACTATGGCTTATGTTCATGTGGCCCTTGCCCTGGGCCAACAATACCGAAACCTATGTTCATGTAGCCCTCACCTGGGGGATTCAATACCATGGCTATATGTGCACAAAGATGTTAACCTTATGGTCATCGGTACCGACTATACATGCGGGCCTTATGACCAATCTGATATGTTAGCTAATGGATGTACCACATATAACTGCTTATGAATTTTGTACAAGTATGTGAATCTGTTTCTAATATGAACTCTAATTTTTGAATCTGTGATGGACTTCATTCATAAACCCTTTACTCTGTTGTTATTTACTGGGCTCCAGCTCACTGTATTATTTATGTATGTAAGTGATCAGGCGCAAGACTAGGCCTAAGTTGCTAGACTAGAGTTCTGTTTGGTCTAATCAACCACCGTGCCTCCCGAGGAGGTTCCCAAGTGTTTCTAGTGGTCAAGTTTTGTGAACTCAATGCTAACCTTATTTTCTTTGTTTGTTGGACAAGTTTCTATATATGATATAAATAAGGCTAAGTCCCATTTTGTTTTGTGTAAAGATGACATAAGGCTGATGTATATATATATATATGATGTCACTATTTATTTGTGAATTTATATGTGAATACAAGTTTTAAGTTTTATGTCCCATATATGTCTACACAGCTCTATAGACATTATATTTTGATATTTGTTTCTGCTAGCCCCTTTATTTTGTTTATCTATTTTAGAGGCCTTCGGTAATTCTAGGATTACTGGCCGGTTACGATGCTAAACCTATAGGGGCGGGTTTGGGTCATAACAGAGTGGTATTAGAGTATGTGTTATACTGTACACATGAGTCCATATGAGCTATAGAATGTCCTAAAAAAGAATTAGGGACGTTGCATCAGCATGTGTGAGTATGTGTGCTAATCATGTGAACATATCTGAATGAAATGAACATACAAACATGTGTAACATGAAATGAATGAAACTGAACGCTATGAACATTGTGAAAGGATTGCTTATGTTTATTATCGTTTTGTTTACCTATAGCAATGGAACAAACAAGAAGTGATCATGTATCTGAATCATCCAATGCACGAATGGACCGAATGGAAAGAATGTTAGAAGCTTTAACATAATCAATAAGACAACAACAAAGACAGCAACCTTTGCCTCCTCCACCTTCTCCAGTACAGTTTGAACTAATGAACAATGATATTATCTCATTAACTCAGAAGTTCAACAAGATGAAACCACCAACTTTTCTAGGTGGAATTGAACCATTAAAGGCCAATACATAGATGCTAGAAACCGAGAAATTATTTTGAAGTTTTTCCATATTCTGAAATTCAGAAAGTTTTATTGGTCACTTACACATTAAAAAAGGAAGCCCGGCGCTAGTGGATGTTGATCCGAGATGGTAATGGAGCCATGACATGGAATCAGCTCAAAGAGATATGAAAAATATTTCCCTCAGTGCTTTCAAGACTGAAAAGTGTTAGAGTTTGAATAGTTAAAGCAAGGCAACATGCCTGTAGTTGAGTATGAAACTAAGTTCACTAAATTAGTTTGATTTGCTCCTCACATGGTAGACACAGATTATAAGAAAGCCTGAAAATTTGAAGGAGGCCACAATCTAGATGTGTTTGATGGAGTCGGCATATTGAAATTGCCTAGGTATGTGGATGTGCTTAACTGAGCCTTAATGATAGAAGCCAACTTAGCAGCAATGAAACAAACCAAAGCTCCAACAAATGAATGAAGAGGTAAAAGATCTGGATTTACTTTCATAAAGGGCTGGTCATTCTTAAAGAAGCAAAATACGGGATCCTCTAGTAATTCAAGTCAAAGTAGTGGTACAGTATCTACTTGTTCAGAATGTGCAAGAAAACACAAGGGCGCCTGCTACCGATCAACAGGTACTTGCTTTCGATGTGGCAAGATTGGCCACATGATTAAAGATTATCCACTCATATCCTAAAATTCTAACCATCCTACGACAAGTTCAGCCGAATCTGCTTCTGTACCAAGAACAAACGTGAGAACTAATGTTGGAAAGGAAACCTTGAGGCAAGACATAGATTTTGCACTTGTGCCTGGGGACGTTCAAAATACTGAATCAGTGGTGTCAGGTATAATCCCTATTTGTACTTAGAATGCCTATGTCTTAATAGATTTTGGATCTACCCACTTATTTGTGTCATTTGCTTTTTATCAGAAATTGACTAGACCTCTAGAACCTATGACTTACTTGTTAACTGTAGCTACACCATCTGGGTGTTCTATGATATGTGCTTATGTGTATCCTGCTTGTGATATTATGATTGGTGATGTGTTATTATATGTTAACTTGATGTCTGTGGCTATTGATCATCTTGATTACATATTGAAGATGGATTAGTTGACGAAATACTATGCTACTATTGATTGCGTTGCCAAATCTGTTGTATTTTAACCATCTGGTTTGCCTGAGTTTGTGTTTTGTGGAAAGGTGTGGTACCTCCTCCGTATTTGATTTCTACTATGAAAGCCATCAAATTGCTTAAGAAGGGATGTAGGGGTTATTTGTGTTGTGTTTTGAATGTGTCTACGGATAGTGTTAATGTGGAAACTATTCCTGTAGTCAAACGTGTTTCCAAATGAACTACTCAGCGACTTAGTTGATAGAGAAATTGAATTCACTATTGAAGTAATACTTGGAACCCAACCAATTTCTGAGACCCTATACAGAATGTCTACAATTGAGTTGAAAGAACTAAAAGTCCAACTTCAAGAACTATTAGACAAGAAATTTATCCGATCAAGAACTTCACCTTGGGGTGCTCTAGTGTTGTTTGTTAAGAAGAAAGATGGGACTTTGAGGCTATGTATAGATTATTGAAAATTGAACAAAGTAACTGTGAATAATAAATATCCACTGCCCCGAATAGATGATTTGTTTGATCAACTCTAAGGAGCCCAAGTGTTTTCTAAAATTGACATTAGGTCCAGGTATCACCAATTAAAAGTTAAGGTAAAAGACATAGAGAAAACTACATTCCGAACTAGATATGGACACTATGAAATTTTGGTAATGTCGTTTGGGGTAACCAACGCACCTGCTGCCTTCATGGACCTAATGAATAGAGTTTTCAAACCATATCTAGATGAATTTGTTATTGTGTTTATTGATGATATTCTGATATATTTTAAAAGCAGGGAAGAGTATGAAAACCATTTGAGAATTGTGTTACAGACTCTGAGAGAAAAGAAATTGTATGCAAAACTGTCCAAATGTGAGTTCTGGCTTGACAGTGTAACATTTCTAGGACATGTAATCAACAAAGATGGTATATCAGTTGATCCACCAAAAATAGAAACTATTGTGAATTGGCCAAAACCAACTAATGTATCAAAAGTTAAAAGTTTTCTAGGTCTTGCTGGCTATTACTGTAGATTTGTGAAAGACTTCTCCAAACTTGCCATGTTATTGACTCAATTGACGCAAAAAAATGTACCATTTGATTGGAATGACCAAAGGGAGTCTGCCTTTCAAGAATTGAAGACCAGATTAGTAACTGCATCAATTTTGACTTTGCCTAATGGTACTGATGGGTTCCAAATCTACAGTGATGCTTCGTACAAAGGCTTAGGATCCGTACTAATGCAAAATGGTAAGATAATTGTGTATACCTCTCGACAACTTCGCCCACATGAAAAGAATTATCTGACCCGTGACCTTGAACTTGCAACTATGGTTTTTGCTTTGAAAATCTGGCGCTATTATCTATATGGAGTGACTTGTGAAATGTATACGGACCATAATAGTCTGAAATATTTCTTTACTCAAAAAGAACTGAACATGAGACAGAGAAAGTGGCTAGAACTGATTAAAGACTATGACTTGAAAATTTTGTACCATCTAGGGAAAGTCAACACAATTGCAGATGCTTTGAACAAAGAATTCGTTGGGAATCTAGCATGTTTGCTCACTGGTTAAAAAGAGTTGTTATGGGACTTAGAAAAAAAATGAAATTGAGATTGTGTTACGTGAGCAAGGTGGGATTCTAGCTGCCATTTATGCGCAGCTAGCCATAATTGAAGAAATTAAAGGAAAACAATTAGAAGATGAATTTCTGAAAAAGATTGTTGATGAGATTGATTCAAAACCGAGGCCTGAATTTGTGTTTGAAGGCAATGTACTGAAATTTCAAGAAAAGCTTTGTGTACCGGATTGTTTAGAGTTGAGAAAGCGTGTTATGACCGAAGCTCACAAGTCTAAATTTGCTATGCATCAGGGAAACACAAATGTGATGCCCAACATTTCTTTTTTGGAACATCGTAAAATTTAAATAACAATTAATTTGCTAAATAAAATTTTAACAACTAATTAAGGAAATTTAAATTCTCACATAGTCAATGTTTGACAACAAAACAAAATTACGAGTCCACATACAATATTACAACAACTTTATAACATTCGTAATTACTAATACAAAAGATAATAAAATTTTGTTTTTCTATATTATTGATTTCAAGTTAGCCACGGTTCTATATTAACAGCGACCCCAATTACGGCTTCAGTCACTTCCTCATCATAATCTGGCATAAAACGTCAGGGCAACAAAATATATGCCATGAGTTTTGCAACACAAAAAGAAAACATAATCAACCTACCATTCTTTTTAAGAGAAAGTAATCAGATAATAATCATGACAATTAAGAGAAAATGACGGAATTAATAGCATGATAATATACCAACAATTTAAAATAATTTCAACAATTTTATTAATTTAGGTGACACTCAAAATCTCACCAAAGAGATTTTCTTACCAACCACTAAGCCATGGCCACGGTTAATTTGGAAACCTCCCCTTGGTCAAATATTCAATAACTACCAAGGATGCCCACACTCAGAGTTATATACCCAAGCCGTGGCATTCGTGGTCTGCCCCAAGGGAATGGTCTGCCAGGGGTATGTAACCTCCCTACGTGCCACCCACACATCCACTCTTATCCCAAAACCAAATATCAATAAGGATTCAAATAAGTCCTCATGCCATCTTAGGGTTTCGCAACACAATTTACGTGAGAATTCTCAAAACCAAGACTCACCCTGAACAAATGGTATTAACCTTCAATGGTTAACTTTGTATATGTCGTTAATCATTTCAGTTAGTTTTTATATTAATCACAAATAATTCTAATTTTTAATCACAAATAATGTTATACCAACTGATTAAAATTCCCAACATAAAATATTACACAGGTCACACAATAATAAATCAATGTACAAAATTTAAATAAACAATTAATTTAAACCATGGTATGAAATAAAAATTTAGATACAAAGAAAATAAACCATAATCACACGCATGCATGGATTTTTAATTTATTAGACTAGCACAATATTAAATTATAACAACCCTCGTTACTGTTTACCGAATACTGTTAAACTGAAACTGATTATGACTGATAATTGAAGTAATTGAAATACTGAACTGATTGATTGAAAACTGAAACCGAATTGATTGAGTGTACCTATTTGAATTGCATTTCTATCTGTTGCCTGTTTCATTATCTATTCATGCTTTAATGTTTAAATTGCAAATTGAAGGCCTTATCGACGGCCGAACCGGAAATCGATTGATGTTTTATGATCATCATAATTTATGTGATTTTATGGTGCAATTATCTGAAAACTGTTTTGGTATGATTAAATTAGATTAAATCAAGTCAATTGGCAAGAGTTTAACTTATTTATCGAAATGCCACTTGAGTAGCCCACTACTTTGCACACTTAGAAGCTTGATTACATTGAAACAAATATTTGCTCAGCCATTTTCCCTTGTTCTTGCCGACCTTAGAGAGAGTGAGAGGCTTAGAAGAAAGGTTTGGCTCCACCTTGTGAATTGCTTGGTGATCTTAAGAGGAATTGAAGTGTAGATTGTCAATTGAGTCTCTAAACTTGTAATTGAGGAACCTAGGTATGTTTTTCATCCTCTTAGTTATGTATTTAAGTTCCTTCTAGCATGGATCATGGTAGTTTAAAGAGTAGACCATGCATGTAATAGTGTTGATGGTAGTTTAAAGCCATCAAATAGTGTTGAATTAGAGCTCAATTGTTGCATGCATGTACATATCTCTCATCCTTGAGGTTGTTCTTCTTAAATTCCTCACATGCATGTCCATGTTTTGAGAGTAGACCGTGATTTCATCTTATTTTGAAAGGAATGAGCTCATTAGAGCATGTATTGAAGCTTTGAATTGAGTTTAATTCATGCATGTCATGTTTGGATCATGTTCATGGAAATGGGTTTGAAAATTAGATTTAATTGACTTACCCTTGGGTTTTGATTTCACAAATTAAGCTTTGAAACTTGTTGTATATTGAGTTTTGATGTGTTTTCCAGAAATTGGGCCCAAGAGGTCAAGTTTTGAGCTGTAAAATGCTTGGTTTGAGCTTGGGAGGCAACTGAAATTCCTCTTCGCCGAGCGAAGTTCTAAGCACCACTCGAGCGAAGGAATGGTGGCTCGAGCGTAAATTTCAAACTCTCAGAATCTTGGTGCCTGAGAGCGCCGAGCGAGCGGAAGAACCTGTCTTATGCTCGAGCGAGCATCGAGCGGAGTTTTCCAACATCCAACACTTTTTGCATCTTGAAGTCCACGCCGGCGAAGAAATCCACGCTCGAACGAGACCCTTATTTTCTGAAAAAATTCTGAAAAGGCTTTCTAAAGGCATCTTTGTATCCTTATCCCATCCTAGGCATTCTTAGGCCTAGTTTAAGGCATCTTAATGAGGATATAGATGTAGAACCACGCCGAGGCAATTTAGGGATTAAGTTTACTTTCCCAACTATGTAGCTTAGTGTGTGTTCAATCAGTAGGGTTGGCAACTCGTGAGTAACAATTGTGTAAAGATATGTTCAAAATGATTATCTTATTGTTTTAATGAATGTATGTCCTATATTTTGAACTGCATCGCGGCATCCTTAGCACCTACTATTTAGAGATCTCTGTCGCCTCGTTGGAACCACTTGATGGCCATCATTTGTCTTTTAAGACCGTTATGCTAATGGATGTACCACATATATTTGTTCTTATCAATGAAAGGATATTCATTCTAAACCTTTTACGCATTATGTTATTCATCGGCTTTAGCTCATTGCTCATATATATATATATATATATGTAGGTGACCAATGCTAGAAGCGTTGTCAAGTCAACCAGAGGTTCCAAACGCCTTGGCTTAGGGGTGTTTTTATTTCCGTCTTTAATAGGGTTTTAGTTTGAATGGTTGTATATAATGTACATATTGTTTTGTCAAAATATATGAAAAGTCTTTTTGCACATTGGACATTGTTTATTTCTTGTATTTGCTTCGCCATGCCCTGTACACTTATATTGTCTTCCTAAACCCATTTTGGGTTATGACACATAGCTCATTGGACATTGTTTATTTACTCGGATTCTTTGCGATGGGTCTGGCGCTAAATCATGGGTTTGGGTCGTGACATAAATAAACCACAATACACCCATACGTGGATTACTAATTGTCACGACTCAAACCTGCCCCTATAGGTTCAGTGTCGTAACCGGCAGTAATCCACGATTACCAAAGGCCTAACTGAACAAAGCAAATGAACGGGGCTAGCGCAAGCTATTATATAAGAAAGTAAAATGTCCAACGAGCTGTGAGCTCACATGAGACAAAAGACTTTGCTATAAATATATACATGCATATGTACATCAAGATATCACAAGTTTGTCAAAAGACGACCAAAAGAGAAAAGTCATTCCCATCAACAACAAATATAACGCTAGACAATCGACTAAGACACGTGAGTGAGTTCCAAAAGGGTGAACATCGGCCACCTCAAAACTCTGATAGATGGGAACCGCGCGGTGAGGCATAGAAGTTAGTTTGACAAAACCAAAGCAAGGTCGACGCCACTATGTCCTTTCTTGAACTGGGTCACCTACATAAAATATCAAATATATGAGCTAAAGTCCAGTGAATAACAGCTGAGTAAAGAGGTTCTGAATGATGATTATAATGTAAGCAGTTATATACAGAGCAGGTTCTTGTTACAGATAGAAAGCATAACATGATACGTGGTACATCCGAAAGAAATAAATACAAACGATCTAGAACACCGAACAGACGGTCACAAGGATGGAAGATCAGATGTGATGGCCATCACTATGGTAAACAGGAGTTCCATGAATTGAAACTGACAAAGATCTCTGTAGTCATGTAAACAGATGCCAAGGATGCCACGATAAACAATGTATGCAGAAATAGAATCATCATTTATAAATGTAAGAAAACATATCAGAACAAAGTATAATTTTAAAGCAGGGAAAAAGGTACTTTAAATGAAACATATCTTTATAACAGTGTTACTCACAGTGGGCTCCATGGTGCAAGTGACTAAAACGCGGCGTTTGACCCACACAGACAGATATAAGCGTAGCACACTTAATTTTCTACACAACCAACCAATTAGTTCCATTACTTAGGAATTGATTGGTCTAATGTCATTTACTCTTGTTAAATGCTCATAAAATGCAAATGCAAATGGACATCAATTATAGGTGCAAATCACGCTACCGGAGGCTTGAGAGTGGGGTAAATGACACAAAAAAGTGAAACTAAGGCTGCCAAACAGTCCCACGTGCGGAGCTTCTTGGACGCACGTGCGGGACCCTCTCTGCACGTGCGCCGCCAAGTGCTTTTTATGCAAAATGTTCCCAGCCTTTCCCCTGTTATCTGCATGTGCGGGCCTACCTGCCACACATGCACCAGTGCTCTTCCACATGTGCGGGCTCCCCAGTCGCACGTGCGTTTCTGGGTGTTTCAAAATCAAATTTCTGCCCTGTTTTTGGGTTTCAAATTCCTCAAAATCAAACCCAAAGTTAATCAAATTAAGGGCCAAAAATTAACAAACAAAGTGTATAAACAATTACCAGGTTCAAACTACGAATAGAACTTTAAATTCAAACTCAAGTTCTACATTCTCATAAACAATTTCAAGATTAAAGAGAAAGTAAAACCTATGCATATGGGGTTTCTATATTTCAACAAAACCATGAAAATCTAGCTTAAAATCATGCAAAACCAAGTAAATGAGCTTAAGTAATGCTATTCATGCTAAGATTTAGGGAGTTCCTCCTATTAAGGTTTGTAACACAACTTACACTACCCAATTCCTCACTCTTTCCTTAAATTCCATGAATTCAAAGGTGAAAATTAGCCTCATGCAAAAAATTAGGAAGAATTCTTACCTTAATGAGTTGATTTAGTGAAGTAGCTTCAAGTTCTCTCCTTCTTCTTCTTGATCACTCACTCAAACTCTAGAACACTCTCTCACTCTCTCTCTCAGATTATACGACTCTCTTTCTTCTAATTGAGTTCAACATGTACATATATAGAGATACATAACTATATCTAAATTATGTAACTTGGATTAATTAAATGATAATCTCATTACTTGAATTATCTAGCTAATTAATTAAATTACTTCTTGACCTAATTAAAGTGAACCAACTCTAGCCACCAAGTCCATTAGTCACTTTATAACCCTACGATTTAACGAATCAGACAGGTCTTTTTCATAAATGAGCATATCTGTTAACAAATATAATGCACATGACACATAAATACACATAAAATGCAAAGATAAATACATAATTAAGATTTAGCATAAACGTAACAGCTAAATGAGAGGTGGGTGTTACACTAATTTACAATATTTAATGAATTAGACCAACACAATAATCAATTTTTATCCAATTAATTAATTGAAGTAATGATCTTAAACCTGCCCAGAAATTTTCAAGATATATCTTAGGTAATAAAAATTATAAATAAATTATTTATACAATTCTAAAATTCGTGAAAATCTACAGAATATTCAATAAACATGTTTAGGTCATTTTTCAGAAAGAATTTCCCAAAAATAAGTTATAAATAATTCTGTAAAACTCTTAAAAATTTCATGACACAGATTTATCACATTTTCTTAAATTAATTCCATACTTAAATTTATAAATCAAATCCATAATATAAAAATTTATTATGAAACTGGACTTCTCAAATTTCATTTTTTATTTAGAAATTACCATATTTGGTTTAATATAAAAATTTTAATGATTTTTCAAACACATAGTAAATCTGCCTATAGCTCCAGATTTGGTTTAAAAGCTGTATAAATTTGTAAAAAACTCAATAATTGTTGCAAAAATTCCTGAATGAAGTAGACATCATTCTAAACAGCTTTTTAGAATAAATCATCTCAAAATTTTGAGTATAAAATTATCTAAAAATTCGTACAACTTTCTGGCAGATTTATGGGCCAAATAAAATCTTCAATAATCTTTTTAATGGCATAAACTACACATGCAAGTCCAAATTCCACAATATTATCATGATTTTAAAACTACCAATATCTTTAAATATTTGATATACAAATCATAAATTTACATACAACTATAAATAAAATTCTATCTACAAGTTTAGTCATTTTATCATATGAATATAATCTAAAAATTTCAACAATAAAAAAAAAAAGGGGGTTGAAGGGGTTTTCTTACTTAATAATAGGATGATGAAATGATAGAAAATTTTAGCTTCCCTAATCTCCCACTCTTCTTCTTGTAACCGTGCACACAGAATTCCTTTGCTCCTCCTTTCCTCACTGACCCGGAGGAGCAGCATTTACGTATATATATTTGAATTCACCAACTGAGCCTTCCTTTCTCTCTCTCTCTTCTCATCATTCTATGTTGTCTAATCAAAATTTTCAAATCAAGGCACATAATTGGGTTTTACTCCCTATATGGCATGTAAGCAAACATGTGGCATTCACTGCCACAAAAAATCTAAAATTTTGGATTTTTTTAAATTTATTAAAATTAATACACTAAGATTTTTAACTAAGTTATTTAGCAAAGATAATTATCATATTGAATCCTTATTAAAATAATTTATAAATAACAAATATTGAACATTCATAAAATTATTATTCTTAATAATGTCTTTGTTAGTGATTGAATTGGGTTAATTTAAAACTAACTTTTACACTAACATATATTTCAGATAGACTCTAGATAAAATTAATTGATTAATCAATTTACTTATTTTCTTTTAAGAATAATTAAATGCGGGTTTTCACAACAAAAATGTACAAAGATTTGAAACAAAATTTCTAGTGGCCTGGAATGAAGAAGAGTACTGTTGATTTTGTAACCAAGTGTTTATATTGCCAACAAGTAAAAGTCGAACATCAACGACTGTGGACTCGCTTTTTTCGCGCCCCCCTTTCGGAAGGTTTGAAATGAAAGGCATCACAGTTCGGACTCCCGTGGTTCTGAATCTAATCTCACTTGTGCAATGTGAAACGGATAAATACTAAAGAGTCCAAATTTGGCAAATCGATTTGGAAAATTGATTTTGAATCAAAAGTGCCAAAATTTGACTGTTTTGCCAGATACAGAGTCGCCACCTAAATATTTTATTCTTTGAGAAATTTAGAAAACCCGTGACTCGTGCCAAAGGCCACGCGTCCGTCATCACTAAAGTTACATCGGCTCGGGAACTTAGGTACGAGAAGGGAAGGTCATGAATTGAGCACCCTTGCTCGCCTGATCAAAGATCGGCCTTTACTAATCATGATATGATATTTTATAAGCATTATGTGCTTTTATTCCGGTTATTAAACTAGCTTTGCCATGTGATGCGCACAAGAAAGTATAGACTAGTTTGTAAGACTTAGAACAATTTAACTCATGTTTGTTTGCGAAAATGGTTTGAATTTGCCACCTCATGTGGGCTTAAAGATGCGAATTTGCCACAAAACAAAGTGGGCTTAAAACATGATTTGCCACTCAACAAAGTAGGTTTAAAATGTACATTCTTTGAATCATTCCAATTCAAACAACAAGCCTTCATCCACAGGCATTCATGCAATTTAGCAAGTAAGTACATAGCCTAATGGCAAGCATGCTAAATATGACAACATTCACATTTATGCAAGTATGCTAAAGCGTAAAAACTCACCCAGTACTCCAAGCCAAAACAGAAACTAGTTAGAAAGATATATGATCCTAACTATACAAGATGTCTAATGCAATGCATGTGAAGAATGCAATTAATAGGCTCGGCTATTAATGTGGCATGTGGATTAATTTGAACAACATGCGATTAAACACGTATTCAAAGACGTATTAAGATAACGATGCAATTTGAATGATGCGCCGAGCCTCGATGCATGCAATACAAATGAATGGATGCAAGTATGCAATATGCTAATTAAAAATATGTCCCTAATCTAACTATCGAAAGCGATTAAATAAAAAAAAGAAAGACGTGGGGTTAGAAGACATACACACACGCACGCACACTTATTACAACATTACACCCTCACGAAGGACGGTCCGAATGAATAAAAGTTAACTAGCTACGCTAATTAAGCTAACTAATTATTACAAAATCGAAAACTAATTAACTATTCTAGTTAACTAATTACAAAACGAAATTGAATAACTAGTTAAACTAACTAATTATTTACAACACTTAATGAGCTACAAAAAATTAATTACAACACATTTGATCTATTGCTAATTAAACTAATTAGCTAATCCCGGGAAGCGAAGGAGGCATGCATGCTCGATTCTTTACCCCGAAAAGCCACTGCCTTGCTGCTGAATGCCTCTGTTTGCATATATGAACACCAACAAAGCTGCCCACTTCCAGAACACCTCTGATCCACCATACCAACCCACTGTGCAAATTTCATTGGTGGCTGACAGGGGGCTGGTCGGCTACCATTGGTGGTCGATCGGCCACTGCTGGTTTGAACTTCTTGGATGCAACAGAGAGAAAAACAAAGCAAAACAGTGTATTTCTCAATGGCTGTTTGCACATTTTGCCTCTCCTTTTCTTGGGAAAATCAAAAAAGGGACAAGTTTTGGTTCACAAACCATCAATCAAGCAAATTCATTGCATGATGGCTTGTGAAACCAATTGTGCAAGTTCAATAAACGCAAAACAAGACCAAAATGTCCATCACCCTATCATGCATGATCAAGGACAATGGAGACCAAGGAAAATGACACATTTCATCACTTTTGAGTATGAAATATTTCATTTCCCTTGTGTTCAAATTAAAATCCGATTTGAATACATGCAATGCAACACAAAGAATGCTTATCTTGCATCTTTTACTTATCAATTTTGTTTACTCATTTTAATTACCAAGTCATTCATTAATCCATTTGTTCATTGGTGAGTGTCCTCTAATGGAAAGAGGGCTTAAACCACAAGTTGCTTTGGGCATGAAAGAGGCATTACACTATTGGTAATAAACCCCCTAAGGTATTAAACCATTAGGTATAGTACCTTCATTTCACACTTAGGCAAACAAGTGGTTTGAAACCACTTTTAAAGCAAATCAAAAGTAAAGAATTGAGGGAGATTGCAGAGATTGATTAGGTGCTGGAAATGAATGGTAAAAGCACTAAAACATGCAACCAACTCAATCCAATGATAGTTAAAGCCTTAAAACACTAAGCTAGTGAAGGAATTAACACTACAACCATGCCATACAGAGCTCAAACAAACTAACCAACCCAAAATAAAGCTAAAACAGGTTATTTCATAGACTAAAACACGCTGGACTTGAGCTAAGTTAAGCTAAAAAAAACATGCTAACATGTGAAACTAACTAGGCATACAAACAAGACACAAGGAGGGGAGGCTAACCCCTCCAATTTTGAACTTCAAAATGAATTTTTTTCCACTGAAAAACCTTTGAAATTCAATGGTTAAAAGGCCCAAAAAAGTTGATTTGAAAGTGATGAATAAAGGCACAAAAGCTTTACAAACTAATAAGCAAGAAGGGTGAACCACTCCCTAACTAAAAAGAGGCCCAAACCAACACTTTTAGGCCACAAAAATAGAGTTTTTTTCAGTTCAAAACCAACCCCAAAACAGTAAGAAAAAATGGTAAAATGAGCTTGCAAAACAAAGTAAACAAAACAAGTAAACTACTTCTTGAAGCAAAGGACAATTCTAGGCACAAAACCAAGCTAAAACCACATTCAAGAGCTCCAAGAAGATCCCAAATAACCTCAGCTCAAAGGTAAGAGGATTTGATGTCGGTTGTGTATGCAAAAGTGTAGAGAAAACAAGCACTTAGACACAAAATTGTAAGAGAGAGAGAGAGAGAGAAAGAGAGAAATCTAGAGAGAGAGAGATTTTTGCCCTGAATTTTCTAACCCGCAAAAATGGGGGAGGAACCCCCCTATATATAGAAAAACATGTCTTAAGCTTAGAAACATCCTACCCTACACATATAGGGAGATGTAGCTCAATGTGCTAACAGTTGGCACAACTGTCAACAAATATCAACAAATATCTAGAAAAAGAGACTGGTAGCCGATTGGCCACACCAATGGCCGACAATAATAAGCCATGGCCGACAGCCTCTGGTGGTGGCTGACAGGTCACCACAAGGTTCCAGGCACCAAGTTTTGATCCAAAATAAGGCACAGAAAGGATAAGGTCTAAAGGCTCAAAGACAGGGAGTTCCGCCGAGGACTTTAGGCGCTCAAAACGAACACAAATAGACATAATCATCATATACACAAGTGATGACGTCCTAGTCTTGAGGACTGTTAAAAATGGGGTGTCTACAACGACCCACTAGATTACTTTAGCCACTTCCAATACCAGAATGACAATGAGAGAATATCACGATGGATTTTATTATCGATCTACCTTGTTCTTCTAGAGGTATGGATTCTATTTGGGTTATTGTTGATCGTTTGAATAAATCTGCTCACTTTTTGCCTGTTAAAACTTTTTATAATGTGGACAAAATGGCTACCATTTATATGAATGAGATTGTGAGAATACATAGGGTACCAATATCTATAGTATCTGACAGGGATTCAAAATTTACTTCATGGTTCCGAGAAAGTCTGCAACAAGCTTTGGGAACTAAATTGAGATTGAGTAGTGATTATCACACACAGACGGATAACCAATTTGCATGAACCATTCAAACTTTGGAAGATATGCTACGAATGTGTATGTTAGACTTCCAAGGAAATTGGGAAACTTACTTGCCATTGGCCGAATTTGTGTACAACAATAGCTACCACTCGAGTAATGGGATGGCTCCTTATGATGCTTTGTATGGTAGAAAATGTCGATCCCTGATTTGTTGGGCCGAAGTAGGCAATAGACCATTATTGGGACCGAAACTTGTGCAAGAGACGACTGAGAAAGTAAAACTGATTCAACAACGTTTGAAAACCGCACAAAGTTGTCAAAATAGTTATGTAGATGTCCAAAAAAGAGATAGAGAATATAAGGTCGGAGACCATGTGTTTATCAAAGTGACTCCTATGAAAGGGAAGACACGGTTTGGGGTTAAAGGCAAATTGGCACCGCTATACATTGGCCCGTATGAAATCAGTGAGAAAATTAATCCAGTGACGTATCAAGTGGCTTTACCTCCAGTCATGGAGAATATGCACAATGTCTTTCATATTTCAATGCTTTGGGATTATTTGAGAGATCTGTTACATGTGATTCAGTTAACTCATGTGCTTCTGAAAGATGATTATACGTATGAAGAACGACCGATCCAAATAGCGAACTTCCAAATTAAAAGATTGCAAAATAAAGAAATCCCGTTGGTGAAAGTTGATTGGAAAAATCATGAAGGGACGTATGCGACATGGGAAACCGAAGAAGAGATGATGAAGATATATTCTGATATGTTTATATTGGACTCGACGTTCTTCTGTAATAAAGGTAATTCAATTTTGGAGGACCAAACTCTTTGAAGGGGGAAGACTGTAACAACCCCAATCTATGATTAGTTAATAAACCATGATTAAGAATGCCTAATGAGTAATTAAAAAGAAATTTTGAGTTACTTGCATGTGTTTTGTGTTAATTGTGCTTATATCTATCTGACGTAGGAATATATGTCTAAAGTTTTGTTTCAATGTGCGAATTGAAGGCCTTATTGGTATCCGAACACGAAATTGAATAGGTCATCGTGTAATTGAGTATTTTAGAATTTTATGATAAGTTTAATTGAAATTCGATTCAAAACCAAATCATTAGAATAAAGTAATTAGATCTAATGACACTTAATCAAGTTAATTTAAACAAGCCTATATAAGGCCTTAGTAACTCGAGAACCTTCCATTTACACACATTTCATCAACTTTTTGAGCATCAACCGTAGAGGGAGAGAAAGAGAGAGAGAAAACAAAAAAGTGAAATCAAAGGGAGAAATGAAGAATTTAGAAGACAATTTAGAACTTTGGTTTGCTAGCTTCAAGACATAGAAATCTAGAGCACAATTGAAGGATTAGGTAAGGAATTCAACTCTTAAGGTGTGTATTTGACTCATTTACATGTGAATCCAAGAGGAATTAGAGATTGAGACAAGAATTAAGTTTAAATAGATGGATTAGAAGTTGAGCCTTGTATGCATGTCCATTTCATTACAATTTGAGTTTGATTTCAAAGAATTCTCATATGCATGTGTTCATCTTGAGTTTATTTAGAGAATTCATGTAGTTTTATACCAAATTACCTCAATAGTTCATGTTTTGAAAGTAAGGAATTCATATCATTACATGCATAAGTCTTATTCAAAGTTTCAAGCTTGATTTTGAACAATTGACTTGCTTTTGGGCATTGATTTTGCGAAATGACTTTCAATTCATGAAGTTCTATGATTTTCTACATGTTTCTTAAGTTTTGGCCCAAAAGGGTGTGTTTTCATGCATTGGGATTGAGTTTTGAAGCTTGGAGAGCAATTTGAAAATTTTAGATTCGATATCTTCGCTCGAGCGACCAAAGCTTCACTTGAGCGAACACCCTTTGTTTTGAGCCTTGGCTCGAGCGACCAAAAGTTGGCTCGAGTGTAAAATTCAAGCTCCCAGTACTTTTGCAGACATGAGCCTTGACTTGAACGACAGAATCTAGGCTCGAGTGACCACCCTTTAGTTTTCATACTTGGTTCGAGTAACCCAGATCTTCGCTCGAGCATAAAATGAGAGCTCTTGTAAGTTTTGCAGACCAAGGGGTCTGCTTGAGCGACCAAAGTTGCGCTCGAGAGGACTGTCCTATTTTTAGAAATTTGGCTAAGTGTTTCAAAGTGTATTTTTGCATCCTCGTTGCATCTAAGGCGTTTCTAGGCCATGTTTAAGCTATAATAATGAGTATAATGGTTAGAAACACACTCTAAGGAAGAAAAATGATAAGTTATAACACCTTTGAGACATGTGTCCAATGTGTATCTGTCACGTGTTTGTGTAGGTCACGTGTTATCGCCGTCTGATTAGTCTATTCTGTTCAAGTGATCTGTTCCACTACTACTGGAGCTATCTGTGAGTAACAACTTTGTAAAGCTATGTTTGACTATAAGTATTTTTTGAATAAAATGATATAATAAACTCTGTTTTCTGAAATGATATTTTCTATATAGATGAATGATTTTCCTATTTTTGAAATGTATTTGTATCATCCTTAGTTCATGTAGCCCCATGTTCATGTGGCCCTCGCTCGGGGGAAACAATACCGTGGCTTATGTTCATGTGGCCCTTGCCCGGGGGTAACAATACCGAGGCCTATGTTCACGTGGCCCTCCCTGGGGGATACAATACCATGGCTATATGTGCACAAAGATGTTAACCTTATGGTCGTCGGTACCGACTATGCATGTGGGTCTTATGACCAAATCTGATCTGTTAGCTAATGGATATACCACATATAACTGCTTATGAATTATATATAAGTAGGTGAATCTGTTTCTGATATGAACTTTGATTTCTGAATCTGTGATGGATTTCATTCATAACTGTAGACACCCCATTTTTGACCGACCTTAAGACTCAGACGTCACTGATTGAGCGCTCGGTGATGTTGCATACTGTGCTCGTTCAGAAGTCTCAGAGTCGCGGCCGTGCGCCCTGCCTCCGGACTTCCGAACTCTCTTTCGTGCCTTGTCTCGGTTTGCGAACCAGACTCGGTTTTCTCTGTTTTCTTCCCTGAGGGAAGGGAGTGGTCCTGTAGACTATCTCCCGGTGGCCGTGAGCTACTTTTTGTGGCCGTAGGCCATTTTGCCCGTTTCGGAGCCCGGTTCCCGGTTTTCGGGATCGTCAGGCCGTGTGCCTCGGCTCGGGACCGCCCAACCATCTCCGACTTCTCCGGTTTTTGTCTTGCACCTCTGTTTTATAGTTCCGAGGAACACTGGGGCCTCTGATGCCCACTTCGTGGCCATATGCCACTTTCGGTGCCTGTAGCCGGCTTTCGGGACCCTGAATCGTGCGGTTTGGGCCCCGAGCATTCATTTTGCATCGGTTTTCTCTGATTTTTGGCAGGAACCTCTGTTTTTTGATTCCAAGGGACACTGGGGTCGCAGATGCCCACTTTGCTGCTGAACACCATTTCCGGCACCCGCAGCCCATTTTCGGGATCCCGAATTGCTCGGTTTTGGCCCCGAACGTTCATTTCTCATTAGTTTTTGTTCAAATTTGGCAGGTACCTCTGTTTCAACACCAGGAAGATCACTGGGGGGTGGGAGGCCAGCAATTATCCCAGATAACCAGTTTCGCTCTTCCGGCGCCCGTTTTGCTCACTTCCGGGCCAATGTTGAACACCCTGGGGGTATTTTCTTCCAACCAAAGTTACATATCTGTGATCAGAGGACATGGGAGGACACTTTGGTATGGTGGTCGGCCAGAAACTGTGGGTTTCATTTTTGGGCCTCTCCTTCAAGCTCTATGTTGTGGCTCCTGCTTCAGTGTTGCCAAATTTCAACCTTGGATCCTTGTTCTACACATCTGGGAGGACACTTTGGTATGGTGGTCGGCCAGCAATTGTTGGTTTCATTTTTGGGCCTCCCCTTCAAACTCTATCTTGTGACACTTGGTTCAGTGTTGACAAATTTCAACCTTGGGACTTGTTCTACACACATGGGAGGGCACTTTGGTATCTTGGTCGGCCAGAAAATCTTCAGTTCATTTTTTGGGGTGGCCGGCTAGGCCGAGTGGCCGACAGTGGGGTGGCCGGGCCACCTCCTGAATCTACTGCGGCCACTGCTTTCATTTCAAGACAATTTGTCAGGATATTTTTGTTAAATATCTCCCCATCCTGGATATTTTGGGAGGGAAAGCTTGGATGCTTTGCCCTCCCCTTTTACACCTTGTTTTGCCTATTTAAAGGAACCAAGGGCTCCTTTGCCTGGGTTACAAAATTTGTCTTCAAGAACACTTAAGCAAAAACCCTAATCTCCATAGCCAAAACCTTCAAAAAAGCTTCTAGTCTTGCTTGATTTCTTCACCAACACCTAGCCTCACCATTCCAACTTCGATTCCAGCAGCTAGGAAGTGAATTTCAGAGGTTGAGAAGCTACAAATCAAAGCCAAGAAGCAAAGAAAGACAAGTCTTCAAGGGTAAGTATTCAAAACCAACTTTTAGGGCTTTTTCTTGATCTTTTTTTATACTCTAATTGGTTGAGAATTGGGGCTCCGACCCCTACTTCTTTTGTGCTCATTTTGAGCCCCTCTACAACATTGTAGAAGGGATCAACTTTATTTGGTATTTCTATATACTAGTTCCTTCAATATTCACCAAGTTTGTCACATTTTTGCATGCTAAAATTGACCTATTTGTGTTGTTTTTTAGGGGTCCGACCCCTACTGCTTTCTTGCTTATTTTGAGCCCCTCTACAACATTGTAGAGGAGCTCAACTTCATTTGGCCATTGTATATACCACCCCCTTCAAATTTCATCAAGTGTGCCATATTTTGTATGCAATTTTTGACCTATTTGTGTTTGTTTTTGGGACTTCGACCCCTACTGACTTTAGTCTTATTTTGACCCCCTTTACATGTTTCATGAAGAAGGTTTGGTCATTTGATGTATAGATTGCATGTCTTATGTTATACCCTTTTGTGGCTCCATTTTGCCTTCCATTTCTAGCATGTTTGTCTTATGATTTAGAGGCTGCCATAAACTGAATATATGCTTATTTTTGGGCCCTCTTTCATGTTTTAGAAGAAAGTTTGTCCATTTGATGTTTGTATATACCACCTCCCATTGTAATGCTCTTTTGGCCATTAATCTTGTATGATTTTGTTGCCATATCTATGTCTCCTTTTTGGCCATGATCGTTACTGAAATATGCTGTATTTGGGACTGCCTTGCTACTGTCCTTGCTGCCATGATCATTTTTTGCATGTATAGCATGGCTATAGGCCATTTCGGGTGCATATTATCGCATTTTCGACCGTTTCGCTTTGGGTGTGCTTTGGTTGTGTTTCGGGCTGTTTTCCCCTCTTGTAGCTGCTGAAATTCCATGTTGCATGTTTGCATGTCATTTTGTGCCTTAATGCTTTGCCTCGGTTATGCGTGCCCTGCACGATTTCGAGGCACCTTCGTTTTTATCCGACGGCCTCCTATGTGAGTGAGCGGAGGCTCTCCCATGTTGGTGTAAGCCCATTGCGGCATTCCGTGTGCCATTTCATTTCATTTTATCATCGCCTCGGTTTGCGTGCCTGTGGGCGCGCATTTCGAGGCACTTCGGTTGTATCCGATTTTCTCATTTTATCATCGCCTCGGTTTGCGTGCCTGTGGGCGCGCATTTTGAGGCACTTCGGTTGTATCCGATTTTCTCATTTTATCATCGCCTCGGTTTGCGTGTCTGTGGGCACGCGTTTCGAGGCACTTCGGTTTTATCCGATTTTTATTCTTTCATCATCGCCTCGATTTGCGCTACCAGGCACGCGTTTGGCACTTTGCCGATTATCCGATTTTCATTCTTTCATCATCGCCTCGACGGCGCTTTAGGCACGCGTTTCGAGGCACTTCGGTTTTATTCGATTTTCATTCTTTCATCATCGCCTCGATTTGCGCGCCTGTGGGCACGCGTTTCGAGGCACTTCGATTTTATCCGATTTTCATTCTTTCATCATCGCCGACGGCGCTACGCAGGCACGCTGCTTCGAGGCACTTCGGTTTTATCCGATTTTCATTCTCTCATCATCGCCTCGATTTGCGTGCCTGTGGGCACGCGTTTCGAGGCACTTCAGTTTTATCCGATTTTCATTCTTTCATCATCGCCTCGATTTGCGCGCCTGTGGGTACGCGTTTCGAGGCACTTCGGTTTTATCCGATTTGCATTTCACATCATCACCTCAGTTTGCGTGTCCAGTGGACACGCATTTCGAGGCACCTCCTTTTATCATTCTGGCATCCTATGTGAGTGCGACTGAAGCCCTCTCATGTTGGTATAAGCTCAATTTGCATTTCGCATGTCATTCCGCATTCCTCGGTTTGCGTGCCTGTGGACACGCATTTCGAGACATCTCACTTTCATAGCATTGCGCATGCTAGGTTGTATATTAGTTGCATTTCACGCATATCATGCATATCACGGAACGAGGTACATTCCAGACTCGGTGACGGAGTGTGTCTCAATTCCCCGATTCAAACACTCGGATTACCCATGATGGAGTTAGGTTTTGTTGTAGCATTCATCCGCATTCATCCGATATTGAGTTGTGCAATTCTCCTCGGCCATCATGCATCGATATGCGTAATTGGTGGCGAGGATCGAGGCATGCATATATTTGTGAAATACATTGCTATGCCCTTTTCACGCTCTGTTCTGACAAAACCGAGGATCAACAACTTTTCGGAGTCTGGCGCGCATTTCGAGAAATATTGCAAACAGAGGCTAATCGGGCATCCCAAAGGATTTCGCGCCAGCAAACCAACATCGGCATCTATCGAAGCAAAGCGGTCCTCGCTTGCACGCCAGTTATACCGCTTTTATTAATTAATTTGTCAATTAATTAGAAATTTGTATATTTATTTCCGGACTGTATATTCTTTTATTCGGACTGTATATTTATTCGGACCCTCTACGCGAGGGCACAATTGTCATAAGTGTGCGTGAGTGTGATGTATGTCTTCCAACCCCCATTTCTTTCTCCCTTTTATTTACCCGCTTATGATGGTTAGATATAGGGCATATTTCAATTAGCATCTGATGACAATGACATGTTTGCATCATTCATCTGTATTGCATGCATCGGGCTCGGCGCATCATACAAACTGCATCTGTATTTCAATTCCAAGTTGAGTACTTGATAGCTGTTGCATCTCACATGTCATATTTAGAATAGCCGAGCCTGCTATAGTTGCATTTTTGCATGTGTTGCATTAGGCATTGCTGTATACTTAGGATCATGCATGTTTTCTAATCAGCTTTTGTTTTGGCTTGGAGTACTCGGTGAGTTTTATGCTTTAGCATCCTTGCATGCGTGTGAGTGTTGCCATGATAGCATGCTTGCCATGAGGCTATGTGCTTATATGATATAACTGCCTTGAATGCCTGTGGGTGGAGGTTGAGTTATTTGAATTGGGACAATGCACTGATTGTTTGTTAAGCCCACTAGATAGTGGCAACATCACTGTTTTCTAAGCCCACCCGAGGGTGGCAAATCCGCATTTTAGCCTACCTGCGGGTAGCACCTTTACACCATTTTCAAACAAACAAACATGAAATGTTTTGTTCCAATTCAGACGGCCCAGTCTATACTTGTTTGCTGCGAGCATCACATAGTAATCTAGGCTAATAACCGGAATAAAAACTCACAATGTTTTCAAAAACAGATATCATGGTTAGTAGAGGCCGGTCTTTGACCGGGCGAGAGGGGGTGCTCACGATGTGACCTTCCCTAATCGTACCCAAGTTCCCGAGCCAACTTTGGTGATGACGGACACGTGGCCTTTGGCACCGAGTTAGGGTTTCCTAAATTTCCCATTTTAAAAAATATTTAGGTGGCGACTCTGTTATCTGGCAAAGCAGTCCATGTTTGGCACTTCTTTCAAAAAAATCTGTTTTCCTTCAAAACGATTTGCCGGATTTGGACTCTTTGGTTCAAGATTGAGAACCGCGACAAAATCGAGTCCGAACTGTAGCGAGGTCCCCCGCGGGCGTTGTTACAATAACCCTTTACTCTTTTATTATTTACTAGGCTCCATCTCATTGTATTATTTATATAGGTAGG
This sequence comes from Camellia lanceoleosa, assembly GCA_025200525.1. Lineage (NCBI taxonomy): Eukaryota > Viridiplantae > Streptophyta > Magnoliopsida > Ericales > Theaceae > Camellia > Camellia lanceoleosa. The sequence goes on along the minus strand of CM045762.1, from coordinate 79,225,474 downwards.
TGATCAGACGTAGGACCAGGCCTAATTTGTTAGCCTGGAGTTCTGTTTTGTCAAGCCAACCATTGTGCTTCCCGAGGAGGTTCCCAAGTATTTCTAGTGGTCAAGTTTGGTGAACTCAATGCCAACCATATTTTCTTTGTTTGTTGGACAAGTTTCTGTATATGATATAAATAAGGCTAAGTCCCGTTTTGTTTTGTATTAGGGTGACGTAAGATTGATGTATATATATGACGTCACTATTTATATGTGGATACAAGTTTTATATTTTTTGTCCCATATATGTCTACACAATTCTATTGACGTTGTATTTTGATATTTGTTTTCGCTAGCCCCTTTATTTTGTTTATTTATTTCAAAGGCCTTCGGTAATCCTAGGTGTCACGAGCCAAATCTGCCCCTATGGGTTGAGCATCGTAACTGGCCAGTAATCTGTGATTACCAAAGGCCTTCTTATACAAATCAAAAAAAAATAATCGAGGCTAGCGGAAGCAATATTCAAAAACACTAATAGTCCAATGAGCTGTATATCTATATGAACAAATATTTACATGCAAAATCATTAATTTACCCACAGTCAGTACATAACTTATAACTTAACATCTTATACATAACATATACACATAACAAAAGTGTACTTCCCAATCAAAAGCTTGACAACGGCCTTCTAGGCCTAGCCTCAACTCTGAGGCACTCAAAACCACGCGGTAGGCTTCAAAACAATGGCTCGACTAAAGACTCATTGTAGACTTGTCCTCCAAAACGCTCACCTATACATATATATATATATATATAAACAGTGAGTTAAAGCTCAGTGAATAACATTAACGTAAAAAGGATAGCGAACGAATTCCAACATGTCTTTATCAAAAAACATATCATAGCATATCAGTCATATATCTGTACAGTCTCATAACAGAACGTAATAATGGTACATCCTACAAAACATATCATATCGTTATCCGACTATAGTAATCGGTTCTGGATACCGAGTAAACCCATATCACCACAATGAAGTGGCTAACGAGATCTTGTGTCACATATATGTCATGGACCAGCATTTACATGTCATTCCCCATGACTTGGGACTATCTGTGGATGACATAATAAATTCGCAAATAGGATATTTGTTCACGTATCAAAATAACATTTCAGAAACCATAGCTTATTAGAGAACAGTTAAAACATATACCATATAAACATATCTTTATAGAAATGTTACTCACAGTGGGCTCCCAATAGCGGTTGGTCGATCCTGTCTCGTTACCTATAATAACAATGCACATAACACAACACATGTTTTATTTTTACACATCAGCTTGCCTTTTGGTTCTTACATCATTACCCTTCGATTCATATTCATTCAGTTATTCCTCTTCTTTCTTTAATCGTTCTATAATCTTTCTCATGCTTATGATATGCATATAGATGTGTATTACATGTGAAAACCATGTAAATGAAGGCCTGGCAATTAGAGAATGAAAAGAAAACAACATCGAAAAAATCAGTCTAGTTGGCTGCATGTGTGGTGGCCTGGCCGCTCGTATGGTGGCCTTGGCCGCACAAGCAGTGGTAAAACAGTGAGCAATTTTGGCCAAAGAAGGTCCGGCAGCTCATGCGGTGGCCCCGGCCGCTCGAGCGATTTGGGTGTAAAACCAGTCCGAAAATCTATTAAAAATTGACCTTTTCTCTTTTTGCAATCTCAACTTCTTTGTATATAAAATAAGGCTCAAAACACTTCAAAACATATGGATTTAAACCTTTCCAACTTCAAATAAAGATCATGGCTTCAAATTAAAATTCATGACTTTAAATCAGCCTTCAAGTTCCCATGTAAAAACAAATCAACTCTTGTGTAATGTAAACATGCAAGTTTGAACTCAAATTCTCAAAATTCATGGGTTTCCTTCTCAAGTAAAGAACCATGCAAGATTTCACGTGTATGAACAAAAATTCATGAACTCATGCCATGGATGATCAAATCTTAAGCTATTTCTTACAATTCTTCTCTTTACTGTTCTTAACATCAACCCAAATCCTAAATTCCACTTAGCTTCTATGATATCATGGAGGATACGACTTAGATGCAAGAAATTAGAAGAAAATTCTCACCTTAGATGGTTGATTTGGTGAAGATTTTGCTTAATTCCCCCTTTGTTCTCCTTCTTTCTCTTCTTTTCTTCTCTTAGTCTCTAGAAGTCTCTTTCTCAGATTTTTATTCTATGTTGAGTCTAACACTAAGGCTCATATATATCTATTTATATATAATTGTATAAATGATGAGTTAAACACAACTTAGCGAATCAGACGAAATCAATTTTCAATTAAACTTCCCAAATGGCTCTAAAAATTCCCATTAGTTTATCCATATGCTCAATTTTGATTTCTAAACCCATTAAGGTCGTCAATTTCAGTTTCGAAGTCGTAGCTTTAACAGATATTTTCCCAATTCAGACAGACATTTCCAAATTAAATCATATTAATTCATAATTACATAACGATCATTGTGACACGCATTTTGGGGCCATTACAATCTCCCTACCTTAAGAAGTTTGGTCCTCCAAACGTATGTTACCATGTAACTCGATCTCATATTGTCATTCAATTTTGTTACAGATGTTCAATTCATTCCTCAGTTTGAATAGTTCACAGGTCAAGCCGAGATTCATCACAATTACTCAGAAGTTATCAATATATAAAGCAAACCCACAATTTTTTGCGGTTATTCATTTCGATGTTCCATTTTAGTCTATCCCATAAAATCATATATAAAATAAGATAAGGCTGTAGTAGTCTATTGCAGGACATACAAAATCATATATTCCCCGGTAAGTAGGGTTTATAATCACAATGGTTTCTTGTCAACAAGTTCCATAGCATCAATTTCTAAGTACAGTAACACGGTAACAATCATTCTCTTAAGCACATAATTCATATATTTCCATAGCACAAGTCATTTTCTAATTACAGTAGCACAGAAGCAGCCATTTTCTAAACGACCAATCCTATGATAGTAAAAGTAGTACCCAAGCAATCATTCTTCAACAATACATGTAGTCCCCAATCAGTTGGAGGTATAACCCAAGTTCGGGCCAAATCATAATGCCATAATCTGCCGTTCATATTTCACATAAGATCAAGGTAAATATTCAACTTACGGAATCAAATTAGATACATGTTCGGTTTCCTTATTTGCAAATAAACTTTGTCCCAAGGGTTAAAATCAATCCAGTTAACAATTTTTCTAATTGTTCGGAATTTGTCTCCTCTCATGGTTATATCAAAATCATAACTTAATGGTTCCAAACGTACATAATAGCTCTACATCTCAGTCAATCACAATATCCTATCAGTTCTAATAACATTTCAGACATCAGTAAGGTCAGACATGAAACATAGATTCGTAATTCCAAAAGTTCTATACGTTGAATAATTTAAGGTTTACCATGCAAGTTCATAGTTCTAATCATGCAGTGAGTTCCCAACTATATATCTAATCAAAGAGCATATAATGGGGTGTTTTGGGAAGATAGTAAAAATTGACTTTTTGGCTTTTAACCAAGCTTTTGGCATTTTTTAGACAAGTGATTTGGGAAGTTAGTAAAAAGTTGTTTTTCACTTTTTTTATTATTATTTGTTTATGATGTCAAATCACAATAAAATGACCAAACTACCCTTATTCAATTTAAAATATTTACAATTTCACCCATGTAGCACATTTTGACCCATAAAGGGTAGAATTATAATTTCACCAGTGGCTGAAAACCAACTTCCCAAATGTATTTAAATACAAAAAAGTCAACTTTTGTCTTTTGCTACAAACACACAAACATGGCTAAAAGCCAAGTACCCAAAAGAGGCCAATGTCACATTAATATTCACATAAATATTTTGCACATGATCAAGACAATACCTGCATTAGTTGTCTCATTATTTTGGATCTTTTTTGTAACTAGGGTATATACCCTTCTTTGTCTAAGGTTACTCCCCCAAGCGATGGCGATTGCATTTGTTCTTGGTGTTATTGCTGATCTAATCCCATTGGTAATCGGTCTTTCATTGCTTGGGTGGGCTTGTGGACAAGATTTGGCTAAGTGTCCTTCCTGTCCACATCTAAAGCAAGCTAAAGAAAGGCGATGACAAATGTCCCAATGTTTCTTCCCACATTCTCTACAAGTGGGTATGCCATTGTTTCGACTGCGTTCCCATCTTGTGTTGTCATTGGTTCTTGAATTTGATTTCTCATTCACGGAGACCATTGATTCACTAACTATTTCCATTTTCTGTTTCTTTAATTTCTTACTTTCTCCTTCGGTTGTTGCTGTTGACTTGGACATTTTTAAGGCAACAATATTTGCTTCGGACATCAAGGCTCTATCAAGAACGTCCTCATACTTTACCAATTTCAAAATATTTACCTGGTCAAGCACTTCGACATCCAATCCGTCTTCAAATTTCTTTGCCTTTTTGTAGTCAGTGTCAACCATATGAGGTGCATATTGGGCTAATTCAGTAAATTTTGTTTCATATTCTGCCATAGTCATGTTGGCTTGTTTTAGTTGTTCAAATTCAGATACTTTCCAGAAAGTATTTTTCATAGAAAATTTCTTTAAATTGATCCCATGTCAAGTCTCTATTCCCATCTTGAATGAGCATCCACCATCTCCTTGATTCTTCTTTCAAGGTAAATGTTGCCAACAAAACTTTATGTACTTTACTACAAGGAAGTACTTCAAAGATCTTTTCAGTTTCAAGTACCCTAGACTTAGCTTGTAACGGTTCAATACCCTTCCAAAATTCTAGTGACTTCATTTTCTTGTATTTCTGTGTAAGAGCAATGATATCATCATTATTTATCTCAATTTGGACCGGAGACGACGGATGAGGTGTAAATTGTTGTCTCTGTTGTTGATACCTTACCAATTCAGTTAAAATTTCCACCATTCGTTCTAATTGGTCTATTCTTGCAGCCGACGATTTAAATTCATCTATGCGTCTTGCATTCTCCATTGGTTTATACATCACCCGAGGTACTGATAAACAAAGGAAAAAGTTCTCACAGCTTTCATTTTCATTGTCAGTTCCAAATATATTCATAGTATTCAATTTCATTTCATGTCATTGTATTACATTACAATTTAGTTTAGATAAGTTCATATAATTCCACACACACACTTACACATGCTGATGTGATGCCCTAATTTCTTTTCTAGGACAGCCTATAGCTCAATTGGACACATGTGTGGGTAATTTAACTCGTGCTCTGATACCATTCTATTACGACCCGAACCCGCTCCTATGGATTGAGCGTCGTAACCGGCCAGTAATCTGTGATTACCAAAGGCCTTCCTGTACAAATCAAAATATATATATATATATATATTCGGGGCTAGCGGAAGTAGTATTCAAAAATACCAATAGTTCAATGAGCTGTGCATCTACATGAACAAATATTTACATACAAAATCATTAATTTACCCACATTCAGTACATAACTTATAACTTAACATCTTATACATAACATATGCACATAACAAAAGTGTACTTCACGATCAAAAGCTTGACAACGGCCTTCTAGGCCTAGCCTCAACTCTGAGGCACTCAAAACCACGCGATAGGCTTCAAAATGGTGGCTTGGCTACAGACTCCTTCTAGACTTGTCCTCCAAAACTCTCACCTATACATCTATATATATATAGTGAACTAAAGTCCAGTGAATAACATTAACGTAAAGAGGTTAGCGAGCGAATTCCAACCGAAACAGATCATAGCATATCAGTCATATATCTGTACAGTCTCATAACAGAACATAATAATGATACATTTCACATAATATATCATATCGTTATCCAACTAGAGTAATCGGTTCTGGATACCGATTAAACCCATATCACCACAATGAAGTGGCTAACGAGATCTCGTATCACATATATGTCATGGACCTATATTTACATGTCGTCCCTCATGACTTAGGACTATTTGTGGATGCCATAATAGATTCGCAAATAGAATATTCGTTCACATATCAAAATAATATTTCAGAAACCATAGTTTATCAGATAACAGTTTAAACATATACCATATAAACATATCTTTACAGAAATATTACTCACAGTAGGCTTCCAATAGCGGTTGGTCAGTCCTGCCTCGTGACCTACAATGATAATGTACATAACATAACACTTGTTTTATTATTACACATCAACTTGCCTTTTGGTTCTTACATCATTACCTTTCGATTCATATTCGTTCAGTTATTTCTCTTCTTTCTTTAATTGTTCTATAATCGTTCTCATGTTTATAATATGCAGATGGATGTGTATTACACGTGAAAACCATGTAAATGACGGCCCGATAATCAGAAAACGAAAAGAAAACAAAACTGGAAAAATCAGTCCTGTTGGCCGCACGTACGGTGGCCTGGCTACTCATACAGTAGCCTTGGCCGCACAAGCGGTGGTGAAACAGTGTGCAATTTTGGCCAAAGAAGGTCTGGCCACTCGTGCGGTGGCCCAGGCCGCTCAAGCGGTTTGGGTATAAAACTAGTCCGAAAATCTGTTAAAAATGGACCTTCTCCCTTTTTGAAATCTCAACTTCTTTGTATACAAAATAAGGCTCAAAACACTTCCAAACATATGGATTTAAACCTTTCCAACTTCAAATAAAGATCATGGTTTCAAATCAAAATTCATGACTTTAAATCAGCCTGCAAGTTCCCATGTAAAAACAAATCAACTCTTGTGTAATGTAAACATGCAAGTTTGAACTCAAATTCTCAAAATTCATGGGTTTCCTTCTCAAGTAAAGAACCATGCAAGATTTCACGTGTATGAACAAAAATTCATGAAATCATGCCATGGGTGATCAAATCTTAAGCTATTTTTTACAATTCTTCTCTTTAGGGTTCTTAACATCAACCCAAATCCTAAATTCCACTTAGCTTTTATGATATCATGGAGAATACAACTTAGATGCAAGAAATTAGAAGAAAATTCTCACCTTAGATGATTGATTTGGTGAAGATTTTGCTTAATTCCCCTTTTGTTCTCGTTCTTTCTCTTCTTTTCTTCTCTTAGTCTCTAGAAGTCTCTCTCTCAGATTTTTATTCTATGTTGAGTCTAACACTAAGGCTCATATATATCTATTTATATATAATTGTATAAATGATGAGCCAAACACAACTTAGCGAATCAAACGAAATCAATTTTCAATTAAACTTCTCAAATGGCTCTAAAAATTCCCATTAGTCTATCCATGTGCTCAATTTCGATTTCTGAACCCATTAAGGTCATCAATTTCAGTTCCAAAGTCGTAGCTCTAACAGGTATTTTCCCAATTCAAACAGATATTTCCAAATTAAATCATATTAATTCATAATTACATAACGATCATTGTGACATGCATTTTGGGGCTGTTACACCAGTATTATTAGCCGATTACGATACTAAACCTATAGAGGTGATTTTCGGTCATGACAAGACTTTTTTAGCTTGGGACTACAAAATTTGTTTGGTTTGGTTTTTTTGGCTTTTGTGAGAGAAAAAGTGAAATGATTATAGTTTGGATGTGACATTTTATCTTATTGGTTTATTTAGCCTATTTTGTCTTTTGTGCTTTTTTAGCCCAACTAAACAAAGGCTAAGATTTAAAATTCCATGAAGATAAGGACAAATTTCAATATAAATGTAAAGATAGCCCTTTTAACCCTGAACTTTTGTCCAGTGGCTTCTCTCTCTTTATCATAGACAAGTTGTATTTTTTAATGTATTTCAAAATTTAATAACTTTTGATCTAAAACTCAATATTTTGTAAAATTTATATTTTTGGAATCATCTCATCGAGATTTATCAAACAAGATCCATGATGAATATGAAATTTTGAAAAGAAAAAAAAAATTCACTGAGTTTTTCTAACAAAAAGTTAGAGCAATTCACTGACTTCTCAATTGTCTTGGCTTTAGTCATTGAAATTTTATTGATTTAGACTTTAAGTACAACTTAGTGAATGAGTTTTAGAAGTCAGTGAAATTTCACTAACTTTGAGGATAGCAAATTCAGTGAAAATGTCATACTTTTTTTCTTTTCAGAATTTCATATTCATCATGGATATTGTTTAATAGATCTTAATAAAAGGATTCCAAAAAAACAAATTTTATGAAAAATGGATATCTAGATCAAAAGTTATTAAATTTATAAGTTTTGAAATATATTCAAAATCTAAAAACAGTTGTTGCTTGTGCTTACAACTATAAGGGTATTTTAGTCAGCAACAAGACTCCGAAAAAAAGAAGAAGAAGAAGACCGGAACTAACATGCTCTTTTTTCTTTTTCTTCTTTTTTTTTTTTTTTTTGTCTTTAAACTAGTAAAGATCTATAATGAAGGAGTTGAAAAAAAGAATCCCATCTTTTAACTCACAAATGGCCGTAATTAGGAGTGCAAATCCCTTGAAATTTTTTTTCTTTCATTGAAATTTGATATTGTTGGAGAAAAAATTGGAGTAAATTGAAATCTCATTAATAGTTTTTATAGAAAAAAGTCATTTTTATTAAAATAACTAGAGTTGTTTACACGGATATCCCTAAACTATTGAGAAATATCATTTTGCCCCTTAAATAATAAAAACGTATAAATGGACCCTTTTAAACTATTGAGAAATATTATTTTGACCCTCAAACTATTAAAGTGTACAAATGGATCCCCTAAACTGCTGACATGTTCCACTTTGACTCCTTATATTACTGTAGCATGAGTTAAACTAAACTCTTAAACATTTTTTTAGGTGAAATACCGTTCAATATTCTATATATTTATAATTCCATTATTATTATTATTTTTAAATATAAGCATTCATCCATTATAATTATTTTTAAATATTCTTTGTAAATATATTTTCACAAAAAGAGTATTTAAAAAAATAATAAAACAAAAAAATGAGAAAAATTGAAAGAAAGTGCTACTAGGTGTGTTATATAGAGTGTTGAAGGGTATTTTCAATTAAAAAATGTCAAAAGTTTGGTTTAACTAACGGTGCAGTAATAGAAGGGGTTAAAGTGAAACACACCAATAGTTTAGGGGGTTTATTTGTACGCTTTTATAGTTTAGGGATCCATTTGTACGCTTTTATAGTTTAGGATGTCAAAATGATACTTCTCAATAGTTTAAATGGTTCATTTGTACGTTTTTATAGTTTAGGGAGTCAAAGTGATATTTCTCAATAGTTTAAAGGGTCTATTGTATGTTTTCATAGTTTAGGAAATCAAAATAGTACTTCTCAATAGCTTAGGAGTATCCGTGTAAATAACCCTAGTTATTTTAATAAATCTTGCTCCAACTTTTAATAATAAATTTATAATTATAAAAACATTTTTTAAAAATACAATTTAACTATAATTTCACTTTTCATATCATATTTCAATATAAATTAATATAAACAAATTAAAAATAAATCAAAACTCATAAACAGAGCCAAATAAATGTTTCAATAATTTATCACTTTGATAAATTTCTAAGTATTATTACAAGTACTAAATGATCATTTCACAAATACAAAACATACATTTAAAAAAGTCATAAAATTTTCTCATTATCAAAAGAAGGAGCAAATATGTGCGTAATGCGATGATATATACAACTCAAAATGTATGTATTATATGCACTCTTTTTATACATTTTTATAGTATGTGTTATACATTTTTGTGGTAAATGTTACATTTTTTTTTTTTTTTGGGTTAGAATTACGACAATTTACAATTAAGAAATGAAGTTCCGCGCTTTTATGGTAATATTACATATTTTTTGGTAAGAAAATGTTTGGATAAAAAAACTGTAATATTACTACAAAATGCATAATTTCATTAATGAACCACAAATTATTATAACTCTACCAACAAATTGTGTAACATTTATCATAAAAAAGCATAACATACACCACAAAAATATATGACATGATGCACATGGTACACTTTTTGAGGAGCATGTACCATAGAATTTTCCCAAATATGTAACAAATTGGGTTGGGCTTTTCTCAAATTCAAATATCAACTTGAGAGAACTTGAGCTTGTGGAGTTCACCATGAGACCCATTTTGATGATTAGAACTATTAATTTGTAGTGTCCTCAATGTATATTATCAATAAAAAAAATTTAGTCTATCTGATAATTATAATATTTTCATTTTATCTTATTTATTTTTGAAAAAGTGTAGCAAATATATTTTTAAAAATACACCATCAATTTTTTTGGAGAAAAATAAAATAAAATAAAAAGTTATAATTATTAAATTGACCTAATTTTTTTTAATTTTTTATGAATGATATATACAGAGAATCCTACAAAATGAATAGTTTAAATTATTAAAATAGAACTATAATAGAGTTCTATGAACCCCCAAGTTCTCTAGAGTTGAAATGGAGATTTAAGAGAAGCCTAATCTTTAAAATTTTTAGGTAAACTATCAATAGGTCATAATAGTTGAATTTAATTCCCATCAAGTCATATTCAAAATAAGTCTTCGTAAAATCGTCGTTAAAAATATTTTTTTGTGAAGATTTTTTGTATGTCACTAAAAATTGACAATTAGTGACTTTTTTTGTCATGATTTTTATAAATTGTCGCTAAAATTTATAATTAGTAACATTTTTCTGTGATAAATTTTTTAAATTGTCACTGAAAGTTAAAAATTAATGACTTTTTTATGACGATTTTTTTAAACTATTGCTAAAATTTATAATTAGTGACATTTTTTATAAATTTTTTTAAATTGTTACTAAAAATTAACAATTAGTGACTTTTTTAATAATTTTTGATAAAAAAATACTATTAATTATCAGAAAAATTATTAAATAAGAAATTTATCTATACTCGAGACTTGGCCTCGTTTGGCAAGTGACTTTTTTAGTTAAAAAGTCAAGAAATTACTAAAAAGAATCAAAAAGCTAACAACTTATACTAAAAAGTTAAAGATTCTCTTTTCTCTCTACTTTTTACACAACTTTTTATAAAAAGTTAAAAAATCATCCCAAATATATTAATTTTTTTAATCATATTTTAATCAAGAAAATTACTAAAACAATATGTTTCTAAACGAAGCCTTTACAAGTAAATAAGTTTAGTTTATAGTTTATAGGAGGTGGGAAGCGTCCCAAAAAATAGTTTGATTTTGATTTGGGTGAAGCCCAACAACAACCCAATAGATTTGTGGAAGCGGTTTATGGGCTTCTATAGTTCGGGCCTAATATCTCACGGTTCATATGAAGCCGAGGGCTGATCTTGGAAGCAAACGAGAAAATGGCTTCTCCTTGTTCTTCTACGAAGTTGCTTCTACTCAGAAAACTGGTTTCCAGAGCTCTCAAACCCCCTTCATCTTCTTCATCTACGATCAACAAATCGTTTCTATGTTCTTCTACGTACCTTCTAGAAGCTTCCAAGTGTGCTCGCAGACCATCTCTCTCACCCCCTTCTAGAAGCTTCTGCTCTCGCCCCCTCAATGTCGATGGCGGCGAAGGCCCTGCGACCATCGATTACCGGTGCGTATCCTTTCTAACTTCAACCAAGTGTTTTTAATTTTTTAATTTCGATTCTCTTCCTACATTTTCTTAGCAACCAAACAGTGTATTATGGTTTCATGAGAAAGGAAAAGATTGCGAATTTTGACCATTAACCTTTTTTTTTTTTTTTTCTTTCCAATTTTGGTTTTTAAATATTGGATTGTTAGCGGTGAAGGTTTAATTGCTAATGATTAATGTGAATACAGTTGTGTACTGCAGGAGGATGAATTTCACAACCTAGCTGATTCCACAATACATGATCTGCTAGAGAAATTAGAGGTGATGGTGACAAAATGTCTAATATTAATGAGTTCTGGTCTAATAGTTAGGTTTTGGATGTACCTGTTTTTACTTGAAGCCCAATAGTCATTCATACAAATTTTATGAATTCTCCAAGGCAAATTGTTTTCGTTGATAGTGGATGGATCCTTCTTGGCCTTAAACTGAAGGATACTATTGTGTTGGCTCGTGCTGTCCAGTGTTTTAAAAGGCACGCCTAAGCATGCACTTAGGTGCGAGGTGCACCAAGATGCACCTAAGGCGCCTCGGACAGCTTGAGGTGAGGCGTAGTAGGAAAGGCGCATTTGCGGTGCGCGCCTTAGGTTTAGGTGCAAGGCACACATCTCATGCGCTTCATTTAAATTTTTGCTCCATCTTTGTGTGTGTAACCATATGGAATTACAACCCCTTTAATATAAAATGTAAACACATGCTTTGAGCCCCAATTTTCATATCAAAAAAAGCTCTAGACATTAAGCAAAAACTCTGGGATTGCAAGATGGATATATGGCTTTGAGATTCTTTTCAAAGTAGTAAATTACAATAGTTTAGAGCCAATGATTGAAACTAGCAGGCAATTTGGTCCCGATTTAAAATTAAAACCACTGAGGTATGGTGTGAGTTCCTTATCTTTAAAAAAATAATAATCACGTTAATAAATTGATAAAGATAAATAGTATAGGCAAAATAAGATTGAATGTTATTTTTAAGAAAATTTTGAAACGTTAAATGTTATTTTTCATAATTTTTGAAATATTGAATGTCGTTCTTTTTTTTTTTTTTGGTTGAAATTTCAAGAATATTTGTTTTATGTTAAAAATTTCACTTATATTAATATTTTGGTTATCTTCAACGACTTTCACTTTGTTTCGGTGAGGCGCATTTCTTGTCTTGTGCTTCACGCTTAAGCTCTAGGAGACCTTAGCGCCTCAATGCGCCTAGAGCTTTTTAAAACACGGGTACTATGTGTGATCCTTTTAGCTAACATAACTTGTTCCTCTTTCTTTAGGTTGCTTTTGGATCATGGATTTGGGTTAGAATTTGTAAAGAGAAATGAAAAAAGTTGGTAAAATGTAAATGAAATATAGCTACATTTCACGCACTTTTTCTCTTTTCCTATTCAAATCCATGAGCCTTAAGCTATCCCACCTTAACATGCAATACAATTAATTGGTCTTTCAACTAAATTTTTATGGAGTGGGTGTTCTAGTGGATGATCTCAGAAATTTTTAGGTTGAAATGAATGGATTTGACATCAATTATTTGAGAAGTATATCTTTCAATTCAATGTAATATTTTAAATTTAGATATCATGAATAGATTTGATAGCTTTATATTGATGCATTTCAAATAACTTGGTGAAAATAGTTATTTGAAATCATTCCACAATCTCAACATCTTGTTTAAAACTTGGGCCTAATAACCTTGAGGTTATGGGTTTAAGTCATGAGATAACCACTTTGGTCTAATTGGGCATTGTTTTTTCTCGTGATAGGAATATGGGGATTCTGTCGATATTGATGGTTTCGATATAGATTATGGGGTGAGACTGATTATTTATTGTTCATATTTTTCAACTTTTGAAAAAATTGTGTTTGTTCTCACATACCTCTGGCATTGATTTGGCAGAACCAGGTTTTAACAATGAAGCTTGGGACTTCGGGCACCTATGTATTGAACAAACAAACACCTAACAGACAAATCTGGCTGTCTTCCCCTGTAAGGTAGTTACTTCGTACAAAATGAGTTGATGCATTTGCCCTGTTGTTGATTAATGTCATTTATGTGTAACTTTGCTACAAAATGTTTATCCTCGTGTTTTTTTGAAGAAATTTAGTAGGCCCCTTGTGCTGTCATCTGCATTATTCAAATGATGAATGTGCTAAAAACAGAATCTTCAAAGATTAAAACAAAATTTGGATAGGAGATTGTACAAAATGCTTGATGTAGATCAAAAGGTTACAGTCCTGTGGGGATTGCACTGTGCTGAGTCTGCTGACAGACAGCCTGATGACTGATATGGAAATAGTTTAACCATAACATTTCCTAATGTGGAAACAAAATTAAAGATTAATGTGTTAAAATAAGAAAAACCTGTGTTTATTCAATGATCTGCTTCCATATCTATGTTTTGTTATGAGCTCATTGGAAGCCCGGGTTCATTCTAGGGTTTATAAGTTCATGCTTCAAGTTTTGTTTCATAAAGGTTCTGATGCCTTATCTGAAACACGCGCGCACACACACACACATGTTCTAATGCTCTAACTTATCGTAAAATGCACACACACATGGACATTTTAATATTACAAAATATGTTTTTTTGATTCTGCACATTTTCTTCGGCAGTGTATTTGAAGCCTATATGCTCACATATCCATGATGGAGGGAACTTTTTGTCTGGTCCAGAGTTTTAAAAGGCTTTCTTGAGGCTCGCCTCGATGCTCGCCTCGCCTTGAGGCTAAGGTAAAACGCATCAAGGCTTTGATTTTTAGGCATTACTCCCCAAAGGCTTGCGCATCATAGTTTGAGACATGCGCCTTAAGTGCGCTTTTTACGCTTTTTGCGCATAAGCATGTGAGGAGTATGCACCTGCAGAAGTTGCCTTGGGCATTTGTTAAATTTAGTCTATTAGATTGTTTAAACATAAAAAATTAAAAAGAATATATTTTTACAACTATATTCTAAAAGAAAAATTAAGTAAATAATCAATCAAGAAAAACATAGTTAATAGTCAAGTGAGAAGCCCAATCACTGAAGTTAAGAATATCGATTTCTCTTTCAGTGAAGGAAAACTTCCTTCTATATAGTAAAATGTTCAACGCATTAAAGCGAAAAATATTTACATATTTATATTTAATTTTGTTTTTATTTTTTTAACTGTTTAAAAATATTTAATTTATTCAGTAAATATTAAAATTTGAAATTTGAAATGCTTACGCCTCAACGCCCTGAGGCTTTCGCCTCGCCTCATGAGAGGTAAAATGCCTTAAAGTACGCATTCGCCTTTAAAAACTTTGGTCTGGTCTATCTTGGTTCAGATAGTAATCTTGTTATCGGTCCAAATTAGCGTTATCAGAACCAACCCAAGCCAACCAATTCAGCTGTTAAACGAGGAACCAGACCTTAGACTGGTTTGGTTCTAATATTATACCAGAAATGCTAGTGAACCACTTTGAACTATGGAACAACCAGTTCTTTGTAGAACCAATTGAACTGTGCAGTTCACTCAGAACAGGCCAAGTCATGTAAAATTGTTAAAAACCTCTATTTGCTTAAAATTAATTCCACTCCAGTATTAAATAACTATTGCCATTTTAGTCTTTAGCAAACATAAAGTAAAAGGATAAATAAAACAAAACATGTGAGAAAGATTGAACAATTGGGACTGGAGAAACACTGTCAGAGTTTCAGTTACAAAATTACACAAAACTCACTCCCACAAATAAATTAATTGATGAAATATGATGTTTCATAGAAATTTTATTCATGGTTAAGTATTAAAGTATTTTTTGTAACATTTTATCTTATTTTCTATTTTCATATTTATATATTTATATTTATTAATTTATTAATTATATAACCAGTTGAACCAATGAACTAGTCCCTTAACTGATTTAATTTTAGGTTTGGTTCTGATAACTATGTTCCATGTTGTTTGTGTGCTTGGCCATAAGTTAACTTGTGTGTATCATCCCTATATGGAGTCCAGAACCTATGACTTCTCAAGTTCATAATTGGCCAAGTTCTTTGCTGGTGTGAAAATCATGACATTCAGAATTCAGTATTATCTATTTCTAATCCTCCCATCATCATGATAATCAGGCACTGTTTTGCTATTAACAAGGCCCGCTAGCTATTATAGTTGGCATTATCATATTTTAGTCACTCTAACGGGCTAGCTATTAGAATAGTTATTTTAACAAAATTCTTCAAGACTAGCTACATTTGAAGAGTTTTGGGAGGCTCTTTAAACAATTTGTGTTGTGTGTATAGATAGGTACAATAAAGAGTAGCATTGTTGGAGTACATAGATAAAAAAAGTAATTAGGTAAAATAAAGAATCGATCTTTTTTTATTTATTTTTTTTATACATATATATTTTAACTAGTGAAAAATGGACAGTATGGTTGAAATTGCTCTTAGTGCTGTTATCTTACTGATCTGTGTGAATCAAAACTAGCTGTGTGGCACATGGGCCACCTGATTAAACATTATAATTTTGTTTTTTCTTCTCTCCCCCATCCCAAGTGAATTCCCTCCTTTTCTCTCTCTTCGTCTTGCCATCTTCGTTTTCCCATTTGTGTTTTTTTTTACAGACAAAGAGTAACAGAGGTTTCTTCTTCATTCCGTTCTTCTAATATTTTGATATCTGTGTCCAACAGTGCATACAGATTTTGGTGAGGTGTCACTGTTTCAGTTTATTGTTACTCTGACTGTGGCTCTGCTAATATATATGATTAATGTTGAACATAAAATACAAGTGAGGCCAAAAAAAAAAAAGTGGAGAATGGGAAAGTCGAAGGGGGAGAGAGAGAGAGGATCAGTATGGGTGGCAAGAAAGGTCAAGAGTTTGCAGATTTCTTTATCCCTTGTACTCCGTTAAATTATATCGTTTAGGCTTGGTGGCCATGTGCCATGCGGTGAGTTTTGATTCGCACATATCAGCAACAGCACCAACAGTACCACTGTCGAAAGCAGGAAAACTGTGCTCCACGATAATCATCTTCAAAGTCACTTTCCAAATGCATCTTAATGAGTTTGAACTCCATTTCTTTTTCCTAATCCATGAAGGTTGTCCATCTATACAGAACAATTTTGTGGCTGTATAATGTGATGTGATCCCACTAATATTTGGGCCTTTTTTCACCATTAGTTTTTTTTTCAGTCATCTCAATAAATCCTGAAGGAATATAAAGAGGAGGGAAATTTTGATCCCACCAAACGATGTTTAAATTTTGAATAGAATAACCTTTTTGCACTTTGTCTTTTCTCTGATTGTCTGAAAAATTATATTCTTGATGCAGTGGTCCATCAAGGTTTGATTGGGATCAAGATGCTCAAGCTTGGGTTTATAGGCGGACTAAAGCAAATTTGTCGAAAGTTTTAGAAAGCGAGTTGGAGCATTTGTGTGGCCAACCCATCAATCTTTCTTAAAACTCTTGCAATTGCTAACATATGGTTGAAAGTTTCTTCTTGGATTTTCACATTGGTGGGTTGTGATTTGGTCACATTTACTGGTGGTATGTATTATTGCTCTTTTTTTTGTATTCAATTTGCGGTAACCATGGATTCCATTTTAGCGCTTTCTTGGATTCCATTTTAGTCTTTTTACACAACAATCTTGCTTTAGGAGCTATTAATTTATTGAAAATAACTGTACACTTGTTTGTGTTGTAGACAACCCTAGCTGACCCTACTCGTGTATGAGACACAATCTTTCGTTTGATAGGTTCTATTTGGGTAAATTACAATAAACCCCCTTGAACTATTGTCACTTTTTACTTTGCCTCCCTAAAGTTTAAAACTCAACACTTTGCCTCCTTTATGTTATATCTTGTGACACTTGACCCTCTATGTAAGTAAATAGTTTGAAATTTGGATGGAAACATGTGATTGGCACATGACAGACTAAATAAAATTTGAGGATTAAATTGCCCTTATTTTGTTATCTCATAGCCAATCAGGGCTTATATATATGCTTCATACATATAGGTATAGCACACCAATGAACCCCAACAGTCAATAGATTATGTTAACCAAAAATTGTGAATCACCCACCAATTGTTGAATGTTGTTGATTGACATAGCTACAAAAACCACTGGAACCATTCACTTACCACCGACTAAGCGAACATGAGTCTCGTTTTTGTGGTAGGAAGAATAACTCGTGCATGGATGAATTTTATTCTCTCGCACAAACTATAACATTTGAATCTCTTGTGCATTAATTCCAGTGACATAGTTTTTTTAGTATACAAAGGTTTGGAAGCGTTACAAGACAAATAGATTGATTGTGAATCTGTTAACCTTTGCTTCCAAAAAAATTATTTCTACAAAAGAGGCATCAGCAGATTACTTAATGGAACTGAACTGGTGGTGGGTTAAATTGGGAAAAATAGTCGCTGATGGTGGGCTCATATAAATTAGGCAAAATAAAGACCTAGTTTGCTATGTATGAGAGAGAGACCCAGTTCATGTATTCTGGTAAGGGAGAGAGAATGGATGATGTGGGAGGGGTTTCAGTTGACTGTTAATGCTAAAAGAGGCAGTTGTTGATGATGGGGTGCGGTTGATATGAGAGAGAGAGAGAGTGGCTGGTATGGGGGGTTTCAATCAGTTGGTGGTCGGCGGGCAGATGTTTGAGGAAGATATAGGTTAGATAGTGACGGTTGATGGCCAAAAAGGCAATCAAACTTTTTCTGTTAAGGGCATCCACTGCAAAATTGAGGAAGATAAAGGTTAGATGATGGTTGATGGGCAAAAAGGTAATCAAGCTTTTTCTGTTAACGGCATCCATTGCTTTTGCAATTTATAGAGTTGAAGGGAGTTGAAGGGGGGTTAAGTGTTGAGTTTTAAACATTAAGGGTCCTAAGTGAAAAATGATGATAGTTTAAGGGGGTCTATTGAAATTGAGTAATACTAGAGACTCTAAAAATTTTATTAAATTTTCTACTAAATTTTCTGTTAACTGCATCCATTGCTTTTGCAATTTATAAAGTTTTACCGAACCACCACCATTACATCCAAATTGCTGCCATTTGTTTGATGATCTATCCCCGAACTACCATTGTTTGTTCGGCGTTGGTTTTTCGAACCAAGAGCTATGACTTCGATCTCTCTATTTTTATCTCTTATTGTCGATCTCGCTTTGTCTTAGTCTGGGATGTTGCGGCACTGTAAGGGTGGCGGGATTGCGGAAATGGTAGAGAGAGAGAGAGAGAGAGAGAGAGAGAGAGAGAGAGAGAGTGGTTGACAGAGACAGCAAGTGTGAAGGGTAGGGTGAGGGGTTGACAGATCTGGTAAAAAAGGTGAAGAAGTAGGTTGACGAAAGTGAGGGCTAGCGGGGGTCTGCCGGAGAAAGTGCTAGTGAGGTAAGGGTGGGGGTACAAAGTAGGAGGGGATATTTTGGAAATTATGGAGGGGGGTTTAAAGTAGGTGGGGGAGCTATTTTGATAGATAAGGGCTTAAAGAAGTGGGGCTCCAAAAGCATCAAATTTTGTTTTGTGTACACTTTTTGGCTAAGGAAAGCTACTTGCTTTAGGATGGTATTCTTTTGGAGACTCCTACTAGATTATTATCTGTACTAAACCGTGACATGATGGGACCTCTTTTTTTGCTTACTGCTGTGAAATTTACTACTTTTGAATTTTAATAAAACTTTTTCTTTGTTTTTTAAAAAAATGATAGGGTATTTTTAACTTTTCATTCAAATAGGGTATTTTTTTTTTTTTTAAGTAATCTTAATAAAAATAAACAAGATGTTGTGATTGTGGCCAATTTCTAAATGTTTAGTTAAAAAAAAAAAATTTTAAAAAAAAAAATCAAATTTTAAGATTTAATTTGTTATTGGAATAAGAATTATTATTATTATTTTGTCTTTTTAAATTCTTCCTACAATTTAAATAGAAATTAGTGTGAAAATGTTTGGGATTTCCACAAAAGATGACTCCCGTGACCTTTACTGATGTATTGGCTATTGATGTATTTGAATTTTTTTTCAGAGTTTTGTTTGACAATGACATGAATGATTCAGGATCATTTTGGGGGTCTCTATCAATTAATTTTATACTTTAAACAAACAGCTGGTAAGTCAGTAGGTGGACGGCCAGAATTGAGAGACAAAAGTAGTGATTTCGAGTGTGTGGACATCTATCATTTAACTTTTCATTGCATTTGCATTTGCATTGGTGAATTGCACACACAATACTTTACTTGTTTTGTTCCTACAAACAACTAAAATATCAGACTCTTTTTTCCAGTGAATTTCTTTAGTCGTTGTCACACATCACCAATATCAACATGATCATAAGGTGGAGGTGGTGAGTGGGTCCAAATCCTTATTTGAAAACTGGCTTCATAATATCTGCACGGTTGTTATTAATAATACAACAACAGCCACACACACCACACAAAAAACAAACACTACCACCAACCAGCCAACCCACACCCCTCCTCACTTCTACTCTCTCTTTCTCTCTCTCTCTCCCCTATAATTTCTTTTAAGTTTTAATTTAGTCCTTATCATTTCAATTATAACATATATACGCTCTAATTTGACACGCGCCGTGTCAAACAAGGACAATAGATAAGTTCCGTCTATTTTTTGATAGAAAGTGTTAACCACACACCCACCTTCACTAAACCAATGCCCAAGCACCACCTTTAATTAAAGGGAGAATGATTGATTTGCGACTAGCCAACCAAGCAGAAGAAAGAAAACTTAAGATAAATAACTAAAAATCTTATGCAAGCTTCCACCATAAAATTATAATGAGAATAACCGTCCTTTTTGTCAGGTTCAATCTAGTATTGGGTAGCATTTTAATTTTTTCCTAACGTTGTAGATAGCTACTAAGATTAGGTTACTTGTTGGGTTATAATTTTTTCTGTATCTTTGAACCTTAATCTTGTACATCTTGCCTATATAGTGCAAATCCTAAGCTGTCACTGTACATAATACTTTTTTCCATTCAAAATCTAACATTCCTTATTTGACATGAAAAGTAAAATTAAAAGATAAATATGTTACAATTGAAATAACATAGACTAAGAAACTATAGGACTGTTGGTGAAATTTCGCCTTCTTTCTTTGTTTGTTTTCTAAACAAACAATCAACAATTCTCAACCACAACATCCCAAAGTCCACTTGAGTTTGTTTTTTTTTTGGCCTTCTTTTCCTAACCCCATTCTTTTATTATTACTTCGCCACATGCCCCCCTCTTCAACATATTTAAATCATGACTCTATTGTGAGTACTCATTGCCTGTTCTCCATCACTATCCAACCTCTACCACAAATTAGGCCTGGTTTCGAATCTACTAAACAAAAAGTTAATTTTTAAATTAAAAAAATTAAAAAATCAATGTCTTTATTTCTCATCAGTTAAAAAAGTCAAATATTATATTAACTTTTTCACTCACAAAAAAAAGTAACTAGTCGTTACAAATTTTCACTAGGTACTTGTGGATTGAGTTGGGTTGGATGGGCTCTCATCCATCATCTATCTGAACTTAGGCGAATGGAAAAAAATCAATCCGCGTTCTTCTGCTTAGTTAGCGGACAAAGATTGAACATGCAGTGCCAGTTGGTATGTAGATGCGGATTGATTTGTCAATTTGAGCTTTACTATTTTGAACATTTTTTAAAACTATTTTTCAATAATTATTTACAATTTTGAGCCCAAAATTTTTTATTGTTTATTTTTTATAATCAAAATAAGAGTAGTGCTATACAAATAATAAATTTATATATAATTTTCATACATAATGATGTGTCTTATTATGGATCTTTCACTTTAAAACAAAACACCATTGAAGATGAATTTATTTACAATAATGACATTATTATATCATTCTTGTCAAGTTTTTTTTATGTTGTCAAGTTTTTTTTATGAATTTTACGTGAGCTTAAATCTTTTCTAAAAATAAAGGTGCAGCTTTCATATTTCATACATACCAAATATAATTTGGTTTGAATTTCTCAAAAAAATTTTGGAAAAATTTCTCTACAAATGAGTTTTCAGAAAAACTCAAACCAAACAAATTTTTCCAAAATTTTTTTCCAAAACTTGTAAAGCAAACAAGTTTTTCAAACAAATCTCTCTCTCATACATATCAAATCAATCACTTTTTTCAAAACTCTCTCTCAAAATAATTTTTCAAAACATCTTTCCAAAAAAACCAAACCAAATAACTTTTCGTACTTTTTATCTCCCAAACTTAAACCAAACATACCCAAAATGTTCTTGTTTTTTAATACACACTTAGAAGTGTTGGAGGATTGGGTTGGGTCAAATGGTCTTCCATTCCCTATCCTCTAGAATATTGGTGGATTAGGAAAAATACATCTATGTCCGTTTGCTCAAACCATTAAAACCGTTCATTATATAGTGGATTGGTTTGAGCCATTCAATTTTGACGGAGCGAGTCAATATTTGCCCACCCTACTTTCCACATACATTAGCCTTTTCAATTTTCTATAAAAGTCACTAAAAAGCAATTCTAATTATGATATTATCTGTTCATTTGAGTAGGATTTAAGGTTTACACTTCATTTGTTTGGACAAAACTTTTTAATAAGATAGAAAACAAAAATAAGCCAAAAAGCAGTTCTATGTAGTTAATGGAAAATGAATTTTCTGATAAAAAATATTTTTCAAATTAAAATCTTACTATTATAATAATCAATACAAACTAGCATATTAATTTTAAGGTTGTAAATAAGCATAGAAATTTTTTTCTACAGTATCACATCATAAATAATAGGATTTTTGTTAATATGTCTCTTTAGGGGATGTGTTAAGAAATTAAAATAAATTGTACGTTCAACTTAAAATGAGTATAATAAAAAATAAATTATACTTGTAAACAGTTTTAACATGTACATATTACTATACACATTCTTTTTTCGGGTGTATATCATATGTAATTTGTGACGACATCACAAATATTATAACTAAACCGTTTTCAAATTATAAATAAAAAAAATATAATGAGTCATAACTGAAGTATAATAATAAATATTTTTGGCCATAATCACTATAATAACAACAATTGGTCATAATCAAGTCATAACTAATAATACAATAAGTCATAACTAAATAATAACTAAAAACTATAAACGTGCCTTTTTTGGCAAGAGGTTAAAAGTCAATTTTTTTGACTTTTAAACTCTTTAAAATTATATCACCTCTCACTTTTTTACACATTTTTTTTAAAAAAAAGTCAAAAGGTTAATTTTTAACTTCCTTCCCAAAATCACCTAGTACACACTCCCAAAAAAAACATGTATTATAAAATTTCCCACTTTTAAAATATATTAAGAAGACCTAAAAAATAAAAAATAAAAAACCCTTAATAATATATAACACATGGTATTTACAAATACTCAATAAATTTTTTTCCTCAAACAGGTTCATGGTACCCAACTATGGATGAGTTGGACAAGCTTGCGAGATGCCCATAAACTTTTACAATCACAATGTTTTAAGTTGTTTAACATGTGCCTTTAAAATAAATATTAAGATGATCTTAAACAATGTGAATATTCAATAAATTTTTTTCCTCAAATAGGTTCGTGGTACCCAACTATGGATGAGTTGGATAAGCTTGTGAGATGCCCATATACTTTTATAATCACAATGTTTTAAGATGTTTAACATGTGCTTTTAAAATACATATTAAGAAGATCTTAAATAATATAATTCACGTGTTGCGTGCAAACGCTCAATTTTTTTTCTCCCTCTCAAATGTAGACTATCACGGTTACCAAACTATGGATGAATTAGACAAGTGGATGAGTTGGATAAGCTTCTGAGATGCCCATATACTTTTATAATCACAATGTTTTAAGATGTTTAACATGTGCTTTTAAAATACATATTAAGAAGATCTTAAATAATATAATTCACGTGTTGCATACAAACACTCAATTTGTTTTCTCCCTCTCAAATGTAGACTATCATGGTTACCAAACTATGAATGAATTAGACAAGTACATGAGATGCTAAACTCTTTCAGCCTTAATTTTTTTTTAGCATGTGTTTTTAAAACATACATTAAGAAAAATTCTAAATATATATAACCAACGTGCTACATATAAATACTCAATTCCCCCACGATACCAAACTATAAGTGAATTAGACAAGGACATGAGATGCTAAATGGTCACGGCCACGGCCACATTTTTTTTTCAACATTTTTAACATGAGCCTTTAAAACACATATTAAAAAAAATCTTAAATAATATATAATTCACGTGTTGCGTATAAATACTCAATAAATTTTTTTCCTCAAATAGATTATCATAATACCAAACTATGAGTGAATTAGACAAATATGTGAGAAGTTCATAAACTCTTTTAATTATGATTTTTTAAAAAAATATATTTTTAACATGTGCGCATATTAAGAAAATCGTACGTAATAAATAACCCATGTGTTGCGTATAGAGACTCAAAAAAAATTTCCCTCAAACTGACCAACTATCAAGGTACTAAAGTATGTGGTGAATTAGGCAACCATGTGAGATGCCCATAAACTCCATCAACCACAATTTTTATTTATTATATTTTTGGGGTATTTCACCAGCACCCTCAACCACAAACTTTAAAGTTGTTTAAGCTCTATTTGAATTTATTTATTTTATTTAATAATGATATGCAAAAGATATTTGTGTAAATTTTTTGTAGAATGATTTAGTTTTTTGTGATGCTTTCATTTGAAAACAAAATAACATTATGCTTGGTTAGAGTTTTTTAAAAATATTTTTCAAAAAATTATACTTTCTTGTTTTCGTGCTTTTTTTGTTTTTATTGAATTTTTTTAATATTTTAAGTAATTTTTTTGATTTTTAAACATACCTAACATAAATATACCTAAAAAGTAAAAAAAATTGTGAAAAAAACTTTTTAAAAATTCACTAAATACCCAAAATACAAAAACATACGAGAATTCAGTACATTTTTTGTATTTATTAATTTTTTAAAATATTTTTTCATAAATTTTTTATTTTTTAAATACATCTAAGTAAGGTTTATCTAAAAAAGTAAAAAAAAAAAAATTAAAATTTTAAAAATATTCATTAAAAACAAAAAAAAAACATGAAAATAAAAAAACTTAATTTTCAAAAAACTTAATTCAAAAAACTCAAATCAAATTATTTCAATTTAAAAAATATCATTATCACATTGTTATTTTTCTTTCTTTTTTAAGGAATTCATTTTATTAGTCAAATATGAGTTGAGGCTTGATGATTCTTTGTTTTAAAAAAGGTTGGAAGTCCCGTACTTGATTGATTGGAGACCATAGAAAATGTGGCTTAGATTATACTGAATATATCTCTGTGACAAACGAACTAATCCCCTTTTATTATAATAACAATTATTATTATAATAATTCAAGAATGATGTGGTCAATAATCATCCTCTCAGATATTTCCTAAGAAAATAGAATAAAATACTCAAAATATCTCCTAATCTGATGCGAATAGAATAAGATTATTCAAGTCATGTTTGTTTGAAAATTAGTACAAGTGTAATAAAGTTTTAATGATTATTAATTTGTACAATTGTTTTTAATTAAATCACATTAAAATAAGAATTTTAGAGATTAAATAAATAAAATTGATAATTTATAAATAAAATGAAAAAATTATTATAATTTAAAAAATAAAAGTGAAATTAACTTTAATTATTTAACAACAATGATTCATCTCCCTTTTCTCTCCATCCCCTTTGACCCCCTCTCTCTCTCATTGATTACATTTTCTTTTTCTTTTTCTTTTTCTTTTTTTTCCTGCTCTTCCAATCACCTCCCGCCACGTGGGAAACGGGGGTGAGGGGGTGACCCCCCAAAAGGGTCCCAAGCATTAAAAAGGGAAGTGATTGAGACTCCCTCCAATCATCACCCCTATCCCCCACACACACGTGGCGGCTAGTGGTTAGAGGAGAAGGGAAAAAAAAAAAAAAAAAAAAGGCTAATCAGAGAAAGAGGGTCAAGGGAGTTTGGAGAAAAGGGGATCCGGATCATTTTTCTATAAATTATTATTGGTAGCCAAATTCATTATAGCCATACTAGGCCGTGGCAGGGTTTTGGAAGATTGGGAGGGGTTCGTTTTTGCATTTGCTATGATGAGGAGAGTAGTTTTTAAGGCGGTGTTTTGTTTAAGAATTTGTGGTGAGATTTATAAAGAGAAAGGAAAAAAAATGATGAAATATAAATAAAGTATATTTATATTTAACTTAATTTTATACATATTTTTTATTTTTATTTTTTAAATTTCTACCTAAATCTTTCAATCAAACAGAACATAAAAGTAATGCTACCATTATTTTATTTTATTTTGGAGAATTTTATCAATAAACATTAATTCCTAATGTAAATTTATAGTTAAATCTCAATCACATAATTTTGTTGTGGGAAAATTCTAAGTCCTTAACTTTTTGGGACTCTAATGCTTATGCTGCATGATAGTACTCCAAGGCCATTTTGAACTGGAAAATAACAAAAATGTTAAAGATTTAAAAAAAACTCATATAATGTAAATTTTATATTCATAAAAATATTGTGCAAAATAGGGAAAAAATTGACCGTTATAATAAAATGAATATTGAAATTTTAATTTTGTCAATATAAATCTTAATATTTTAATTTGTTTTTAATTTAAATCATCAACTATTTCTATAAGTAAAATTGACCCCAAAAAATGATATTTTAATTATTAAATTCAATATCGATATACATAAAATGTTTAAAATATTATTTTTTATTGAGTTTGATGACTAAAATAGGGCATTGCTATATAGCTGTCAACCAAAAAAAAAAAAAAAAGAAAACTGTTTTTTTCCTCCAATCCTAGCCTCCATTTTGGACTAAAATACTCTCTTTTATGCCAAAAAACATTAAAATTTAAAATAATAAAATTAAAAAATTAAAATTTATTTTATTATAAGAATTAAATCTTATAAATTTTATTTCTAATTTTTCCTACAAAATATTTAATAAATTTTTTAAAGTCCATTGTTTGAAAAAAAGTAAAAGAATGAACGGGCAAAACCACACCACATATATAACATTTTTGTATAATAATAATAATAATAATAGACGGCGGTTGTAAACTTTAATAAAGTGAGCCTAGTAGAGTAAATAAGTGGACCCCACTTTGTCGGCGTGACATTGGAATAATAATCAAAACGTGCCTCAAGATTGGCCATTCCATCCTCTGACACCACCTTTTTTTATTTATCTTTATTTTTTATGTATGATGGTGCACTGCACACCACTCGTCCATGTTTATAGATGTTTATATATATATATATATATTTTTATTTATTCAAATACAATTTACGATAATGATACATCCCACTAAACGTGGTACTCTAAAGCACCACTGAGTTGGCAAACACTTTTTAAAAAAAAAAAAAACAAGACACAAGCAGTGGATCCCGCCTATTGCCACGTCATTAGTGGTACTTTTAGAACACCATTTTTAGTAGTCTCAAGCATTATTGAATAAAAAAACGACAATAAAAAACAAAAAAACAAACATGAACATCACATTATAAGTGGATCCCATTCACCCATTAGAGCTCTTCGTAGAGCTCTCTTTTAAAAGCTCCAAAACATTTCTATTAAATTTATGAATAATGTTTGAGGGCCCGAAATTAGGGGTTCGAATTTGGCTCGAAACCCAAAACGACGTCGTTTTGAGTTTCTTTTTTTTTTTTTTTCCGTTGAACACAGGAGAAGAGCAGAGGCGAGAGAGAGAGAAATAGAGTCGTCGTCGTCGCAGCTCGTCAGCGTCGTAGCTCGTCGGCCGATCATCGCAGCTCGTCGCTCGTCCTTCATCGGCATCGCAGCCCCGCCTCCGCCTCTGCCTTCGCCCGCCTCCGCCTCCACCTGCGCTTCCACCTCCATCTCCACCGCCACCTCCGCCCGATTTTGTTGGCCCCTCCAGTCCAGTTTTTCTTCTCGTTCTTCTTCTCCTCCTTCTTCTGCTTCTTCCTCCTAATTTCGAGCCAAATTCGAGCTCCTATATTCGGGCTCTCCACCGGGATTGTAAATTTATATATAGAAATAGACCTACTAATAAGCAATAAGGACATAAAATCATAACAAATCTATATATATTACTAGTGAAATTTCGTACTATGGAATGTGAAACAAATAATAAAATATTTTTATATAAAATAATATAAATAATTATATTTTTGTATATAAGTTATGAAACCAAAAAAATATTGAAATTTATAATTTAAGCTTT
Source organism: Camellia lanceoleosa (assembly GCA_025200525.1). Lineage (NCBI taxonomy): Eukaryota > Viridiplantae > Streptophyta > Magnoliopsida > Ericales > Theaceae > Camellia > Camellia lanceoleosa. Next base: position 79,197,670 of record CM045762.1, on the reverse strand, counting down.
ACAATTTTATCATAATTTATGTATTAATTTTTAATTTATCACAATTTCAATCATAAAACTTTTAACCCCTTGCTAGAGTCGTAAATTCAAATGAATTTAATCTAAGTAATTCAAGTCAAGTCTGAAATTTTTTAAAGATTGGGTAACATAATTTTTAATTCAATGAGTATTTACGTAAAATTTAAAACTTCGAATGAATTTGAGTGGACTTGGGTAGAGACACCAAATAACCTGAGCAATTGAAACAAAATTGTATATATAATTATTTTTTTAATAATAAATAAGATTAATTAAAATTTCAATATTAGTGAACAAAATTAAAAGCAATATGCTTTAGTTTTTTCAATAGAATTTTTTTTTTATTATGTTTAAAAAATACACATTTTAGAAAGGAATCATCAAATAAGTTGATATTAAAAAAAATTATATTTTATAATGTCATAAAATAATTTAAATATAATTAAATTAAATTTCTTAAAAAATATAAGTATCTGGATAAAAAATAAAATAAAAAAAAGAAGGAAATTTAGAATGATATTCTCATTTAATCTGAAAATAATTTTAGATGATCAATAAATTATCACCTATAACTCTCATTTTTTTAATAAAAAAAAATATTATATGAACCATCGGTTTTAATAGAAAAAATAACATTTTATTTCTATTTGTTTTAGCAAAAGTCACTTTTTAGCAATTTGAGTCCAAAAAAATAATAATAATAATTTTAGTTTGTTTAATTGACAATTGAGATTAAAAAAAAAAAAAAGAATTAATGGGATCCAACATGTTTCATAAGTGCTATAAAAAGTCTAAATGAACAATCAAGAGAATGTTTGACACTCATAAAAAACAACCACAATAATGTGATATCGTATGTGCCAACTCTTGATTTGTTATACACTGAGTGCCGTTTTGGAAACTTTCGAAAAAAGCCACGTTTTTTATCTAAGGTCCAAAAACGCAACAAAATTGGTTTGGAAAGTTATAAAAACGCAAGTGTGAAATTACAAATTGGGGCCTATGACAAAAAAACAAAAAAATAAAAAAATAAATTTCTTATGTTAGGTAAGGGTGTTTTGGTCATTGTAATTTGATTTGACATCATAAACAAATATTAAAATAAAAAGCTAAAAGCGAGCTTTTTACCAACTTTCCAAAAAGCTAAAAAGCTTGGTGAAAAGCCAAAAATCAGCTTTTTACCAACTTTTCAAAACACCTCTGAATGACATGAGGCTCAACTCCATTGTCACATCATTGTAGGTAAAAGTGTGGGTCTGTAATATTACTAGAACAATAAATTATTACAAGATCATTGACCCATGATCCTTATAATTTTGTTTTTTATTTTTTTATTTTTTTTAAAATATATTTTTTAGATAATGTATATCATTACAATAAAAGATTCAAAACTCCTTTCAAATATTGATGATTTGTTTGGTTCATGGTTTTGGATAGGAATTTTGAAAGGAACAATGAAAAGGCATGTGAAATTAGATAAAATATAAATATTTCATTCGTATTTCACCTACTAATTTTTTTTTTTAATCTTTTCAAATTCCTACTTAAATCTATGAATCAAACATAACATAAAGTTGAATAAATTACTTTTTAAAATTTCTTTACTTTTTTTTGACTTTTTTTTAATTAATATTATTTTTTAAAGTTGTGTACTACAAACTCTTATCACACATGTCCCTCCACATAATAATGATTGGAATTTGTTTTAGTTGTTATCTCAAAGATTAGTGATAGAGTCAAAGAAAATATATATAGTTTTAAAAATTTTATGTTAGAATTTGTTCAAATGTAATTCTCTTAATATTTATAAAAAAAATTATTAATTAATGAAAAGCACCGTAAATATTAAATTTTTTTTTTATGATATTGAGTTATTAAAATATGATGTATTATAAGCTTAAACCAATAATTGTTATAAAAAATTGACTTGAACTTAATTTTCTAGACTCATTCTTAATATTTAATCCAATATAAGAACTCTCAAACTAGCTCCTATAGCCAGGAACCAATAAAGATAATTTTTAATGGCCATGACAAAATAGTGAGTTAACTAACTTCTAACTCTCTTCAAATATTTTAGTCAAATACCACAAGTCAATCATAATTTATTTTTATGAAAAAGTTATGACGTAAGACAATTTACAATTTGGAGTAGATAAATTTTTAAGTTTTACAAAATAAGGAAAAAAATTGTATATTAATAAATGTAATTTACTACTATCATATACTAAATTAAAATTACGAAATTTTCAAAAAAAATGAAATATATTTATATTTTATCATAAATATAATTTTTGTAATTTTTTTTTTTTTTTACCAATTAAATTATGACATGTAATTTTTATTAAAAACTTAGGTGTTTGGGAAGTTTGGGACTTGGTTTTTTTTTTTTTTTTTTTCACAAAAAGACAAACTTTTTGCAAAAAAAAAAAAAATCCAAACAAAATATCACATCCAACCCCATAATCATTTCACTTTTTCTCTCACAAACATCACATCCAACCACAAAAAAGCTCAACTATCTTTCCAAACAGAAAAAAAAAAAAAAAAAAAAATCTCCAATAATATCCTACAATTAAAAAAACTACATAAAAACCACTTCCCAAATACTCACATTTTAGAATACAACCTTCTCTTATGTGTAACTCTGATAAAAATAAATAAAATTTAATTGATTATAAATCATTTTTACTACATATTTTAAATAAATTTTATATTATTATTTTAATTTTAAAACTAATTTTTAATTATTTATTATATCCGTGCATAATACAGGTAATATGCTAGTAATAAATGATATAGATAGAGACTATAAGGATAAACTCCCCTTCATACTTTATCTTCCATATTCATCTATACTTCTCTTGTGGGCCTTAATTCAGATTCATTTTGATGATCTAAACCGTCTATCTTATAAATTTTACAATAAAATGTTATTCACACAAAAAGTTAGATTTATTAGACAATTATAAACACATAAATAAATCACTTTTTGTTTTACAAAATGAATGGTTTAAGTTTACAATTCTATTTGTTATTCATTTTATAAAACAAAATATAATTTGTTCTTATGTTTATAAATATCTGATAAAATTAATTTTTTGCATGGATGATCTTTATTACGGAACCTACAAAGTAGATGGTTCGGATCATCAATGTGATTTCAAATTTGGGCTCACAAAAGGTGAATAAATGAGTATAGAGATGCTAATATGAAGGGTAACTTAACCCGAGACAATAAAACGATCATATCCAACTTCATCTAAGAGCATCTCTAACGGTGCATCAATTTTTTCACCAAATGTGAGTAAAAGCTTCCTTTGATATCAAGTGCTCCAACGGAGGGTTTTGGCTTTTCATCGGTCGACCGGGCAGACGACCGGGGTCAACCAGCCAGTGTAATTTTTTTTACAGATTTTTGCCTTGAGGTGGTCATCCGAGGAACAACTGGGAGGATATCCAGGGGGACATTCGGCAACAGCAATGAATAGTGATTTGATGAAAGAAATATTGGTCCTCAGTTTGATGAAAGAAAAGTGAAATCCTCAATTTGATATTTATTTGATGCAATTGTTGGAGTATAAAAATGACTTATTTTTCATCAAATTCAAATTTGATAAAAGGTTTGAGTAACCATTGGAGATGGTCTAAGGGAAAAGGTTTTGTATAATAATAATAGGATACCACGTGACACTACTTTCCACCAATCACAAATATATATATATATGTGTGTGTGTGTGTGTGTGTGTGTGCGCGCCTCGTATTATTCCCTCAAACACTCAATATAAATGTAGTAGATGTTAAATTCAATTACAATAGTAGAAGGTCTTACATGGCATATACCATATCTGTATACAAAAATTATTCCACCAAAGGAGGCTTTGAATCTCATACATGAAATTTCAGAAGAGCACTAGTTAGAGAGTTCAGATTTATTAAAATTGAAAATCTCAATTTTATAGTCAAGTTGATTTATTATTGGACTAATTTTAACTCATTTCGATAATTTAAATTGTTCATTTTATACAATTAATTGGGAAAATTATTAATGTAAAAAATAAAGTTGATCTTACAGTGACTGTCACACTATTAGATCATTTTAATCAATATAGTCTATATTTGTTATAATATATATACATTTGAATTGATCATATGATTACTTACATTTAATCAACTCAATTGTTTGCATGCATATTCTTCTTAACTTATCATATAAGATAGACAATTTAGATTATTAACATGAGTATAAATTAGTCTCACAATACACAAACTTCACCTGTAAAGTTTTGATCTCCAATTTTAATAAATCCAAACTCGTCCACTTTCTATCAATAATTTGTTAGTTATATAGATGAAAAATGATATTATCAATTCTTTTATATGAAAATATATACTTTATATCATTTATTTTTGTGTTTTTACACCTTGCACATCAATTTCGATACATTCAACTTTATTGAGAAAAAAAAAAAAAAGATCAATTAGAAATCTCAATTCAATTAGAAATCTCAATTAGTCAAAACTATAATACATTTGTATTTTTAAAAAATCTCAAGAAAATTCGGTGCAATTTATCCAAAGGAAAAATGAAAAACGGAATTCACACACCATTGAGTGCGGAAACCGTCGGCAAATTTGGTCATTTTAATTAATAATTTTTATTTATTTCCAAAAATATTAACCAACTAATGTATTAATATTAAAAACTCAATTATTACATTATTGACACAAAAAAAAAAAAAAACCCTCAAATTTAGAAGAGGGAGAGAATTATAATGAACCATGTCAATTTTTTTCTTTTGCTATGTCAAGTTATCTTTTCAATTATGCTTACGAAATTTCGGCTCATCATTTAAGAATTATAATACTGTTATATATTTTATTTATTATTTGATGTGATAGATTTATAATTATTTAATATGCAGTTGTGTTACATAATATAATAAATAAAATATGAAACAAAAATGTCATTAAGTGTAATTTTATTCTAAGAACTAAGGGTGTAACTGGTTAAGAGGTTGTTTAAACACAATTCGAGTTGTGCTGAAAGTTGTCCAAGCCCGATCCGAGTTAGACTAAAATTGCCTGAGTTGTCTTAATTACTAGAAGTGCTCATATATATATATATATATATATTGGGGTGTAGCTAAGTTAATTAATCTGTTACAATTAAACTCTATTTTTTTTTATTATAAAAATCATTAATAATATCAAAACAAATAATTTATATAATGTGAAAAAGATAATAATTGAAGAACTGAAATGCAGTTACAGTGTATTTAACAATTTTTGAGTGAAAAAAAGAAAAATGTGACGTTTTGTGTTGGGTGGTGTAACCATATAATCCTACATCCGATTGAGCTCACTCAAGTTACACCTCTACTGTGAACTAATAATCCCAAACACAATTGTTAGTTTCGGTAACTTTATTTTCTTAGAGAATATATTTTAAAAGAAGTAACCAGTGTGTTTGGTTTTAATTTTTTGAATTCAATTTTTTGAAAGTTGTGTTTTTTATTTTTCATATTTTTTTTGATTTTTAGTGAATATTTTTAAAATTTTAAACATTTTTTTACTTTTTTAGATGCACCTTACTTAGATGTATCTAAAAAGTAAAATATTTGTGAAAAATATTTCAAAAAATTAATAAATATACAAAAATATGGAAAATATATTAAATTTTCATATTTTTCTTTTGTATTTTTCATATTTAGTGAATTTTTTAAAGATTTTTTTATGAAAATTATACTTTTTAAGTGTATTTACGTTAAGCGTATCTAAAAATTAAAAAAAAATTCTTAAAGTATTAAAAATATTCAATAAAAATAAAAAAAATACAAAAAATATGAAAATAAAATTTTCTCAAAAGTATTTTTAGAAAACTCAAATCAGGAATTCTGGGGAAAAAAAAATCCGAAAGTTTCAATAATGTGTTGTAAACTATTCCAAACTGACTCTTCCTCACACAAGCAGCCTTGGCAAGTTGAGCATCAACCATCAAATTGGCACTCGCAAACTGAAAAACTATTTTGTAACAGGCTTTTTTTGGGTAAATTTCTAACTTTTTGGCTACTACTATATAATGTAAAAAAAAATTAGTATATTTGATATGATTTTTTAAATTTTTACGAAATGTTGTATAAAAAATAGAGAGAAAAAAAATCTTTAATTTTTTAATATAAGTTGTTAACTTCTTATTTTTTTAGTGACTTTTGACTTTAAAGTTAAAAAATGATATTGTCAAACAAGACCTAAATCAAACTTCTATAATTGGTTCACAATTGCATGAATTGTCCTATAATTCAAGTCTCGTTTAGAAACTAAATATTTTAATCAAAAAATTACTATAAATTATTAAATCACTCTTTATTTTCTACATATCTTTTTGTAAAAAGTTCAAAAAAATTACTAAAATAATTTATTTCCAAACAAGACCTCATTCTTGACCCCACAAAAACAGAAAAAATATATATATCATCAATTTTGCATTTGCATTTGTATTTGGAGTTCGTATCATTGCTTGCATGAAAATTATTAATTTGTTACTTATTTTTTTAAAAAAATGTTAAGAACATTATGAAAATAAAATTTTCCCATCAGATTACATAAGACAGTAAAAATTTGATAATACAAGACAATCTTAGAAAGAAAAAAAAAAAAAAAAAAACCACATTAATAAAAATGTCTTAGAATAGATTAATATTAAAACGACGCGGTCTACACGCCAACATGAATCCCAATAAAACAAACGACATAACTTTATTGTATATATATATATTTTTAAATAGGAAAAAAAAAATTTTGAGGTGTCATCACGGTACTGTAAGTCCTGACTCTAAAATAATCAGTTGCCAGTCAGAAATTAGGCCTCACCAAGTGAGGGATCCATCACCAAAGCACTAATAGAACGTGCCCGTTTTCTCCCCCGATTGAGATATTCTCCGTTTCACCCAAAAAAAAAGATTAATTAAATCATTAAAAATTTGAAGCGTGGACATATTCTCTTGAAAAAATTTCAAACACCCTCCCAAAAATCAACCCTAACTCAATGCTGAGAAATGCACTGTATTCTCCACTAGACAACCAACCTTGGTGGTTATTGTATATACTTGTACGCGTTTGTTTTGTTTGAGCTTGAATTCAATTTGACACGAAAAATAAAAAAAAAATTACAACATTAAAATTAGCAAGAAATTATATTCATTGCATCAATCTCAATATACAAGAGAGTCGCGAGCAAAATATGGCCCGACTAATTTTAACCATAAATGGAAACGCTACTTATGTCCTTCAAGAATTGACCTGCTCACCTGTGTAGAAGATCTAGAAGACCAGCCCCTTCTCACTCCCTATGGATTGGATAAATAAAGAGTACAATTTTTTTTTTCCTAGTTCACAAAAAAAAAAAAAAAATTTGCAGCTAACTGAAGGAGAGTTGTTGTCGAGGAGGTCAATAGGGAGATTAGGCTATCTCAAATCGGACGGCTATGACGACTGGGACGAATTAAAATCAACGGCTCCCAGATTCTCACTCAACTTAAAGATGCGGACAATTGCCGATGCCGCGTTATTCCCGGAAGTCACGTCTCGCTCATGGAGTCTCTTCAGCGACTCCACGATCGCAGTCCTCGAATCGTCTGGGCCACACTGAACCGCCTCGGATCGGTTCGTCTCAATTCTTCGCCGTTTCAATGGCCTCAATGCGTCAACGAAATCGGTCTCGCTGTCTCTTCCCAAGGAGGCCGGCGGCGGCGAACTGTTTTTCCGGCGAGAAGATACACAGTTGAGATCATCCTGTGACAAAAAATAAAAATAAAACACATCATCACGGTTTAGTTTAGCCTCAAAAGTTTCATCTAGATTCGTAGATATTTGAAGAAACGAGATCATTTTTGAAACTGACACGACTTATTTATGACAAAAATGAAAACTAAAACTAAATTAAAACAGAATGAATCGGATCTGTGCGTGTATGGAGAGAAAAATGAAATCGAGCAAGGTCACATAAAAAGGGATGAAATTCGTACGTCAGAGTGAAGATCTGCGGCATTTTTGTGCAATTGCTTTAGTGAAACAACTCCATCACCATTAATGGACCTGTTCGAGGACTCCTCACTGCTTGAGGAACTCTCAGCCGAAGGAGGAGGAGGAGGAGTCGATGACCACGGCACCACCTGATTATCTCCTTCCTCATCATCATCATCCTCCTTCTCATCATCTCCATACTCATCCTCTTCAGTATCAATTTCATTATAGTTATCTCCTTCGTTCTCTTCCTCCTCGACTCTGTTCTCCTTCACTTCGAAACAACTCTCACACACCGAAACAGTCCGACCGACTCTCGCACCAGAAGCATTCCACGGCGTCGGAGACTGACAAACGTGACACAGCAAACTCCTCGAATGCCGAGCGACGAGGAAATTGGCTGAGTGAACCTTGGCATCGCAGTCCCAGCATAAGCTCGCCTGGTCTGACTCGCAGTACATCCTCGCCGCCGACTTGCATAGCTCACAGCTCTTCATCTCCCTACGCTCTCTAAATCCACTTCTGAAACTCAGGAGGAGGAAGAGGAAAGAAAAAGGCCGAGAAAAGAAAGAGAGAGAAAATTTCGACAATAGCTTCGGAGAGAAAATTGTGGACTTTGTTGATAGAGCAAAGAGTCCGAGCCTAGAAAACGGTTTAAATAAGTGCCAGGTGTCGTCTTGTGAGGGAACAAGAGGTTCGGCTTGTGTAGCTGTTTCCTTTGTTCGATGCAAGATATTTTTTATTTTTTTTATTTTTTGATTTCGATTTAGGGCGATGACGTGTCGTCCTAGAGCGAGAGATGAAGATATGATTCGGTGACGTGGCATGATAATGTCACTTGGATAGGTTCAGATCATGTGATATGGAAAATGAGTGGGTGGTATGGTTTGACGTGGCTTATTGTGGGGCCTCCATAACTTCGGCCATAATCAGTCAGGATTGGGTTTCGCCGTCGAATTATTTAACCTTTAAATATTTTTATTTTCTATTTTTATTTGTGGCCAAATTTGTTTAGGATATATATATATATATAAAGTTTTTAATTTTGTGGCCTATATTTTAAGATATTTTTGTTTTTGTTTTTGTGGCCAAATCTATTTAAGATATTTTTGTTTTACTTTTTTTTTTTTTTTTTTTAGCCAAATCTATTTAGGATATCTTCATATTTTTATTTGTGGCCTAACCTATTTAAGGTATTTTTGAATAAATAATTTCTAAAAGCATTTCCAGCCAACCATTTAAAATAAGTCTTTTAATTGTTATAGCCAATTTCATCCCATTTTACATGATAGAACAGAATAGTTATTATAATAATAATTATTTTAACAAAACTCTTTCATGCTAATTATATTTGGGGAAATTCATTTGTGAATCTTAATAGATTGATTTATTGCCTAATAGGTACTATAATAATTAATGATATTTTTTTTATCAAATACTATTAAAAATAAAATCGTCATTAATTGTTAATTTTCAGTGACGATTTAAAAATTTTGTCACAAATAATATTATCAATTATAAGTTTTAACGACAGTTTAAAAATATCATCACAAAAAAGTCACTAATGTTCAACTTTTAATGAAAGTTTAAAAATTCGTCATAAAAAAAGTCATTAATTATAAGTTTTAGCGATAATTTATAAAATCTATGACCAAAAAAAAAAAACACTAATTGTTAATTTTTAGCAACATTTGTAAAAAAATCACAAAAAATTATTTTTAGTGATAATTTTATTAGGACTTATTTTCAATAGAACTTAATGAGAATTAAGTCCAACTATTAAGACTTATTGGTAATTTACCCTTATATTATTATGTGGGGAGTCTTTTGAAATATACATATAAAATAAAAGGTATCATTGGAGCATATGGATAAAAAAAAATGATTAAAGAATCATTATAAATTATCATATCATTTTTTTAATTTCTTTTATACATTTTTTTCAATTCCCAAACGAGCCCCAATAAAAATAAAGAGTATATTTTTTTTTAATACTTTTGGTTGTGAAAAATAAAAATTAGTGTTGGAGTTGCTCTATAAGAATATTTTCAACTAACTTTTAAAAAAATTTAAATAAGGTATATATTTAGCTAACCTTGACTTATGACCATTTTGAGAATTAACTATTTTAATTAATTTTTTAAATTAAAAAAATATATGTAAAAATAAAGAAAATAATATAACGATTTATAATAACATTTGATTTTTTTAATCTATTGACAACAAGACTTTAATTATGACCCTACAATAGACTATTTAAAAGTCAAGTTATAGATATTCTCTTTCAAATTTTCAACATTTGAAGAGTTTATGAGCAACTCCAATCTGGTTATTTTGGGGTGTTTTGGGAAGTTGGTAAAAAGTTGGCTTTTAACTTTTTACTAAGCTTTTTGACTTTTTTAAAAGTGATTTGGGAAGTTGGTAAAAAGCTGACTTTTTTACTTTTTGGTTTAATATTTTTTTAAAGTGTCACATCACTCTAAAATGACTAAAATATCCTTACTTTTTGATTTTTAAATTAATTAATCAAAATTTTCTACAGGGTAATTTGGTAAATTTAGGAGTGGCGTTTTTGGTCTTCCCAAATGGAAATTTGGGGCGTTTTTGGCAACTTAAATTTTTAGCAACACACCAAAAACGTTGACTTTTTGCCAACTTCCTAAAATGGCACTTTGTCTAACAAAAATAGTTCATCAACACACACAAATTCATTGTGCCTGATAACCTTCTTTTTTAAATTTTTTTTTTATTATTATTATTTATATCCTTCAACACTAAGTTTTATTTTAGAAGAAATTACATTTTAGTTGGACATTAAAAAAAAAAAATCTCATTTTTTATGAGTGCAAATCCCTGTGTTTGGTACAAGTCTTTTATTGTGTGCTAGACAAAAATAAAAATGAAGAGAATGAGAGAGGGAAAGTGAAGGTTCAAGAGGCTCATCATAATTAACACACCTATTAACTTCTTGCACTAAATTCTTACATTAAGACGAAAGTTAACTCATTGGAGATTAAAATATATGGCCATGTTAGAATACACATTTAAAAAAATTTGTCGTAATTAAATATTTTTCCGTCATAATTAAAAAAATAATAAGTCATTATTAAACAATACATAAGGTATAACATATAAATAAAAATATTTTCAATCATAATTAAAATAATAATCACAATCAGCTATAACTAACCTCATAATAAATCATAATTAAAACAACAATGAGCTATAACCAATTCATAATTAATACTATAATATGTCATAACTAAACGTTACAAATATCATAAATGAGACATAAAAGGAGCTGTGTTTCATAAAATTTCTTACTCTCACTCTCTGTCTAACTAGAAACATAATTGAATTAAAAAACTATTGTGAATGTTATTAGAATGTATTTTACAACTTCACTACAACCTATATTACAAGTACGTGAGAGATAAACAAGTGAATAACAAGATACAAAAAAATAAAAATAAAAATCACAAATTTTGTTGTGGGTGCCCAAAAACATTTTAATGTTTTATGAATATAAAACTTAAATTCTATCTTTTAAGTCAATCTCAAATCAAATCTAATCAATTCAAACTCATAAACAAACTTTAAAATGCCATTGAAGCTTGACTTGTTTGGATGAAGAGCTTATTTGTTTATAACCCTTAGCAGTCGAAAATTGTAAGACAATCTCTAACAATTTATTTGAATTGAGTGATTTTGTAAGAAAATTATGAAAAACGAAGAGAAATAGACATAGAACTCTTTCAGATGTTCAACATATAAATTAGGTGAGAAATGATGAAAAATGATAAAAAAGATAATTCTCTTATTTTGCCTATTTTATTTCTCACCAATGTTCTCAAAAAATTCACCGACGCCTTGGAACCAACAACGATAACCGGTGACTGAAAGCAACATGTGATGATGGTAAGGTAAAGAAATGTGGAATATCAGATAAGTTGTTGAACGAGTGATATGTGTTACATTTCAACAAATCATTATTTTGGTGAATTTCAACAAATAGACAAATAAGTTAATTTCAATAGATAGTTGTCCTTTTAGACATATTGTGTTTTATGGGGTCAAAGAGATTAGAGATTAGGCTTAATAGCGCAAAAGATTCAGAAATATTACTTTTTTTTTTACCTATTCAAACATGATAGTGAGAAAATATATTCATTTCATTTATTTTCTCACCCAAATGAAATATTTCATCTCTCAATCGGGTAGAAGAAAATTAGTGTCAATTTGGGTTGGGTTCAAATAGGCAGTCGTCAGACAACGGTGTGTAAATTAATGAATGGGCTTCTGTATGGGCCACACTCCAAGAACAAATGGGTGTCAACGTAGAGCCCAAGTGTACTTATATTCCATTAAATTTGGGTTGTTTGTAGCCCATTAATATTAATTTAAAAAGAGTTGTCAAATTTTGAGTTTGAGAGAAATGATGGTACAACATTGAAGGTTTATTTTATCCCCTTATGTGAAAAAGCTTGTTTTGTATTTTTGAATCCTTCGTGTCCAAATTAAAATGAAGCAATCTTTCATTATTTTAATGTAATAATGATATTTTAGTAATTGAAAGTATCTTCATAAAAGATTTGTTAAAAAGCAATGCTTATACACAAGCCGAAACCGCAACCGAAATCGAAATCGAAATCGAAATCGAATTAGGTTTCACTATTGATTGAAGTAATCATAATAAGTAGACTCCACACTTGTAAGCTAAATTTTGATGCCTTGCCAATCAATTAAATTTTGATCTAATGTAGTGTTTAGTTTATTGGAAGGAAATAAAATGAAATAATCACTTTTTAACATAATTGTACGGGAGAGAAATATTCATTGCCTTCCGTAAGCCTTGCTACCAAGCTCGTTTTGCACTGAATGAACTCTGACTAATTGTAAACAAAATAAAGATGAGCTACCCGGCGGGTGGTGTGCTGAAAAACCCTTCCAACGGTCAAGTTAGTTCCCTTGAGGAAAAAAAAGGAATAGAGAGGAAAACAGAGACAGAAAGAGAGACAGAGGGGAGAATGTGGCTAAAGTTTGCTTCCCCTTCTCAGAGTTTGGTCGCGCCCTTTATCTAGGTTGGCCTTTTGATCCAAGATTGTGAGCGCACTAGTTCTATCATCCTTTGTTGGACGCATGGCTGTGATGTCCTTTCCTTTCCTTTCCTTCCACATGTGCGCATCAATACTGCCAAATAGCATTGGCCAAACCGCCAAATGTTATTGACGTGTACTCAGAGCGGATTCCTCTTTTTATGCCATTGGACCACGTAGAGCACCCCAACCGAGTAATCACTTATGTCATCCTCAAAGTGCTAGCTTCAGGACAACCTTGTTCCAAGCTGGGTTGGTAGATTTCTCGGCTAACTTCGAGGCTTGGTCAATCCCACGAGGGCATTTTGCTCTTAGACCGGTCGACCCCTTTCATGACTTTACAGTTATTAGCTCGTCCCTAGACCACGGCCCATCTTCAATCAACTTGGTCCTCGCTTGCGGCCCAAACCTCTGGCCTAGCTCGGTCCTTTGTAAGATGTAGGTCTTGCTCTTCGGTCCGTATCCACAGCCCAAGCCTGGCCTAACTCAGCACAACAACGAGGCCTGTGGTTTTGCTCAGCCCAACACTATGGTGTAACAAGCCCGCGGGGGACCTCGCTACAGCTCGGATTCGATTTTCATCATGGTTCTTATTCTTGAACCAAAGAGTCCAAATCCGGCAAATCGTTTTGAGAAAACAGATTTTTTTTTTAAAGAAGTGCCAAACATGGACTGCTTTGCCAGATACAGAGTCACCACCCAAATATTTTATTTTTGGAAAATTTAGGAAACCCTGACTCGTTTGCCTAAGGCCACGTGTCCGTCATCACCAAAGTTGCCTCGGCTCGAGAACTTGGGTACGATTGGAGAAGGTCACTTCGTGATCACCCTCGCTCGCCCGATCAAAGATCGGCCTCTACTAACCATGATATTTATTTTTGAAAACATTGTGTGTTGTTATTCCGGTTATTAGCCTAGGTTACTATGTGATGCGTACAACATACAAGTATAGACTGAGTCGTCTGAATTGGAACAAAACACTTCATGTTTGTTTGTGAAAATGGTTTGCTACTCGCAAGTAGGCTTAAAATGCGGATTTTGCCACCCTTGGGTGGGCTTAGAAAACATGATTTTGCCACTGTCTAGTGGGCTTAAAACAAACATTTGATGAATTGTTTCAATCCAAATAACCCAACCTCCACCCACAGGCATCCAAACAGGTATATCACATAAGCAGTTAGCCTCATAGTAAGCATGCTATTCATGACAGTCACTCACACGCATGCAAGGATGCTAAAGCATAAAACTCACCGAGTACTCCAAGCCAAAACAGAAACCGATTAGAAATCTATGCATGATCCTAAATATACATAAATGTCTAATGCAACTACAGCAGGCTCGGCTATCCTAAACATGGCATATGGAATGCTACAGCTAACAAATATTAAACTTAGAATTGAAGTACAATGCAGTGAGGTATGATGCGCCGAGCCCGGTGCATGCAAAACAGATGAATAAATGCAAACATGCTATCATACTGTATGCTAATTGAAACATGCCCTAATCTAACTATCATAAGCTGGTAAATAAAAGGGAAGAAAGATGTGGGGTTGGAAGACATACATCACACTCACGCACACTTATTACAACATTGCCCTCGCGCGGAGGGTCCAAATAAATAGTACAGTCCAAATAATACGGTCCAAATATGTTAACGAATTAACTAAGAAAAGAATAAACTGGCATGCAAGCTAGGGACTGTCTTGACTCTTCTTCAGATGATGAATGATGCATGCCCGGGTTGCCTTCGCGCGGAAATCCATTGTGATACCCCAATTAGCCTCTGTTTTGCAATGGTTTTTGGAAAGCGCGCCAAGCCTCGGAAGACTGCTGATTCTTGATTTGCTGTAACAGAGAGCAGGAAAGGGGCATGGCAATGTATTTTCACAAATGTATGCATGCTTCGATCCTCGTGCCACCAATCACGCATCTTGATGCATGATGGCCGAGGAATCGAATTGCACAGCTCAATATAGGATGAATGCACATGAAAACTCAACTAAAACCTAACTCCATCATGGATAATCCGGAGTATCGGTGACTGGGAATTGAGACACGTTCCGTCACTCGGAGTACAAAACGCCCCTCGTTTCCCATGCTCGGGCTAACCCCTATTCTGAACATAATGCAATATGCATGACATGCATGAAATGCAACTAAGATACAACCTAACATGCAATATGCTATGAAATGGCATACACGATGCACAAAGTAACATGGCATACACAATGCACTAACATACAACCTAACATACACAATGCTATGGAATGAAATGGCATACACAATGCAATATGGACTTACACTAACACAAGTGGACCTCAACCACACTCACATAAGAGGCCATTAGATGAAAATGAGACACTCGAAATGCGTGCACACGTGCACGCAAACCGAGGACTGACCCTAAGGCACGAAATGCCACTCTAACAAGACATGGCAAAACATGGAATATGGCATACTAGCATGCAATTTTCAGAGGCAATAAATGATGCAAAACAGCCCCGAAAGATGGCAAAATGACACCCGATGCATGGAATAGGTCCCGAAACATGAAATTAGGCATACCGAATGACCTATAACTATGCAATGCATGCATTATTTGAAAATGGAATGTGAAGACAGAATCAAGACAGCCCAAAAATAAGCATATTCACAGTTCTAAGCAAGGCCAAACAGCGAACGCAAATGGAGCTAAACTAGCATGCAAAAACAGCCCCGAAAGCAAGATAATGAAGCAAGTGGCAGCTGCTGACCCTAAACAGAGAAGGGCCCTTCTACAATGTTGAAGAGGGGCCAAAAATATGATGTTTTACAGTTTACCACAAACCACAAAAACAGACACAAGTATGGAAAAACTCTCATGCAAAAAGTGGGCCTAAAGGAGGACAAAGAAGCAAGTGATGCATGCTGGCCCCAAAAAGATGAAGGTCCTTCAACAAAGTTGAAGAGGGACCTAAAATATGACTTTTTACAGTTTATGATTAGAGCCAAAACAGTGTATAAGTATGCTCAAAACACTATGCAAGATAAGACCAAAAAAGAGGGCTATAACACAAAGTATAAAAAGCATGCCTCAAATAGTAAAAGACCCTTAATGAAACATGAACAAGGGGTCAAAATAAGGCCATTTTTAGTTCGGACCAAAGTCCAAAAACATAAGCATAAGAGGCTAACAAATCATGCAAAAATGGGGGCAAAAGAGGGATACAAAGGCAAGTGACAAAAGGGGACCCCAAACAGTGATGAGCCCTTCAACTAGGGGTGGGCGCGGGTCGGTTGCGGCCATGGAACTTCCAATCCGCCATCCGTCCGCCAGATTGGCGGATTAAAGTAAATCAATCCGCATCCGTCCGCCAATCCGGCGGATGTGGATTGAGTGGATTGGCGGTTTGGCAGATGGATGTGAATCGGTTTGGCAGTTTAAAACATATTACAATCACAGCATGATTCATCCACATAAAGTATTACAATCCATGATTCTTAAAATATAATAATAATTCAAACCATCAAAATCATGAACAGAGCAGTAGTAGAGATTGTATGTCTCTATATTGTTATATCTACATATGTTTTTGAAAACAAAAACTAACCAGCATATATCATATTTTCTATTTATTATTTTTAGAGCTAGATTTAAAAACCAAAAAATATTGATAAATAATATGTTTATTTTTTTCAATTCAAAAAATATATTCAAGTTGAAAACTTTTTTTCAACAGAACATTTAAACTCTTTTTCAATTGAAAACACAAACATAATATTTAAACAAATTGAAAATACAAAGTCTTATAAATTACTAAGGTGCTCGCAATTTGGCGATTTGGCGGTTCGGTTGTGGCCAAAGAAATCTCAAATCCACCATTCGTTCGCCAAATTGGCGGATTGGAGAAAATCAATCCGCAACCGTCCGCTCGTCATCACGCATCCGTCCAAAATGCGGCGGATCGGTTCGGTTCGGTCGGTTTTGGCAGATTGGTATATCCGCTGCTCACCCCTACCTTCAACAATGTTGAATAAGGGCTCAAAATAAGCTACTTCACAGTTTACAACATGCCTCAAATCAGTTCATACATAAGCCAAAAACAATGTGCAAGAAAATGGCATATTAAGGAGATAATGAAGCAAGTGCAACAAAGAGGTCTCAAACAGTGAGAGACCCTCAATCAAACATGGAAAATGACTCAAAATAAGCCTGTCTCTAGTTAGGGTCGGAGCCCAAATATGCAAGCACAAAGAGTTAAGATATTGAACAAGATAAGGCCAAAAAGAGGAGAAATGAACTTACCCTTGTAGCCTAGTCTTTGACAGCTCCTTGGCACAAGAAATGGTGCTTCCTAAGCTCTGGAAAGCTGCTCCAAGTGGCTGAAATGGAGGTGGTGGTGTGGTGCTAGATGATGGTGAAGAAATGGTGTATGGTTTAGAAGGTTTTGAGGCTTGGAAGTGTAGAGGGAGAGAGATACAATATGGGAGCTCAAAGGTATTTTTTCCAACCCCTAAACCAGAGCTGGAGGCTGGTTTATATAGGCAAGAGAGGGGAAGAAACAGGGGGAAAAATGGGGGGAAAATGAATTCAAGTTTTCCCCCCCAAAAAACGCCCCCCGGATACAAAATCTAGGGGAAAAAAGGATGCATATTTGGACTGTACCTGCTGCAAGGATTCTGGCCGGCTTGTTATTGGGCTTGAAGGTGGCCGGCCGGCCCTCCCCATGGCCGGCCGGCCAAGGGTCAAAAAGGCCAAGTGAAATTAGTGGCCGTCCACCACAAATTGGTGGCCTCCCATGTGTTCTCAACACAACCCTGTGGTCAAAAATTGGAAACAATGAACTAGGAGAAAGAATAACCCACTTTTCAAAGGGGTTCAAAAGCAATTACTAGTTGGCCACCAAATATTGGTGGCCTCCCAGATGTGTACATCACAAATATGGAGTTTAGGGTGCAAGAAAATGGCTCAAGGGTGGTCAACATTGGCTTCCAAGCGAGAAAAAAAGGGGCAACGGAGGGCGATGAAGGAATATAACTGGTTGCTGAAACATTTACTGGCCTCCCACCCTTCTACGACCTTCCTGGTGATGAAACAGAGGTCCCTGCCAAAAATGAACCAAAACCGATGCAAAATGAAGGTTTGGGGGCAGCACTGACAGGGCCCAAACCAGTTAGGCCGGAGTGGTGTTCGACCACGAAGTTGGTCTCTCGGACCACAGTGTCCCTCAAAAGGGAGTAAATAAGATGTATGCCAAAAACCGGAGCAAACGGAGGTGGTTAGGCGGTCTCGAACCGAGGCACTCGGCCTGACAGCTCCCAAAACCGGGAACCGGGCTCCGAAATGGGCAAAATGGCCTACGACCACGAAACGTAGCCTACGGCCACTGAGAGATGGTCTACGAGACCTCTCCCTCCCTTTGGTAAGAGAAAACGGAGAAAACAGAGCCTGGTTCGCAAACCGAAGCAAGGCACAAAAGAGTCCGGAAGTCCGGGGGCAAGGTTCGCAGCCGAGACTTTGGAACCTCTGAACGAGCACGATATGCAATATCACCAAGCGCTCAATCAGTGACGTCTGAGTCTTAAGGTCGGTCAAAAATGGGGTGTCTACATATGGCCTGCTTTGGTTTAACTCGGCCCATTTGTTTGGCAAAAATTCTTTCAGTATTTGCTATGAGTTTTTTTTAATTGTTTGGGAAAATACAAATCAGTGTATTTGGTTTGAGTTTTCTGAATTAAGTTTTTTGAAAAATATTCGTATTTTTTTGTTTTTAGTGAATATTTTTAAAATTTTAAATATTTTTTTTTTACTTTTTTAGATGCACCTGACTTAGATGTATCTAAAAAGTAAAAAAATTTTGAAAAAATATTTTAAAAAATTAATAATTACATAAAAATACAAAAAATGTACTGAATTCTTGTATTTTTTTTTTTGTATTTTTGGTATTTAGTGAATTTTTAAAAAAACATTTACAATTTTTTTACTTTTTAGGTGTATTTAAGTTACGTGTGTCTAAAAAGTAAAAAAATTGCTTAAAATATTAAAAAAATTTAGTAAAAAAAAAAAAAATGAAAAATAAGAAAGTAGAATTTTCTGAAAACTGTTTTTGAAAAAATGGAACCAAGCAAGCTGTGTAAACACCTATGCACCCACTTAGAAGAATTGTTTAATCTTTTCAAACTAGTATAAAGATTTTTGAACTTTTTTTTGTTGGTACATGCCGAGCACATTTTAAAACTCTTTAGTTTATTGACTTTTTATCAAAAAGATAATATCCCAAACATGGCATGAGTTGCATAATTTTTATTTTATTTTATTTTTAATTGCTATTAATGTTTGTCCTAAGTATTATATAACAAATAGATATATAATAATTCAATTAGTAAAATTAAAACAAATGAATTTTTTTAAATAAAAAAAAATTATACTTTTGGTTAAGTGTAATTACATTATCAATGAAATTCGTAATTATAATTCATTGTATCACTGTTTGTCAAATGATATAATAAACTTATCTTTTTTTGTCTTTCTTCCTCTCGCCCACTCATCTTCTATCTCTCTTTATTTTTAAGGTGATGTGGCAAAAAAATTGAAATGAAATATTTAAATTTTTATATTTATTTCAGTAAGTACATTAGAAAATATATTCTCGTATTAGTAAAAATTAGTTTATCAAATGATAGAGTGTCGATAAATTTAAGTTGACTGTAAAATGTAAGGGCATTTTAATTTTTTTTTAAAATTTAACTTTATTTTTAAGTCATATTAAATTTATATTAATCAACACAAATTAAAGAGTCACTTAACCAATTTGTTTATGTAAATATTTTTTAAATTGGTAAACACACATCACTAGTAATTTTTTTCCATAATAAAATGTGCATATTTATGCATATTTAATAGCTTTGAAAAAATAGATTAAATGTAATATATTTTTTTTATAGTGTTGTAATTATGGCCGTAACTTCACTTTAATATAGACAACTGTAGATGTTTTTATAATAATAGAATTAAACAAAAATCAATTCAAACAAAATTAAACATATATTTGTTTATGTAAATATTTTTTGAATTGATATTTTTAAACAAAATCAACTGCAAATAAAAATATTAAAGAAAAAATTATTAGGTGATTTTGAAGTAATGCTCTACACCAATTGTCAATTAACACATATTATGATGTTTCAAAATATTAAAAGTAAAAAATAAAAAAAAGAGTAGTGATATACAAATATAAAATCAATATAAAAAAGATAGTAATAATGATTTGGTTGGATTTTGATCTATGACTTTATAATAAAGAGTTCATTGACATGTTTTTTTATTATACAAATGACACTATCACATCATTTTAGGGTAAAATTTTGCATACAAATTCTAGTGAAACAATATTTTTCAAGAAAAAAAAAATGGTTTACCATCGTACTTACAATGCATATCTTTAGCTCCATTTGCTGAATTCATATGTCAAAAAGGGCTTCGGTAGAGTGATCCATTATCACCATTCTTGTTCAACATGGTTGCTGAAGGATTAAACTTGCTAATTAGAAGTGCAATGAAGTTGGGACATATAAAAGGTGCATGGGTGGGCCATAATGAGTTGAAGTTCTCTCATTCGTAATTTGCAGATGATACTATTATTTTTTGTGAGGCTAACAGGGTGGAATTGGTGAACGTTAAGAGAATCTTAAGATCTTTTAAGGTAATGTCTGGTTTAAAAATCAACTTCCCTAAGAGTGTAGTGTGTGGGGTTGGAGTGAGTGATGAAGTAATCAATGATTTTGCCTCAATTCTTAATTGCCATAGCCAAAAACTCCCCATTAATTATTTGGGCATACCTCTTGGAGCAAATCCAAAAAGGAAGAGTACTTGGCAACCACTGATTGAGAAAGCAAAGAAGAAATTGGTTCCATGGAAAAGGAAAATGCTCTCCTTTGCTGGTAGATTAACACTAATTAAGTTAGATGTTTCTAGTTTACTATCCTACTTTTTATCAATTTTTAAACTACCTATGGGTCTGGCTAAGCAGATTGACAAGCTTTAGGCAGCATTTTTGTAGGATGATACTGAAACTAAGAAGAAAGTTCACATGGTAAATTGGAAGGAGACATTAGTAAAGAAAGATCAAAGGGGTTTGGGGGTTAGAAACCTGAGAGAAGTCAATGATTGTCTTTTACTCAAATGGTGGTGGAGGTTTGGGAAACAAGATAGAGCTCTTGGGAAACAAATTGTGTGTTGTAAGTATGGTATGGTTGGGGGTAGTTAGGTTCCAAATATTCCAAATCATGTTTCAATGTCCAGAATTTGATATGATGTTCTTCAACTTACTGCACACAAACCTGCTCTGGTTGAGTTTTGCTTATCAAATCTTAAATTAGTAATAGGAAATGAGGGAAGAATTCAGTTTTGGAATGATAAGTGAACAATCTATGTTTGAAGGAGGAGTTCCCTAGATTATAAAGCTTATTAGAGGAGAAAAAAATTACTGTAACGCCCCCGAAAATATAACCATAAGTTCAACCAAAATATATATAAATAATTGCACGAATCAGAGTGTAATGTTCTTTCCTTTCATAATATTAATAGTACAAAAGAGTTTAGCATAAATAAATGCCCTATAGACTTACACATTTTCAAGTCTTGGCTTGGTTACAACAAAAAAGAGACTAGTTCATACAATTAAAGCCCTCGGCTGTAAAGGAATAAAACAAAACAAAGAAGTTCTTACTCTCAAAAGTTCCTCCAAGCTATTGCCTTGACGGAGGTATATCACCAACACCTGAAAATATTTTTCCCAAATAGGGTGAGCCATAGTCCAGTAGGAATCATCTAACACTATATATGAGGTT
Organism: Camellia lanceoleosa; assembly: GCA_025200525.1. Classification (NCBI taxonomy): domain Eukaryota; kingdom Viridiplantae; phylum Streptophyta; class Magnoliopsida; order Ericales; family Theaceae; genus Camellia; species Camellia lanceoleosa. The sequence continues at coordinate 79,175,702 of CM045762.1, read as the reverse complement.
TAGCAAAGATATAAGTGTAATATGCATAAACAATGCCTGCGACAAAACATTCACATTTTTATAAGAATCATAATGTACCAGATTCAACCTTAATCCATTTCCTTTCAATTCATTTCAAGTTCATTTAATTTTCTCAACTCATGAATCAATCCATTATCTTTCAACAATCCAACTGAGACTACAACTCAATGGTTTTCCAATCATACAATTAATACATAAACACTTCAATCTGCCATTTTACGGATATTTTATCCGCAGGATCGGTATCTATGTATAATTTCGGGACTTTCACCCAGGACACTCCAGCCAACTTAATTTCAATGGGATCCATCCCCTTTCTCCTCCCAAACAATGGAGTACATCTCATTTCTCCTCCCAAACAATCATACATATACAATGTATTTAAATACATAATCATACATGGAGTATATCACATTTCTTCTCCCAAACAATCATACATATACAATGTATTTAAAATATGATCATATTCAATTGCAACCAATAATGGATTAGTTTCAATTCACCTAATCCTTATGCAATTTCTACAACAATCATAGCCATCCTCCACTGATAACCCAATACAGTTATTTTTAAATAGATATTTGATCTCATAACAGATAGTTTATTCAAAATTTTGCCAAGGTGTGAGATAATAATCATCCAATTTCACATTTTCAATGTCAATTTCAATTATTTGTACAAAATAACAATTTGATCCAATTAGGGCAAAATTTCCCCATTTTCTAAACATCAACCCAAGTTTCAAAATTAACAATTTTGACACAATATAATTTCATTTTCAAACCCCATGTCCATTTATTTCACATTCACCAAAAACCCATCTTTCCATTTCACACCCAAACCCTGGGTTTGTTCAAATTAACCCAAAATCTCACCATTGTTACACAATGACAAATAACTAAGCAAAAAGTCATATGGAAGTGTAGAAAATCCTTATCTCAAGAAGAGAAAACGAGCCAAGCAAGGGTGGAACTCCAAAGATGCACAAGCCCAGCTTTGTTCGGATCAAAGCGAAGATCTAGAGACACTCTACCTTTTTCTCAAAAACACTAGGGTAGAGAACCCAAAGGATCTAGATCAAAATGTAGAGAGAGAGAGAGAGAGAAAGTTTTAGAGAAAGAGTGTGAAGATCTAGGTTTAGGAATGTTTTAGAGAGAAAGAAGAATGAAAAAGTGATATAGAATGTCATTTTTGCGATCTGATATATGCACAGTCTGCTTGAGTGGAAGAGTTGACGCTCGAGCGTCAAACATAATAAGTTATTCCACTCGAGCGCAGAATACACACATCCAGTAGTTTTGCAGACAACAAACCAACACTCGAGCGCAAAAAGGACAGCTCAAGCGCCCATCCGCTTGAGCGTAGGAAACGCTGCTTGAGCGTAGAAATCACCCTCCCAGTAAATTTGCAGACCTGTAAGGTACTGGGAGTTTACAAATCCCGCTCGAGCTCAAGAATGGTTACTTGAGCGGAGGAGGAAAAACCGAGAAGCTCGCTTAAGCGCAAGAATACCTGTTTGAGCAAAGGAGCCAAAATCTAGGCAACAAAGGTTTCAAAAAACAAGCAACCAATCTATTCCACATACACAACTACCCAATAACCAAAATAAATGGAAGACAAAGAAAACAAGACATGAATGACCATCCAAAACCATACAAACCCGAGTCCGGAACATCACTAATGACGGGTCAAAACCGAAATCCCTATAACCTTTCCCCCTTAAGGAATTTCATCCCTGAAATTTCAAATTAAGTGCAAAATCATTATTAAACCATTCACAGCAACGTTATTCCAACAAGTTCAATACCATGACCCACTCTCCGGTCATCAATTCTCATCAACTCGGTACACGAGTCCCGTATTGAAAGTGCAACTCACAATTTTTCAAATTACAATGTTTAGATCAAGATCCATGTTTTCAAAATTTACACAACATACATGATACTTCCAAAAGTGATACAAGACGTCATATTTCATATTCTCAAAACATATGCAATGCTTCTATTGAATCCATGTTTCCAAAACACCCCACAACATATACAATGTTCTTATGTTTTAAAACATATACAATGCTTTTACATTTCATTAGCATAATCAAAATCTTAATACACATTCAAGCATTAACAAATAAGTCCGGATATTTCTCTCGAACTTCCAATTCACGTTTCCAAGTCGCTTCCTCAACCCCATGATGTTTCCACAATACCTTTACCAAGGGAATTGTCTTACCTCGCAAGACTTGGTCCAGTCTATTCAAGACTCTCACCGGTTTCTGCTCATACGAGGCATCTTAGTCTACCTCTAAGTCGGTCCAATCCAATACGTGTGATGGATCTAGCTCATACTTCCGAAGCATACTAACATGAAACACATCATGAACTCCGGAAATTTGTGGCGGTAACGCCAAACAGTAAGCTACCTCTAAGATCCGCTCAAGGATCTAAAAAGGCCCAATGAACTGAGGGGACAACTTCTCACTTTTTCCAAATCTCATCAAACCCCGCCTAGGTGATATCTTCAAGAATACATGGTCTTCTACCTCAAAAAACAAGGGTCTCTTCCTTCGGTTGGCATAGCTTTTCTGACGACTCTGAGCTGTAACTAATCTCTTACAGATAAGTGCCACTTTCTCTGTCATCTCTCGAACCAACTCTAGGCCCAACAGAGGTGTATCACCCACCTCGGCCCAATACACTAGAGATTTACACGGTCGGCCATACAAGGCCTCAAATGGTGCCATGCCAATACTCGATTGGAAACTGTTATTATAGGCAAACTCCACTAAGGGCAAGTGCCTCTCTCACGACCCCTTGAAGTCAAAGACATAACCTTGAAGCATATCCTCAAGGATTTGAATAGTATGCTCGGACTTCCCGTCAGTCTAAGAGTGATACGCTGTGCTAAAAGTCAGTCTAGTGTCCAACGCACTCTGCAAACTCTACCACAACCGAGCTGTGAAACGCGGATCTCTATCCGAAATAATCGTCACAGGAACTCCGTACAACCTCACTATGTCCATAATATACAGGTCGGCGAGATAATCTACCAAATCATTCACACGCATAAGTACAAAATACGTAGACTTGGTTAACCGGCCAACTACTACCCAAATGAGATCACTACCCCATTGAGTCCTCGGAAGGCCCACAACAAAATCCATCGTGACATGTTCCTACTTCTACTCAGCTATAGGCAAGGGTTGCAACAAACCCGCTGGTCTTTGATGCTCAGCCTTCACTTGCTGACAAGTAAGGCATTTCTTTACAAACACACTACATCCTTCTTCATACCTCTCCACCAAAATTGGCGACTAAGGCCATGATACATTTTTGTGCCTCTCGGATGCACCACAAGGTGTGAGTGGTGAAACTCTCGGAGTACTTCCTCTCGGTAAGACTCTGACATAAACAAGTGGTCACGGTATCTCACACTCTGGTCGGGATATACACTTAAGACCCTCTCTACTTTCCCACTAGAGATATTCTCTCGGAGGGTTTTTACCTTAAGATCACCCCTCTATGCTTCCAACACTCGGTTCACAAGTGTAGGTTGGACAATTACTGTGAACAAAGCCGCATATTCATCGGACTCGCCAAGATGCAAGTTAAACTCCCTAAGAGCACCCAATATCTCCTATTCTCGGATGGTAATACAAGCTATGCTGCTAATAGATTTCTTACTCAATGCATCGGCCATGATATTGGCCTTCGAGATGATAATGCAGCTTGAAGTCATAATCCTCTATGAACTCCATCCACCTTCTCTGCCTCAAATTCAAATCCTCAGACTCTTATGATCAAAAGACACCTCAAATCTCTCACTATGCAGATACTGCCTCCAAATCTTTAAGGCAAAAACCACCGCTGCTAACTCTAGGTCATGAGCAGGGTAGTTCCTCTCAAGTGTTTTCAACTGCAGTGAGCCATAGGTTGCTACATTCCCCTCTTGCATCCAAACATAATCCAAACTTTCCCGTGAAGCGTCACAATAAACTGAATAACCCAAACCTTTCTCAGGAATAATCAAGACTGGAGCAGTGATAAGTCTAACCTTAAGCTCTTGGAATGACTTCTCACATGTCTCATTCCACAGAAAGTTAACCCTCTTCCTCGTCAGTCTAGTTAATGATAAAGCTAATCTAGAGAAATCCTTCACAAATCTCCGATAATACCGAGCCAACCCCAGGAAACTACGGATCTCAAAAGCATTCTTAGGTTGTGCCCAATCTTGCACTGCCTCTATCTTGGATGAATCGACAGTCACCCATTTTTCGGATATCACATGGCCTAAGAACTTAACCTTTTTCAGCTAGAATTCACACTTTCCAAACTTAGCATACAGTTTGTGGGCTCTAAATGATTCAAGTACTACTCGCAAATGTTTCTCGTGTTCCTCCTCAGAGGGTGAATAAAATAAGATGTCGTCCACAAAGATGACCACAAAATGATCTAGGAACTCATGAAAGATCTGATTCATCAAATCCATAAACACCATTAGAGCATTGGTTAGCCCAAAAGGCATCACTAGAAACTCGTAATGGCCATATCGCGTACGGAATGCCGTTTTCAAGATATCCTCCCCTTACCCTCAACTGATGATAACCCGATCTCAGATCTATCTTAGAGAAGCAACAAGACCCCTTTCAACTGATCAAACAGATCGTCTATACGAGGCATCGGGTACTTGTTCTTAACAGTTACCCGGTTCAACTTTTAGTAATTTATACAAAAAATAAAAAACAAAAAACAAAAAAAATTGGAATTTTTTTTAGTTCTTTAGTGAACTTCTTTTTTTTTTTCAAATTTGTTCATAGACATTATTACATTATAGATGCATCTAGATTAGATGCAGCTAAAAAAATAAAAACAAATTTAACTAAAAAAAGAGAAAAAATTCACTAAAGATGGAAAAAAAAAATGATAGTAAATTTTTCATTTCAAAATTGACAATACAGGTGTTTGAGTTAGTATATTTTCATTTTTTTCGTCTTTAGTAAATTTTTTTCTTTTTTTAGTTAAATTTGTTCCTTTTTTTTTTAGCTGCATCTAATCTAGATGCATCTATAATGTAATAATATTTATGAATAAATTTGAAAAAAAAAGTTCACTAAAGACTAAAAAAAAAAGTTCTAATTTTTTTGTTTTCTATTTTTTATTTTTTGCATCTTTAGTGAATTTTTTCCATTACACATAGAGCTGATGTGTTAGCGATGTGGAAAATTCTATTAGTTTTTTAGATGAAAGTTAGTTTAGAAATAAAGTGGGAAGGATTGCAAATATGAAGAGCCAAAGTGGGATGGATTGCAAACATAAAGGGTCAAAATAAAAAAAACTAAACTTAAAGGGCCAAAGTGGGAAGGATTGCAAATATGAAGGGCCAAAGTAAGAAAAATTAAACTTAAAAGACTAAAGTAGAAAATGGGTGAAACTTTAGGGGGGGGGGCAAAGTGTAATTTACCCTTCTTAATTTTATAGAATTAGTTTACTAACTTTCTATTTTATTAGTATTTCACAATGTATAATAAAATGATTTCTAATTATCTTACATTTTAAATAATAGCATCAATTTTATTGAATTGATTTTATTAATACAATAGGTACATGTCACTTTTTATTTTAAAAATCAAATGGTATGTATACCTTTTTATAAGTAGTGTTAGAAAACTTAAAATTTCACCTCTAAATTTATCTATAATAACGTGGCAGGAATTAAGTCTTAATTGATTGATTTTTAAGCAAATCAACTAATATGTAACATTTAACGTTATTCCCGTTTGGGGAGTGGCTAAATTAGTCAATTAGCCAAAAGGTTACCTTTTTAGTCAAAAAGCCAAAAACCCATACCAAAAAGTCAAAGATTCCCTTTTCTCTCTACTTTTTGCACATCTTTTCGTAATTAGCCAAAAAGTCATCCCAAACATACAAGTTTTTTTTACTAACTTTTTTAGCCAATTAGCCAAAAAGTTACTAAATTAGCCTGTTCCCAAACGAGGCCTAAGTGTAAATTTAAGAATCATTTTTAATGACCGCAAATATTTTTCACTTTTTATTTATTAGTTATGTCGATCAATAAAATAGCTTAAAATAATAGTTTAACTGATTGTATAGTGAAATCTAGTCAATAGTTCCAAACTTCTAAAAATTCGGAAAACTATTTGTCTGATTTATTTAGTTTTCTCATAAATATTTATTTCACAATGACTATATAAGAAATTATGTTCAAATCAAAATCAACTCAATATTTTTTTTTATACATATGTTTTGGCTCCTCTTGTACAAAATATCTGATTATTTCTGCCTCTATTATTCATTATCATGACTAGCCACCACATCCGTCACCTCGCATTTTCTATTACCACTGTCACTGGCCCCCTTTAACCACCGTATCCCATCAGCTTCTATGAACTATTTCCTCTCCAAAAGAAGGCAGTGTTTTGGCAACTAGGTTTTTAGATTTTTTTTTGATTTTTTCGTTACAAGATAAATGTTTTATAGAAATCAAAAAAATTAATTTAAACAAAATATCACATCAAACTCCATAATTATTTTACTTTTTCTCTTACAAACATCACATCTAACTACAAAAAATTCAACTATCTTCCCAAACATAAAATTTTTTTTCTCTAATAATATCTTACAATTAAAAATTTACAAAAAAATCCACTTCCCAAACCCCCCACAATGTCTGATTGACAGTAGTTACCTTCAATCGCCACTTTCCATCAACAATCACCCAACGCTAGAAATGACCTGGTCCATCTCCTTTGGCAATGGATAACCATCCCCAAATCATCAAAACCACCTTCAATCAACATCTCTTCTTAACAACTACCTTAGGCTAAATCCTTTGACATGTTGTCAAGGTAAATTTTAAAAGGGGATGGTTTCTGTCCAGTCCAGGAGCGGATTGGACCGTGTTGTTAGGTTTGTGGGAGTTTCGTTTTGATAATCTGAATCGTTTAATGTGTAGAACTCGTTGAGTACTATGTATTTGTAAAAAATCACGTTGATCGGATATCGATAGCTATATAATCAAATCAGTTTCGTATTAAAAAAATTAGACGGTGAACAAATTAACGGTTGACAAAAAATCGTTTTGATCATATAGCTATCGATATCCGATCAAAGTGATTTTTACAAGTATATAGTACTCGACGATTTCTACATATTCAACGGTTCAGATTATCAAAACGGGACCCGTAGTGAGTCTCCACGAATCTAATAATACGGTTCAGTCCGATTCCGAACTGAACAGAAGCCATACCTATTTTAAAATACATATACTAAAGTAATTTGAATTTTTTTAATAAAAAATATATATACATATTTAATATTTTTTATTAAATATTAATAAACTATAAAATGTTACACTTCAAAAGACATGCCAAACAATTCAGATCAAGCCTGCCGACCCAAGTCCCAACCAAAGCCGACATTATTCACCATTACCATGTGAATGTGAAAAATGATCCACACTCAATTTGAAACCAATCCTCATAGACAACATCAGAGTTGATCAAGTCAAAGGAACACAAAAATTATCAAAAAAAGTTCTTTACAACATGAAAAGATAATAACAAAATCATGAAAATGACAGTCATACCCCTGACAGGCTTCTTCTGCGAAACACACAAGCAATTCAGAAGGAACCCAAAGCAGAGAGACCAGTTCATACACTTCTGTATATGGGTTGTCATCCACTGGGCCCCTCCTTTTCAACTCCTTCCTAGAATCTCCTTCTTATTCCCCATCTATACATATATATCTATTCCCTCTTGTTCTCTTTCCTCAATCAATCACAAACAACCCTTCTCTCTCTCTCTCTCTTCCTCTGTACTTTCTCTCTCTAAAAATACAGTCACTAATGGCAGGGCAAAAGACTAATACCACTGAATTTGAAGATTTGTTGCCGATTATGGCGGGAAAATTGGGAGGAGAGGGACTGATAAGAGAGCTGTGTAATGGGTTTCGGCTCTTGATGGATAGGGATAGAGGGGTCATCACTTTCGACAGCTTGAAGAAGAACTCGGCTCTTCTCGGCTTGCAAGACTTGAGGGACGATGAGCTGATGAGCATGGTCACAGAAGGTGACGTGGACGGTGATGGGTCTCTCAATCAGATGGAGTTTTGTGTTTTGATGTTCAGATTGAGTCCTGAGTTGATGGAGGAGTCCGAGGCTTGGCTCGAGCGAGCTCTCAATCAGGAGATGAAGACTGGTTGGGTTTGATCGGAATTGATATTGACAAGGTTAACATTTTGACTTTTTTTTGACAAGGAGAAGCGAGGGGGACGACGTCGTTTTTTGTTCATGGTTGTGTAAATTGTTCCTCTGCTTTTTATTCTCCAACAATAAGGAAAATCACATGTTGTTTTTGATTGGTTTTCCTTTTCTTCATTAGGAAAATTGCATACATATGCTGTAGAGATTGAAAGAAGATAACTGGGTATCTGATTTTCTGGGTTATACATATGCATAATTCATTACATGATAACACTTTTGCTCTATTTTGTTACATTTTGATATATAGTAGACAATATTGTGTATCTTACTCAATGTGCTAAAAATAAATAGTGAAATCTTCAAAATATTTTTTCTCAGTTCACTCATAATGAAATAGCAAAAGTGTGTTATAGGTTTTAATTTGTATACAAATTAATTAAAAAAAAATTTGAACAGTATAATTTCTATTAAGGTAAGCTAAACAATAATTATAAAGGCGTCTATCCAACAAAATAAAAATTTATACCAAACAAAATAAAAATTGTTAATACAAATTAACAATTGATACGAAATAATTCACGTCATTGAGATTAAATTTAGGAAAATTTATCCATATATTCCATATAGGAAAATGTTGATCCATTTAATTCTAAGAGTTTTTTTTTTTTTTGAAAAGTTGTATTTTTTTGATTTTGTGCCATCTAAGTTTAAGTAAATGTATTTTTGTGATTCATTTTTTTCAATTTTATGATTCGTTTTTTAGATGGAAATGGAAATGTGAGGTGTGCAAGATTTTTTTGTGGGGATTAGTGGCTGAAGTGTTGGTTGTCGAGCGTGAAAATCTACATATTACTAAAGAATTTTTTTGGAATATTACGTTGTCATGTTTGAGAAAAGTACGTTAAGAAATTTTTTAATGTGTTACATTGGAACGTCACGTTTAAAAAAAGTACAATAATGAGAGTTTTTGTATGTTACATTAATTAAAGTATTATATTTGGACAAAAGTACATTAATGAATTTTTTTAGAAAGTTAGGCTATTACGTTTGGGAAAAGTACATAAAGAAATTTTTTTGTATATTATATTGAAATGTTACATTAAAGTATTACATTTGAAAAAAATAAACTAAGAAATTTTTCTAAAGTGTTATGTTTAGTAATATCAATATTATGAGAAAATTCACATTTGTCCTTCAATATATAACACACGAACGTTTATACTTGACCCTTTATATAATTTATATTAGAATGAGATCTTTAATCTAACAAAAAATAAATAAAATTAAATAATTCATAAAATCACTATTTAAAATTAAAATTATCGGTGCTCCATCCTAAAATTTAAGCTATTTTAAAAAAAAAATAAATAAATAAATAAAAATAATTTGTGACACTAAAATTAGGAACACTAATTTTCTTAATTTTTAATTTTAGTAACTTTTTTTTTTTTTTTTTTACCTTATATAAAAATTCGGGGCATTACTGCCCCGAAATAGACATTAGTATGTCCTTGCACGATTCAAAGAACCTAGAGTTAAAATTTTGATCAATTCAATTCAATGCACACAATAACGATCCAAGCACGACCCATGATTGATGGAGACTTGCAATGGAATCATAGATCCACTAATGATGAACAATAATGTTTAGGGGCCTAATAAAATTTTAACGTGAGTCTCATATGATAATTGTTAGATAATGTCTCAATGGGACTAAATAATTAAATGTGGTATTATTATTTATAAGAATCTTATAATTTAAGTGATTCAATTTAGTTAATAGGCTTAAGGGTATATGTGTTATGGACCTAATGTGTAGATACTAGTTGTATAATTTCTATTTCTATGAGGGACAAAAATAGAAATTAAAACATATTGGTTAAAGTTGGTTTTCATTCCTTTTGAACTTCCACAACCTTTTAGTTTTGAAAACCAATTAGAACCTTTAAAAAGTTATGGTCCCTATTCCTTCCCAAGTGGAAAAAAGAACACTGCCATTTTTCTAAATCCTCTCAAGGAGAAACATAAGGCACCAAAGGGGAAAGGATTAGAAGGCAATAACATAATCAATAACAAAGAGTTTATTGATAATCACGCTTCCGTTTAACCGTTCATCAATGGATTCAGGTATGTCATTTTGTCTTGATTTCTTGATAATACACATGGTAAATAATCCGAAGTGTAAGGTTTATGTTCTGAAATTTATGTTTACAATAATGTGATGTTTTGACTTAATATTTATTTTTATTTTTTATTTGATACTTCATTAAAGCTTATGTTAGAGCTCTAGTGTTAGAGCTCTCTATCACTACGGATGATGAAGCTAGAGAGCATCCTAATGGTTGGAATTTGAATAAAAACGAAAAAGAAAAGAAAAGAGAAAAAAAAAAGAAAATTTCAATAAAAAAAATTGTTGTTATCAAAATGACAATATCAAATACATTATACAATCATACATCCACCCATGATGAAGCTAGAGAGTATCTTAATGGTTGGTATTTGAATAAAAAATAGAAAAATTGAATATATATATATTTTTATTGGTATCAAAATGACAATATCAAATACATTATACAATGTTAAAATACTATGTAATAATCGTCTATTCTCTACAAGCTGCTTCTTCTCGATGAATCATTTCTCTGCTTGGGCATCTCCTCTTCGACTTTTGGATATTTTTCAATCCTAACCATCAATTCTTCTATGGTTGTTGGTAGTTTCTTGGCTAAGGATTGTCGTATTCCGCTATCTACTGCTAGTCCATTTTTAAACAAAACTACGGCTAGCTTTCTGTTGCATCGTGTAGTTCTATTATACATCTTCTAATATCTTTTGGCATATGCCCTAAGGGTTTCCTTAGGCTCCCTTTGCATTGCCGTCACAGAGTCCACTCGTAAGAGTTGTGTAATCGAGCAATAAACAACTCGGACAAATTGCTCCAAGTCTTCAATGTTCCAGGTTCTAGCTCTCTGCACCAATTCGAAGCTTTCTCCCTAAAGGTGGATGGAAAAATTTTGCACAATAGTGGGTCGTTTCCTTCCTACAACGTCATCGTGTTCAAGTACAGTCTAATATATGTAAGAATGGTTGAGGAAATTCTGTACAAAAACATAATTTTTCGTTAACTTTGGACTATAATTTAACTAGGTCCCAAGTACTGGTTATAGCGAGTATTGGTGGTAACGCGTTTTATGCTGTGTTGTGATTCACGTAGTATATTTGGTTGCTTAAAACCATTATCAAGTGAATAGAAAATTAAAGCCAAAGTGAACTTCATAGAAATGGTGCTTTTGGTGAAATTTTCCATAAAGGTTGGAATTAAGGTTTGTCTCACATTGCTTTGGTTGACAAACTTTGTGTGGGTCTATAAGCCTTGGGTTTGGAACTTGGAGAGGACCCCAAGTGGTATCCAAGTTTTGTGGAAAGCAGAGGTTATGGGCAAAGTGGGCTAGACCCATTGGATCCAAAACAAACACACATGTGGTTGGGTGGCGAGCTTGGGTGCGGGTGTGTGGTGTAAGATTGGGTTGGGCTTGTCCGACCCAATGCTTATATTTTTGAATTTAGTTTTGCTAAGATTAAATTTTTACCTTTTTTGGAATTTGAATATCGAAATTAATTCTGAAATGGTGTCTAGATTTTTTCCTCACCCAAATAGGTTTATATCTATTTAAATTCAACCCAAACAGATTTAGTATCTATTTAAATTCAAACCAAACAAGTTCCTTACTTGTTCAAACAGTACCGAATAGGTACCATACTTGTTCAAACAGGTTTGTTACCTATTAGATTCAAATCTGAAAAGCCACCAGTGCACCTATAAATAGTCAGTCCTTCATTTGGATTTTGCACTAAACTTTTTTTCTGTTTTAATTCTGCTATTGCTCTCTACATTTTAATGCATTTAATGTTCTTGTGAGAAAAAGTATAAACACAAAGTGTGTTCTTTGTGCAAACAGTTTGTAGTGTTGTTACTGTTTGTTATAGATCATTTCATCTTGGGAGATAGACGTCCATAATCTGTTAGCACTCAAGAGAGGATAAATCTGTCTTAAGGAGACAGTGTTCAACACCGGAATTGATCTAAATATCTAACAAAATAATACTATAAGTAATTCGATTACTTTTCTGTTTTTTTTTTTTTCCTTTTTTCAAATTCTGGTTTTGTTTTTGTAACAAAATACGAATCTGCTTTTCTTAATATATATATACTGTTTTGATTTTTGTAATCAAATAGTCTCTTTCCTTTCTTTAATCTATTTTTCAAATACAGTGAAGATTGTCCAACAATATGTACTTTTGGATCTGAGGCACCATCGTATATTTGGAACTTCAGTATCGGGAATCTACTTGATGCCTCCCAAATCTCTAGTTCCTGAGAGAATGGAGTTATGGGGTTGCTTTCTAAAGACTTAAGCCTTTTCAGTTCGTTACCACTTGAGGTATATGCTCTCGACACCTTGATTATGTCTCTTGGATCCTCTATGATCCGTCATCTTCTTATGTCTCTTGGACTTGACTAGTCGGCCTAATACATTCTGTTGTTTTGAGCCAACATCGACTTTTGATCGCTCTTGTCTTCTGGAACCATCGTTTCTTTCGTGTTGATCCTGCTGAAATATTGCCTTCGACCCTTGTCTCAACGATTCTTTGTCTCCTCTTGCCAAGTTGCCATTGGCACCGTTTTTTTACCTTCCTAGAAAGTGTTGAGGTAGCTTGCCCATTATTCTTGTTCTGCACAACGATGTCCATCATGGCCTCCATATTGGTCATCCTAGTTTCCATGCTCTTTAGTTCTACATCTTTTCGAGCAACTCGATCCTTCCAGACTTGAAGGTCATCTTCAGCACAATATTCACCACGAGGGTGCTCCTGCCCCCTACCATTGTTCTTTCTAGAGGCATCATCCTCCATAGGGACTCTACCTCCACCATTCACGTTGTTATTTATGATGTTCTCCGCATTATTGTTTGTATTGTTGTTTGCTCTGTTGTTTCCAGTGGATTGAACATGCTCCAAAGACTCACTCTTCAAATTAACACCCATTTGGCCATGCGTAGCTTTAAGATCCATCTAGTTTAACTTCATTCCCACAAATGATACCAAATTGTGTGTGCCAAAATTTGACCACAAAACAAAAACTCTAAACTTCCTATTGAAATTCTAGAAACAAAATAAAAAAGCACGTAGCTGTTGCCGAGATCCACACCTGCAAGATTGAGATAAGAACTAACCCGGTTGTTTGTCAATCGGGAGGGCACTTTGATGATAAAGTTAGTAACAACTCACAAAAGAGATAACGAACAAATAACTTGAATGCTTTAATTCACACATCAATGCACATACCTCCGTTGGGATACCTACCTTTATATGAAAGTGTTTTGTCTCCTCCTAGTAGTTGTTTCCATGTCAATCACATTTCCTTTAAGAATAACACATTATTTAGGATTCATCTCCCTTAGTTGGGTTAGGATTAATTTCTCAAAAAGTCTTACACACTAAACCTAATAGTTATTTATTTATTAGGACTTATGTTTTTCACCAAATATCTTTTATTGGATATTGATTGTTTTCATACCTCGAGCAATCACAACTTGCCATGTAGAACCTCAGCCCGAGGTCATGCCACATGGATATGTTAAAAATTATGTCCCCACATAAAGTATACATTTACATGCAAAAGAAATGATAATCAGCTTGTTTGATTTGAGTTTTCTGAATTCACTTTTCAAAAAATTAAAACTTCTTATTTTTTATTTGTTTTCATTGATTTTTTTTAATATTTTAAACAATTTTTCTAATTTTTAAATACAGCTAACATAAATACACTTAAAAACTATAATATTTGTGATTTTTTTTATAAAAAAAAAACACTAAATACCAAAAAATATAAAAACAAAATATAAAAATTCAGTACATTTTTCATATTCTTGTGTATTTATTGATTTTTTTAAAATATTTGTTTTACAAATATTTTACTTTTTGGATAAGTAAGGTGCATTTTAAAAATACAAAAACGCTTAAAATTTTAAAATATTCACTAAAAATAAAAAAATGTGAAGAACAAAAAACTCATTTTTTAAAAAATTGAATTCAGAAAATTAAAACCAAGCACAATGATTATTACTTTTTTTATTTATATAACTAATAAATTATCGATGAAAAAAAATTTAATAGTTATATCAATTAAAATTACAAAGTAACTCAATATAATTATATTAAGATTATAAAACTTATTGTGTTTTATTTTAACATCAAAATATTAGTATAATTTATCCTTTTTTTTTTAAAGGGTGGATAACATAAATTCCTGTATTTATGATTGAAGTTAAGGATGTAATCGGATCGGTATGGTTAGTATTTAAGTAAAAAATTACATTGAACTGATAATGTCAGTTTTATTATTTTGAATACCGATACAAACCGCTTTTTTTATCAAACCCTATCGAACTGAACCGATTGAAACGGTTCGATTTGGTACAGTTTAATCAGTTTATAATTTTTTAAACTTGAGCCACTTTTAAATATAATCATTAATTTATATAAAAATATTAAATTAGTTATTTGTCTACCATTTCAAACATATCTATTCCATCCATTTAATATATACTTTTCAATTCCTAAATTAACAAAAATAAAAAAAAATTGAAAATATTAAGGTGTCAAAAATAATAAGTTAGACTTAAGATTATATAGAATAAGAGTTTACAAACTTAGGTTATAAAGATGATAATGTTAATTAATTAAGGTTAATAATTTATTAATATCATTATATTATTAGATTATATATATATATATATATATATTATAAATACAATATATGTTGAAGCAGTTGATTTTGATTTAGATTGGTATATAAGGTACTTAAATCGATACCAAACCGAAAATTGAAAAAAATAAAATTTAAAAATCACACTTATTAAAAATATACCAAATATAACTGATTTGGTCTGATTTAACTGATTTAGTCGATTTTTTCAATTTTTCTACCTTTCTAATTGAAGCCATGGACGATCAGACCTTTTCCAGCTTCGTTGGTGAAGAGTCATTTTTTGACTTGCCTAGAAAACACTTAAATTCATGGGTGGCCGTGGTCTTCGTCAGCTAATTGGGCCCAGATTTTTCAAAATTTCGTCCCTATTTTGTCAATCTTAGAAATGGTCAATCAAAACAAATAAAGAAGTTTCAATTTTGAAAATTGTAATATAAATTAATAAAGTTCAATTGTTCTTGAATCTAAAATATATATATACACTAGTTTAAAAGGTATGTGCATCACACGAGTTATTATTATAATATATTTTAGTTTTGTATTTTGATAATTTTTTAGAAATTAAAATATTATTTTATAAAATTAAATAGAATAAATTATTGAAAAACTTATTTATAAGTCCTTTTTCAGACACTTATGCTAGGTTAAGTCTTGTGTAATTTCTTATAGAGTCTCAAGTCCTATTTAGATAGGAATATATTTCACAAGATCCTACATAAATGTAATGTAACGTGACACCTACATAAACGAAACGTAATGTAACGTGACACCTATATAAACGTAACGTAACGTGTCATGTTACGTTTCGCAAACTTAATGAGTTTTTATTTTTTTAAATTGAATGTGAAAATATTGCTGGTTTATGTTGGTGTCACGTTACGTTTTATATAAATATGATCTATAGTAACATTCAATTTCCTATATAAGAAATTGAATGTTGTCATAAATCATAGGTGTCACGTTACGTTTATGTAGGTGTCACGTTACGTTACGTTTATGTAAATATGATCTATGGTAATATTCAATTTCTTATATAAAAAATTGAATGTTGCCATAGATCATAAGTGTCACGTTACATTTATGAAGGTGTCACATTACGTTTATGTAGGTGTCACGTTACGTAAAAGTGTCACGTTACGTAGAGGTGTCACGTTACGTTTATATAGGTGTCACATTACGTTACGTTTATATAGATATGATTTATGGTAACATTCAATTTCCTATATATGGCTTTACTATTATTTATGATATTAACAATTAATATTGAGGGTAAATGTGTCAACAAACTTCTCACAGAACTTATGAAAATATAAATTTTTTAGTAGGACCATATATAGCATAAGTCTCCTTAATAGAACTTATAAATAATTTTCCCTAAATTATTAGATGTATGATTGCATTATGTGGTATGATATGTATTATTTTTTGATTTGTTATACACTCAATGATGTATACTTCAATTATGTGGTATGATATGTATTATTTTTTGATTTGTTATACAATTAATGATGTATACTCCAATTATCTTACCATATCATTTTAGGTGAATTTATGAGTCTTTAATATTTTTTTTGAATTTATAAAAAAAATTTATGACTTATAGTTTTTCTCGATAGATAAATATAAAACAAATACTAAGATAATTTCTCATATAAAAAAACTACTAAGATAATTCACAAAACTAATAAAGAAACAAAAAAAATACACATACATGCAAATAATTAATTTTCTTAATACATAAATTATACTCGCATAATCAATTGTTTGAATCTCTCCAGGAAATTGTGAGAGACCGAAGCTAATGCCAACGAAGAAACAAGTTCAGACAGTTCTACTAGCGAAGGTTCGACGAGCAACCAGCAAGGCATCAATAATCGAATACGATTCTCTCACTCTCTTTCTTTTTGCCTGTGCCCTAATTATTTTTGTAAATTCAATATTAAAAAAAAAAAAAAACACATTGTTTGAGGACTTGTCTTATTAATTTAGTATTTGTTTTCTTTAATTTTTGATTTCATTGCTATTTTATTTATTTGCCGACTTGCTTAATTTTAATTTGTGCCCTAAATCTAATTTGTCCTATTTTTTAAATTTAATTTTTGTAAGATAATTTTGTTGATTTCTATTTAATTTAAACTTTGTGATGCTTTTGTTTTTCTTGGATCAAATATTCTCTTCAATTGTTGGTGAATTCTGTTTTGTGGGTGTTATCTTAATTAGTACTTTTGCATCTAAGAAGAGTAATATATAATGATTTTTCATGTTTTTTTTTTTGTATGTAAGTAAATTATAGTAATATAAATACTTTTCATTTCCTACATAATTTTTTTTTTTGTCATTATATATAAAGGGTCCCCATTTTAATGGTTCACCTTAGAGTATCCCCAACAGCTTACTTAAATTTTATCCTAAAATATTATTAAAAAATTCATTCCCTATTTTATGGCACTTTATCACTATATACTCAGGCTCTCTCTCTCTCTCTACAAGTATATCTATACAATACATGTTATATATAAGCTTCAATTATTTGGCTTATTTGAGGATGGACAGAACAAAACAGTGAAGGGAGCGGTTGATTGGCTGGTCAATCGACCGGACGTTCGGGAGGTCGATCGGTCAGACATCCAGATGGACGACCGGCGAAACAAGTTTTGGCTAGATCACTTATCTGGGACATCCGGGTGGACGACCACTGTCAAATATAAGGGAGTTAGAGTGACTTCCTATTTGTAAGGAGTCACTGTAGCAAATTGTGGAGACATATTTTCTAGATAACAACACGTGGCCAAGGTGACACGGAAGTGCCACGTACCCTTGATTTGACGCTGAGGTAATTTCGGCTAGGCCGAGGTTATCTGCGGAGAAACTGGAATCCGAGATGAGCAGATAAGTTACAAAAGTCCTAGAATGGGAGAGGAGTTTAGCCTGGATAAGGATAAAACTCGTAGGGAGTTTATCTTTATCTATTTGAGAGTCCTGGATAGGCATTGAGTCAGAGTTCAGTAAAGCTAGGCTTCTACAGGGATCATGTCAGTGTTGATTATAAAAATAAGGCACCCTCGTGGGTCGAAGGTACACTTTTTGTATTCTGAATAGGGAGTTAAGCACTTTTGTTATCTTTGAAAGATAACTGACTTGATCGTTAGAGTGTCCCCGGGTGGACGAACCACCGTCGGAGTCTTTTTCTTTCTGTGACAGGTCGTTTGGGTGTCATCTATTCTCCCGGTGTTCTCCAGCTGAGTACTTGTTTGGCAGTGTGGTCAGAAAATAGCACACACAATTTGGCGCCGTCTGTGGGAAAGATAGGAGAATAGATAGCCAACAATGGATAGAAAGAAAAGATTGGAGACGACATCCCTACTGGGAGTGGTAAGCACATTGACCCTAACGTGGAGGAGGATAACTACAACGAAGAAACTTGAGATAAAAATCTCGGAGAGAAAGATGTCGGCAAGGAGGGTGACGTGCCAAAGAAATCAGACCGAGGCGAGTACTATAATGAGGACAACCTCTAGGTATGGAAAGATAGGTGCCTACAGAGGGACGACGAGATGAAGGAAATGGTGAACAAATTGGCGAACCTACAATCGGTCGTCAATTTCATGATGCAAAATGACGTCATGGAACCACTATTTCCATTACAAGATACATCGATTCCAGCGGCTAGAAAAGATGCCTAGACAGGGAGGCAAAGGACGATTATTACAGTACCTCGGCACGATAGGACCAATGAACGTTCTCACCGGCCTTCAAGGGAGGTCGGGCGAGGAGATTCAATAAAGGGAGATTCCCGAAAGATGCATCGTACTAAAGAGGCCCATACCAAAGAACATCGGCATATTCAAGGGAAGGAGCTTTGTTTTGATGCAACTAATGGAGAGAGGTCCAGGAGGACTCATAATGATAAAGGGAGTAGCGTACCGAAAAGGCTAAAATCTGTTGATAGCCGAGCTCCTAGACAGACTAAAGAGGATCTGAGGGACTTCTTCCAGAGGAAACGACAAGATGCCGAGGTAACCTCTCCGGTCAAGCCAAGAACATTGTTTTCGGTAGAATTTTAAAATTTGAGGCCCCGAAGAGATTCCACATGCCGAGATTGCAGATATACGATGGTAAGTCCGACCCCAACTTTCATGTCAGCTTGTACCTGAACTCAATGGCACTATACACCGGGAACGAGCCGTTGCTCTGCAAAGTGTTCCCCTCATCCTTTGGGAAAATTACATCAGATTGGTTTCATAAGTTGCCAAAAGGAACTGTGAAAAGCTAGGAGGGCCTGGCCGAGATGTTCGTGGCTAGGTTTGTGACAAACAAACTACAGCCATTAAGGGTAGACGCCTTGATGGCTCTAAGAATTGGTGAGGATGAAAGCCTTAGGGCCTATGCCAAAAGGTATTATGAGGTGTTCAATCGAATACTAGGATGTAACCAAGAGGTGGCGGTCGTATCTTTTAAGAATGGCCTGAAAGATAATTGCCTACTTCGAAAATCACTAGCAAAGACATTGCCAAAAAGTATGGAGGAACTAATGGCCAGGACAGAGAAGTATACTAGAGCTGAGGAGGACATGCTGGGAACAAAGGTGTCACGACCCGCTCCCGGTACCCAAGGGTTAAGCATCGTGATAGCCAGTAACTGAAGTTACCTCCGGCCAAATCTTTAAACAAATAAATAAACATGAGCGGAAGAGGTATTTAAATGAGGGTACTAAAATAATCATTGGAGCTTCTATTTAATTACATTGTCAGAGCTGAACTATGTTTACAAAGTGCTTTGTGCCTACCCCACACGCTGGTCCTGACATGTCACCTGAAAGTGGTAAACAACTATAAGCACATGGCAGAGTGAGAAATATTATATTAAGAGCGTAAGGGCATAAAATTCACCATAGATAATTATTGGCTAAAAAGAGCTTGATATTAAATACATAACATATAATACGGAAATCATTTGACATATAACACAGAAATTACGTAAACAACTATAACCACAGTACGGAACAGAACAAGCGTCACTAGCATGACAATCACTACAAGGGTCAATGGATTCATGACAAACAGGGGTCACTAAAGTGACAATTAGAATAGGGGTCAATGGATCCATGACAAACACGAGACCACAAAGTGGTCAAACATGAGCCAATGGTTATTTAAGTCTCCCAAGGCATGGGACTCCTGTGGTGGTACTTACAAAACATAACTGTATATAAGGTTATAGTCAAATATTCTTTAAAATATAAACAAACATATCCATAGGTTTTCTTTTAAGCAAATAAGATTCAGAAATAAAACCATGCAACTGAAATGTTTATAAAACATAACTTTTATTAATATACTAACAAAACATAACTAGTATAAAATAGATTTTGGTAAGTCAAAACATTAGTAAAATACATTTTGGTAACCCAAGGTATAATATAACTCATCTTAACTTTAATACCTCACTCTTTCTTTCCACCACCAAAGACTCTCTCAACTTCCACTATTTTTTCTTTATTTTCTTTCTCTCTTTTCTCTCCTTTCTCTTCTTTTTCTTTCTTTCTTCTTTTCTTTCCTTTCCTTCCTGGGCACTTCGCCCCTTATATACAAAGGCAGTCGTGGGCACCAAGCCACGGCTGCCACATGTCATGTCCCCATTAGACCTAAACCCAATCTTATCTCTAACTTAACATAATTAATTATTTATTTGTATTTTGACCCTTAGATTTTTAATAATTATATTATTTTATAAAATTACACATAATAATATATAATAAATTATATATTTTCCCTAACTGTGATTTAAATAATATTAGTATAAATTTTACAGAATAATTAAAAATCTAGGTTGTTACAAAAGGCGTCCAAACAAGAGAAGCATAGCTCGCCGAAGCGAGGCTGAGGTAATAATGGATACAATAAGCAAGAGACAGGACTGAGGGCTACATAGGTAGTCACTACCATATTTTAGATTCCGATCTACAAAGTTCTGGAGAGGATCAGGAACCAACCGTATTATAGGGCACCAGAGAAAACTCCTGGCGAGTTTATGGAAAGAAGTATAGGGAAGCACTGTGCCTACCACAATGAAAATGGGCACCTGACTCAGGGGTGCAGAGCCCTAAAGGCACATTTAGAAGACCTGGTAAGACAGGGTCATCTAAGGGACCTGGTAGATGAAACCAGGACAAGGGAAAAGCAAGCAAAACTGCCTCAGGCATCGGCAGCACCACCTCCACCAGCACCGCAATTGCAAGCAGGAGGACCTCGAGTGATCAGTGTGATTCACTCAAAGGTCAATGAAAACGAGATACATGGGGAAACTCAGAGGGTAATACACTTGCAACATGTGTACCAGGTTTGGCAGAAGAGACCTAGGACAGATGGGTGCCAGGGACTAGTGGTGTCCTTTATTGAAGATGACCTAGAGATGGTGCAGCATCCACACAACGATACCTTGGTAATATCCCTCTAGATCGGAGAGTGCCAGGTAAAATGAATTCTGATCGACCAGGGCAGCTCTTGTGATATCATGTATGTCAAATGTTACAAGGAGCTTGGTCTTTACCAAGATGATCTGGAACAATCCAATGGTCCAATGGTCGGGTTTAATGGAACGCCGACGTGGCCCCTGGGAGTAGTAAGTTTGGAGGTGCAGGCTGGCACTAAGAAAGTAAAAACTGAGTTAATAATAATTGACATTCCCTCCCCTTACAATGTTATCCTGGGAAAGCCATGGCAACATGCAATGGGGGCTGTTTCCTTAACATTGCATCAGTTGTTGCGGTTCTCAATAGAACATGGAATTGATGAGGTCAGAGGAGATCAAGTGTAGGCAAAAAATTGCTCTATGGCAGCAATGAAATCCACCTGCAACATACGAGAGGCAGAACCAGCAGAAATTGAAGACGAGGACAGGGAGGTCCTTGAAGACGTCGGCAAAGAACCAGTCGAGAAAAGTGAGGAAGCCCTGAAGAAGATCTTAGTCCAGCAATGGGACGAAGAACGCTTCTTCCTCCTTGGCTTAGGCTTGGTCGAGGAAGAGGAGAGGGAGTTAGAAGCATTCTTAAGAGCAAACCTGGAGGTGTTTGCTTGGACGCCGTACGAGATGCCTAGCATTGACCCCGAGGTCACTTGCCATAAACTGAATGTGGACAGGTCGGCTAAACCTGTCATGCAGTGAGCAAGAAAGCCGACGTTGATGGATGTTGAGGCAATAGAAGATGAAGTGGACAAACTTCTAGAGGCCAGGCAGTAGAAGATAAAGTGGACAAACTTCTAGAGGCCAGAGCCATTTGAGAGGTAAATTATTCGACATGGTTATTAAACACAGTGGTTGTGAAGAAAAGAATGAAAAGTGGAGGGTCTGCGTGGACTTCACCAGCCTGAACAAGGCCTGTCCCAAAGACAGTTTCCCACTACCCAAGATTGACCAACTGGTGGATACCACTTCAGGGCATGGAAGGATGAGTTTCCTAGACGCTTACAAGAGGTATCATCATATAGCTATGTATCCCCCAGATGAGGAGAAGACTGCGTTTATCACCCCAAAAGGGCTGTGTTGCTACAGAGTGATGCCTTTTGGGTTGAAAAATGCAGGAGCAACTAACCAGAGATTGGTGACTAAGATGTTCAGACATCTAATTGGCAAAACTGTGGAGGTATACATTGATGATATGATCGTGAAGACCAAGAAACCTGAAGATCATTTGGTCGACCTAAAGACAGTCTTTGATATCCTAAGGACATTTCGGCTCTGACTTAATGCATCAAAGTGTGCATTTGGAGTTGGGTTAGGAAAATTCCTAGGATACTTGGTCACCAGAAAGGGCATTGAGGCAAGCCCAGATCAAATCAAAGCCATTCTGGAGTTAGAGAGCCCAATGTCGGCAAAACAAGTACAGATGCTGACTAGAAGGGCTACAGCTCTAAACAGATTCATAAGTAGAAGTTTTGATAAATGCAAACCTTTCTTCAATTTAGTAAAGAAAGCCATAGACTTCTTATGGACAGAGGAGTGTGAAGTCGCCTTGGCCGACTTAAAGAAATACTTGACCACAGCTCCAGTTCTCTCAAATCCAATACTTGGAGAAGAGCTGTTTTTATACTTAACAGTCTTAGAACATGCAGTAAGTGCAGTGATAATCAGGGAAGATAAGGGAGAACAAAGGGCAGTTTACTACGTGAGTAAAACCCTAGCAGATGTAGAGACCAGATATCTACCTTTGGAAAAGCTAACACTAGCTTTGGTAATGGCCTCCAAGAAGCTGAATCATTACTTTCAAGCCCACAAGATTGTAGTATTAACTGAGTATCCTTTGAAGTCCCTATTGCAGCAAGGAGATTTAACAGGCTGGATAGCCAGATGGGCAGTGGTGTTAGGCCAATATGACCTGGAATTCAGATCCAGAACAGCAATTAAAGGCTAAGTTTTGGCCGACTTCGTAGCTAAGTTCACACCAGGCGCCATCGAACATCGGGCTCCGTTGAGCTGAGGTACGCGATATCCAGATGAACAAAGAGAAACCCAGCTGGGGATAGCAAAACCAAGGAAAAAAGAGAAACTCAGGCCCTGCAGTATTTATGTCGGCGACTCCTTCCACCTGTTTGTCGATGGAAGTTCCAAATGACAAGAAGCGGGGCCAGGAGTAGTGCTAGTATCACCAGATGGGCAGATGCTGGAACAATCCATTCATTTAGGGTTTAAGGCTTCAAACAACGAAGTAGAGTATGAAGCACTGATTATAGGATTAAAATTGGCAGCAACAATGGAAGCCGACGAGGTAATGGTCTTCTGTGACTCCCAACTTATCGTCAACTAGACAACATGCGAATATGCAACCCGAGATGAAAGGATGATAGCCTATGTAAAGGAGGTGGGTAGACTAATGGCATTGTTCCAAAATTGCCAACTACAGCAAGTCGGCCGAGATGACAACAACCACGTTGATGCCTTGGCCAACCTGGCTAGTGCAATAAAACCAGGAGAGGCAAGGACAATAATAGTTGACTACTTGCCAGGTCTAAGTGTAGAACCACTGAACACGGAGCATGAAGCAATGTGTGTGGAGATGAGACCAAGCTGGATGGATGCAATAATAGTATTCCTTAAAGAGGGAAAAGTGCCAGATGATCATAAAGAAGCACACAAGATCAGACTAAAGTCGACAAGATTCAGTCTGATAGCAGAATGACATCTCTATAGAAGATCTTTTACTGGACCCCTTTTGAGATGTGTACATCCTTCACAAGTTGAAGACTTCTTTTATGAGATACATGAAGGAGTATGTGGAAGCCACACGGGAGCAGGTCACTTGCTCATAGGGCCATTACCCAGGGATACTGGTGGCCCTATATGCAGAAAGATACTGAAGCCTATGTTAGAAAATGTGAGAAGTGTTGGAGATTTACACCTTTGATACACCAACCAGTGGCAGACTTGAATCCAGTGTCCAGCCATTGGCTATTTGCCCAATGGGGCATGGATCTTGTTGGACAACTGCCTCAAGCAACTAGACAAAAGAAGTTCCTGCTAGTGGCAACAGATTACTTCACCAAGTGGGTTGAAGCTGAACCCCTTGCAAAGATTCGGGACATTAATGTAAAGAACTTCATATGGAAGAACATTATCACTAGGTTTGGGATCCCAAGAGCAATAATAACGGATAATGGAACGCAGTTTAACAATAAGCTAATCAAAAGCTTCTATGCAAAATACAAGATCAAGAATTACTATTCAATCCCAAGTTTTCCTCAAAGCAATGGACAAGTAGAAGTATCCAACAAAGTTGGATGGGATCAAGAAGAGGCTGGAAACAGCAAAGGGAAAGTGGGTGAATGAGTTGCCCAGTGTACTCTAGGCATATCGGACTACGCCGAGAATATCAACTAGGGAATCCCCATTTGCCATGGCTTATGGCACAGAGGCAGTAATTCCACTAGAAATCGGCATCCAGGGATCAGAACCCAAGGAGTAGAGAATGGGACTAATGATGCATTTTTAGCCTGAGATCTGAACTTGTTAGAAGAAAGAAGGGAGAAAGTAGCAATTCAGCTGGGGGCATACTAGCAGTAGCTTGCCAAGGCTTATAACAAAAAGGTCAACCCACGAGAGTTTCAAGTTGGGGACCTCGTCCTGAGAAAGGTCATTGGCAACAAAAAGGATCCTAGAGAGGACAAGCTTGGCCCAAATTAGGAACGATCTTATAGAGTCATCTTGGTCCTGGGCAATGGGGCATATCGACTTGAAGACAATGAAGGCAAAGAGTTGCCAAGATCTTGGAATACTTGCAACCTGAAGTTTTTCTATCATTAAGATCTCCTTTTGTTCCTAAATTTTTCTGATTTTAGCTGAAGTAATTAATAAAATTTTAGCTTGATTTTTTATTTCAAACTTGTGTAAAAGGATTGATCAGACACTCAGTGATGTTTCTAATTGAAACATGACGAATGACTTAGACTTATTATATGACATAGTTGAATTATACTTGTATATAATAGAGTTGAACTAAGTTGGCGATGTTTCTGATTGAAACATGACGAATGACTTAGACTTATTATATGACAGAGTTGAATTATACTTGCATATAATAGAGTTGAACTAAGTCGGCGATGTTTCTACTTGAAACATGACGAAAGGCTTAGACTTATTACATGGCAGAGTTGAATTATACTTGTATATAATAGAGTTGAACTAAGTTGAATTCACCTAGATTTGCTACTTCGGCAGAATTAAAAACTTCGAATGGCACTAAGTATATATCAGTTAGATTAACAGAGACTGAGGTTGACAACCTCGGCCAATCTCTGTTCGAATCAGATCTCGATGACAAGATCATAGGTCCATACTTAATGTGAACATAAGTGAAACTTAAATTCACATTAGGGGGCAGAGAGTTGGAGAATAATACTTGGAAGTCGGAATTTACATGATAAAAATTAGTTTAACACTTGTTGAAATTTTAAGAACAATTTACAAAGTTGAAGTTAAGCCAAAGTTATTTTTAAAAAGTATCTGCGCATTTGTCGAGACTATTATGTTACCGAGACTTCGAAAATAATGGAAGACAGAAAGAAAGTGAAGTGGCATGCTTTAGATAAACACTTGTGAAAACTTTCTTACAATGTTTTTTAAGTGTCAAGCCGAGATAAACAGTCAATAAGTATATCCGAGGTATTTCTCTCTGAAGATATTACACAGTTAAGATGTATCTTGAAGACATGCAAAAAATTCTAAGTATGGAAGCAATAAAGCATATAAACATACAAATCACATTGAAAGAAGAAATTATAGAATGCATACAAGGAAAGAAGGCACTTTGGCTGGACACTAAAGAGAAATTGTTCAGATTACAAAAAGGCACATCAGCCAAACAAGAGCTAAACATTGTTCAAAAAGAAAAAAGTACTAAGTACAGAGGAAAAGCGTCAAGATTAGACTATTCGGCATCATTAGCTGGATCGGTTTGGGGCTCGGAAGACATCTAAGAACTCTTCTCGGCAGCCTTTCAGCCGCAAGCTCGGCATCGATCTCTTGAAGAGTCTGATCGATGCTCTTCTCGATGAGAGGCGCGTCAGATGTTGTCTTCTCAGGGGTAGCATCTTTGGAGACCTCATCTTTCTCATCCTGAGTCAAGTCCAAGACTTGTTCATTCAGAGTTGGGGACTTGGCCCCAACAGCTTCTTTATTCTTCTCGGCCTTAACGTAATCCTCGGACTCAGCTTCGTCTTCGGACTAGCTTAGAGAGAGAGGAAATGGCAGGACGAGGTTGCTAGCATTCTTGAAAGGAGAATCCTTAGGGACAACCAACTCTTTTAAAGCAGCCATCCAACCAAGGGTGAAACCCTTGTTGCATGCCTGCTTCACTTGCTTCTTGTAGTCTTCTTTGACGTTGGCCGCCCCCTCGGCATACGCCTTCTCATCCGCCGCTTTGATCTCGGCTTCTTTTGTGGCCAAGGCAGCAATGAGCTCAGCCTGGGCCTCGGCGGTCTTTTCGGCCTCTCTCTTTTCAGCCTCGAGGACCTCAGTGACGGCCTCAGCAGCCCCTGCCTTCTCATCGGCCTCTTCTTGGGCCTGTTTGGCTGCCTTGGCCTGATCTATGAGCGTCTTCACCTTGGCCTTGGCTTTGTTGACGGTTTTCAGCAACCTTGCAGCCTCATTGGTCTTGTAGACCAACTCCTTCTTAATGTCAAAAGCTTGCATCGCCAAGGAATGGGCGTGCTGGATTGCTTAGAAGAAATGAACAAAACAAAATTTAATAAAACTCTAAGTATGGAAAAACAGAGTATAGAGATTATTAAGTGTTAGGGGCTTACTTTTACAGAGTGTTGCAACATCACAGTGAAATTCTCATATTCGCTGACCTCGGCATTACGGTCAAGGTCTTTGGGAAGAAGCAAGGCAGTAGAGAGGGCAACACCGACTTCGAGGTCATCGGCGCTGTCACCAGCTCTGACTAGCTTGTCCTCTATTATGATTGAGGGGGCCCAGGGGCCATCGGATTTGAGAGAACCCAAGGTGGCCGCAGAGTCCGACCTCGGCCTCTTTGACTTAGTAGATTCGAATGGCTCGGCCTCGGTGGGCCTCTTCTCGGCGCGGCGAGGTCTTCTCGCCTTTGGCCAGCTTTGAAATCGGCAAGGTGTCCTCAGTGTCAATCTGAGTTACCGTTGCCTCGGCTTGGGCTTTCTTCAGCCTTTTCAGCTTTGGTTTTGGCTGAGATTGCGAAGATGGAGATTGGACGGTAGTGGCATTTGGGATATTGGCCAGAAGATCATCAGCAACTGCCTTCTTGCGACCCATTTCGTCGGAGAAGATGGCAACAGTAACTCTAGTGCCAAGGCAGATTGTTGGTAAAGCTATTGATGGGTTAGCTAGATCGTAAGAGGACGCCTCAGCGCTTTGGCATTTTCGGCTACGGGTCCTGCCTGCTAGAGCAAAAAATGGTGCTCGACGTCGGCGTTGGTGCTAAGAGGGTAGAATCAATTGAGGAGCTGAAGTAGATGGCTGGTTTGCTGGAGCAGAGGTTGATCCCTAATCTGGCCGAGGTGAAGAAGTTGTGGCAGGAGTTGTGGCAGAATGAGGGGACTTGCTCTTTTTGAAGACGTTAGGCAAATTCGATCTGTAGATTGGGATAAAATTCAGAAGCAGAGGAGCCTTGTGCTGATTAACAGGCAAGTCCAGCAGCCTCTTGAAATCTTTACTAGGATAGAAGTTTTTTCGGAAGTCCTTCGGGGGTTGAGGAAGAGCTGCAAAACAAAAACAAACAGAGATTAGAGCATACAAAAATATCAAAGTAGAAGACTTGAAAGCAAGTAGAGGTAACACTTAGCTTTTACCATCTCCCTCTCTGAAAACTGTTCGGCTTAGGGGATAGAGGTAAAGGTCATCATCTGGTTGAAACTCTCAGTTGCTCGAGATGATGAAGTAATCGTTTCCAGCACCCTTGTTTGAGTCTGGGAGGTCGGCAATGAGTTTGTATTCCGTCGACCTCGGCTTAAGGTAGTAGATATAACCTTTTTCTGACTTAAGGCCATACATGGTGTAGCAGTACTGGATGTCGACGAGGGTAACCCTAGCATTCTCTCTTTTGGCTAAGGCAATTATACCATTGATAACTCGGTAAAAGTTAATGGCTAGTTGCATTGGGTTCAGTTTATAATAATGGAGGACTTCTCGGAAGAGAATATCGAGTGGAAGCCTAAGACCACACTCAATGAAGGCTACCACTGGGAAAGGCATGGAGTCGATTGTGGGCATGATGGAGTCTTCCTCCCCAGCCAACCTAAGATGAACGTCGGCAGGGATGGCAAACTCCTGCCTAAAGTATTCTAACTTAGTTGGGGTGTTTACCCTCCACTTGAACATACCCATGATGTCGGCTAGAGGGACGAAGTGTCGGATTTCAGAAGGAAGTATTGTTTTTCTAAGGTTTAAAGGACCTCGACAAAACCTAAACGTATGCTAGGGCAAGGGTTTTTGAGGATCTAAGTGGAATTTGTTTCAATTTTTCCTAGAGTTTGGGGTTTTAAAGAAAATCACAATCCTAGAGTTACTAAAACAGGAGGGTTAAAGGCAAGAATCTGGAAAAAACAACAAGAAAACAGAAAACAAGAACGTGATTCAGACTTAAGAAAACGAGCAAGAATTCAAAAAACATTGAGTAAATTTTGTACAGGTGAACAAGGCCAAGAACAGTGGCAAAATAAACAAGTGTATGAACAATGTGTGCACAAAGGTCATGAATCAAAAGTAGATTGAATAAACATGAAATTGCAAATGATGAAGACAGAGACTGAAGAACATGAATGTGTTCGTCATGGCAAGTAAGTAGAGGCAACAGAGTATTAAAGACTAAAGAAGGGAAAAATAGTAACTCACCGAAGAAAATGGAGCCGGTGTGAGATACGCTGGAGTTGAACACAGGTGGTACGAGTAGCAAGACGGTGAGTGTTTCGCTGAAGGAGACAAACGGAGTAGTTGTAGAGAGCTTTGAGAAGACGATAATGGCAGTTTGGGAGAAAGAGGCTTAGAGAGAGAAAATTTGTGCAAAATCAAAGATGTAAAGTGAAAAGACGTAAAGAGGGAAAGGATTTTTTGTCAAAACACGAAAAAGGCGGCAAAATGGTATTGAGTGTGCCTTAGACGACGTGTCTGTCAGGCGGCGCATGCAGAAGTGATGCGACTTAATGGCGCGTGTCAAGTACGACTTAATAGGGAAGAAACGCGCAGCAAAAACGGTTGAAATACTGTGCGTGACAGCTCATACGCTTGTGAAAACTGTTAGAGTTCTTGGTTTAATGAAACAAAAACCTCGGCTGGGAGGATGATCTCGGCTAAATAAACTTGAACAAACTAAGTTGTTGGTTTTAAAGCATTGATGAAAACTGACTACAAGTCTTGATCATGAGGAGCCGACGGGTGATGACCTCGGCAGTAAAAGATAGAGCCAGCTTAGCTGACGTGCTAAATGAAAGAAATGATATAGGTTCCATCACCTTAGAATGTCGAGGTAATAGAACTTAGGGGGTAGTTGTGAGGACATATTTTATGGATAGCAACACGTGGCCAAGGTGACACTGAAGTGCCAGCCGAGGTGCCACGTGTCTTTGATTTGACGCCAAGATAATCTCGGCTAGGCCGAGGTTATCTGCGGAGAAACCGGAATCCGAGATGAGCGGATAAGTAACAAGAGTCCTAGAATGGGAGAAGATTTCAGCCTGGACAAGGATAAAGCTCTTAGGGAGTTTATCTTTATTTATTTGAGAGTCCTGGATAGGCATTGAGCCAGAGTTCAGTAAAGCTAGGCTTCTACAGGGATCAAGCCAGTGTTGATTATAAAAATAAGGCACCATTGTGGGTCGAAGGTACGTTTTTTGTAATCTGAATAGGGAGTTAAGCACTTTTGCTATCTTTGAGAGATGACTTGATCGTCGGAGTGTCCCCGGATGGACGAACCACCGCCGGAGTTTTTTTCTTTCTGTGATAGGTCATTTGGGCATCATCTATTCTGCTGATATTCTCCAATTGAGTACCTGTTTGGCAGTGTGGTTAGAAAATAACACATACACAAATATTAGTTTAGGGTGACTCATAAAGGAGCTGATGTGGTAATATAAGGAAGCTCCAACCCTCTAAAATAGGTAAGGAGATGATTTAGGGCGTCTGTTAGGGATGCTCTTAGACTCCGAAAAATTAACCGGCCTTGTTCATTGGATGGTAGTTATTGCTAATATACAGATAAAAGTCTATTTTAAAATACATTAAACATATGTAAATACTTGTAATGTGTATGGAAATTATAATTTTTTTTTTGCATTATTTAATTAGTAATAAATTCTTAGTAGCTAGTTGTTAATCAGACCTATTAATAAATCTTACAATTTTTGCTTACTAATTAATATGAAAAGCAATAATAAAATTTGAAATTTGTAAAACTCATTTTAATAATATGATAGGTCACTCATTTTAATAATTTATAAGTTTTTTAATTTATACAACATTATTTTTGTGAAGATTTTGGAAGAATTACAAACCAGCAAATCTTTACAAAAACATTATATATGGTCATAAAAATAAAATTTTTAATATTTAATTTTTAAAAAAAGTGAAAAAAGTAGAATAAAATTAATTGTTAAAATATTTGTATGTATAATTTTATTAAGTTTTGTTTATAGATAATTTAAATTAAGTAGAAATCTTTTAAATATTAAATTTTGGAAAGAACTTTGGTACGGGGTATATTGATATGAAATTTTAATAAAAAAAGAAAAAAAAAAGGGAAATGCGCTACCTAGGAGAGAGAAAAAAGTTAAAGATAAACAGTACTTATTTATTTATTTATTTTGATAATCGTAGTCCTATCATTTCATAAAAGTTTATTTAAATCAACACAAATAATAATTTAAATAAACTATTTGTGTATATTTTACTAATTTTAGCTCTATTATACTATAAAAATATAAATTAAATATATATATATATATATAATAATTTTAAATTATATTAAGTTATAACACAATAAAATAAACATTCATTTGATAATTTTAACCTTTCATGCTTAAAAATGTAACTTAAATAAATATATATAATGAATTTATATGATATTAAATTATAACTTGATATTAGAAATAGTGTTATAAAATTAAAAGTGATTCTAATTATTTGAGAAATTCAATATAATTAATATTATAAATAAGATAGGCATAAAAATAAGAAATAATTTAAATATTTTATTTAAAAAAAGTGAAAAAAGTATAATAAAATTAATTGGTAAAGTATTTTTAGTATATATAATTTTATTAGATTTTGTTGATGGGTAATTTAGATAAAGTAGAAGTGTTTTAAATATTAAATTTATAAAAAAAAATTTGGTGAAAAGATATATTGATGTGACGTTTTAATAATAATAGAAAGAGAGAGATGTGTTACATAGAAGGGAGAGAGAAAAATTGACAACAAGCACTATTTTTAATAATATATATATATATATATATATGAATGATAAGAAAAGAAATATTAAATTCTAAAGTAAGGTATTATTTTTTTCTCACAATGTACTATAATCACATATACGTATTTTTCATATTCTTCCTCAAATTTTAATTATTTTATGTTTTTCTTCTTGTTCACTATGAAATTCTAAACTACCCTTAAAACTCACAATTTTCACCAACATTATTGTTTTTTATCCTTGCAAATAAAAAAAAAGATGAATAAAATCAAACAATGGATGAGGATAATAATGAAAACCGTTTTTTAAAACAACCTATCAAAAAAGAGATAAATATTCACATAAATATAAAAATCTTGATATTTGTGTTTCTTTTATAAGCAAAAATGAATATTTAACCTGTTTAACGCTATTACAGCTCAAACTTTTAAATTGGAATAAATTTATTTTGTGTGGAAATATACTACCAAACAAAGTCAATGTGTTTGGATTTAAAAGTTCGAACCAAATGATATTGTTTTTTATGATAACTTTGTTCTTATTTAAGTTATTTTGAAACATAGTTAAAAAGATTATAAGATGATAGTGAGAGTAATATAAAATTTTAACAGTAATAATACATTTCTTTAATTTAATAGTTTAAAAAAAAAAATTAAAGTCAAAACATCACAGCATATAAATATTTTTCAAATTTTAAATAATTAAACAGAAATTGTACTTAACGTGACATAGAATTCCAAAATTAGAGATGTCAACCTTTATTCTAATTTTTTTTTTTTTTTTGGGTGTAAACTAAAATATATGCTCGTTTTCCCAACTTGAATGAGTGATCGGGCTAAGGGGCGGGAAGGCATAAAATCTCCTCCGGAGTTGCAGAACAGAGGGCGACCAATCTCCGATTCTCTTTGTATTATCTCCGTAGCTATATCAGGTTCATGCTTTTCTTATCCATGTTTCAATTTCTTCAACTTTTTTTCTTTTCGATTTTTTTTTTCCCGAAAATTGATACTAGGACTGTTAAGAATTGGTCAGTCGATTCTCATTTTGCGCCAAAGTTTGATTAATCGATTGTGAATCATGTTATTATGATGCTTGATGTCTGCTATAATTGTGTTTCATAAATGTATGTATTGATTGAATTGATCATGAAGATGTTTGAGCTTCTTCATCAGTGTAGTTGTCGTACTGAGGAAGATTTGAAATTTAATTGAAATCAAATTGGGAGTCTGGGCTCTCCAAAATTGAATGTTAGAAAATCAGTTATATGACACAAAAGTGATAAAAGTGGGCCCTATTTTGTGGATTAAGTGTTTGTTAGTTTAAATAGTGTAGTTAAATTGTATGCTTAATAAGATTTGGATTCACTTAGATGAATATTAAAATATGATTACAAAAATATAACATAAAAAGTTTGTGGATGTGCCACAGTAAGCAACAAAGCTAGCTACAAAACTAATTAAGCAACAGCAAATCACATGCACTGGATATCAAAATTACATGTATTTTAGTTAGCAGTGTTATTGTCTCGCTCTAACGTGTTCTTAGCCCATTGGAGAAACTCTTATTATGAGAGTGAGAATTTGAATTCAAATCAATTGTGTGAGGTTTTATTTGTATTTTCTTTCTAGTAATTCATTGAGCAAATTCTTTGGAGACAAGTTTGTTGGGCCAGTTTAGTATCTTTTTCACTTTATGTTTTCAATTTTAATTTTTGGAAAACAAAAAGAAACCTTGTTTGGTGAACTGTGTTGAAAACTATTTTCAGGAAAATTTTCTAGAAAGAATCTATGGTATTTAAAAAAAACATTGTTTTTATTTTTGTAAACACATACAGCAAAAATGAAAAAAATTCTTTTTTGTTGTTGATAAAATAAAATAAAATTAAAAAAAAATAAAAAACAAAGAATACGAAAGGCCCTACTTTTGGTTCAGAAGTCTCAAGATTAGAAATAACAAGTTAAAAAGTTTCACTCTTTTCCTTGTCATAAATCTTTGTGATAAGAACCATAAATCTTGACATGAAAATTCGTAGTAGAATTGCTAAAGCATTTCTGGATTATCCTATGAAAGGTTTGGCTACTTCAAATGAGAAAAGTTAAAAAACAACAACAAAAGTTTAGGATAAACTTTGTCAAGCCAATTAGCTTTCATGATGCAATGGAATTAACACAAGATTAGATATCATTCTGGTAGAAGAAAGATCCTGAATTCACTAATAGAAAACTCTGAATCCACAAGGAAGAGAAGAATTCTCAAAGAGAAATTGAGTAATATTGATAAAGTTCTCTTACTTAAGGGCTTTCATGATTATTAATAATAAGAGAAGTCCTAATCCAACAAAAAAACTACTACTTAGGTCAATTCCACTGTGCATCACCGTTGAGGACGGTGATGAGTTTGATTTAAAACATCATTTCTAATCAGGCTACCAAATTTGAAAGGATTTTGAGTTCATCCACAAATTAAGTTTCTGCCCTAATGTGACCTCTTATTTGATTATTGACAATCCATTTGTTCCATGAATTCTCCAGCTTCTTGTTCTACATTATTTCACATTGCTGTTTTGGAGTTCTATTGAAGTCCATTACTTTCCTTTGAAGAGAATCATTGAGATAGTCAAGTATCTAGTTTCTATCATGTCTAAATGAGTATCAAAATTGTTGCTCTTTATTTTTCATTCAGTGTATTGGGATGTTCTTCATTTTTTTAATTGAACTTTGTCAGTCATTTTATGGTAACAAAAAAGGAAATTTCTCAACAGTTGCTAAATACCTCACACTGGTGAGCATTATAGTCACTCACCAAACAAAAATCTTCTGATTCATGGAGCCATGGAAGTGGGGGATTCATATCAGCTACCTTATCATTGACAACAAGGAGGACGAAGCCAGGGAGAATGGGGCCAGGAATCCTTATGGAAATGCTGATTGGGTGTTCTATGCACTTTGTATTACCACGTCTCTCTCTTCTTTTCCTGTTTCTGGGGTCAGCGTCCTTGCATTTTAATTGGGTTTTTGTTTCTTGAAATTTGAATAATATATGATTTGTTGTTTGAATATGCCAATATGCTGCATTGATCTATGTGGGTTGTAACAATGTAGACTCCAAAATATAATGCACATGTGAAGTTCAATAAACTTTTTTAAGGATTTACACTGAGCAACACAATCTGTTGCATATTTGGGTTTGAATTCTTTAGGATTATCAATTATTTTCTGAAACTTATATGGGTTAGTATTCCTTAAAAAACAAACAACTACACAACCAGTTCGACATATGCAAATTCTGACAGTTAACTTAGTGAACTTCGACATGTGAATATGTCATGCATATTACAATATGATGGGGACTTAAACCACAAATGGATGTTTAGGTGCCTTGGGTGTTTTGATTGATTTATTTGTTTGCAAACAATTAAGATTGCTAACCAAGATAAATATTATAATGATTTCTTTTGATGAAATTTGGGGAGAAATCCTAGAGGTATTTGGTTTACTTTTTCTTTAACCAGAGATCCTTTCTAATTATAAATGTCCTATAGGCAGCATTTTCCATCGGAATATTGACTTACAAATAAAAATAAGACACTAGCTATTATTTTTCTTTAATTCTGATTTTAGATTTCTGCACCTATTTTATCCTGTATCTTTGACAATATAATTGCTTCTTGTTGCTATGTTTTTTAGAACTTCAGATTTTTACGTCTTTATAATTTATATGTATCCACTTAATAGTGTGTCTAGATCAACACTCTGCTTTAACTTTCTCTTAGAGGAGAAATTTGGGGGTTGAATTGAATATATTGTCTTTGCACTTAATTAACATTGCTGTTGAGTTTTTCCTAGAAAAAGAAAAATGAAAGCATTTCTGGTAGGTTTGTTTAATGTTTGGCTGGAATTGAGGGGATAGAATGAGTTCTGGGTTGCGATAGTTGTGCTGCATGTCCCAATGGGAAGTCCTTCGCTTCTAAACAACAAATTATTATTAATTCTCTGTTTTGCAGAATGTGACTCCTTAGTTTTGCGCTAAAAAGGACACTAGCTTGCCAAAGGACTTCAATTTTTGTTGCTTAGGAATTGGCTGTCACTGTCACATTGTTTTTTCCAAGCATGTTTTGAATGTGGTTTGTGAATCCATGTCATTTCACTTATAAGTTGTTTTTTGTTCAATTGAAATCCTATATTTGAGGGAACCTCCTGATTGCATAAATTCAGATGCTATATTAGTCCTTTTGGCATGGAAGAGGAGTGCTTGATATACGTAACAGTCTTGTTTCCTGGTTTATGCCTTTCGATGATTGGAGGTGAGCAGGTTGGTTGTGTGAGCCTTTTGAAATGTTTTAGACATGTAGGAGGTGTGGGATCACTGGAGGAGGGTTAGGTGATGGCTGAGGTGGCCTTAGGAGAGGGAGTTATAAGAAATAATAGAGAGCTAAGGAATCATGAGTTGCATAGAGATGAAATTGATCCTTCTATAAACATCGTGGGTGCTAGATGGAGGCACGTGTTGTGGGCAAATGCTTTTGGAGTATGAAGGACAGGTGGCTTTTTTTTTGAGGTCATGTCTATAACAATTCTTTAAAGTGCCATACCACTGTCATTGAAGCCAAGCTGTTCCTTGTTGACCCTCTGAAAGGGAAATCACCAGATCAATGCTGTTTTGTTGGTGGAGCTAAATAATATAGGAAATTGCAATATCAAGGTATACAAAGCAGTCTCTTTTGCAACTCTTAATGCTTATGAGTTGGTGCTACCCTTCTTCAAGCATTTGGATAGGCATTTGTGCCTTGTTTTGGGCTACATCTATAATATAAATGAACTTAAAATGTTTTCATATGCCTTCAACCCACATCATAATTTGATACCATGGTAAATATTTGATGCGGGGTCAAATATGTAAGCGTTGCATAACCCTAGCACATATCTGAAAATGTTC
Organism: Camellia lanceoleosa; assembly: GCA_025200525.1. Taxonomy (NCBI): domain Eukaryota; kingdom Viridiplantae; phylum Streptophyta; class Magnoliopsida; order Ericales; family Theaceae; genus Camellia; species Camellia lanceoleosa. Next base: position 79,138,824 of record CM045762.1, on the reverse strand, counting down.
AGGGGAAATATAATGAACCCGATAGGTAGTTCCATTGTTATGATTTCTGCTGATTTGAATTATCAAGTCACCCAATTGTCCAAAAGCTTAAATGAGCCCAACAAGACGTATCATGCTATCTAACGCCCACGCCCCATAACATGCGACCTTGTCTGCATATGAAGACCCAAATGGATGAACAGAGAAATTGAACATGGTGCTGAAACACACACAATATAGAGTGCACAATTACAAACATAAAAGGATCAAATGCAAATTATGAGACTTGACCCAAGCTTTCCTAGAACCAGATTTTTGATACCTGATTAGATACGATGAACATAGAAATTGAACATGGTGCATAAACACAGACAGACAAAGTGCACAATAACAAACATAGCAGGAAACAAATTCAGGTCACAAGACTTGAACTTAGGAATTCCTAGAACCAGAGCTATGATACCATGTTAAATTATCAATTGTCCCAATAGTTTAAGCTGATAGGACATGGGCTCAAGCATGTATATCAAGTTATTTGGCAAGTATGAAATGAGCTAGTGAACCACAAGTGCACTTCCACAAGCAAATTTTTATATAGAAAAGAAAATCCATCTGAAATGATGTGGTTGTGGGAATTTTGAAATTATGAGACACAATAATGTTTGTCTTTGTTTAAAATGAAAGGACCATAACAAACCACAATATTTTGTACAAAAGATTTGTTGTCATCATTGATACTGAAGTTTTACAAAACTAATGGCATATAATAATAGTCATCATTGTTAATACTTCATAATCAACATTATTTCATTGTTCGCATTGTTTTTCATTATCAAGACCGCCACAACAGCAGATGATAATTCTTATTGTTGACCCTTTTTGTTTAAAATGGAAGGACCATAATAAACCACAGTATTTTGTGCAAAAAATTTGTTGTCATCATTGATACTAGAGTTTTACAAAACTAATGGCATATAATAATAGTCATCATTGTTAATACTTCATAATCAACATTATTTCATTGTTCACATTGTTTTTCATTACCATCACCACCATAACAGCAGATGATAATTCTCATTGTTGACCCTTCATAATCAACAGTATTTCCTTGTCATGTTTTTCATAGTCATCACCAGACTACTAGATCAATAAATTTTAGGTCATTGTTATTGCCTTATTCATGGGCACAACCCTACAAGTGATATCTCTCTTCCTCAGATCCCATCCTTTTCCCTAAGCTAATACAAAGGGTATTTTGTTTAGCTCCTTTATTAGGAGAATGGATATCCATGTTACATGGATTTGGTTCATGTGTTGGCTTTCTCAATTTGAATCATAAAAGACAAGGGCATGAATATTGTTGGAGTGCATTTCCATATATTAGGATAAAGATCTTTTATTTGTAGAACATAGTCTGCCATCTTGGGTACTTTCATTTTGAAACATTTGCAACAATTGATTAAAAAGATGAAGTTTCTCTGGGATTGTATGGTAGAACTGTATGCCCTTCTGTCCTTCCTCTAAAATTTATGTCAAGTTAACATTCTTTCGCTGGCAGTTCAAACACATACCCATTATATATGGGCTCTTGGCATCTTGAAGGGTCCATGTAATGTAGACGGGGTTAATTATGTATTTTATGTAATTTGGAATCATCTTGCCTATCATTTTTACAACAAAATTTGTACATTGACTTACTGCCCATGAAACAATTTATTGGACCTCGCTTTTGTGCAAACGTAGACTTACTGCCCCTACTAGTATAAGATGATACAAGATATCTTGAAGACATACATTGACTTTTTTCATGTTGTATGTCTCGAAAATGCTTATTTTCTAGTCATCCTAGAAGAAAGTTGTACAATATTGGCTTACCCTAATTTGGGTGAGACCATGTCTATTTATAATCAATATAAGATACACAAAAAAAAGAAATTAAATGATTACACAATCAAATCCTAAAAATCAAATCCCTAAATAACCGTAATTTATAGAAATCATGGGATCTCCTAAATATACAATATTCTGTATTCCAACACTCCTCAAGCTGGATCAAAGATGTCAACCAAACCCAGCTTGTCAATGGAAGATCGAAGTAGGGATGGTCCGACAGATTTGGTGAAGATGTCGGCAGTCTAATCAAAAGATGGAACAAATGAGGGACATACAATGCCAGCTCGAACCTTTTCCTGGATGAAATGAATATCAACTTCAATATGCTAAGTACACTTATGAAGCACAGAGTTAGAGGCAAGTAAGATGGCAGACTTATTGTCACAAAATAGCTTGGAGGAATTATTCTTCTCAAAGCCTAACTCAGTAAGAATGGACCGAAGCCATAGTAACTCACATGTCCCATCAGCTATGACTCGGTACTCAGCTTCAGCAGATGATCGAGAAATAACCGCTTGTTTTTTGCTTTTCCATGATAGAAGATGGATACCAAGGAAAGTGCATACCCTAGAAGTGGAACGTTTGTCAGTTAATGAACCTGCATAGTCTGTATCAGTAAAACAGGATAATCCTATATGAATTCCACTATTGAAGAATAAATCCAAACCTGGACATGACTTGAGATATCTCAAGATGTGGTGAACATCATTAAGGTCAGTAGTACGAGGTGAATGCATAAACTGACTAACCACACTCACAGCAAATGTCAAATCTGGTCGTGTATTAGTCAAATTGATCAAACGTTCTACCAATCTCTAATAGCGAGATAGATCAGAAAGCAACTCACCAGACTCAGCCGAAAGTTTCAGATTTGGATCCATAGGAGTAGATGCAGGCTTGCACCCCATTATACCGGTGTCCCAAAGAAGATTCAAAGTATACTTCTATTGGGACAATGATATCCCACTGCGAGAACGAGGTACTTCAATCCCCAAGAAATATTTGAGAGGACCCAAGTCCTTGATGTCAATACTCAACTAAGCTCCTGTTTTACCTTGGCAATTCCAATGGAGTCATTTCTTGTAAGGATGATATCATCCACATAGACCAACAAAATAATACATTGACCATTGGGCTGACGACGAATGAAGCATGTATGGTTGGAGTGACACTGAATAAAATCCATGGATAAGATAACAGAGCTGAAACAGTGGAACCATGCACTAAGAGATTGCTTCAAGCCATAGAGAGACTTATGCAGACGACAGACCTTGCCAGCATACTCCCCTTCAGCCCGAAACCTGGGTGGAGGATCCATGTAGATCGTCTCAAGTAAGTCCCCATCTAGAAAAGCATTCTTGACATTCAGTTGATGAAGGGGCCAAGAAGAAGAGGCAGCCAAGGAAATAAGCAAACAAACAGTGGTCAATTTAGCAACCGGTGCAAACGTAGCCCCAAAATCCTTGCTAGGAACGTGGGTAAAGCCCTTAGCAACAAGACAAGCCTTATATCGGTCTATTGTACCATCAGCCAAGTATGTGACAGTAAAAACCCACTTGCATCCAACAGTCGTCTCACCAGAAGGTAAAGAGACAAGATCCCAAGTGTGATTATGCTCCAAAGCAGCCATTTTAGTTTGCAGAGCTGCAACCCATTGGGATTCTGGAGAGCCTCAGACACAGACCGCGGGATAGAGACCGACTCAAGCTTGCCAAGAAAAGACCGATGAGAAGCTGAAAGGGCATCATAATATAAAAATTGGGAAATAGGGTGATTAGTACTACTAAACCAACCAAACCGATTAGGGAGACGGTGTTCACGGGTTGGATAACGAGAATGAACTGGGGAGTGAATAGTAGAGGGAGTACCTAGGCCTAAGGGCGAAGAAGATGCTGGAGGGAGCGGAGCACGAGGGCGATGAGAGTATGTTTGTAATGGCGGAGGACTGGCAAGTGTAGATACAGAGCAAATGAATCAATGATAGGAATAGGGCGAGCACTCGATGACACAGCAGGAGGCGGTGCACTTGAGGCGGAATCTTGAAACATAGGGTTAGAACCAGAAAATAGCATATTTTCGCAAAATGTAACATCCATAGAATGATAAAAATGACGAGATAACGGATCATAACACCTATAGCCTTTAGAGAGAGCTGAATAGCCCAAGAAGATGCATTTAAGAGACCTGTTATCTAACTTGGTCCGAGTAGGACTACGATCCTGAACAAAACAAGTACAACCAAACACATGAGGCATAAGAGGAAATAACAAGGTATCTGGACAAAGTAATTGAAAAGGGGCCAACCCGTGAAGAATTCGACTAGGTGTTCGATTAATGAGGTAAATAGCAGTAAGCACAGCCATATGCCAGTAGGATTTAGGGACATTTATCCCACAAAGAAGACACTGGACAACAGACATAATATGACGGTTTTTACGTTCAATAATCCCATTTTGTTCAGGGGTGTAAGTACAAGTGAGTTGCTGCAAAATTCCCTGCTGATTAAGTTGGGAGCGAAATGCATCAGAGATGTACTCCTCCTAATTATTAGAACGAATATTGCGTACAACGGTGTGGAATTGGGTTTTGACCATTTATAGAAATTGAATAAAAAGTGGAAGTACATCAGACTTCTTTTTAAGCAAATAAACCCAAGTACATCTAGAATGGTCATCTATGAAAGTCACATAATAGCGATGCCCAGAAAAAACCAAAAGAGGAGAAGGACCCCAGATATCAGAGTGAATAAAGTCAAACATACAGGAGGCGCGATATATGCGAGGAATATAAGAAGTACGAGTATGTTTAGGTAGTTCACAAACAACGCAATGAAACTGATGATCTTTGCAAGCTTTATTAAGTGACGAAAAAAGTAAACATGAATAATTAAAGTTTGCATGTCCTAAATGAGCATGCCACAAGGCTAAAGTCTGAAAAGAAAAAACATAGGAAGACAACTCAGGTAACATAGCTGCTTGCAGGTAGGGGTGTAAGAATAACCGAAAAAACCGACCAAACCGATTGAATCGGACCAAACCGGCTATATTTGGTTTGTTTTTTAACAAGAATCAGTCTGTGCAGTTTTTAAATTTGATTTTTTTTTCGGTTTTCGGTTCTGTATCGATTTAAGTACGTTGTGTACCGATCTAAACCAAAACCGACTGCTTCAACATATATTGTATTTATAATATATATATATAATCTAATAATATAATGATATTAATAAGTATAATAAATTATTAACCTTAATTAATTAACCTTATCATCTTTATAACCTAAGTTTGTAAACTCTTATTATATATAATCTTAACTCTAACTCATTATTCTTGAAACCTTAGTATTTTTGAACTTTTTTTTTTGTTTTTATTTTTGTTAATTTAGGGATTGAAAAGTATGTATTAAATTGATGGATTGGATATGTTTGAAATGGCAGACAAATAACTAATTTAATATTTTTATATAGATTAATGATTATATTTAAAAGTGGCTCAAGTTTGAAAAATCCTAAACCGATTAAACCGCACCAAACCGAACTGTTTCAATCGGTTCGGTTTGGTGAAATTTGATGGGAGAAACAGTCTGTATCGGTGTTCAAAATAATAAAATCAACATTATCGGTTCGGTGTAATTTTTTACCTAAATACCGACCGTACCGAAGCGATTACATCCCTACTTGCAGGCCAAAAATGGTAGGATGGAAAGGTGTTGGGTCCTCGAAGTAGTATAGCCCGTCGCGCTCAAACCCCCTGCCAAAAATCTTCTTCGAAGCCAGGACTTGTAATAAGTAATGAGTAGGTAAGAAATAACAGCACAATGAAGGTTTTTAGCAAGGCGACTAATAGAGAGAAGATTATAAGCAAAATGGGGCATTTGTAAGACAGAAGTAAGTGTAATATCAGACGACAAGGACACATCACCCTTATGTTGGATATGTAAAATAGACCCATTAGCAAGACATACAGTCTGAGCGGTAGTAGAGACAGGAGAGGATAAATAAGAAAACTCACCAGTCATATGATCATTGGCCCCAGAATCCAATACCCAAGTAGGTGCAGCGCGAACATGAAAGGCTGTAGAAGTACTTGTAGCGAGTGTGGCAGTGGAGGAGACACTTGGAGACATGGTAGTGAATGAACCAAGTTGTTTTTGAAGGCGACCAATCTGAGATTGAAGCTGATGAAGATCAACAGAATGAGTCGGCTGAGGAGTACTAGATGTGTCGGCAATAACAGCAGTATGGGAAGGGCCTGAAGGGTGTGTCCTTGCAAAGCGTTGCTTCAACTTAGGATGAAGCTTGAAGCACCGTGCTTGGACATGACTAGCTGCGCCACATTGGTGGCAAATAACCTTGTTACTAGAAGCACGAGAACTAAACTTGGTAGCAAGAGCCATCTGATCTGAAATTGAAGATGAGGTAGGAACGGAGGAAGGAAGTGGAGCCACTAGTTGAATCAATCGACGAGGATGCTCCTTGCTGTTAATTGTAGCAAAAGCCTTATATAAGGATGGCATAGGTGATGTGTTCAAAATCTGAATACGAAGATACTCAAATTTAGGTTTTAAAACCATCAGAAATTGATAGGTGTGTTGGCGAGCAAGACGAGTAGACACAATAGAAGTGGCAACAGCTGAAAAATCACTCAATGGCTCATACTGTGCCTACTCCCAGCGAGACTGAAGGTACCCAAAAAATTCGGCGACGGTAAAACCCAAAGCTTCCTGAAAGGCATGCGAAATATCCTAATGGAGTTCGAAAATCCTAGTATCATTGTGGGCATGTGCGTACATCTGGGTAAGAGCACTCCACAATTGACGAACTGTATCATAGTACATGAACATATTGTAGATTCGTTCTTCTATAGAGTTGAACATCCAACCAAGTAAGGTATAATTGTCAATATCCCATTGAACCCGCTTAGGATCATCAGCGGGAGGTTGTGTCTCGGTTTCCAGAAGCCATCCAGATTTGCCTCTATCCCCAAGGTAGAGACGTATAGACCGACTCCAAGCAACAAAGTTGTGACCATTAAGCAACACACTAGTAATCCGATGAACCGGAACATGGGAGGCAAGGGAAACATCTGAACGAGGCATAATGCTCTAGGTTTGTGTAACAAAGTCAGACATTCTGAAACACCACGAAGCCGAAGTAGCAGCATCACACAAAAGAGATGCTACCGAACAAATTGGTAGCCCAAGTAATAAGGAACACAAAGGTTGCTTACCACATCAGCAACACACAACCCTAAAAGGGTTAGAAACTAGCCCGGACCATCCTAGAAGGATGCCGAACTGCACAAAACCAGGATAGAGCCTGGTCAGCTGCTGTAGGAACCCTGATAGTGACTGGAAAGGACTGCTGAGGGAGAGAGAAAGGGTTTCGGGTGGTGTAAGGTGGTTGAAGGGGGCTGGGTTGGTGAGTCAGTTACTAGGAAAGGGAGGAGAGGCTGGCTGTGATGATGGGTAAGTGCGGCTAGGGTTTCTTTGGCTCTGATGCCAAGAAGAAAGTTGTATAATATTGGCTTACCCTAATTTGGGTGAGACCATGTCTATTTATAATCAATATAAGATACACAGGAAAAAGGAATTAAATAATTACATAATCAAATCCTAAAATTTAAATCCCTAAATAACTGTAATTTATAGAAATCACGGGATCTCCTAAATACACAATATTTTGTATTCCAACAATCCTCAACTCTAGGTTGAAGGTGGTGTTGGCACACAAATTTCAACCAAAACGTTCACTGTTTAGTATTTTTTTTTTGGACTGAACAATGTTTATTATCTAATAATAGGCTCCTCTTTTCGATTTATATTGCAGATCATTATTATACACTTTAAACAAATGACACTTCCGTTTAATGAAGAATAAAAAAAATTAACAAAACGAAGAAAAATAATTACTTTATTGAAATTCTAGGGATTTAGAATCCCTAGCTACACAAAATACAACTGTTGGGTTAGGAACCCTTTACCTATATATATCTGATAATTTTATTTTAGAATGGAACTTTCGGGAAATCACATAGTGGAGAGTATGGCACTCGTCCCTAAATTTCATGTCCTCTTTGTTTAAGTCATTTATCCTCATTCTCTTTACCTGTGATGGTGATACCTATATCAAGGTTCTTTAAAGGGGGGAAATTGTGGAATTTTCTCATCAGCTTAGCAAAACAAGCATCCATATTACTTTTGTTTCAAAACTAGCAGCAGTGAATAGTAATTAGAATGGAATTCCCTATGGTGACTCTTCACCTCACCAATGCCCTATTAATTTACAAGTAAATCTTCGGAGAAGTAGAAGAAATTGTGATAATGGGTTCAATGTCGCTGTAGAGTAAGGTATAGGGGAGTAGGGTATCACAGCAATAATTATTAATAGAGAGAGAGCTGTCATAGTCAAGTCAACGTGTTCATCCTCATCCCTTTCATGAAGCCTTGGTAGGAGACAAAGGATACTTAAGCAAAGGACACAATGATGCTTTCCCTTAAAATCTGTGATGTGGATCAATAACAGGGAGACACAATGCACCACCCCTCTCTTTTTAGTTGCCCTTGTCAAGGGACCCATTTCCCCCAAAATCAAAGCTTTTCTAAGCCCTTTGTTTCTTTCTCACAATGAATAAAGTAAATAACCATGCCCTTATCTCCATTTACTTTTGTATTAGCAAGTTTGTCTTCTATCTAATCTGGGGTTAGGCATACCATCTGTCCATATTAGCTGGCACAGTCTGGACAAACGAGCATTTCTTCCACTCAAGTCTGGTCCACTCTCTCTCTCTCTCTTACCGTTCTCTATTGGAATTTGGAAGTTTTATAGTCACCACTACAACCCATCCAAACAAACTACCTCATTTTTATAACCCTGTTGGGCTAATGTTCACTTCTCAACTCCTACATAAATATGTGTCCCACTTTTGCTGGACTCTTGCTCCTTCCTCCTCCCTCTTTGTAAAGTTGATAAAAAATAATTCTGTAGGACTATGTTTGGATTATGGAATTGAGTAGGGATTTGAAAAGGAAAAGAAAAAAAGTGAGGGAAATAGAGAGGACATTTAGCTTATATTTCATTCACATTTTCCTTTTCTTTTCCAAATTCACGATCCAAACCAAGAAATAAACTTAAAAGGCACTGACCCCTCCATATGACAGCAATAGTATTCTAAAAGATGGAGATGCCTCGTGCGTGTACTTTGTGGCCAAGCTAGTGTTGGCTATTATGGCCCATCTGTTGACTAGGAGGGCTACATGAAATGATGGCCAGAAAGGTCCCTCTCATACTACAGGCTTAGATTGGTCATGAACTTCATAGCCCATATCAGGAGTAAAAGTTTCCTAGTATTTAAAGTTACATTAAGGTGCCAGAAAGATACTGTTGTACTTTGTTCATTTGATCCATTATTTCATGCCTTCTAACCTTTATCATATCCTCCCAACATCTTTTTTTTTTGGGGTTGTACACACCCTCCCAACATCACCACTAATCAACTGTTTGGTTGTTAAACTAGGTGTTATCGCCAGGGCCTTCCACTAGCCTTTAATGATTCTGTGGACAATCCTATCCTTCTGAAATATCCACTTAGATTGTGAAAATATGTACTTTATTTAATTGGCAGTGGAAGAGAAAAAATAAAAAATAAAAAAAAAAAATTTCAAAACCAGGTTTCCTTGGCCCCTGTCTTAGCGGTATTAATTTTTTTGTGGCATGGGAGACCATAGTCTGGGGGAGGGTGATTGCAGAGGTTCCGGTCAAGTGGGCTAGCCCCAGTTTGTAAGAGTGGTATTAATTGCATGGAATCTGATGGATAAAAGTTTTAATATTGGTTGATATAAATGGGTAGATATGAACAAAGGTTTGCAAACAGGGAAAATGAGTCTCAATTTCCCAATTTGGAGCCAAATCATTATCCATGAAAATGGAGGGAAGAAATTAAGTTGAAGGACATCATAATTAAATCATCCTATTTATTATTATGATAACGTTGAAAGGCACATAAATAGACTCTCCACAAATAATGCGTGATCTTGGATAAGAGGGGAACAAAATGAAACAATCTGGAAGGATCAAATCTTTAGAAGATATGGAATTGCAACATCCTTTTTAAGTAGTGGGATTTCTAGATATTCTTGTTACAGTGTAAAATTGACCATGACTTTTGTTGTATGATCACTATGATCTGTCCAGAGCAAAAGTAGACTTTAGGTTCAATCGATCTTTCTTTGTTGGATTCATGCATTTCCATGTTTGGGAAATGTTACATATCATGTGTGAAGTTGGTCCATGAGTAGGCTTCTATAATTGATGTATATCTATAGTTTCTTTGACGTTTGATATACGACTCTCATTATTATCGGATTGTTAATAATACTATGAACTGTCCACAACTTAAAGACTATATTTGATATGAAACATGAGGAGCCGTAGTGTTAACAGTCTGTAAATCCAGGAGAATCTGTTTTCATCTAAGGAAGCAAGAGATTATGATTGCTTGACCTGGAAACTGACCTCTTTTTATAATTTTATTTTATTATTATTTATTTATAATATGGGCAGTCTTTTTTACAAATAGCATGCAAAACTAAGAAACCTTTGTCATGGAAAGAAGAGAAAGGAACAGCATATCCAGACACTTTTAGGTGTAATATATGATCTCCTGGTACTTGGGGGGAGGAAAAAGTTCATATTGCATGTGATGGAAATAATACTTTATAATTTACGACTGACACAAACTTTAACAAGTAATATAATGTAAATAGTGTTCCATTTGATTAATGTAGTTCGATTGGTCATGGTTGCTGCAGATTTTCAGCTTCCATCAGCAAATAGGAATGCAGTTTGATGTTCAAGCGACCTTTTCTTCATTACAAATTTGATGAATGTGGTATTTTATTACTACTTTCTAAGCTACTGGCTAAAGTGGACACAGGGCTTGGTCATATTTTAACGTTGTTTTGCCGAAAGGAGGCATGTCTTCCACCACCAGGCCATACATTTGGTAAGAATTTCTACTCTGTTAACATTTCCTGTATCCGGTCAAAAAATATGTTTGGATGATTTGTCAACCAACATGGCAACATGCCATGTGTGATTCGTCATTATCAACCCATATGAAACGCGTAAAACTGATATCTTTTATCTTGTGATTACAGCAAAGGCAATAGTTGTTATTAAGATATATTTGTTGTGGCCACCAAACATCTTGGATTCTATACATTGCATGCATGTAGGCATGAGGGCTTGTTTGGTTGTGTTTCCGTTTTCTTCTATTTTGTTTTCCTTATTTTCAAAAACAAAAAATAATGAAAAGTTTTCAAAATTTAAAAAACAACCTTTTTATGCTTCCTAAAAAGTGGTTGTTTTCATGAATGTTCCCTAAAATAGTTTATAGAAATCATTTGCCAAACAAATTTTCTGTATTTTTCAGAAACTGAAATCAGATTGCAGAAAATGAAATAGAATGGGGAATGGCAAGAGGAAAGAAGTAGAGTGAAATGGATAAAGATGAATCATAATCTTGATGTATTTGTAGTTTGTGTGGAATTGAGTTATAACATTTGAGAAGTAACCATGAGGCCATGGAATTACAAGGAAGCAAGATAAAATATAAATGTAATAAGATTATTCTTCCAAATCAGTGACAGATCAACCGCAAATTTAATTCCCATAATTTGTGGTCGTAATGTTTTGTTACGTATACAAAAACTGTATTGTTTGATAATCAATTTTAATCTATCATAATCATGTTCTATTTTTCACGGTGAATGTGTTATTTGTAATAGGATATACTCGTACACTGTTCATTATGCGATACAAACTACTTGGTTTTTGTTATGTTTTCTTGTTTTACTTGCAATAGCTGCTACATTTATGGTATTAAAGGAAGAAATATTAAATGTCTTCATATTATATTTGGCAGTTCTCATTATGAAGCAAATCTAGCAAAGAAACTTTGAGCTCAGACATGAAGAAGGTTTAGAGACTAGTAAGTACCATTGTGCTTTAATTTGCTTACTGATTGAGTGATTAAGTGGTCATGTATATATCTTCTACTTGATTTGAAGAGTTGATTAAGTGGTCATGTATATATTTTTTTGGCTTTTGGAGAGTTGGTTAAAAACTATCATTTTGATTTTTTTTAAAAAAAAAAAAACGTGTAAAAAAATAGAGAGATGATATAACTCAAAATATGTTAAAAGCCAAAAATTGACTTTTTACCATCTTTCCAAATTAGCCCAAAATAAGTCTTGTTAATACAACATAATAGAATATTATTTCTATGGGACATTTGCTTTGGATTTTTTTTATTTTTATTTTTAATATTTGTAATAATGTTAGAGATATTAATAAGCATACCAACTACATATAATATTAGTTAGGCCTAAAAATTCAACTCCAAGTTGGGTACTAAAACTATATATATACATATATATTTGGTCACATCGGAAAGAGGTACTAAAACTATATTAAAATCCTAAACCCATCCAACAAACTCATTCAGTATATTAAATAACAAATAATTTAAAAAAATAAAAAAGAATATTTTTGTAGTTAAGTTGACATAAGCATTTAGGTTATGTTTAGTTTGATTTTTTGAAATTATTTTGAAAAAATAAAAATTAGATTGACAAAAATAAATGTCAAAAAGATATTTTTAAATTTTTAAAAATTATTTATGTAGAATTATATCAAAAGGTAAAATTATATAAAAATGATAAATATTTTATTTATTAATTTTTTTTTCTAAAAATAGATTTTGAAAATCAAAACAAATAGGTCATTAATTTTTGTTCATTATTTTTTCTTTTCAGTGTATTTTTTTTTTAATTTTAAACAAAAATAAAATAAAATAAAATAATTTATATACGTTAATTAAAAAAAAAAACTAGTGAGGTATAGGATTTGTGAGGACAAAACCCCCTTATAAAATGGTTTGTTTTGGGGTAGGAAAGGAACACCGACACAAATCTGAGGATGAAGAAGAGAGTAATGTGAACATTCCAAAATCATCTTCTCTTTCACCAAGCACAATGCCATAATCCCCTGGGCCGCACGCTCATTTTTTTTCTTCTTCTTTGCGGGGTTGACTGTCGAAAGCAGCTCGATAGGCGTGTGACACGTGTACGACTGAAGTTGACCCTTTCTCCCTCTTAGGAGACAGCCGGCGAGTGTGCCGGACTGGGACCATGTGTCAACTGCTGCTCTATTATTTTCGTTGGGTGACACTACAGCATGGCCCTTCACATTTCATGTCCCTCCCTCCCTCGACTTAACAATCAACTAAACTATTTTCTTTTTCTTTGTTTTTTCTTGGTGGTGATTAATGGATATTTGTTATTTGGTTTAATATTTTATTTTATTTTTTGCTGGTAAGGTTACTGGTGACACTATATATATATATATATATATTTTATCGATTATGACTTATTAATTATGGTAAAGTTCGATCATGGTTTGACGATTGAAACTGTAGACTATTTTTAAATAATAACATTGGACACATTTGTTATTATTATTATTATCTATGTCGAAAGGCATGTTGACGTGACATGACAAGTATGTTAAGAACATGGTATAATGTAGCATGATAACATGTTGAATAGAGTGCTAGAAAGTTAGCTGTTGCAGTCATTTAAAAGTTAGTTGCTTGAATCAATGAATCAAGACAAGATCAAAGCATAAAATTTACAAAGTGATTCCTATCAAACAAAGGATATGGATGATGTTGATAAAATCATAAAAAATTATGACATGTTGAGGAAATCATGAATTTCGATTACTTTTTTGTTTCTTTCATATGAGCTTATAAATAAGCCAAGAGAGCTACAAAGAAAGAAATCCAGCACAACTCACACAACGTGGATCATAAGAATAGTTTCTATCTAGGTGTAACAACTTAGCATTCTACGAGTAGATAAGTGATAATTTGTTATTATTTTTCTATTGATCAATGTGTTTTTTAAGTTTTTATTTAAGTTTATATAACTTGTAGCGAGTGACATTCATTTTGATTAATACAATTTCAGTTATTCTTTTGTTTCATCCTTCTTTATTTACCTCAAAAGAAGTCCTTATCTTGTTTAAGGCATAGAACTGAACCACAAATATGATCTTTTGTGTTTTTGTGAAAGTTAGTTTTAGTTTGTCGATTAATCACTGTCGATTGGATTTTAACTAAATTTTTGTTAACAGATACATATTAAAAAGTCATCAGAAAATTGGATAGAAAAGTCATCAAAATGTTGTCGTTGTGGGGGTGAGGTGGATTGATAGGTAATATTAGATAGATAAGTGGATAGATAGGTGACATTTGTACAGATAAGTTACATTTGAATAAATAGGTAAGTTTTTGGACACACACGTGTTCTTTTAGCTAAATAATGTTCTTTTGCCCCAATAATTTCATAAGTAAACATCTGATCTTAGGCCTCGTTTGGCAACATCACTTTTTAGCTTCAAAATCAAAAAGTCATTAAAAAAAACCAAAAAGCCAATAACCTATGCAAAAAAGTTAAAGATTTTTTTTTCTCTCTATGTTTTGCATATTTTTTCGTAAAAAACTAAAAAGTCATTCCAAACATATTAGTTTTTTTTACATTATATTTTGGTTAAAAAGTCGAAAAATTACTAAAAAAGTCTATTCCCAAATGAAGCCTGAATGTCCTATCTATATAAAAATGAACTCAGACCATAAGTCTAATTTCAAAACTTTTGAAGGGCAATAGTCTCAAATTTTATTCTTTTGAAACCAAAATGACAATAATTGGAAAGACCGTATTCATACCTATATGTCTATTTGGCCACATTACCTATCTGTTCACGTCACTTGTTTATCTACTTATTTGTTTACACGTCATCCGTTTATTTGTCTACATGTTTTCTATCTATCTACCTAATATCTTTATCTGTCTATATTATCATCACCACCATCACCAATCGCTGATGTTAGCCATCACTGACAACTACTTAACAACTTTTTTGGGCATTTTTCTAGCAACTTTTTCAGCGTCAGTCCGATAGATCTAGCGATACTGGATAAAAATAGAAAAAAAAAAATCTTTAAAATAATAATTTATTCTTCTCACCAAACAATTTCATTAATAATGTCTTTATTTCCATAAAAGATCAATCCTTGATTTTATTTTATTTGTTTATTGTTTTTGCCATACTCCTATGAAAATGGACTAATCACCAATAAGTCTTTAAAAAAAATTAACAGATTATTTTCGAAATCATACTTGCTATTAATATATATTTTTTTATAACAAATATGATCAATCAATTTATATTTGTATATAAAAAAAAGTTGGACAGTAAATTTTTTAAATCATATTTGTTGTTTATATTTTTTTATAAGAACTATGATTCAGTCAGGTAGTCGTTAAAGTTCGATCAACTTAATTTTTTTTATATGAATGATCTACTTGACAGATTTTACACACACAACTGTAAGAACTAGACCATCCACTCCAAAACATGAATTGAACGGAAACCAATTTCTTTTCGATATTTATTTACATTTTCATCATGACTTCATATAAGGGTCCAGTCGATAGTAGAAAATTTTAATAACTGCTACAAGAAATACAAGTTGTTGAAAATCTTACATTTAATAAAATATTGAATAATAATATATAAAAAAAAGGTAAGTTATTAGTTAGCTGACTTTTGACACCAAATAAGTAATTAATTATACATTAACAAGTATTCTAGACACACAATAATTGAAAAAATAAGCAAGATAAACACATTCACACAATTTTTTCATGTTAGTCAGAGATTAGGTAGTAATGCTATTGGGCAGTTTGAATTCAAATCCTCAGTCTATAAATTCAGAAAATAAAACCAAAAATTTGCACAATAATTCAAATCTAAGGCTATTATTTGTTTATGATGTGATCCCATAAAAATTAGATTAAACATAGACGATTGATGTCGAATTCTGATAATTTTTTGGTCCCTTATTTTGGGACCGTAGACTTTTCCAATCGCACGTTGAAATTTGAGTCATCATTGATGTAAAATTCTAATCCTTTTCTGGTCCCTCTTTTTTTGAGATCATAGACTTTTCTAATCCTCATAAGTTAAGATTTGGATCATGATAGAAGGAATAGACCTAGAGGGTGTTTGACATGTCTAAATTTTGTTACTGTCTAGAGTCAAAATTTTGGTATTAGAGAGGGTTAGGGATTTTATAATCCTAATTTAGATTCCTTTATCAAAGTGTTTCACTCAACATCATTTTGGATTTTTGTTCGAATACAACAAGTCCTCCGAACAATTGTAAATTCAAAAGTTAGTTAACATCACCTACTTCAATAAAATTTTGTTTAAATACAAGTCCTCCAAACAATAGTAAATTATAGCCAGATGTCTAGCCCTTAATCGTGTATTGAAACACTTTGGTTATTATTTTTGCCTTCCTTTCTACCTCAACAATATTTCTCTTCTCAATGTTTTTTTTTTTTTTGATCAGCAAAGAAAAATTTCATTAACAGTATGAAATTAAGAGTACAGGAAGATGATATGCATCGAGAGAGATTTGAAAAGTACAAACTACCCCTACTACTGCTACTGCTTCTCTTCTCAATGCTTTAAAAAACACTTCTCTCTCTCTCTCTAAACACTTCACTTTCTAGCATAAAAACAAAGAAAATGATCCTTGTCACCAAAAAAATCACGATTTGTACGGTGATTACCTAATTCTATCTCATCGAATAAATTGTGGAGAAATACCTCGAATATAATTTGATCAATTTTTGAATCTTGATAGAATTAAAGTCCATTGATGATAAAGTGAAGAGAACCCACAATAAAGTTGTTGAGTAGTGTGGATTTTAATAAATATTAGACACTAACTAGTCAATTGTGATTGTGATAAGTAACCCTAATTACAAGTATATGTAGTTGATGGGGCAGTTATCTCTACAGGCTGCTTGTAACTTTTCTTTTTTTATTTTTATTTTTTATTTTATCATAATGACCATGGACATACTCATTTGGGAAGCTAGCAAAAAGCTAGCTTTTAGCTTTTTTGTCTAAAAAAACTAGCTTTTTTACCCAAGTCACTACCCAAAAAGTTAGTTTTTTTGGTTAAAAAAAGTCAAAAACTAACTTTTTACTAACTTTCCAAAACACAGTTTTAGTTCTGTAGTAAATCATGTAAATTTTGTATTATTGTGTGCTTGCACTATTTACTATTTATAACCCCCCCCCCCCCCAAAAAAAAAAGAAACAAATAAGTTATTTCCATACAAAATTGTGCTTAATTTTTCATGTTTTACTTGTCCTAATTATGTGTTTCTCATTACTTAATTTTTTTTCCCCTAATGTTAATATTATCATTGAAAGTCCATGTGATTCCCAAAAGTGAACTTTAAATGTCATTTCACACTTTACAATTCTCTTCCTCTTTTACAATATTTTAGCACGTTCATATTAATATCATCACTTTGAACCCCAAGAGGTAAATCAACTAGTAAAGATTGAGAATAAAATGTAAGTTTTTAAATTTGAGTCATTTCAAGTGATCATTGAAGGTTTATCCAGTTATTAATTTTAATATCTTGAAATTAGTTGAGGTGCATAAGTCGACCCAACACCTAATTATTTTGAAAAAAAAAAAAATCATCACTTTGTTCTCTTCAAAAACTATAAAGACCACTTGAATTTCATTGACATTTAAAAGTCCTCTAGAATTTAAACCCTTTTATAAACCTCACATTGCAAAATACACAGAGTGAGACGTGCAAGTAAATATAATATGATAAAAGACCCTAATAATGTCCTTTGCATTGAAATATTAGGAACAAAACAACCGCCCACAAATGTGTCCCTTTTCTCCAACCTACAAATCTTTGATTAACTCCAGTACGCAAGCTTTGTATAGAAGATAATAAACTAAGTGAGATAATGATAGACTTCATTGTAACAAATGATAGTGACTCATCATTATTACAATATCTATTAATTGAACATTTAAATGCCTTATTGTGGTCCCAAAGGTCTTTTTTATGGTACTTCTAGTGACTTACCCTTTCCTTTTTAGCAAGGATCCTCTAGAGTGAATTTTATCTATACACTATCTATATAATTTGAAAAATAAAAAATAAAAATAAATTCAAACTTCAATTTTGTGCCGTTGGATCTGCACTTTAGGGATCACTCTAGGGAAATTCACTCTAGAGGATCCTTGGTGTTTCCTTTTAGGTTGTGTTAACTAAAGTTTGTAGCTGGTACTTGTGAGATTTTTAATTTTTAATTTTTAATTTTTTTTTTTCATGAAGTGGGAAGCTTTATATATATAAATATATATATTTAGAAAAAGTGAATGATTAGTTGTTAGATTAATACTTATTTAGTGTTGAATGCATATTCTCTCCTTGAAAGCATTTAAATCTTGCCTCCCATTCTACTCTTACACTCTATTTGGATAGAGGGGTTTGGTGAAAAACGAAAAGAAATTATGAGAATAGGAAACTCTTTCACTGTTTATATGGTTAAATATGTGAGAAATGATGTGAGATGGTGAGAAAAGAACTCTCACCAAAATTTTGTTTTGTCTCTCACCAAAAATGGTGAGATTTAGTGAGAAAGGAAATGAGTTTAATGAAATTTTTCTAAAATACCAAAATTATGCTATGGTGGAAGAAGTTAGAAAAATTGTTTATTAATATGGAAAGTTATTTTGGTAAAATGAAATAAAGCACTATCTTTTTTTTTTTCTTTCTTTCTTTACTCTATCCAAACAAGATTGGTGAGAAATCGCATTCCTTTTTCTTTTATTCATCTAAACACAATAGTAAGAAATCACAGTGTGTTTGGTTTGAGTTTCCTGGATTAAGTTTTTTGAAAATTGAGTTTTTTGTTTTTTGTGTTTTTTTGTTTTTAGTGAATATTTTTAAAATTTTAAGCATTTTTTTTAGTTTTTTAGATGCACCTTATTTAGATGTATTTAAAAAGTAAAAAATTTGTGAAAAAATATTTAAAAAAATTATTAAATACATAAAAATACAAAAAATGTACTGAATTCTCGTTTTTTTTTTGTATTTTTGGTATTTAGTGAATTTTTAAAAAGTTTTTTTCACAATTTTTTTTTACTTTTTAGGTATATTTATGTTAGGCATATCTAAAAATTAAAAAAATTACTTAAAATATTAAAAAAATTCATTAAAAACAAAAAAATACAAAAAATAAAAAAATAAAATTTTCTGAAAACTGTTTTCAGAAAAACGAAACCAAATCTTTTCTTACCTAAGTGAGAAACTACAATCATTTTTTTTCTTTTTTCACCTCATGATCTAAACGGAGTGTCAAGAGTAGAACTCAAAACCCCCTTTTAAGAGAAATTTGGTGAGCAAATAGCTAGTCGCACAAGCAACAACTCCTTGATTGTGAGAAACCTTAAGTTGGTCCAATAATTAATTTTCTCTTCACATTTTATCTTTTCTACTTAGGTTTTGCTAACTAAAGTTTATAGGTGGTCCTTGTGAGAAACCGTACAAGAATTAAATTTTTCTCTACACCCACTTTATATTTTTTCTCGTTGGTTTTGCTAACTAGCCGACATGTCAATTTTAAATTTGTTTGGATCAATAGGCTTAAGTTATCTTTGAAAGGACGTCTATCTATTCAAATTTTATTTATTGGTGGTAGTTCGTGCTATGCATAAGTAAATAACAAAAATTTATAAACAATGTTAAATATGTTAAAAATTAATAACTAAGGAGTTATTTGAAATGTCTTAAATAAGTATACTTTTTATCTTTTTAGATTAAAAAATTAAGGTTGAAAATATGGATGTTGATTTAATTTTTTTTTTTTTTTTTTAAAAAAAAAAATGTAAAAAAAAAAAAATTGATTTAAAAAAAAAAAAAATTTGAATTGGGAAAGTTAAGCTAAATACTATGATATTAATTTAGATGAGTATTTAAACAATATATTTGAGTGATCTCACTATGTTTACATGGGTATGCACCACTAATTCAATTTTTTGAAACACACTCAATCAGATAAACTCAACTAAAAATGAAGAGCAATAGTGGAATTCTATAAATATAAGTTTAAATTTGAAGATAAACTATAAGAATATAGAAAGTGAAAATTAGATAAATTAAAAAAAAAATAAATTCAACTGAAAATCAAGAATAAGAGTGGATTCTGTAAATATAAGATAAAGATTAAAAAATTAAGTTTAAATATGAAGATAAACTATAAAAAATAGAAAAAGAACATTAGATAAATCCTAGAAAAATGAGGTAGAGAGAAATTCAGTAAATATCAAATATAGATTGAAAGAAAAAAAAAGTTGAAATTTAAAAATTCAAAAATAAGATAAAATAACTTGAAAAGAAAAATAAAATCTAATATAACTCTAATAATAGAAAAATTGGAAATGGTAGTAGTTTAAAAATTGGATAAGAATGAAATAGCACCTATAATATTTTAAAATTTGTAAAAAGAATTTTTTTTAAAAAAAAGAACTGAGATAGTAGGTTAAAAATTAGATAAGATTTAAGTGCCACTTATGGTTTTTTGAAATTTAAATTTTGTGTAGTTAAAAAATAAGCAATTATGTTATCTTATTATATAAATTTTAACTCTATTTTGTGTGTTCTAAATAATTTTTGTATTCTAAAGCTACTTAATTATAAAAAAAAATAAAAAAATCAAAGGATATTACCATTTTTATTTTTTATTTTTGTTTTGTGTCTATAACTTATAAATTCTAGTAATTTTTGTACTTTGAAGCTACTAAATAAAAAAAAAATAGCATCACTTCTCTTTTTAAAATATTAATTATTTTTATTTTTACTTTGTGTTATATGATAATATAATCATTCATTTTAAATAATATTGTACTAATTATAGAATACGCATGACTTGATTATTTCTCTGACTGTGACAAGTGTTATGTATTTGAATATAAAATTCAACGATCATAGAAAATTTTCTTACCTATGATTTTTGTTTAAATATATAAAATATATTTATTTAAATTAAGTTTTAAATTTTTGATTATGAATATGTAATTGTTTATAATTTCAACACAACATAGTTGAAAATAATTTTATTTATAAGAAATTAACCAAACTTTTATTGAAGTATTCACATTGAATCCAATCGGTTTAAAAATTACATGACATTCAATAATGCAAATGAAATTGACTATTATATAATAATCAAGTAAAAAACATTGACTTTTTGTTATCTATATGTAAAGACTATTATAAGTTGAAAATAAAATAGTTTATTTGCATATTTATTAAGAAATTTTAGATCCAATCTTGCGATTCAAATGTTACTTTGTGCAAAGGATTTTTTACTGCAAAAGAGAAACTATCATACTTATTTATTGTACTCACTACATATATGCAAAGAAATAAATTTAAATTCATGAATATCTCAAATTATTAAAAAAATAAAAATGTAAGAAAAAATATGGTAGAGTTACATAATTAAGTTTAGTTACATTTGGATTTAAATTGAGTGTCTTCCTTATATATTACAACAAATAAATTTATATAATTGAAGAAAAAAATATAATGAAAAATAAATGGGATTGAATGAAAACTTCCTTGAAACTCATGAATGTATTCCAAATACTTTTTCGATTGATAATATTTTTCTTAAAAAAATGTGTGAACTCCAACTGCATCACAAAATATCACTCTTTATATATATAATAATAATAATAATAATAACTCATAACTATATTATCAATTTACATAGGAGTATATCAAAAGAAATAATAACAACAATATAAAAAATACACAAACATCTACCAAAAAAAAAAAAAAATTCAAATCAACTCCCAAAACAAAGATAATTAACAGATATATATTTATTATCAATTTAGTTGGAAAAAAAAATACATTGGAAAAAAAAAATTCATATAGAGAAAAAAAAAATGCTCACATGAAAATATAAATTTACAAAAAAAAAAAAAAAATACAAACAAACAAACTTGAAATAAGTTTGGACTATTGGCAAAAGAGAGAGAATAACCATTGCATCATTGCATTTGGGGAGGAGTTGGCCGGGCTAGAAAAAAGACCAAATATTGAATATTTTAAAGAGAGAATTGTATTGAATTTTTAATTTAATTGGGTTTTTAAAATTTTAGATTTATACTATTTTTGGAAAATGTGAGAGTGGGATGAAGGTGGTTTACCATATTATTTTGAATTTTGAAATTCAAAATCATAGATAATTAGTGTCTTTATTTTTTTTTATTTGAATTGTTTTGATCAACATTATTTTTGGAACGAGTGAGGGTGACTTATTATATTATTTTGAATTTTTTAAATTCAAAATTGTAGATAATTAAAACCTTTTTTTTTTTTTTTAAATTAACAAAATTAGTTTGGGAGTTTAGAGTTTCCACAATCATTGTTCTTAAGATTTTTAAAATTCAAAATTGTAGATAATCAGAACTTTTTTTTTTTTGTTTTTTGATATTTGACTTAAGGAACTAACTAATAGATTTTTTTTTTATTTCTTTAAAAATTAACAAATTAACAAAATTAATTTGGGAGTTTGGAGCTTCTACAATCATTATTCTTAAAAATACCATTTTCCTTATACATATAGATTTGTATACCTGTTCAAATGTTATATGTCTACCTTACCATTGCCAGTGACTTATCTAACCAATTTTTTAGCATTGGTGATTTTTTTGACATATCTTTATCACTAAAAAAGATTAATCATTGAACCTAATGTCTATTCCCCCATAAATATGAACCTCTCACTAGTAAACCCTCAAGTTTATAGGTGGCCCTTGTGAGAGTTTTTTCACAACGTGAGAACCCTTAAGTTGGTGCACGAATTTCTCTCTACACTCACATTTTCTATTGGCTTCAAGAATTTTTTTAATGATGTACAAGATGCATGTGCATTTGTAGGCTCCCCCATGCGAGAAACCTTAAAGTCATATGTCAAATGACGAAAATATCCTTTTATTGAAATCAAGGGTTTTTTTTTTTCTTTTTTTTTTTGCTTGCCATTTCAATAAAATTTGTCCTAGCAGAATTAAGAAAAGAAAAAAATGTTCTGATAATAGCGTCAAATATCTAAATTGTTTTATCAGAAGTATCCTTATCATTTATATTATTTTCGCTAGAAGTAAGTCTTATTATCTTAGCGTGTACATTCTTAATATGTTTTCATAATTTAATTATATATATATATATATAGACATAATCAAATTGACAAGACCTATTCTCATCTTATTATTATTATTATTATTATTATCAAACTGATCAAAGTTTCAAATGAGCAAGCAATGGCACATTCAAAATTCAAAGGGGTAGAATATGCTGGTGATGAAAGTCACCGAATCACATGTTTTGGCATTCATCCCCCTTACATTATGGTATTCTCTCTACATATAAACGTGTGAAATAGGTTGCTTTAAGCAATGTAAGAAAAGCTAATTCATACATTTTTCCGAATAAAGAATGATTTGGTTAACCAACCATGAGTCTACTACTTTAAAATGACAACTATATATATGCATTAGTTTAATATAATAAAGAGGTGGGCTTGGTGGTCAATGTGTGGGTGTATTTTCTCTAACATTTTAGATTTAAAACTTTATAAGGCCTCGTATGAGAGCAGTAAATTTATAATTTTTTTTTAAAATTTGAAAAAAAAATGTTAATAAAAAATATTTTATTTTTTACTAATATTTTGGCTATACGCAAAAAAAAAAAAATCTTTAATTTTGGTTTGGGTTTTTTTTTTTTTATGGGCTTTTGGCTTTTTTTAAACTTTTTGGCTTTTTATAAATATTTTTTTGGGGATCTGTTCATATTAGATTTTTGTATTGATTTTAATTGAAATCTCTACACGGGAATCTCTGCAAAGGGAGATTAGTCTCTAAACTAGTCGGTCTAATAGATTAGATATGGAGTTATCAAAAAAATTATATATATATTGTTATTATTAGTAAAATGTAAATAAAAAAATGAAAGAATAATATGCAAGTGAATTTGTGCAAAGTTATAAGAATGTATGAATGTATGTATTGGAAGATTTGACAATTAATGAGAGTGTCGGCGGAGAGGGAATAGTAACCGTGAAACACAAGGGAAATGAGAACTCTTTTTAACCCAACTTAAGGAAGCGGCTTGGATTGCCTGCATTTCAAGGAGCACCCACCCTACAAGCAACCATGTTACCCCCCAAAGTTGTGGATCCTCGTTTTCTACTTACTTCCTCTTCTTAATTACCGGGTATTGCCCCTCCTATCACCTTCAAAAATGTTAGGGACCACTCAAGTTTATCTCCAAAAATTAGGTGAATGAGATTTTTATTATCAGCAAAAGAGAGACTTCATTGATGAAAAGCAAAGTACAAGGTACAAAATAAACATCAATTAAAAAGGCGAGTGCAAAAGTATCACGATGAGCTAAAAAAAATTAGGTGGATGAGATAGATTTAAAATTAGTGAGATGTGAATCTTATTTATACTGATAGTTCTCATAATTTTTTTTTAAATTTTTTTTTTTTTTTTTACTTTGGTCCTTGTTTTGCATGTGGTCTTATTTCATTTAAAATTTTAAAACAATGCATAATAGATTAATTACATTGTAACAAAATTGAAAATGTGGAGTTCAAATAAAAATTATAGGAATTAAAGTGACAATTAGCTTAAATTACATGAACCAATGTTGTAATTTACTCTTAAGGCTGTTTGAATGAAGAAAATCTTCTAAGAAGTGAAAATCTTATTACTAATAATAAATTCCTGTGTCAATGCTATTTGGTTTCGTTAGGAATCCTTTATTGAAAAATAAATAACATTTCAAATATAGTGTGCCTAATTTTTTTAAGGGCTGTGCTACATCCCCTTAATTTTTGGCCCCCTAATCCCCTTAAATTTCAAACCAAAAAAAAAAAAAAAAAAAAAGCTCAAAACGACGTCATTTTGGGCATTAAGGAATTAGGGGAGGCTTTTTTAGGGGGACAAATCATTTTCCTTTTTTTAAACTCTTAAATTGCTAATATTATCCAAGGAATATGAAATTTCCATAAGAAAATGGGAGAATTGGATTTCTATTTGGTTTAGAAATGCAATTCCTATTAAAATAAATAATCAAGTATTCTGATCTGTGTTGGAAATGGTTATAAATTCTGGGTAAAATCAGAATTTTATCCTAAGTTTGGTCTAATTTTTAGGTGGGCCGTCGTTGTTTTTACAGGGTCAAAGTGTAGTTGCGTTCTATGTTAGCGCCAGTATTCATTTATATTTGGTTGCTGCTCAAAACCATTCTGAGAAAAAATAAAAAAAAAAGCCAAAGTGTGGCTGAAATGGGGTTTATAAGGCTTGGGTTTGGTACTGGGGGTGTGCCCAGGGTACAAGTGTTTTTTAGAAGGAGAGAGAGGTAAAGGGCTAAACCCATTGGACCCAAATCACAAAATCCTACCAGTCGTCCGTCCGTGTCGTCAGTGGCATTGGCTGGTGAGCTTTGTTGGGTGTGGTTGGTGTTGTTATAAATCTTTTTTAAAGCCAAAATACTAATCTTTGGGCCAAAAATTCAAAAAAATCTAATTGCCATGAAATAATTCAAATATAAATAGACCCACCTCCCCCATGGATTGATACACCAATTTTTGATTAATTGTTGATAAGATCATTTCATCCCGGGAGATAGCGTCCAAGTCTCAAAGCACCTTGAGGAATCGAATCTGTCTTAGGACAACAGTTCAAAACTTGGACTTGATCGAAAGTTATTCCAAGTATTTAACCAAGTAAGTTGATTAAATTATTTTTTTTATTTGTTTATTAAAATCATTTTAATTTTGTTTTGTAACAAAATAAAATTTATTTATTTTTATTTCAAGTTTGATTTTTGTAATCAAACAAATTTCTCTCCTTTTCTTTATTTCTTTAAATTCTAATTGTTGTTTTGTACACAATAGAATTAAATTCTAATTGTTGTTTTGTACACAATAGAATTTAATCTTTTAAATACAGTGAATATTGCCTAACAATCTGTTCTAAGCTCCGTAATCAAAGGATTTGGAATTTCATTCAACATTTTACTTGCATCAACTAAAAAACATTATATTTTACCACTATGAATTATTAATTTTTGACAATATGATCCTTCAATAATATTATATTTTACCACTATGAATTCTTAATTTGTAACAATATGATCCTTAAATAACATATTAAATATTATGAAATACTTAAAATTTACTATTCTTCTCACACTTTTTGTTTCTGTTTCTCCTATCAATATCAACAGTCAAAGTTGTCTACCCGATGAGTGTCATGACTGCTACTATGAATAGGAAAATAGAGAGAGAAAAAAAGAAGAAGAAAAAAAGAAGAAGAAGAGAATAAAGTCATTTTATACGATCAACCCGATATCACTAAATTATAGAAAAATGTTTTGTGCCCCTAAAAAACGCGCAATAAATGGTCCTTAATTTCTTGTTTTTGTTTTTTTTTTTTTTTTTTTTTTTTTTTTTTAATAAATATAATTTCAATTTTGACCACAAACCAAAGCCTAAATTATAAGGTATCCAAGTATAAAAATTGTAATTATATAGTACTTTTTACAAAAATCACTTATAAAACCATTTGATGAATTATAAATATACTTTCAAAATTTGTTTAAAATACAATTTACTTCATGTGGTTCTAAAAAATATATTATGTCTCTTGAAATTTATAATCTCATAACAAATTACTCTTTCATTAATAAATCAAATCCGACCCCATTTACTGGGACTTAAGGCTTGGTTTGGTTTGGTTTAGTGATTAATAATTTTTAATAAATCAAATCGATTAATAATTTTTAATGATATTAGAAATTTATTTTAATTAATAATTAATGTAATTTTATTATTATATAGAAAAGCAGTTAGAAATTTTTTTTTTCAGCTAATTTTGTTAAATAAAATTTTTTGATAAATAGGTATTTATAATTTTTTAAACTATAATGAATAATCTGTATTTTAAATAAATCTCAAGCCATGTATTTGTAATTCACCCCATCATTTTTAGATTATTTTTCTTAGGAAAATTTGGTTTACAAAAATGCAATACAGCATAAAAACTTATCTCTAATTTACTTTGAAAGTATGTAGTGTAAAAATGCTATATAGCATACAACTTATCTCTAATTTACTTTGAAAGTATGTAGTGTAAATTTAAAATTAGTGAAATATCAATCACACTTACAAAGAAATAAGGGTTATGCTATTCAAATCAAAAAATTAATCCCACTTTTAAACTCAATGATCAATCAATCTATCTCTTTCATGTGCTATTTATCTATTTTATATTTTCTTTAATTATCAACTAATCATTCTATTTACACATTATTAAATTTAAAAAATAGGTCTAAAATTTGGATTTATAGTCTATTTATTCACTTTTCTAAATATATATATATTTTTATAGTAATTTTGTTAGTTTTATATGAGAATACACCATTTTAATTTTAATTTGTTTTGTCAAAGTAGAAAGGTCAACCCAAACACACAAAGCAAAACAATAAGCCTTTTATTACCACTTTGCCCTTGGTTGTTTCACTGTTTGATTGACCTCTATTGTATGCACAAGTGGGTTACATTACACCTGTTCAAAAAAAAAAAAAAAAAAAAGAAAAAAGAAAAAAGGGTTACATTACACCCACCTTCATTTTCTCTCTATATATATCTCATTGTATCCTCTCCTTTCCTCCACAGCATCCACACTACTACCACTTCTTTTATGTATTTCTTTCTCTTTCTTTGTTCATCTTTGCTTTGCATCTCACACTGAAACCATGCCAGAGGCTCCAAACAAGAACATAACTGCTGAAAAAGACTCTGTTGTTGAGGATTGCATAGAAGAGACAAATAAGAAGGCCCTTCAATTCATTGAAGATGTTACTAGTAATGCTGATGAAGTTCAGAAGAGGGTTCTTGCTGAAATCCTTTCTCGTAATGCCGGTGTGGAGTACTTGCGAAGGCATGGCCTTAACGGTGAAACGGATCGTCAAAGTTTCAAGAAGCTGATGCCAGTTGTCACATATGAAGATCTGCAGCCAGATATCGATCGAATTGCTAATGGTGATACTTCTCCCATCCTTTGTTCTCAAACCATTTCTGAGTTCCTTACTAGGTGAGTCCTTTGAGATTAAAATTCTGATTTAAGTTTTTGAGTTAATCCTGTTTTGTTCATTAAGCTGTTGTGTGTCTCAAATTTAACCTGATTCGACCAAATATTTGAAGGGTTGGCTTTTTGGTTAAAATAATTAGAAAGTCAAAACACCCAAATGTATCACTTTCTCAATTTTTCTACACATTTTTAAATTAAAATAAAAACACTAACTAAAATAGTCGCTTTTCAAACACTCTCAGTCTACTTTATCTCCTTTGATAATTGATACTTTTTGATCATCCTAAGAAAAATTTTGAAATTCTATAATTTCATGGTATTGAGAGATTTTGTAACAGTTGGTTTTGTTAAAACTCATTCTTTACCAGTAAATGTAAACTTATAACCAAACGACAACAAACTGTTTGCGTGTTTGTTTGTTTCACTGCTTATTATTTCTCTATTTCTACTTTCTTTCCTTTTTCCTAACGAAAGCCCTTTTTTCTGATGTTCAGCTCTGGAACATCTGGTGGAGAGAGAAAACTGATGCCAACAATCGAAGAAGAGCTCGAAAGGAGATCATTGTTGTACAGCCTTTTGATGCCAGTGATGAACCAGTTTGTTCCTGGTTTAGACAAAGGCAAAGGAATGTACTTTCTCTTCATCAAATCCGAAGCCAAGACTCCAGGAGGACTTCTAGCTCGTCCAGTCCTAACCAGTTACTACAAAAGCTCCTACTTTAAAAACAGACCTTTCGATCCCTACACAAACTATACGAGCCCAAACGAAACGATTCTTTGCTCGGACTCTTACCAAAGCATGTACTCGCAGTTGCTTTGCGGTCTCATCCAAAACACTGAAGTTCTTCGAGTAGGCGCGGTTTTTGCTTCTGGGTTTATCCGTGCCATTCGTTTCCTCGAAAAAAATTGGCCATTTCTTTGTAACGATATCCGAACTGGAACAATTGATGCCAGAATCACTGACCTTTCGGTGAGAGAGTCCGTGATGAAAATTTTCAAAGCGAGTCCTTGTCTTGCAGATTTCATCGAGGCCGAGTGTCGTAGGGAGTCATGGAAAGGGATTATAACTAGGTTATGGCCTAATACCAAGTATATTGATGTTATTGTGACTGGAACTATGTCACAATATATTCAAACTCTCGATTATTATAGTAATGGTTTACCACTTGTGTGCACTATGTATGCTTCTTCTGAGTGTTATTTTGGTGTGAATATGAGGCCTTTGTCAAAGCCAAGTGAAGTTTCTTATACCCTTATTCCCACCATGGCCTATTTCGAGTTCTTGCCGGTGAATAGGAAAAATGGAGTCATTAATACTCTGTCGGAGCCATCGTCGGACTCAGCCCTCAACCCAGATGAACATCACAAGTTGGTTGATCTTGTTGATGTTAAACTTGGACATGAATATGAGCTTGTGGTCACCACTTATGCTGGTAAGATTCTATGTTCCTTGCAGAAAGTATGTATTTCTTCCTTTCACTATTCAGACACATGAAAAAAATAATTTTATACCAATGAACATTCGAATACATGGAACATGAACGAAAACATGATAGGCTAGATTCTATACAACGTGCTATGATAGAAGTACAACTTATATTATTATAATTTAAGACATTTTTGGAATTTTTTTCTTTTAATAATTAGATATTCCATAAGCAATTTCATTTCAAATTGACAATGTAAATTTAGATTTTACTTCATTACATTGTTTTTTTTTTACATCCTAAAGAAAATTTTAATGAAATTAAAGGAATAGGTTTTGGCCCTTTTCGATTTCTTAAACGTGCATATCAAAATGTAAATCGCTCCAATATTAGCATTTTTGTTAACACTATCTCACACTCTTAAATTCCAGGGCTTTATCGTTATCGCGTTGGAGACATACTCCAAGTAGCTGGATTCAAGAACAAGGCACCTCAATTTAACTTCATTTGCCGAAAGAATGTTGTTCTAAGCATTGATTCTGACAAAACAGATGAAGTTGAGCTTCAAAATGCAGTCAAGAATGCAGCTAACCATCTTGCTCCATTCGAGGCCTCCATCGTAGAATACACAAGCTATGCCGATACATCATCCATCCCAGGACACTATGTCCTATACTGGGAAGTTGAACTAAGTAATAGTGAAGCCCTAGTTCCTCCATCAGTTTTTGAGGATTGTTGCCTTACCATTGAAGAATCACTGAACAGTGTGTACCGGCAAGGTCGTGTATCGGACAAGTCAATCGGGCCACTAGAGATAAAAATGGTGGAGAGTGGGACATTTGATAAGCTCATGGACTATGCTCTGAGCAATGGTGCATCAATAAACCAGTACAAGACGCCCCGGTGTGTGAAATATGCTCCCATTGTTGAGCTTTTGAATTCTAGGGTTGTTTCAAAATATTTCAGTCCAAAATGCCCCAAATGGGCTCCTGGTCACAAGCAATGGTGCACCAACAACTGAAGAAGAGAGTGAAGGACTGAGTGATGTTCTGGTATAACACAAAGCCTAGGTAGTAGATTATTGTTACTTTTGTAGTTTAAAACCATCTTATGATCTCTTCTTTTTATTAGCTTAATTATTGTCTAGTGTGTCAAAAGGCAGTTCTTGTTCCATGATTTTCTTTTCTTTTTTAGTTTGTAACTTGTCATCAGTGCATTAATTTCTCAGTTCCATAGTGCCATCTGTCTGAATAGTGCAACACTGTAGCTTTGATTATGATGCCAGAAGGATTGAAGTTGACTCAAAGGTCTCTTCCCTTTTTCGTTTTCTTTTTTATTATAAACATGAGGTGCAAACTCTCTAAAATAGATATTGATAGTCTTTGGATTTAGAAAAATATTATCGGCCTTTTTTAGAAGAAAAATAAATAATTCTAACAAATAATTTGTAATTCTGAAATTATTGAGTCAATACTCAAGAATATCAAATAACTTCTCTAAAAAGAAGTGTTAGACCTCTTGTGACACAATTGTTAATATGTGATTTTGTAATAGTTGATGAAAGCATCAAATTTTATTGCTATCATTATGTACACAAATCTATGTTATTGTACGGGAATTAAACAATCTAAAATTAGAGTTAGCAGGAACAAAATTGGCTAAGTATTGAATTTAAATAATAAAAAAAAAGAAAAAGAAAAAAGAAAAGAGGCTAAGTATGGAAGAGGGTCAAGATGTGTAATATCTTTTTTCAGGTACATGGGAAAGTAGTCAAGATGTGTAATATCAAATACATAACTCAAATAGCTTGGGAGTATTGATAAGATGGAAAATGAAGCGGATGAAGTGGTAAGTGAGTTGTCTAATACATGTTTCATTGTCCCCTGCTGAAGGTGTACGTAGCAATTCCAACAAATCCAAAATATCCTCAAATTCAGTTCTAAAATATTTGAATAGATGGTGTAAACTTAAATTCAGAAAACCTATAAACACATAATTGAAACACACAATTTTATCTATAAATTAGATGTATGGTTCAGATTTATCTGTTGAATAATAGGACTTACATTTAAATAGAATTTGAAACACACATGACAAATTCTGAACAAATATCTATGTAAACTTTTTGTGTTAGTAACATTGCTTATTTAAATTTGATGTAGCATAAATGGCACTCATAATAAATTCGATTCACA
This sequence comes from Camellia lanceoleosa, assembly GCA_025200525.1. Lineage (NCBI taxonomy): Eukaryota > Viridiplantae > Streptophyta > Magnoliopsida > Ericales > Theaceae > Camellia > Camellia lanceoleosa. The sequence goes on along the minus strand of CM045762.1, from coordinate 79,107,205 downwards.
CATTTTAAATTTTAAAATATAATTTTTTTTAGTACATAGGACATGTATAATCATATTTATCGAGACCTTTCATGGCAAGTCACCATATTTGAATTTATTTATTTATTTTTATTTTTATGGGGGGCAGGAAGTACAAAAAGGATATGCTAAATAAATTGCAATATATAAACTACATGTGGAATTCATGGATGAATTTGTGTCCCACACATCAAAGAGCAATCAAATCACGGGAGTGAAGAAACACTGTGTGTTGTTCTTTGTAGATACAAACACTTTTCAAGTCACTGTGCTTACTGATGGACTTGTGAATTTCATTGAGGAGACAAGAACTATCAAACATGGTTTCTAGTTCCAAAATCAACCGGACAACTTTTCATTGTTTCCAGCTCATATGTTTTTTTTTGCCCGATGGTTTGCCTTAGTTGTTAGATGCAAAACAAGTAATATGTCCAATTTTCTGTTATCAAATATTTCTAGCTACCTATCACAAAATATTTACAACCATTAATTGGAATATTTGAGAATCTTAAAATGTAAAAATCTCTAAACAAATAGATTTGGCGACAAAAGATACCGTTCAGTAATAATTTTTAGAGTAATGGAAGTTGCCTAATTTGACACTTCTGCTGCCAAATTTACATCCAACTTTTAGATTAATGTACAAGTTTTTAAGTACATGGCCAAAGTTTAAGATCGATATAATTTCTAAATTGTGTATAAACATTTTTTAGAAATGGCAAGTTTGCAAACTTTTTTATTTCGTTTATTTATTTATTTATTTTTTTATGACAGTGAATCGCTTTACGGCACAATCCTTTGAGCTTAATCTTACAAATAAATTTCAAATACTTGCATTTATCCATAAATAGTAGGCATTGTTATGTCTAGAACACACCAATGAGAATTGAACTCGGACATTGGAGTTTAGAACCATTTCTCCGTCTATTATTACAAAAATAAGGGCTTGTCATATGTTTACAAGTTTCTTCATCTTAGCCTAATCTCATTAGTGTAGGTCTCTAAATTTCCACATTCTAATAATAAAGGTAACAGTTCATGTACCCCTAAGGGCTAGCCTTGTTGGTCAATGGGTTTGCACTCCACATGCTCAACTTAGGGTTCAACCCCTCCTGTTGTAAATTTTCTTTCAAAGGTCTGTTGATAAGCTAGTACATGAAAGATGGCAGTAGATCACAAATGACACATGATTATTTATGTAAAGGACACATGACAAGTCAAGTCATGAGGGAAAGTGTGATAATTAACGGCAATTATCAAATTGAAGCACACTGTGAAACTGCAGAAAGACTGAATCACATATTCTCATTACACCAACTCAATTGTTTACAAAATATTTATATAATCAACTAATACATCACTCACATATACGTAGATATCACTCTAACAATATTCTAACTGACTAACCTAACCACCACAACTTGTATAGCTATATCTGCTCAATCTTCTAACCACACATGCTTGTGATGCAATTGGTGTCACAGACAATTCATGAGGCTGCACTTGTTCTTCAGATTGTTTCTCTAGTTCTTGATTAGCTATCTTATCATTCCCCTGCAAGTTATTGGGGCAAGGAAGCACCAAGAGTTTGTCCTTAAGATAGTGAAACCTAGAAATGATTAAAGGCTTGGTAAACACATTAGCAATTTGATCAACAGTTGGAACATATCGGTGATCAAGTTGTTTAGCCACCGCTTTCCCTCTAATGAAATGACAATAAATTTCAATGTGCTTGGACCTAGAGTGAAAAACAGGATTAGAAGTTAAGGCCATAGCGAAGAGGTTGTCACACCAAAGAATAGGAACTCAGAGAGATGGAAGAAGCATATTCCTTAACAACTGTAGCTGTCACGACCCAAACCCGGCCCTATGGGTTTAGCACCGTAACTGGCCAGTAATCCGAGATTACCAAAGGCCTGCCAATCAGTAATACAGTAAATACAGAGTTCGTAACTGAAGCCAAAACAAGAAATATCTAGTGTCCATTGAAGTGAAAATCAGATGCCAAGAACATTTTTCATACATTTATGCATTCAAACCAAGACAAAGATATACAATCATTACGTATATTCAAGACGGACTTGATTCTCGCCATAAAGGCAAAGAAACATTTATACAAAGAACGCATAACAAAGACAAAACAAGAGGAGACTAGTGGGGACACAAAACACCCCAAGCCACTTGATGGCGCCTCGAACCTCGTAGGAGGCACATTGGTCGCTTGACAAAATCGGGACTAACCCACGCCATAGCTCCTAGCCGTCAGCCGAGAACCTACATATATATATATAACAAAGGAGCTAAAGCCCATGAATAACATAAAGCGAAAGAGGTTATGAATGAATGTCCTTACAAAGAATGAAATCAGCCCATTTAAACAAGAGTTCTCTTGGCAAGATTTCACCAAACAAATATATGTGGTACATCCAATAGCCTATAAACAAGAGGGTCCAAAAGGACCGAGTCTTAACAGACCAACAAAGAATGATGGCCAATCATTCAAGAACAAAGATGGTTCCACAAGGAAACCGACAGAGCTCAGAACAATCAATAACAAGAGGTGCTAAGGATGCCACAATACAGCCAGAAATAGGACATACATTCATTCAAGAATAATATCACCAAGAAATGCTTAGAAACAAGATTCAAAAGATAACCATTTTGAACATATCTTTACACATCTGCTACTCACAGAGATTAGGCTTATAGCAAAGCCTAGAGCGTGTCCCCGAGAGCCAACCCTAAACAATAAATGTAATAGAACACACACTAAGTCTACAGCTTGGAAAGGATGATAATTAAAACCCTAAATTCCCTGTGGTTCTATGTCCAAATCCTCATTAAGATGCTTTTAAACTAGGCCTAAGAATGCCTAGGATGCGATGAGGATGCAAAAATACAATAAGGCACTTTTCAAAAGTTGTCAAAACAGGGTCTCGCCGAGCGAGCCTTCCTTCGCCGAGCGAGGTTGCAAAATCAAAGGATTCGCCGAGCGAACAATCCTTCGCCGAGCGGTCCGATGGAACAATAAAAATATCGATGCTCAATTTTACGCTACGATGCTCGCCGATCGAGCTTCCAAAATCAGGGGTTCGCCGAGCGAGACTTCCTTCGCCGAGCGTCCGATGAAACAAGAAAAGTAATCGATGTTCGATTTACGCCGAGCCACCAATCCTTCGCCGAAAGGGCTCAGAGGAAAACGTTGGTCGCCGAGCGAGAATCTTCGCTGAAGGAAGAAGCCAAACTGAATTTCCAGATTTTCCTAGCTCAAACCAAGCATTCTCACCTCAATTCTCGACCTCTTGGGCTCAAATTCTGGAGAATATATCCCAAAACAATGTATAACAAGTTTCAAAAGCCAATTTATGAATTCAAGCCCCAAAGGTGAGTCAATTAGAACCATTTTTCAAACCCAATTCAAGAACACTTTAAAACATGCAATGCATGAGTTTCAAACCAATTTCAATCTTTAAATCTTGCTCCAAAGAGCTCCATAGTTGGCAAATGAGATGAAATCATGGACTTAATATGACTATGAGCTTGCATGTACTAATTAGCCAAGAATTCAACTTCAAAAGTCAACAAATTCAACATGCATGCATGAATTGATCTTCAATTCAATATATATGAGCAAAATCATGTCTTAGCTCTACAATGATGCATGAATCATGCAAAACTTAGCTCAAGGACAACAATAAGAAGATGATTCCTTACCTAGAGTTCCAATTACAAGTTTTGGAGGCTTAATTTGACAATTTCCTAGCAACCACTTCAATTCTCCAAGCAATTCTTCAAGATGAGCTCAAATCTCCCTTAACACTCTTCTTCTCACTCTAATTCTCTTTTTGGTCGGTTGGGACTAAGGGAAATGGCTGATCAAGATGTTTGTTAGGTGTGGTAAGGCTCTAGAATAATAGTAAACAAAGGGTCCATTCAAAATGGCAATTCGGTAAATACGTCCAAGTTCATAATTAACTCTTTTAACCTAATTTAATCATTCCTAATCAATTTTCAGATAAAAATATTATTAAATCACAAATATTATGCTGATTCCAAAACATCAAACGGTTTCTAAATCGTCACGATAAGGCCTTCAATTAGCGCTTAAACATAAAATGCAAACAGATAATCACATAAGTCAACAGACATAATATGCAATTAAATGCATAAACTTATTCAGCCAGCCGATTCCAATCAGTCTGTTCAGTAGTTCATCCAGTTCACTTATCAGTCATTATCAGTTCAGTTTAGCAATAATCAGTAGGTAATTCAGTGGTTTAACGGTAATCAGTACGAGGGTTGTTACAGTAGCAGCCAAGTGAACTCAGCAGTTGCATAAGCCAAGGTCTTGTACTCTATCTCAGAATGGTTGTTATGGAATCCTTAAGTGATCAAAAAAGAGGAGAAGGTAGAGAATCATGCCCTAAGAGCTTGTTTAAAACCATAAAGGGCCTTTTTGAGCTTACAAACTTGAGTGGATTTTTGAATAAATCCACGAGGCTGCAACATGTAAACTTCCTCTTTTAATTTCCCATGAAGAAAAGCATTGCAGATGTCCAATTGCTTGATAGGCCATTGAAAATAGAGAGCCAAACACAAGAGAATTTTGATAGTTAGCTGTTTGGCCACAGGGTTAAATGTTTCTTGGAAATCAATACCTTCTTGTTGCAAATAGCCTTTGGCAACTAACCTTGCTTTATACCTAGCAATAGTTCCATTTAAATTTCTTTTTGTCACGACCCAAACCTGCCCCTATAGGTTTAGTGCCGTAACCAGCCAGTAATCCGTGGATTACCTACGGCCTCTGTAGACATTAACAGTTATTAAGGGGCTGCAGAAGCAAATACACAAAGTAAACAAGGTCCAATGAGTTGTGATGACGTACATGGGACAGAAGATTTAAAACTTATTTATATACATAGACATGCTAGTCAGATTAGTTAAATATGTACAAAGTATTTACATGAAGTATATCCCAAGATCCAACATTACAAGACACAATATAAACATTGACTAGTATGAAACAAAACAAAACCAAATGTTAGACTCGATTTAACCTCCTCGGGAGGCACAATAGTTGGCTGACAAAAAGGGAACAGGAGGCCCTCAACTTTGGCCCTGGTCATGTGCCGGCTCACCTACATATATATAATAAACTGTGAGCGAAAGCCTAGTGAATAATAAACAGAGTAAAGGGGTTTCAATGAATGAGTCCATACAGATTTCAGAAATCAATTCATATTGTATCAAAACCATGCTTGATCAGATTGAAATTACAACTCAGCTTTTTCAAATTCATACTTGATTCGATCATATATAGGCGGAAATCATGAGTCATAGTTACATTTACGTGATACATCCATTAGCAATACTAGACGCGCAATGCGTAAGGTTATGAATAACCTCCTTAGCTCCGGTGAAGGAGCCTTCGGATCCGAGTAACTAGACAGCTAAGCCCACATGGCGGGCCTCCGGTACGGGCTGTAGTGCACAAACTGGACGCATAAGCGTAGCTTACAACTAACTTTGTTCCATAAAGGAACCTTCCGCTATCGGGTCACGGCTGTAAATCTCACTTGGTACTAAGGATGTCACGAATACATGTCGAAAATCGGACAATCATTCATTGTACACAATATATCATTTCAAAAAATAGATCTCATTTTTATCACACATAAAATAAGTACAGTTGAACATATCTTTACAATGTTATTACTCACATTGGGCGTTGAAACCGATAGGTGGAGCCAAATGGTCAAACAGAATGTGGCACACGACCTACATAACACATAACGGATACACACTTGAAACATGCACCCCAATTGTACAAAACTTACATCAACGATTCTAAGTGTGTACCTAACCTCTTATCCTTATTAGGGAGCTTTAAATATGGCCTAGGAATGCCTAAGATGGAATGAGGGTGTAAAAATGCCTTAGAAAATGTTTTTCAAAAGTTGCTGAAAACAAGGTGTTAATCATATTATTTAATTTTGATGATGTCTAAAATATATTATTTAATATACATATTATTTGACACAAAATATTACCTTTTTAAAATATATATATTTGTTAAATATTATTTAAATAAAATAATATTATCTTTTTAAAATATATATTTGTTAAATATTATTTAAATAAAAATATTTTCAAAAGCTTTACTATTCACTTTTTGAAAAATAGGGTTAATTACTATTCATCTTTTGACAAAACGATTAGTTTAAAATATATATTTGTTAAATATTATTTAAATAAAAATATTTTCAAAAGCTTTGCTATTCACTTTTTGAAAAATAGGGTTAATTACTATTCATCTTTTGACAAATTAATTAGTTATATAATTTTGATAAAAATGATTGATTGGTTGTATTATTTTGACAAATTTGATATTTATGGGTTATCTTGTTTTGACAAAATTGATATGGAGTGGTAAAATATATTTAGTTTAAAATCTCTACAACTTGTACAATATTTTAAAGAGGGCATATATTTTCAGATCCATCATAAATATTATTTAAAAAGATTTTTCTGTGTATGCAAATATTTGATCAGAACATATATAACGTTATATGCAGAATACATCACGTGCGCTATTAAATTTTTTACATTACATTGATTATATCATATCACACTACACTACATTGATTACATCATATTATAATCAAACAAAAAGAAAAAGATGGAGCAAATCATTTAAGTTTTTGAAAGTTGTGAACTTTGTATTAAATTGTCTACAAAAACGGTGGCTCCATGTTTGACAAAACAAAAAGAAAAAATCAGTTTTATTTTTATTCTGATCATTTGCTGACTAATTAAAATTAAGGAGTGTGCTTATGTAAGCGATGACGTCAAGAGCGCGCTGATGTAAGCCATGACGTCAGCAAGGAGCGTCCAACGGGCATATTTTTGTGTATAAATAGAGGTGTTGGATATGGAGAAGAAACCAAGAACTTGAAGAAAAAAATTTTCTGTGAGCTCCAAAATTCTGAGTATTCTGCTCTTTCACTTTCAGATCTAAATCTAGCATTTGTTCTTACACTTTCATATCTACTCTTTGTGAGAGAATTGTTGTAAAAGAGGGTTTAAATTACCCTTATTCTTATTCCTTATTTTTAGAGAGATTCTGTAAGAGTAAGGCTTTTATTGTTGAGTGAGGCTCAATAGATAAGAGTAAGTCCTGTGCCAAATCCACAAGCTTTGTGGTGTAATTATCCAATTGATAGTAAAGAAATTCTCAAGGAGGTTCCTTGGGGAGTGGATGTAGGCCGGTGTGCCGAACCACTATAAATTGCGGTGTTTGATTTTCTCTCTCTCTATCTCTCTTACATTTATATTGATAATTATTATTCTGTTTGTTTTATTTATTCAAATTTTGAATATTGTGTTAATTTTAATACTGTGAAATTTTTAATAACCCAATTCACCCCCCTCTTGGGTTGCCTATCTGGGATAACACAAGGGTCTCGCTCGAGCGAGACTTTCTTCGCTCGAGCGGACATGCAGACAAAGGATCTCCGCTCGAGCGTGGATTCCATCGCTTGAGCGGACTGCATGCTACAAAGAAAATGCCGATGCTCGATTTTACGCCGATGCTCGCCGATCAGAAGATTAGCTCTTCGCTCGAGCGTAGGTCCCTTCGCTCGAGCGTACGCCTGCGCGCACCAAGATGCTGAGAGCTTGAAATTTACGCTCGAGCCATCATTGCTTCACTCGAGCGGAGCTCTGAACAAATGATGGTCGCTCGAGCGAGGAATCCTTCGCTCGAGCGAGGAAGCCAAATTCTGGAATTTCCAAATTTGCCTTCCAAGTTCGAACCAAGCATTCTCTAACCCAAAACTCAACCTCTTAGGCCCAAATTCTGGAAAAACACTTTAAACTCATAGTATATCAAGTTTCAAAAGCCAATTTGTAAATTCAAGGGCCAAGAGTGAGTCAATTTGAACACCACATCCATAAATCTTCAAGAACAATGTTTAAACACACATGCATGAGTTCAATTCCATTTCAAAGCTCCAAAACATGCTCCAAGGCAAAATTAAACTTAGAATTTTGTTGAATTCATGGGCTACAACTTGAATGTGGCCTTGTATGTAAAGAATGTACATGAAAACTTTTCAAAATAGCATGATATAAGCATGCATGCATGAGTTAGCTCCCAATTCAACATATTAAACCCCCTTCCTAACCTTAATCACCCAACTATCCAAGAATCATGCAAGAATAATCTAAATTCCAGATCTAGAGGATGAATTCTCTACCTTTACTCTTCAATGACAAGCTTAGAAGCTCTAGTTTGCACACCACCCTTCAATTCTCCAAGTTTTTAGCCAAAATTCTTGTTGGAGCTAAGCTTTCCTCCTCTCCCTATATCTCTCCCACGTTGGTCTCACAAGAAGATGGAAGCAAAATGTTTTAAGATAAGTCCCAAGGTGGTCTTAGATAGTGGCCTTCAATGGCACTATTGTAAATAGGCTAGGTTCATTATTAAAATGTTATTTAATCTGATTTAAACATTCCAAATCGAATTTTAATTGAACCTACCATAAAATCACATAAAATCTAACTAGTCCAAAATACTAATCAATTTCGGAATCGGGCGCCGATAAGGCTTCCAATTTGCAGTTTAAAGTTTAAAACACAAACAGATGTTTCAACACCGAACAGATAGAAACACATAATTCATGCAATGCACATGCAAATTAGTCCCGGATTTCTTCTTAATTATTATTAGGCATAATTAAGTTCCAATTAGTGTTAATCAGGGTCGGGGTTATTACAGTCTTCCCCTCTTAAAAGAGTTTGGTCCCCAAACTCAAATTATCTTCATTCAGAGCCAACATCGGGTTTAGAGGAAACAGATCCGGATATCTCTTCTTCATGTCTTCCTCGGTTTCCCAAGTTGCATAGGTTCCCCCGTGGTTCTACCAATCAACTTTCACCAACGGTATTTCTTTGTTTCTCAGTCTTTTAACCTTTCGATTCACAATCTGGATAGGCCTTTCTTCATAGGTGTAGTCATCTTTCAAAAGTACATGCGTCGACTCGATGACGTGGATTGGATCTCTCAAATATTCCCGAAGCATCGATACATGAAAGACATTGTGCATATGTTCCATCACTGGAGGTAAGGCTATTTGGTAAGACACCGGATTGATCTTTTCAAGAACTTCATAAAGTCCAATATACCTCGGAGCCAATTTTCCTTTAACACCAAATCGGGTTTGACCCTTCATCGGGGTTACTTTGATGAACACATGGTTCCCCACTTCATATTCTCTTTCTCCTAATATCTAAGATAGCTCTTCTCGCCTACTTTATGCAGCTTTCAAACGTTGTCAGACGCTTTTACCTTCTCGGTTGTTTCTTGTACAAGCTCCGGTCCCAACAAAGGTCTGTCACCTACTTCAGCCCAACATATTGGAGATCGACACTTTCTCCCATACAATGCTTCGTAAGGAGCCATCCCAATACTTGAATGGTAACTGCTGTTGTACATAAACTCAGCTAATGGCAAGTAGGTTTCCCAATTCCCCTAGAAGTCTAATACACACATTCTGAGCATATCCTCCAGAGTTTGGTTTGTTCGTTCAGTTTGGCCATCGGTCTGTGGGTGGTAGGCATTGCTCAGTCTCAATTCTGTTCCCAAAGCCTGTTGCAGATTCTGCCAAAATCTTGATACAAACTTTAAATCCCTGTTAGACACAATAGACACTGGCACTCCATGCAATCTCACAATTTCAGTCATATAGATGTTGGCCAATTTATCAGCATTGTAAATTGTTTTGACAGGCAGAAAATGTGCAGACTTAGTTAAACGGTCAACTATAACCCAAATAGAGTCCATACCTCGAGAAGAACGAGGTAATCCCACAATGAAGTCCATCGTGATGTGCTCCCATTTCCATTCCGGTATTGGGAGTGGTTGTAGCAAACCGGCAGGTCGTTGATGTTCAACTTTTACCTGTTGGCAGTGTAGACATCTAGCCACAAAGTCTGCAATACTCTTCTTCATTCCAGGCTACCAAAAATTCTGTTTCAAATTATGGTACATCTTTGTGTTTCCCGGATGCATGGTAAATTTACTACTGTGAGCTTCGGTCATAACACGTTTCCTCAAATCATAGCAATCAGGCACACAAAGACAGTTCTAAAATTTTAACACACCATTTTCAAACACAAAATCGGGCCTCGGTTTCGAATCAAACTCCTTTATAATCTTTTTCAAGTGTTCATCTTCACATTGTTTCTGTTTAATCTCATCAAGAATAGCAGGTTGAGCAGAGATAGCAGATATCAATCCATCTTGTTCAAGGTCAGTTGACAAGTTCTTTCGGCTGGACAACAAACACAACACAGACCGATTTTCTACCAAAGCATCCGCCACAAGATTAGTCTTCCCGGATGGTACAAGATTTGCAAGTCATAATCCTTGATTAGTTCTAACCAACGCCTCGCCTCATATTCATTTCTTTTTGAGTGAAGAAATACTTCAAGCTTTTATGGTCGGTGAACACTTTGCAAGTTACCCCATACAAATAGTGACGCCATATCTTTAGAGCAAATACCACAGCCGCCAATTCGAGATCATGTGTTGGGTAATTCTTTTCATGAGGTCGAGTTGTCCGAAGCATAGGCAATCACCTTTCCATTTTGCATCAAGACACACCCCAAGCCTTTATAAGAAGCATCACCAGACACTTGAAACCCATCACACCATTTGGTAAAGTTAAGATTGGTGCGATACTAACCCGGTTTTCAACTCTTGAAAGTCATCTCTTTGATCATTCCAGTCAAATGGCATGTTTTTCTGAGTTAACTGTGTCAATGGCAAGGCAAGCTTTGAGAAGTCTTTCACAAATCTCCGGTAGTAGCCTGCAAGTCCCAAAAAACTTCGTACTTCTGTCACATTTGTAGGTCTCGGCCAATCCACAACAGCCTCAATTTTCTGAGGGTCCACAGAAACACCATTTTTGTCAATCATATGGCCCAAAAATGTCACACTGTCAAGCCAAAATTTGCACTTAGACAATTTCGCATATAACTTCTTTTCTCTCAATATTTGCAAGGCGGTTCTCAGATGCTTTTCATGTTCTTCCCTGTCTTTAGAATATATCAGAATATCATCAATAAATACCACAATAAAATCATCCAGATATGATTTAAATACCCTATTCATAAGGTCCATGAAAGCAGCAGGTGCATTTGTCATTCCAAACGGCATTACCAAGAATTCATAATGTCCATATCTAGTCCGGAATGCAGTTTTCTCTATATCTTCGGCTCTCACCTTTAACTGATAATACCCAGACCTGAGGTCAATTTTAGAAAACACTTGGGCACCTTGAAGTTGGTCAAACAAGTCATCTATTCGGGGCAAAGGATATTTGTTTTTGATAGTTACTTTGTTCAATTCCCGGTAGTCTATACACAATCTCAAAGACCCGTCCTTCTTTTTAACAAATAACACTGGAGCACCCCAAGATGAAGTACTCGGACGGATGAAGTTCTTGTCTAACAGTTCTTGAAGTTGGGTTTTCAATTCTTTCAATTCAGAGATAGACATTCTATAGGGAGTCTTGGAAATAGGTTGTGTCCCCGGAAACACCTCAACAGTAAATTCAATTTCTCTATCAACTAAGTCTCCCGGTAAATCAGTCGGAAACACATCAGGAAAGTCACAGACAATAGGGATTGTTTCTACGGTAGGACCGTCAGATGGTGTAGTCAGTATGCAACACAAATAACCCCTACATCCCTTCCTAAGTAGTTTTACGGCTTTCATAGCCGAAATTAAGTATGGGGAAGGAACTACCCCATTCCCTCTAAAGGTAAATTCAGGCATACGCGGCGGTCTAAACACAATAGTTTTGTTTGCACAATCAATGGTAGCGCAGTATTTAGTCAACCAATCCATCTCCAAAATACAGTCAAAATGATGAATGTCCAAAGGTAATAAATCCACATACAATATTATATCACCAACCACAACATCACAAGCCGAATAAACATGAGTGCACATCATAGAATCCCCAGAAGGTGTAGATACAGATAATACACATGTCATATGTTCTAGTGGCCTAGTCAATTTTCGAGAAAAAGCATGTGACACAAAAGAATGCGTGGAGCCAGAATCTATCAATACGCATGCATTTTGAGAACATACAGAAAGTGTACCTGACACCACAGTATAGGTGTTCGGTACGTCCCCGGGTACTAAGGCAAATACTCGGCCTTGTTTCAAAGGTTCCTTTCCTGCATTGGCTTTGGCATTGGTTTTGACCACTGAAGCGGATCCCGCTGAACTTGCTGCAGGACGGCTAGTAATCTCAGATCTGAGTGGACAATCTCTCATCATATGACCCGGCTGGTTACATTGGAAACATACACCAGATGCTCGGTGGCACACACCCTTGTGCCTGTTGCCACATTCAGAATAGACTGGAGGAGGCCCAGTACTCTGACTTGAGTTGCTCCAAGTCCCTGTATGTTCCTTCTTATTGCTAAAGGACCGCCCTTTCTTAAAACCAAACCCAGATCTTTTTCCTCTCCACTCATTTGCTGTAGGTGCTGGGGCTTTGCTTTGTCTCATGGCAGCTAAAGTAGCCTCTGCCATTAGGGCTTTGTCTAGGACTTCTACATAAGTAGGCAATTTCAAGACGCCCACTCGGTCAAACACATCAAGATTCAATCCCCCTTCAAACTTTCGGGCTTTCTTGTAGTTTGTGTCCACCATGTGTGGAGCAAATCGTGCTAATTCAGTAAACTTAGCTTCATATTCTGCCACTGCCATTCTTCCTTGTTTAAGTTCCTGGAATTCTGACACTTTTCGATCTCTGAAACATTGAGGAAAATACTTATCGTAGAAAATGGCATTGAACTGTACCCATGTCATATTCTCATTGTTGTTTCGGATTAACAAACACCACCTGCGTGCTTCATTTTTCAAAGTGTAGGTAGCTAGTAGGACTTTCTGAGTTTCAGAACAAGGGAACACCTCATACAATTTCTCCATTTCCAGCAACCACGTCTCAGCTTTCAAGGGTTCAATCCCACCATAAAACATTGGCGGTTTCATTTTCAAAAATTTTTGTGTCAGATTTATGATGTCATTGTTGTTTGCCTCAGCTTGTACCAGTGGAGGTGGAGGGGGTAAAGGTTGTTGTCTTAGCTGCTGTGTTAAAGTCTCAGTCAATGCTGCTAACATCTGCTCCATACGGCCCATACAAGCCTCTGAAGATTTACCTTCACCACTTCCCCTTGAATTCTTCATCTTACAATACAAACATCAGAGGATATTAAGCGTAGGCATAATCTTATTCATTTCCATCAATTCATTTAATCAAATGTACTACAATGTTAATATTCAGTTGTTTTACCACATACTCACACATGCAAATGGAATGCTCCTAACTCTTACTAGGACATCCTAAGCTCATAAGGACCTGTGTGTGCAGTACAACTCGTGCTCTGATACCACTCTGTCACGACCCAAACCTGCCCCTATAGGTTTAGCGCCGTAACTGGCCAGTAATCTGTGGATTACCTACGGCCTCTGCAGACATTAACAGTTATTAAGGGGCTGCGGAAGCAAATACATAAAGTAAACAAGGTCCAATGAGCTGTGATGACGTACATGGGACAGAAGATTTAAAACTTATTTATATACGTAGACATGCTAGTCAGATACGTTAAATATGTACAAAGTATTTACATGAAGTATATCCCAAGATCCAACATTACAAGACACAACATAAACATTGACTAGCATGAAACAAAACAGCCTCAGCGTTGGACTTTGACGGAACCGCCTCGGGAGGCACAATAGTTGGTTGACAAAAAGGGAACATGAGGCCCTCAACTCTGGCCCTGGTCATGTGCCGGCTCACCTACATATATATAATAAACTGTAAGCGAAAGCCCAGTGAATAATAAACAGAGTAAAGAGGTTTCAATGAATGAGTCCATACAGATTTCAGAAATCAATTCATATTGTATCAAAACCATGCTTGATCAGATTGAAATTACAACTCAGCTTTTTCAAATTCATACTTGATTCGATCATATATAGGCGGAAATCATGAGTCATAGTTATATTTATGTGATACATCCATTAGCAATACTAGACGCGCAATGCGTAAGGTTATGAATAACCTCCTTAGCTCCGGTGAAGGAGCCTCTGATCCGGTAATCGATGACTAAGCCCCCATGGCGGGCCTCCAATACGGGCTATAGTGCACAAACTGGACGCATAAGCGTAGCTTACAACTAACTTTGTTCCACAAAGGAACCTTGTTCCACAAAGGAACCTTCCGCTACTGGGTCACGGCTGTAAATCTCACTTGGTACTAAGGATGTCACGAATACATGTCGAAAATCGGACAATCATTCATTGTACACAATATATCATTTCAGAAAACAGATCTCATTTTCATCACACAGAAAATAAGTACAGTTGAACATATCTTTACAATGTTATTACTCACAGTGGGCATTGAAACCGATAGGTGGAGCCAAATGGTCAAACAGAATGCGGCACACGACCTACATAACACATAACGGGTACACATTTGAAACATGCATCCCAATTGTACAAAACTTACATCAACGATTCTAAGTGTGTACCTAACCTCTTATCCTTATTAGGGAGCTTTAAATATGGCCTAGGAATGCCTAAGATGGAATGAAGGTGTAAAAATGCCTTAGAAAATATTTTTCAAAAGTTGCTGAAAACAGTGGTCTCGCTCGAGCGAGGCTTTCTTCGCTCGAGCGGACATGCAGACAAAGGATCTCCGCTCGAGCGTGGATTCCGTCGCTCGAGCGGACTGCGTGCTACATTAAAAATACTGGATGCTCAGATTTTACGCTCGATGCTCGCTCGATCGTGAGACACAGCTCTTCGCTCGAGCATAGGTCCCTTCGCTCGAGCGTACGCCTGCGCGCACCAAGATGCTGAGAGCTTGAAATTTACGCTCGAGCCATCATTGCTTCGCTCGAGCGGAGCTCTGGACAAACGATGGTCGCTCGAGCGAGGAATCCTTCGCTCGAGCGAGGAAGCCAAATTCTGGAATTTCCATATTTGCCTTCCAAGTTCGAACCAAGCATTCTCCAACCCAAAACTCAACCTCTTGGGCCCAAATTCTGGAAAAACACTTTAAACTCATAGTATATCAAGTTTCAAAAGCCAATTTGTAAATTCAAGGGCCAAGAGTGAGTCAATTTGAACACCACATCCATAAATCTTCAAGAACAATGTTTAAACACACATGCATGAGTTCAATTCCATTTCAAAGCTCCAAAACATGCTCCAAGGCAAAATTAAACTTAGAATTTTGTTGAATTCATGGGCTACAACTTGAATGTGGCCTTGTATGTAAAGAATGTACATGAAAACTTTTCAAAATAGCATGATATAAGCATGCATGCATGAGTTAGCTCCCAATTCAACATATTAAACCCCCTTCCTAACCTTAATCACCCAACTATCCAAGAATCATGCAAGAATAATCTAAATTCCAGTTCTAGAGGATGAATTCTCTACCTTTACTCTTCAATGACAAGCTTAGAAGCTCTAGTTTGCACACCACCCTTCAATTCTCCAAGTTTTTAGCCAAAATTCTTGTTGGAGCTAAGCTTTCCTCCTCTCCCTATATCTCTCCCACGTTGGTCTCACAAGAAGATGGAAGCAAAATGTTTTAAGATAAGTCCCAATGTGGTCTTAGATAGTGGCCTTCAATGGCACTATTGTAAATAGGCTAGGTTCATTATTAAAATGTTATTTAATCTGATTTAAACATTCTAAATCGAATTTTAATTGAACCTACCATAAAATCACATAAAATCTAACTAGTCCAAAACACTAATTAATTTCGGAATCGGGCGCCGATAAGGCTTCCAATTTGCAGTTTAAAGTTTAAAACACAAACAGATGTTTCAACACCGAACAAATAGAAACACATAATTCATGCAATGCACATGCAAATTAGTCCCGGATTTCTTCTTAATTATTATTAGGCATAATTAAGTTCCAATTAGTGTTAATCAGGGTCGGGGTTATTACACTTTTAATCCTAAAAACCCATTTGCAGCTAATGGCTACTTTATGAGAGGGAAGAGTAACCAAATCCCAAGTACCATGATTCTAAAGGACTTGATATTTTTCTTGCATGACAGTAATCCAAACAAAAGACTGAAGAGCTTCTTTAACAGTGAGAGGCTTAGTTTGAATAAGAGAAGAAAACACAGTGAGACAAAAAGGATGCCTACATTATTGGATGAGGATGAGAAATAAGAGCAGATAAAAGGGCAAAAGAAGGAGGGGAGATGGGTAAATCAATAGTGAGAATTGATGGGAATTGTGTTAGAAGCAGGAGGAGAACACAGAAGAAAGGCCTAAGAAGAGGATTTGGAAGAAAAAGTAGATGTAGATTAAGGTGAAGAGGTGAAAGAAGAAGTAAATGTAGATTGAGATGAAAGATAAGGTGAAACAGATAAAGAACCCCCGAAAAAGAAGTAAAAGTGGACACATGAGAGGAGGAATAAGAAGCAGCATAAAAGTTTTTGGAAAAAAGAACACAATGTTCATTAAAAAGCACATGTCTTGAAACATGGATCTTACCAGTGAGAGGATCAAGACATCTATATTCTTTCATAGCGGGATGATAGTTAAAAAAAACACAAGACATAGATTTTGGTTGGAATTTATGGGTAGTGTATGGCTTGAGCCATGGAAAACATTAGTAGCCAAAAAATCTAAAATAGGAAAAATCTAGAATGAAATGAAAAAATACTTCACGAAGAGATTTATTATGAAGTACAGTAGGAGGCTTGCGATTGATAAAAAAGACAGCCACAACTATTGCATCAAACTAGTAAAGTAAAGGAAGAAAGGAATGGTAAAGCAAAGCTATGGTAGTGTCAGTAATGCGTTTGCGTTTTCTTTTAGAAATGTCATTTTGAGCTTGAGTATAAGGATAGTTGGTTTGATGAATAATACCTTAGGATGTCAAAAAAGAGTCAAAATTTTTATTAAAAAATTCAATGCCACAATTAGTCCTATGAATTTTGAGAGTAGTATGAAACTGATTTTCAACATAGGCCTTAAAAGCTAAAAACTTATCATAGACCTCACTCTTGTAATGCAAAGGGTAAATACAAGTAAACCGACTAAAATCATCAATAAACAACACATAAAATTTGAAAGTAGTATTATTATAATAAAGTGGACTCCATACATCACTATGAATTAATGAAAAAAGATAATCAATTGAAGTACTGGACAACTTGAAAGTTAATTTATGCATTTTAGACACTTGACAATCAGTACAAGTCAACATTTTATTTAGAGTACGTTTATTTGGTAGGTGCATAGCTAGATGATATAATTTTTGTTATGAATGATGCCCCAATCTTTGTTGCCAAGGGAAGTTAAAGATGGGAGTAGTAGCAGTAGGAGACTGACAAACCTGTGCAGAAATAGAAAATAATGACAGAGAAGGTGAAGCAATAAATTGATAGAGGCCATTAACATTAGTTCCTTTATGCAGGACCTGGCTCGTGTGCTTGTCCTAAATAAGAAATGTATCAGCATCAAATATGACAACACAATTATGATCGTTGGTCAGTTGATTTACAGATAGAAACTTTGCTGAAATTGAAGGAACATGAAGAAGATTTTTAAGATGAAAAGCAAACTGAAGAGTAGGTAAGAGACCATTACCAATGTACTAAATAGGCAAGGATGAACCATTACCAACTTCAACTTGTTCCTGGCCTTGGTAAGACTGGTACTAATGAAAATTTGACAAATCATTAGTTAAATGATTTGTGATTGCGGAGTCAAGATTTCATGGAGGAGCAGAGGAATCTGGAAAACTCTAAGGAACAGATGCAGTATATGCCCTAGCATTGGCCTGAGAAGAATGGTGGTGAGAAGAGGAAGCTAAATGAGAATGAAAATTAGGATCCATACAATACCAGCAATCAAAGGCCAGATGTGACAATCTTTCACAAATTTGACAACCAGATCTAGAAGAGTCATATAAAGATTGTCGTCCTTGATTTCGATTGTTGAATCGACCTCCTCGATTTGTGTACCTATAGCGATTCTAGTTTAGACTCGACCCATTTGATAATCTGGATTTGGGATTCTTGGTTTTGTATGGTTGTTCTTGTCTTATTCATCTTTTCCCTTCTTGAGTTTGGCTATCGGGTTGTGTTGGTTGTGCTTGGAACAGGATGGTACATTGTTTTTTAAAAAACCTTGTTGCCCATAATTTTTCTTTTACACTCGAGCGTCACTTCTTGCGCTCGAGCGGCCTTTGTGAACTCTCAGTATTTTTGAAGGCCTGCAAAACTACTGGGAAAGTGTATTCTACGCTCGAGTGGTGTTTCCTACGCTACCGCTCGAGCGGTCGTGCACTCGAGCAGCCATTCTTACGCTTGAGCGTCACTTTCTGCACTCAAGCGGTGACCCCTTTTTTCATTGTGTCTTGGCGTTCGAGCGTCACTTTTTTCATTCGAGCGGTAATCATTTTTGTGTCTGGACGCTCAAGCGTTACTGCTTGTATTCAAGCGAATTGTGCGTATATCAATTCGTAAAAGTCACTTTTTACGTCATTTTTTACATCACTATCTCTCTCTAAATATTTCAAAACCCTAAAGTTAAGACCTTTCTCTCTAGAACTTGCTCTCTCTCTACAAATACACTAAGATCTTCTTTTTTCTCTACCATAGTCCCTTTGTTAAAAAGGTAGAGCCCACTTAAAGTTTCGTTTTTATTCGAATAAAGTTGGATTTTGACTTTCTTGAGGTTTCTCTACTCTCTCCTTGGTCTTCTAGCTTCGAGGTAGGGATTCTCTACACTCTTTTGTGATTTTTAACTTAGCTATTTGTTTTTATGAAACAATCTTGTGATTTTAGAGGATTTTGAACAAACCTAGGATTTTGGTTTAAAATCAAAAGAGGGGTTTTCAAATGGATGTATTGAAAATGGTTGTGGGGTTAGAAATGGGGTTGAGTTGTGATCAAACTATTGATTTTGATACTTAGAATGGGTTTTGGAAGCAAAATGGGTTTTACTCTAAATGGCTTAAATATTTATTTTATATAAATAAATGGAATAGATGTTGGAAATATGAAATTGAATGGATATTGATATAGATAGTGGAGTTTGATATGTATTATCACTCACCTCGAAATTTGGAAAGGTTATCTGTATTGAAGATTTTATATCTGTTTAGAAACATCTGTTTTAGGCTATCGGTAGAGGATATCTTTGATTGTGGTAAGAATTACATGAGGATTAGATGAATTGAAACTAATTTCTCATCCATGTGCATTGAATATTGTTGCTCATTTAATATATTGCAAATATATGTGATTTTGAGAAAAATAAGTGAAAATTGGAAAGAGATTTGTACCACCAAACTAAGTTAGCCTATGTGTTCAGGATAAAAGTCCCAAAAAATAAGCGTCTACATGGGTGCCGATTCTTGCGGAGGAAATATCTATAAAATGGCAATAGTAGCGCTTGCATAGGCTAGTTTACATGGGTGCCGTTTGACGGTTTCCTACAGATGAAATATTCGTGAAAGGTTGTACCGGTTTGAGAATATCCCCTTGTTTCCTTTGGTAATGGATATGATTTGAGAATTTTGATATAAATTCAGCATGACATGATTTCGAGAAAGAAATATAAACCATTTTGACATGGGCATTGCATATGCATTTCACCTTTATATCTTTGTCAAGATTCATATATTGTATTAGATTATTTCTACTGAGCTTTGGCTTACCCGATTTGGGAAAAACTATTTTCAGGTTCTGGTGATTTGCCTCCACCAAGGACTTAACTTGGGAGGACTGTGGAGCTGAAGGCTTAGTTTTGATCTTTTATATTCACTTTGTACAAGCCTAGGGCTTTATTTGTGTTAAGCTTAAGACTCACTTTTAATGTATCCAAGCCTTGACTTGGAAAGATGTAAGTCTTTAGGGCATATGATTATTTGTTTAGCTTTTATTTCATTTTTACTATTTCGTAACACATGATGTAGATTCAGGATGTACTATTTATGAATGTATATCGCATGTATCACCATCTTATACAATCGAATCTCACGAAATAGAAGGATTTCATACTCTGATTGATATTGTTATTTACTATTCGTCTTGGATGGTTTATTGTATTTATTTCGAGGCGTTACAACTTGGTATCAAAACGTACCGAGTTTGATACTTTGGGTACGTGAGAAGTGGTTATTACCACAATGGATTTGTCTCACTTGATAGAGATATTAGTATATATGATATGCTATGTGATAACATCCTTATGTGATTGTATGGGTATGAGATTTAATTCCTAAGATATTGATTGGGTCTACGGGTTTCTAGAAATCCTATTAGAAGAGCATCTGATCACTGTTATTTCTAATTAGAACTCTGGCAATGTTATAGGATGGTCATTATCTAAGAAGAAAATTCGTATGTGTTTATGTGACTACGTGCTTACATGGAATGAATTATTGTTGTCCACCATATTAGGACGCGAGTGAATTAGTTTCGGCACATTTGTAAATGTGCCAATCACTTTTGTTACCTTTATTAGGATGTTAGGACATGGTTGTGGTGGTAGGCGTGATAGGCCTAGAAGGAAGGAGGTGCCGATACTAGATGATATCCGACACAAGAGGAGGGAGTTGGTTAGGCCAATGTAGCCGAACCAGTCGGTCAGTAGGCCATGGGCGTCTTAGCCCGTGAAATGGCCGGAGCGTTGCTAGAATCCATGGACATTCTCAAGGCTGAGAATAAAGTACATGCCCATGTTGTTAAGACATGGCTATCTTTTCTGAAGCAAGAGTTCTTATGGTCCAACCTAGATGAGTTTTTGGGTGATCCCAAGGAGCCATTGAAGGCAGATGAGTGGCTAGAGCAGATAGTGAAGACGTTTGAGATGCTTGGCATCAAGGACGATGGACTAAGAGTGACCTTGGCATCCTTCCAGTCGAAAGGGGATGCGGGTCAGTGGTGGAAGTATGCGTGTGGGTGCATTGGAGTGAATTGGGAGGCTTTTGTTAATACCTTCTAGGACAAGTTTTTTCCTTCTATTATTAAGGAGAAGTTGAGGGAGCAATTCTCGTAGTTTAAGCAGTTGAATACACAGGTGGTCGAGTTTGAGGCCACATTTACTATTCTATCTAGGTTTTCACCAGAGTTAGTGGCGACAAAGAAACGTTGCTGTGTGGAGTTTGTGAAAAGGTTGAGGACCACGCTTCTTTTTAAGGTATCCGCTTTAATGATTAGAGATTACGGTCGACTTGTAAAGTCAACGGCTCATCTTGAGACCATGATGCAAATGGATGAGGAGCGGATGAGGGGCTCTAAGAAGAGTCAAGATGTTTAGAGGGACAGGAAGAAGCAGAGGGGTTCTAACCCACAACAGTCCTAGGGAGCTTAGTCGAAGTCCACTTTTCCAGTACCAAGTTTGAGTTCTGGGAGAGGTGGTCAGGGAGATTTCACTTGTTTCAAGTGTGGTCAGTTGGGCCACAAGTCTCCAGCTTGCCCGTAGAGGAGAGGTGGGTAGCGGTCTGCAACCCTACGGCTCGTTCTTAGAGCTAGAGCCAAGGGAGAGGGCAACCGCTCACTTGTTATCAGTGTGGGCAGGCAGGGCACATGAAGAGGTTTTGCCCTCAGTTGGGTGACACACCTGTGCGTCAGGTTTAAGGCAGACACAGAGCCACCAGCCTGCACAGTCAGTTCAGGCCTCGAGGGCCAATCAGGGAGCCTATTCGGCTCAATCAGTGCATCAGGCTTATGCTCCGAGGGATGAGCAGGTAGAGCAGAGACCTACAAGGCTTGTGTATGCTGTTACCGTACCAGACCTAGTACCAGCGCCTTCGGTAGTGAGAGGTACTTTCTTGTTTTTCAATTTCATTGCTAATGTGTTAATTGATATGGGTGCATCTCATTTATTTATCTCGTTTGCATTTGCATTAGCTCTGGGATTAAAGTTAGCTCAGTTAGAATCTCTTCTCAGTGTAGAGTCATCAAATGGTGGTGAGATTGTTTTGGAGCAGGGGTGTCAGGGTTGTGACATAGAGGTTTCCGGTCGCTGACTTCCTTTCATATTTATGTTGATTAACATGTCTAGTTTTGACGTTGCATCGTATCGGGCTGCCATAGATTGCTACCATCAGAGGGTTACTATATGTACCTTGAGCGGTGATTATTTTTGTTTTATAGGAGACAGAGTTGATAGAGTCTTGTCACTAGTGTATGATCCACGTGGTCGAAGTGAGTTTAGTTGTCTTCTTACAAACTTCTTAGGTAGTGAGTGTGATTAAATCCGAGTTGAATTGCCGATGGTAGTTTGTGAATACCTGGATATCTTTCCTGAGGATTTCACTAGTTTACCGTCTCACCGTGAGATTGAGTTCTCTATCGACTTAGGGCATGACACCGATTTCTATGGCAGCATATAGATTTGCACCTGCTGAGTTGAGTGAGTTGTAGATTCAACTCCAAGAATTATTAGACAAAGGTTTTATCCGCCTTAGTACTTCACCTTGGGGAGCACCGACTCTCTTTGCCAAAAAGAAAGATGCGTTGCGACTTTATATTGATTATCGGAAGTTGAATCGGGTAACTGTTAAGAACAAGTACCCAATGCCTCGTATAGATGATTTGTTTGATCAGTTAAAGGGGTCTTTTTGTTTTTCCAAGATAGACTTAAGATCGAGTCATCACCAGTTCAGGGTAAAAGAGGAGGATATTCAGAAGACGGCATTCCGTACGCAGTATGGCCATTATGAGTTCCTAGTGATGCCTTTTGGGCGAACCAATGCACCAGCCGTGTTTATGGACTTGATGAACCGAATTTTTCGTGAGTTTTTAGACCACTTTGTAGACGTCTTTGTGGACAACATCTTGATTTTCTCACCCTCTGCGAAGAAGCACGAGGGACACCTACGAGTGGTACTTGAGTTGCTTAGAGCCCACAAACTATATGCTAAGTTTGGGAAATGTGAGTTCTGGTTGGGAGAAATAAAGTTCTTAGGCCATGTGGTATCCGGGAGAGGGGTGACTGTAGATTCATCTAAGATAGAAGCGGTGCAAGATTGGGAACAACCTAAGAATGTTTTTGAGATTCGTAGTTTCTTGGTGTTGGTTGGGTATTACCGACAATTTGTGAAAGATTTCTCTAGATTAGCCTCACCTTTGACTAGACTGACGAGGAAGGAAATCAAGTTTGTGTGGAGTGAGACTTGCAAGAAGTCATTTCAAGAGCTTAAGGTTAGACTTACCACTACTCTAATAGTTATTATTCCAGAGAGGGGTTTGGGCTATTCAGTGTATTATGATGCTTCACGGGAAGGTTTGGGTTGTGTTTTGATGCAAGAATAGAAGGTAGTAGCCTATGGCTCACGGCAGTTGAAAACACATGAGATGAACTACCCTACTCATGATCTAGAGTTAGCGGCGGTGATTTTTGCATTAAAGATTTGGAGGCATTATCTTTGTACTGAGAAGTTTGAAATGTTTTCTGATCACAAGATTCTGAAATATCTATTTACATAGAAAGACTTGAATTTGAGGCAGAGGAGATGGATAGAGTTCATAGAAGATTATGACTTTGAGTTGCATTGTTATCTGGGAAAGGCCAATGTTGTGGCCGATACTTTAAGTAAGAAATCTTTTGGTAGTGTGGCTAGTATTGCCATTCAGGAATGTGAGATGTTTTGTGCTATTGATGAGTTTGACTTGCATCTTGGCGAGTGTGTGGAGTTTGCAGCCTTGTTTTTGGTAGCTGCACAACCTACACTTATGAACCGAGTGATAGAAGCACAGAAGAGTCACCTTGAGATAGAACCCCTCTGTGAGAAGATCTCCAGTGGAAAGGTAGAGAAAGACTTGAATGTGTATCCCGATTCAAGTGTTAGATACTGTGGCCGTTTTTTTTTGCCGGGTCTTGTCGAAAGGAAATACTCCAAAAGTTTCACCATTTACGCCTTATGGTGCATCCGAGAGGCACAAAGATGTATCACGACCTTATTTGCCAGTTTTGGTAAAGGGGAATGAAGAAGGATGTGGTCGTATTTGTATCGAGGTACCTTACTTGTCAATAAGTGAAGGCCGAACATCAGAGGCCAACGGGTTTGTTGCAACCTTTGCCTATAGTCGAGTGGAAGTAGGAGCATGTCATAATGGATTTTGTTGTGGGTCTTCCTAGGACTCAACGGGGTAGTGATACGATTTGGGTGGTAGTTAACTAGTTTACCAAGTCGGCGCGCTTTATACCTATGCGCGTGAGTGACTCAGTAGATTATCTTGCCGCCCTTTATATTGAGGATATAGTGAGGTTGCACGGGGTCCCTGTAACGATCGTTTTGGATAGAGATCCGCATTTTACGGCTCGGTTGTAGCAGAGCCTACAAAATGCCTGAGGCACAAGATTAACTTTTAGCACTGCATACCATCCTCAGACTAACAGGCAGTTTAAGCATACTATTCAAATCCTTGAGGATATGCTTTGGGGTTGTGTTCTTGACTTTAAGGGGTTGTAGGAGAGGCACTTGCCCTTAGTAGAGTTTGTCTATAACAATAGCTTCTAGTTGAGTATTGGCATGGTATCGTTTGAGGCCTTGTATGGCCGACCATGTCGATCGCCTGTTTATTAGACTCAGAAGGGAGATGTACCTTTGCTAGATCCTGAGTTGGTTCGGGAAATGATGGAAAAAGTTGCACTTATCTGTAAGAGGTTGGTTACTGCCCAGAGTCGTTAGAAAAGTTACGCCGACCGTAAAAGGAGACCTTTGTCATTTGAGGTAGGTGATCATGTCTTCTTGAAAAAATCACCTAAGCGGGGTTTGATGAGGTTTGGAAAGAGTGGGAAGTTGTTCCCTAGATTTATTGGACCTTTTGAGATCCTTGAGCAAATTGGAGAGATGACTTATCGTTTAGCCTTGCTTTCACAACTATCTGGGGTTCATGATGTGTTCCATATTTGTATGTTTTGGAAGTATGAGCCGGATCCATCGCACGTGATGGATTGGACAGACTTAGAGGTAAATAAGGATGCTTCATATGAGGAGAGACCGGCGAGAGTCTTGGATACTAAGACCAAATCTTGGGAGGCAAGACAATTCCTTTGGTGAAAGTATTGTGGTGATGTCACGGAGTTGAGAAAGCAACTTGGGAATGTGAGTTGGAAGTCTATGAAAAGTATCCAAACCTATTTGTTAATGTTTGAGCATGTATTGAAACTTTTGTTATGTTGATTTAATATAAACATTGTATATGTTTTAGAAATGTGAATTGTATATTAAGCATTGGGGATTTGTTTATGTTTATGAGAATAATGACTGGTGGATGGGTCATGGTTTTGAAATGGATTGACTATAATGATTGTAATTGGTTTAAACATGGTTTCAAAGTTTGATTTATAATTTTGGGGACAAAATTCTTTAAGGGGGGGAGATTATAGCGATTCTAGTTTAGACTCGACCCATTTGATGTTTTGGATTCGGGTATCTTGGTTTTGTATAGTTGTTCTTATCTTATTTCTCTTTTCCCTCATTGAGTTTGGCTATTGGGTTGTGTTGGTTGTGTTTGGAACAGGTTGGTACATTGTTTTTCAAAAACCTTGTTGCTTAGAATTTTGCTCTTATGCTCAAGCATCACTTCTTGCGCTCGAGCAGCCTTTGTGGACTCTCAATAGTTTTGCAGGCTTGCAAAACTATTGGGAGAGTATATTCTATGTTCGAGCGGCCATTTTTACGCTCGAGTGATGATCTTCTGTCTATAAAACTACTGAGAGTGTATATTCTACGCTCGAGCGTCACTTCCTACGCTCGAGTGGTGACGTCTTTTTTCATTGTGTCTTGGCGCTCGAGCGTCACTTCTTGCGCTCGAGCGGTAATCATTTTGTGTTTGGACGCTCGAGCGTCGTTTCTTATGCTCGAGTGGACTGTGCATATATCAGTTCATAAAAGTCACTTTTTACTTCACTTTTTCATCTCTTTCTCTCTCTAAACATTTCAAAATCCTAAAGTTGAGACATTCTCTCTTTAGAACTTGCTCTCTCTCTATAGATATACTAAGATCTACGCATTTCTCCACCCTAATCCATTTGTTAAAAACGTAGAGCTCACCTAGAGTTTCGTTTTCATTCGAATAAAGTTAGATTTCGGCTTCCTTGAGGTTTCTCCACTCTCTCATTGGTCTTCTAGCTTCAAGGTAGATATTCTCTACACTCTTTTATGATTTTTAACTTAGTTATTTGTTTGTATAAAACAAATTTGTGATTTTTGAGGATTTTGAACATATCTAGGGCTTTGGTTTAAAATCAAAAGAGAGGTTTTCTAATTGATGCATTGAAAAAGGTTGTGGTGTTAGAAATGGGGTTGAGTTGTGATCAAACCATTGATTTTGATACTTGAATAGGTTTTGGAAGAAAAATGGGTTTTACCCTAAATGACTCAAATATTTATTTTATATAAATAAATGAAATAGATGTTGGAAATATGAAATTGGATGGATATTGATATAAATGGTGGAGTTTAATATGTATTATCACTCACCTTGAAATTTGGAAAGTTTATCTGTATTGGAGATTTTATATCTGTTTAGAAATATCTATTTTGGGCTATCAGTGGATGATAACTATGATTGTGGTAAGAATTACATGAGAATTAGGTAAATTGAAACTAATTTCTCATCTATGTGCATTGAATAGTATTGCTCATTTAATACATTGCAAATGTATGCAATTTTAAGAAAAATTGGGTGAAAGTTGGAAAGAGGTGTGTACCACCAAACTAAGTTGGCTTGTGTGTCCAGGGTGGAAGTCTCGAAAAACGTGCATATACATGGGTGCCGATTCCCACGGATGAAATATCCGTAAAATGGCAATAGTAGTACTTGCATAGGCTACGTTTACATAGGTCTCGTTTGACAGTTTCTTGTGGACAAAATATCCATGAAAGGTTGTACCGATTTGAGAATTTTCCCTTGTTTCCTATGGTAAAGGATATTATTTGAGAATTTTGATATAAATTGAGCATGACATGATTTTGAGAAAGAAATGTAAACCATTTTGACATGGGCATTGCATATGCATTTCACCCTTATATCTTTTTTAAGATTCATATATTATGTTAGATTATTTCTAATGAGTTTTGACTTACCCTATTTGGGAAAAACCATTTTCAGGTGCTGGTAATATGCCTCCACCAAGGACTTAGCTTGGGAGGTTTATGGAGCTGAAGGCTCAGTTTTGATCTTTTATATACACTTTTGTACAAGCCTAGGGCTTTTGTATTGAGCTTAAGACTCACTTTTGATGTACCCAAGCTTTGACTTGGAAAGATGTAAGCCTTTAGGGCATATGATTATTTGTTTAGCTTTTATTTTATTTTTCTAGTTTCGTAACACATGTTGTAGATTCATGATGTACTATTTATGAATGTATATCGCTTGTGTCACCATCTTGTACAATCAAATCTCACAAAATAGAAGGATATCATACTCTGATTCATATTGTTATTTACTATTCGTCTTGGATGGTTTGTTGTATTTATTTCGGGGCATTACAATACCGATCACCTTTAGAACCTCTGTATTGAGATCAGCCTCTCGAATTGGATTGAAAACCATGATTTGATCCAAAATTTGAAGAATTGTGAGACTCAAAACCACTATTCGAAGGGAAATGAGATCCTTTAGTAGTTGCACTATAGGCAACATTTAGATCATGTCTAGTGGAATGTTTAAATTTGCTTTCGAATATGAGTTACTCAGAACACAAAAGAGAAAAAAGATCCTCCATCAAAATTGCTTCAGATCGAGTTCAAATGGAAGTGTTGAAAGAGTTGTATTCCTCTGATAATGCATTCAAAGTCAGAAGAACTAGGTCTTCATCATCAACTAGAGCAAAGGATAAAGCCAATTGATCAGATATGTCCTTGATTTGTGAGAGATAATCTTCAATTGAAAAAGGTTTCTTGATGATAATTTGAAGTTTGTTCTTCAACTAATGAATATACAATCTAGAAACTAAAGTAAATCATTTCTCAATAGCTCGCCAAACCTGATCAAGATGTTGAAGATGAAGAACCGATGAGTAGATCGTTGATGACAAAATTACAGTTAGACAATTGAAAAGATGTGCATCGATTGTCTGCCATTGTTGATATTTTGGATTAGGAATCGATTTCCCATCAGAATTGACAATCTCTGATGAGGGACATGGATTAGATCCATTAACATAGCCAAGAAGACCTGTTGCTCTAAGCACATTGTGCATTTAATTTTTTCCATATCAAGTAGTTAGTTGAATCAAGTTTTACAGTCACCAACGAACTGAATTTGAGATAAGCAGAGTCAGATTTGAAGGCAGTGAAGCATAATCCTCCATTGATGCATCTTGAGTTGCTCGTGAGGGCTTGCTGCTCTAATACCATGTAGAAAGACTAAATCACATATTCTCATTACGCCAACTCAACAGTTTACAAGATATTTGTATACTCAGTAAATACATCACTCATATATACGTGTATATCACTCTAATAATATTCTAATTGACTCAAGAACCTAACCACTACAACTTGTACAACTATATCTGCTCAATCTTCTAACCACACATGCTTGTGATGCAGTTGGTGTCACAGACAATTCCTAAGGATGCACCTGTGCTTTAGATTGTTTCTCTATTTCTCGATTAGTTATTTTATTAGAAACAGAGGGAAGAGAAAATTATTAATGGTTATGCCAAAGATAAATCATAGGGACAAGTGGCAAATTCCTAATTTAAGAGGCAGTTATAAAGGTGTTGTGCTGAACCCATGGTTTGGATTATAGTAAAGAACTGTGGTGAGTAGTAATTGTACCTTGTAGTTATTGACCAACAGGCCTGATTGCTATAAAAAGAGGAATCTACTATAAAAGGAGGAATCTACTTGTAAATTTAGGAAATTTACAAATTTCCTTTGTTACTTTTTTTTTCTTCTTGTTAATTTATCTGGTTCAAAGAAATCCTTGTATCTTTCAAAGCGATAGAATCGTACACAATTCTTGATCATTTGTTGGCTTTGTTTAGTGAAATTTGTGTTGAGGCATGTTGATTATAGCCTAAACAGAAATTTTACTAACACTTGGGGTGGGACCTTGCATAGGACACGGTTTTTGATTATCAAAATGAGAGGAGGGGCTAGTTCATATATAAACCAATGAGGGTAAATTGCACCCATAGTCTCTATAATTTACTTTTTGTGTTAGTCTTTATATTCTAACTAATTGCATCCAATTTACTTTGCAACTTTCACATTATATCAATTTAGTCTAATTTTTAATGTCCCTTTAGAAGTTGGACTAAAATTAAGAACAAATTAGTCCACTTACTCTTCTCAAATCTCAAAATGATTAACAGGTTGACGTCCAGTTTGAAATGGTTCATTCCCATTCGAATAAACTATTTTAGATTAAATTGATACAATTTGAAATGATTCAATTTTTTAACATGTTTGTTCAATTGGACTAAATTGACACACTGAAGAATTAAGAGACAAAATAGATAAAATTGAAACTATATAAACTAAATCAACACAAGAAACAAATTATAAGGATCACGAGTATAATCACCATTGACCTTATTGATAAAAATTTTGTTCAATTTTTGTCTTATTACAAAGATCACAAGTATAAATTGCCCTCACTACAAGAAAAATCACAATTAGCGACCAAAAAACCAAAAATCGTGAAAAAAAAGTCAAAAAAAATACTAAAAAAAAAAACAGCTTTTGGAACATAACACTTACTTTAACTTAGCGAGTAAAAAGTTTACCAAAAAGAAACATTAAAAGAAAATTTAGTATGATAATATAGCGAAATATAGTTTTTTTAAAATTAAAAAAAAAATAAAAGTCAAAAGTTTTTCCTTTTAAATTAATAAAGTAATTTAGTAGCAAAAAGTTTTAATTAAAAAAAAAACGTTTTATTTTTCTTTTTTATTTTATAAACATTTTTTCTTTTTTTTTTTTTTTTATTTTAAAAAAAAAAAAAAAAAAAAAAAAAAAAAATTTTTTCTCAAAACTCTCTTTTTAAAAGAGTTTTTTTTGGTTTTTTAAACTAAAACTTTGTTACCAAAATAAACTATTATTTATACAATTTGCATTATTTAATATAAATAAAGTAATTAAAGTAAATAATTTATAAAAATTATTTATTAAATTTATAAAATTTATTAAAAAAATTTTTTAAAAAATTTTTTTTTTTTTTTTATTAAATTATTTTTTTTTTATATAATATATATTATATATATATATATATATATATATATAAAAAAAAAAATAATAATAATATATAAATATATAATATTATATTATTATATATTATAATAGTGTTGGCATAGTGGGAGGGAGAGGTTTGGGGTTTGGTTTTTGGTGGGGTTTTAGTTGGGGGTTCGAGGGGAGTTGAGAGAGATGGATTTTTTTTTTTTTTTTGCTGCTTTTTTTTTTTTTTTTTTGAGAAAAAAATTAAGAGCTTTAAGCAAAATTAGTGAAAAAAATAAAAAAAAAAAAAAAAAAAAAATTGTTGTGAAAAAAAAAAAAAAAAAAAAAAACTGAAATATTTTTTTGATTTACTAAATTAGTTTTTTTAATTATCTAATTTTAAAAAAATTTCACGAAAAGTTTTGCGAATTATTATTTTTTCGAATTAAAGAAAAAAACCTACCTTTTTGCGACTTTTTTTGACTTTTGGCAAAATTTTTTGTAGTGCCTAAACTAAAAGTTCTATATCCAAATCATGAGTAGACACAATTCACCTTATTAATGAAAGTGTAATTCAATTTTGGCCTCTTGTCAGATATGCAACATTTGAAAAGTCATATATTAAAGATTCTCAAGGACGTTGATGTCACATCATATACCAAAAAAATCTAATAATTTCTCCTCAAGCGTGTGGATAGTTTCGAAACTGGGGCCTTTGATTTGAGCATGAAATGAGACTTGATAAATTTAGCTGTGTTGTATGGTGTCTATGACTTGACATTTTATTTATTTGTTTGTTTGTTTTTAGTTTTTTGCAAAACCAGATAAACTAGAACTATGACTAACTTAGCTGCATCCAAAGATGAAAAGATCTGTATAATTTTAGGGTAGGTACGAGTGTTATTGACTCATAACCCTTTATAGGCATGCTTGTTTTGGTGTGAATTTTACATGAATTATTGGTAGCTCATCCTAAATTATTTGTACGAGTTTTCTATAAATGAACGACAACTTCAAACGCTTTATTAAAGCACTTCCGTCTATTTAATTATTTTAAATTTGTTAATATGTTAATAAGCGTTCTATAAAAAGTTAATTATTTTAAACTTGATAATATGTTAATAAGTGTTCTACGAAAAGTGTTGCAACGTATATAGTAGAGGAAGGCGTCAAGACTATTTAGACCCCAAAGCTTAGAAAAATTTCAAAGATTTCATTTTGGATAGTGCTGAACAAGATTTATAAAATTGATGACTTTTGTTACAATATCTAATATATACATATAGTGAATATAATATATATACAATATTCACTAACAACTTCCATCAGATCTGTCAAATTTTGGATAAAATCAATCGTTTTGATCACATTTTTAATCATGTTTTTGTTTCATGACAGATTTACTTCTTTTTTTTTCTTTTTTCTTTTTTTTTTAAAGTAAATTTTCTTACTCAAAGCTCAATCTAAGCCTTTCTTTCTTTTTTTTTGATCTGCAAAAGAAGAACTTTATTGATGAATCGAAACGTACAAATATATAAGAGGAAACATCATTAAAGAGGGAGGGAAAGTGTAAATAGTATCAAAGTTCGCTTCGCAATCCCAACTAGGTTGGTAATAAGAAATAAACTCAATCATTTGCTAGCACTATGCACAAAGTTGGTGAGAAGTCAACAAAGAGCAAGAACATAGGAAACAAGCACAAAGCAATAAGCAGCCCACACTGATTCAACACCCAAACTAAAGCAGCAGCAGCACACCCAACACTAATCTAACACCCAAACTGCAGCAGCAGCAGACACATGGATCAGATGCAGCTGCTGATTAGCCTCAAGTTAGAGATAAAATCACGGAAAGAATACAGACTCTCCTAATAGAGTGGTTCTTCATCCAATAAGCCACTTTGACTTTTATGAGCTCACATAGTTTACCAATGTTTGGTCGGGCACAGCATTGAACAAATAGTCATTCATTCCTATGCTTCCAAATTGACAACAGCACTGCAATAGGAATGGCTTTCCAGATTTGGAGTTCCTTTTTTCTAAATTTAGATCCAAACCACCAATGCAGGAGTTCAACAACTGAGGCAGGGATCACCCATTGCATACCCCACCAATCAACAATATCAGACTACACCTTCCAAATGGAGGGGCATAACAAAAACACATGATTGAGGGTTTCAGAATCACTATTACAGAAGACACACAGAGGAACAGTACCACTTTTAAGGACCCCAATAACCTGTTAGGGAAAATATGATTTTCCACGAGCAAATTAATTAATGGGAATAAAAAACTAATGTAGAAAAATTAAATCAAAAGCAACACAAAATTTTTACGTGGTTTCCTCAATGTGAGGTATGTCTACGGAGATCGAAATCCGATTCCACTATCAACCAAAAAGTTTTCAAACGATTACAAACGAGATACGAATAGTCTCACAAACCTAAAACCACCCTTAGGTGAATTCTAAATAATCACAAATAAATAAGAAGAAAGACCTTACTAAATAGAAAAAATCTTCAAAATAAAATTATAGAAGACCCAAAATAATAATCCAAATTAGTGTCACCAAACACCATCCAAAACCACACCACGGAATCAAATCCACCGAAACAAGTATTAATCTCACCAATAATAATGATCACCAGTTGCTCACCTTCGTAAAACTAAATAATGGAGCAGCCATACAGCATATCATCCCACAGACCAAAAAAACAAAGACAACAATATATATATATATATATTATTAAATCTTGGGCTTGTTTTATCAAAATCCTAGTTGTTACCAAATTGAATTGGGTCTCTACAAATTAGATAAAATATATTATACCCAAATCAAACCTAATTAAAATTCTTTTAACAAATCAATTGGGTTGCAAACTCCACTAAGGAGGTATACCCAACATAACCTGCAAGAAAGCTGTAGTTTTCACTCTTCCTCTCCAAACAAGCCAAGATAGGACTTAAGCTTTAGGAGGTGTGGTATTGTTCAAAATATGATTAGGCATATCCAGATCTGGCCAGAACAAGACAGAAGCCAATTAAACAGGAAGCTCACCTTGAACAAACCAGAGTTTGAAGCCTTCCACCTCATATGATCCCCAGAATTTGGTCTCAATCTAAGCCTTTGATGGCCTATTTTTGGCAATTCTTCCATTTTATTAAAGGCTTTGATTTAGTTTACTTTTTTTGATTAATCTAGAATTTCAGAAATGGTTTTTCCATATAAAGCGAGTATTGAAATTATCTCTTTTCTCAACTCGTAGTATTTTGCACAAAACAATCAATTGCCGATGCCTCTAATCTTGACATTGATCTAAAATCAACAGGTTTAGAAAAATAATTTACTTTAAATATTTATTTTTTAATCAACAAATTTAAAGTTGTGCTTTATATCTTCTCCGTACACGCTTCAACTAAATTACAAAATCATTTGACTTGTTAGACTAATGAGGCTTAGACATCTAATCTAGGAGAATTATGTGTCTCATCTCGAACACTGCCTTCCTCGTGCGGCAATAGTATATGATGCATGCAACTCATAATAATACTATCATCAAATATTCGTAGATGTGACCTATGACCAAAATGAAACACCTAATGTGTGCTTCTACCCAATTACATCAATATCATGCGTAGTTTCCTTCCGACAAAAGAAAAGTGTAGAGATTCCATCTATATAATTTTTTTTAACGACTAGACAAAGTCATCGTTTGAGAAGATGGGTTGGGATTAAAATAATTACAAAAAGATAAAATATACTTTTTAGTTCAATAAGACAAAATGTCACATTCAAATTATAATCGTTTTATTTTTCTCTCAAAAAAAAAAAAAATCAAAAATTTTATCTCAAATAAGACTTTTAAATTTTAAATTAAAATAATTAAAAAGTCAGTTCATATCCTAAACTAACACAAAGACCAACTTACTTCTCGAGTGATAGATAGTTCCATAATCCTAACTAGTAACTTGTTGGAAATAGGGGCATCCAAGTTGGCCCAACCTATGGTACAGAGGCATAGAAGTAAAGCATTTCCGGGGGGCGATATTTCTAAGCTAGATTTGTGTTAGGTCTGTTTCATTTCCATTTGGGTCAAACTATTAATTTTCAGCACTACAAGTCTTATCATCTTTTCCGAATAAAAATAAATAAAATAAAATAAAATAAAAGAATAATGGAAAATTTGTAATAATCATACTTAGAACTTATTTGGCAGGTTAAATATTAGCACATTTTTTATATTTTTATTTTTTTAATCATTTCATTTCTTTAGCTTCTTACATATTTTTTTTTTTATAAAAAATTTAAAAATATATTTATTTAGCTCATCATAATAATTTTTTAGATTAATTTTAGGTAGTGGTTGAGTGTCTTGGGATCCCAACCCAAAATGGAAAAGGGGGTGGGAGGGTGGAGGAAGCAATTATTTTGTCTTTTCTTCTCTCACACTTGCTTGCATGTGTTAGTCAAATAGCTAACGTGTTGTTTGGCAATTGGATTGGGTTGATTTTTTTGGTTAAATTAGTCACAAAAAAATAAAATAAATTAAAAAAATAATAAGATAAAATATCACATCTAAATCATAAAGAAGTCAAAAAAACTAACCCAAATGAACTTTTTAACTTGGATTAAAAAAACTAAAAAACTAATTCAACTTTCCAAACGAAGCCTAAAAGTAAAAGTTTAATGAGATTAATTTTAGATTGAACGAGTTTAATGAGATTAAAGATGTGTTTATTTGTTATTAAATAATGATTTTTTTTTTGTGTTAGTCGAATAATGTTTCACACCACAATTATTTTTAATTTTTATCACAAAAAATCATAATTTTTTTAAGATTGCACACTGTAAATTTTTCCTATATTGACGTAAAAATATGGATACACGACTAGAGTTCATAGAAAATATATTCTTCTTCAAATTTGAACATTTTAAAATTAGAAATATATATTTATCTAATAATAAAACTAGTGAACCAATTCCAATTACTCTTATAATGTAGAATTTAATAATAAATAAATAAATAACTAATACAAGACTCACCGCATTCTATTAACCACCAAATGTTAAATACAGTGCTTTGATATAGGATTCATTTGAAACCTTGTGTGTTTTATTGTGGTAACCACATAACATAATAAGAAAATATTAATAATTCATGACTTTTATTAATTTATTTAACTTGCATTATTATGTTAAATAAATTTATTAAAATTTATAATTAAATATTTATTACATAATTTTAATAGAATTTAAACAACGTGAAAATTCTCAAGATTGAAAATAATCTTTTGTTTTTTTGTTCTTTTTCAAATTTTCAGGTCTTCTGGGCCTAGTAGGCCAGGCCAGATTGCGGGCTTGGATGGATTTTGGGCCAGGCTTATTTAGACGGGCTTCAGTCTGGGCATGGGCCACAGGCCATTTTCACATCCATGGGTTAGATCAGCCTAGCCAATACACTATTCCAAACAGCATGGGCTAAAAGGCATGATACTAAACTGCCAAACAGAATTGCAAACTAGGGCATTTCCAAACAGTAGGGAAGAACTCAGTCCATTAGTTCAGAATAATGTTTGGAACCACTAAAGTAGCAGCTCTAAAACTGCACTAATTAGGTAACATTGCTGTGGGTCTCACCGTGATGTGATGGTTTGGCTTTTTTTTTTTTTTCTTGCACTGCGAGCTAATGAGCTGGCATTAGTGCTCCTAAATTAGTGGTTTGTATCACCACTGATTAGTTAAAGTGTCAATGTACAATTGAAAGCTTGAGAATGTAACTCAAGACAAACACTGAGTTAAAAATAAAAACTACCAATCCTCAAATAAAATTAATGCTGATGAATAAATCTATTAAATTTTTCAATGGACCTCGAGAAATTTCACACCTACAAAATTCTACGAAGAACTGTTCGAGGATGTGTGGTTTCATGGCCTTTTGCAGGAATTATGACGATCTTCTCTAAAACCGATCCTTGCATTTTTAAAAGCTTCACAAAATCTATTTCATTGGCTGTTCCCTGAAAATTGTTCATCTTAACTTGTCTGAGATTTGGCATGCTTAGACTGATTGGTTTATCTAGTAAATCTTCTGATAAGCTCTCCTGCAAAATGAAACAACAAAGTTCATGAAAATCTAGTAATTTCAAAGGTTCAGACAATCGAGCCCCATGCAGTCACAATCAAAATCAACAAGCATTGGGCATGTTTGGGGCAACTTCTTACAAGCTAAAAGCAGAAAATTATAAAACAGAAACTAAAAGCACCATTTTTTTCTACTTCTCAATAATCAGTTTTTTTTCCGCAAATATAAGATAGATATTTCTACCTCGTAATTTGTAAGGAGAATTTGCATTAAACACACCGGCATAAACTTGAAAATTTTCAAAATAAAAATAAAAATAAAAAATATAAGCAGCTCCATAAACTACACTAAACAGGGCCATTATGTGTACTTACATCTCTATCCATCTGTGGAAGATAGTCTAGTATCATTGTCTTGAGGTTGGGAGAACCCTCCAACAATGCACACATACCAAGCAAATAAGATTTTGAATACCGAGTTTGTAGCTCCAGACGTTTAAGATTCTTCAAGGCAGAACTTTCGGAGAACACATCCTCTGATGCCAAAAGCTTTAATTATGGAGAATATGCATGAAAACCAAACACATAATATGTGAAATAGCTGTCAATATATTACCCATTGAAAAAGAAATTATTAACACAACAGAGCATAATTTGGGACCAGTAAGCATGAATGTTGACATCTAAGCCACTCAGCTTAAACATTGAACATTAACAAAATCACTCCGTCAAGATACTACAAACTAGGATTGTTGTTACTCAAATCACTCTGTCAAGATGCTAGCAATATATGTAAAGAACAATCAAATGAAGCAGAGAATAAAGTGTAGGCCTACACAAGTTGTTCATAACACAAGGTTGGACAGTTATCTCAACTATTTGCCAACTAAAGTCTCTGTACCAGCAGATTTGAGTTCAGTTCAATAGAGGATTTTATGGCCTGTTTGATCTGATCCATCAAATACACAATCTACCAATCAGAAAATTCAATATTATTTGATACCATATAAAGACATGGGAGGGGTGTTAGTGGAACACAGATAGCACTACTTCAAAGTTAGCTGGTCCATAGAGCTAAAGGCCACACCATCACAACATAAAAGTATTATTGACTCAAAGCAAAGCACTAACAGTGAGAACAAGAACTTCAATACCCAACTCCTGCCACAATGGTAAAGATGGAACCTAGTAGTAAGGCAGTTGTGTATTTCTTGGGTTCAGATCCTCTTTTAAACCTTCAAATGCTTTGCAGCCAAACTAGAAAGGAATGCTTATATTGCAGAGGCCAATGAAAGTGCTCCAATCAATAATGCATGGCTTTTCATTAGTTCAACGGAAATATTCTTAAGGGAAACTTACATGTAGGTCCTAATAGGTGGATTTATTGTCCAATAGGTCCTATCAGAATTAATGGCGTTTTTCATCAAACACTATTAAAAAACATCACTAATTGTTAATTTTTAACGACAATTTGAAAATTTGTCACAGAAAATATCACTAATTATAAGTTTTAACAGCAGTTTAAAAAAATCATTACAAAAAAAGGTCACAAATTTTTAACTTTCAATAACAGTTTGAACAGAAAAACGTCACTAAATTATAAGTTTTATTGGCAATTTATAAAAACCGTGACACAAAAAGTTACTAATAGTCAATCTTTAGCAACATATGCAAAAAATCGTTACGAAAAATTATTTTTAACAACGATTTTACTAGAATTTATTTTCAATATGACTTGATGAGAATTAAGTTCAATTATTAAGACCTATTGGTAATTTTCTCTAATTTTTAATTAGGACAATAAACTGACAAAAATCTAAAGCAAATTCCGATAGTAATTAGATTAGATAGAATGTATGCATAAATTTATGTAGAATTTCCAGATTCCCATTACTGGTTTTACACCATGATGTTTAGTGATTGCTAAGCATGATGGCATGCGTTGTTTGAAGTCCTTAGATGCACAGTGCCTACGAGTGTTTTTATATTTATTAGGATAAATTACAAATACACCCCTTAAGATTTATTAAAAATACAAATTCTCCCCTCACGTTTGAGAAATTGCATCCCATCCCTTAAGGTTTCCAATCACATAACATAGTGTATGACATACGGCGTAATGTGAGGCGTTTTACTTCTCATAAGGCGAGGCGTAACCCTTACAAAGTTGTGGCATAAGCATTTCAAATTTTTATATTTAGTAAATAATTTAAATATTTTAAAACAATAAATAAATACATCAAAATTAAATATAAAGGTGTAGATTCTTTTTTGCTCAAGGCTCACTATAGAGAAGGAAGCTTTGCTCTTTTGAAAATGAAATTGGTATTCTTAGCTTTATTGATTGAGTTTCTCATTGAGCATTAACTTTGTGTTTTTTCTTAATTGGTCATTTACTTAGGCTAAGTTTGGCATTTTTAAAAAAAGTCAAAAAGTCACTATCTTATTTAAGTCACATTATCTTATTTAAGTCGCATCACCTCTCTATCACATTACTTCAAACCCAACCCATATTTCATAAAAAGTTAAAAAGTGCACTCATTTAGAACATCCCAAACAACCCCTTAATTTTTCCTATAAAATATAGTTGCAAAAGAGGTTCTTTTTTATTTTTAACTTTTTTATGTTTAAATTATCTATTAGACTAAGTTTAACAAGAACCTAACACAAACTCTTCATATACGTATTCCTCACATGCTTATACGTAAAAGGGGTACAAGACATAGACCGTGTGCGCGGAAGCCTTGGGGAGTAAAGCCTAAAAATCAAAACCTTGAAGCGTTTAGCCATAGCCTTGCCTCAAGGAGAGCATCAAGGCATGCCTCAATAAAGCCTTATAAAGCTTTGGATATTATATAAATAAAAAATACTAGAATAAACTTGAGTAAATTTCTTCGAATAATCTAATAGCTACTACATATTTTCTCTTGATTAGTATCTTTTATTTTGTTTCGTTGAGATTCATATATTTGACAGATTCCATCCTAGTTGGGAACGCAGCTCCTTCTTGATGGAAATGTGGTTCTAACTAAATTCTTACATTACCCTGAATAACAGAATTGCAAGCTTGGAGTGGATTCATCACCCTTAGTAGGAGGTTCCTATGACTAAATCACAAAGGATAGAGCAATGAACACCTCATCTCCTTACAAACCAATTTCCTTGTCACCTTCCTATAAGTTTTCCTTATTACCTTCCTATAATAAGTAGTAATATGAATTCAGCGAGAGCCTATTGTCCTCACAGTTCCTTCATTGAATGACATCAATTGTATTTATTCACACAAGTTCAAAAAAGGACACAAGGAAAAACATCACCACTATGATCTCCCAATCTTCCTAAGCTCAGACAAATATTGGATTGCAATGCATTCCATTTTCTGCCAAGGACATAATTCACACTTAGTGCTTCTTTATCTTAAAAAGAAGGAACAAATCTAAGAATAATTAATTAGGAAGGAGTCAAATCCCACCACAAGAAGTGTCATACCACAACAAAGTCTTCCAACCCACCGCTACAAACTGAAATGCTAAAAACATCCAAACCACTCATATCATAATAATACCTTTCTCACAAGATGCTATACACAAATAAATTGAATATGATAGTTACAAACTTGAAATTGCTTGGTTTCGTATATAAGTAAAGCATTGTTGGTTTAATTAATACCTAAATGCTTTTTAAAAGAAAATAACACTCATGGTGTCTAATTTTTTAAAAAATTGATATGGTTGTAATAGCAGCAAAAGTTCTGAAAGTTAAAACTTTTGAATTGTTATTTTCCTATCTTGTAGCAACTCATGCCATCTCTATGTAAATAACTAATCAAGGCTTTTCTTACAAAATTCTCTGCTCACATTTTCAATCTGTCCTACCAACCCATGCCACAAAGATAGACAATGCAACCAAAACCTTATGTTGATTCAACTAAAGAAAACAACTCCTCCAACTTAAAAATTTGAAGGTGAAATGGTAAACCTTCTTCTTCTTATGCATATCTCATTGTATAGTTCTCAGCAACCAAAGGTGCCACAAATACCCTAAAAAATATTTGTACTAGTAATAGTATATATTTTGGATGACATTTCTCAATTTTAAAATTTTTGCATACCTTGGTGCCATTATTTATCACTTAAAAAATGGAACACCATGAATTTTTAGTTTGAGCTCACTTCAACATCAAATTTTTGAACACTTTTTATATCTAGCCCCACTCCATTGCCAACAACAACAACAACAACAATAATAATAATAATATATAAAATTGCTTTCTTACTAATTTCCAAAACTGACCTTTTTTTTATTTATTTTTGAATGTTTACAAGTTAGCCCATTAACCAAGACTCTATGCACTTCACTAAGAAGTTAGAGGTTTGATTTAGTTCACCTACGTATTCCTTGTATGTGTTTGAGATATTTCTTATATTTTTTGGGTTGTTGTATGGTTGTGATTGTGTGTTATGTTTTTTTTCCTAGGTAAATATTTAGTTTGATGTAATTTTCATACTATTTGTAATTTATTAAACTCTACCCTGATGAAAAATTCTGGCGCTGCCACTGTTAATGAGTATAAGCTCTATTATCAGAATCTTAAAATTCGCTATTCGATTTACGATTCGATTTTCAATTTTTGCAAAATCGATACAAATATAATAGTGAATCTATTTTGAAAGTGAATCTCTAGTGAATTGCACATTCACAATCAATTCACGATTTGATTCACTTTTACAATTCATGCAATTGTTAAAACTATCATGCTCGACATATTTCGATTCTTTTTTTCTCCCTTCTTTTTAGTTAAAATGATATAATACAACTTCTAATAGTGTTTAGTGCGAAAATAACCAATATATATACATGGTTTGCTATTATTTTGGAGATCAAAGAGTTTTTAATAGAATTTCTACATGTTTTTAACAATTTTAAAAGAAACCATAATGTATATTCTAAAGATATTTAAGGTTAAAATAATTTGAAAAAATGAATTATCTATTACTATTTTATATTATCAGTGCGAGGTAGAGCAGAGATAATGAAATGAAAAGCACCAATCGGCAAATCCGAAACCACCTATTCTCATCTCCCATCCCAATGCCAAACAGGGCTAAGGTTAGCTAACTCAGGTAGTTATTGGAGCTAAGTCTCCCTTCTAAGGGTGCTACAGTATCTAGAACCCATAGTGGGACCGCTATTGACAAGCCATAGCTTCATCTTCCATATGCTTTCTCTTTTATATTCGTATAGCAGCCTGTCACCACCCATAAATATATTTCAATATTACATAGGTGAGGTCAGTTAAATCTAGTGGTTCTGCAAGTTTTTTAGTATTAAGTCATTCTTCACTTGTAAATGTATGTATGATTATGAAATATCAACATCGTTGTTTAGGTATTTTTACTTGAAAATTGAAAGTCTACCTTTGTTTACTTTCTTTATCAAGAATAGTTGATAAACAATCTCCAAGGGGGCCAGGCTTGTCTCTAGACTGGACGATACTATTGGGCCCGTGGGACTCACCACGGATTCTGTTTCAATAATCTAAATTGTTTAATATGTAAAATTTATCTAGTACTCCATCCCTATAAAAAAATTACGTTGATCGGATATCGATAGCTATTTGATTGGATCAAATTTTTGTCAACAATTTATTTTTAAAATTATATTTACCATTAGACAGAAATTTGATCAGATTAAGTAGTTATCAATATCCGATCAACGTGATTTTTTATAGAAATAAAGTACTTGATAAATTTTATATATTGAATGGTTTAGATTATCAAAACAAAATTTATGATGGCCCCCCACAAGCCCAACAACATACTCTAGTCCGATCTCAGGCTAGAGAGAAACTTGGCCCTATCTAAAAAAGGAAAAAGATAAGACGGTGATCTTACACGAAAACTTGGGTCAACTTCTTACCTATTAGAACACATGATCATTCGAAATAACAATGGTTTAAATCTAAATATTTTATATTTATAAAAATATAATTAAATATGTAGATATATATTTTTCTAAATAATTTTTTTTAAAAAAAGAACAACGATTGAGACTCTCACCTCACAATACCCCATAAATTTAGACCACCCATGACATGGACCCCACACATACATAGAAGGTCAGGTTCCCTTTAGGGGCCATCCCCAAAGGAGTCCCAAACATTTTTCTTAAAAAAAAGTGCGAACCTTTACGATTCACGATTTGGTATAATGCCATTTCGATTCAGGATTTGATAACTATGACTAGAAGATATAACCGTTTTAAAATGTCAATCAAGGTGACTGTTAAAACCAGGTTACAATCCAAATCCCTATATCATAGCACCATGGTAAAAAAGAATCAAATTAAGCAAAACAAAGAAAGTAAATTATACCTTAAACCACCAATTTTGCACAGTGAGACACTCCGCATGACCAACCAACCTCACAATCTTACTCCAATAACCATAGTACTGCAATTTGTGAGGGAAACAAATGTGTGCTTTAACCAAAGACGAAGCCTTCAAACCATACTTTCCCATCTCAAAACCAGCAATACTTATTGATATCAGATTCGGCGCACAAATCTCAACCGAACTCTCTTCATCCCCTACAAAATTCCGAAGCGATAACTCCTTCAATTTCGCCGAACAGATCTTCAGATTCCTAATCGCCCAGCAATAATCGATCCCCAAAATTTCAAGATTCGGACACCCCAAAATCAAGCCCGAAACCATGTCGTCCGACAAGCCGACCTGATCGAAGACCATCGATTTGAGAGAATGAAATCGCATAGTCGATAAATTCGGCGGGACCGAGAGGTAACAGTGGCAGAGCTTCAAAACCCTAACTCGGCTGTTTTTAAGTACGCCGAAAGGGAAATCGTACAAGGCTCCGAATCCGAGTCCGTCGTTGTCGTTGTCGTCGTCGTCGTCGTGGTAAATCCGATCGATGAAGAAGTCGAGATCGAG
The DNA here is from genome assembly GCA_025200525.1 of Camellia lanceoleosa. Classification (NCBI taxonomy): domain Eukaryota; kingdom Viridiplantae; phylum Streptophyta; class Magnoliopsida; order Ericales; family Theaceae; genus Camellia; species Camellia lanceoleosa. The sequence goes on along the minus strand of CM045762.1, from coordinate 79,063,897 downwards.
CTCGAGGGCAAGGTGATCGACGGCGTAGCGAACCCAGGAGTTCACGTGGCAAGAGTAGAAGTCGTCGGAGAAGTCAAACTGGAGGCGGAACTTGAGGAGGGAGGAGAGGGGGGGTCGGAGAAGGAGAGTTCGGTCAACGAAGTCGGCGAAGGAGAGGGAGATGAGGAAAGGGGTGTCGGCGGGAGGGAAGATGGAGTAGTCGAAGCTGAGAGAAGGGACGGAGGACCAGAGATTTCGCCATTTGCGAGAGACGGAGCTGGTTTTAACGGCGTCAATTGTGGGGAGGAAGGAGAGGATGTAGAGGAGGAGGTCGATTGGGAAGTCGTCTAGGCTCGGATGACGAGTGGTTGGCTCGGTTTGGCCTTCTTCTTCTTCTTCTTCTTCTTCTTCTTCTTCTTCCATGAGGAGAGGAGGGTGGTGTTCTTCTGAGACTGTATCGGGGTCAATGCTGATGCTCTGTTGTTGTACTTGTACTTGTAACTTTGTTCAACGTGGTTCTCAAGTCTCCTTAACAGAACAAAGAGTAATGTGCAAGGGTCCGCGTTGATCACGTGATCGACATTTTAACGTATTAAATAATGCTGTTTGGCCCATGAAAATAAAGTCATGCTATACAAAACGACAAATTACATCAATCAGTATTGAAAGTTACAATAATTACACTTGATCCCATCAATATAGAAAAATTACGCCCTTGCATAATGAAGCGCCTCTCTCAAGACATTATAGATTTTCTTGAAAGAAAATTTTGATCGTTCAAAGGAATAATAAGAATTATTTCATGGATTGGGAATGCTAATAGATAGGAATCAAAGTCGGGAGTTTCAAAACTTAACTCGTTAATATAAAATACAAAAAGATAAAAAATACCTTTTTTGTTAAATATGAAAAGATGAAAACACCTTCATACTTTCTTAAAACCATTTTTTACCCGTTCTTCCTTCTCTCTCTCTCTCTCTCTCTCTTCTAACATTTCCTAGTGTCGTCTAGTATTCTGCGCCAATATTGTCTTGTTTCTTATTCAACAACGTTTGTCATTTCACCCACCATCACTTTACATCTAGTCTAGCACTATTTGGTGTCCCACCTAACATCGCATCGCGTCCTATTCATCGCAATCTAGCACTACTATCGATAATAGTGTCATTCCACCTACTCAATCATTTTTACTTTCTGTTGGCAATTTCTAACTCTAATCCTTACAACATTACCACCATGATTCTTTTTCATTACCACCATCAAACCTTATAATCCCCTATCTCCACCTCTCATTTTTACAACCACCATTATAGCCCATAAAATTTATGCTCGTCTTTTCATTTTGTTATTATCACGCACTACAAACACAATGCCACCAATCTTACTTTCACCATCATAGCCACTAAAGACTAATTCAAAATCATCATCAAAACTCTACTCATCAAATTGTCCTTAAATAGGTAGTTTTTTTACCATTATTGAAGAGGATTGACGAAGTAAAGGTCACATGTTACCACTGCGCGTTGTGACCCACCTTACTCTTCTCCTAATGTTTCTTTGTTTTTTTTGGATTCATAGAGTTTGTAATTGTAGTAAAAGTGGTGAATTTGTTAAGGTTTGAATTTATTATTAGCAATTCGAATTTGTTTTTGTTTATTGAATTTATTCTTGATGGAGTTGTGATTGTGTTATTGATTAATTGATTTGTGGTAGTGGTGGGAGAAGAAGTAAAGATGAGCAATAGTGGGAATAGGAGTAGGGGAAGGGGAAGTAGCAGTGGTTGAGGGAAAAATGAGACATGAGTAGTAGATGGGTTTGAGAGGAAATGGCTTTTTTGTTTAATTTTATTTTTCTATTGTTTTTTTCTTTGAATTTTAAAATTAAACAAGGATAAATTTGATATTTTATAATAATATTGATGACCTTAGCAAGTACCATCCACTTACAAACGGTTGATTGACTTTGTGGGTTTAGTGTAATGCAAATTGTAATTAAGTTTGCGGGGAGTTGACGTTATTTTTTCATACAAGTGGAATTGGGTGTAATTATTGTAAGTTCTAGGGGAGGTTCGTGTAAATTACCCTATTAAAAAGATGGATAAGGGGCCTTTCTGATTTAAAAATTTAAAAAATATATATATTATAGTACGAAAATTAAGCCACAAAACAAAAGGTTGAAGGTTGAGCTTGAGGGTCGCGTGCGGGAGTTATTGGTCCAACCCACTTTTTTTTGTCTCTTATGTGCGGTTGAAGGTTAGAGGGTCGTCCTCCAAAAAACAGAACGTTAAAGGGGCGTCACACGTGGGCCTCATTGTTACAACTAACTTCTTCTTCTTCTTCTTCTTCTTTTTATTTATTTATTTTACTTTTGAAAAAAAAAAAAAAAATCTTATCTGAGAATTATTTCGCGAGCCATATAGCGTTATAAGATATATTCTAAGTTACTTTAAATTTTTTTTTTGTTTTTGATATAAAATTTAAGTGATTATCCGCTTTACTACTTTTGGAAAGGAAACATATTCTCTCTAATCTATTAAGTGAGTTAGATTATACTAGCGCTGAGTAAGGAATCCGTAAAATTCGTAATCTGATCCAGCCCAGTTCAATCCGATAAGTTTCGATTGATTTTTTAAATCCGTGGTTCGGTTCCGGATTGAAGAATTAAAAATTCGTAGTTCACGGATTGGTTCCGAATTTGACTCTACGGTTCCAGATTTGAACCGGACCATATATAAATAATCTATATTTTTATTATACACCCTCCCCTATAATATCTTCTTTTATTCTATATAAAACCTAAACCCGTACAATATCTTCTTTTATTTGTTAGTTTTTAGTTTTAATTTGTAATGATCTAAATACTTATGGTGAAACTAATTTTCTTATAGTTGTTTAAATTCTACAATAGTATGCCGCTATTATAGAAAAATATGTTGCTATTGTGGAACTAATATAACGCTATATTTATGTTTTTATGAAATTAAAGTATTATATATATATATATATATTTTTGTTATTTAATTATGTGAATCCGTGGTCTTAAACCGATCCAATCCGTGTTTAAATGGATTGGTTCGGATTGGTTCCATGATTGAAACGGATTGGATTAGTTCTAATTTTTCAAGAACCGTAGATAATGGATTGATCCTGCTTTTACCTCAATCCGGTCCAATCCGGACCATGCTCACCCCTAGATTGTGCTATTTGGATTCATGATACTCATTACAAGTCTTGTTTTGATTATCCGAATTATTCAATGTGTAAAATTCGTCGAGTATTTTATTCTTGCAAAAAATCACGTTAATCGGATATCAATAGTTACTTGATTAGATTCGATTTATTTCAACAATTTATTTTAAAAATTAATTTATTGTTGACAGAAATATGTTTTGATCAAGTAGTTATCGATATTTGATTAACCTGATTTTTTATATAGATGAAATACTTGGTGAATTCTACATATTAACGATTTGGATCATCAAAATAAGACTCGTGGTATGCCTTCAAGAACTCAGCATCACGCTCTAGTCCAATTTCGGACCATAGAGAAGTTACTCGGTCAAGATACTATTAACACAACATAGCATAATTTGGGACCAGTAAGCATGAATGTTGACATCTAAGCTACTCAGCTTAAACTATGAACATTAACAAAATCGCTCGGTCAAGATACTACAAACTAGGAATGTTGTTACTCAAATCACTCTGTCAAGATGCTAGCATATATGTAGAGAACAATCAAAAGAAGTAGAGAATAAAGTGTAGGCCTACACATGTTAATAACACAAGGTTGGACAGTTATCTCAACTATTGCCAACTAAAGTCTCCGTACCGGCAGATTTGAGTTCAGTTCAATAAAGGATTTTATGGTTACCTGGTTGATCTGATCCATCAAATACACAATCTACCAATCAGAAAATTCAATATTATTTGATACCATATAAAGACATGGGAGGGGTGTTAGTGGAACACAGATAGCACTACAAGCTGGTCCATAGAGCTGAAGGCCACACCATCACAACATAGAAGCATTATTGACTCAAACCAAAGCACTAAGAGTGAGAACAAGAACTTCAATACCCTGCCACAATGGTAAAGATGGAACCTAGTAGTCAGGCGGTTGTGTATTTCTTGGGTTCAAATCCTCTTTTCAACCTTCAAATGCTTTGCAGCCAAAGTAGTAAGGAATGCTTATATTCTTGTCAATATGTCTATATCGTCAATGGATGCAAAGGCCAATGAAAGTGCTCCAATCAACAATGCATGGCTTTTCATTAGTTCAAAGGAAATATCCTTAATTTAATGGGAAACTTACGTGTAGGTCCTAGTAGATGGATTTATTGTCCAATAAATCCTGTGAAAATTAATACTCCCTCCGTCCCAAAATAATGATCCCTTTTGGGGAATCTAACTTTTTTTGGTAGTACAATTATTGCATTTGAAAAAAATTAATTTTTTAAAATTATCCTTTTGATAGTACATTTTTTGGGAATATTAATGTCATAATTGTACTTTTTATATTGTTTATTAATTTAAAAGAAGGACAAAATAAGAAATTTATATTATTTTTGTACTTGATTTTTGAAGAGTGACTAATATTTTGGACAATAAAAAATGAAATAAGGGACTAATATTTTGGGACGGAGGGAGTACCATTTTTTATCAAACACTATTAAAAAACGTCACTAATTATTAATTTTCAATGACAGTTTGAAAAATTGTCACAGAAAATGTCACTAATTATAAGTTTTAACAACAGTTTAAAAAAATCATCATAAAAAAAGGTCAATTTTTAACTTTCAACAATAATTTGAAAAATTCATCACAGAAAAACGTCACTAATTGTAAATTTTACTAACAATTTATAAAAATCGTGACACTAAAAGTCACTAATAGTCAATTTTTAGCAACATATGCAAACAAGTGTCACGAAAAATTATTTTTAATGACGATTTTATTATGATTTATTTTCAATAGAACTTGATAGAAATTTAGTTTAGTTATTAAGACCTATTGGTAGTCTCCTCTAATTTTTTTTTTATTAGGACAATAAACTGACAAAAATCTAAAGCAAATTCCGATAGAAATTAGATTAGATATAATGCGTGCATAAATTTATGTAGAATTTCCATATTCCCATTACTGGTTTTACACCATGATGTTTAGTGATTGCTAAGCATGACGGCATGCGTAGTTTAGGCCTTGTTTGGGATCTTTGAAAAAAGTCAAAAAGTCAAAAAGTTACTCAAAAAGTTAAAAAGTTAACACTATTCACCAAACAAAAAAAAATACAATTACAATTTTCAACTTCCAATTTCAAAAACCAATTTTATTTTTTTTTTTTTTTTTTTTTATTTAAAAAAAAAAAAAAAAAAAAAAAACACAAACATTTTCATTTTTTCATTTTTAACAAAAAAAAAAAAAAAAAAAAAAAAAAAAATTTTCCCTTACAAACTAAAGTCCTTAGATGCAGAGTGCCTATGAGAGTGTTCATATATTTATTAGGGTAAATTATAAATACACCCTTTGAGATTTATTAAAAATACAGATTCTCCCTTCACGTTTGAAAAATTACATCCATCCCTTGAGGTTTCCAATCACAAAACAAAGTGTATGACATAAGGCGTAATGTGAGGCGCTTTACCTCTCATAAGGCGAGGCGTAAACCTTATAGCGTTGAGGCGTAAGTATTTCAAATTTCAAATTTTTATATTTAGTAAATATTTTAAATATTTTAAAACAATAAATGAATACATGAAAATTAAATATAAATGTGTAGATACTTTTTTGCTCAAGGCTTACTATAAAGAAGGAAGCTTTGCTTTTTTGAAAATAAATTTGGTATTCTTAGCTTTACCAATTAAGCTTCTCACTGAGCATTAGCTTTGTTTTTTTCTTAATTGGTTATTTATTTAATTTTTCGTATAGAATATAGTTGCAAAAGAGGTTCTTTTTTTTTTTTTTTTTCTTTTTTTTAAAACCTTTTTACGTTTAAATTATCTACTAGACAAGTTTAACAAGAACCTAAGACAAGCTCTTCATATACGTACTCACATGCTTATACGTAAAAGGCGTACAAGACATAGACTGTGTGAGGAAGCCTTGGGGAGTAAAGCCTAAAAATCAAACTCTGGAGGCATTTTGCCATAGCCTTGCCTCAAAGCGAGCATCGAGGCAAGCCTCAATAAAGCCTTTTAAAGCTTTGGATATTATATAAATAAAAAATACTAGAATAAATTTGAGTAAATTTCTTCCAATAATCTAATAGCTACTATATATTTTCTCTTGATTAGTATCTTTTATTTTGTTTTGTTGAGATTCATATATTTGACAGATTCCATCCTAGTTGGGAACACAGTTCCTTCTTGATGGAAATGTGGTTCTAACTAAATTCTTACCTAACTAAATTCTTACCCTGAATAACAGAATTGCAAGCTTGGAGTGGATTCATCACCCTTAGTAGGAGGTTCCTACGACTAAATCGCAAAGGATATAGCAATGAACACCTCATCTCCTTACAAACCAATTTCCTTATCACCTTTCTATAAGTTTTCCTTATTGCCTTCCTATAAGTAGTAATATGAATTCAGCGAGAGCCTATTGTCCTCAGAGTTCCTTCATTGAATGGCATCAATTGTATTTATTCACACAAGTTCAAAAAAGGACATAAGGAAAACCATCACCACTATGATCTCCCAATCTTCCTAAGCTCGGACAAATATTGGATTGCAATGCATTCCATTTTCTGCCAAGGACATAATTCACTCCTAGTGCTTCTTTATCTTAAAAACAAGGAACAAATCTAAGAATAATTAATTAGGAAGGAGTCAAATCCCAGCACAACAAGTGTCATACCACAACAAAGTCTTCCAACCACCCACCGCTACAAACTGAAATGCTAAAAACATCCAAACCACTCATATCATAATACCTTTCTCACAAGATGCAATACACAAATAAATTGAATATGATAGTCACAAACTTGAAATTGCTTGGTTTCGTATAAAAGAGAAGCATTGTTGGTTTAATTAATACCTAAATGCTTTTTAAAAGCAAATAACACTCATGGCGTCTAATTTTTAAAAAATTGATAAGGTTGTAACCTTAGCTGCACGAGGTGGGAACGAGAGCGGAAGCCGGAGTGGGAGAACGTGGCCACTTAGAGGAGTCATAGATTAGGAGCGCTTATGTATTATTTTTATTAATTATATTTTTTATTTATCTACACAATTTTTATTTTTATTTTTAATTGACATACATGTACATATTTTTTTTTAATAAATAAACTGACATATGTTATAAATGAAAAAAGTAGAGTTGGGAACGTTTATATATTATATATAAAATGTATATTTTAAAATATATATATAAAATGTCGAAAATGCCTCCTACACAGTAGGGGGGTGACCCCAGGAGGAGGGGGGCAGAATTGAAAAAATTTTTTTTTTTTTTTTTTTTTTTTTTTTTTGCGCACGCGCGCCCACGCTGGGGGGGCACTCCTTGGGGGGGGGGGGCTATAAAATGTATTGTGAGATATAATTTTTTTTTCTCCAGTTAATATTTGAAATATATTATGACTATAATAAATTATATTTTATTTTGTGTTGTTAGATTTAACTTAGAATTAAAATCTATATATTCTGAAAATATATTTTTTGTATTTGAATTTGTGGAGCAAACAGCCCAAAAGCCCCTTTTTTTGTGATGGTTATACAAACCATCTAGTAACCCAAACACTTGATAAAACAGCCCACAAGACCAAATAAATGCCTGTCTGGGTCTAATAAATAAATCCCAAGCCCAACTCTAATGTGTATGATGCAAATCATCTGGTAACCCAAACACTAAATAAAACAACTTACAAGCCCAAACAAATGTTTGTATGAGTCCAATAAAAATTCCCAAGCCCAACTCTCATGTTTATAATTTACCACATAAGCATCAAAATAAACCCTGGCAGCTGCTGCTTCTTCGCAGCCTGGTGTCTCTCTCTCTCTCTCTCTCCTTCTGTGTCGCCATTACTTCCATCTAGTTAAATCCGTGATTCTATCTCGATGGGGACACGATTCTATCACGAATCTTGCTACAAATCGCTGAATCACAATTCTAGACGAGAATCGTCTCCCCTTCTGACGATTCCTGCTACTAAGGTTGTAATAGCAGCAAAGTTCCAAAAGTTAAAACTTTTCAATTGTTATTTTCCTATCTTGTAGCAACTCCTGCCATCTCTATGTAAATAACTAATCAAGGCTTTTCTTACAAAATTCTCTGCTCACATTTTCAATCTGTCCTACCTACCCATGCCACAAAGACAACGCAACGAAAACCTTATAGTGATTCAACTAAAGATAACTACTACTCCAACTTAAAAATTTGAAGGTGCAATGGTAAACCTTCTTCTTCTTATGCATATCTCATTGTATAGTTCTCAACCACCAAAGGTGCCACAACACTGAGGGTATTCATTTGAATACCCTAAAAAATATTAATACTAGTAATAGTATATATTTTGGACGACATTTCTCAATTTTAAAATTTTTGCGTACCTTGGTGCCATTATTTATCACTTAAAAAATGGAACACCATGAGTTTTTAGTTTGAGCTCACTTCAACATCAAATTTTTGAACAATTTTGTATCTAGCCCCACTCCATTGCCAACAACAACAATAATAATAATAATATATAAAATTGCTTTCTTACTAATTTCCAAAACTGACCTTTTTATTTATTTATTTTTGAATGTTTACGAGTTAGCCCATTAACCAAGACTCTAGGCACTTCACTAAGAGGTTAGAGGTTTGATTTTGTTCACCTATGTATTCCTTGTATTTGTTTGAGGTATTTCTTATATTTTTTGGGTTTGTTGTATGGTTGTGATTGTGTGTTATGTTTTTTTCCTAGGTAAATATTCAGTTTGATGTAATTTTCATACTATTTGTAATTTATTAAAATCTACCCTAATGAAAAATTCTGGGGCCGCCACTGTTAATTCTGTTATCAAAATCTTAAAATTTGCAATTCGATTTTTAATTTTTGCAAAATCGATACGAATATACTAGTGAATCTATTTTGGAAGTACATCTTTAGTGAATCGCACATTCACAATCAATTCACGATTTGATTCACTTTTTACAATTCATGCAATTCTTAAAACTATCACATGCAACATATTTCGATTCTTTTTTTCTTCCTTCTTTTTAGTTAAAATGACATAATACAACTTCTAATAATGTTTAGTACAAAAATTACCAATATATATACATGATTTGTTATTATTTTGGAGATCAAAGAGTTTTTAATAGAATCTCAACATGTTTTTAACAATTTTCTTCTCATTTAAAAAAAGAAAAAAAAGAAACCATAATGTATATTCTAAAGATGTTTAAGGTTAAAATAACTTGAAAATACGAATTATCTATTACTATTTTATTAAAATAAATATATTTCAATATTACATAAGTGAGGTCAGTTAAATCTAATGGTTCTGCAAGTTCTTTAGTATTGAGTCATTCTTTACTTGTAAATGTATGTATGATTATAAAATATCAACATCCTTGTTAAGTTATTTTTACTTGAAGATTGAAAGTTTGCCTTTGTTTACATTCTTTATTAAAGAATAGCTGATAAACAATCTCCAAGAGGCCCAGGCTTGTCTCTAGACTGGACGGTACTGTTGGATCCGTGGGACACACCACGGGTTCTGTTTCGATAATCTGAACCGTTCAATATATAAAATTTATTGAGTACTTTATCGCTGTAAAAAATCACGTTAATCGGATATCGATAGCTACTTGATCGGATCAAATTTTTGTCAACAATTTATTTTGAAAATTATATTTATCGTTGATAGAAATCCAATCAGATTCAGTAACTATCGATATCCGATCAACGTGATTTTTTACAAAAATAAAATACTTCATGAATTCTACATATTAGACCATCAAAACAAGACTCGTGGTGGACCCACGAGCCAAGCAACACGCTTTAGTCCGATCTTGGACTAAAGAGAAGCTTGGCCCTATCTAAAAAATGGAAGATCTTACATGAAAACTTGTGTTAACTTCTTAGACCACGTGATCATCATTTGAAATAACAATGGCTTAAATCTAAATATTTTATATTTAAAAAATATATTTAAATGTGTAAATATATTTTTTTAAATAATTTAAAAAAAAGTAACCGCACAATTCAGAATTTGGTATAACCCAATTCGATTCACAATTTGACAACTATGACTAAAAGATATAACCTTATTAAAATGCCAATCAAGGTGACTGTTAAAACCATGTTACAATCCAAATCCGTATATCATAGCACCTTGGTATGAAAGAATCAAATAGCAAAACAAAGAAAGAAAATCATACCTTAAACCACCAATTTTGCACAGTGAGAAACTCCACATGACCAACCAACCTCACAATCTTACTCCAATAACTATAATACTGCAATTTGTGAGGGAAACAAATGTGTGCTTTAACCAAAGACGAAGCCTTCAAACCATACTTTCCCATCTCAAAACCAGCAATACTTATTGATATCAGATTCGGCGCACAAATCTCAACCGAGCTCTCTTCATCCCCTACAAAATTCCGAAGCGATAACTCCTTCAATTTCGCAGAACAAATCTTCAGATTCCTAATCGCCCAGCAATAATCGATCCCCAAAATTTCAAGATTCGGACACCCCAAAATCAAGCCCGAAACCATGTCGTCCGACAAGCCGACCTGATCGAAGACCATCGATTTGAGAGAATGAAATCGCATAGTCGATAAATTCGGCGGGACAGAGAGGTAACAGTGGCAGAGCTTCAAAACCCTAACTCGGCTGTTTCTAAGTACGCCGAAAGGGAAATCGTACAAGGCTCCGAATCCGAGTCCGTCGTTGTCGTTGTCGTCGTCGTCGTGGTGGTAAATCCGATCAATGAAGAAGTCGAGATCGAGCTCGAGGGCGAGGTGATCGACGGCGTAGCGAACCCAGGAGTTGACGTGGCAGGAGTAGAAGTCGTCGGAGAAGTCAAACTGGAGGCGGAACTTGAGGAGGGAGGAGAGGGGGGGTCGGAGAAGGAGAGTTCGGTCAACGAAGTCGGCGAAGGAGAGGGAGATGAGGAAAGGGGTGTCGGCGGGAGGGAAGATGGAGTAGTCGAAGCTGAGAGAAGGGACGGAGGACCAGAGATTTCGCCATTTGCGAGAGACGGAGCTGGTTTTAACGGCGTCAATTGTGGGGAGGAAGGAGAGGATGTAGAGGAGGAGGTCGACTGGGAAGTCGTCTAGGCTCGGATGGCGAGTCGACTCAGTGGTCGGCTCGGTTTGGCCTACTTCTTCTTCTCCTTCCATGAGGAGAGTAGGAGGGTGGTGTTCTGAGAACGTAGTGGAGGGGAATGCTAATGCTCTGTTGTTTTTGTACCTGTTCAATGTCTTCCTCAAGTCTCCTTGACAGAAGAACAAAGATCTCGCGGCTTTGATGACGTGGCCGGGGTCTCACTTATTGTCACATGCATTTTGTATTTTGGTTTTTATTTTTGTTTTTTTTTTTTTTCAATTATCACTTTATTAGTGGTGGAATTAATGATGATAAATTAGTAATATGTAGCATTGCTCACAGAACAAAGGGTTGGTTTGGGGAGGGCGTTGGTTTTTATTTTTTGGCTTTTTGGGTTTTTTTTGACTATTTTAGTTTTGGTTAAAAAGTTTAGTTTGGGAAAGATTTTTTGGTTTTTTTATTTTTGGAGAAAAAATGTAATGATTATGGGTTGAATAGAATGTTTTGTTTATTGTAATTAAAATAACTTATTTTATTTTTTGTAACTAAAATAGTCACAAATTATCTTTCCAAACGGACCCAAAGAGTAATGTGCAAGTTTCCTCGTTGATCACATGATCTAGATATTTTATAATGAAAAATGATGCAGACCACTAATTAGTGGTTACACTAGGGATGTGGTAGTGGGTCCTACCGACTGTCACATGTATTTTGTGTCTTAATTTTTGTATTTTTTTTATTTTTTTACTTGTCACACCATTAATGAAGGTGTTAGGGGTTGAAATTTAGAATCCAGATCACCCGTAGCCCTTCCCTGTCGCCCTTTCTTGTCGTCCAAAAAAAAACGCAGGAAGGAGGAGGGAAGAGAGAGGGAGGAGGGAGGATGGAGGAAGGAGGCAGCCCGTCGCTCCCCGCCCTCGTCGCTCGTCAGAAGACTTGCGACCACTGCTGCCGTCGTCAGCGTCGCTCCGCCGTCCACCTCGCTGTACTGCTTTCGCTTCGCCGTCGTTTCTGCCGGCCGCCTCCTCCCCTCAGATTTATGGCCCTCTCCAGTCCGGCCGGCCCTTTCCTTCCTCCTCCCTCCTCCCTCCTCCCTCCCTCTGTCTCTACGTTTTTTGTTAAAAAATTCGTCCCCAAAACGATGTCGTTTTGGAGGCGACAGAAAAAGACGACTGACGATCCGTTCCCAAAAATTTAACGGTATATAACATTATTGTTTTACAATAATGCTCCAGACCCCACACAACTCCCGGACCTTTTTCGATATTTTAACGTACCAATTAATGTTGTTTGCCCATCAAAATGAAGTCATGTTCTCCAAAACGACAAATTACATCAATCCGTATTGAAAGTTACAATAATTACACTTGATACCGCCCAGACCTTTTTCGATATTTTAACGTACCAATTAATGTTGTGTGGCCCATCAAAATGAAGTCATGTTCTCCAAAACGACAAATTACATCAATCCGTATTGAAAGTTACAATAATTACACTTGATCCCGTCAATATAGAAAAAGGAAAAAAGATTATGACCTCGAACATGGCTCGAAAAAGTTTTTTTTTTATTTTTCTTTTTTTTTTCTTTAAAATTGTGTTGGTTTAGTTGTTTTTATTATTATTTTTATTATTTGTTGAGTTGTGTTAGGAGTTATTTAGGATGATCTAAATAAATATATTTTTTGTCTTTTTATAAAAAGATATACAAAAAAAATAGAGAAGTGATATGATAAAAAATAAATAAAAAGATGGATTATATTAGAATTGCCAAACTTGATCTTAGTTTGATTGTTTTTATTTATTTATTTATTTATTTGTTAGGCTGTTGTAATTTTTTATTTTATTTTATTTAAAGGATGGTTATGTTTAGGGGTGGGTTTGAAGTTTAGGATTTAAGGTTTAAGTTTTTATTTCATTCGAGTCTTTCTAATTTGAAATAAAAATATAGTAAAGATTCATACAAAACTATATGAGTTTGGTTGTGTTAGTTTGGTTGTTTTTATTTATTTATTTATTTGTTGGGCTGTTGTAATTTTATTTATTTATTTTTTTTAAAGGATGATTATGTGTAGCGGTGGGTTTAGAATTTAGGATTTAAGGTTTAAGTTTTTATTTCTTCCGAGTCTTTTTTATTTGAAATAAAAATATAGTAAGGACTCGTACAAAATTATATGGAATTAACAAATTTTAACTAGCAGTCTAACTGATCAGTCAATTTTATCACACAATCAGTCTAACCCAATTGTTTTTTCTTTTTTCTGTTTTTTCTATTTGTTGGGCTATGTTGGTTTTTTTTTTTTTTTTTATTTGTTGGGCTGTGTTGGTTTGATTTTTTTTTAATTAGGGTTTAGGTTTTAGGATACACATAAAAACCCTTTCAAGAAAAAAACAAAACAAAACAAAACAAAACCAAACCAAACCCAAAAAAAAAAAAAACAAAAACAAAAACAAAACAAAACAACTTTTCGAGGCAAATTCGCGCCTCCCTTTCGAGGCCTTTAGCACGGTTGATAGAAAAAACTTAGGGTGTGGCTTCTTTTATGAATTGGAAAGTATTATTAGGCTCATAAAGATTTATTACGAATCTTATTTTGATAATTTGAACCGTTTAATGTGTAGAATTCGTCGAGTATTATATGTCTATAAAAAAATCACGTTGATCAAATATCAATAGCTATTTCATCGGATTAGATTTCTGTCAACCGTTTATTTTGTTACCATATGTTTTTTTTATTATACAAAACTAATTTGATCACATAGCTATTGATATTCAATCAACGTGATTTTTTACAAGCATATAATAATCGACTAGTTTTATACATTCAATTATTTAGATTATCAAAATGGAACCCGTAGTTGGTCCTCAGAAGCCCAACAGCACCCTCAAATCTGATCATGAACTGGAGGGAAGTCAAATTCAAAAAATTATGCCCTTGCATAAAGAAGCACCTCTCTCAAGAGATTTTAGATTTTTTTGAAAGAAAATTTTGATTGTTCAAAGAAATAACAAGAATTACTTCATGGATCGGAAATGCTAACCGATAGAAATCAAAGTGAGTGATCTCTCAAAACTTAACTTGTTAATATAACATACAAAAGGACAAAAATACCATTTTTGTCAAATATAAAAAGATGAGAACACCATCGCACTCCCTTAAAACCATTTTTTACCTGTTCAATCATCTCTCTCTCTCTCTCTCAACATCGCCTAGTGTCGTCCAGTATTTTGCGCCAATGTCGTCTTGTTTCTTGTTGAGCACTGTCTGTCATTCCACCTACCATCACCTTGCATCTAGTCTAACATCCATCTGATGCCCACTCAATATCGTCTCTCTTATTGCTCATCACAATCTAGCACCATTATCGACCATATTGTCACTCTACCTACCCCTATCATCTTTACTTGTAGTTGGCAATTTCTAACTCTAATCCTTACAACACTACCACCATGATTCTTTTTCATTACCACCATCAAATGTCACAATCCCTATCTCCATCTCTCATTTCTATAATTACCATTATAGCCTATAAAATTCATACTCCCATTTTCATTTCATCATTATCACACCCTACAAGCACACTGCCACCAGTCTTACATCCACCATCATAGCCACTAAAGACTAAAGAGTTGTTTGGGGTGTCCTAAATAAGTGCACTTTTTGATTTTTTGGACTAAAAAGTTGAGGAAAAAATATGGTTGTTTAGATTAACTTTTTGACTCTTTACGAAAAAATGTGTATTAAAAAATTGTATAAATTAGTGTGTAGGAGAAGATAATGACAATAGGCAGTAGGCCGTACCGTCTAGGAGAGTGAATTAATGATAAGAAATGGTTGCCTACTTTTCGGACATTGCATTGGACGGTGCTGTTTGGTCCGCAGGGGCCATTACGAGTCCCGTTTTGATAATCTAAACCGTTTAATATGTAGAACTTGTTGAGTACTATATAACTGTAAAAAATCACATTGATCGGATATTGATAGCTATCTGATCGGAATTTTTTTTTCAGCCGTTAACTATAACACCATCTATTTTTTTTATACAAAACTAATTTAATCATGTAATTAGCAATATCCGATCAACGTGATTTTTTACAAAATATATAGTACTCAACGATTTCTACATGTTAACGGTTCAGATTATCAAAACGGGATCCGTGATGGGCCCCCACGGGCCGAACAACACTGTGTTGTTTGTGCATGCAATTTTTCCAAATCATTTCAGCAACTCATCAACAGTCTGTGGAACAGTTCAGACTGTGTTGTAATAATTTGTGTGCAAAATTATTTTAGTTTTTTTGGATGAATAATGATAACTTTTTAACTTTTTTAGTAACTTTTTGGCTTTTTAGATTTTTTTGGTATCCCAAACTAGCCCTACTTCAAAATCATCGTCAAAACTTTACCCATCAAATCGTTCCTAAATCTATAGTTTTTTTACTATTATTGAAGAGGATCGACGAAGTGAAGGTCATACATCACCACTGCTCGTTGTAATCCACATTATTCTTCTCCTTTTTGTTTTTTTGAATTCATAGAGTTTGTAATTGTAGTAAAGGTGGTGAATTTGTTAAGGTTTGAATTTATTAGCAGTTTGAATTTGTTTTTGTTCATTGAATTTATTCTTGATAGAGATGTGATTGTGTTGTTGATTAATTGATTTGTGGTAGTGGTGAGAGAAGAAATAGAGATGAGCAACAGTGGGAATAGGAGTAGATGAATGAGAAGTAACAGTAGTTGAGGGAAAAATAAGAAATGAGTAGTAGATGGGTTTGAGAGGAAATGGTTTTTTTTTCATTTTCTATCATTTTTTTTCCTTAAATTTTAAAATTAAACAAGGATAAATTTGGTTTTTTTATAATAATATTGATGACCTTAGCGAATACCATCTACTTACAAATGGTTGATTGACTTTGCCTTCGTTTGGAAAGTTAGCTTGGAGGCTTTTTTTTTTTTTTTTTTGACTAAAATAGTCACAAAATAAAATAAATTTTTTAGTACAATAAGACAAAATATCACATTCAATTCATAATCATTCTATTTTTTCTCTCACAAAAAAGTCAAAAATCCTTCCCAAACCAGACTTTTTAGCCTTAGACTAAAATAGCTAAAAAAGTCAAAAATTTAAAAAGTCAACCCACTTTTCAAACGAGCTTTGTGGGTTTAGTGTAATGCAAATTGTAATTAAGTTTTTAGGGAGTTGATGTTATTTTTTCATACTAGTGGAATTGGGTGTAATTATTGTAACTTCTAGGGGAGGTTCGTGTAAATTACCCTATTAAAAAGATGGATAAGGGCCAAAGATGGATAAAGGGCCTTTCTGATTTAAAAAATTAAAAATTAAAAAAAAATATATATATATATATTATTATAGTACGAAACAAAAGGTTGACGGTTGAGCTTGAGGGTCACATGCGGGAGATATTGGTCCAACCCACTTTTTTTTTGTCTCTTATGTGCGGTTGAGGGTTAAAGGGTTGTCCTGGGGCATCAGACGTGGGGCTCATTCGTACAACTCAACTTTTTTTTATTTTTTTTAAAAAATTCAACTAATGAGAGAGAGCGGAATCAAAGGAGGTGAGAAAAAAAAGAAAGTCTTAGATATTTTTCTTATTTTTAAGATTTGGGAATTATTTCGCGAGCCATAGATCGTTGCTAATTAATTATTTTTCAGATATAAAAATTTTAAATTACTTTAGGAGTTGTTTGGAATATTTTAAGGGGTACTTACCAATTAGTCCTATTCTTCACTATTTTTATTACCACCCAATAAAAAAAAATTATAAAAAAAAAAATAAAAAATATAAAAAATTTAAAAAAAAAAAAAAAAAAAAAAAAAAAAATATAAAATTTAAATTTAAAAAAAAAAAAAAAAAAAAAAAAAAAAATCTTAAAATTTCAATTAATTATATATAATATATAATTATATGGGACTAAAAAATTTAAAGTAAAAAGTAGAGAAATAAAGTAGAGACCCAAGTTCCTAAGAGACCATATTTTAAATAAGTGTATTTTTTGTTTTTTTATAAAATATAGATTGGGTATAAAGTGATGTGGTAGAGCGGTAATATGACTTAAATAAGATGATGTGATTTAAATAAAATATTAATTTTTTAATTTTTTGACTTTTTTAAGAGATGCCAAACTTAACTTTAAATTTTTTTTTTTTTTGATATAAAATTTAAGTGATTATTCACTTTAACTACTTTTGAAAAGGAAACAGATTCTCTCCAGTCTATTAAGTGGGCTAGATTGTGCCATTTGAATTCATGAAACTCACTACGAATCTTGTTTTGATAATCTGAACCATTTGATGTATAGAGTTCATCGAGTATTTTATTCTTACAAAAAATCACGTTGATCGGATATCAATAGTTACTTGATTGGATTCGATTTATGTCAACAATTTATTTTGAAAATTAATTTATCGTTAACAGAAATATGATTTGATTAAGTAGTTATCGATATTTGATTAACCTAATTTTTTACATGGATGATGTACTCGGTGAATTCTACATATTAAACGATTTGTATTATCAAAATAAGACTCGTAGTAGGTATTCACAAGCACAACAGCACGCTCTAGTCCAATTTTGGACTAGAGGGAAATCTGACCATTTAAAAAAAAATTTAAAGTGACAATATTCTCTAAATGTATAAAAAAATAAAATAAAATAAAATAAAAATATGTTAAAAACCCACAATTTAAATCCTTCAATTAATTCACAATGATTTGATAAGGGAGTTATATCATATCTACTGGAGTATATGACAAATTAAAAATTAACACCTATTATACTACATTATTATAGGTCAATTTGTGAGAATTTTTTTTAACAATAATGTTAAGAATAATAATTAGTGTAATAAACTAACACACCAACCAGACATAATGTGGGAAAATGATTATAACTTATAGCCTGATAGCTTATAGCTTATAACTGTGAACATAAACTGATTTTTGACTTATAAATGGTTTGGGGTACACTAAATAATACAAAAAGTTAAAAAGTAATTATCCTATTTAAGTCACATCATCTTATTTAAATCACATCACCTCTCTAACACATCACATCAAACTCAACCAAAACCCAATTTATATAAGCCAATAAGTCAAAAAGTGTACTTTTTTAGAATATCCCAAACCAACCCTAAGTTTCTCCTCCCCCACCAAAGAATAAGTTAATTTTTGACTTATAAAAAATTATAAACTGTATTATTAAGCTGAATCAAATATATCAAAATAACTTAAGTTAAACAAAAAAATTAAAATAAATTGAAAATAAGACCTATTAAAGAGTAATGTGCAAGTTTCCTCGTTGGTCACGTGATCTACATATTTTACACTAAGACCCACCCTACCCCGGAGGTGGGGTCATTGCTGTGCCCCTCTCTGCTGTCTTCCCTGTTGTGCCGTGAAACGGCACAGTTTCACCTTTTTTTTTTTTTTTTTTAGAGTTTAGAGTTTAGGATTGAGGGTTTAATTTCACTCCCTTTTTTTTTATGTTCTCACTATAAATTAAATTTAAATCCTAAACCCTAAACCCTAAACCCTAAAATAAAAAAAAAGAAAAAAAGAAATTAAGAATTAAACCCTAAATCCTAAATTCTAAAATTAAAAAAATTAAAAATTAAACCCAAAATCCTAAATCCTAAACCATAAAATAAATAAAAAAAATTTAAGAATTAAACCCTAAACCCTAAAATAAAAAATAAAAAATAAATTAAGAATTAAACCCTAAGCCCTAAATCCTAAAATAAAATAAAATTAAAAATTAAACTTTAGATCCTAAACCCTAAACCGTAAAATAAAAATTAAGAATTAAACCCTAAACCCTAAAATAAAATAAAAAAATAAATTTTAAGAAAACTCTAAACACTAAAATAAAAATAAATAAATTTTAAGAAAAAAAAAGAAAACAAAAAAAAAAGAAAAAGATGAAACTGTGTGAGCACATGATGAAAAAAATAAACTAAAGTAAAACTGTGCCGTTTCACGGTACAGTAAAAAAGACAGCAGAGAGAGGCGCAGCAGTGTCCCCCCTCCCCCCACCCCCACACAACTCCCAGACCTTTTTCGATATTTTAATGTACCAATTAATGTTGTTTGGCCCATCAAAATGAAGTCATGTTCTCCAAAAACGACAAATCACATCAATCTGTATTGAAAGGTACAATAATTACACTTGATCCCATCAATATAGAAAAAAATTAGGGCGTGGCTTCTTTTACGAATTAGAGAGTGCAATTGGGCTCATAAAGATTTATTACAGATTTTGTTTTGATAATTCTAATCGTTTAATGTGTAGAATTTATCGATTATTATATGTCTATAAAAAAATCATGTTGATTGGATATCAATAGCTATTTCATCAGATCAGATTTCTGTCAATCATTTATTTTTTCATCGTCTATTTTTTTTATTATACAAAACTAATTTGATCATATAGCTGCTAATATCCAATCAACATGATTTTTTACAGACATATAATAATCAACTAGTTTTACACAGTAATGATTTAGATTATCAAAATGAGACCCGTAGTGGGTCCTCACAAGTCTAACATCACCCTCCAATCTGATCACAGACTGGAGAGAGCCAAATCCAAAAAATTATGCCCTTGCATAAAGAAGCACCACTCTTAAGAGATTTTAGACTTTTTTGAAAGCAAATTTGATTGTTCAAAGGAATAACAAGAATTATTTCATGGATCAGAAAATGCTAACCGATGGATATCAAAGTGAGTGATCTCTCAAAACTTAACTTGTTAATATAACATACAAAAGGACAAAAATATCATTTTTGACAAATATAAAAAGATGAAAACACCATCGCACTTCCTTAAAACCATTTTTTACCTGTTCAATCATCTCTCTTTCTCAACATTGCCTAGTGTCATCCAGTATTTTGCGCCAATGTCGTCTTGTTTCTTGTTTAGCACTGTCTATCATTCCATTTACCATCACCTTACATCTAGTCTAACACCCATCTGATGTCCCACCCAATATCGTCTCTCTCTTTTTGCTCATCACAATCTAGTACCATTATTGACCATATTGTCACTCTACCTACCTCCATCATCTTTACTTGCTGTTGGTAATTTCTAACTCTAATCCTTACAACACTACCACCATGATTCTTTTTCATTACCACCATTAAACATCACAATCCCTATCTCCACCTCTCATTTTTACAATTACCATTGTAGCCCATAAAATTCATACTCGCATTTTCATTTCATCATTATCACACCCTACAAGCACACTGCTACCAGTCTTACATCCACCATCATAGCCACTAAAGACTAAAGGGTTGTTTGGGGTGTCCTAAATAAGTGTATTTTTTGATTTTTTAGACTAAAAAGTTGAGAAAAAAAAAGATGGTTGTTTGGGTTAACTTTTTGATTTTTTACGAAAAAATTGTATAAATTAGTATATATGAGAAGATAATGACAGTAGGCAGTAGGCTATACCAGTTGGGAGAGTGAATTAATGTTAAGAAATGGTTGCCTACTTTTTGGACATTGTATTGGACGGTATTGTTCTGTCCGTAGGGGCTATCACGGGTCCCGTTTTGATAATCTGAGCCGTTCAATGTGTAGAATTTGTTGAGTACTATATGCTTGTAAAAAATTGCATTGATCGGATATTGATAGCTATATGATCGGATTTGTTTTTTTTCAACCGTTAATTATAACCGTTAACTATAACACCATTCATTTTTTTATACAAAACTAATTTAATCATGTAGTTAGTGATATTTGATCAACGTGATTTTGTACAGACATATAGGGTATGTTTGGTTTGCATTTGGGAGATGAGTTTTAGAAAAAAAATTTAAAAAAATTGTTTGGTTTGAGTTTTTCTTAAAAAAATTTCAAAATCATTTTCTCTCTCTTACACATCAATCAATCACTTTTTCTTTCACACACATCTACTCAAATTCTTCCAAAATATCAAATCATCCCAAACTCCAAAAAAAAAAAACAACTCTCTCAAAATATATAACCAAACAAATCAAAAAAAATTCTAAACTCTCTCTCCAAATTTTTTTTCAAAAACAACTCTCCCCAAAACAAACCAAACAAGCCCATAGTATTCAACGAGTTCTACATGTTGAACGGTTCAGATTATTAAAATGGAAACTGTGATGGGCCCATGGGCCGAACAACACTGTGTTGTTTGTGTACCCTACCTGTGCAATTTTTTCAAATCATTTCAGCAACTCAACAACAGTCTGTGAGACGGTTCAGACTGTGTTGTAATAATTTGTGTGTAAAATTAAAATTTTTTTTGGATGAATAATGATAACTTTTTAATTTTTTTAGTAACTTTTTGACTTTTTAAATTTTTTTGGGTATTCCAAACTAGCCCTAATTCAAAATCATCGTCAAAACTCTACCCATCAAATCGTCCATAAATCTATAGTTTTTTTTATTATTGAAGAGGATCGACGAAGTAAAGGTCATATATCACCACTGCGCGTTGTGACCCACCTTATTCTTCTCTTAATGTTTCTTTGTTTTTTTGAATTCATAGAGTTTGTAATTGTAGTAAAGGTGGTGAATTTGTTAAGGTTTGAATTTATTAGCAGTTTGAATTTGTTTTTGTTCATTGAATTTATTCTTGATGGAGATGTGATTGTGTTATTGATTAATTGATTTGTGGTAGTGGTGAAAGAAGAAATAGAGATGAGCAACAGTGGGAATAGGAGTAGAGGAATGAGAAGAAATAGTGGTTGAGGGAAAAATAAGACATGAGTAGTAGATGGGTTTGAGAGGAAATGGCTTTTTTTCATTTTCTATCATTTTTTTCCTTAAATTTTAAAATTAAACAAGGATAAATTTGGTATTTTATAATAATATTGATGACCTTAGCAAATACCATCCACTTACAAACGGTTGATTGACTTTGCTTCTGTTTGGGAAGTTAGCTTGGAGGGTTTTTTTTGGGGCTAAAATAGCCACAAAAAACAAAATAGGTTTTTAACTCAATAAGACAAAACATCACATTTAATTCATAATCATTACATTCCTTCTCTCACAAAAAAGTCAAAAAATTTAAATCCCTTTCCAAATTGGGACTAAAAAGTCAAAAAAGTTAAAAAACCAAAAAGCCAATCCACTTTCCGAACGAGCTCTTTGTAGGTTTAGTGTAATGCAAATTGTAATTAAGTTTTTAGGGAGTTGTTGTTATTTTGTCATACTAGTGGAATTGGGTGTAATTATTGTAACTTCTAGGGGAGGTTCGTGTAAATTACCCTATTAAAAAGATGGATAAGGGCCAAAGATGGATAAAGGGCCTTTCTGATTTAAAAAATTAAAAATTAAAAAAATATATATATATATTATTATAGTACGAAACAAAAGGTTGAAGGTTGAGCTGGAGGGTCACATGCGGGAGTTATTGGTCCAACCCACAATTTTTTTATTTTTTGTCTCTTATATGTTCGGTTGAGGGTTAGAGGGTTGTCCTAAAAAAAAAACAGCACATTAGAGGGGCATCAGACGTGCGCCTCATTCGTACAACTCACCTCCTCATCATCATCATCATCATCATCATCATCATCATCATCATCATCATTTTTAAGAATTATTTAAAATGTTCTAAATAAATATATTTTTTGACCTTTTATAAAAAGATGTGTAAAAAAATAAAAAAGAAATATTGATTGATGTGACTCAAAAAAGATAAAAAGATAAAAAGTGTGGACTTATTTAGTCTTCCCAAACTTTGCCTTAATCTGAGAATTATTTCGCGAGCCATATATCGTTGCTAATTAATTATTTTTTAGATAGAAAAATTTTAAGTTATTTTAGGGAAAATGTCTCGTAATTCAAATTTTGTGGCTCAAATGGCTAAAACGACGTCGTTTTGACCATTTTTATGTTGTTTTGTACTCAAAACGATGTCGTTTTGGCCATTTGAGCCACTTTTGAGCCACAAAATTTGAGCTACGTAGCATTGTCGGTTACTTTAGGAGTTGTTTAGAATATTTTAAACAAGTGTACTTTTTTATTTTTTATGAAATATAGATTGGATTTGAAGTGATGTGGTAGAATGGTGATATGACTTAAATAAGATGATGTGACTTAAATAAGATGATGTGATTAAAATAGGATAGTGACTTTTTAATTTTTCGACTTTTTTAAAAGATGTCAGACCTAACCTTAATTTTTTTTGGTTTTTGATATAAAATTTAAGTGATTATCCGCTTTAACTACTTTTGAAAAGGAAACAGATTCTCTCCAGTCTATTAAGTGGGCTAGATTGTGCCATTTGGATTCATGAAAGTCACTACGAGTCCTGTTTTGATAATCCAAACCATTTAATGTATAGAGTTCGTCGAGTATTTTATTCTTGCAAAAAATCACGTTGATCGGATATCAATAGCTACTTGATTGGATTCGATTTATGTCAACAATTTATTTTGAAAATTAATTCATCGTTAACAGAAAATATAATTTGATCAAGTAGTTATCGATATTCGATTAACCTAATTTTTTACATGGACGAAGAACTCGGTGAGTTCTACATATTAAACGATTTGTATAATCAAAATAAGACTTGTGGTAAGTCTTCACAAGTCCAACAGCACGCTCCAGTCTAATTTTGGACTAGAGAGAAATCTGACCCTTTAAAAAAAAATTGAAGTGACAATATTCTCTAAATGTATAAAAAAATAAAATAAAAATATGTTAAAAACCCACAATTTAAATCCTTCAATTAATTCACAATGATTTGATAAGGGAGTTATATCATAGCTACTTGAGTATATGACAAATTAAAAGTTAACACCTATTATTCCACATTATTATAGGTCAATTTGTGAGAATTTTTTTTAACAATAATGTTAAGAATAATAATTAGTGTAACAAACTAACACACCAACCAGATATAATACTAGATGAGATCTATGTTAAATGGTAGAACTCACATATATATATATATACATATATTGTATGGGGAGCAAATATTCCGGCAAGCCCGTACTCCTTTCTTCTGAGCTTCCTATCTGTCTAATCGACCTGCGAACACAACGGTGGTGAGCTACCCGGCGGTGTGTGGCCGGAAAACCCCTCCGATGTTCAAGTTAGCACACACTAAGGGATAGAGAGAGAGAGAGAGGAGAGAGTTGAATGTCTAAGTGTATCTCACCAAATGATTATCTGTCCCAGCATGGGGGGCGCAGACACGCTTATATACCTTCTGTGCCCCAAATCTACTCACATTAGTCTTTCGACACGTGGTGCTGCTATCTCATTTGTCAGCACAAATCCAGCAATGACCATCTAACCAAACTGTCAAGATATCTTGGCGGAGCTCGGTGAGCCGTGAAATCATTTGACCTCACCACATCAGGTCTTGCGGCCGCGTGCCGAATGCTCACTAGTCGAGCTCCATGATCCGACCGAGCTCAGTTGCATTCCGGCAGAGCCGAGCTCGAAATAGGACACGCGGGTAAAACAAAGGCTTCCTGCCGAGCTAAAGGTGCGATCCTTCCTGCCGAGCAACGCAATTAGTACGGTTCCCACCTGTGCAAGTTCAAGTAGCTCGGTCATGGGCTTTAGCCGAGCAGCCCCATCTCCAGGCAAGCCCAAAGCTATCCTGGCCCAAACGCGCTCGGCCTTCAACTCCGGCCCTTACCATGGCCCATTTCCAACTTATAAAATTTCCCTTTCATATATATATGTATATATTTGTATCTTAGTTGGTGTATTAATTGATACACTAGTCATGTATATAGCATTATTGTTTTTTAAGGGTAATTCTATTTTCACACATCAAATTTCCTCAATCTGCACACTTAATTTATATTACATTTTTATCTTAAAATAAAAAATACTAAAATACCCTCATCTTCTCATCCGAAACTCTAATTCTCAAACCAAAGCACAACAGTCTTCTGCCGTCGTTTGCCTCCTCCTCAACCATTCTAGCCATCCTCTCAACTTTTCATAGGTGTGCCATTAAATTGATAAAATAAGATACAAAATCAATTTTCTCACAAAGGGCAGTATCATTCTGTTCAACAAAATAATTAGTAACTTAATACATTCAATGCCTGATGAACATCGCATATATTTTAGGATGTGGATTGATAGGTCAAGGTGCAAGGTGCAAGGTAGTAGATCTATCTTATGATTCTTTCGTAACTTGAAGATAAACTGGAATATGATATCAACTGTGAAAGATAGATGAAAGCAAAAAAACTCATCCAAAAAAGAAGAGAAGACATATTTGTAATATGAAATCCAATGTAGTTAGACAATACAAATTTGATTAAGGTTTGTTGCAACAAGAACTTCCACATTAAAAGCTTTACTTTAATCTTACATTTGAGACAAAAAACAGCAAAAGAAAAATGGGACGGGTAGTGAGAGTAGAGGGTGAGGAGGGGATGGATTGGAATGGTATGGTATGGGATGGGATGGTAATGGCAATTGGTGATGGTGGAAGGATGAAAATTGTAGTGATGGTATAAGTTTCTGCCAGAGGAGGCAGTGGTTGGCTGACCAACAGTGATTGAAGAATTGTGAGTTAGGGTTAGGATTAGGGTTTGAAGAATGAGAGAGATTAGGGAATTTTTGATATGATAAGTTATGTATTGAGTAGAATATGATATTTCAAATTTATTAAGTGTATGTCTTGTGAAATGATGTACGCAGAGAGAATTTAGTGTGTGAAAATAGAATTTTCCTTTTTTTAAAGGTCTTAAAACATTTCCATCTATAAAATATGGAGATCAAAGTATAATATTAAAAAAAATTAGACAAAATTTAACAAAAGAAATTTGTTTCTCATAACTAATGTCAATTACAAATCCTGGTTTACAATGAAGAGAAATGGAGAAAAAGATAACGAGTTACTTAGGTTTCGTTTGGGATGTGGGTTGATTTTTTGACTTTTTGGCTTTTTTGACTTTTGTGAGAGAAAAAATAAAATAATTATGATTTGGCTATGACATTTTATCTTATTGATTTTTTAACCTATTTTGTCTTATTGTGGCTATTTTAGCATTTTAGTCCCTAAAACCAACATGCTAAACGAGGGCTTAATCATAATTATTAAAAAAGACATTATTTAAAATTTTAATATTAATTTTATCATTATGATTTTAATGACATGGAAATGCATCAAATACATCTCAATCATCTCCAATGATTCATTAAATCCATCATCAAATTTAAATTTGATGAAAAGTTACTTTTTGCTCCTCTAACGGTTCATCAAATCCATCATCAAATCTAAGATTTCACTTTTCTTTCATTAAACTGAGAACCAATGTGTCTTTCATCAAATCAATGTTCACTACCGTTGGATTTTCACCAACAGATATCCCCTCAGATGACTATCTCAAGGCAAAAATTTGTTAAAAAATTACACTAGCCGATCATCTGTCCAGTCAACCGGTGGTTTGATAAAGTTACAAAACCCTCCGTTAGAGTACTTGATATTAAAGGATTACTCAAATTTGTTGAAAAAAATTGATACACCATTGGAGATACCCTCAAGATGTCTTCTTTTAGTGGATTGATTGTTTTAGCGTTGCTATCTTTTATATCTCCAATATGAATACAAGAAAACATTCTTATTTGTATATGTTTTCATCTCATTTTTTCATTTTTTATACATATATAATTGGATATTGTAATTTATTCTTTCTTTTTATTTTTTTAATTAGTATATATATATATATTTTTTTTAACAGAATTTTTGGTATATATGTCTATGCTTCTATGTTAGAATCCTTGATTCATTCTTGTCTATACTACTTATCAATTGATACATAGGGAAATGATATATAAATTCACTTTTTAAATCCAATGATGTGTTAAGAAAATAATTGGTTGATAATTTTTATCAATCAATCATTTTCTTAATACATCACCCTGGTCTAAAAAATATGTTCAATTTTTGGAGCCGAATAGTAATGCTCTATGTTATATTGTTTTTTAAAAAATACTAATAAAAAGACGTTAAGATCCTCTAGAGTGATTTCCTACACTCATATCTTACAGTGAAAAGAGGATGGCTGACACGTGTCCCACTCAGCCTCCAAGGGCTGAGATTTAAACTCACCAAAATGACGTCGTTTTGGTAAGTAAATTGAAAAAAAAAAAAAAAATCAAATTTCTTTTGTTCTGGGGTTCTTTTCAAGTTGTTCCTGGAAAGAGTTTGAGAGAGAGAGAGAAGAGGAGAAGGACATCACCGCCCTTCCCCACTCCTTCCTACACCCAATGTGTTGTCGCCTCTGCTGCCACACCGTCGTCAACACCCTACCTGCCATACTCCAATAGATTCAAGAAAAAAAAAAAAAAACCACAGGTTCATTCTCCAAACTTAAAATATTAGGGTTTTGATTCCAAAATTAGAATTTTCTTTGAATGGTAATGGTAATGGTAATATAAGATGGTTTAATGTGTTGATTGAGAGATTTTTACTTGATTTATTTCAAATTTGTTCTTAGGGTTTTGATTTGGGACTTTTTACCTTATTTATTTCAAATCTCTTCAACTTTGTTCTCCTGTTTATGGCTTTGTTTCTGTATAAAATATATTTGGTAGGTTATTTTGATATCTCTGGCTGTGTGTGTGAAGAAGAAAAAAAAGATGTAGATGTGCAGAAGCACTAACTGATAATTGTTTAACATATGGCACTAACCACTGAAAGCAACAGTTCATACCCAAGAAAATAAAAAGGTGACTCTATAACTCAGGTGAGTTGACCTAGACCAACATTCTTGGTCCCTCTTCTGATAGCATTTCTTGGGAGTAATTTCAATTTTTGAAAATTTTTAGAGACAAATTTAGATTATCCCAAACAACCCCTTAGACTGAAACATTATACACTATTCAGAATATAGCTATGCAAAGCTCAAATTTTATTATTGTCGTTGTCTTACTTTGAGATGCAAAAGAAGCCCATTATTGCCCACCATACAAGGTTGCACAAGACGGCTTCTACATATGTTGCAATTAATTAGTTTTATTTATCATATTTAGAACCTTTATAACATGTTATTTAAGGTACAAAAATGTCAACATCAAATGCATCTATGAGTGATACTAGTGAAATTTAGTTTAGAAATCGAAAATGTCCTTGTCGAGCGAGAACAACATTCAAAATTTCAAAGTCAAGGAAAGTCTAGGGATAGTATACTTTGCTTGGCTTTTTAACAACACCAATGGATGAGGCTTCTTTGAGTGGTGGATGCATTTACATAAGCAGCGTCAATGGTTGAAGATGCTAAGGGAGGAAAGCGACGGAAATTGTAATATCAAGTCTTTGGTCAATGAACTCATTGTATCCAATGGTGAGCTGAACGTGATGGTTATAAAGTGTAGGAAAGAAAGTAAACAAATGGTTGTAGAGATTAGAGAATTTCGGGAAAAGTTGCACTACGCCATTGTAATAAATAGTATTGATTGGATTTGGACTTCTTCTTTTGTTTTTTAAATATTAAGTGTAAATTAAGTTGGTTTTGAACTTGGATTGCTCTATTGTAACTTAAGTTTTGTTGGGATTTATGAATCGATTGAATTATAAGTATTTTCCTTGGTTTGGATTTATATTGAATGTAATTTTTTATTTGTAATTTATTTGTTTTGCTTTTGTTGATGCATAATGTACTTAAGGTTGGAATAACAAGTATTAGGATTGTCTGAAATGTATAGTGTAGTAGCATCGACATGAAGAATGCTGCTGCTACATGGATTGAAACTAATGTCTTTAGTTCTCTAATTCTAATGTGTTTTTATTTGTGTTAATTTTGGTGTGGTTTTCTGGTTGATGTAAACAGAAAGTTGTGTCTATGAGATATCGAATGCTTATGGATGTAGAAAAAGATGGGTGTATCTTGCCCTCATCTGTTTCATTTTTATCTTTATGAATTGTACATTTACATCTCCTTGAATGGTGAATATACAATCTAGGACCTGTTTGCTCTATAATCTGTTGAATTCTTGTTAAAATAGAGTTGATTTGGTCCTCTTTGAATTGTATACTGCACTCTATTTTGAATGTTGATTTTTTTTCCCCTCTTTGTCTTATACCCTATTCTCTATGGAAGTTCTCTTTGTATGAACCTGGCAACAACATTTTCATGCAACATTCTAGGAAGAAGAAGACAATTGCATTGTGATTTGAATTTTCAAAATTTTCAGGAAAATTTTCAGCAACATTCCAGCAACATTCTAGATCCATGAGAAAAACAAGAGAAATTTAAAAGCAACATTCGAGCAAAAAATGTAGATCCATCAAAATTTTCAGCAACATTTCAGCTACATTATGATTTCAAAACAAGAGAAAAACAACTAATCCTTGACTCCAAAGAAGAAGGAAAAATTTTCAAATGATAGGTTTTCAATATTACATATACGAATACCATATCCAACAAAAAAAAAATTAAACTCTAAGATTTTGAAGTGTATCCACATGATCATGCCCACGGCCACATTCACGCCCACGCCCACGTCCACGCCCATACCCAAGTCCATGTAGTACCTGAAAAAAAGAAAAAGAAAATAGTCTTATATCAAAGGAACCATAAAATAAAATGAAACTTAAAATGAATGACAAAATGAAGGAGGAAAGGTGAAAAATAAATTACTTGACTACATGCAGTACTGTTCGAGGCTTACGAGTCATAACTGCTTGCATTGTTAAGCAATGCTTGATAGCTTTCATGCACATAATACATCGATGGCATTGAAAAAGGCATATTGCTTGGCTGCAACAATAGCAACCACATATCAATTTAAAATAGTAATAGTGACTTATAAATAGACATAATAAAACAAATATTAAATTAACTTACATCATAGGTGGGATACATAAATTGAGATGAAGAAGCATTAACTTGAGGAACACTTGTCGAGAATGAAGGAGGAAGTTGAGGAGCACTTATTGAAAATGCAGGAGCCTGTTGAGAAATACTCGTGGAAAACAAGGGAGGTGGTTGAGGAGCAACCAACATGGGAGGTTAAGAAGCATTATGTGGACTTGTTTTATTTTTCTTTGCCAACGCAAACTCCAAACCACCTTTTGTCTGCCTTCTTCCCTTACTAGTGCACTCTCTTTTCTTGAGTCCTTTTGCTTGAACTACATTTGTATCCGTTACACTATCCACTTCAAAGTGTTCGGAGCATGTGTTGGAAGGGCTTTCTTGTTCAATAGTATCTGAAAAAGGCATATTGAATTTTGCATATAACATGCTTTCAATGATTGCAATTAATTCATCCGCTTTCTCTACCATCAAGTTATATGTTTCCTCACTTTTAGAAGATCTACACACTATTGCTCTGAATATTGCCATCAATGATCTATAGCGTGAAGCTTGATGCAATCTTACATCAACCTTAATATCATGCACACCTCTCTTTCACATTTTTAGCTCTTGCTTTTTTAGTCCATCTCTTGAGAATATATTGTGAAGGAATCTCTTTGAACTTGAGGGTGTCTCTAAGGATCTTCAAACAATGACTACACAAAATGCCCTTCATTTCAAACTTCCTACAATTACAAGTCAATGAACCATTACACTCCACTCTCATCTTCCTTACCTTTACACCATCATTATCAAGAACCGTATACATGGTACTCGCACCATCATGTTTAGTTTCTTCAATGTTTACTTCAAGGGACTTGACGTACTTATCCAAAAATTTTGCATAAATTTTATTAGTGTAAACATCTACAGCTTGCTCCATCATCTTCACTTTTATATTCACCTTTGGCAACTTTTGGCATAGAGCATATTTGGCTTATAACTCTTTGTACCTCTTCTCACAAAGAACTTGATCAAAATGCAAGAAAAATTGCATTAAGTTATGATTAGACTGAACGAAATCCTTTAAGAAAGCATTAAAGGACTCACTAAGTTGGGTGCTATTGATGCCCACACTCCATGCATTTCTAATATATGACCAATCCCATTTTTTCTTGACCCCAAATTTTAACTTAAACCAATGATTATCTCACACTTCATACTTGTCAAGCATTCCCCCCCTCCATTTTAACGTAAACTCTTTTTCATCCTCAATGTCGTACATAAATTTGGATAAAACACTCTTCATCGTCTTATCCTTGACCTCCTTGTCATTAAAGATAGAATATGTATGCCTTAATGCATTTTGCATCAAATGCCAAGTGTAAAGGCAGTGTTTGTGTTAGGTATGACAACAGGTATGGCCTTAGCCATTGCAGCATCCTAATTTGTAAAAATTGTTTTCGGAGCCTTACTTAACATTGCCTCCAAGAATCATATAAAAAGCCATATAAAAGAATTGGCGGTCTTATCATACATTAAAGTTGCGCCAATTATAACAGTTTCCTGATGATGGTTAAATCCAACGAAAGACACAAATGGTCTATGTTCACTATTTAACTTATAAGTAGTGTCAAAAGTCACAACACCACCAAATTGCCTATAATCCATAATCATTTGAGCATTGGCCCAAAATATGTTTGTAATCTGCTCATCGTTATTTAATTGGACCGAGTAAAAAAAAGATGGATTCTCTAATGTTTTCTCATGAAAATATTGCAAAATGCTACCTGCCTCCCATATTCTAAACTCTTTTGCCTTTTCGTTCTCAAATAATTTTTTTGGTCCAGTTTTGTGAACCCAAGCGACTCCTTTCCACTAGTTTCATTATCCATGAGCTCAAATCCAACATTAAGATGGATTCTAGATTTTTCAGCTAAATCTATTTCGATTGCTTGTGAAGAAGATATCTTCCTTTGGGATGGTAACATGTGTGCACATTCTGTTGGTACAAAGATATGGTTATGTTGTTCAATAAAATCACCAACAAAAACTTTCACAACCAGTCCTCACTTTCTGCCTAGGATTTTTTTGTTAACGGATCTCGCTTGTCAATTATCCGAAACCCCTCCTTATTACAAATAAATTGCCTTGAAGTGATTTGCCCCTCCTTGCTCTTATTTAGATAACCCCTTCTAATACTAAAGCCCAGCTTTCCTCCATAAATATTGTAGAAATCATATGCGTCTTGTTTTGTATCAAATGTCATGCGAACTCTAGGCTTCTAATCACAGTCACCCCCGTCATTCTCAACATTGTTAGGTTCCATTTCAATGTGCCAAGTCACTTAAAAAATAAAGGGCAAACTTCACCTTACCCCCCTGTGGTTTGGGCCAGGTGCAGTTTACCTCCCTTGACATTCAAAAATACCACATAAACCCCATGTGATTTCTAGAGCAAAGCGCAACGTTAGCTCTTCCATCTAAATTAACGGAATGTGAGGCCCATGTGTCTAAAAGGAGAGTAAGTTGATTTTTAAGACTAAATTACCCCTCATTCACCTTCAAATTTACAAAATATACCATTACCCTAAAATTCAATTACATATATATGTGTGTGTGTGTGTGAATATATATATGTACATACAAGTAGAGAGAATGATAGAGGAGAGAAGATGAGAGAAATTGTACAAATCAATCTCCTTACTATCCTAGAGCTGCCGCTACCCCGCCACTCTATTTCTCTTCGTCATACCCTCGTAACAGATCAACATGTTCATGATTTGGAAAATATTCACGATTTGGAAGTTGATTTTTGATTACTATGATCTGGAAGTTTGATTGATGATTTGTTTTAATTTTTTCATTAGCGCTGTGTATATATAGATATGCCCTATATGTATAGATATGCACTGTTATATATAATATGGGATATAAATACATATATATACGCAGATATAAGTATAATTATTATTTTATTTATAAGGATACAAGTATAATTAGAAATTAACTTCTGCATTGTTTCCATATACACTATGTATATAGCATAACTATATTATTTATTAGATAATATAATATGAAATTAAATTAGAAACGAAGTTAATAAAAAAGTTATAAAGATGTGATAATGGTTGAGGAAAAAAGATGCAGGGAGACAAACAATAGAGAAATGAGGGAAGAAGAAAGGTGCAGGGAGAAACAATAGAAAAATGTAGGTAGATTTTGGATTGGGATTGATATGTGTATATATATATATGTATACATGATCAAGAAAAATGGGTTTGGATTTCTATATGTGAACTGGGTTTGTATATGTGTTGGCTTATTTTTCCTACGAAGAAAAATATTATGAATGTGAGCGTGTCAGCAAGGATTGAAAAATCCTTACAGATTAAATTCAAGCTAATTATCAAGCGATTGTGTTGACGGTTCTTTTGTCTCAACAAAGAGGACTTCAAAATTGCCAAAGTGTAGAGAAAAGAAAAATTAAAAGAAGAAAGGGAGATCGAGAAAGACGATTGAGTGAACAATCAAAGTAATAATTACTTACCTCTACTCCTATGCTTCGAAAAGAAAGTGTATGAAATGCTTCGAAATGAAAGTGCTGAAAATAAATGCTTCGAAATATAAATCTATGTTAAACTACTCCTAAGATAAGGAAAATGACAAGAAATATTGAAATCAACTGTCTTTGATTTGAGTTTTGGATCTTTTACAATGTAGCCATTAATGGCTATTTATAGAGGAAAAAATACAGCAATAACTACTTAGTAACTACCCATTTCTTCCATCTTCATTCTTGTCTTGCCATGTGTCCTTCCACTCATCCACTTTGTCCTTCATATTCTCCATTATCTCTATAACTTCTTTTAACTTCCAAATGAATAAGAGGATGCCACGTGTCCTGCAATTATATAAATAATAAAAATTGCAGATTTATGGTGCTAACAATATGATCAGAAAATTGGGTTTGGATTTGTATATGTGAACTGAGTTTGTATATGATCAAGAAAAAAGTTTAGGTAGTAAACTGTGAATTGGGTTTGATATGTATATATGTATATGTATGTACACATGATCGAGAAAATGATAAAGATGAGATTGTATATGTATGCACACATGATCAAGAAAAAGATGAAGATGAGATTGTATGTTGTCACGTCCCAAAATTTGGACAATTAAATATTAAATTAAGACTAAACCCCAATCAATATCTCATCATCCAAATCCTAGGGGTGAAACAAAAAAACTAAACGCCAACCAAACCATCCACTATAATCTCATAACTAACCAATACCTCAACATTAAGGTAGCAACAACTAGTCAAAACAACTTAAATAAAGTACGGTTACAAATCATGCCAAATTATTCCAATACTAAAGTCATAAAAAAAAAAAAACTAATATCAACCCTAAGCTCAAGAAAACAAAATAAGTCCAAACGACATGTCCTACGATCATAGTTATTTCTTGTCACCACCATAGCCTCAACTAATCCTGCAAAGGAAGCTCGGCTGCGCTAAAACAGAATGCGCCCGAGTTGTCAAGAGACAAAACGGGCTAGTATACAGATATACTGGTATGAGCACAAGATTTAACACTCACGTGTCCACCAGACACAAACAAAAATACATTTAATTCTTGCTACGGGACAAAACAAGTAGTTCCATCCGCACCGAGACAAATAGGTAGTTTCCCGAGATACGGTGGCATTTAGTTTCTTTTCCATACACAATGAAATATAAATTGATTATAAAATAAACAAAATATGGTGGGTCAGCCCTGCATAAAAAAATTAGTAAGGCCCACCATCCTGCAAAAAAATAAAGTTAGTATAATTTAATCATAAGTAACTTACTGAAGAAGTACAAAAATGCACTGTTTCATGCTTAAATAATTTGAATTGACCAAAACTCAAAGAACAAAAATTGTACAGAATCAAATTTTCTAAAAGACAACGCTACCAAATTTAACAGAAACTGAACAGGTTGAGAGAAAAACTTGATAGAAGAACCCGGATGGAATTCAATCAAAAAATCTGAAACTGAAAATGAACAAAACTGCCCTAAGATGATTTTTTTCGGAAACGTTCAAAACATAAAAAGTGTGCAGAATAAAGTTTTACTTCAGTTTACATGAAACCAATAAAAATGAGCTCGTTTCGTGGGTTAAAACATCCTCTAAAATCTGCATTGCTAAAATGAATCAAAACTACAATAACCAAGATCATCTAATTATAAGTTCTAATCGATCTTTTTAATAAAAAGTTAAAACACAAAAGTTGTCTAGAATCACGTATACATGTCTTTGCTCAAATTTCATAATTTATCGAGATCGTTTACTATTTTTCAACATGTACAAATCAATACAATTCACACTATAACAATAAACTCGTAATTAATTTTTTTGTACCTTAACTCCACCACTTCGGCGTCCACTTTCGGCCTACACATATATCTCATGTGTCTCCCGTATACCTAACACCGCTTCGAAGCCAAACTTGCACGGGGATATCGTCCTGAGTTTGCACTACAACAAAATTAACTATTCACGGCATCATATTTACGACATGCATTAAATGCATGTTGTACTTAGTACATTCTATGGCATTTTTTTCTTTTGTAAGCCGTTAATGTTTTGTCAATAACAGCATACATACCATATAAGTCGTTGATTCATATATTTATAGCATGCAAAAGTATGCCGTAAAAAATGTATGTTTTTACAACTTACAAAAATATGTCGTAAAATATTTGTACTTAAGGCGACATACATTTCATGTTATAAAATATTATAACTTTATACGGCATGCATTAACATGTCGTGAAAACTTTTGCACAAAAAAAAAAAAAAATTCAATCCGAAATTTTTTTATGGCATGCAAAAGCATGCTGTAAAAAATGTATATTTTCACGGCATACAAAAATATGTCATAAAATATTTGTACTTAATACGACATACATTTCATGTCGTAAAATATTATAACTTTACACGGCATGCATTAGCATGTCAGGAAAACTTTTATTAAAAAAATTTCAATCCGATTTTTTTTTTTTTTGATTTAGAAAAGTTAACAATTTCCAACCAAGCTTCTCACCTTACATTTTCCTAATTGAGGACAACGCAAAAAATAATTTATACGTTATTTTATAATTTAGTGTCTCCTTTAAGGGATAATTGCACCCAGTGGGATTTTGAGAAAAAAAAATTACATATTCATGAAAAAGTTTATAATTTTAATAATTAATATTTATATGGCTTCTCATTAATTTGTAATTATTTTTTTTTTAAAATTACCTTGATTTGATGTCTTTCCTTCTTTTAATAATTTATTTATTTTTTACTTTTTAGATGTGCCTAATTTGAATACAACTAAAAAATAAAATATTTGTAAAAAAATATAATAAAATATAATATATATGAAATGTATTAAATTTTATATTTTTTTAAGTTTAGTGATTTTTTAAAAAAATTAAAAAATATTTTTCTTTTTAGTACATGTAAATTATTTGAATTTAAAAAGTAAAAAAAAATTATTTAAAATATTGCAAAACTTAATTAATTAAATTGAAAACCATTGCCCCGTTACTCTCTCAGTCACTCTCTGGGTCTCTCTCTCTCTCTCTCTCACACACAACCCTCTCTAAACCCTAATCTCTCTCAACCGATCGAATCAATCTTCTTCAGCCCTGTTTGATCTAATCTCAGAGTGATTGGTGATTCATCTCAGATCCAATCTCAGAGCGATTAGCAATTTTGATTTTGAGATTTCAAAGCTCCATCGCCTCCACCATCTGCACCGGCGAGGGGAGCGAGCACCATCGTCTACTAAGGTGAGCACTACCATCTCTCTCTCTCTTAGTTTCGTATTCTCTTTCTCTCTCTCTCTCTCAAGCTATTCTTTCCCGTCAAGTTTGGTCAGATAACGAAACCAGTGCATTTTAGTTAAGAATTTTGTTGTTTGAGCAATTTGCTGTATAATAATTTGTTGATGGAATCTCAATTAAATTCCATTCCAGTTTTCCTGTTTCATGTTCATGCTTCTTGATGGAATCTCAATTAGTTGTATTTTGTGTGTAGAGGATTACTATTTGGGACTAGATATTAGGAAAATGATATTCATCAATTCTGTTTGGTGTTCACTTCAATGTAATTGTAATTTAAAGCTTCAATTTGTTGCTCTCTCTCTATTTGTACCCATTTGGCATTGTCTATTGCGTCCAAGTCACAACAACCTCTTGTTTTATGAATGGATTTGAAGACTTAAAGTTTTATTATCTTTAAGTTGTTTTGCACCATAGGGGGCAAAGCAATGCTACATATCTAGAATTTCTATTTAAAATTTAATGAGAAAAATTGATTTGTGCTTTAGATTCATTAGAAATGTACCACCATAAAAAACTGAATTTGGATACATTACTTTTCTAGGTACATAACTTTATGCATTCATGAATTATGAAAAAATAAAATTTTAAATTACGAACTCTAGCTATTAATTTTATTAGCTATTATGTTAAAATCATAGATGGCCCTTGTTACAGAAGGCATAGGTCATTTCATTGCATTAAGCCTGATTTCATGGAATAAGATGCAAATTTAAATTTTAATGCCAAGGGCATTCAAGTCAAGACCAAATCAAATTGTGAAATTAAAAAAACAAAACAAATGACATATAAATGGCAAAATATATGAAGGTTGGAGAAACAAACCCATGTTCTTCCTTAGTCCAAGGACCGCCTTTCCTCCTTTGTTGATAATTAAACTTGTTTTGCACTATAGGGGTTGATTAATTCCCATCATTCTTAATTATTTCATAATCAGGTAATGGAACAAAACCCGATTCAATCATCTCAACATCTTCAACTAGTGCTTCGTAGTGCTCTTTGATTTGATCAATTGTTTTTCTGGGAATCCTGGAAGCAATCTTCTCAAATAAGTCTATAGAATTAAGTCGTTAGAAAGGCAAAAGGATTAGATTGATGGGTGGCTGGTCCATTTACTTAAATGATGATGATTAGAATTAGTTCATTTTAGTGACAAAAACTTGAACAATGCATATTAAATATTTTTTTTCCTTTCATTGTTTACACCTATTTTGAATTTATTCTGCATGGATCAAATTGGGATTTTTATTTTATTCTTTTGAATGTTACCCTACCAATTGACAGTGATATGTGAAGTTTTAGATGGCTTTTGTGTGTTTATTTAGCTTTTAACACTGAAAAACTTACATTTCTTCTCATAGCGTACCTTTGCTGCAAATTATCATCCTGTTGTTTCCTCTATCCTATTTGTGGCATCTATATCTTGATTTTTTCATATGATTATCCAGAACTTCCTCTTCGCATGGCTGGTTTTGGAGTCTTGCATCGGAATGAGACCAGTGGTGCACTTAGCAGGTTAACGATTTCAAAGAGTAGCTTTGTTGTTGTTGTTCATCAAAAATCTTATTTTGGGGTTGTGTCATGTTGGGAGTGGTTAGTTAAACTTGGTGACATATAGCTAAGACCTGTTAACTCTATATGTTTTGAATGCCTCACATAACTATTTTTCTTAATTTTTCAGATAAAAGATAAAGTCAGGAGTGTGTTAGAATTTATCAATTACACCTATGAGATATTTGGGTTCACTTATGACCTGAAGCTATCGACGGTATGACATTAACTTTTTTAAAGCCATTAAACTTTTTTTTCCACCTCAAAATTTTTGAAGGCCAAGTGTTTCATGAATTGCGAAGTTTCCTTAATTCTTGAGCATAAATATAAGCAGCTGCAGCAGATGTCTGATGATCCAATGAACCAAGTTTCTCAATGAGTATTACTTGTACACGTTCATCTCTCATTCTTTTATTTTTCCTGTAAATTATAGATAACATTACAAATTAGTGCCGTTGAGGAACTTTTCACGATACTGCTATGCTGCCATTATGTTGCCACTTTGGTACAAATTACCATCAATGTGATTAGCCAAGGCACTAGCTATAAGTTTTCATTTCCTTTTCTTTGCCATTTCTGTGTTTGTATGAGATTGATTTCATTTCCTCTCGTCACTATCTAATCTAGAGGTTTACTTAATTTAGATGGCAATAAAGGAAAAGGTACTATCAAAGATTTCTTGCTTTTTTAGCTGACAGATTTCTTGCTTTTTTTTCTTTTCATAAAAATTGTAACTACTTCTCAACTTCATGGATCAGAGTACATTCATCTCTTTTTGGTGCTCATACCTCTGAAATTGTCAGCTCTTTATGTTCCTTAAATGTAATGAAAAATATATGACAGCGGGCTTTTAACCTTATTTTGGAGATAATAGTGGGTTACTGATATACACTGGATGTATGTCAGATATATTTCGTTGTATCTGGAGACCTCTCTAAGAATCCTCGAAAAGTACTCATACGCATCTTCTTCATCTATCAACCATCGTTGAACAGTGAAAAATCCTTGCATTGTGGATTTGTGGGAAACACCCCTTGTATGGTGTTACTTCTCTGCTAGAGTGAATATTGTTTGAGGTTGATCGATGCATACAGAATACGTCCTGGTTCGACGGATTCGGATTTGTGCACACAAGATAAGTTTGAATATGCTACCGCTTCTGCTAAGTACTCATTTGCTTACAAATCATGACAATGAGTATTATTCCATAATTCTAGTTACATTCTTGAAAATGCTTTAACTTTTGTTTTAGAAGAAAGCTATACAGTTATTTGCAGAACCCAACATGAGACCTCATGAATGTATGCACATTGTTAACAGTACCAATTAGTGACCACTATACTTTCAAGTTTTGCTCAGTTGTGATGTCTTAAGAAGAATCTATATGTATTCTATGCAACAAGGACAAGGTCATGGTTAGTTGTGTTCAACACATACATTTCTTTGGCACAGTAAAAAAGGCATAGAAGTGTCTTGGTTATGTGGTTGTTACTAGAAAGTTTGATGTTGTTATTCTGTTGTTGATTGCCTAACTATTTATCTTGCCATGCTCTATTTGGTGTTTCAATCAGTGCACTTCAGCTCTAATTTTGAAATCTGTTGCAGGGGGGACAAATGATTGTATTGGGAAAAGCTTCAGATAATCGGGTTGAAAGAGAATTTGAGGCTCTTGCAAAGATGGTAATAATTTTAAGATTGGATATCGTGTCTGGGATAATGTTTTTCTTCTTTCTTGAGAGGCATCCTGTTGATGCTTATTTAATAGATATATGTTAGTTATCAGAAAAATGTTTTTCTTCTTTCTTGATAGCAATGTTAGATTGATGATGTTATTCTCAAGGAGGAGAAAAAGGTATTGCGGGGAGGGAGAATGGCGGAGGGTTTTTCCTGTTTGATAACCTATATTAGCAAATGGAATTCTGTGGAAAAGAGTTATTCTATTTGTTTCAATACAAGGCTTTAACCATCCCTTCTGTCTACCTTGTCTAATTTTGGTATAAGCGAACAATTTTCAAGCCTACTTTTTAGTCAGTTGATTACAATTGACGAGTGTTTCATTGCCAACAGTTATGAAGGATGGTGATCATAATCATCTCTGGGCACTATTGGATCCCAAAACTTGTACTTGGACAGTTCTTTCATAGTATAGATCATGTGATTTAAAACTGTGGATAAATGCATAAACAGATGGCAAAAATTTGCCATCTTTCATAGTGTAGATCATATTGATAAATGAATATTATGATTTGGATACTTTTTTTTGATTTGTATGTTTGAGGTTGTTATTAGCTTGATATGATAGAAGTTGAGGATGTAGTATGCAGGTTGTTTGGTGTATGGATATTAGATTTTTTTGCTTACTTCATAGTTGCTGCTTCTACTTGGTTTGTTAACAGGTTGCATTTTATAAGCTATTGTCTACATACAGTTAGGCAAGGTCATATTCTTGTATATATATTATATATTAAAAATAACTTTCTACGGCATGCAAAATTGTGCCGTGAAAAGTGTAATGATTTTTAGCATGTAAGAAAATGTCGTAAAAGATTATATATGGCATACAAAGTATGTCATAAATAAATTAAAAATGACCTTCTACGACATACAAAATTATGTCGTGAAAAGTGATGATTTATGACATGTAAGAAAATGCCGTAAAATGTTATATACGTCATACAAAGTATGCCATAAATATATTAAAAATAACCTTCTACGGTATGCAAAATTATGTCATGAAAAATATGATGATTTATGACATGACAAAAATGTCGTAAAAAGTTATATACGACATACTTGCTATGTCATTAATGTTTAATTTGTTACTTTTTACAACTTTACCTGCATGCCATAAATGATGCTCAACTTTCCATGGCATGTCATATAACGGCATTTGTGTGTATGTCGTGAAAGAGTTTTTATGACATGCATTGCAAGTCGTAAAAATTCAATTTTGTTGTAGTGTTGATTCACACTTCCTGGATGGTTAGCATATACGTACGCGCATAAATCAAGCCACTCGTCTACTCATGAGAATGAGACAACAATATATATATATATATATAAAACATCTCACTCATGAGAACAACATAACAATGCCAAGCCTAAGGCATTCAAATAAATCTCATAATCCTCACTTTTTTTTTATACACTCTTTCTCACCATCACTCTAATAAAATAACAATCTATGGAGTCATGATGGAGTATAAAGAATTTATCTATGGGTTCCTAATTAATTTTAATTTCATATAACTATGAGTGTGATTACAACCATAAAATAAATCCATATAAAAACCCTAAGCCTTGCATACACAACTAATCAAAATAATTAAAATCAGTCAATTATCTAAAAACCCTAAATCTTACATACACAACTAATCAAAATAATTAAAATTAATCAATTATCTATATGTAAATATGAAATTAATTCAACATCAAATAAATATAAACAAATAAATAAAAACAATGAATTAAATATAAATCAAGGAAAATGAATTTTGTACTCACAATATGTTTTTGAAGATGAAAAAATTATTTAAAAAACTAATAGAATCATTAAAATAAAACCCTAACTTTTTTTTCTTCCTTTCACCCCTCTATCTCTCTTTTCTCTGATGTACTCACACAAATCCCTCTCTCATGCACTCTCTCTCTCTCTCGCGGTCCCTCTCTCGGCTGCTCTGTTTCTCTTTTTTGTTTTTTTCTTTGTTTTGCTATTAACTTCAAAATCTACCTGACTACTTATGTTATATTGCATATGAGTCATGATAGAGACCCCCTCCAATCACCACCCCCACAACCCCCCACACACGTGGCGGGTGGTGATTGGAGGAGCAGGAAAAAAAGAAAAAAGAAAAAGAAAATGTAACCAATGAGAGAGAGAGGGGGTCAAAGGAGGTGGGGGAAAAATGGGGCATGAAACATTTTTGATTGCATATATAATGACCTAATTTCTTATTATATTATATTATACAAATAAATCACAAATATAATATATATAAATATAAATATTCTATATAAATTCAATATATACATAACACC
Organism: Camellia lanceoleosa; assembly: GCA_025200525.1. NCBI lineage: Eukaryota > Viridiplantae > Streptophyta > Magnoliopsida > Ericales > Theaceae > Camellia > Camellia lanceoleosa. The sequence continues at coordinate 79,021,420 of CM045762.1, read as the reverse complement.
CTTATATATATATATATAATATAAATATATATAAATATTCAAATTAATTATATATAATAAATAACACATTAAATTCTTATATAAGGCCTCGTTTGGGAACAAAATAATTTTTTAAACTTTTTGGCTATTTGGAAAATAAAAAAAAAAAAAAAAAAAATATATGTTTTTGATTTTTTTTTTTTTTTTTTTAAAAAAAAAAGAAAAAAGAAGAGAGTCTTTTTTTTTTTTTTTTTTTATTTTGGTTTTTTTTTTTTTTTAGTTTCTTTAGACTTTTTTTTTTTTTTTTAAAAACTAAATATACAATTAATAAAGTCAAAAATAAAATTAAGTAATAATAAATAAATAAAGACTTACGAAAAATTAAAATCGCTACATATATATATATATATGTTTGTACACACGTAAAGTTTGGGTAGTGAGGTTTCGCTTGAAATGGAGAGAGCGAAGAAGAAGATGCGGATAAGAGTATAATTGTCAATTTACAACTTTTTGTTAACAGAAGTTAGTGTGCATTTCAATCCAGTAACCACATGAGGGTTATGTGGTGATTTCCGAATGTCAGGGGGTAAACTGTACCCGACCCAAACCATAGGGGGTAAAGTGAAGTTTGTCCAAAAATAAATAAGTGGCCAATATTAGCAAAAACACACTAAATTATGTTTCCAAAATAATACAAACTAAATAAAAACACTATAAGAGTTTATTTATAGCAATTAAATTACATAGACCCAGTTCGGCTGTCCCTCTCCTAACCAACCCATCTTTTATGGATCTCATCTTTTATTTTATTTTATTTTGTAAATTCTTCTACCCCTTTTGAACGTCATAGCACAGTGAAATTTTTGGGTGAAACAATTAATTCAGCATTGTGAATAATTCAAATTGTAAAAATTAGAATAGTGTATTCCGAAAATTTAAAAGGTAAAAAAAAGGGCTTGGTAACAAAAGAGGGATGCCTTTATTATACTAGAACTTTGCAAGTGCCTCTAGCTGTTCTACAAATAAAGATATATTATCATAAATAATTCTCAGTCAGTTCATACACAGATACATAGTTGGATTTCAAAAGCAATAGATTTCAAAACAAAATCAAAAACAAAAAAAAAAATCAAAACCCTAAAAATAAATTTCAAAAAAATCATGTAAAAATCTCTCAATCAACACATTCAACAACCAACAAACTTGTATTACCATTAAAATTAAAAAAAAAATCTGAATTTTTCAAATCAAAACCCAAATATTGGAGAATTTTTTGAGGAGTAAAAAACCTGCATTTTACTTGAATCGGCTGTGGCAAGGCATCGGCGGCGGCGATGCGTTGGGAGGTAGGGAGGAGGCAGTGTCGGCGTCTCTCTCTCTCTCTCTATGTTTTTGTTGATCTGTGTATATACGCATATTGCAGAGGCAGTTGCGAGGAAAATTTTTGAATTTTTTTTTTTTTTCAATTTGTTCACTAAAACGACGTCGTTTTGGTAAGTTTAAATCTCAACCCTTGGAGGCTGAGTGGGACACGAGTCGGCCATCCTCTTCTCACTGTAGGAGATCAGTTTAGGAAATCACTCTAGAGGATCTTAACGCAATAAAAATTACATAATCCTATTATTTAGAGTGGAGTAAAAACTATCAAATTAAAGCATTGCTAAATTTGTTTCAATAACAATAAAAAATTTCTCCATGCATCAAAATGTAAAACATTAATTAAAAGTCATTGTAAACAATTCAAAAATCATTAAAATATTCAAATAATCAATACATTCAATTTAATGAGTATGTTCAAATAAAATTAAGTTAGAGCATTTCCAACGGTATTAGGCATTTACTATAAAGTATACATTTTACTTTGTCTATCAACTGTTTTATGTTTCTACTCCAACCATGCTCTGTATTTTAGCTATTTATCCAAATACTATTCAGCTTGCTTGGTTGCTGTTTTCAGAAAACAGTTTTCAAAAAATTCTACTTTCTTATTTTTCATGTTTTTTTGTTTTTACTGAATTTTTTTAATATTTTAAACAATTTTTTTACTTTTTAGACACACCTAACATAAATACACCTAAAATGTAAAAAATTGTAAAAAATCTTTTAAAAATTCACTAAATACCAAAAATACAAAAAAATACAAGAATTCATACATTTTTGTATTTTTATGTATTTATTAATTTTTAAAATATTTTTTTCACAAATTTTACTTTTAGATACATCTAACTAAGGTGCATCTAAAAAAGTAAAAAAAATATTTAAAATTTAAAAAATATTCACTAAAAACAAAAGAATACGAAAACCAAAAAACTCAGTTTTCAAAAAATTTAATCCAGAAAACTCAAACCAAACACAGTGATTAACTTTATAGAATGCTACATCAGTAACAAAGATGGAGGGAGATAATCCTAATGATTAAATACATTTTGCCTAGCCTTGAAGGCTAGCTATATGTAGCTAGTGAATATGAGTTGAGCTAAAATGCCTAATCATATGCTTAGTACATTAGAGTTAAAAAAAGTGAGTCATGCTAGGCATTTTGATTAACAAGCATTATATACCTAGTGGGTTGGAGATGCTCTACACTATTAAGGGGTCATTTAGAAGCTCATTTTTAGAGTGACTTTTTAACTTTTAGTTAAAATATAAGATGAAAAAAATTTAATATATTTGAGACAATTTTTTAATTTTTTACCAAAAGATATACAAAAAAATAAATTGAATGAAAATGAATTTTTGACTTTTTAAAACTTTTTTAATAACTTTTAAACTTATTTGATGAATTGCTAAATGACCCCTTAAGTAGTGTACAGAGGCACTTGTTAGCATTGGTTGTAAAAAAATAAAATAAAATAAAATAATTAAGTAGACAATTTTTTTTTGTCTCCCACAAAAACCAAACATGTAATCTTTACTACAATAATATGAAACTCATTAATGATACTGTCACAGATACTATCACCATTATAAACAACGCTACAATGCCCATCTATTATTACCATATTCTCTTGTTATTACATTAGAGATATACATTAATAGCGAGACTTATTATATTAATATTGTGTTGATAAATAAAATAATAAATATAATAGAGAATTGTTCTTCTCACTCTATTTTGCTCTTAACACACTCTTTTCTTTGTTCTTATTATATATAAAATTATAATAAGAATAAAAAAAAATATATGTTTAGAATAAAATGGAGTGAGAATAGCGACCCTCATATAATATTATATAAATATATGGTAGACATAACATTATTATGTCACTGTATCCAATATTTATGTGTTGTTTGAGATGATCTAAGTGTATTTTTTAATTTTTTACACAAAAATATATAAAAATAAAATAAAATAAATAAATAATGTAACCTAAGTGTACTTATTTGGGGATGCCAAACAAACTCTTACTTATTCATGAGACTATATGCACGTTCAATAAAGATACATAGGCCCTGTTTGGGAAGCCAAGGTTTGGCTTTTTTTGGGTTAAAATTCATAAAAAGAGAAAATAAGCTAAAATAGCTAATAAGATAAAATATTACATCAAACTCATAATCATTTCACTTTTTCTCTCACAAATATCACATCCAACTATAAAAAAATCTAACTCTCTTTCCAAACACAAATATTTTAGCCTATTAAAATAGTCAAAAACTAAAATAACCTACTAAACTAGCCAACTTTCCAAACGAGGCCATAATTTTCTTGTTTTGTGTAAAAATGTAAGAATAGTCTATTTAGTGCTTGGTTTCTCTCCGGCCCTAAATTAGGTTAGAGAAGTACTATTGGGTCCATTGGGCCTAATTTTAGACCTCATTTCAATTATTTAAATTATTCACATTTAGGTTTGTCAAATATATCATTCTTGCAAAAAATCAAGTGGATGGTGAAAATCATGTATTTGGAATAGTTTTATATGAAAAAAAATTGAACGGTAAGGAAATAAACGATTTATACAAAATTGGTCTAAATACGTAGTTTTCATTATCCGATCAAAATTATTTTTTTATAAAGATAACATACTCAATAAATCTTAAAATATAAATAATTCAAATTAACAAAATAAGATTCAAAAGTAAGTTCAATGGGCGGAACTGGACAATTTATTCCCATATAATGGACTGTAAACATTCCAGTCCTATATAATTTATGTGTTCTACTATTAGAACAACATATCGTGTGTTTAGTAGGTTGAGTCCGGATCCACTCTGTGTGGGTGAAAATCTGACCACACTGCCAACTTAGTATTCAGTTGGAGAATAGATGACACCTGTCTAACCTGCAACAGAAAGAGAAGATTCCGGCGGTGGTTCGTTCACCCGGGGGCACTCCGACAATCAATTCAGTATATCTCTCACAGATAATCAACAGTACTAAACTCACTGTTCAGAATATAAATTGCGTACCTTAGACCCACGGGGGTGCCTCTCTTTTATAGTTAACTCAATCCTAATTCCAATAGAAGCCTGACCTCTATGGACTCCTGTTCAGTATTTACTTTGGATTCCTCAAGAGATAAGGATAGACTCCCTAAGAATACTATCCTTATCCATCTTGAAGTCTTTCTTCATTCTAGGACTCTTGTCCCTTATCCGCTTATCTCGGATTCTGATATCTTCGGAGACAACCTCGGCCTAGCCGAGATAACCTCGGCGTCATGATCTGGCCACGTGGCACCTCGGCTGACACGTCGGCGTCACCTTGCCACCTGTTGATACTCAGAAAATATATCCCCACAACGGCCCCCTAGGTTCTATTACCTTGGCATTTTGAGGTAATGGAACTTGTATCGGTACTTCCTTCCAGTACGTCAGTTTAAAACTTCTCTACTGAGATCATTCATTTAAGGCCGACACGTCTTCTTAAAGAACAAGAATTCCAATGAACTCCTTCATGCGTATGAGCTGTCAAACATCACTTTTCAACCGTTTTATTCACGCGTTTTATCCTTATTGGATTGTGCTTGTGACGCGCCAGTAAACCGTCTTGTCTGCGTGCGCCGTCTGATGCATTCGCTGCTCTAGGTGCATTTAATTTGATTTCCCCGCCTTTTCAAGTTTTAACAAAAACTTTTCCCTCTTCTTTCATTCCTTTACTTTTCATTCGATTCCCTTGCTTTTTCTAGCTCTTGAATACGCCATTGTTCCAGACCTCAAGCTCTGTAACTGCCTTCATTCCTCCTTTCGATGAAGCTTCCCCCGTTCTGTTACTTCTGTAACCATTGTCTGACTTCAGCGATCCTTACACCGGCTTCTTTTCTTCGGTGAGTTTACTGTTCCTTTCGTTTTCAATTCTTTGATGCTCTCTTTTACTCGCTACCATTACTGCATTGTTCAAACTTTTAACTTGTGAATGATACATCTGAATGCGTTTATTCCACGATCTTGCCCTTGCCCATATCTTGAACACACGCACTGTTTCACCACTTTCCTGTACTTTTGCCATTGTTCTTGGCCCTATACTTCTTGTATTCTTTATGCTCTTGATAGACCATCTCTGTTCTTGATTCTAAAACTCGTTCTTGTTTCTGTTTTTTGTGTCTTTTCCAGATCTGTGCCTTCAATCTTCGTTTCCATAGATCTAGGTTTGGGACTTGTTTGTAGAACTCAAGACAGTCTTCTTAGGGAAAATTGAAACAACTCCCCATAGATTTTAAGCTTTAGCCGAGGTCCCTAAAACCCTTCAAAACCCCTTTCTTTCTGAAATCCAACTCTTCTAATTCAGGTCGACATTATGGGTATGTGGAAGCGTAGGGTAGACACCCCATCCAAGTTAGAACATTTTAGGCAGGAGTTTGAAATCCCAGCCGATGTCAATCTGAGGTTGGCTGGGGATGATGACTCCATCATGCCTACTGATGACTCCATGCCCTTTCCTGTAATCGCCTTTATTGAGTGTGGACTTCGGTTCCCACTTAACACCATTTTCCGTGAAATACTTCATTATTACAAATTGAACCCAATGCAACTTGCCATCAATTCTTATCGAACCATCAATGGTATCATAGCACTAGCCAAACAAGAAAACGCTAGAATCACTCTAGCAAATATCCAATTCTGCTACACTATGTGTGGCCTCAAAAAAGACACCGGCTACGTTTATTACCTTAAGCCGAGGTCAACCGAATACAAAATCGTTGCCGACCTCCCTGACTCCAACAAGGGAGCTGGGGATGACTATTTCATAACTTCGGGGAACTGGGAGTTCGCCCCAGATGAGGATCTCCATCTCTTCCCTCTTCCTCGTTCAGTCTTTGTAGAGGGTAATGGTAAGAGCCCTACATTCATACTTGTTTTCTTTCAAAGTCTTCAGTATTTTATCTGTTTCTAACTTCTGGTTTTCTTGTAGTTGTTCCGAAGCCACCAAAAAACTTCCGCCAATCCTTCTATCCCAGCAAGGATTTGAAAAAACTTCTGAACTTGCCAATTCACACACGGAAGGCGCCTCTGCTCCTTAATTTTATTCCAACATACAGGTCGGCTTTGCCCGACGTCCTTAAGAGGAAGAAGAATAGCCTTTCTCCACCCTCTGCCACAACTCCACAAACTGCATCCACATCTCGGACAGATCAAGGGTCAACCGCTGATCCAGCTGATCAGCCATCAACCTTGGCTCCATACTTAATTCCAATATCCCAATGCCGTCATTGACGCCGAACAGTTTCTTCTGCTGAGATGGGCCATCCAAAACCAGTTGCAAAAGACCTCTTGGCCAGCATCTCTTCTGACGTTGATGCACAACCAACACAAACCCAGCTTCCACCAAAGCCAAAACGAACCAAAAAGGCTCAGCCCAAGGCAAAGGTGACTCAGATCGATTCTGAGGATACCCTGCTAATTTCCAAACTGACTCCGAGTGAGAAGACTGCCTCTGCCCCCGAGAAGAGGTCCACTGAAACACTTCCATCCGAATCCACCAAATCCAAAAGGTCGAGGTCATCTTCTGCAACAACCTCGGGGTCTAAAAAGCCTGATGCCCCCTGGGACCCTGAAATCACTTTGGAAGATAAGCCTGTTATGGCTAGTGATAGCGCCGATGATATCAATGTCGGCGTTGCCCTCAAGACGCTTCGCTTCTTCCATGCGATTCGGAGCGTAAACGCCGAAGTTCAAAGTATGAGAACTACACTCTGATGCTTCAGAGCTCTGTTCAGGTAAGTGTTTTTGCTTGGTACGTTTTCTTTCTTTCTCTTCATTTCATACTTAGAATATTTTTTAATACTTCTGTTTTCTTTCAGGCCATCCAGCATGCCCACTCTTTCTCAATGCAATCTTTTGAGAACCATGAGAGGCTAGTTGAAAAGAAGAGGGAGGTCTCCAGCCTTCAGAAAACCAATAAAAACTTGCAATAAAAAATGAACACATTGGGGGATCAGGCCGAGGTCGCTATTAAAGCAAAAGACGAAGCTGAGGAGAAGGTTGGTGCTACTGAAGCGATTAACAAAGTCCTTCAAGCCCAGCTGAAGGAAGTCGAGGATAAAGTGGCCTAGGCCCCAAAAGAGCTTCAAGACGCCTTGGCTACCAAAGAGGCCGAAATCAAGGACGCCGATGAGAAGGCGTATGCCCAGGGTATGGCCGATGTCACGGAGGCCTATGAAAAACAAGTCAAGAAAGCATGCAACAATGGTTTCTCCCTTGGTTGAATGACTTTGCTGAAGAAACTTGATGTCCCTGACGACTCCTTCCTGAGGAACGCCGATGCCATTCCCCTGCCATTTCCTCCAACTCCACCTCCCAGTCAATCTGACAACGAATATGATTCTGAGGATGAGGCCGATGAGGACGTTTTGGTGAGGAAATCAAAGGAGACTACTGGGACCAAGTCTCCTTCTCTGAATGAGCAAGTCCTGGACTTGACTCAAGATGAGGAGGGTGATAAGGTTCTCAAAGATGCTGCTCCTGAGAGGGTTTCAGCCGACGTCTCCCTCACCGACAAGAGCATTAATGAAACCTTGCAAGAGATTAATGCTGAGATTGAGTTCAAGTATAATCCAACGTGGAAGTTGGGGTCTGACTTACCATCGTATATTTGGAACCTCGGCAAACTGAATCTCTTTGGTGCCTCGAATTTGTCTAATTCCACCAAGAATGGTGTTCTCGGCTTAACAGGTGAAGTTACTTCGGCATCGGCATTTTGTTGCTTCCTTTTGAGGTAATCTCTCAAGTCTTCTTTGCTCCACCCAGGAGCTCGGCTATCTTTTGACTTCAGTCTTTTCGGTATACTACTCTCGGCCTCGTGGTGAGCCCTTTTCGATCTTTTTCCATGAGTTGTGTCGAAGCGTAATGCCCGCCCTTGAACATGCCGATGTTCTTTGGGGTCGGCCTCCTTGGTGCGTTGTGTCCTTTGTGACTCTTCCTTCCTTAACTCCCCTCTTCTAACCTCCCTTGAAGGCCGGTGAGAGTATCTTTTGCTCCTGGTGTGCTGGGGGGCATCTGGGATTACTTTCTGCCCTCTCTTCTAGGCGTTGGCCGCTGGAGTCGGCGTGTCTTGCAGCGGGTATGATGGCTGGATGACGTTATTTTGCATCATAAAATTGACAACCGATTGCAGGTCTGCCAATTTGTTTGCCATCTCTTTCACCTCTTTGTCCCTTCGTAGGCACCTGTCCTTCCATACCTGGAGGTCGCCTTCGTTGTAGTACCTACTTTGATCAGGTTTCTTTGGTACGTCGCCAGTCTGGCTGACGTCTTTTACTCCATGAGCTTGCTCATGAGTTTCTGCGTTGGACTTGTCTCCTTCAATATCAAGGTCAATAGGTCTCCCACTCCCAGTAGGAGTGTCGTTCCCAATCTTTTCCTTCTGTCCGTTACTGGCCATCTATTCTACTTTCTTTCCCACAGACGGCGCCAAATTGTGTGGGTGAAAATCTGACCACATTGCCAACTTAGTATTCAGTTGGAGAGCATTGGCAGAATAGATGACACCTGTCTAACTTGCAACAGAAAGAGAAGATTCCGTTGGTGGTTCGTCCACCCGGGGGCACTCCGACGATCAAGTCAATATATCTCTCAAAGATAATCAACAGTACTAAACTTACTGTTCAGAATATAAATTGCGTACCTTAAACCCATGGGGGTGCCTCTCTTTTATAGTTAACTCAATCCTAATCCCAATAGAAGCCTGACCTCTATGGACTCCTGTTCAGTATTTACTTTGAATTCTTCAAGAGATAAGGATAGACTCCCCAAGAATACTATCCTTATCCATCCTGAAGTCTTTCTTTATTCTAGGACTATTGTCCCTTATCCGCTTATCTCGGATTCCGATATCTTCAGAGACAACCTTGGCCTAGCCGAGATAACCTCGGCGTCATGATCTGGCCACGTGGCACCTCGGCTGACACGTCGGCATCACCTTACCACCTGTTGATACTCAGAAAATATATCCCCACACCCTCCTTATCTTCTCTCCTTTCTTCCCTACGGGCAACGGTGTAGATCTGTCCAAACAGATCCAACGGTCTTGGCTATAAAAAGAAAAGAAAAGAAAAATTCAAACAAATTGAAATTTGTTTTCTCTCGCCTAGAGCTATGCAACAGATTATACACACTTGTTTGACCTCACTCAGCCTCAGCCTCAGCCTCACCCATTCTCCTCCACCGAGCCCAGCCTCTTTCTATTTGCTTCGCAAACCAAAACCCTCATGCTCGTCTCCTCCACCTCACTGAACCCGTCTCACCGACGACTCTCTCGGCGGTGACCCACTCCCCAAATCTAACCCATTGCTTTGCCCTCATTCTCTCTGCCCTCACTTCGTGAACCAGAGTTCCCTTGTGAGCAAACCAATCTGTGTACGAACTTGAGTCCTTCACGAACCAGAGTTCTCCAAGCGAATTACTGATACTTAGATGCTATTTTGCTTCTAAATTTCAACTTTACCATCTAAAAAAGGATAGGTTAAGCACAAAATTGTTGATTCCATGTTGTGAGAAATAACAATACAGCAACAAAAAATTCAGCATCTTCAATCCAGAGCTGGGTCTACTTTTTATCAAAAGGATCGTATATGGCATTGTGTGATGATCAGGTGTAGATTCTAAGATCTAAATGTGGTTGGGAATATGATCAACTATCAGTAAACGATGTCTGTGTTTGCGTGTATAAAACTGCCTATTGAGCTAGTCCATTTTTAACAAAGAAAATAGAATAATGACCAATAAAAGAGTATGAACTGAAAGGTCCAATTTGCATATCTATTTAGTCCATTCAGATGTATCTTTCGTTCTAATATCTTTTCAACAGCTAAGGAGGTGAAGAAAAAAAAAAGCCTTGATGAGATTCTGAGATAGTCAAGCATTGTGAGGTCTTCTTTGGTTTAATTGAATGTAGAAGAATCTTCAACTCAGCAAAAAGTTCACTAGCAAAGGAAAAAAAAGAAAGAAAGAGTAAGAGTGAGAGTGAGAGTGAGAGTGAGAGTGGGTTGCCGTTGGGAGTGGTCGCCGGTGAGGCTGAGTGAGAGTGAGATGAATGTATAACCTGTGTATGTATAGCAGCGGGGAGAGGGGGGAAATTTATTGATTTTAATTGTTTTCCTTTTTTTTTTTTTTTTTTCTTTTAGCCGTTGGATATGGGTCATTGAATCTCAGCCTTTGCACAGAGGGAGTGAAGAAGAGAAGGTAAGGAGGGGATCCGGACTCTAGTAGGTTAGACTAGCAAAATAACTTCATAAATTAGACCTATCAAATAATTAAACATATAAATGATTGTGATGTTAATCCGGAAACATCACTGGTCATGTCATGTACCAACCTAATAATGTCACTATTTTTGAGAAAATAATAGAAAAAATCACATAGGACATGTATTTTTGAACACGCTCAACTTCTATATATATATATATATATTTTTGTTAACAAAAGAGCTAGTGATTTAAGGTTTTTTTTTTTTCTTTTTTTTGTTTTTGTTTTATCAGAAGAATTACAAATCAATAGGACTTTCACAAAATATTTATAAATTCATTAAAAAAAATTATTATTTACTTTTTTGGAACAATCGAACAACCTGCAGATACATATTAAGCAAAGAGAATAAGTACACATCAGAAGTTCTTTGCTCCTGAAAAAACAAACTTGGATTTTTCTATGATATATGAAGGTGATTTTCATGTACCACACATAAATAAATTTGGACTATTGGATCTAGAAGTAAAATAAATCTAATCATTGATTGGTAATAATTAAAACCAGGTTAAGAAATTTAGGTAGTTTCATAAAAAATAAGATAGTTTCAATGGTTTTAAAAACCAAAAAGTAGTTTTCAACTTACTATTTGATATGATTATACTTACTGTTTTTAATAACTATACTTACCATTCAATTATTAATAAAATACACTTAACTTGCTATTCAGGTAACATGTAAACTTAAAAAATTAAGTTATAATAAATTTTCAAAACCTCTAAAATAAATATAAAATTTATAAAATAGAATTTAAGAAAAAAATATACAAAATAAATGTGAATTTATATATTTTATTATAATTTATTACATTTTATGAAATATGATTTTATTTATACTTAATGGCAATAAATGAAACCTAGTTTTCTTTTCATTTACCAAACTTGAAAATAATAAATGCAATTAATGAAGAAATATAATTAATAAAATATAGGAAAATTTAAAATTTATTTGAGGATTCTATGAACAAAATTTTATGTTTATTTTTAAAATTTTTGAATATTTGAAGATTTGAAGATAAGATTGTTGTTGATTTGGAACTCCTTAGGTAAAAATCTATGTCTCTATAGTCTCTATCTCTTTTTTTTACTTTAACTTTCCATGATATTTTGAATTTATAAATTTTAATGTTTTGTTAGAACAACAATTTCACCTAGTTAAAAGAACAATTATGAGATTTAAGTGGTAAGAAAAAAAAAAAAAAAATCAAGTTTGATGAAACAGTAGCGGAAGTCTTAGGTTTAGTTTAAATGATTGATTAATCAAGTCTACTAAAATAGTAAATACAGCTCCATTGAGTAGTAAATATTGTTTAAGTGATCAGTCAAGTTTGATAAAGTAGTAAGTGTTGTTTAAGTGATGAGTCAAGTTTGATAAAGTAGTACGTAGAGTCTCATTTGTTAGATAATGTCTCAATGAGACCACATAATTAAATGTGGTGTTATCACTTATAAGAAGCCTACAATTTAAGTGATTCAATTTAGTTAATAGGCTTAAGGGTATATGTGTTATGGACCTAATGTGTAGATACTAGTTGTATAATTTCTATTTCTATGAGGGGCAGAAATAGAAATTAAAACATATTGGTTAAAGTTGGTTTTCATTCCTTTTGAACTTCCACAACCTTTCAGTTTTGAAAACCAATTACAACCTTTAAAAGGTTATGGTCCCTATTCCTTCCCAAGTGGAAAAAAGAACACTGCTATTTTTCTAAATCCTCTCAAGGAGAAATATAAGGCACCAAAGGGGAAAGGATTAGAAGGCAATAACATAATCAATAACAAAGAGTTTATTGATAATCACGCTTCCGTTTAACCGTTCATCAATGGATTCAGGTATGTCATTTTGTCTTGATTTCTTGATAATACACATGGTAAATGATCCGAAGTGTAAGGTTTATGTTCTGAAATTTATGTTTACAATTGGTATTAGAGCATGCATATCATGTGTCTTATCAGAATTGATATGCTTTATTCATTCTATTTAGTTTCCTGGAATCAGATTCTGAATTTTCTTATGGATGTAAATTCTGTTTTTTCCTGTGAAAATGGCAATCTGTTTTCTGGAATTGTAAAATGATTCGGTGGGCAGTTTTTTTTTTTTTTTTTTTCTCTCAAATGGATGAACATCATGTATTTATATATATATATAGATATATCTTGCGATTTGATCGGTTTAATTTTGAACATCATAAAAAAAAAAAAACATTTGTTTTTGGACCCGTCAATTCTATTTATATATGTATGTATATAATTGGGATTGCTGCAGATTATATAACATATACGGGGTCACAAATTTAGAAATCTTTAAATTTAATGTAATTTCATACAACGCTCAGAATTTAATTTTCTAACATTCTCAATATAAGTCAATTCAAACAAGATGTCACAAAAGTGATCTCTTTGTCTAGATTGTTTTATATGGAATGTTTTGATGTTCATGTTTGTGTATCTCATGCGGTATTTATCGGTCCAAAGACATGATTAAGACTTCGGTAATTACACACACATTTTGTGGTGATAAACATGTGCCAATTGTCAAGAAAACCTAATGTGAATAATAAATCCATCAAAAGATAGATTTGTTATTTGACATAACTTATTGTCAATGTTTGATCATTACAACAAGAATACCACTTACAGTTAATATCACTACCCAAAGGCTTGGTATTAATGTTGTGCTAGGTATCTTGAGATGTTGTCATTAAATTACTTTATTTAGAGATTATCTGTTTGGTAACTTAATGTGAGCATAATTGTTTGCCTAAACTACCGAAAGCCAACTGATGCTGAAAGATACATCTTTGTGGGTGATGGCAAGTCAATAGAAGTGTAGGCAATAGCGCACTTTAGATTATTACTGAAAACTGGTTATTATTTGGATTTATTAGACACTTTTGTTGTACTGTCCTTTAGACGGAATTTAATTTCTGTTTCTGTATTGGACAAATTGGGATATTATTGTTCTTTTGGAAATATGAAGTTTAGTATGTCTATTAATTCCAATGTTTTTGGTACTGGTTTACTTAATGTGTTTGATAATCTATATTTGCTCGAAACTATTGCATCTTATAATGCAACCTTGCACGTGGAATCACGAGGTACAAAGCGTAAATTAACTAAGGAAAATTCAGCCTCATTATGGCACAAACGCCTAGGTCACATCTCTAAATCTAGAGTTGAGCGCCTTGTGTCTGATGGAATTTTGGACTCTCTTGATTTTTCAGATTTTGATGTCTGTGTTGAGTGTATCAAGGGAAAACAAACCAAAATAAAGAAATATGGTACCTATAGGACTACAGATGTCTTAGAATTAATTCATACGGACATTTGTGGCCCATTCCCTATGGCGTCTTGGAATGGTCAACAATATTTTATCACATTCATAGACGACTATTCCAAATATGGGTATCTATTTCTTATCCATGAGAAATCACAGTCTTTGGACGTATTCAAAAAATTTAAGGCCGAAGTTGAGTTACAACTCAACAAATAGATTAAAAGTGTCAGGTCTGATCGTGGTGGTGAATACTATGGCAGATATGATGGATCAGGTGAACAATGTCCAGGACCGTTTGCAAAATACCTGGAGGAATGTGGAATCGTCCCACAATACACCATGCCAGGATCACCTAGCAGAATGGTGTATCTGAGAGACGAAACCGGACTCTTAAGGATTTGGTAAGAAGTATGATCAGTCATTCTACTTTACCAGAGTCCCTCTGGGGTGAGGCTCTAAAGACAGCAACTTATATCTTAAATCGGGTGCCAACTAAAGCAGTTATAAAAACACCTTATGAGCTTTGGGTTGGGCGAAAGCCTAGTCTAAAACATTTGCATGTGTGGGGTTGTCCTGCTGAGGCGAGGCCTTATAAACCTCATGAACGAAAATTGGACTTTAAAACCATTAGCAGCTACTTTATTGGCTATGCCGAACGATCACGGGGTTACAAGTTTTATGATCCCACAAATAGGTCAATATTTGAGACGGGAATTGCAACATTTTTTGAGGATGTTGAGTTTGGGGGGAGAAATCCAGTTAGAGACATTGTTTTTGAGGAGGAAGCAAGAGTAATCCCACTTCCTACTACTACTTTTGACCAATCACATATTCCTATACCTGTCATTGCTCGAGAAGTAATTTCGGATCCTCAACCAGACAATGTTGTTCAAGATAATATAGTTCAAACCCCCATTCAAGATGAGTTAATTGTTCCTGAGGAACAAACTCTACAACCTCAACCTCAAGAATCTGTGCCATTAAGGCGATCCACAAGAGAAAGGAGATTTGCACTTTTAGATGATTATATTGTATATCTCCAGGAACATGAGGTAGAAAATGGAATGCCGAAAGATGATCCAATCAACTTTCGCTGCCATGGAAAGTCCCAACTCTCATAAGTGGATAGAAGCCATGAATGAAGAATATAAGTCTATGCAAGACAATAAAGTTTGGGAACTTGTCTCATTACCAGTTGGTGCGAAGCCCGTAGGTTGTAAATGGATATTTAAAACCAAAAGGGATTCAAATGGTAATGTGGAGAGGTATAAGGCACGTCTTGTAGCCAAAGGCTTTACTCAAAAGAAGGAATTGACTTTAAAGAAACTTTCTCTCCAGCTTTCTTGAAGATTCTTTTAGGACAATTAGGGCGCTCGTTGCATATTTTTAGCTTGAGTTGCATCGATGGATGCCAACAACTTTTCTTAATGGTGACATTAAAGAAATAATTTATATGGTGCAATGAAAACTTTGTGTCAGGAGACCCAAAGAATATGGTTTGCAAATTGACTAAATCCATCTATGGACTCAAACAAGCTTCTCGTCAGTGGTACTTCAAATTTCATCAAGTTCTCACTTCGTATGGTTTTGAAACTAATGTTGTTGATGAATGTGTGTATCACAAGTTCAGTGGGAGTAAACACATATTTTTGGTTTTATATGTTGACGACATATTGCTTGTCACAAACGATATAAACTTATTGCATGACACCAAGAGATTTCTATCTAAGAATTTTGAAATGAAAGATTGTCACGACCCAAACCCGGCCCTATGGGTTTAGCACTGTAACTGGCGAGTAATCCGAGATTACCGAAGGCCTACAGACGATGTCTGATCAATCAGTCTGTACGGTGGCGGGAAGCCAAAACAAGAAGTAACTAGTGTCCAAAATCAGATGTCAAAAACATTTTATGCATTCATACAATCCATATGACTTAATCCTCGATGGAAACAAAACACCCCAAGCCATGGCATGGCGTCTAGAACCTCGGGACCAATAGCACCTACATATATATATAAACAAAGGAGCTAAAGCCCGAATAACATAACGTGTAAAGGGTTATGAATGAATGTCCAAAATCAATTCATTATGATTTCAATCTTGATTTCACCAATCAAGATTTCAATCAATCACCATATGTGGTACATCCATTAGCCTATAAACGTCCAAAAGGAAACAATAATGATGGCCATCAATCAAGATGGTTCCACAAGGAAACCGTGCTAAGGATGCCCTGAGACATACATTCATTCAATAAGCAATATGATTCAAAATATAACCATTTGAACATATCTTTACACAATCACGGTGATTGGGCTATCGAGCCAACCTAACAAATAGAACACACACTAAGTTTACGAAAGGATGATAATTAAATCCCTAAATTCCTCTGTGGTTCTATGTCTAAATCCTCATTAAGATGTCTTAAACTAGGCCTAAGAATGCCTAGGATGCGATGAGGATGCAAAAATACGATTGGAAGGCACTTTTCAAAAGTTCTCGCCGAGCGAGCCTTCCTTCGCCGAGCGAGTTTGCAAAATCAAAGGCTTCGCCGAGCGAACAATCCTTCGCTCAAGCGGATGAAACAAAGAAAATATGGATGCTCAATTTTACGCGATCGATGCTCGCAAATCAAAGGGTTCGCCGAGCGAGCCTTCCTTCGCCGAAGCGATGAAACAAGAAAAGTAATCGATGTTCGATTTACGCCGAGCCACCAATCTTTCGCCGAAGGGCTCGAGGAAAACGTTGGTCGCTCGAGCGAGAATCCTTCGCTCGAAGAAGCGAATTTCAGTTGCCTCAAACCAAGCATTCTCAACTCAATTCTCGATCTCTTGGGCTCAAATTCTGGGGAATACATCCCAAAACAATGTATAACAAGTTTCAAAAGCCAATTTATGAATTCAAGCCCCAAAGGTGAGTCAATTAAATCCATTTTCAAGAACAAGTTTAAAACATGCAATGCATGAGCTTCAAACCCAATTCCATCTTCAAATCTTGCTCTAATGAGCTCAATAGTTGGAAAATGAAGTGAAAACATGGACTATGATAAAAACATGGGCATGCATGTATGATTCAAGCATGAATTCAACTCCAATTTCACTAATTCAACCATGCATGCAATAATTGATCTTCAATTCAACACATATGAGCAAATCATGACTTAACTCTCTAAATGGGCATGAATCATGCAAGACTAAGCTCAAACACTAAAATAAGAAGATGATTCCCTTACCTAGAGTGTAAATTCAAGTCTAGCAAGCTCAATTATACCAAGTCTCTAACAATTCAACAAGTTCTTTAGCAAATTCAACAATTGAACCCAATTTCTCTTAACTCTCCTTTCTAACTCTTTGGTCGGCTAAGGCACAAATGAGGAAGAAGCTTTGATTCAACATGTATAAGGTCTCTAAGTGTGTGTTAGTGGCCACTAAGTGGCATTTTAGTAAATAGGTCAACCTTGGCCATTAATCAATATTTAATCTACTTTAATCATTCCTAATCAATTTTCAGATAAATATATCATAAAATCAAAAATATTCCACTGAGTCTAAAACTTCAAACGGTTTCTAAATCGGCCGCCGATAAGGCCTTCAATTAACAGTTTAAACACATAACTCAACAGATAATCATTCAAGCAAACGATATGCAATATAACGCACAAACTTATTCAATTTCCCATTCGTTCATCCCTTATCGTTTAGCATTAATTAGTATATAATTCAGTGGTTAAACGGTAGTCAATACGAGGGTTGTTACAAAGATCTTGGTGATGCTTCCTTTGTATTAGGAATCGAAATACACCGAGATCGTTCTTGGGGTATTCTGGGATTATCACAAAGGAGCTATATCGAAAAAGTACTCAATAGATTTGGCATGCAAAATTGTAAATCAGGTGAAACCCCGGTTGCTAAGGGAGACAAATTTAGTCTCAGCCAATGCCCGAAGAACAGTCTTGAAATTCAAGAAATGCAGAAGATTCCTTATGCCTTGGCTGTAGGGAGTCTAATGTATGCTCAAGTATGTACGCATTCGGATATTGCGTTTATAGTTGGCATGTTAGGCAGATATTTAAGTAATCCTGGCATGGATCATTGGAAAGCAGTCAAGCGTGTTATGCAATATTTACAGAGAACAAAGGAATATATGCTCACATATAGGAGATCGGATAAGTTAGAGGTCATTGGATATTCCGACCGATTTTCTTTGGATGCCAAGACAAGAGGAAATCCACATCAGCTATATTTATCTCATTAGTAGTGAGCAATTTCTTGAGGTCTGCAGCGTACACTCAAAGCTTCATCTACCATGGCCGCAGAATTTGTAGCATGTTATGAGGCATCAAACCAAGGGATATGGCTGCGGAATTTTGTCACTGGGTTGCGTATTTTGGAAGGCACTGAAAGACTACTTAAGTTATATTGTGACAATAAGTCTGCAGTTTTATATTCCAATAACAACAGGAGCTCGACAAAATCAAAGCATATTGATATCAAGTTCCTAGTTGTAAAAGAAAGAGTCAGTGGATGATTTCCATAGAGCACATTGGGACAAACTCCATGATAGCGGATCCACTTACGAAGGGACTACCACCCAAGGTCTTTCATGAGCACACTGCTCAGATGGGTGTTGTTCTATTTGAGAACATTCTGGTTTAGTGGGAGTTTGTATTTATATTACTGCTTTATGTCAGCCTTGAGTTTTATCTATGTAATTAAATTAATTTCTGTAGAAATGAAATATTTAGTTTATTACGCTCTGTTACGTATTGTGCAGTATTGATCTCAATAAAGTTAAGTAGGACCAGTTGGAAATAGGCATGTATGGATCACATCACATGTAATTTCCATGCTACGCATCCATGATTGATCTATGTCATTTAGCTTTATTAGTATACGTGACCATTGGTGGGTCGAGTTACGATTGATGTAACGAAGACCGCTTTGATCCTATATTAATATAATTAATGGACAAGATTGTTTGGACACCCTCAAGTTATGATAACAAATTTCTGAGCTCACTAAAGTTAAGCACATTTTTCAGGATACATATGTGGTCCAGTGGGAGATTGTTAGATAATGTCTCAATGGGACCACATAATTAAATGTGGTGTTATCATTTATAAGAAGCCTACAATTTAAGTGATTTAATTTAGTTAATAGGCTTAAGGGTATATGTGTTATGGACCTAATGTGTAGATACTAGTTGTATAATTTCTATTTCTATGAGGGGCAGAAATAGAAATTAAAACATATTGGTTAAAGTTGGTTTTCATTCATTTTGAACTTCCACAACCTTTCAGTTTTGAAAACCAATAAATAGAAATTAAAATCAATAATGGTTAAAGTTGGTTTTCATCTTTTTTGAACTCCCACAACCTTTCAGTTTTGAAAACCAATTACAACCTTTAAAAGGTTATGGTCCCTATTCCTTCCCAAGTGGAAAAAAGAACACTGCCATTTTTCTAAATCCTCTCAAGGAGAAATATAAGGCACCAAAGGGGAAATGATTAGAAGGCAATAACATAATCAATAACAAAGAGTTTATTGATAATCACGCTTCCGTTTAACCGTTCATCAATGGATTCAGGTATGTCATTTTGTCTTGATTTCTTGATAATACACATGGTAAATGATCCGAAGTGTAAGGTTTATGTTCTGAAATTTATGTTTACATCATTGAGTAGTAAATGTTATTTAAATGAGTGGTAAGTCAAGTCTGATAAAGTAATAAGTAGAGTCTCATTGAGTAGTAAGTGTGGTTTAAATGAGTGATAAGTAAGTGTGATAAAATAATAAGTATGGTTTAAATGAGTGATTTCCAACTTACTATAACAACTAAACACACTTACTACTTGATATGGTTGTACTTACTATTCCACATAACTACACTTACCATTCAAACATTAATAAAATGCACCTAACCTCTAAAATAAATATAGAATTTATAAAATAGAATGTAAACAAAAAAAAAAAATGTACAAAATAAATATGAAATTTATAAATTTTATAATATTTTTTTACATTTTATGGAATATGATTTTTTTTTATTTTATTTATCTACTTAATGGCAATGAATGGCAATAAATGAAACTTGTTATCTTTTTCATTTACCATAACAAATGCAATTAATGAGAAATATGATTGACAAAATATAAGAAAATTTCAAATTCATTTGAGGATTCCATTCCTTCTCATTCTATTTGCAACTTTTTGTGACTCAACTGACCACTTACCATCCATTTTACCACCTTGTACGTAGAATCTCATTAAGTAGTAAGTGTGATTCAAATGAGTGATAAGTCAAGTTTGATAAAGTAGTAAGTACAGTCTTATTAAGTAGTAAGTGTAGTTTTAATTGGCTATGAATATGTTTTTACAAATTTAATATCTACAATATTTTGAAACATAAATGGAAGTCTACAAATTTACCACTTACCATCCATTTTACAAATTTGAGAAAGTCTCCATGTAAGAATTTATCTATGTCTCTATCTATGTTTTATTTTAACTTATGTGATATTTTTAATTTATTAATTTTAAGGTTTTGTTGGAACAACATTTCACCTAATTAAAAATAAAAAATAAAAAAAATCATTGAATAGTAAGTGGAGTTTCATTAAATAGTAAGTGAAATCTAATAAATTAGTAAGTTAAGTTTGATGGAGTAGTACCAACGAGTACCAACGAGTAGTAAGTAGAGTCTTATTAAGTAGTAAGTGGTGTACTTTAGTAGTAAGTAAAATCTAATGAAATAGTAAGTAGAATCTTATTAAATAGTAAGTGAGATTTAATTGAGTAGTAAGTTGCCCAATCATTAAGTTGTAGTGAGATTTAATTGAGTAGTAAATCAAGTCAAATTAAATTGTGTCTTATTGAGTACTAAGTTAAGTCTAATAATTTTTTACATTTTCACATTTTGTTTAAAATTCATATTTCTTGTGTTAGTAATTTGAAATTCATATTTCTATTTATTATTAACCAATCATTGAGTTGATGATTTACTAAGTTATTCTTACAACATTTTGCGACTTAGCTTACCACTTACCAATTTACCACTTAGTAAGTAAAGTATCAATGAGTAGTAAGTAGAGCCTGATTATAATGGAAAATAAGGTTTAATTTAGTAGTAAGTGAAGTGTAATGAAATATTAAGTGGAAGATTATTGAGTAGTAGGTAAAGTCTAATGAAGTAGTAAGTGGAAGTTCATTAAATAGTAAGTACAATTTAATTGAATAATAAGTGAAATCTAATAAAATAATAAGTGGAGTCTCATTAACTAATTGTAATATCACTTACCATTTGGTTTGATCTAATTAATTTTATTATACTTACTGCAGATGGAAGACAACATTGGGCATAACAACATCGTATATGAATTACATAACGGTGGTGTTACATGTACCAATTGGTATACCAATTAGTGTACCAACATATGTTATGGTATTATTACTAACACCACTCATTATACAAATTACAAATATCCTAAGCCTCTAAAATTATGTCACATCATCTATTAATATACTAATTGGTATACCAATTGGTGCATTTAGTATTATTCATTACATGATGATGATGATATTGACACTGGTGAGTACAACTTGGCAATCAAGAGGAATATTGTTAATTTTGATGATCTCCCAACCGAAAGAAATGTTAACTGTATGGATCAACTAACTGAAAAAAGATATATTTGAAATGACATTAGATTTGGTAGAAAATGAAAAAAGTTTCTACAATATGCATGCAAAGGTAAAAGGTTTTAGTATTCGAAGAGATTAGTTATATAAGGACAAGAGTAATATGGCTATATCGAGAAGATGGGTTTGCTCAAAAGAAGGGCATCAACAATCTAAATACCTTAAGGTAGAAGATCGTAAAAGAGAATCGAAATGATTAACTAGAGTTGTCATGCATCCAATAATATCAAATACAATCAAAATATTTGCAAATATGAAGTGATTGAGTTTGTTAAAGGGGCAAAACCATTCCATGATAGGGCCTCTAGTGAAGTAATAAGTGGAAGCTCATTGAATAATAAGTGAAACTAAAGTTGAGTAATAAGTGAAATGTAATGAAATAGTAAGTGAAAATTGATTGAGTAGTAAGTGGAAACTCATTCTGTAGTAAGTGGAGTCTAGTGAAATAGTAAATGGAAGCTTATTGAATAGTAATTGAAGTGTGATAAAATAGTAAGTAGAAACTCATTGAGTAGTAAGTGAACTCTAATAAAGTAGTAAGTGAAACCAAAATTGAGTAGTAAGTGAAGTGTAATGAAATATTAAATGAAAGCTGATTGAGTATTAAGTAGAGTCTATTGAGATTTAATTGATTAGTATGCTAAGTCTAATAAAATAGTAAGTGAAGACTCGTCAAGTAGTAAATGTGGTTTAATTGATTAGTAAGTCAAGTCTAATGAAGGAAAATTTAAAGGATCAACAAATAGCAAGGTTTAATTAGGTAGTAAGTAAAGTTTAATGAAGTGGTAAATAAAGTCTAATTGAATAGTTAGTAGAATTTAATGAAACAATAAGTCAAGTTAAATGAAATAATTAATAGAGTCTCATTGAGTTGTAAATGAGATTTAATTGAGTGATAAATCAAATTTATTTTGAAATAATAAGTAAAATTTCATTGAGTAGCTAGTAGGATTTAATTAAATAGTAAGTAAGTAGTGAATAATGAATATAGGCTACATTTGACAAAAGATCAGAATGATATTCAGCCACTATCTAAATATACAAGTTTAGCAATGAAACAATTCCTGATTTTAATGGCTTTATAAAAATGCAAATAAACAACAAAGTATGTCAAATCTATTTAATTGTTTTTTATTGTGTATAAAATAATTAAAAAAATTAAGATTGAATACATTAATTTAATTTCAAAAAATTTCTCTACTGGTCCAATCTAATTAAAAACTTACAATTTAAAGGATCAACAAATTGTACATTCCGGCCAACTATTACCTCGCAAAGAAAAAATTACACAAAACTTTTTCAATCTTTTAAGAAACAAAAAAAAAAAAAAATTGAAATATTTAAAAATTAAAATTTTCTTTTCATTGCATAGAACAAAACGAAGTTAATTGTTAAGGATAAATCACTGAATAGTAGAAGGTGGGGAAAATAATTACCCAAGGATGTGGGATGTAATTCACATAAAAAAATTGCACCTCCAACTTTTTGTAATTATTTTTAGTTCATTAGACCATCTCCAACGGTTCACCAAACTTGGCATCAAATTTGAAATTTGGTGAAAAAGGCACTTTTTGAAGCTCCAATGATTTCACCAAACTGGTATCAAATTGAGAATTGAACAAAAAAATCATCAAACTGAGAACATGATACAGATTTCAGCAAATTACTGTTTGTGACCGTTAGAGGAGAGGAATTGTTCAACCAGTCGGTTGCCCGGCCGGTTGACCAACCGGTCGACCACTAAAAGGTTCAAATAGTTCAAATGGGTAGGTTCAAACAATTCAAAAAAAAAAATATATATATATATATTTTTGCCTTACCGGTCGACCACTAAAAGGTTCAAAGAGTTCAAATAGGTTGGTTAAAACAATTCAAAAAAAAAAAAAAAAAATTTTTTTTTTTGCCTTACCGGTCGACCGGCCGGTTGACCAACCGATTGTCCCTGGAGCAGATTTGATGAAAATCAACCATTGGAGCATTCTGTATCAGATTGAGAAAATGATCAATTTTTTTACTCAGATTTGGTGAAAAATTAGGTGAACCGTTGGAGATGCTCTTAGGCTAAATGGTAATTTCCCCAATTGTAAATTCATTTCGCAAGTACATAATCATTGCACACATATTTATCTGAGAGTTTTTGGGGGAATGATTTTCCACCGATTATAACCGATTAGCAAGTTGAGCAATGGACCGTCCAGATTCCTTCCCTAAATCTTATGGCTAAAAATAAGTTTTATTTATGGTATACAAATACTACTTTTGGTACCACAGTCGGACCCAACAAACTTGTGTACTTCCCTGACAGTATCCCTGTACCTACTTTAGTAGTTAGACCATCTCCAACGGTTCACCAAACCTGGCATCAAATTTGAAATTTGGTGAAAAAGGCACTTTTTGAAGCTTCAACGGTTTCACTAAACTGGTATCAAATTGAGAATTGAACAAAAAAATTATCAAACTGAGAATAGGATACAGATTTCAGCAAATTACTGTTTGTGACCGTTGGAGGAGAGGTTGACCAACCGGTCGACCACTAAAAGGTTCAAATAGTTCAAATGGGTAGGTTCAAACAGTTCAAATGGGTAGGTTCAAACAATTCAAAAAAAAAATATATATATATTTTTGCCTTACCGGTCGACCAGCCGGTCGACTACTAAAAGGTTCAAACAGTTCAAATAGGTTGGTTCAAATAATTCAAAAAAAAAAAAAAAATTTTTTTTGCCTTACCGGTCGACCGACCAGTCAACCAACCGGTTGTCCCTGGAGCAGATTTGATGAAAATCAACCATTGGAGCATTCTATATCAGATTGAGAAAATGGTCATTTTTTTACTCAGATTTGATGAAAAATTAGGTGAACCGTTGGAGATGCTCTTAAGGGAGTTTATATTTGTTTGCCTGGTTTTATTTTGTATGTTATTATGGTTGTGTAAAATGTCATATAATTCATTGAAATTGTACTGATTTATATTAATTTGTATCGCTTTAATCGTTAATTGTAGTTTAAATTTTAAAATTTATAATTTTGCCAACTAAACTGCTCTGCTCTGCTCTGTTATAGTTAATACATATATATTTTTTAACTTCTAATAAAATATTAATGTAAAAATGAGTATGAGAGAAATTTAATATATAAAATTTATTGCAAATTAATGATTATATATATGAAACATATTATGTAAAATTATTTTGTGTTACATATCTAAAAAATATTATACAAATTAGTGTTATATATTATGCAAATGTATGATAATTAGTTAAAATATTTTTCAATCTGCCAATTTGTCCAAAACCGTCCAAATCGTAATTTGTCAAACCGCTAATCCACTAACCCGCTATTCGATTTGTAATTTTACTCTCAAACCGTTCGAATCGCACTGTGCACACCCTTATGTGCTACTATTTATACCTTTCAAATATCAAATTTTGAATAAAAATCAGGCCATGACTTCTCATCCTCTATCAAATTGGAGAGGTATTGTTAAGCCTTGTAGGCTCATTTTTGAATTCTGTTTCGATAATATGAACCGTTCATATTTTAAAATTTATTGAATGTATCACCCTTGCAAAAATTCAGGTTGATCGGATAATGACAACCATGTGTTTGGATCAATTTTGTATAAAAAATAGACGATGAGAAAATAAACAGTTCATACAAAATTAATTTAAACACGTTGTTTCCTTTTTCCGATCGACTTGATTATTTGCAGATATAATATACTCGATGAATCCTAAACTGTGAACGGTTTAGATTATCGAAACAAAATTCAAAAGTGGACCCATTGGGTCAGACTGAATTGTCTAGTTTGATTACAGACAGGAGACTGTCCAATCCCAAAAATTAAAAATCTATATCAACTTTCAAACAAAAATCAATTGCTCTATCAACTAGTGAACCACATATCCAAAAAAATAAAATAAGCTACTGAACCAAGTAATATCTATTAAATTCACTTTTGTTTAAAAATTGGACACGCGAACTGCAAAATAATGTGAACTAAAAATTTATGCAGTGCATGAATAGAGCCTCCCAGGTTGCACAGCCATCTAATATCTAAATGGCATTATGTAGGGCACAATCCAAAACACCACTAAACTGCTTGGCAATAGAAATGAATGATAATTATAACGTAAAAGTAAAACATGATATAATCATATGATTACAATTGTTCAATCAGTATACTTTATATAAAGCGTAATGTTAGGGATATTAAATTTTTTACTAAATGAATGATCAAATATTTCACATGGGTGTATGGATCCCATATCCATGTGAGACGTTTGGTCACTTATTTGATAAAAAATTTAAGGCCTATAGCATTTTCCTTGTATAAATGATCTATTGGGAGACTGTAGAAGATAAAGAGTTCATATTATTGAAGTAAGTCACATATAGTGGGTGTTTTGGAAGTTGGCTATTTTAGTAAGTTATTTTAATTTTTGACTATTTTAGTAGGCTAAAATTTTTGTATTTGGGAAGATGATTAGATTTTTTTGTAATTGGATGTGATGTTTGTAAGAGAAAAAATGTAATGATTATGAATTTAATGTGATATTTTATCTTATTAGTTATTTTAACTTATTTTATATTTTTGTAAATTTTATTCAAAAAAGCACAAAAAAGAAAAATAAAAAATAGCCTCTGCCAAACAAGGCCACCAAAAACCAACAGTAACCAATCTCCAATTAGGAATCACAACTAGAGAGAATAGCAGCAGCACCTTGCTTGTAAGGACTCCAAAAAAACATAAACACCTTACTGCACTCAGATGCAATGAAAATAAGGGCCCAAATAAAACAAACAGGGAGGAGGAAAACTCCACAATCCTCAAATTAGGGAAAAATTCAAAGCTCACTGTAGACACAAATTTTGAAACATGAAATATTTTAATATATTTTAAAACTCATGTTACAAATGTTTACGGTCAAGTTTTTTTAGACTAAACAGTGTTGATTATTTAAATAGCAGGTTTCTATTTTCGACTTATATTTTAGATTGTTAATTACACATTTTATTTAAATGAAATCTCCGATTAATAAAGAACAAAATAAATAATAGAAGACAATTTAAGAAAAACAAATATTTTATTGAAATTTTTATGGGTTTTGAACCGTTGAATACAAAGTACAATTCTTGAGTTTAGAACCCTTTACCTATTTATCGCCATTCTACATTTGTAGCGTAGGCTCTTGAGTTCTCTGGGTTTCTTTTCTACTTTCTTGTAATGACTTCTTTAGCTCTTGATTTCTTTCTCTCTCTCTCTGATCTTCTCGCTTCTGATTTTTCGATCCCCTCTCTTGTGTGATGGTCCTCATATTTATACAGGACTATCTAGGTGATAAGAGTGCCTCATCCTCAATTTGAATTTCAAATTGAATGATAGCGCTATGTATATCTAATTAACCATATTGATTTTTGGGGTTTCATCCTATGTGGTGTCCTTGTTGTAAGCTCTACAGGTGTCATATTTCGTAGGCTCCACGTGTCATTTGAGTATTTTGAATAATGTCTTGAGAAATGATGTTGTTTTATTTATGCACTTCAACGGATCATATTGATCTTTTTAAGAAGTGATTACCTATAAGATTCTTATCATAGGCCCTATACGTGTCATTGACTGATTGACCGTATTTGAAATTTTAACGTAAATTTGATTGAAATTTATGTGCCAAGAAATGCCCCCTCATGATTTGTACAGGTGAATTTTTTTTAACTGTGCAAATCGCGACAACTTGACATTTTTATTCAGGCCTTCTTTAGATCATAGATTGGATTACTTCTTGGCCTTCATCACTTTCGGCCTCTTTGGCTTTGTATTTTTTTTATGGGTCAATTGCTCTTTATAGTCCATTAGCATTTTATCTATGTTGCATGGGCCCTCTTTTCATGGACCTAATTTTTTTATGGGTCAATTGCTCTGTATAGTCCATGGTCGTATTTTTTTGTTGCATGAGCCCTCTTTTCATGGACTTAATTTTTTATTTTTATTTTTATTTTTTGGGTAAATTGCTCTTTATAGTCCATGAACCCTTTTGTGGACTTGATCCCCCCCCTCCTCCCTTCCCCATTTTATTTATTTATTTAAGGTCATGGGTAAGATCTAAGAATTTAATTGGGTCTTTTCTTTTGTGAGCCTCTTTCTTCATTCTATGCGGGCTTTTATCAACTTGCCACCACTACCCCTTTTTTTTAGGTCATGTAAACACCCCATTTTTGACCGACCTTAAGACTCAGACGTCACCAATTGAGCGCTCGGTGATGTTGCATATTGTGCTCGTTCAGAGGTTTCAGAGTCTTGGCTGCGAGCCTTGCCTCCGGACTTCCGAACTCTTTCGTGCCTTGCCTCAATTTGCGAACCAGGCCCTGTTTTCTCCATTTTCTCTTCCTGAAAGGAGGGAGAGGTCTCGTAGACTATCTCTCAGTGGCCATAAGCTACGTTTCGTGGTCGTAGGCCATTTTTCCCGTTTGGAGCCCGGTTTCTGGTTTTCAGAGTCGTCGGCCGTGTGCCTCGGTTCGGGACCGCTTAACCACCTCCGTTTGCTCCGGTTTTTGGTACACACCTTGTTTCCTCCCTTTTGAGGGACACTGTGGCCCGAGAGACCAACTTCGTGGTCGAACGCCACCTCCGGTGCTTAATAGTCAGTTTTCGGGGCCCCGGGCCGCGCGTTTCGGCCCCCAAACCCTCATTTTGCATCGGTTTGGGTTCATTTTTGGCGGAGACCTTATTTTCATTGTTAGGAAGGTTGTAGGAAGGTGGGAGGCCAGCAATTGTTCTAAAAACCAATTTTATTTCTTCATCGCCCGTTTTCTTCACTAGAAAGCTGATTTTTTCCATTCCCGGGCTTTTTCTGACTTTCCACCACACCATTGTGTTGTACACACCTGGGAGGCCACCAATATGGGTAGGCCGGCCAGCAATTCTTCCTGACCCTTTTGAACCCCTCTAAAAAGTTGGTCTTTCTCTCTCCTGGGTTACCTTTTCCAGTTTTTGACCATACAGCTGTGCTGTACACACATGGGAGGCCACCTTTCTGGGGTGGCCGGCCAGCAATTTTGTTCACCCCTTTGAGCCCTGGCCAGCCGGCCAGGAGAGGTGGCCACCTGGCCGGCCAAGCTTGTCTCTTCTGGTGCATTTCAGCTGTGCTAGCTGTTTTGCGCCAAACTCTCTCTCCGAGGGTCTGTCTTTTTGGGGGGAAATTTGAATTGGTTTTTCCCTCCTTTTCTTTCACTCCTCTCCTTCTATATAACCAGCACCCCACCTCCATTTACAAGGGTTAGATATATTTGCTAAGGCATACATCCATCTCCCTCCCTAGTTATCTCTTCCAAGCTCTAAAGTCCTTGACCTTACACCATTTACACACCAACCCATAGCCTACCACCTCCATCCTCCATTCCAGCCCCTTGGAATTAATTTTCAGAGGTTGAAAGCTCACCAACTTGGCCCAAAAGCTGCTGAAGTTTGGTTCTACAAGGGTAAGCTCCTATTTTTCCCATTTTTGCAAATCTTTGCTCTATATCTTAGCTCCTTTTGCTTGCATTTTTGGGCTTCAACCTGAACTGAAAATGGTCTTATTTTGAGCTCATCTTCATGTTTGATCAAGAACTTTTTCTTGTTTGAGGTTTTCTACTCACCCTTTGTGCTCTATCCCCCTTTTAAGGCTTATCTTGCATGATATATTAGCCTTATTTTTGAGCATTTATGGGCTTCGAGCCAAACTGTAAAGTATCTTGTTTTGAGTCCCTCTTCAACTTTGTTGAGGGCTCTTCACTGTTTGAGGCCATCTACTGCCCCTTTCCCTTTATCTCTCTTTTAGGGCTATTTTTGCATCATATTTTAGCCTTACTTGCGAACAGATTCGAGATTTTCCATAAACTGAAAATAGTCTTATTTTGAGCCTCTCTTCAACTTTGTTAAAGGGCTATTTGCTATTTGAGACCTTTTACTGCCCTGTTTGTTCAATCCCTCTTTTAGGGCCATTTTTGCATGATATATTAGCCTTATTTGTGAGCCCTTTTGGACCTTG
The DNA here is from genome assembly GCA_025200525.1 of Camellia lanceoleosa. Taxonomy (NCBI): domain Eukaryota; kingdom Viridiplantae; phylum Streptophyta; class Magnoliopsida; order Ericales; family Theaceae; genus Camellia; species Camellia lanceoleosa. The sequence goes on along the minus strand of CM045762.1, from coordinate 78,991,759 downwards.
ACCTAAACTGAAAAAAAGTCTTGTTTTGACATCATCTTCATGTTTGATTAAGGTCTATCCTCTGTTTGGGGTCATCTTTCCCCTATACATGCTTCATCTCTTCATGATTAGGGCTATGCATTAGAACACTTGCATTGGCCATGGTTTGGCCTCTTAGCCACTGAAATCCAATGGATTTTCAGTGGCTTAGGTGTATTCTTGAAGGAAAAAATCAGAGGGGGGTGACCCCCTCTCACCTTGTTTTGCTTGATGGTCTTTTTGGCCTTCCAAAGAGGCCCTATCTTGCATGCTTTGTTGACTGATTTCAGGGCCAATTTGATGAGTTTTAGGGCTATCATATTTGATTTCCAGAGTTAATTTTTCCATGCTAAGTGTCCTTGATGAATGTGCTTAATAACCCCTTGCATGGCCCTCAAAAGGAACCCATCATTTGTGCATGTGTTGGCTGCATTTCAGTGATTATTTGGGCATATTTTCACATGTTTTGTTTACTGATTTTTGTTGGTTTGATGAGATCTCACATGCTTCACATACATGCCATGTAAACTATGTTTGCTAGTCAAAGTTGCATGCTATTTTAGTCCATCATGTTAGCATCTTTTGGTCATGCTTTGAACTAGAAATGTTCATGTTTTGGGACTGCTTTAGCTCTGTCTTTGTGCTTCATAGTCAAATAATGCATGCTTTGTATAGCTATAAGTCAATACATGTGCCTAGTTTTGAGTTTCGGGGTTCATCTCATGCATCGGGTGTCATGTTTCCATGTTTCGGGATCATTTTGCATCACATTTCAGTGCTGGAACTTGCATTTTTGTATGCCATATTTCATGCCTTGCCATGCCTTGTTAGAGTGGCATTTGTGCCTTAGGATCGGTCCTCGGTTTGCGTGTATGTGTGCACGCATCTCGAGTGTCTCATTTTCATCTGATGGCTACTGATATGAGTGTGGCTGAGGTCCACTCATGTTGGTGTAAGTCCATCATGCATTGTGTATACCATCTTTAAATCATAGCATTGTGTATGCTAAGTTGTATGTTAGTGCATTGTGTATGCCATTTCAAATCATAGCATTGTGTATGCTAGGTTGTATGTTAGTCACATTCATGCATGTCATGTATATTGCGTTGTGTTTGGGATAGGAGTTAGTTCAAACACGGGAAACGAGGGACGTTTCGTACTCCAAGTGACGGAACGTGTCTCAATTCCCGGTCAGCGACACTCCGGATTACCCATGATGGAGTTTAGGTCTTGTTGTGTTTATATGTGCATTCATTTCACATCGAGTCGTGCAATTCGACTCCTCGGCCATCACGCATCGAGATGGCTGATTGGTGGCACGAGGATCGAGGTATGCATACATGTGTGAAAATGCTTTGCCATGCCCCTTTCTTGCTCTCTGTTGCAGCAAATCAGAAATCGGCAGTCTTTTGGAGCTCCGTGCAATATTTCGAGCTTAATTGTAAACAGAGGCTAATTGGGGCATCGCAATGGATTTCCGCGCAAGGCAACCCGAACATGCATCATTTATCATTCGGAGCAGAGTTGAGGCAGTCCCTAGCTTGCATGCTAATTTACTACTTTCCTAGATTAATTTGTTAATTAATTAGGATTTTGTATTTATTCGGACTGTAGTTATTTATTCGGGATTGTATATTATTTATTCGGACCCTCCTAGCGAGGGCGCAATTGTAATAAGTGTGCGTGTGTGCGATGTATGTTTTCCAACCCCACGTCTTTCTCCCTTTTATTTACCAGCTTATGATGGTTAGATTAGGGCATGTTTCAATTAGCATACAGTATGATAGCATGTTTGCATTCATTCATCCGTTTTGCATGCACCGGGCTCGGCGCATCATACTCACTGTATTGTGTTTCAATTTCGAGTTGAATACATGTTAGCTGTAGCATTTCATATGCCATGTTTAGAATAGCCGAGCCTATTGTAGTTGCATTTTTGCATGTGTTGCATTAGGCATTTCTGTATAGTTAGGATCATGCATGGATTTCTAATTAGCTTCTGTTTTGGCTTGGAGTACTCGGTAAGTTTTTACGCTTTAGCATCCTTGCATGTGTGTGAATGACTGCCATGATAGCATGCTTACCATGAGGCTATTTGCTTATATGATATAACTGCCTGAATGCCTGTGGGTGAAGGTTGGGTTATTTGGATTGGAACAATGCATCGACTGCGAGTTTTAAGCCCACTAGATAGTGGCAAAACCATCTTTTCTAAGCCCACCCGAGGGTGGCAAAATCTGCATTTTAAGCCTACTTGCGAGTAGCAAACCATTTTCAAAACAAACATGAGATGTTCCGTTCCAATTCAGGCGACCCGGTCTATACTTGTATGCTGTGCACATCACATAGTAAATCTAGGCTAATAACCGGAATAAGAACGCATAAGGTTTTCAAAACTCGATATCATGGTTAGTAGAGGCCGATCTTTGATCGAGGCGAAATAAATGCGCGGTGACTTTTTCCCAATCGTACCCAAGTTCTCGAGCCGAGGCAACTTTGGTGATGGCGGACACATGGCCATAGGCAAACGAGTCAGGGTTTCCTAAATTTCCCCAAAAATAAAATATTTAGGTGGCGACTCTGTATCTGCAAAGCAGTCCATGTTTGGCACTTCTTTCAAAAAAATCTGTTTTCTCAAAACGATTTGCCGGACTTGGACTCTTTGGTTCGGATTAAGAACCGTGACATTTGAGTCCTGAACTGTAGTGAGCCCAAATGAACAAAACGGGACTCATCCTCCTAGGGCGTTCGGGGACGTCTACAGTTTCTGGCGACTCCGCTGGAGATTTAGAGAACTTGACTCGAACTCATGATATCTGGTTTTGACTACACTTATGTGTTTTTTTGCATTGCATTTGAATTGGTGCACCTAGGACACCATGTTTGCCATCTGCTATTCCTGAGCGGTTTGCCAGAGGCTGCGTGCCATAAGGCTTACCGGTTACGGGCTCTGCTAGTATGGAAACACAAACCCCGGTTTTACTGGGGGCACCCTTTTGACCATTCAACTTAGTGCATATTTGGAATCCACAGTGACCATTCCAAACTAGGACAGGTTGCTTACCCGATATAGGTTGTTTGAAACCGTTGCGTGCGTAGTGAAACCCTAGTTCCTGACAAAATAGGACAGAGAAACCCTACCCCAACGTAGGGGTGTTTTGGCTGTCACTTATCTGTTATGTGCTTTTAGAGTGCGTCTCTACAGGGAATGCATGTATCAGTTTACGAGTTTGGGCATCAGGACCTACGGCCATCAGTCAGTGTTTGAGAATCAGTTATCTGCGGGTATCGGATTCGGTCTTTGGGGACAGTGATTCAGGGATAGTGATCAGTGTTTGAGGACAGTGTGCATTCAGCTTATCGACCGTGTGTTGTTATGCCCAGCTGTGTGTTGTGTATTTATTTTAAGCTGTTATGCTGTTCGTTTATCTGGTTATTTATTTCCTTATTGCTTTATTTATCTTTTTGCTAGGGCAGTTTTAGCACAATTGCTTCCGACCCAGCAGATATTCCCCAAGCACTTTGGACAAGAGGTCGTCGGCTCAATCGATCTGAGGATCTGGTTGACGGACAGCCAGTGTTACATTCTCTACCCCCGGTTGTCAGACGAAGGCCGAGAAAGCGCAGTGTATCTGAGCAGAGGTTACCAGAGCAGTGGTCTACCCTAGTAGTGAACAGTCGGGCTGAGGTCTCAGTTTCTGCCATAGAGATACACATACCAGTCAGTCAGCAGGATCAGCAGAATATGGCCGAAATGGAAGAAATGATGTGCCAACTCCAAGAGAGTATGAAACAAATGCAGGAGGACGCCGTCCGCCAAGCAGAGTTCTCTAAACAGCAGGCCACAATCATGGCCCAACAGGCGGAACTAATTACCCGGCTATAGCAGCAAGCTGGAGCATCAGCCTCACATCCAGCTCCTCCCCCATCAGGGGTCCCAATACCCGAGCAGACACCAACTACCCAGAATACCCTACCAAATGCCCAGAACATTTTGCCAAATGTCCATGCCGTTCAGGAGGACACAGGCATCCCAACGGGGCCGGCTCCGTCCCCGTTTCCACCTCAATTATCCAAGGTACATACACCCATCAACCACCCGGACTCTCCCTTCGAGTTCGAAGTAGACCCTACAGCACTGAAATTGAGCAAGCTCGAGAAGCTATTCAAAAAATCCCAGGGAGTAAAGGCTATCCCGGATATTGAGGACGAATATACCAACGTGGCTGTGATGTTACCAGATAGATTCAAAATGCCGCAGATCGATCGCTTCGACGGATCTGGTGATCCCATGGTCCACCTCCGGCTATTCTCAGATATATTACGGCTAATAGGCCTCACCAGACCCCAGAAGCTTTCGCTATTCGGCCAGACCCTGTCGGGTGTGGCCGCTATCTGGTATGCGAAGTTGGAGGATGATGTCAAGCTTAGTTGGGATGAAATGGTCGAGGCCTTTGTTGTGCAATACTCTTACAACACCCAAATTGAGATTACAACTCGTGATCTCGAAACAACAAGGCAGGAGCCCAAAGAGAGTTTCTCTGATTTCGTGACCTGGTGGAGGGCGAAGGCCTCGATGATGACTTTAAGGCCCATCGATAAGGACTAGATCAGGATGATTATGCGCAATCTCCAGCCAAAATTGATGCAAAAAATGATTGTGCTCCCCTTCTCCACCTTTTCGGATCTGCACGAGATGGGGGTACAAATTGAAGATGCGATGAAACAGGGTCTGATTGACCAAGACAAGGAGCAACCCCGGAGAACCTTTAACCGCAACAACAATGCAGGCCCGAGTGGCGCTGCAACTGCAAGAACTTCGGAGGTAAGCATGGTCGCCACCATTTCCCCTCCCATTCCAAGGCCCATGGTAGCCACACCCTTCTCCGGTGCATTCGGAAGCAATACACAGACCACTAAATACCAACCCAGAGGCCAAAGAACCTTCACTCCATTATACATGCCCTTGTCCAAGGCTCTAGGGGTCTTAATCAGAAAAGGGCATCTAAAACCCTTAGAGCCGAGGCTGTTTCCAAATCCACTTCCCCCCACTCACAACCCAGCCAAATACTGTGCATATCACCAGCAACATGGTCATGACACCGACCAATGTTTCAGATTGCGTCACGAGATTCAAGATCTCGTTGACAAAAATGTGATTTTGCCACCAGAAAGACCCAATGTCATAACCAACCCACTCCCTACACACAACCAAGCTCCACCTCCCAAAAGGATTAACTTTATCTAGACTGGGGTCGTGTCTTACGATCCTAGCATCTATATCACTCATTCCCATCTACCTAAGCTGGAGGTGCTCCTTCCTGATTGCTCTGACCTTTTGTGCATGATGGACATCTCTACAACCCAACCTGAGCCAGTGGTGGTGGCTGTTGAAGAGAGTACAAGAGAGGTTGCAGAGGAGGATGGAATTGTTAAGTCAGGGTTTGAGCAGTCTGGGAATTTTGCTGGGGAAGCCTACGATCCGAGCAACTACATTCTGTTGGCAGGCTAGTCTAAGCCAAGTGTAGAATTGCCAGAGAGAGCAGAACTGTGTGTGATCCAGGGGGATAGATTTGAGCAGGGAACGGATGATTTAACGGCTGTAGAAAAGGATTTTGCCAACCTCCAGTTCTTCAATGACTAAGAATCAGGGGATGCGGCAGTCAACTGGTTTGAGTATGAGGAATCGACAGAGGCTACCGGATGGCTGGATGATCAACCGGATGTTGTAGAGGGTACTAGCAAGGCCGTGAGGGTAAGTGGTGGCCGAAAGTTAGAGTACATTGCCGGAGAGCGCCGGTACGAAGAATTTCGCTCAAAACAGGAGCATTGTGAATGCAGGGAAAGCTGAACAACAAACTGCGCTAACGCAGGTGGAACAAGAAAAGATTTGGGATTCTGAGAGAATCCGGAAAGCCAAAGCTCATGAAGGGATTGAAAGTACTGTGGGCACGAGGACAGAAGACGCTGCGAGCATATGGGCTGAAAGTACTGCAAGTACAATCATATCGGAGCCAGACAGGTGCCTTTTGAATGCCAACGGAATGTGGTGGGAAGATGATGAGTTATGTCTTGCCCGCACAGATGAAGATTGGGGGAGCAATCAACCAGACGACACTTGGTATCTCGATGAGGTTGATCACATGACAAGAAACGGGCGGTATTTCAAGCCCCCGCACCTAGACCGGCCAGAGGCGTCGGGGAAGGATAAGGAAGCTGAGAGACAGAAGGAGAAGCAAATCGAAGAAGAAGCTGTGCTGAAGTAGTTAAAAAAGATACAAGCAGACATCTCCATCTGGGGACTGCTTATGGCGTCACGAGTGCACAGACAGGCTGTCCTATCTGCTATGGACAAGGCTAAACTCTCTATAGATACCATACCAGAGCAGCTAGTTGGACTGGTCTTTCTGGGAGGAGGTTCCTCGACATTAACCTTTTCGGACAAAGAACTGCCGCCTGAGGGCGCAAATCATAACAAACCTCTCTACATCTCTGTGGAATGTAGAGACAAGTGGGTGCCAGTGGTTCTTGTCGACACGGGATCCGCCATTAATGTGTGCCCGTCAAGGACGACATATGCAATCGGGTTAAAGCCCGCGGACTTCGTGCCGACTACTCAAGTGATCAGAGCCTATGATAACACCAACAGGGAGGTGATGGGGACTGTCAAAATTCAGACCCAAGTTGGCCCAGGACAACACAATATTGAATTCCATGTCTTGGATGTTCCTACAACCTTTAATCTACTCTTGGGGCGGCCGTGGTTGCACCAAGTGAAGGCAGTCTCTTCCACTTTGCATCAGATGTTGAAGTACCCTCACGGGAAGGGGGTGGCCATTGTTTTCGGGAATTCGTCAATCCATCCACCGCCAGAAGTGTCTACACCAGTCTTGGAAATCGAGCACGGCACGGAGGATGTGTTCTTATCAGGGTTTACTCTGGCTGAGGCTTGGGTTGTGCAGAATATCATGGCTGTTAATGAGGGAGTGTACGTCAGTGCTCAGTCTGTATACCTCATGAACAAGCTACAATACATCCCCGGGATGGGATTGGGAAGGAGCGGCCGGAAGGGCGTCGCAGCATTGGCCGAAGTGCCACACAACCCTCATACCTTTGGCTTGGGTTATCTGCCCACCAAAGAGGATTGGATGCGAAAGGGAAAGGAAATGGCTAGAAGAGCCAGAGCAAAGCAGGCTGGGAAGCCTTTTGAGTTGATGCATAGGCCCATTCAGGGTACCCTAAACGGACGCTTCGTCCGGGAGAGGGAGGACTTTCCGTTTTGTGGCTTCCCAGAGCCATGGCTGAACGCGGAGAAGAAGTGCGTGCCAGGTTTCGAGATCTTCTTCGACCTGCAATTATCCGGGGATGACGTTGCCGAAGAGCAGACAGACCCATCAGCTGAGGTTGAGCAGTGTAAGGAAGTGGATTCCGAGGGCGATGAAATTGAAATGGGGGTAGCACTGGCATGTCTACTTTCAGATCCTCCGATCAACCAGAAGTGCTTGGGGGATAACTTCTCGGTTTCCATGATCGGGAATGAAACGGCTGTGGGCCTACCGTCAACTATTTTGGATGCATCTATCGCACCCTCTCTCACTTGGCAATACGAAGAGGGGTTTTTGTCTAGCAGCACCGGGTCAGGTAGTGAGCCGGAATCTGATTCCACCGAGTCTTGTGAGTCGGAATCAGGTTCCATCTCGACTGAGTCTGAGTCTGGTAATCCTGGGGGTGATAACCTGGATGCCATAGTTTTGTCCAGGTCGTCTTTTTCATTCTCTTTTGAGTCTGTTGTAACCGAGGAATCGGACGATTTGGATGTGCTTAATGAGAATCAAGTAACTGTGGTTTCTGAGTACTTTTCTGTGCCCTTTGATTTATTGCATTAGCTCAGACTTTCAAAATTTTGATGAAAACGATGAGGACGAAATTCCTCCGGTTTTGCAACGCTTAATTGAACAAGAGCAGGAGAGATTTGTTAAACCCTTAATGGATGAAATCATTACTGTGAATATTGGTACTGAGGAGGACCCGCGGCTGGTCCAGATCGGGTCCACGTTGTCTTCGGAGGAACGCGAGCGCTTAGTCGCTTTATTAAAAGATTTCAAAGATGTTTTCGCGTGGTCCTACGAAGACATGCCTGGGATCGATCTTGAGATTGTACAGCATCGGATCCCCTTTGACCCCGAGGCCCGACCCGTCAAGCAGAAACTCAGGAGGATCCGCTCGGATTGAGCTCTCAAGATTAAGGAAGAGGTCACCAAGCAAATTGATGCAGGATTTTTGCTGGTATCCGAATACCCGACTTGGTTGGCCAACATCGTTCCAGTACTGAAGAAGGATGGCAGGATCCGAGTATGCGTGGATTTCAGGGACCTGAATAGAGCCAATCTGAAGGACGACTTTCCCTTGCCGCACATCGATGAGTTAGTGGACTTCACAGCGGGGCATGCTTTGCTTTTGTTCATGGATGGCTTCTTCGGCTACAATCAGATAGTGATGGCACCTGAAGACCGGGAAAAGACTACATTCACCACGCCGTAGGGGACATACTGCTACAAAGTAATGTCGTTTGGGTTAAAGAATGCTGGAGCTACTTATCAACGGGCCGCGACCACAATATTGCACGACATGATCCACAAAGAGGTTGAGGTGTACGTGGACGACATGATTGTTAAGTCCAAAGATAGAGAGGGCCACTACATCGCCTTGCAAAAGTTCTTTCAAAGGATCAGAGAATTCCGGTTGCGGCTGAATCCTCAGAAGTGTACGTTTGGTGTTACAGCGGGAAAAATGTTAGGGTTTCTGATTACACAGAGAGGTATCGAAGTCGACCCTTCCAAAATCAAGGCCATCTTAGAAATGCCACCACCAAGGATTGAAAAGGAGGTGCGAGGCTTTCTGGGTAAAATGCAATTCATAAGACGGTTTATCTCAAAATTAACCTTGACTTGTGAACCACTTTTTGGTCTCCTGAAGAAAGGAAAGAAATTCTAATGGGACGGCCGATGCCAAGCTGCTTTTGAACAGATCAAGGAATACTTACAGAACCCGCCTGTGTTGTCACCACCAGAGCCGGGAAAACCGTTGATATTGTACGTTTCAGTGACTGAGACCACAATGGGCTGTATGCTCGCCCAAGAATCAGAGGACAAAGTGGAGAGTGCCATCTACTATCTGAGCAAGAAGATGCTAGAGTATGAGACTTGCTACACACCATTAGAGAAGGCTAGCAAGCTTTGGTATGGGCTACCAGGAAGCTGCGGCACTACCTGTTAGCTCACTCCGTAATGTTGGTTTCACGACTCGATCCCATCAAATATCTTTTTGAGAAACCAGCACTTACGGGTAGGCTAGCTCGTTGGTTGGTGTTGCTCTCCGAATTCGATTTAAAATATGTGACACGCAAGTCAGTCAAGGGAAGAGCAGTAGCAGAATTCTTAGCCGACCATCCAGTGGAATGGGGTGAAGCAGTCGAATACTTATTCCCAGATAAAGCCATTTTGCATATCGATGATGAAACTTGGACGATGTACTTTGACAGAGCGTCGAATCAATATGGGTATAGGATAGGAGTGTTGCTGATAGCACTCGACAATTCCCGTATCCCCCTAGCCTTCAAACTCCGTTTCAAAGTCTCGAACAACGAAGCAGAATATGAGGCATGCATTGCTGGTCTAGAAGCAGCTCTGGAACTAGGAGCAAGACGGTTGGACGTCATCGGGGACTCGAACCTTGTTGTGTCTCAAGCAAAAGGAGACTGGAAAGTCAAGGAAGAAAAGATGATGATGTATCACCAGACCTTGGATTTGTTAATTCCTCCTTTTGAGAAGCTAAACTTTGCTCATCTACTAAGAGAGAACAACAGGTTCGCAGATTCTTTAGCAACTCTATCTTCCATGATAGACATCCCGTTCGGAGTCCGGATGCGTCCAGTCATAATTGACCAGAAATTTGCGCTAGCCTACGAGACGATTGCTGCTATAGATGAGGTTCAAGACGAAAACCCTTGGTATTACGACATTTGGAATTTCTTGGAGAAGGAAGCATATCCGCCAGGGGTAAATGCCAAGGATAAAAGGGCAATCAGAAGAATGGCCGTTCAGTTCATCATCTGTGGAGGTAAGCTGTATAAAAGAGGTCATCTGGGAATGCATAAGCTGTGTGTCGATGTCGAAGAATCGGAGCGCCTAATGGAGGCCATTCATGGAGGAGAATGTGGTGCGCATATGAACGGAGTAATGCTAGCACGGAAGATCCTCAGACAGGGTTACTACTGGTCTACCATGGAGGAGGATTGTATCGGTTTTGTTCGGCGATGCCACAAATGTCAAATTTATGCAAATCGCATAAACATTCTGCCTTCGAAGCTGTACAACTTGACTTCGCCATGGCCATTTTCAGTCTGGGGAATTGATGTGATCAATGCTGTCACTCCGAAGGGGTCGAATGGGCATGAGTTCATCCTGGTCGCGATAGATTATTTTACAAAGTGGGTTGAGGCCCAATCCTATGCAGTGTTGAAGGCTTCACATGTTGCGAAGTTTATCAAGAACAACATCATTTGTCGCTACGGAGTCCCAAACGAGATAATTTCAGATAACGGTTCCCACTTCAAGAAGGAAGTGATTGACTTGTTGGAAAAATACAACGTGGCTTTTCATAAGTCATCTACCTATCGGCCGCAAACCATGGGAGCAGTTGAGGCCGCCAACAAGAATATCAAACACATACTGCAGAAGATGGTGGAGACCTACCGGGATTGGCCAGATAAGTTGCCGTTTGCTCTGTGGGGCTATCGGACTTCAATCAGAACTTCTACTGGGGCGACTCCGTATTCATTAGTTTATGGGATAGAGGCCGTTCTACCTATTGAAATTGAGGTTCCGTCTTTGCGAGTACTGGCTGAGTGTCAAATAGCCGAAGAAGATTGGCAGCAGAGCAGGTTTGAGGAACTCATGCTCTTTGATGAGAGAAGACTGAAAGCACTGTACCATGTTCAAGGTTATCAGCGCAGAATTGCCCGGGCTTTTAACAAGAAAGTTAAGTCCAGGAATTTAAAGGAAGGAGATTTGGTACTCAAGGATAACCAAGCTCCCATCCACGACCCAAGGGGCAAGTTCAGACCTAATTGAACTAGCCCCTACATCATTAAGTCTATCTGGTTAGGTGGGGCTATGGTTCTGATGGATCTAGATGGCCTAGAGTTCTCACAGCCGATCAATATGGACAAGTTAAAGAAATATTACCCTTGAGAGGCTCGTTAGGCCGAAAACCCGAAAGGGCGACCTAGGCAAAACTCAGAGCACAAAAAATTCGAAATTATAAAAACTGAGCTCTCAAGGTTGAAAACCCGCAAATGGCGGCCTTGGCAAAAGTTAGAGCGTAAAAGGAGAGTGAAAATACAAGAGTGAAAATACCCGAGTGAACCCGAGCCTAAACTACGTAAGGCTTGATTCCCATCTTTGGGATACGTAAGCAACTTCATCCTAAAGTTCAGCCATAAACTTTTCCCCGATCAACTTTGTCCATTTGATCATCTCAGTCATCTTTGTCTATCAGTATTCATCTTAATCTCCGGTGCAGTGCTTCTCAGACTAAGGGCAACTTTCCGTTGCTGTGCAGTGCCGCGGTGCTATTCAAACTAGGGGCAACTTCCCAGTTGCTAGGATCCGGGGTTGTGCATCTCAGTGACAGATCTTAGGCGTGTCCAGTTCTGATCCATATCGAAAATGGTTTTGAAAAGTTTTAATAAAAGTTGACTTTGTTCAAAATTAATCTTTTTACAACTTAGACCATTTTTGGACCAAAGCGGAAAATTTTCAGTACCACAACCTTCAATTTCATTGATTTCAAAACAGAGTTCTCCTGCTCTTGCATACAATTGAAGTTGCTTGTTATTACATTCATAAAGAAAACTTGAAAGTACTAATAAAGCAATAAATCCGGGGCATAGTCAAGTCAGGTGTCCCTGCGCTCCCTCTCAGAGCTGGTCGAAGCCTCTGATGCCAAGCTGGGTCCAATTTGTGCCTCTTCATTGAGCCAATCCAAGCACTCATCAGACAAAGTGGAACTGAAAGTGGGAGCGGGGGCTAGGAGCTCTCTAGTCCTCCATGCTGTGGTATACCGGGCAAGCTGTGCGCCTCGGACCGGGAAAGCAGCTGGGTACTCTATCCCCTCTGAAGTCTGATCATGACCGAATTGGCGCTGGAACTAGAACGGAAAGTAGAACACACAGTGGGTCAGGCCAATCAACTGGATCCCAGTCTGCCGGGACATGCTATAGCTCATTGCCGGGAGATTGAGCCAAGGACAGCGCCAAGCAATGCGATCTGCAGACAAATTGCACATCTAGTCGAACCACCATCCCTCATCAAGGGCATCGACTAGACGTTATCGAAAGAAGTAGCTGCGGGCTGAGTAGGCTGGGCAAGAGTCCACAACCTGCAATTTATCCATCAACCATACCTGGGGAGGGATGAAAAATGAGAGAATAAAGAATAGAGAGATGTACGATGAGAGAAAAGTAAGAAAAGGGTTTTGTGAGAAAAACCGAGCCTGAGGGCCGAGTGATGTAAGCAATACATATGTGAGATTGGGTGGGACACATTACTTGAAGCAGTAGTGGGCTTCCCGCAAATCTGGTCGTCTCCTGGCGATAGAAAGCATCTAAGCCCATCAATGTCTCGACCAATGTCATGGCGGTGTAGCTCTTCCCTTCTTTCAAGCCTTGAGCAACTTCAATCAGACGAATGCTAGATCCACTAAAGCCCGGGGTAAGCAGAAAGTGAGACAGCATGCACAAGCAGAGGGCATGTTGTCGGAAACCTTGCCAACGATGGTCGCTGCGGTCACCGGCCTCAGAAAAGCGATGAATCAAGCCGAGGATGTCCAGTTCCCCATTACAGATCAGAGACCGAGCGTTATGCATGGTGAGTCCACACATTCGCCCTAAAGCTTGGGCGTGGCCGAAGCGAAACTGGGGCAAAATTTCTTCATAGCGTTCAGATTCCATCAAAACTTGAAAATCTTCGAAAGTTGGATATACCTCTTGCCTGCCGAAGCTAAACACATGTGTTACCGGGTTCCAAAACCTCGCCGCAGCATGAAGGAAGGGAAGGTGCAGCGGAGTACGGCTCAGCATAAATAGTGCATTCAAGCCGAAGCCCCGGAAGTTCAACTTTTTTTAGCCATCTAGAGAAGCAATCCAAGCTGTGAGATTTTCGACGAGAAACGCCTCCATTTTAGTGCAAAACTGAGATGAAATGAATCAACCACGAGGCTAGGACTTTTAAAGAGGATAAGACACTGTTCGGGGGACACGTGTCGAAAAACTGGTGGCTGCTGAGCTAGGTGGCCGGCCGGCCACCTTTTCTGGTAGGCCGGCCATCCCTTTCCCCTCCAATGCAAAAAGCTGGTCGGCCAGCTCCCAAAGGTGGCCGGCCATGCTACCGAGTGTGTCTTTGGTCCTGTTCTACCCTCTAGAAGGAAGTTCCTAGCATTTCCATGCATCGGGAGTGTCGAAGGCCTCCATTTCCCTCTGTTTTGGATGCGTTCTGTCGCCCAGATCGTCCGAAATGCACTTCGTTTATAGAGTTGTTGTTAAGTCTTGCTTATCGAGTTGTTGCTTTGCTTATTGAGTTATCGTTTTGTTTTGTTGAGATGTCTTGTTCATCGAGTTGTTAAGTTTTGTCGAGCTGTCGAGTGTCGTGCATTAAGTTGTTACTTTTGGTTTAATCAATTTTGTTGTGTCTTGCTTATTGAATTATCAACTTTGTTGTGTTTTGCTTATCGAGTTGTAAACTGGCTAAGGTTTTTGTTATTTCTTAGTAAGTTAGGTTGTTTAGTTTGTTGCATCGGTTCACTACCTGACTTGGTAAATACACAGCGCACAATTCCATTCAATCTCATTTTTGTGCAAAATGATGCGATACGATGCTAAAGAATGCAAAATACAACACTTTTTCAAAAGCTGTTTCATTCCATCATGCTTCCTTTGTTATAACATTTTACAGCAAGGGTACAAGTTTTACAGAAAATAAAACTGCCTAACAATGTACAATGTGCTACAACTACTAGTAAAAAGGTAAATAAAGCAGGGAAAAACTGCATCAATGCTCTCAAGAGCAGGAATAAGAGGCCCTCTTCGTCCTCTTCTGCGGAATAGCCTCTGTGCCATCATCACCATCATCATCGTCTGAGTTAGAGCTGCCATCCTCGGAACCCCCCTCGGCCTCATCTCCACTAATGAACCGGCCTGAGCCACCCTCTCTCGTGCCAGATGTCTCGATCGATTTGCACCCTCCTCCTCCTCGCTGGACTCCTCCTCTATGATGTGCGCCCTGCGTCCACCTCGTCCGCAAGACGACTCCCCTCTCCCAACTCCTCGAGAAGGCCTAGATGGCCCAGCTCCTCGGGAAGGCTTGGATGGCCCGGCCTGTGATTGAGCATACACCGGAGGCATCTGAAAATGAAGAATGCAATTTGAAAACATCAGCCAAAACATGTATATCAGATACAGATGCAAGCAAACTACACAGAGTGGATGTATGTAGATATAGTACATGAATGTGGTGTGTGTCAGATGTGCTCTACACAGGCAGCCTATCAATGCAGTAAGATGTTCAAGATCAGCATGTCATCAGAAGTATGATAAATGCAAGAAAACTAAAGAGTACCTGGACACCAATGATGGACAACTGTGCCTCTCTCCGCAGTACCATACCCTCGAGTGAGGCCATCAACCCGAGCATCTCATCCATATACTCGACAGGAGGCTGCAGATGCAAATGCAAGATTATCAGTAAAGGAATGAATGTCCAAGTATCTAAGTGATAAATCAAAGCTATAAAACATACCGGTGGCGAGTCAGGGTCTCTGACATATCGGTGATCAGACATCGGAGGCTCTATCGGAATCGGGTAGGAAGTCCCATATCGCCATCCCATTAACTCAGTCGGCATATCTGGCCATCCAGGATGATGATGAGTCGGAGGAATCGGGGGAACCAATCCACCCCCGCCTCTAGATGTGCCAGCCCTGCTGGTAGAAGGGACATCTGCAGTCCGAGCCCGGCTCGATGAGGGCATACCAGCAGACCTCCTTGTTGGGGTACGGACTCCTGTCAGTGGAGGCATCAAGTATGTGTGACGGTAGGTCGCGTACTCCCCCTGCTCCAAATGTAGTAATGCGTCGGTACCTTGCATAGCACTGACGACATCTTAAGGAAGGAGCCTATCAGCGGTCCGCATATCGTCTGGAGGTGGTGAAGGGATGTCCTGAGCAGGGTAGCCCCATACCCGGCGCAAGAAGCGATCCCCCAAAAACCAAGCCCTACCAACTGGCCCCTCGAACAGGATCCTATACCGAGAGGCTCCCCATGCTCTGGCAAACTGAAATTAGAGGTCTCTGCCTAAAGCGCCCAAGGCTGCCACAAGATCTGCGGAATCGATGCATAACTTGGTCAGAAATTGTAAATGTGCAAGATAAATCAAAGATCAGAAACATGAAGAACTGAGAGTTCTGAAATACCTCTAACGGCATATCAGATCAAAGTATCGCCAGAGTAGAGGAAAGACTCCCGAGGTCTCGGCCGGTACTGGCCCTCGAATACGAGTGAATAAGGGGTCACGAGGGGCACCTCCACCTCAAGCTCCGGAGCCAGCGTCGGGAAGTACGCATAGATCCATAGCTGTGGAAAACAGAGCAGTAGCCATCAAAATACAGAATGCTGAGTGTAGGATGTAAATACAAAATGCTGAGAGCAAAGTGCAAGGTACAGAATGTAAAGTGCGTCGTGAGTGCAATGTACAAATAATAAAAAGCAGAAATGTAAATCAAGAGGACAGAAAGTACCTCCCAGGCCCTCCAATAGCCACCAACCATGTTCCCCTGTCTGCGGGAGGTCACGCTCATATAGCAATAGAGAGTGGCCAGGCTGGCGCCACCCCAATCATATCGGCTAATCTGTGATAGGTCCACTAGAGCACTCAACAAATAGAGCCCGAGAGTGTTCCCCCTATCCGTGAACAAAGTGGTCCCGAAGAGGAACATCAGAAATCCACGGGTGTACTGTGCTACCTCCTCAGGAGTCTCAGGCTCCATCTCCACCCTCTTGAAATGTGAAGAAAACCAAGTATATCGGACTCAACCCGAAGATCTGTCAACTGGCGGGCGAGCTCCCAATAAGTAGATCCAAGCGGCCTCCCACTGGCCCATGTCCTCGTCATATGGGATCACCCAGCCTCCCACATCAAGACCAGTCAATACTGCGAAGTCAAACGAGATCATAATCATGTCCCCGGTGGCAGAGATATGGAAGGAGTTGGTGGTGTCCTACCATCTCTTTACCAAGGCACCCATCAGCGTCCTACTAGCAGGATAGCGAGATATCCCAATGCAAAAGGGCCCAAACCCTGCCACGTCAACCAAATCCCGGACAGCCTCCAGGAGCTCCGCATACCACTTCCTCGCCGCGATGGAGCCATATCCTCGCGCAGTACGAGAAGTCACCTGCATTCAGGATGAACACATGTATTCAGTTTCAGAATGAAATGTATAAGCTACGTGCAAATGAAATGAATAAGCTACGTGCAAACGAAATGTATGAGCTGTGTGCAAAATAAAATCAGATACAGAATCTGGGCTGTGTGTTTAGAAAATTCAAAGTATGAGCTGTGTGTTCATAATTCAAGCGTTTGGGCTGCGTGTTCAACCTTCTACAAAGTGTGTGCTGTGTGTTCACCTCAACAACGAGCTGTGTGTTCGACATCAAGTGTTTGGGCTGTGTGTTCAACTCTCAATCAGTGTGTGCTGTGTGTTCACCTCAACAATGAGCTGTGTGTTTAGATTTCAAAATCAACGGGCTGTGTGTTCATCTCAAAGTTCGAGCTGTGTGTTCAACATGAAGTATTTGAGCTGTGTGTTCAGGTTTCAAAGAATGGATTGTGTGTTCATTTCAGTGCTTGGGCTGTGTGTTCAACTCTCAATCAGTGTGTGCTGTGTGTTCACCTTAACAACGAGCTGTGTGTTCGACATCAAGTGTTTGGGTTGCGTGTTCTACTCTCAACAAGTGTGTGCTGCGTGTTCACCTTCAATTTGGGCTGTGTGTTCAGAAATTCAGTGCTTGGGCTGCATGTTCAACTCTCAATCAGTGTGTGCTGCGTGTTCGCCTTCAATTTGGGCTGTGTGTTCAGAAATTCAGAGTTTGGGCTGCATGTTCTACTCTCAACAAGTGTGTGCTGTGTGTTCACAATCAATTTATGGGCTGCGTGTTCAGAAATTCAAGTAATTGAACTGTGTGTTCAAGATGCAAACAGAATACGATGTTATAGCCTAAACATTCTAAACAAGCTGTGTACTCGAATGAGCAGATAAACATAGCAAAAGCACGAAATGCCCGAAAAATGCAGGATACATTGCAGAAAATGTAAAAGTGAAGTAAATACCTCTCGTGCCTGATGGGAGAGATGGGACTCCGGCTCTCACAAAAGCAGATCCACGGGCGCTCGCTCGTCGAAATCAGTAAAATGATAGAAAACAACCTGTTGGAGAATATGTGTTGGAGGGACGTACCTCTCAGGAATGAATGGTTGAACCCTCGGAGGCAGAGCCATAATATCGGGATCATCTCCGTCACCCAGAGGACCTCCACCATGAGGGAAATGACCAGCCATTTCGAAAAATCTGCAAAAAGGAGCAAAAACGAGCAAAATGAGCCAAAATTAGAAAAAGTCAACAAAAGTCAACTCTCAGAAAATGAAAAAGTCAACAAAAGTCAACTCCCGAGAAAATCTTCCAAATATTGAGACAAACTCACCTCAAGTGGCGGAAATGAGAAAAGAAGCACTGAAATCAAAATCTAATCGGTTCAAAGTGACGAAAATTGAAAGATTTCGCGAAAACAACTTGCGTGGGGCGTTGGAAAACGCGTATGGAGCACAGATATGAGAGGGAAAATGCTCTAGGAAGGTAGAGGGACTAATTTCAGAGCTGGGGTTGTGAGGAAAAGTGCTTTGGATAAGCACATTTAAAGAAACAAGAGCAAAAAGACCAAACTGCCTCGGATTTGGGCTAGGTGGCCGGCCAGCCACCTTTTCTAGCAGGCCGGCCACCCCCCTCCCTCAAACCTGGCCGGTGGTCTCCCCCTTGGACCAAACCTGGCCAGTGGTGTTCCCAACATGGTCTTCAAGGCCTCTGCAAATTTTGGTGATGATTGGAGTCCCTGGCACCCGAGAAAGTACAAGGAAAGTGCACTTTTTGTCGCGAAATCCCTCCGCAAGAACTTCAACTCCAACTTTCGATGCGTGTCTCATTGTTACTCATCAAAAGCAAGGAGTATCCTTTTTAATATGTTGTGACCCTTCCGGGAGGTGAACCGGAGGCCGCGATTGAGTCGCCCTCGTCAAAAACCTGCATTTCTTTGATTGTTGTTTTGTGACAAACATGCATCCGAGTTTACACTTGTTCCGCATTGCCATGCACGTCACTTGCATTCTCATGCATATAACTTGCATTGTTATGCACGTTTCCTTGATATTGTCATGCCTCCATGCTTAAACTTGCGTTGTCATGCGCGTTGCTTCTCGCATTGTGATGCATTCACCCATTGACACCACGTTTTGTCAGCATTCGATGTCACGTTGAACATATGTTGTTAAATATGTTGTGCTTGTTGAGTTTCTTTCTTTTGCAGGCACGATATTGTATGTACGGTTCATTTGAGGCTGGTGCAACCAGACGAACCGCATAGGTATTGTACCTTCTCCGTGTGAGACATGACGAGAATTGAACAATTCTTTGCATTCTTAACTGCATGAAATGTAGTTGTTGCTTAAAACTGTTGCATCTATTTGTGAATACTTGCTTCATTACAGCTTGCTGCATTTGCATGATCACGAGGTATCTTCAGCTTCTTGCATTGACGCTTTGCATTTTGCCCCCCGCCTGCGGGCATGCCTGCGGGGACGTTTCTTTGTTATCTTGTATGTTTGTCTAAGTCTTCGGCCTTGTCAAAAATGGGTCGTCTCTGGGCTTTGACATTCACTCCCGTCACTTATGAATTTCGAGTTCTGTCAAAGAGGGGCAACTGTAGACACCCCATTTTTGACCGACCTTAAGACTCAGACGTCACCAATTGAGCGCTCGGTGATGTTGCATATTGTGCTCGTTCAGAGGTTTTAGAGTCTTGGCTGCGAGCCTTGCCTCCGGACTTCCAGACTCTTTCGTGCCTTGCCTCGGTTTGTGAACCAGGCCCTGTTTTCTCCGTTTTCTCTTCCCGAAAGGAGGGAGAGGTCTTGTAGACTATCTCTCAGTGGCCGTAAGATATGTTTCGTGGTCGTAGGCCATTTTTCCCGTTTGGAGCCCGGTTTTCGATTTTCGGAACCGTCGGCCGTGTGCCTCGGTTCGGGACCGCTTAACCACCTCTGTTTGCTCCGGTTTTTGGCACACACCTTGTTTCCTCCCTTTTGAGGGACACTGTGGCCCGAGAGACCAACTTCGTGGTCGAACGCCACCTCCGGTGCTTAATAGTCAATTTTTGGGGCCCTAGGCCGCGCGTTTCGGCCCCCGAACCCTCGTTTTGCATCGGTTTTGGTTCATTTTTGGCGGAGACCTTATTTTCATTGTTAGGAAGGTTGTAGGAAGGTGGGAGGCCAGCAATTTTTCTGAAAACCAGTTTTATTTCTTCATCGCCCGTTTTCTTCACTAGAAAGCTGATTTTTTCCATTCCCGGGCTTTTTTCTAACTTTCCACCACACCATTGTGTTGTACACACCTGGGAGGCCACCAATATGGGTAGGCCGGCCAGCAATTGTTCCTGACCCTTTTGAACCCCTCTAAAAAGTTGGTCTTTCTCTCTCCTGGGTTACCTTTTCCAGTTTTTGACCATACAGCTGTGTTGTACACACATGGGAGGCCACCTTTCTAAGGTGGCCGGCCAGCAATTTTGTTGACCCCTTTGACCCCTGGCCGGCCGGCCAAGGGAGGTGGCTGGCCGGCCACCTGAACCTTTTGCACCTGGCCGGCCAAGCTTGTCTCTCCTGGTGCATTCCAGCTGTGCCAGCTGTTTTGCACCAGACTCTCTCTCCGAGGGTCTGTCTTTTTGGAGAGAAATTTGAATTGGTTTTTCCCCCCTTTTCTTTCACTTCTCTCCCTCTATATAACCAGCACCCCACCTCCATTTACAAGGGTTACATATATTTGCTAAGGCATACATCCATCTCCCTCCCTAGTTCTCTTTTCCAAGCTCTAAAGTCCTTGACCTTACACCATTTACATACCAACCCATAGCCTACCATCTCCATCCTCCATTCCAGCCCCTTGGACTTGATTTTCAGAGGTTGAAAGCTCACCAACTTGGCCCAAAAGCTACTGAAGTTTGGTTCTACAAGGGTAAGCTCCTATTTTCCCCATTTTTGCATATCTTTGCTCTATATCTTAGCTCCTTTTGCTTGCATTTTTGGGCTTCAACCTGAACTGAAATGGTCTTATTTTGAGCTCATCTTCATGTTTGATCAAGAACTTTTTCTTGTTTGAGGTTTTCTACTCACCCTTTGTGCTCAATCCCCCTTTTAAGGCTTATTTTGCATGATATATTAGCCTTGTTTTTGAGCATTTATGGGCTTCGATCCAAACTATAAAGTATCTTTTTTTGAGTCCCTCTTCAACTTTGTTGAGGGGCTCTTCACTGTTTGAGGCCATCTACTGCCCCTTTCCCTTTATCTTTCTTTTAAGGCTATTTTTGCATCATATTTTAGCCTTACTTGCGAACATATTCGAGATTTACCACAAAATGAAAATAGTCTTATTTTAAGCCCCTCTTCAACTTTGTTGAAGGGATATTTGCTGTTTGAGGCCTTTTACTACCCTGTTTGTTCAATCCCTCTTTTAGGGCCATTTTTGCATGATATATTAGCCTTATTTGTGAGCCCTTTTGGACCTCTACCTAAACTGAAAAAAAGTCTTGTTTTGACATCATCTTCATGTTTGATTAAGGTCTATCCTTTGTTTGGGGTCATCTGCCCCCTATGCATGCTTCATCTCTTCATGATTAGGGCTATGCATTAGAACACTTGCATTGGCCATGGTTTGGCCTCTTAGCCACTGAAATCCAATGAATTTTCAGTGGCTTAGGTGTATTCTTGAAGGAAAAAATCAGAGGGGGGTGACCCCCTCTCACCTTGTTTTGCTTGATGGTCTTTTTGGCCTTCCAAAGAGGCCCTATCTTGCATGCTTTGTTGGTGATTTGGGGCCAATTTGATGAGTTTTAGGGTTATCATATTTGATTTCCAGAGTTAATTTTTCCATGCTAAGTGTCCTTGATGAATGTGCTTAATAACCCCTTGCATGGCCCTCAAAAGGAACCCATCATTTGTGCATGTGTTGGCTGCATTTCAGTGATTATTTGGACATATTTTCACATGTTTTGTTCACTGATTTTTGTTAGTTTGATGAGATCTTACATGCTTCACATACATGCCATGTAAACTATGTTTGCTAGTCAAAGTTGCATGCTATTTTAGTCCATCATGTTAGCATCTTTTGGTCATGCTTTGAACTAGAAATGTTCATGTTTTGGGACTGCTTTGGCTCTGTCTTTGTGCTTCATAGTCAAATAATGCATGCTTTGTATAGCTATAAGTCAATACATGTGCCTAGTTTTGAGTTTCGGGGTTCATCTCATGCATCGGGTGCCATGTTTCCATGTTTCGGGATCATTTTGCATCACATTTCAGTGCTGGAACTTGCATGTTTGTATGCCATATTTCATGCCTTGCCATGCCTTGTTAGAGTGGCATTTGTGCCTTAGGATCGGTCCTCAGTTTGCGTGCATGTGTGCACGCATTTCGAGTGTCTCATTTTCATCTGATGGCTACTGATATGAGTGTGGCTGAGGTCCACTCATGTTGGTGTAAGTCCATCATGCATTGTGTATACCATCTTTAAATCATAGCATTGTGTATGCTAAGTTGTATGTTAGTGCATTGTGTATGCCATTTCAAATCATAGCATTGTGTATGCTAGGTTGTATGTTAGTCACATTCATGCATGTCATGCATATTGCGTTGTGTTTGGGATAGGAGTTAGTCCAAACACGGGAAACGAGGGGCGTTTCGTACTCCAAGTGACGGAACGTGTCTCAATTCCCGGTCAGCGACACTCCGGATTACCCATGATGGAGTTTAGGTCTTGTTGTGTTTATATGTGCATTCATTTCACATCGAGTCGTGCAATTCGACTCCTCAGCCATCACGCATCGAGATGCGTGATTGGTGGCACGAGGATCGAGGTATGCATACATGTGTGAAAATACTTTGCCATGCCCCTTTCTTGCTCTCTGTTGCAGCAAATCAGAAACCGGCAGTCTTTTGGAGGTCCGTGCAATATTCCGAGCTTAATTGTAAACAGAGGCTAATTGGGGCATCGCAATGGATTTCCGCGCAAGGCAACTCGAACATGCACCATTCATCATCCGGAGCAGAGTTGAGGCAGTCCCTAGCTTGTATGCTAATTTACTGCTTTCCTAGATTAATTTGTTAATTAATTAGGATTTTGTATTTATTCGAACTGTAGTTATTTATTCGGGACTGTATATTATTTATTCGGACCCTCCGAGTGAGGGCACAATTGTAATAAGTGTGCGTGTGTGCGATGTATGTCTTCCAACCCCACGTCTTTTTCCCTTTTATTTACCAGCTTATGATGGTTAGATTAGGGCATGTTTCAATTAGCATACAGTATGATAGCATGTTTGCATTCATTCATCCGTTTTGCATGCACTGGGCTCGGCGCATCATAGTCACTGTATTGTGTTTCAATTTCGAGTTGAATACATGTTAGCTGTAACATTTCATATGCCATGTTTAGAATAGCCGAGCCTATTGTAGTTGCATTTTTGCATGTGTTGCATTAGGCATTTCTGTATAGTTAGGATCATGCATGGATTTCTAATTAGCTTCTGTTTTGGCTTGGAGTACTCGGTAAGTTTTTACGCTTTAGCATCCTTGCATGTGTGTGAGTGACTGCCATGATAGCATGCTTACCATGAGGCTATTTGCTTATGTGATATAACTGCCTGAATGCCTGTGTGTGAAGGTTAGGTTATTTGGATTGGAACAATGCATCGACTGTGAGTTTTAAGCACACCAGATAGTGGCAAAACCATCTTTTCTAAGCCCACCCGAGGGTGGCAAAATCTGCATTTTAAGCCTATTTGCGAGTAGCAAACCATTTTCATAACAAACATGAGATGTTCCGTTCCAATTCAGGCGACCCGGTCTATACTTGTATGCTGTGCGCATCACATAGTAAATCTAGGCTAATAACCGGAATAAGAACGCATAAGGTTTTCAAAACTCGATATCATGGTTAGTAGAGGCCGATCTTTGATCGGGCGAGCGGGGGTGCTCACGAAGTGACCTTCCCCAATCGTACCCAGGTTCCCGAGCCGAGGCAACTTTGGTGATGACGGACACGTGGCCTTAGGCAAACGAGTCAGGGTTTCCTAAATTTCCCCAAAAATAAAATATTTAGGTGGCGACTCTGTATCTGGCAAAGCAGTCTATGTTATGCACTTCTTTCAAAAAAATCTGTTTTCTCAAAACGATTTGCCGGACTTGGACTTTTTGGTTCGAATTAAGAACCGTGACATTTGAGTCCTGAACTGTAGTGAGCCCAAATGAACAAAACGGAACTCATCCTCCCGGGGCGTTCGGGGACGTCTACAGTTTCTGGCGACTTCGCTGGGGATTTAGAGAACTTGACTCGAACTCATGATATCTGGTTTTGACTACACTTATGTATTTTTTTGCATTGCATTTGCATTGGTGCACCTAGGACACCGTGTTTGCCATTTGCTATTCCTGAGCGGTTTGCCAGAGGCTGCGTGCCATAAGGCTTACCGGTTACGGGCTCTGCTGGTATGGAAACACAAACCCCGGTTTTACCGGGGCACCCTTTTGACCATTCGACCTAGTGCATATTCGGAATCCATAATGACCAATCCAAACTAGAACAGGTTGCTTACCCGATATAGGTTGTTTGAAACCGCTGCGTGCATAGTGAAACCCTAGTTCCTGACAAAATAGGACAGGGAAACCCTACCCCAACATAGGGGTGTTTTGGCTCTCACTTATCTGTTATGTGCTTTTAGAGTGCGTCTCTATAGGGAATGCATGTATCAGTTTACGAGTTTGGGCATCAGGACTTGCGGGCATCAGTCAGTGTTTGAGAATCAGTTATCTGCGGGTATTGGATTCGGTCTTTGGGGACAGTGATTCAGGGATAGTGATCAGTGTTTGAGGACAGTGTGTATTCACCTTATCGACCATGTGTTGTTATGCCCAGCTGTGTGTTGTGTATTTATTTTAAGCTGTTATGCTGTTCGTTTATTGGATAAATGTAGTCCAAAAATAATAAGGCACAAACCTATCACTGCTTTATTGTCACCTGCCGAGTTGGACCCTTACATCCCTTTACATATGGCTTCCGAAGACCTAGTCTATATAGGAATTCGAAACTGTTGTGAGATTTTTGAGAAAGGGCACTCCAAATTAATCGGTTTATTCCCTGTCTCGATCCTCCATACATTTTCTGAAGACCTTGATTTCTCTGAATGTAATACTCTTCTTAGGAGAACAAAACATGAAAAATTGAAGTGGGATAATTCTTTTAATGACTGCAGCATCTTTACCCATCTTCAATCCCCTATATGGATTTTTTGGTTGAATGATGTTCTTTCCACATTTTCCCTTATTTTGAAGAAGTGTGGGATTTATGCCGCAATCTATGTATCTCAATTTTATTATGCTAGGAATGTCGCCCTACTCAAAGGATTTTTAGAGTGATGGTCGCCAGACACCAACACTTTCCACACCATTTACGGCGAACTTGGGATCTCTTTATGGGACTTTCATCGCATAAGTGGCCTCCCCATCCTTGGCGAGTTTTACAAAGAGTTCACCCCTCTAACAACGTTTTATATTCGTCAAAGACATTCAAGGTGTGTCGTGGTCTTTTCAACATTTATGCCAGCTCTTTTCAATGCAAGAGATTTAACACCTGCACTTTCAAGTTTATTGACGAATCCCCAACTTCGATTAGTGGTTTTCGACGAAAAGACAAAATTCATGATGATGTGTATCTTTCTGGTTTTTTAGCAAGTTGGCTTAGTGGGTTTGTCTTCCCTCACTCTTCTGGGGAAATTCGTTGGACTACCTTTCATGTAGCCACCAAAATGGCCAGTGGTACCTTATTTAGCCTAGTCATCCCTATCCTTACATACTTCTATCATTCTCTTAGTAGAATGGCATTATCACCTTCACCTCGGAAGGAAAATATTCAAGGTCGTTTGCATTACCTTTTTGGATGGATTTCACTATATTTTATCAAGACTTACTCTCATGAGGATCCCAAGTCAATTCATCTGATTCCTGATATTCATTTCATGCCATATCTTAGGTTTGTTAGAAACCAATTGGCTGCCTAGTTTTTTACTGATAAGTTTCCATTTGTGGCATTCTCTCATAACCTATCACACGGAGTGTCAATTTAGGGCTCTTACCCATGAAGATGAACCTTCAAGCATTCTAGTCGACTCTGAAAGGATATCACCTTTCCACATTAGGTATCTTATATCTTTGAGGCCAGGGATTTTAACTTTTAAAATGGGATTTAATTTCATTTCTGAACTGTAATCCTTTACCCGATACGGTTATCAATTTGGGTTTGCCCAAGCCTGCCATACATCGCTTGATATATCTTGTCGGCAACCCTTTGAGTGGTCTAAATTTTATTACAATTGGCGTCATATGCTACGCTGTGGTACAAAAGTTTCGTTGGAGTTACCAGGCTCCCAATCTACTTCTCATGTAACTATGCCTTATGCCAATTGGTGGTTGGGAACTTCCTTTACCGTACTCCAATATGTTACTGATACTGATACCTAGCTGAAATCTTTACGCAAGAGAAAATTGGATACGTTAATTAAAGACTGAAAGACAAATAAGCCTTTTTACTCTAAAGCTAGGTCATCATCTTCACCTATTACTCTGGAAGCATTGTCACCTCAGAGAATGGACAATAGTCAGCCACATCTTGCTCTTTCCCGATCGAGTTACTCGGTTTTAGATCTCATTCATCTTTTTGAGGATATGTGTAATTCTCAACTTAAAATGAGATTTAGTTTTGAGCAAGTAGATTTTGGCACTCAATTTTCTAGTTTTGAGCAAGTAGATTTTGGCACTCAATTTTCTAGTCTAGCAATGCTTTTTCCTGAGACTATGTCTATCATCGATTGTATAGGAACTTCTCAACTGACAGTTTCAACCAAAACCCCAATGGACCAATTTCACACATAACTGTACTCTTTTCTTGAAGATAAAGACGAGAATATGATTCAAGAACTCTTTGAGGGAGATAGGTATGAATTAACTGCCTTAGGTCGTATTCGCATTAAGAGTGTTGAAATTCCTTCTCCTACAAATTCTTTTGATAGGAGTAGCAAGAGTGAAGATGAGTTTTATTACTACACCCCTCTTTTAGATGGCACACCTACTAGGATGAGTAAATTGCCCTCGGCAAATGTGGGTCTTCATTCTCCTTCTTCGGTAAAGTCATCCAAGCTTTTGGAGAAAGGTATAATTCTTTTTTTTTTTTTTTTTTTTGAAATACCTTTCATTTTCTTAGGCACTGTGCTTCAGACTTCCCCAACTACCTCACATATGCCATTGGGGGTATTCTTGTTCATTATTGTACCTCATTTTATTCCATTATGTATAAGTACTTAATGAGCTATTTTTCTCTTTAGATCATGCCACATTGCAAAATCCGTGGTCCACCTATGGGAATTACAACTTATATTCTCCCACACCTAAGTCTCCTCAAGCAGTACATCAAAGTATGCTTCACATTCATCCGTATATATATATATATTCTTTTTACCTTTCATCTTTTCATTGAGTGTCTCCCTCTATTTTCACAAAAATTACTTCTGATACATCGGAAGAGGCAAACGAAATTACTTCTGATATCTTGGAAGAGGCCCAAATGCTTGCAGACTTAATAAAGCAAATGGGGTTGACAAATTATTTGACTGACTTGAAGCACCTCTTGCTCTATCTAGCCTTCTTTCAGGGACTTCATCTAACGAAGCAGCCACTCATATTCAGAGAGGTTTTACTACTTCTCTCCAATCAATAACGGATGTTAATGGCATCATTGCGGTAGCAAACAAGGTTTTCATGGTTTTGAAGAGTTTAGGCATAGACTTCACCTTAGTTTACAAGAAGCTGAAGATATTCCTTGGGTGCTTTGCTTTGAAAACCCAGCCTGTAGATTCTTCAAGCTTGTCTATTGCAGAACTTAAGGCCCAATACTATGAGAAGAAGCTTCATTTCGACAAAGTTTCTGGTGAACATAAAGAGTTGTTTGCTTCAATTATTAAGTCGGATGAGCACATTGCAGGTCATAATCAAAGGATTAATCAAACCAAAGAATTACTCAAGCAACTTGAAGAGGAATTGTCATCCACCCAAGTTGAGCATGCATCCTTTATGCGCGATTTTGCACAAGCTTCCGAGGGTATTTCTAAATCAAAAGAAGATGTTCAAACTGCTTTAAGTGTTTTGAGCCAACACAAGAAGAAGAATGGACAACACGGTGTTGCAGAACATGCTTTTAAAAGGGCTAAGGCTTCTCTTAATAAATGAACGTATCTATATATATATATATTTTGGTTGAAAACAATGTATTTATGAAATTTTGCTCAGTAATAGATTTATTTGTTATATGAAATTTTCTCAACACAATACATTAATTTGTCTTATTTTGGTTGTACACAGTTTATACTCTTGCGAGTCAGGAGTATCCAATGTTTTACCACCTTAGATTTCGGTACAATATCGTTAGTGGTCTTCGACTTATGTTTGGCCGTACACAATTTATACTCTTGCAGGCCAAAAGTATCCAATGTTTTAACACCTTAGATTTCGGTGGGGTATTTTAGCAGTTTAACCACATACAATACCGTTGGTGGTCTTTTTTTTGCCCTAACTTTTGCCTAGGTCGCCCTTTTGGGTTTTTAACCTAGCAGGCTTGCTCTTATTTTTCCTTATGTTGCCCTTTTACGTTTTCAACCTAGCAAGGATATTTTTTTTCACCCTAACTTTTGCCTAGGCTGCCCTTTGGGTTTTCCACCTAGAGGGCATTTTTATGGGTAATATCTCTTCAAAAACCTTGTATTGGTCGGAGGAATGATTATGTTACCAGCCATCGTTGTCAACAAATAGGCCCTATTAGAATAAACTTTCTCAATCACGTAAAGTCCTTCCCATTTGGGCTCAAGCTTTCCTTTGGTTCTTCATGAGACAACTATGGGTGTTCTAACCATTAGTACCAAGTCTCCTTTCTTAAAGGAGCGGAGCCTCACTCTTTTATTGAATGCATTTGCCATCCTTTCTTGGTAGATCTCCAAGTTTTGTTGAGCATACAACCTTTTTTCATCTAAGGCCTCGAGCTCAGCCAACCTCACTCTTGCACTTTCATCTTCTGTTAAGGACTCTTGTATTGCACTCGCAATGATGGTATTTGAACCTCAAGTGGTAACACTGCTTCTCCTCTAAAAATCAACGAGCAAGGGATTGCTTAAGTAGGAGTTTTATGCGAAGTTTGATAAAGCTTCTTGTAACTTTTCATGCCAAGTTCTTTTGTTCTTATTCACCATCTTCTTGAGAATTTTGCATAATGTTTTGTTGAAAGCTTTTGCTAAACCATTGGCAAGTGCATGATATCTTGATGAATGCTATTTTTGATTTTGTACTTGGCAAATAACTTGTTCAAGCATCACTCTTGAACGGCTGTCCATTATCTATGATGGCACTTTCTGGAATCTCGAACTTGTAAATGATATGGGTTCGAATGAACTCAGAGACAACTGTATTTTTTATATCCTTTAAAGCCACGACCTCTACCCATTTTGAGAAATAGTCAGTAGTAGCTAGGATGTATCGATATTCTGCTGAAGATAGAGGAACAAAAGGACCAATAATGTCCATACCCCATGCTGTGAATGGCCAAGAACAAGTTGTTAAATGTAAAGGCTCTGGGGGTTGGTAGAGAAAGTTCCCATGGAATTGGCAGACTTGGCATCTTCGAGCATAATCTATGTAATCTGCAATCATAGTAGACTAATAGTATCTCAATCATTTTAGCTGCATATGTAATTTAGGACCACTTTGGTGTGCCCCATATACACTCGCGTGTACTTCTTCCATTACCTCTTGAATACGTTTTTTTGGCTATACACCGCATATACATTCCATCCAAAGACCTTTTGTATAACTCATCTTTCCACAAGACAAATTTAGTAACCTTGCGTCTCACTTCAATTCCTTTTGCTTTATCTTCAGGTAGCCTACCATGTTGAAGGTATGCTATGAATGGTTCCCGCCAATCCTTCTTACTTTCTCCTTTTGTGGTAACGACCAGGATTGGAACCAATTCAGAAACCTCTTTTAAAGGTTGTAACACCCTTCTTTCGTGTACTGTGATAGTAATTGTTTTGCTATCTAGTAGGGTGAGTGACTGAGCCAAACTTGCTAGTGAATTAGCTCGAGCATTTGTTCTTCTCTTCACGTGGAAAATATATGTTTTCCTAAATTGTGAAAGCAATTGATTAGCCCTTCATGATAAGGGATGAAACTTGTTTTCTTAGCAATGTACTCTCTATGGAGTTATTTTACCACCAATTCTGAGTCTCTATAAATTGAGAGTTCATCAATAGGAATTTATAATACCAATTTTAATCTAGTAATTACAGCTTCATATTTTGCCTCATTATTGGAGCATCCTTCATTTAAGGTGAAATAATGGGCGATTATAGCATTGACTGGAGTCACGAACACAATTCCAATTCCAGCTTTATTGTTTTTAGGATTTTCTTGCTTTTTGCCATCTGGACTCCTTGAAGCTCCATCGAAATACATCTCTCATCCTTTCTGGATCTCCACTTGCATAACCTCTTCATCTGGTAAATCAGTTACTAGAGGTGAGTCATCAGGTATAGGATGTGCTGTCAAAAAGTCTGCTAGAGCCTGCTCCTTTACAGCTCTTTGGGGAACATATTCAATTGCGAATTGTTGGAGACTTACAGCCCAGTTTGCAATTTTCCCAAAAAGTATGGGCTGCAAAAGTATATATTTTGAGGGGTCTACTCTTGATATCAACTTGACTTTGTGTTCCAAGACATAGTGCTTTAGGTTTTGAAAGGCAAACACTAAAGCAAGACATGTCTTTTTGATAGGGGAATAATTGACTTCTGCCCCAACCAGAGTACGACTCAAGTAATACAAGGAATTTTCTTTCCCCTACTTATTGTGTTGTGCCAACAGTGCCCTTAACGAACCATCCAGGGCTGCTATGTACAACAAAAATGGTTTTCGTTTTATTAGGCTCATAAGTACTGAAGGCTCCAAAATATACACCTTAATACTATTAAATACATTTTGGCACTACTGATCCTATTCAAATGGAACACCTTTTTTCATTAATCTTGAGAATGACAAGCATCGACCTGCCAAGTTAGAAATAAATCTTCTGATATAGGCCAATCTCCCTTGTAGCCCCTTCAATTCCCTTAAATTTTGCGGATGAGGCATTTCAGTAATGGCTTTAATCTTGGTAGGGTCGATTTTGATCCCTTGGTTTCGAACCACAAACCCTAGAAATTTCCTTGAAGAAACTCCAAATACACATTTTAGTAGGTTCATCTTGAGTTTGTATCTCCTCAAACATTTGAAGATTCTTCTCAAATCTTCCATATGGTTTTCCTTTTCCTTGGTCTTGACGACAAGATCATCAACATAGCATTAGATGGTGTCATGGAGCATATAACTAAAAATTACAATCACCGCCCTTTGATACATGGCCCTAGCACTTTCCAGGTCAAAGGGCATTACTTATAGCAAAAGACTCCTCTCGGAGTCCTGAATGTCGTCATTTTCTCATCTTCAAGTGCCATTCGGATTTGATTGTACCCTAAGTACCCATCCATAAAAGACTAGGTTTCATACCTAGTAGTTATATCTACAAGAAGTTCAATGATGGGCAAGAGAAAGTCATCTTTAGGACAAGCCTCATTGACATCACGGAAATCGATGCAAACCTTGATTTGACCATTCTTTTTCTTAACTGGCACTATATTTGCTAGCTAGGTTGGATATTTGACATCCCTGATGAATCCTGTATTGATAAGTTTGTCAACTTTAGCTTCAATTTGGGCTATAAGCTCTGGTCGAGTTTGCCTCTGAGGCTATTTAACTAGCTGTTTCTCAGGGTGAATTGCAAGCTTATGGACTGCAATTTCTGGATTAAGACCAGGCATCTCAATGTAGTTCCATGCGAATATATCGCGATACTTCCTTAAGAAGGAAATATATTGTTGAGCCTGTTCTTCCTTTATATTTGCTCTAATGAAGGTTGGTTTGTTTTTTTCTTCATCACCGGGATTTACCTCATGAAGGTCATCCACGGTGGCTTGGTCTCCTGTTTCAAATTATGTTAGTGTAGGTTGAGCTTCATCTTCGTTAACATCTTCCAACACATCTTGAGCGGTAGTCATGTTTACTGGAAATTTTTCCTCAACCCCACGATAGCCTAACCATTCTGTCCTGGCGGTGATAATACCGTCTTGTTGGATAGCCTGCCTCTGCAAAGGTGTCAATGCAACTTCAAAGGGTGTCATTGTTCTTGTTGGTATTTTTTCAAGATTTAAACCAACTTTTACCAACATCTGTGTAATTTTTGTATTGAAGGTAGGCTTCTCAAAACTGGAGATGTTTTCTTCTGGCATTTATTCAACTTTCACTTTCTGTTCAATATCTCCAAGTGAGTGGAATATGATGGGTTTCAACCCTCTTCATTTAGGAGGGACCACAATCTTATTATATTTCTCCATATAGGTGCATTTTATCCTTCTTAATGGCAACGTGAACTCACCCTTTAGATAAAAAATTGAATTTATTGGGGCTAGAGCCTTTGCCCTCGGTTTCCTTTCGGACTTTGGCATATATTGAAAAGTTTTTTTTGTTGAAACTGAAGTAGGCTCTAGAGGGTCTTTGACATTTGGAGTATCTTCAAACGTTTTCACATATTTTTCCTTTTTTTATCATTCTTAATGGCAACGTGAACTCACCCTTTAGATAAAAAATTGAATTTATTGGGGCTAGAGCCTTTGCCCTCGGTTTCCTTTCGGACTTTGGCATATATTGAAAAGTTCTTTTTGTTGAAACTGAAGTAGGCTCTAGAGGGTCTTTGACATTTGGAGTATCTTCAAATGTTTTCACATATTTTTCCTTTTTTTGTGAAGTCCTTGTATAGAAGCGAGCATCAGAATAATAGGCTTCTACTTCTCCAAATAAATCACTGTCAGCCACAATTGTCTCCTTCTTTTTGGGTAAAGGTAATGGCTACTTGATACATTGGTGATAAGTTGATGGTACTGCATGATGATTACGCATCCATGGTCTCCCAAGCAAAGCATTGCAGGAGGTGTCTGCATCAATGACCAAAAACTCAGTGCTTTCTTTAATATCCCCAAACTTGGTTCGCAATTCAATCTTCCCCACTAGGCATTGTTTATTCTAATTAAATCCTTGAATGACCAAACAACTTGGGCGAAGTTGTGAAATTTGAACCCCTAATAGGTTTAAGGCCCTTGGAGGAGGAGGTTTACCGCAGATCCTCTATTAATAAGAATTTGAGAAATTTTCACATCATGGATAAGGCTAGTAATAAACAAAGGCTAATTATGGTCTACCATTTCAGCACATGTCATTGTCACCAAAGGTTACCATAGTGTAGACGTCCCCGAACGCATCCCGGGGAAAGGGAGTGCGAGTCCCCCCCGTTCTGGTTCGATATTGGGTCACTACAGTTCGAAGGACTCAAATGTCACGGTTCTCAATCTTGAACCAAAGAGTCCAAATCCAGCAAATCGTTTTGAAAACAGATTTTTTGAAAGAAGTGCCAAACATGGACTACTTCGCCAGATACAGAGTCGCCACCTAAATGTTTTTTAAATGGGAAATTTAGGAAACCCTGACTCGGTAACAAAGGCCACGTGTCCGTCATCACCAAAGTTGCCTCGGCTCGGGAACTTGGGTACGATTGAGGAAGGTCACTTTGTGAGCACCCCCGCTCGCCCGGTCAAAGACCGGCCTCTACTAACCATGATATCTTATTTTGAAAACATTATGAGTTTTTATTCCGGTTATTAGCCTAGGTTACTATGTGATACGCACGACATACAAGTATAGACTGGGTCACCTGAATTGGAACAAAACATTTCATGTTTGTTTGTTTGAGAAATGGTTTGATGGTGCTACCCGCAGGTAGGCTAAGACGTGGATTTGCCACCCTCGGGTGGGCTTAGAAAACGTGATTTGGCCACTATCTAGTGGGCTTAAAACAAACATTTGATGAATTGTCCAATCCAAGTAACTCAACCTCCACCCACAGGCATTCAAGGCAGTTATATCACATAAGCATTTAGCCTCATGGTAAACATGCTATTCATGGCAGTCACTCACACGCATGCAAGGATGCTAAAGCATAAAACTCACCGAGTACTCCAAGCCAAAACAGAAGCTCATTAGAAATCATGCATGATCCTAAATATACAGAAATGCCTAATGCAACACATGCAAAGATGCAACTATAGCAGGCTCGGCTATTCTAAACATGGCATATGGAATGCTATAACTAACACGTATTTAATTTGGAATTGAAATACAAATGCAGTTTGTATGATGTGCCGAGCCCGGTGCGTGCAAAACAGATGAATGACGCAAACATGCTGTCATACTGCATGCTAATTGAAATATGCCCTAATCTAACCATCATAAGCAGGTAAATAAAAGGGAAGAAAGATGTGGGGTTGGAAGACATACATCACACTCACCCACACTTATTACAATTATGCCCTCACGCAGAGGGTCCGAATAAATAATACAGTTCCAAATGAAAGAATAATACAGTCCAAAATATTACAGTCCAAATAATAAATTAACTAAGAAAACTGTAAAACTGGCATGCAAGCCAGGGACTGCCTTGATTCTGATGGGTGATGCACGTTGGAGCTGCCTTGCGCGGAAATCCACTAGGATGCCCCAATTAGCCTCTGTTTGCAATGTTTCTCGAAATGCGTGCCAAGCTCCGAAAAGTTGCTGATTCTTCATTTTGCTGCAATAGAGAGCAGGAAAGGGGCATAGCAATGTATTTCACAAATGTATGCATGCCTCGATCCTCGTGCCACCAATCACGCATCTCGATGCATGGTGGCCGAGGAGCCGAATTGCATAACTCAATATAGGATGAATGCATATGAATGCTACAACAAAACCTAACTACATCATGTATAATCCGGAGTGTCGGTGACTTGGGAATTGAGACCCGTTCCGTCGCTCGGAGTACGAAACGTGCCTCGTTTCCCGTGCCCGGGCTAACTCCTATCCCGAACACGATGCAATATGCATAACATGCATGAAATGCAACTAAGATACAATCCTAACATACACAATGTTATGGAATGGCATACACGCTACACGAGGTGATACATAACCGAGCATACACAATGCTATGGATGAAATGGCATATGCAATGCAATATGGGTTTACACCAACATGAGTGGACCTCAGCCACACTCACATAGGAGGCCATCAGATGAAAACAAGACAACTCGAAATGCGTGCCCGTGTGCACGCAAACCGAGGACGGACCCTCAGGCACTGAAATGCCACTCTAATGAGACATGGCAAGACATGGAATATGATGTGCAAACATGCAAATTTCAAAGGAAAAATGAGGGGCAAAACAGCCCCGAAACAAGGCGAAATGAAACCCGATGCAAGGAACGAGTCCCGAAACATGGAATTAAGCACATGAAATGGCCTATAGCTACACAATACATACATAATTGGTACATGACATGAAAAATCAGAAGCAAGGCAGCCCCAAAACTAACATTTTTACAGTTCAAAACATGGCCAAACAGCAATCACAAGTAGGGCTAAAATGGCATACAAAAATGGCTCCGCAAAGGAGGCAATGAAGCAAGTGGTAGATGTAAAGCCCAAAAAGAAAAATACCCTTCTACAACACCGAAGAGAGACCAAAAATATGAACATTTAAAGTTTATGACAGTCCCCAAATCAGTATGAAAACATGCTCAAAATGCAATGCAAGATTAAAGCCACAAAAGGGTATAACATGAAGTAGGCAAAATATTCATCAAACAGCCAAAGACCCTTCATGAAACATGACAAGGGGGTTAAAATATGGCCACTTTCAGTTCTGATCATGGCCGAAAACAGGAGCAAGATAAGCCTAAAAAATCATGCAAAAATAGGGACCAAAGAGGGGCAATGAAGCAAGTCACACATGGAGGTCCCAAACAAGGTTGAGCCCTTCTTCCATGTTGAATAGGGACTCAAAATAGGCCTAACTACAGTTTACATCATGCTCAAAAACAGATTAAAAATGGGCCAGAAATACTATGCAAGATTATGGCATTCAAGAGGGCATTGAAGCAAGTACCAAATGGGGGTCTCAAACAATGTTGAGCCCTTCAACAAACATGTAAAATAGCTCAAACTAAGCTTAGTTACAGTTGGGGTCGGATCCCAAAACAACAAGAAAAGAGGGTAGAAAAATGATACAAAAATTGAGCTCAAAAGGGGAAATGAGTGCTTACCCTTGTAGACCAAAACCTTGGCTGCTTCTAGGACTGAAAATGGTGCCTCCTAGCTTCTGGAAAGCCCCTCAAGATGCTGGAAATGGAGTATTGGTGGTGGTGCTTGGTGGTGATGAAGAAATGGGGTTGGAACTTGGTTGTTTTTGAGCTTGGAAGTAGAGAGGGAGAGAGATGTGTATACAAGACTCCAACAATTTTTTCTAAACCTAAAAACAGACCTGAGGTGGTGTATTTGTAGGCAAAATTGGTGGAAAAATGGAGGGAAAAAAAAGGGGGGGAAAACTAGTCAAGTTTCCCCCAAAAATGGCCAAACCCTCGGACATTGATGAAGTGCAAAACAAAATTCACTTCTAGGACACACTTGGGGAGGGGGGAATGGCCGGCTAGTTTAAAGGGGCAAAAAATTCATTTCACCAAATAGGTGGCCGGCCAGCTAGGTTTTCTGGCCGGCCAGCTACTTTCAGGACAAGAAAAATGGCCTGTCGGGAAGAAAAGTGTCCAGTGGGTGATTGAGAGGTCCAATGGTGGCCATTCAAGTGTCCAAATTGAAACCCCGGAAGTTATCTTTCCAATGGCGCAAACCTTGGATCAAAATTCCTCCTGTGGAAAAAGTTATGACCGTTTCCGTGAAGCCACGCAGATTTCGGTTCAATCGGAGTGATGCCTTACTTCAATCAACGATATTTCCTCTGTCTGGAATTGAATTTAGGAGATTCTTGAGTGCAAAATGAAGCCCCGGGAGTAGGCTTTCCAACGGTGGTGGCCTCGTAGCTTGATTCCAACTATGCGAATGAATAGGCCCGATTCGGCGAGGGCTGTTCGACTTTTCTTGACGGTTCATGCCCATTTTCTCCCCCAACTGGATTTCTTCCCTTTTCTCCTCTTTTCTTCAACTCCAAACCCCTAAGTAAGGTGTTTTGAAATATTTTTGAAAGATTTCATCTCTCTTTCATTCGTTTCCACTTTGTCCTTGCTCGGTTTACTGAAAAGCGCGACGTTTAACAAAATGAGAGCATTGGAACATCGCAGAAACTTTATTTTCAAAATGTTTTGAAAGAGATTGTTTTAAATCTAAAATCTTTTGATCGAGATTGTTTTGGTCCAGAACAGGGGTATGAAGTTGAGATTTGACTCTCTCTTTGCCGAAGAAATTGCACCTTTCCCCTGCACAACTTTCTCCACCATGTAAACCATCAGTCGCGTCCAAGTCTTATGGACGGTCAAAAATGGGGTGTCTACACATAGCCATGCATGTAGTTGTCTTCTCTTGATTTCTACTCTCGATTTCTCTGTGGAAATGCTCTGGCTTGGATGGGGCATATATTAAAGACTTTTGAAGCTTTGAAGACATTTTCAATGCATCATATATGCTCAACAATGTTATAATTTTCTTTAGATAAGCTAGTACATCATATTTCACTTGCTCTTCCTCTGGCAAAACTTGTGGAATTTCTAATGCTTGAGGGTCCTAAGGATTTCATATTTTCCTTCAGTAGGTCAAGTAAGTCTAGCATACTTCAGCAACCGCCTTTTCATTGACCTCAACTTCTTTTGTTCCATCACTTATTTGGACCATGTTAACTGGTCCAGTTATAGAGTGATCATCATCAGTCACTTCTCCATCTTCTTGGAGCTGCATTCTTCTTCGATTTCTTAGCTACCGAGAGTCATTCCTTTAAAAGCATTGGGATTCTATAAAACCGTTCTTCATGGCCTTCCAACTAGGCATAACAATCCTTTTAAGGGAGCAATACTAGTCAAAGGCGATCCCCTCCAAAGAAAAGGGGGATTGTCTTAGGCAAAGTGCTTGATTTTGAGTTGTTTTCCTACACTATTTTAAAAAATGCCTAATATGTTTTTGAGGATCTCCATACCCCTTATACAAGACAAA
This sequence comes from Camellia lanceoleosa, assembly GCA_025200525.1. NCBI lineage: Eukaryota > Viridiplantae > Streptophyta > Magnoliopsida > Ericales > Theaceae > Camellia > Camellia lanceoleosa. The sequence continues at coordinate 78,954,107 of CM045762.1, read as the reverse complement.
ATTCGGAAGTTCATATCCTTTAGGAAATGCTTTTTGCTCTACCCATGAAGGGAACAAACCCCTTAAGCGATAAGTACCCATCTCTCGAAGATCAGGGGCAGTTTCAATCTTCTCTTCAATTGTGCCTTCTATGAGATCATATGTTTTAGTAGATGTACCCTCGTCCTCCATAGGTTCTGACATCTCGATTTCTATTAGCCACTGTTTATAAAATGTCATATAGAATCGATTAGCTATGGTGTCCCAATCTAGGATTGAATTAGGTGGTAGGCTGAAGTATCAATCTGTTGCCTATTCGTCCAAAAAAAGAACAATCTACCATAGAAGTAACGCCTGGCTTTTTATTGTGTTTCCACATTGTGCAAGAAAACGAACCAAATGGCGCCTTGGACAACCTATCCCATTATATAAAGGAAAACGAGGTACTGTATATCCTCGTGGGAACTGGGCCTATTCGACCCAATTAGGGAAAAGGTGTCTAGAAATTGATTTCTTTCAATAATCAAATTTTGATGGACTTCAAAACTCTCATCTTTTAAAGAGACTATTACTTTTGCCTGATGTTCCGTTTCCCTTCTAGCTTTCTCATCATCGCCTGGATTGTGAATGGTATGTATTTCTCGCTCTTCAAAATTTACGTCAACAGTGATAACATTACAAGGAAAGTCAAAGTGGTCACTTGATATACTTTCTCCAATGTATGTCTTGGCTGGAGATGTGTATGGCAAACTATCAAGAGAAAAGTCAAGTTCCCAATCTTCATTAGGATCCTAAATTTGCGATGCTTGTGCTTGTTTATTTGAATGTTTCCATACTTCATCATTTGACCTACATTTGCTATTCACCTCATCATACTTGAACTGCAGTCATTTTTTTGCATTTTTCACAAGCTCAGAGTTGGACCTACACCCAGTATCTCCTTGTTCTGTTCCCCTCACATATTCTAGAGTGTTTTGATAGTACATTGGTGGTACTGGCGAATATTCTGGAGAAAAGGCCTCTAGTGTGTACTCTGGAGAAGCTAGCACATACTCTAGAGAAGTTGGTGTATACTCTGGTGAAGCTGATGTGTATTTTGGAGAACTTGGCGTGTACTCCAGAGAAGTTGGTGTATACTCTAGAAAGTCAAGTATACAAATAGGAGATGTGATACAATCTCCTTCCCTAACTTTTGAACGAACTTCATCCTCATCTTCTTTGTCACCACTCAAAACAAGGGGCCAAAGTAAACTTTTCCTCCCTCATTTTATCGAAGTATGTCTGTAACTCCAAAGATTGAAATTTTGAAGGCAGGAATTCCTCCAATGTGACTGGAACAAAGGGGACATTGCTCTAATTGTTCACCAGGGACCAAGTTCTCCCATTTTTCCTTCTTTGGGTTCTTTTTTATTTTTTTTTCTCTTCTCTTACTTACTTTAGTCTTTTTTTTTTTTTTTTGTTTCTTGGAAACTTTTGGATTTTGCTTCTTGGAAACTTTTGGTCCTTGTGTTGTTAAAGCAACCACATTTCTAGCTTTCATTGTGGCATTTTGCTTTTTCTTCATGCTTTTTAACTGATAAACGACCCATTCACCTTTATTATCATTGTCGATAATGATTAGGTTAGCAGATGCTTCCTCTTGAGAATGGAGCTCAATAATCTTAGTCCAAAAGTTATTGAATTTTATCCTTCAGAACAAAGTACTCCTTTATCGGATGGCTAATCAAACAATGGTAGGAGCAATACTTTGGATCAATGGTGGGGGCAATACTTTGGTCTTTTCACTTCAGGGAGAGCAATCAACTTTTGCTCCAACAGATCTTCAAATAAGTCCTCGACCAAATCATCCATGAAAGAATATTTCTTCTCCAACCTCTCTTTCATAGTCACCTTTTAAATTCCTTAGGCTTTTTAGCCCTAACTACAACGGGACCCTTCTTTCTGATTTCAACTATAGCTGCAGTCGAGGACTCAACCCTTTCAACTACTCTAGACCTCTTTCACTTAGCTAGATGCAGGTTCATATCATGAGCTTTAGTGCATAAATTGTCAAATCCTTCAAAAGTTTGAGCCCTAAGAGCCGTAAGAGCTCATGTCGGAATTTGTTAAGGCACATCCGAATTAACTCTAATTGCATAAACTTTTGAGGACAAACAATGTCAAAGCTCGCCACCTTGCAATGAAATCTATAATAGGCTCATTGTTACGTTGCTTGGTCTTAATCAGTTCTGGTATTTCGACTCGCCTTTGCGTGTTGTAGAACTGCTTAAGGAACTCCTTCACCATGGAATCCCAATTTAGGATTAATACTTCAGGAAGGTTAGCATATCATGTCAATGCAGAACTTTCAAGTGATTAGATAAATAGCTGCAGGCAAAGGGCCTCATTCTAGGCTATTGGCCCGCATCTTTAAAGAAAATGAGCCACATGTTGTCTTGGATGTCCTGTTCCATCAAACATTTTGAAATCTGGTTGGAAAAACCAGAAGGAAATGGAATAGCATCTATCCATGCTGGGTATGGCTTTGTAATTATTCGAAAGTTCTCATCATCTTTCTCCTTGACTTTCTTTACTTGTTTTCTTACTATATCATCAATCATGACCATGAGCATTGGATTCATACCACCACTAGTTAGATTAGAGTAACAAGGACCATTACCCCCCTTGGGCTAGTATGCTTTGTATGCCTACGGATGTCCCACTACAGGTTGTGCCATTTGTTTGGGTGCACTTCTTGTTTTTGTCATTTGGGCCTGTAACTGTTGCATTTGTTCCAACATAGTAGTCATTTCCCGTTCTCTCCTCTCAAGTTGTTTTTGTAGGGCCACCACTTTTTCCTTGAGACCTTGTTGGTCCTGTTGGACTTTCGAATTTTCATCTTCCTTCTCAACCTCAGTCATCATAACTACAACGACTTTGTTGACATCTCTTAATTCATCGTTTTCAATATTCATTTAAACAGATGAGCTAGATGAGACAAAATCATCTTTTTTGTATAAAGGATTATCAATCCTCATAATATTACTCACATTTGAAGCATCTAACAACGATGTTTTGTTTTGAGCCTCACGGGTCATAGACTTTATTACAGGCCCTTTTCTTATTCCCTCCATAGATAGTTCAATCAAGGCAGAAATATTCTCCAAGGGTTGTTTACCATCTGCCTTTGAGAGGTTTGACTTTCTAGTAAAGGCAGGACTTTTAATTTGTTTTTGGCGTTCATCTTTCGAGAGAGCCTTTCAACATCTCCTATAACATTTGTCGCCACTGTTCTTCGTTTCAGTTTCTTTAAGGCCTTATTTCTTCTTCACCTTTGTCGTTTTGAAACTGGACCATCTAATGACATATCAAGTTGAGCCCCTAGGGGCATAAAAGGATCCGTTTGCATTTTTGCAAATTCCTCCCGTTGATGTTGATTCAAACCTCGTTGGGCCAATAGGTGCTTCTTTTTTTGATTTGGACTCTCAGAAATGATTGGGTTCTAAATAGGCAGACTTTGCGCTTTAAACGGAACTATCGGTTTGTAGGCCTCAGTTTTTTTTATTTATTAACAGAGGCGGTTGTTTTTTCATCAATAGGAGTCTGGTTCATTACCTTCCTCCCAATGGCCCCGATGATGGCCATGTTTTCAGCAGAGGCCCTCTTCTGGGTAGACTTTACCATTTTGATGTAGTCTTTTACCTTTATGAGTAGCTCGGCTACAACATTTTGTGTCCCGCCTGTTGAAGCTACAACAAAGGCCGTAGTTGCAACTCGATTAGCCTCTATTGCCTAGATTAGGAAGCTCTTCATTTGGGTTGTGGCCCTTACTGTTGCGTACTGCTTTGATGCCTTCTCATAATCTTCGACACTCTTTTCAAGTTTTCAGCTTTTTAAAGAAGTGTGACCTTCTTCGTGATGTCAGTTGCTTTTGGAACAGCCAAGAGCATTTGTTCCGGAGCCCCTCGGGTGACGGGTGCTATCTCCACCCTTGGTGATTTTAGAACCATTGGACTGTAGGTTAGCCTCTTGACAATTGCTTAATACGCCAGCATGTTTCAAATATATATATATATATTTTGTTCTTCGAAAGATGAGAGGAAAAATAAGTCCTACTGGGTGTGCCAGAATTTGTACACACAAATTTTGAAACGTGAAGGGTCTGTTTGATAATCATTTCGTTTTCAATTTTCAGTTTATATTTACAAAATTTTTAAAAACTGTCATAAAAACTTGTTTGATAATTTTTTTGATTTTCTAAATGGTTGTCTCAGTTTATAAATTTGAAGAAAAAATGTAAACTCAAAAAATGAGTTTACATTAGTTTTTAAATAGAAATTTAAAAATTTGACTAACAAAATTTTTTTTTTCAATTAATTTTTTTTCAAATAAATTTTTTTTCGATTTTTTTTCAATTAATTTTTTTGCCAATTAATATATTTTTTTAAATTAAAATGTGTATGATCTCATTGTCATAAATAATAAAAAATAAATATAAATATTTGAGGCTTGAACAAATATATTTTTTAGTTTATATTTTCAAAATTTTTCAAACACTTTGTTCAAATCAAACGTGTTTGTAATTTATGTTTTTCTAAAAATAAACAAAAACCAGTTTATAAAATTTTTGTAAACTTAAACAAAAAACGTAAACGTTACCAAATGCTACCGAAGTGTTTTAACACATTTCAAAACTCATGTTACAAATGTCCACTGTCTAGTTTTTTTGGACTAAATAGTGTTGATTATTTAAATAATAAGTTCTTGTTTCCGATCTGTATTCCATATCATTAATTACACATTTTATTCAAATGAAACATCTGATTAATGAAAAACAAAATAAATACCAGAAAACAATTTAGAAAAATAAATATTTTATTGACATTGTTACGGGTTTTGAACTCTTGAATACAAAGTACAATTCTTGGGCTTGAAACCCTTTACCTATTCATCGACATTTTGCGTTTGTAGCGTAGGCTATTGAGTTCTCTAGGTTTCTTTTCTTCTTTCTTGTAACAGCTTCTTTAGCTCTTGATTTCTTTCTCTCTCTCTCTCTCTGATCTTCTCACTTCTGATTTTTCGATCCCCTCTCTTGTGTGATGGTCCTCATATTTATACAGGGCCATCCAAGTGATAAGAGTGCCTCATCCTCAATTTGAATTTTAAATTGAATGATAGCGCCATGTATATCTGATTAACCAGATTGATCTTTGGGATTTCATCCTTTGTGGTGTCCTTGGTATAGGCTCTACAAGTGTCATCTTTCGTAGGCTCTACGCGTCATTTGAGTATTTTGAATAACGTCTTGAGATACAATGTTGTTTTATTTATGCACTTCAAGGGATCATATTGATCATTTTAGAAAGTGATTACCTACAACATTCCTATCATAGGTTCTATATGTGTCATTGACTGATTGACCGTACATAAATTTGGTTGAAATTTATGTGCCAACACTCACTCATTGAAAATTCTAAATGTAGAGAGTATCCATGGACTGCTGGATCAACCAGTAGCACTTTGGGAGGAACTATGCTCTCACCTTCCATCTTTTGAGGAAACAATATGATCTTCTCCAAGACAACTCCATGCTCCTTGAAAAGCTTCACTAGATTGTACTGATACTTTGTTCTCGTGAAATGTTTCATCTTGAATAGCTTGAGACTAGGCAGCCTGAATTTGATCGGTTTGTTAATATCCTCCTCTGGTACGATCTCCTGAAAGATAGAATAAAACTAATTGTAATCAGAAAAATTTAGATATGATGGCCTGCCTAGTTAGAAAATGACGACACTTACATCATCTTCTATCTTGAAAAAAACATCCACAACCAATGTGTGGAGGTTGGGAGAACGCTCTAGCAATGCAGCTACACCAAGTAGGTCAGATTTTGTGTGGCCAGTTCGGAGCTCCAAAAAGTTGAGGTTTTTAAGCACAAAGTTTTTGGAGACGACATCCTCTGATGCTAGAAGCTTCAGACAAACAAACATATGAGAAACAAGTATGGGATACTTAAATAGCATTGATAACAGTTCTAGATGACAAAGAATGACATAAAGCAATTTGGGACCAACTTAATCCAAGAGAAAGGTATCTACACTTTGTTTATCTAAACAGAGTCTCCAATTAACCTTTATTCCAATAGAGGTAATGTTAACTGGTTTTCACATGAACCATTTTAAGCCTTGTATAAAACAAACAAATAAATAAATATTACAAAAAAAAAAAAAAATCATATTAATAAAAAGTGAGATGGCATGTAAGTACTCCCTTTTGCAACTGAAAGCAAATGATAATGTTTCCCAATTGGTATAGAATTACTGAAGCAGGGAGAAATTGGTTCCAAAAAGAAATTATTATTGATTGTTCAATTAGGCTGATTGACACCTCCGAATTTTGTTCTGTGATGGCAATGAATATTCAAAAATGCTTGGGACCTCTAATTAGAGATGCCATTAGTGATGTGGCAGAGGGTCCCATCCACTGCCACTGTTAGTGCTGTGTCTGTTTGTTTGTTTGTTTGTTTTTTTTTTTTCATTTCCACCTCATTAGAGGTGTGTTTAGAGTCTTTAATTTAGAGGTCTCTAGCATCACTGACGAATATTTGAATAGCAAGAGTGTAATCCAAAGTAAAGCAGTTGTCAGCAAGAAACTTGGCAACTAAGAAGTACATACATGGACACAGTGATTTCAAAAAAAGGAGACACGGATACTGCAAGAATATGGTAATAAAATATTTTTTATATATATTTATTTGTTATATAGATTAATATTACATCCACAAACAATTAAAATTAACAAAAACTAACACTAATTCCACATTTTTATAAATAAAAAAAAAAATCACTTATAAATTAGTATTTAACAGTTACCCCATTTATATATTTTTTTATGGACGATCTATTAAGTAGTTTAATATATAATATCCATCAAAAGTACTAAAACAAATGGGGAAAGAAAGACAAATTGACAAGTCCCCGAAGTGTTTCCCATGTGTCCCTTGAAAATAAATTAATTAAATAATGGGACAAGCCACATGGCGTGTCCCATACGTGTTCCCACCATGTCCACATGGCTACGACACTCGTTTTGAAGTGTCAGTACTTCATATCTTAGCAGTGCCCTAACTGGTATGCAGTTGGGATACAAGGTTTTCAATTATACCTTTTTGGTAGAATAAGTGTATATTTTCATAAATATGTACAGGTGGAAACTTTGTTGGCCCAAGACAAGGTATTCATGGAGTACCACAATAATTTGGACAGTTATTCACTCTTTAAAATCCACTTTCTCCGCATCAATACATTTCCTTGCTTTTGATCAGTTTATTGATTCTTTTGATAAGGCAAAATGCTTCTTTCTTCTTCTTTTCTTTCTTTTATTTTATTTTATCATATGTTTACAAAAAGAAATTTGCAATGTATGATGAATATGTTACATGAACTTGAGTACAGATGTCAGGTGTGAAAATGTATCAAGTGTGATTCATTTGATTTCCATGTGTAAGGACACAAAAACGCAATAAAATATTCATATTTTTAATATAATTTTTTATTTTTTAGTGTAAAATAATGTTCACAAGTGTCATAGAGCACAAAGCATTTCATACATGATATGAGGTTGTATGCATAGTTTTTTGGTAAACTTGATTGAATATGTTCAATAGATGAATGTCTAACTACACATGTCCTGATCAAGTTGCAGTTTTGGTTGGAAGTTGCAAGGGCTGACAGCAGAACATTAGCCTCCTACAGATATAATTTTGTTTGAAGCATTGCTACACATTCAAAATAAATTGAATAGTTGGAAGTTGAGCTCCTGAAGGTGCCTAATAACAAAAGATATTCAATGCACCATTGGTTGCAAGGTTGAGGAAGAGTATGTGTCGGTGGGGATAAAACCACTAGTAAAGTTAAATCTAGATATCATAATCCTAGCCTTGTGTGGATACTTGTACCATACCTGGCAAGTGGTGAGCCCTATGGGCACCACATTATCATCACCATACCCCCACATGGCAAACCTCTAAGGCACCACAATATCCTCACATGACTAACTGGGGTTGTATGCCTACCCTAAGCAGGGGCATACACACCACCAAGTATGGATACTTAACTCAGTAGTGCGGCTGCTGTGGAGCTGACATTAACTGCGGCTAGGAATTGAGCATTAGAATATCAATAACAGTATGATAGAGTTCATATGTGGGCCAATCAGTTTGTGCAAAAAAAGTTTTCTAGTCAACCAAATAGGCGGGTGAATGGAATTGGGTGTTAGGTTGGTAAAGGAGCATGGGGAAGAATTATGCTGATGATTAGGCTAATGCATATCATGAGTTCTTGAATGAAAAGGTAGCTGCCAAGTAGTGATTAGATACTTTAAAGGAAGTCTATGAATTCTTTGATGCAAATCATTAAAGGTCAAGACCATCAAATACCATTTATACCAAAAATTCCTCCTGCAAATGTAAGACCTTCTCAATATACTTATGTACAAAACTCCAACAAGGTATACCACAGGTGGAAATTACGAAATTGCACAGCTGGACAATTACCCAGAGAGTTTCTTGAGTCTTGAGAACAAGGAAAATCTGAAGGGGTGAGAATGTTAAAAGCCTTGGTTGTGAGGATCTCTGAGAGTGTTATCTTCTTCCTCAAACCATTTGAGTTGTAACAGTCACAAATTATTATTCTAAGAAAAAACCAAATTTCTGCCTTTCTTGTTATCAAGTTAGTCTCAAATGTAATGCATATCAAAATGTACTTGTATTTATGCCTGTGTCAAGTAAAATTTCAGAGAAGAGGGACAAAGGTACTCACTTTAAACCATCAATTTTCCACTTCAAAGTGCTTGACACCACCAAATGACCTGGCAATGGTGGTGGAGTCACCGGTTGTCTCTGCCATTGAGAAAAATATGTACTTGTAACACAATTCTGATTTATATATATACTAAGAAAAATAGGCACTTGCAAGGTAGGGATTGAATGTTCAAATGAAGAATTTATATGGAAATATAAATATTAATTGAGTTAATATGTGGCATGTGGTGCTCTAAATGTAATGAAAAATTTTATAGAGACGTGCTAACTCAACTTTATTAGATAGTTATGAAATAAATGATGACTCGCTAACTTATTTTTATTAAATAGTTATGAGATAAATGATGACTCACTAAGTACATTGTGGTTTCTTATCCATCGGAAATACCATTTAACAAATAAAAATACCAATAATGAGAATACATCTAATAGATCTATTACCCTAACACATTCATTATTGATATTTCAATCTACAGTGACCACAAGCAAAAAAAGGTAAGATAATGTGGCTGCACTACTCTCACACTTTGTCTGGATTGGAGGGTTTAGTTAAAGGGGTACTTACCAATTAGTCCTATTCACTAGACTTATTTACCTACAGGTCCTAACTAATAAATTTAACACTATAAAAATAAGAGAGTGATAAATTTATCACTAAAAAATTATTCATAAAAAAAGAGACTGATAAATTTATCACTATAAAATTATTCATAAAAAAAAAAGACTGATAAATTTGTCTTTATCACTTAATAAATTATATCAAATAGGACTTAATGGGTAATAAGTCTCAAAGTAGGACCTATTGGGTAATAAGTCTCCCAAGTAGGACCTATTGGTAGTTTACCCTTAGTTAAATTGGATTGAAGGGTTTAGTTAAAAAAAAAGAAAAGAAATGGAAAGAATAAAGTTTCTCCTCACTTGTTTGACTATTAATGAGGTGATAAGTGGTGAGACAAATAAGGAAATAATGAGAAAAATAAATCACTCAAAGCTTAAGTTTCGTTTCCCATCAAAACTGATGAGATTTGTTGGAAAATCAAAATCACACTTTATAAAGAAAAATTACAATTCCTAAACTACCCATTTAAATACAAAGCAAATAAAATAAAATGACACATGCATCTTCTTTTAATCATTATTCATTCAAATAAGGTGAGAAATCATAATCAAATCTTTTATTTTCTCACCTAAGTGCGAAATTATTCCTTTCTTTTCTCACCTCATGATCCAAACAAAGTCAAGGAGAATGTGCAAATAATCACCCTGAGAGATCTATTATAATGAGTGAAAACACTTATCATTTTGAGAAAATATATAACAAATAGAAAGAACTACATCAAATAACCAAAAAATTCATTGCCAAGATAACATATGAATCAATATAAAACAAACCAAAAAAACACATTTAAAAAATTAAATTCATGAAATTCAGTGTTAATTCTAGAACTTAGTTTGAAAATTTGGTGTGGGCAGATCACAGAACATTAACAATTGAAACAACCAATCTTACTTCAAAAAGATGGTGTCCAGAACTATTGGAGGAGATGAAGTGTTGCCCACTTTCGCGCGAACCACTTCAACCTTCTCTAAGACAACTCCTTGCATTTTCAGTAATACCAAAACAGAAATTTCATTGCTTGTTCCACTGAAATTTTCCAACTTGACTCATTTGAGACTGGGCATGCTGAAATAGATTCTGCCAAAAAACTCATTCAGCAACAACAGCTAAGTTTGACAGTAGAATGAACATAAGATTGAAAAGACCTGGAATCATATTATGATACTCACATCTTCATCTGTATCTGTATGGTGGAGATAATCCAGGATCATGGTCTCAAGGTTTGGAGAAAGTTCAAGAAATGCAGCTATACGAAGCAGATCACATTTAGCATACCCCGTTAACCCTAAATGGCAGAGATCATTGAAATGCCTAGAGAGACCATCCTTTGCAGGCCAAAGCTTTGAACATCAAAATATATGTATAAGAAGCAATCATACAATATCCAAACTAGCATATTCAGTAAGCTCCTGTTTTGGTTAATAATCAATAAGAAGGAAGTGTTTTGGGACCATGTTGCTCCTATGGGGGGGAAATCTAGTTCCATTTGAGGTAAATTGAAAAAAGCAGTCATGTAGTCTCTAACAGCCTGTTTGGATTGTATGATTTGGAGAGAAAATGACAAGAAATGAAGAGAAAGAGAACTCTTTTCTCATGTTTGATTTATAAATTAGTTGAGAAACAGTGAGAAATGAAAAGAAAGAGAACTTTAATTTTATTTTATAGGTTTCATTTCTCACCAAAAGTAGTGAGATTTGGCTAGAAACAAGCCCTGATTGCTTGCGTATCCTTTATAATACCGAGATTGTCCATTAAAATACATTGAAAGAAAAAGAAATTTCACCCATATCCCTATGTCACATTTTGCTCTTTTACATCACTCTTCCCTTCCTCTTGAGTTTTGGTTTGATGCTTTAGCCACTGCTACCTATCTTATTAATCGCTTACCTAGCACTTCACTTGCTCACTCCACTCCTTTTGACATGCTTTATCATTGTCCTCCTGATTATAATTTCTTAAAAGTCTTTGGGTGTTTGTGTTTTCCTTGGCTTAAACCATATTTTCCCTCTAAACTTACTCCTAACTCACTTCCCTGTGTGTTCCTGGGTTATCATCCTTCTATTAAGGGATATCGTTGTTTGGATCCATCTACCGGTCGGATTTACATCTCTCGTCATGTTGTCTTTCATGAAACTGTGTTTCCTTTTCAGAAATCCGACTCTTCTTCTTTATCTGTTTCCACTCCTAGTTCTTCTCCTTCTTTTTCTTGGTCCTCTCCTTCTCTTGTTCCTCTTTCTCACGATATTTCACCTCCCATTTTAGCCACTTGTTTCTACTCCGGCTTCATTGCTCTGCCTTGGCAATCTGTGAGCAGGTCTCGAGCTACCTCTTCTCACTCTTCTCTTTTATCTTCCCCTGCAGCTTCTGTCCCTGCTTCTCCTGCCACTTCTCCTCTTGGTATTCCTATTGAAAAATCTAGAAAACCTCCTAGATGTTGATTTGTGATTATGTACCAATTTTAAGAAAAATATAACAATCCCAATCAAACAATCAAGAGAAAGAGACACAAAGATTTTACGTGGAAAAATCACAATTGGACACCTTCCAATTGTGATAAAAAAACCACGGGCAACAGCCACAAGAACAATCCACTAAGAAGATATAAAGGAATTACACATGTATCACTCTCAATTATCTAGCGAATTCACAACGCCTAATTGAACCAACCTCTATGTGCCTCTGCCAACCCCATCTTCAGCACGGAATTGTCTTTCTGATGAGCCACTCCGGATTCCCTCCAAAGCTTCAGGCTCAAATTCTTCAGAATTCACAACTGAAGAACAACTCTCTCTTTTGTGTATAACAAACAAACCTTTGATGTACTCTTTTTAAACCATGAGTTAAATACTCAATAAAACATCAAAGAAAACAAAATATCCCCAGATATAAACCTTTAAGAACCAAAAAGAAGATCTGGAGGAATAATTGAGTAGTCTAGTTTTGGGAGAAAACCAACTACTTATATAGATCCAAAAGTAAACCCAGTTGGGAAGGAAAACCAACTTCTTGTTTGTGGAAAACCAACTTCTTGCAGAACTCCAAAATAATCCTACTTCTTATAGAAACCCAAAATAATCATTGTTTCAGAAGAAAACCAACTCCATAATGGATCTGGAAACCTGGGATCGCGAGGTCCACTTGAGCGTGGGTCTTCCCGCTCGAGCGGAGACTTCAAAATTTGTGATTTCATATAGGCTCCCCGTTCGAGCGTCCGTTTCCCCGATCGAGCGGGGAATCACACCATCCAGTATTTTTCATCCAACGCAGAGATGCTGTGAACTCGCAAACCCCGCTCGAGCGCCCATTTCGCTTTCGGCGGGAAGGCCAAAACTGGAAAATCTTGAAAAGTATAACATGAGCAGACAGCAACTTTTGAATGCATTTTGCATTTTGCTTGACCATGGTGACGAGCACTCGACTCCCGTAATAATCAGCGAAGTGGCAATCTAGAAAGCATTAATACCACAAACTTCTCTGCAAAAGCTCGATTCAGATTGGATTCGCATCTAATAAACTCAAAGCCTCACTGAAATAAAAGTGTGAATAAAATTACAACTCAAAGGAGTTTTGTCAAACGGGATTGCCAAGAATAAAAACCTAACAATCTCCCCCTTTGGCAATGCCGTGACAAAACACATCTAACAAATAAAATCCTAATCACCCCAACCCATTACAGCCAACAAAAACAAACTTCTTTCTCAAAGTCATGATCTCTGCAAAGTCATGATCTCTGCAAAACAACTATCAGTGCCACAATCTCTAAAACAAATATTAGTCCCATAAGAGTATATGAAAAACAATATAAGACTATCTTGAAACATGAGATGAAAAACATGAATAACATGAAGACGCAACTTTGGAGATTTTAAGAACATGTAGCATGAAAACCTGAACCCGACACATGGCATAAAAACATGAAATCCTAAGACACATGAAAAACAACTTTCTTCCCCTGTTTGAATTGACAAAGGAATCTCAAATAACAAAATCAAGATCAAAACCCACACAAGCAATGATAACGATTAACCGAACTCCCCCTTACTAAAAGCAACCACAAAACTAAAAAAACAGAAAGAAAACCAACAAACATAATATGGTGGAGCAAGCAAGTAATTCCAGATTTGTACCTTAAAACACACAAGACTATCCAAGAAACACAATTACTTGAAAACACAATGTGCACAGTTTATAGAAAATTCCTCATAAAAGAAAGTGATGCATTATGTGAAAAGCATAGATCCCATGATAAAAGTGTGTGTGTGACTCTTGGAGTTCAACAAACACAAGATTCAAATCCTAGTAGTGATATAAAGGCTGGACCTCTGACAAGAGAATCTAAGCAACACTAAGGAAAGTCAAACCACTAGGAATCAAGGGGTATTTGGTGAGTAAAGGCGGAGGCTCCCCCTCAATCAATGAATCCTTTAATTTTTTTTTTTTCACATTTTTTTTCTCTTTTCTTTCTTTTGCATATTTATTTTCTTTCTTTTCTTTCTTGTGCACATTTTTTTTTTCTTTTCTTTTGCACACTCATCGGCGGCTGACACGCTCAAGAGTATGGAAACCGAACCAGAGAAGCATAGATATATTAAGGATGGCCTGGTTGGTGACTCTGAGGTAGCCTTTTCCTCATGCTTGGACTACAAAGAATAGAGGGGAAAGCCATGGAGATGCAAAAAGATGGAAGGTGGTTAAGAGACTCAACATCACCCATGATATGCTAGTATAGGTCAATTCCTCTAGAAAAGCAAAAGATATCATGCCAGAAGTCCATAGAAAAAATAACCACTAAGGCAATTGACTCCAATATTTGCTAATCCAAGAGTGTGTACAGAATGAGACATACTAATCAAAGAACACATACTCCAAAATGAGTAATTAACACAGAAAGCACACACATATTAACATGTAATGGATATTCTCATCAATTCCAATATGCACCAAGGACATCTCAAAAATTCAAACTTGCAAAACCATACTAAGAAAATCTTTTTGCTGTTTTTTTTTTTTTTCCAACAATAAAGCAAGACAAAAAAAAAAAAAAAAAACAAAACATGCACACTTTTTTTTTTTTATTAAAAAGAACAGAGACCCAAAAAACTAAAAAGAGAAAACACATTAACACAAGTCAAGTTGTCTTACCCAATTTTTTTTGGTTTTAACAAAATCAGGTCTAGCGGTCTTGGTAAATGTCATGGTGTTGTGAACACCCTTATAAATCTTGGTATTCCGCCTAGACAAGTAAGGTTGTCTCCTAACCCAAAAAGTATTCGAATTTCTACCCCTTTGAAACATTCTCCCCATTCTCCCATGCAATTTATAACAAAAAGGGCAAATATGGCCATGCATACCACAATGATGACAAATAAAAACAGGATGTACCTTCTTTTCTTTTACCTTACCAACTCTAGGGAGTTTAAGAAGTCTTTTCTCTTGTTGAATCTTTTGTCCTCCCTTTCCTTGAGTTCTTGTATCACAAGATGTGGAAGCACTCTGTTTTTGCTCTCTCTTATCTCCAAAGCCAATGCCACTCTTGTCTGAACAGATTTGTTGAAACCCAATGATATCCTCCAAAGTCTTTGATCCTTTGTTCCAAAGACCAATGGTAACCATGGCACACTTGAGCTCTTCCTCTTTCTTGATCATTAATTCTTCCAAAGCAACTTGAGACATCTCGAGAGATTCAATCTTTTCTTCATACATGGCATGAGTTTCCTGTAGCTCATTCCTCTCTGTCTCACAAGTCAACAGTTTTGCACAAAGAACTTGTTGATCATCAGCTATCTTGATGGCATTGATCCTAGCCTCGGAAATCTCCTCCTTAAGTTTGACATTCTCACATTCACATGCTTTGAGTTTCTTTGTGAGTTTGTCATTCAATTTGAATAAATTAAGAAACTCCTTATACAGCTTTTCATAGGCTTGCTCAAGCTCTTCATGATCACTCTCCGAAGATTCATCATCAGAGGTATTCTCAACTGACCTCTTCGAAGACTCAGTTTGTCCTTCAGCTTCAGAAGCCGCCGTGAAAGCAAGGAATTGTTTATGTCCATCTTCACTTAGATCTTCGTTGTCACTTTCATCTCCATTAGATTCTGATTTATCATCCCAAGTGATGGCGAGGGCTTTCTTCTTCCTCAAACGAGTGGGGTATTCTAAAGCAAAGTGGCCAAATCCTTGGCATTCATAGCATTGGACGCTTTCAGAGTTCCCTTGTATCTTTCTTTTCTCCTTCTTGGCTATAGAATTAATTTTGACTTTATCTTTGCCTTTGGATTTATGAGTATGAGTAGATTCCAAAAGATTAGGATTTTTATTCAAATTTTTTTTTTTAAATTGTTTAACAAAAGCAGCCATAATCTTGGAATTTATCCCACAATCCTCATCAGAATCCTCAACCACTTTATGAGCACTACTAAAAGCAATATCTCTTTGTTTCTTTTTGAAATTTCTATGTGCCTCATAAGTTTGAAGATTTCCAACCAACTGATCTAGCTTGAGGTTGTCAACATCTTGAGCCTCCTCAATGGCCGTAACTTTTGGTTGGAACCGATCGGGCAAGGATCTCAAAATTTTTCCTACAATCTTGGATTCCGGTATTTTTTCACCTAAATTGAAGCTAGAATTTACAATGTCACTCAACTTCGCATAAAATTCATCAAAGGTCTCACTATCTTTCATTGAAAGGTTTTCGAAACTAGATGTGAGCCTTTGAAGTTTTGAGCGTTTAACAGAAGGAGTGCCCTCATGAATAGTTTGTAAGATATCCCAAGCCTCTTTTGCGACTTCACAATTACAAATACGACTAAACTCTTCAGGTGTGACAGCGCAAAAGAAAGAATTGATAGCTTTACTATTACAGCTACTATTTTGGTAATCAGTTGTGTCCCACTTATGAATTGGTTTGGGGAAAGTTACTCCATCAATGGTAATCGTTGGTTCAGTCCACCCATTCATGACGGATTGCCAAACTTTTTCATCAATAGATTTTAAAAAAGATCTCATCCGAGCTTTCCAAAAAGAATAATTAGATCCGTCAAGAAGGGGTGGTCGAACCATAGAATTTCCCTCACGAATTGAATCCATTATCACAAATCAAACAAGATCTCGTTTTAAAAGAAATTTTTTTTAAAAAAAATAGAGCGTTCTAAAAGAAATTTTAAAAAAAAAAAAAATAGAACGACCTGCTCTGATACCAATTGAAAAATCTAGAAAACCTCCTAGATGTTGATTTGTGATTATGTACCAATTTTAAGCAAAATATAACAATCCCAATCAAACAATCAAGAGAAAGAGACACAAAGATTTTACATGGAAAAATCACAATTGGACACCTTCCAATTGTGATAAAAAAACCACAGGCAACAGCCACAAGAACAATCCACTAAGAAGATATAAAGGAATTACACATGTATCACTCTCAATTATCTAGCGAATTCACAACGCCTAATTGAACCAACCTCTATGTGCCTCTTCCAACCCCATCTTCAGCACGGAATTGTCTTTCTGATGAGCCACTCCGATTCCTCCAAAGCTTGGGCTCGAATTCTTCAGAATCCACAACTGAAGAACATCTCTCTCTTTTGTGTATAACAAACAAACCTTTGATGTACTCTTTTTAAACCATGAGTTAAATACTCAATAAAACATCAAAGAAAACAAAATATCCCCAGATATAAACCTTTAAGAACCAAAAAGAAGATCTGGAGGAATAATTGAGTAGTCTAGTTTTGGGAGAAAACCAACTACTTATATAGATCCAAAAGTAAACCCAGTTGGGAAGGAAAACCAACTTCTTGTTTGTAGAAAACCAACTTCTTGCAGAACTCCAAAATAATCCTACTTCTTATAGAAACCCAAAATAATCCTTGTTTCAGAAGAAAACCAACTCCATAATGGATCTGGAAACCTGGGATCGCGAGGTCCACTCGAGCGTGGGTCTTCCCGCTCGAGCGGAGACTTCAAAATTTGGGATTTCATATAGGCTCCCCGCTCGAGCGTCCGTTTCCCCGATCGAGCGGGGAATCACACCATCCAGTATTTTTCATCCAACGCAGAGATGCTGTGAACTCGCAAACCCCGCTCGAGCGCCCATTTCCCCGCTCGAGCGGGAAGGCCAAAACTGGAAAATCTTGAAAAGTATAACATGAACGGACAGGCAACTTTTGAATGCATTTTTGCATTTTGCTTCGGCCGCGAGCTGACCGGGCAGCTCGACCCCCGTAATAATCAGCGAAGTGGCAATCTAGAAAGCATTAATACCACAAACTTCTCTGCAAAAGCTCGATTCAGATTGGATTCGCATCTAATAAACTCAAAGCCTCACTGAAATAAAAGTGTGAATAAAATTACAACTCAAAGGAGTTTTGTCAAACGGGATTGCCAAGAATAAAAACCTAACACCTATTAACAGTATTTCTATTCATTTGCCTTCCTTATCTTCTTCTCCATCCTTGCCCAATATTCATCCTATGCAAACCCGGTCCAAAACTATTGCCTCCACTTGTCTCTTATCTACTTCTTCTTCTTCTTCTTCTTCTTCTTCTTCTTCTTCTGATATTGAACCTGTTTCTCACAAAGTTGCTCTTACCAGTCCTCTTTGGACCCAAGCCATGAAAGATGAGTTTTCTGCCTTACAAAACCAAGGTACTTGGTCTTTGGTTCCTCTTCCACCTCACAAGAATGTCATTGGCTGTAAGTGGGTCTTTCGCATCAAACGCCATTCTGATGGTTCCATTGCCCGACATAAGGCTCGTTTGGTTGCTAAGGGTTATTTACAAGAAGAGGGTCTTGATTTTCATGAAACCTTTAGTCCCGTTGCCAAGCAACCTACTATTCGGATTTTTTTGTGTATGGCTCTTCATCATCAGTGGCCTCTCAAACAGTTAGACAGCTCTAATGCCTTTTTACATGGCCGGTTAGATGAAGAAGTGTTTATGCTTCAACCTCCTGGCTTTGAGGATGCTTCTCTTCCTTCTCATGTTTGTCGGCTTCATAAGGCTCTCTATGGTTTGAAACAAGCCCCCCGCGCTTGGTATTCTACTTTTAGCTCGTTTTTGTTGTCTCAAGGTTTTGTCAAAAGCAAATGTGATACATCTCTATTTGTTCATCGCACTGCTGGTTCTGTTACTTATCTCTTGGTATATGTTGATGACATTTTGCTCACCGGCAACAATCTCAGTCAGCTTCAGTCTCTTATTGATCAAATGCATATTGCTTTCTCCATGAAGGAGCTTGGTGATCTTTCTTACTTTCTTGGGATTGCTGTTCACTCTTCTTCTCAGGGGTATTTTCTTTCCCAGCAGACATATGCTTCTCACATTCTAGTCAAGGCTGGTATGCAATCTTGTAAGCCTTGTTCCACTCCTGTTGCTGTCAAGTCTCTAGTGTCTCCAAGTGATTCTTTGCCCTTCTCTCAGCCGTCTCTGTACTGCAGCCTTGTCGGTGCCTTGCAATACTTGACTATCACCCGACCTGATTTATCCTATGCTGTCAATCAGGCATGTCAACACATGCATGCCCCTTCTCTTGGTCATTTTGCTGCTCTTAAGCGTCTTCTTCGGTTTGTGAAAGGCACTCTCTCTCATGGTCTCTCCTTTTCTCCTGGGTCTTTCTCTTCTGAGCTTATTCTGATTCCAATTGGGCTGGTGACCTTCAGGATCGCAAATCCATCTCTGGCTATTGTGTTTTTCTTGGGTCTAATCTCATTTCTTGGTCTTCCAAGAAGCAACCCACTGTGTCCCGTAGTTCTACTGAAGCCGAGTATCGTTCTCTTGCTAATACTACGGCTGAGCTTACTTGGTTGACTATGTTGCTTGCTGAGTTTGGTATTCCTCAGTCCTCTTCTCCTATTCTTTATTGTGATAATCTCTCTGCCCTTTCTCTTGCCACCAATTCCGTGTTTTACTCTCGTTCCAAACACATCGAAATTGACTGTCACTTCATTCGCGACAAAGTTGCTGCCAAGCTTATTCAGCTCAAATATGTTCCTACCGTCCAAAGTTCTTGATATCTTCACTAAGCCATTGTCTGCCTCGCGGTTTCACACACTTTCTGCCAAACTCATGGTCTTTCCTTCGCCCATTTGTTTGCGGGGGCCTGAAGAGAATCCTGCTCCTCAAGCTATTGAGTAGAACACTTTGTCATTTTGTATGTAACTGTTTTTCTATTAAACTCAGGTTGAGTTAGCTTTAAGTCGGTGCACAACCTGTACAATATATATACCAATTGTATTACTGCTTTCCAGAATTAGTAAATAGAAATATATTCAGTTCTTCTACAGAGAAAACACAATAATTTCTTTTCTTTTACAATCATTCCTTTTTCTTCTTCTTTTTCCAACCCCACAATCAAAGTGGAAGGTAAATTCTGCCAAGAAACAAAAAGGAGGCAGCAAATCACTATCATCAGGTGTTGGTTTAGAGCTAAACTGTTACTGCTGGACCACATGATAGCCCCTAAAAATATGACAAGACTCAAAAAGAGGATCTTAGGGCATACAAAGGCTATTCAGCCACTACATAAACATTACCATCCAAGGTAAATTAAGACCCATTTGAATGTCTGAAAAAATATGAATTGGATCACTTTAGGATGGGCTCATTAACAAATTAGATAAGTGCATGTGTTGCACTGCAAAGATGACAACTAAAAAATTGATTAATTTACTTTCTTTGTGAGAATTTAAATTAGTTCATTTCTTTTAAATGTAGAATTACTTAAATATAAAATTGAGAGATTCAAAATCTCTTTTGTTCGACACGACAACACTCACACAAATTTGAAATAACTCATTTACACATTCACAAGTTTTGAATTAGTTAATTGCAAAAGCTAAATGAAACCATTCGTTTCCCACCACGAGGATGGAGACAGAATGTTATGTGGGTGAGCTGGTGGCTTTGACAGTGAAGGTGACAAACCAGAATTTGGCAAGGAAGGGTTTAGGGGAAAGAATATTGGGTGAGAGTTAGCCGAAAGCAATGTTGATGAATTCAAAATGAGGGATAGGGGTGGTTTAATCACCACAGCTCAGGTGGTGTAAAGAGTGAAAGTGGGATGGGCATTATGTATTTGTGTAGCTCTTCTTTTTTCTTTTCTTTTTTTGATCCGCATTTGTGTAGCTCTTCTTTAACTAGCATTTTTTTTTTTACCCTGCTTATTTTATACTCAGGTAGTGCACTTCAGCTCAGTAATCTCAATCAATAGGAATTGAGCCCAAAACCATAAAGCCTAACAGTGAAAATGAGTGCACATAAAGGTTTCAGTGGCAAAATTGACATATTATTAGATGTTGAATGGTTAATAGCAACATGTAATAAATCTACCAATTGAAAATCCAAAAGATCACCAAGAGTTGTGTCAATTGACAACTATTTTCTGTACCATGACAGAAACAGTGAGCTAAATCCAATGAGAATGCCATATCAAGTCGACATGCTTTATGTTAAAAAAAAAGAAAAAAGAAAAAAGAAAAAAAGGATAAAATGAAAAGTTGTCATGCTTTGAAATTAGTAAATCTGCCAGACCACGAAACTTGGTTATTCCAACGAGTGGAGATTATGCAGCAGTGCCTATTTGGCTTGAAGCTCAATCTCCAGCAAATCAACAATGCAGTTTATAATTTCATTTCTGCAAGATCTAATTTATACTACATAAACATACATAAAAACACAAGCATACATGCAGTCATAAATATATTACGTACGACGTGTGAAGAACATCCATTACACAGCTATGCAACCACAATTGATGTTACAAAGCAGTAAAAAGGATTTTTCAAGGCTGACTACTGACCATATGTGGCTGTAAAATTGGCAACAAGTGGTGACTTAGTAAGGCAAGGGATCACACAAGTGTTTCAAGGGTTTGTATAGGTGTAAAAAGGGGTAAGCTTTTGGTGAGTTAGTAAGGCAAGGGATCACACAATTTGGAAATTTTCTAACGTTGTACGTTGTGTTTGGTTGAGAGATTTGAGAAGGGTTTTGTAAAGAGAAAACGAAAAGGCAGATGAAATGTGAATAAAATATACTTATATTTCACCTAATTTCACATACCTTTTCCCTTTCCTTTTTCAAATTTCTCCTCAAATCTTCTAACCAAACACAGGCTAAAGCTGTGAGCCTATGAGAGACTGCTTTCTTTCTAAGTGTTGTTTATTTATTTATTTTTTTTTTCCCTGACAAGTAAATGAACATTATTGTGAAGTCAAATTTGAGAAAATTAATTTTTTGAAAATTTTGATTAGTTCAGAAAAGATTGCACTGCAAGACCAGTGTAATAAACTGCAAAATGGACTTTGAAGAAAGAAAAAAAAAAGGCACATTCCCTAAGGGCTACCATTGAATGGTTGAAAGCTTTGAAGCACCGATACTTCAAAATAGGTGGCGTAGCAGTGTTGGACACATAAGGGATAAGAAGCATTGATATCAATACAAACACGGACATGGCAATTCTAAAAAAATTAGGATACAAACACGATGGAGATATGACAAAAAATATATGATGCAGCATGCATGGTCATATAATTCTTGGATCAAAGGGATAGACAAGACAACGGCAAAAAGTGGGCCAGACTCGAAATTACATGAAATTTGGTGGGTTGATGGAAAACGTGATTTTAAGCATGATCCATTGAATGGACCCCAATGAATTTTGGGCAAATTCCATCATTTGGGTTGTAAATTTTGAAAAGATTTGAAGCTTCAAATACTCTTCCCATAAACCTCGGAAAATAATTTCGTCGAATCTGCCATTATCATAGAAGCTCATATTAATTGTTTCTTTATTTCATTGCAATATTTCTATTTTTGGTAATTTTTGTTATATTTTTTTACTTCTGTATTGCTCATTACGAAACTGTCAATTCTAGTTGTTTTCCTACTAGGTTAGGTCTATCTTTACTCATAAATAAGGGGTACTTACGTGTATGTCCTTATAAGTAGATTTATTGTCTAATAGGTCTTGTGAAAAAAATTTGTCATAAAAAAATGTCACTAATTGTAAGTTTTAACGACAATTTATAAAAATTATGACAAAAAAAGGTCATTAATTGTCAATTTTTAACAATATATATAAAAAGTTGTCACAAAAAAAATTATTTTTAGCGACAATTTTACCAAGACTTATTTTCAATAGGACTTAATGGGAATTAAGTCCAACTATTAGGACTTATTAGTAGTTTTCCCTATGAAAATAATGGATGTGAGTCTTAACACTCTTTAATTTTTTGAGAATTAATCACTTTGTTTGGTTTTGATTTTCAAAAAATTTTACATTTTTATTTTCCATATTTTAATGTTTTCAATGATTTTTTAAATATTTTAAGCATTTTTTTAAAATTTTTTTTAGACATACCTAACATAAATACACTTAAAAAGTATAATATTTGTGAAAAAAATCTTTAAAAAAATACACTAAATACCAAAAAATATTTTTAAAAAAATATGAAGATTCAGTACATTTTTCATAGTTTTTGTGTATATATTAATTTTTTAAAATATTTTTTCACAAATATTTTACTATTTAGATACATCTAAGTAAGGTGTACCTAAAAAGTTAAAAAAAATTGCTTAAAATTTAAAACATACTCACTGAAAACAAAAAAAACTCAATTTTCAGACAACTGAATTAAAAAAACTGAAACCAAACACACCTAATATATTTTGAGTTTCATATTCTTTTGTTCCAACCTTGGGTATTTTGAGAATCGACCATTATTGAGCCTTTATTCTCGGTATTATTTGTGAATCAATGACTCTAGAGAAGAATCTTGTTTCCGGCATTGATTTTTCAGTCAACGGATTCTAAGATTGTTACTATCTCATGTTTTCACTACATCAATATATATATATGTATATGAATATAGATTTTTTCTAACTTTTTCTCCTTTATTTCACTATATTTTACTTTGGATCTAAATCAACATTTTTTTAAAAAATTTACTAAAGAAGAAACTACAAAAGTATTCTAAGGCATGTTCAAACATAAGACACATGTCCACAAGCATCCCCAATGTGTCCAAAAAAATATTACTAATAAATTTGACATGCCAAGTGTCTTTTCTCTGATATGTGAAAACACATGTCCCCATCAAGTCAGACACGTATACGGACATGGACACACCACCCATCTTAGAGTGTCAATGCCTCTTGGCATATGGGCCTTGTCATATCTTAAAGAGTAAGAAAGTGTTAAATCTGAATTGCAGGGTTAAAAGCATATAAGAACATAACATTAAAGAGAAGAAGGAGAAAGTTGAAGTGCAATAAAGGAATGACAAATAATTTCCTTGGGCAGGCACCTAGAAAATTTTCTTTCAATCCAGTTCTCAATTGAATTTGAAATAGTATTAAGGCCTATACAGGTTCTAGGACAACACTTCTACCTAAGATTATAGTACAAACTTAGAAACAAACTTTTTACTTCTAAAACTCCTTTAAAGCAACTACAATACACAAATAAATAAATATAAATATAGATATAATTAAAATAGGGTAATGCTATAGTGTGTAACTTATACCTTACACATTTTTGTGTTCACTTACACCTTACACTTACACCTATTTTACCTTGCACTTATACCTTTTGTGTAAATGGCACATGGTGTGCAACTTATACATTTCATTTATACCTTCCACTTACACTTACACCTTACACTTACACCTTACACTTACACCTTTTGTGTGAGTGGCACATGGTGTACAACCCACTTACACCTTTTGTGGGTTGCACACCTAAAAAAACTCCATTAAAATAAACCTAATAGCATGATTTTGACCCAAACTACAATCCATGAACCACCACCACTACAACCTATAGGTCCGTGAATCCTAAAATTACTAAAATAAAAAACATAAATAAATAAAAAAATCCAACTTATAAATAAGACAAATAAAAACATACCACAACATATTAACTCAAAGAAAACATAAAACATGACTGAAGGCAACCTAACTTAAACTTGATTTCAAGGGTCCCATCCCAAGTGGATACACACCGCACGGTCGGGGGGCTTATAAGCTTTAGGCATTGGGGGCTTTTCCAAGATGAAAGCAGTTCTCTCTAGAGAGTTTGTTCTCCATCCATCTTTTGCAAATGTTAACTTCTAAAGCTTTTCAGATTGTTTCCATGGAGTTCATGTGCTCGTGAAAACGTTGAGAGGGTGTTTGTATTATTGCAAAATCTGGGTTGAAACCTTAACCATTAATTCAGATTAAAACACCAACTAATTACTTTTGTCTTAATCAACTGTGACATAAATTCAAAGCAAAACAAGAAACAATACCTCATACCACCACCAATTTAGGCATGTGTGTTTGGACGGACTGGATAATAAGAGATTGTAATATATCAAATTGTTAGTGCTGAATACATTGTCCCTAGATTATTTGGTTGAACTGAATTTAAATCCTATATTTGTTTAGTCATGGGATTAGATGTCTGGATTGGACTATTTTGAGTGAATTCAATATTTGGTTGGACAGACTGGACAAGGATAAATGTTCAAAAGACTATTTTACCCTTATAATTTATAATTTATATTTTTTATTTAATATATAATTTTAAATTTGTAATCTATAATTTATAATTTAACAACACTAAAAAATTTTAATTTATAAGGTCATAATTTTTAACTTATTATTTTTAATTAAATTAAATTTATAATTTATATTTTTTATTTAATAGATAATTTTAAATTAACAAAACTAAAAAAATAATTTTATTTAATATATAAATTTAATTTTTTAACAACACTAAAAAAATTTAATTTATAAGACCATAATTTTTAATTAAATTTGATTTATAATTTATAATTTTTATTTTTTATTTTTTATTTAATATAGAACTTTAAATTAACAGCACTAAAACAATATTAAATACAAGAGGGTCAAAAATATAATTTCATAAGCTAATCTTATGGGATGAGTTATTCCATGATTTCTATCACACCCCCATGGGATACAACAATCCAACAAATATGAGACCAATAGTCCGGAGCAAAAATTAGTTACCAAACAACAGACTATTAAACTATCTAAACTAATAATCCAATCACATGCCCCAATTCTTCGAAACAAACACCACCACCTAAGAGCATCAACATCAGCATCAGCATCAGCTTATTCAAAATAACAAAAAGTTAAAATATAATTAATAAATCATCAAAGTCTCCTTCCATCAGTCTCAACAAATTTTTTCTAAATTAACTTTTTGTTAAATTTGCTATAGTAATTCCTCTGATGAAGCGAGTAACTGTTCATCACTACAACACGATTTGGGTGTAATCGGGCGTCCATGGGACGCCCACGTCGGCTGAAGTCCCATTGGACATCGATCGGTCAACTTTGCCGGTCAAGATTTTTTTTTTTAACATTTCCTCTAGCTTTACCTTTCGTAAAACATAAGAATTGTTTGGTTGATACCTCATCAATTTAATTATAAAAAAATAATAATAAATATTTTAATAGAATTGAGTTAAAATAGAGAGTTTGATACAGTGAGTGGTTAGTTAAAATAACAAAATAGATTTTTCAACTTTAACTTAACTAAAAATTTAAAGAGTTTGATGCGAATGCTCTAAAACGTTTGACGCCACCAAGTACTCTCACAACCAAACACCAATATCTACAAAACTTTTCCATTGGACCCATTTTTAGGCCAAATTTTGATAATCTGAATCGTTCATATTTTAAGATTTGTTCAGTATATTATACCTGTTAAAAATCAAGTTGATCGGATATCAGAAAACATATGTTCGGAAAACTGTTTATTAAATTTAAAAAAAAAAAAAGTTTTTAGTTTGATTTTTTCGAAAACATGTTTTCTGATATCCGATCAACTTGATTTTTTACAGGTATGATATACTGAACAAATCTTAAAATATGAACAACTTGAATTATTAAAATTAGATCTAAAAGTAGGTCCAATGACCCTACAAGTAGGAAATGATGCAAGGAGGGGATCCTTACTGAACGAACAATCCTTAAAAACCAGAACAGATAACTTTTCGTCTTTATAATCATTGCAACAAAGTTGTACGGGAAAGAAATAAACCTTCTCGGATAATCCTGTTGATCAAGTCTGCGCTCCTCCATACGATGTCGCTCTCCTACTTGAAAATACAAACGTGAGCTAGCCGGCAGGTGTGTGCTGGAAACCTCTCCGATGCCTAAGTCAGCAAACTAGACAAATAGACAAAAGCTCTGTGTATTCGGGAATCAAAGTTGCGTTACCTCTCCATAGGTGATGTTTGTGAACTTTTATAGGTTCCGTATGGTACAATCCAAGTAGCACTCTTACTCCTCCATGTAGAGTCCTCCTAGGATTCATACTCCTAAAAGATAATACTTATTCTTCAACACCCCCTCACTGCTTAAACCAAGTGAGATGGTTTTACCATGGTCGGACTCCAATGTGGCCGAGGTAAGCATGGCTATGCTTAGCCGCAGAATAGACCGTACTATCCTTAGTTCGGTTCACTGCCCTTACCTTAGTTCCTCTTCCATAAACCATAGTAAACCCAATCCGAGCTAACTTTTAGTAAGGTTTAGACCACGTTAATTACACTGCGCTATGACCGGTATAAGTTTTAGTATAGTGACCGAACTAACCGTAAGCCTTTTAGGACCGAAGTAACTTCACGCCTCTGCAAGATCGGAGTAACTTCACACCTCTGCAAGACCGAAGTAACTTCACGCCCCTGCAAGACCAGAGTAACTTTATGGTCATTTTACACAGCACTTCGCACAACGGCCCATAACGGCCCATTACCTAACTCAGCCCAATTTTCATATAAATTACCCTCTTAAAAGTGATTAGCTCCTTTAATTTCAAAGACCACATATTCAGATTCTTCATCCCACAACAGTCCTCGAAAACTAGAGATTAACATAATCCGAGTGAGCGACATGGATCGAAGAGAGAAGATTCCCGAAATTTGAACCCTAAGAGGAGGAACAATGATATCACACAGTTACGAAGATTCATAACGTAGCTGTTTCGGATTTCGGAGAAATAGAAGTCGAAGAAGCAATCTAGGTCGAATTATAGAAATCGGTGGTCGATGGCGTAGTGAATCAACGATGAGACTTGATGGTGAAAATCGATTTCAGATACAGGGGAGCAGAATCTGAGCTTGAATTGGCGGAGATTCATGTGGGATCGATTGATGAGGGTACGATTGACGAAGTCGAGAAACGATTGGCGGGTTTGTGGGTAGGAATCGGAGTGAGGGAAGAGAAGGCCAGAGGGTTCGCCATTTGCGAGAAAGTGAGATTGTTCGAACAGCGTCAGGGGTTGGAACGAATGAGAGGATGTCAATGAGTTCAGGAAGGTCGCCCATGGTTGCCACGTCCATCTCTCTGTTCCACTCAGCAATTTGAGCGATTAACAGCATCTCCAACATTTATTCTATTTTTTCATTAAATTTGAACAAAAATTTAAGGCCCCGTTTGTTTGGGGTTATAGCAAGGGGATTAGGATTACTAATACCTTGGGATTAGTATATAGAGTGTTTGTTTTGAGAGACAGCCTTGGAACTATTAATACCTTGGGACTAACTAATACCTTGGTATTACTAATACCTTGTTTGTTTTGAGAGATAGGGAGGGTACTACTAATTGGTATTACTAATACTCTTGGGGAGGGGATTCATAGTGAGGAGGTAGAGATGGTATTAGAAAAATAGCGAGGGGATTAGAAATTTTTTTATTTTTTTTATATTGGGAATTTTTTTTAAAATATTAATGTTTAATTTTTATATTTTTTTATTTGTTTTATTATTTTATATAAAAATAATTTAACAATTCCTCACTATTAATCCTCTCACTATCAATCCCCTCACTATTAATCCCCTCACTAACAATCCCCTCACTATTAATCCCCTCACTATCAATTCCCTCCATTCTATCTCTGAAAACAAACGACCCTCACTAACAATCCCCTCACTATTAATCCCCTCACTATCAATCCCCTCCATTCTATCTCTGGAAACAAATGAGGCGGTGAAAACTTGATCTGATATCCAACGTTTCAACATAGAATTCTGAATTTTTATTATATTGGAAGGGTGTTGGTGCAGTGTAAATTGCCTAGTATAAATTGCAAAGAAAGTGGATGTCCAGAGCCGACCGGGTGCTCTACAGTAATTTGATTAAAGGTTCTAGGAATTTTTAATTTGATGAAAAGTTTAAGACATTTGTAATTTGATATCAAATTGATGAAACAGTTTGAGCACTGTTTTCATCAATTTTTTTAATCAAATTTAAATTTACTGAAAAATCTAATGAAGGGTTAGAGACACTCTAAGACCATCTCCAATACTCCATCAAATTTAATTAAAAATTTGATGAAAAGTTTGATAAATATATATATATATCATGCACTCCAACGATAAATTAAGATTTTCGTTAAATTTGGCCGATCATTCAATTTAGAGTAAATTTTTGATTGATAGTAGGTTGATTGTCGAGCTGATCGTCTACTAATAATCACTTGCAAAATTTGATAAATTTTTTTTTTTTTTTTTAGATGGTGGGAAACAAGAACTACAAGGAACGGGTAATTTCTTTTCGAGCTAAATCCACCAAAGCTTGTGAGATTTCCTCCATCCACACTTGTTGTTGAGGAGAATGTCAACTATGACGTCCGAGGGTTTTTAAAAACAATTTAGTATATTAATTTGAAAATTTTGTTTCTTTTGAATGTCCTAGCTACTTTTGAGCTCAACGAGTCTCGTGTTGTTACTTGTTCTTTCCTTGTGGTTGTTTAGGTACATCCTAGTTACATCTTTGGGGTGTTGGGGGTCAATTCGAGAATGATGAGAATGCTTTAAAGTTGTTTTTCTCTCACTTCAAAGTTGAGACCGCTCAAGTGGTAAAGTCATCCTTCTAGTTCTTAGTTTTGAAGTTTGAAATACTTGGAGCATATTTTCACCGCTCGAGCATAGGTTTAACTGCTCGAGCAATCTGTTTACAGATGACAGGAATTCTGGAAGTTTGAATTCACCGCTCGAACGTAGGTTTCACTGCTTGAGCGGTCTGTCTGAAGTTAGTTCGGAGATTTGTGTCCAATCACTTAAAAGTTTAGCAATACACTATTTTTCCTTCATTTTTCACTTCACACTCTCTCTCTACATTTCACTTTTCTCTCATTTCTCTTATCTCTCTCTAGAAAACCATCCACTCACCTCATTAATGCCTTGATCTTTCCAAATCTATTGGGTTGTTCACCCTAGTGCTTTCATTAATATTAGAGAGCTCATAAAAGGTTACGTTGTGTGCAATGGAGATTGAATTTTGACACAATCGATTTTGAAGCTTTTCTTATCTTTTCTTTCCAAATTTTAAAGTAGGGAGTTTCTTTGAGTTATATATATGGTTTTAGCATGTCTTCCTTATTTTCCTATGAATTTGGAGTAGAGGATCTGAAATTGGAATTATAAGATCTTAGGAATGTTAAAAAGTGATTTTATCATGATGAAAGTTCAAATTAGATGGTTTTATGAACTTGTGAATCTCTTGGAAGTGTGTGGAGGACAATGTCTTTGAAATTTAGGGGAAATTAAGAAAAGTTAAGAAACTTAAGAAAAAAAATTAAATTTTTGTGAAATATTTATGAGTTTGTTGGAAATTTCTTTAAGAAAATAATGAATTATTGTGTTATTTGGGATATACATGGAATGGATGAGTTGTGTTGAGAATTTATATGGATAGCATGATTTTATATATGCTTGGATCATGAAAACGAAATAAATGTGATTGTGAATATGAAATGGTATTATATGTCACATGGGTGTGGAATTTAGATATGATATAAGAAATATTGAATATTGCATTTTACTTTGAGCAAATATTGAGAATCGTGGAAAATTGTATAATGAAAACTATATAGTTGCATCTCACTTCATTCACATGCATAGCTTTGAAATATCGTTTATTATGGCTATGTTTTGGATTGATATATATTTTTTTGAGAAAAAAATTGTTGAGCTTGAAATATTTTAGGGTAAATGTATTTGGTAAGTCTGAATAGGGAGTGCAGTTCGTATTGTTAAGTTGCCTTGAATATCTAGGGTGAAAGACCGAAAACACGTGCGAAGGAGATACCATGTGCGTTTTGGTTAGGAGCCGGTAAAGTGGGGGATTGGTAGTGTCTGTTATGCTTACTTACAGACACCAGTCTCGAGATTACCTGAGTCGTATTTACCACCATGCTTTATTATTTGAACTTCATTGAGATAATGATTTTTTTGGAAAAGAACATTAACTGTGTTTTTAAAAGAATGGAAAACTTGTGGCTTTGGAGCACGATGACATGGCATTGCATTTATATATGCAAGACTGCTTAAACATATATACTTTGTTAAGAATTCTTTACTGGGTTTTGTACTTACCCCTAGTGTATTTGTGCAGGAAATGATGTGGTGATCCTGCCTAGTTAAAAGCTGAGAAGTATATTGAGAACACGATACTCCTTTTCTTTTGTTGATTATTTTTTTGACAAACCAAGGGCTTTATTTGTATAGGTTTGATAACCATCTTTTGTGTAACTGGACTTAAGCCTTGGAACTTGTAGCTCGTGGGGCATTCTTTCATTTTATTTTCTTTGTACTTATTGTCTCACATGCTATGGATTCAAGACTTTAAGAAGATTGAATATGTATTGCATATGGACTCCTTTTTGTAAATCTCTCACACAAATGGAATATCAATATAGAGATTTGACTGCTTGGGTTGAGATTATTATGTCTGAATGGAGTAATTGGATTTATCTTTATGTCAATTATTTGGGGCCATTACACTAACTTAGCTGAATCATGCGCTAGTTGATTGTCTTGACCCTACACATGAGAAGCTTTGAATCATTGAAAACATCCACTTTTGCTCACAACATAAGTCACAATGTGTCTATAATCACAGAGAATCTAAAATGCCTTGATAATGTTGAGAGAATCTTCTTCCAATTGAATGTCAAAGATCCCCAAATCTACCACTAGGTCCAACGCCTTTGCTGCAGCATATGCTTCCTCATAGTTCGCCTATACCAGAAATGGATATGGATCAGCTAGCGATGCAATCACCTCCCCTACATGATCCCATTCCATGACACTCACTCCAACAACACGATTCTCCTTAAATAAAGTTCCATCAAAATTGATCTTAAACCATCATGCCTCTAGTGGTTGCCATTTGACGTTAATCATACGGTGCCTATATCTCACAACAACATTCTGCACCTGGACAAAATCATTTATGAGAGTACATACCATGCTCACCATGTCTACCACCACCATAATTTTATCAAAAAAAATGGCTTGGTTCCGAATTGTCCAAATGTCCTAACACGATGCTATAAATAGCTCCAACCTAGCTGTAACACCCATGTGTTGTACTTCCCATAACCAATCAATGAAGTTGCTCTCCATACCCAAACATCTCAAAGAGGACTGATCTCCCATATTCTAATGCCAAAACAGAATGACGAAGGCAGTGCATCACAGTTTCTGGGGCCATTTCCCTAAATAAGCCAAAATAGTAACGAAATTCCCAAACTAAGCCTATTTTTGAAAGATTTCCCAAAATAGGCTAAATCGCGGTTCAAAACTTTTTCCCCGGGGCTGTGAAATCTTGAACTCGCTGTTCCGAAGTGCGAGTTTACTTAAGAACTCGCAGTTACAAACCGCAAGTTTAATTAAATTTTTTTTCTTTTGAATTCCGAAGCACGAGTTAATTAATTTCATCGCAAAAAAAATTTGTTCTGAACTCGCATTTCAGAACCACGAGTTTAATTAATTTCATCGCAAAAAAATTTTGTACGGAACTCGCGTTTCAGAACCACGAGTTCCACGCAAATGGTTGTTCTTCTGAACTCGCTGTTTCTAACCACGAGTTCATCAGAAAATTTTTTTGTTCTGAACTCGCAGTTTGTAACCATGATTTTGGGCAAGTTTGTTCTCGTTAAGTGAAATCGTGGTTGTGAACCACGATTTTAAAATATGTATATAAGCACCCCAGCCGTGTTTTGTATTCACGATTTCTATACTGCTATCTCTCTGTCGCCCTTACTCCTCTCTGTTCTCCCTCTCGCGAGCTCTCTCTCTATTCTCTCTCTCTCGAGCTCCCTCTCTCGAGCTCCCGCTCTGTCTCTCTCTCGACCTCCCTCTGTGCTGTCTCTCTCGTTGGTATGCCTTCTATCATCTATTTTAGTGCGAATAAATTACCATTATAGTTTATATTTGTGAATATATTTGTGTTTGTGAAAATGTGAATAAATTAGGGATAGGGTTCATGTATGTGGGGTTAGGGTTAGGATTTATATTTGTGAATAAATTAGGGTTAGGGTTCATGAATGTGGGGTTAGGGTTAGGGTTTATGTTTGTGAATAAATTAGGGTTATGGTTGATTTTTGTGAAATTTTAAGTATAGGTAATTTGTTGAATGTGAATGTGAATGTTGAATGTGAATGTTGAATTTTAATTATATTTGTTGAATGTTGAATTTGTGAATGAAAACATATTTTAAGTATAGGTAGTTTGTGAATGTTGAATTTGTTGAATTTGTTGAATTTGAATCAAAACATATTTGTTGAATTCATAATTTGTTGAATGTTGAATGTGTTTAATTATCTGTAATAATAATAATTTTCTTGTGTCAAAACAAATTTTGAATCAAAACAAATTTAAGGAATAATCAAAACATATTTTCGTTTCTTTTGAATCAAAACGTATTTAAGGAATAATCGTGCCATTCCCTTTTATTGTCATTCCAATAAATTACCTTTGTCCTATGCAGCTAAATATTTACAATAATTTTAATGCTGTTAATTAATTACATAAGAAAGAGAAACGTTAATTTGGCTGTAAAAATTATTATTAATTAGGTGATGCGGAGTAGTAATAAATTAAAATTAATAAAGTAACCAAAATAATTTTATTCGAAATTTCAATTTGTTAAATAAGAATAAGAAATTGAAAAGTAAGGAACCAAATTGGGGCATTTCCCTAAATAAGCTAAAATAATAAAAGAATTCCCAAACTAAGCCTAGTTTTGAAAGAGTCTCCAAAATAAGCTAACTCGCGGTTCACAATCGCGAGTTCAACAAATTTCCCCCCGTTTCGCGTAAAAGATGGTAAATCTTAAATTCGTGATTACGAAAAGCGAGTTTGATTAAGAACTTCATGATTTAAACGCGATTTGATCAAAAAAAATTCTTCTAAACTTCATTTCTAAAACCACGATTTTATAATTAAAAAAAATTTCCTAAACTTCGCTATTTCAAACCACGCTTTTTGACCAAATTTTTTCTTTTAAACTCGTGGTTGTGAAACCACAGTTACACCACACACTCTCTCTCCCTCTCTCTCTCTCTCACACATCCCTCACACACACATCACACTTACATCAAAGTAAAAATAAATAAATTATAAGAATTAAATAAATATAAATAAATAAATAATGTGTAAAAATAAATAAATTTTAAGAATTAAAAATAAATAAATTTTACTTTGATGTAAGTGTGATGTGTGTGTGAGTGATGTGTCAGAGAGAGAGAGGGAGAGAGAGTGTGTGGTGTGTCTGTGATGTGAGTGAGGAGTGTGCATGAGTGTAATTGGGTGTGGTTTAAACTCGTGGTTCACAACCACGAGTTCAAAAAAAAAAAATTTGGTCAAAAAGCGTGGTTTGAAATAGCGAGTTTAGGAAAAAAAAAAATTTATTATAAAATCGTGATTTAGAACAGCGAGTTTAGAAGAAATTTTTTTTTTGATAAAATCGCGTTTTGTAACCGCGAGTTCTTAATCAAACTCGCTTAGTTTGGGAATTCTTTTATTATTTTAGCTTATTTAGGGAAATGCCTTGTGATAAGAAATTGCTATGGAAGTTTTCTCATCATTTTGGCCAGGAGCAAATATATATATATATATTTTTTGGAGATAGGGATATGGCAAAATAGAAAAGTCAGATATTTCGTTTTCTTACTAAATTTTTTTAAATATTATATATATATTTATTGTTAATATTTTATATATTTATTGTTAATATTTTATATATTTATTGTTAATATTATATATATAATATTTTATATATTTATTTGTAAATATTATATATATATATTTATTGTTAATATTTTCTATGGGTGACCTTTTACGTAGTACACTAAAATTTTAGAAAAATGCTTCGGACCCCCACTGGGGGTCGACCCCCAGTGAGGTGGCGCGCCGTGATTGGGCAAAAAAAAAAACTGTTTTATTTATTTTATTTTATTTTTTGAGTTTCAGCCAGTGGAGACTCGCCACCTCACTGGGGGTGCGACCCCCACTGGGGGTCTGCAGCATAGTTGAAAATTTTATTAACAAATTAAAAATCTAACTACTTAGAATGTTGACCCAAAAAAAAAAAAAATGAATTCAAATCTAATCGGTTCGTAAAATTGATGCCACATGCCACTACGATAAGTAAAATTGGTTTGACTAAGTAAAATTATAGTTTACTTGAATTTCATGCCCCATTTACGATTGAATTTCATTTTCGAGTTTTTCCTCCTTAAATTTCATGACATTCCCTTTTATAAATTTGATATAAATAAATGACTTTTTAAAAGTGATTCACAAAAAAAATTGATATAAACATTAGAGGTCGAATATAAACATTAGAAGTCAAAAAAGTACTTTTTACCTCTTTGCGAAAAGAGGCCTTTCAAGTCGTCATGGAAAATGCTATTATGAAAACATTTGATATAAAAAAAACAAAAAAATTATTTAGGAATTATGTATGAAAAAATGAGTCATTCTCGATAATTTTTGAAATTTTTTGAGTCATCCTACACTCAAATGAAAATTTTTGATTTATAAAATGAAAAAAAAAAAAAATGAATGAAATGAGTCATTCTCAATAAAAAATAAAAAATTGAAAAAAATGAAAAAATACAAATTTTTAATTTATAAAATGAGTCATCCTCGATAATTTTTATCCACTTGAATTATCCAATTGACTTATTCTTTAGGCGCCTGGATTATGTTTATTCAATTAAGTTATAACTTTTTAAGTCATCCTACACTCATAACTTTAAGTCATCCTACACTCATAACTTTTTAAGTCATCCTACACTCATAACATATTTTGATTTATGTTTATTCAAATGAGTCATCCTACACTTATAACTTTACCTACAATCAAAGTAACAAGATTAACAACTTACATTTATAAGTTTATGTAAATTACTTAGATTTATAATTTATCAATCACCGAAATCAATTTACATCAATTATATTTATTTAATGATTACAAATGTTGTTACTTTCTAATTTATAATCATTTTTTTATAAATTATACAAAAATAAACCAAAATTAATAAAAGATTTTTAGGATTTTTAGACCTAAAACTTAACGGAATTACATTTAATGTGCAGAAGAGCATGATCTTAATCATAATAAGTAATGTAAAAAGCATAACAGAAGAGCATGATGTTAATTTTGTATGTGTTGTAAGATGTTTTTCTTAAAAAGCTAAAAAATCTAAAGCATTATCATTATTTTAACTCATATCTTAATTAAAAAATCAATAATGATTGTTGGATTATAATTGATGATTACTTAAATAAAGTTTTTAAGGCCACAAGTAATTGTAATTGAATGAATCCAATTTCATATAATTATTTTACAAGTACAAGGAGATATAAGTATATTGTTGCTATTTTAATGTTTTTTGTCTTAATTGAAGCAAGTATATGGACACTGTTCCAATTATTTTCTACTGGGAGGGAAACATAATTCGGGATCCTGATGAAGGCGTATCATATGATGCTGAGCCGAAAGGGATATATGCGGTGCAAATTGGCACCACGCTTAGCAATTTAGAGGAGATGTTTACGTCAAAGGTGGCAAGTTATGGGGAAAGTGTCCGATTAACCTTCAAATGTAGATATCCTTATCGCCAGTGGCAACAACACAGCAAATACAAGATATTACCGATCAATGACGATGAGGCGTTGAACACCGTATTAAGTATCGGTGCAAATTTTCAAGCGCCAAATTGTTTGGAAGTCTACATTTAGAAAGAGATTGTACAGCATATCCCGAACATGACACAGATGGATTCTTGTCCGTTCACTACATTACTGACGCATGGGATTGACACAACAGCGTTTCAGTCTCCTATGTATGACTCAGATCAATGTTATCCACTGGGCTACACACAACAGTCATTTCAGGGCCATGGTGTAGAATCAAGTTCACATGGTGGATATGGTTATGAATTTGACAATAACACACAAGATGTGCCCACATGCAGCCATCATACCACTCCGGTTGAAGTTGCTGGTAATATGGCTGAAATAGTTAACTAGGTGCAGTTTGCTGACAGTGACATGTACGGTCCTGATGTCGCCCTAAACGATGATGACAATGAAATGTGTGATGAAGAAAATGTATTAGGCGGATCAGATGATGATGATGATGAAGAATATGATGCCCAGGCTCCTGTTGACGTTGAAAATGCCCCCATTCCACCTAGAGTTGAAATCCCTTTCTATGACAACATTCACATGGGTGGTGATTTTGACATTAGTACCCGTGATGTCGTTCCCCGTAACCGGATCTGGAGCGCTGAAAATCCAGAGTTGGACAGAGGAATGGTTTTTGTTGATAAGAAGCAACTTCTATATGCTGTGAAATTGTACCATGCAACAAATAATCGAGAATATAAGGTCGTAACCTCCAAGCGAGACCTGTGGGTGTCTGCTTGCAAGCACGACTACAGTTGGTGGTTGCGTGCATCTCTTAGTAAGAAACATGGTCTTTTTGAAATTAAGCAGTACAGGGGTCCTCACCATTGTTTATACCCACGAATGAACAGGGACCACACTAATATTAGCTCCAGTTACATTGCTTCTCATATTTTGGGACAAGTTGCGGTTAGTATAAAAAATAAATGTTTACATAGATATACATATTTGTTTGTTTATAGTGTTCACATCCACATATTCCAACTCATATTTGATTGTTGTATGCAGAATGAACCTGATATGCCAATTAAGAATGTCATCGAAGATATAAAAAAGACCATGAACTATAGTGTATCATACAAGAAGGCGTGGCATGCAAGGGCAAAGGCAATTAAAATGGTATTCGGTGATTGGGATGAATCATATAGATAGTTGCCTAAATTCATGCATGCATTACAGACATCTAATCCTGGCACCATCGTGACATGGAAGCACAGATATACCGGGCATACAACCATTATGCCCGTCTTCCACTTTGTTTTCTGGTCTTTCAAACCCGTCATCGATGGCTTTAGATATTGTAGGCCTGTGATAACTATAGATGGTACATTCTTATACGGTAAATACACTGGTGTGTTACTGGTAGCAACGATTGTCACTGCCAATAGCAAAATATTACCGCTTGCATTCGCTGTTGTCGATAGGGAGAGTTTGGAGTCTTGGTCATTCTTCATTCAAAATATCAAGGAACATATTGTCATGGACCGACAGGGAGTGACTTTGATATATGATCGAGCTGAGAGTATTTAAGCTGCTGTGAGGCGGCATTGGCTGAACCCTTCGCTCCAATTTGTTGGATATCATCGGCACTGCCTTCGACATGTTTGCAGTAACTTTAACACACAGTTCAAAAATAAGGAGCTCAAACAACTTCTGTGGAAAGCAGGGAGTGCTGATCAACGACGAAAGTGTAATGGTTACTTAGAGCAGATACAGGCTATTAACCAAGAAGCCATCATTTGGGTCCGCAAGATGAATCCTGAGGATTGGGCCCTTGCATATGACGGTGGATATCGCTGGGGGGTATTGACCAGTAATGATGCAGAGTGCTTCAATAGCGTCTTGAAAGGTGCAAGGAACTTACCTATTTCAGCTATGGTTGAATTTACATTTCGACGACTCGTCAAATATTTTGACGAGATGGGAGCCCAAGCTGAAACTGATGTACGCAATGAGGTCCAATACCCTAGAGAGATGCAAAGATCTTTAGAGGAGGGTATCGCAAGGGAAATAGTTTCACGTTGATATCGTATGACAGGTTAGTTTGTAATGTGAACAAATTATTATTATTATGTTGTAAAGTTAATTACACCTAAAAATATGAACTTCATTAGTTTGTATCAATATTGTCTTATAGGCCCCTGTAACAACCCTCGTACTGATTATCGATAACCACTGAATTATATACTGATTATTGCTAAACTGGACCGCTAATGACTGATAATTGAATCAATTGAAGTATTGAGTGGACTGATTGAAATCGAAACTGAGATTGAATAAGTTATCTATTGAATTGCATATTGCATCTGTTTGATTGATCGATTATCTGTTTGTGTTTATGTGTTTAAACTGCTAATTGAAGGCCTTATCGGCGGCCGAATTAGGAACCGTTTAGTGTTTTATAATCAGTAGAATATTTGTGATTTTATGATATATTTATCTAAAAATTGATTAGGAATGATTATTTTAGATTTAAACGAGTTAATTACCAAGATAGACTTATTTACTACATTGCCACCTATAATGGACCTTTGTTTATTATTAGTATAGAGCCTTATTACACTTAATATATCAATTGATCAGCCACATTTCTTGCACTCCAACCGACCAAGAACTTAGAGAGAGTGAAAGACATTTGAGCTTGGACTCATCTTGTGGATTTAGCTTGGGGAATTTGTAGAAATTGTTAGAGAATTGCCAAATTGGACTCTTGAACCTTGAAATTGAGACTTAGGTAAGGATATCCATCTTCTTCTTGTTGTCTTTAAGCTTCATCTTGCATGGTCCATGCTCCATTGTAGGATTAAGCCATGATTTAGTGCAAATAAGTTGATCTATGCTTGAATTGTTGCATGCATGCTAGAATTGATGAGTTTTGAGTTGATTTCATGATCAAATGCCACATGCATGTTCATAATCATGTTTAAATCCATGTTTTCATCTTGTTTTGAAAAGATTGAGCTCTTTTGAGCAAGAGTTGAAGCTTTGAAATGGTTTTAACCCATGCATGTCATGTTTGCATGTTGTTCTTGAAAAATGGTTGGAAATTGGGTTTGAATTAAACACCCTTGGGCTTTGATTTCTTCAAATGAGTTTTGAAACATGTTATTCTATGTGTTTAAAAGAGTTTTCCAGAAAATGGGCCCAAGAGGATCGAGTTGGGAGCATCAAAACTTGGTTTGGAACTTGGAGGTTGAATCTGGATTTTCCAGATTTTTGATGTCTGCTCGAGCGGGGGAAGTGCCGCTCGAGCGGGGAATTCATGCTCCCAGCATTTTCTTCGACTTGTTTTACAGTCCGCTCGAGCGGAGAAATGCGCGCTCGAGCGGAGAAATCGAGCATCCAGCATCTTGTACTGTTCATCAGTCCGCTCGAGCGGAGGATTGTGTGTCACGCTCGAGCAGGGAAGTTGACGCTCGAGCGGGGACCTTTGTTTTGCTTGTCCGCTCGAGCGGGGAAACCTGCGCTCGAGCGGAGGCCTTATTTCACTGAAAATTCTGGAATTGTTTTCTAAGTGTATTTTCGCATCCTCATCCCATCCTAGGCATTCCTAGGCCTAGTTTAAGGCATCTTAATGAGGATTTAGACATAGAACCACGCCGAGGAAATTTAGGGATTTAATTATCATCCTTTCGACTGTGAACTTAGTGTGTGTTCTATTTGTTAACTGTTTAGGGTTGGCTCTCGGGGACACGCTCTAGCTGCTATTAGCCTAATCTCTGTGAGTAACAATTGTGTAAAGATATGTTCAAAATGGTTATCTTTTGAATACTGAACTGAACTGTTTATTGAACTGCTATTGTTTACTGAATGAATGTATGTCCTGTATTCTGAATCAGACGTGGCATCCTTAGCATCTTTATCAAGTTATAGAGCTCTGTCGGTTTCCTTGTGGAACCATCTTTGTTTACTAGCGATGGCCATCATTCTTGTTGGATGCAGTAAGTCCCTTTTGGACCTACTGTTTATAGGCTAATGGATGTACCACATATGACTGATTGATTGAAATACTGAAAGACTGAAATACTGTTTAATGAATTGATTTCATTACTGTAAGGACATTCATTCATAACCTCTTTACGCTGTATGTTATTCACTGGGCTTTAGCTCACTGTTTATATATATATGTAGGTTCTCAGCAACCAGACCGGAGCTAGGAGCGTGGGTTGGTCCCCAGTTTTGTCAAGCCAGCCTATGTGCCTCACTGCGAGGTTCCGAGTTGCCATGCTATGGCTTGGGGTGTTTTTGTGTCCCCTATCGGTCTCCTTACTGTTTTGTACTTTTGTATAGACTGTCTACTGTTTACTGTACTGTTATCGAGGGATTCGATCCCCGTACTGACTGACTGTAAATGATTGTACATGATTGTAAATGACTGTATAGACTGTACTGTTTTGCACTGTGTCAATGCATGAAAAATGTTTTTGGCATACAGATTTTCACAGCTCAATGGACACTAGTTATTTACTGTATTGGCTTCCGCCAGGCCCTGTACTCTGTTTAACTGTATTACTGTTCAGCAGGCCTTCGGTAATCTCGGATTACTGGCCAGTTACGGTGCTAAACCCATAGGGCCGGGTTTGGGTCGTGACAGCCCCGCCGTGTATTTGAGGTGCAAACATCTTTTCGCCGTGGACGAGGTCGCAATAGACAGGTTGTGCGGATGAATCAACCCACGTGCAGTTGTGGAAAATATGAGATAAGACACTATCCATGTTCGCATATGCTGTTGTAATGCGAATCGGTGACAATCCATTCCGACGTTGATCCAAAGATATAGGCTTCTCAGATACATGAGAGACTATATTACTTACATGACAAATTAACATTTCCGTATGACTTGGTCGATGAAGACTGTAATACTTACAAGTTGTAATATATCATTTTGAAATTCTTCATTTGTAATAGATCATTTAATTATGTTTTTTTCAATTCTTTCTTTACCTATCTATTTTGAATGTGTATTACAAAATGTGTAATGCAAAATTACAAATGTGTATAATTTATGCAAACTTGTATAATTTATTGAAAATGTGTACTAGTTTTTCACCGTCTACTTGATTCGAAATGTGTATTACAAGCTTCTATACTTAATCACGTAGTTCTTCTATCATTTCAAAATTTCATATTTTTGAATATATTTAATATCGAATGCTATATAAATTAAAAAAATTACAAAATTGGAATTTAAAAAAATTAACCTATTAAAAAAATTAACCTATTATAAAAAATTAAC
Organism: Camellia lanceoleosa; assembly: GCA_025200525.1. Classification (NCBI taxonomy): domain Eukaryota; kingdom Viridiplantae; phylum Streptophyta; class Magnoliopsida; order Ericales; family Theaceae; genus Camellia; species Camellia lanceoleosa. The sequence continues at coordinate 78,912,472 of CM045762.1, read as the reverse complement.
CTATTATAAATTAAAATTTTATAAATTGGAATGCTGCACTCATTGTTCACAATTACAAAATTTTATATGTATTTTGCAAAATTTATAATTTATTCAAACTTGTAGCATTACAAAATGAATATTTAAGTTTTGTCAAATATGCCATAAATGTAATCATTAATTTCGAATTGCCTTCGTGTAAGTGGCACATAAATTTATCTTTTCTCGAACCCATAACATTTACTTCATTGTATTTTACATCGTTAACTACAAAATCAATAAATTCGATTTTCTCTGTTATTATATTATGATTAAATGAGATTTTGATATGGATGATCTAATATTTCGGTTATGCGGGCTTCATGGCACATCTACGAGGAGGTTCCTTTGTTGAGAGGCAGGCACATCGAATTGACGGTATGTGGGATCGTCCGGTATGCAATAACGTTTGTTGGACTTCGCCTACAATTAAAATACCTTGCATTTTGTTGTATATTTGGGGATAATGTTAGTATTTAAAGCGATAATTCTTTTGTGCGAGGATGAGGCCGCATAGTGTTGACATCTTGCGTCGGGCGAGATGGTGGATTGTGGGACCATCCGTTGGACCATAGAGTCTTCGCGGATCTATTATGGCGGGATTCTATGGTGTGTATCGTATCGGGCACATTATTTGGACCACCCACTCATCCTTTGCTCTCGTCGAGAGGTGGCGCCTGAGACTCATACATTCCATTTCGATCGAGAGGCCACGTCACGTTGCGGGGCGTGTCATCCTATATGGTCTTCGGATTGATGGCGGCGATTCTTGGAGTTGACCCATCTATCGCGACGGGCGATGGATAGCCCTATGTCTTTGAGCTATTGGGAGCACCCACACGGCAATTCTGATGAGTGGCGAGGTCGGTGGTTGGCGGAGAACTTTGCTCATCTTCGAGATCATGCTCGAGATGAGTTGGTGCAATGACATACCCGGCATATATTACGTGGCTTATTGGGGCGTACTTCTCACGATAAGTCACGGAACCTAATCAAGCGATGTACTTGCCATTCTTTTGAGACATTGAGGAGATTAGGCGATCAATTTGGGGTAGCCGACTCTGGCATGGTTGTATAGGATGCTATGTCGGCGGCCTTGAGGAGTCTGAGGAGATTGGAGGACCACTTGTGTTGCTCTGAGTTAGTAACAATTTTATTACATGTCAATTCATATTGTATGTCATATATCGATATTGTAATTGTGTTCAAATTGCATTTGGGCATGGGAGAGATTGATTCGCATTGCCCGTCTAAGCGACAAGAGTTGGTCTGGTGAGCTTCCTATGGGTGAGGGACATCACGGATGCCCACCGGACATGAGGTAGCGGTGGAGGGTTGACATGGGCCACGAGGTCGTCTCGACCCACGTAGTGGTAGTTTATAGAGACGGTGGACCAGGATGATTGAGGAGGTATGAATTTTTTGATTGCGTTTTAGTTGTCTTATTCATTATATATGTTTTGAGTTCACGAGCAAAATTTAATTTATTTGTCGTCATTGTAGTTTATCTGGCGACCTTATCTTTGGGGTCCTCGATCGCTCCCGACTCTGCCGGGTCGGGAGATATGGATGGCGAGTGCCACTTATTTGTTTTAGCGTGGTTGAGTGGCATTTCCCCCATCGCGTCCTCCGGCAGTATGGTCGGGTGCAGTTCGTGTCGGATCGGTTCGACAACTGAGTGGCGATTGCCGTCAGCGATAAGCGTGGCGGTGGCCTTGGCCAGCATCATTTTATATGCCATACATACTGATTGTGGGATGGCCGGGGCGATATTATGCTGGTGACTCTGGCGATGAGGTGCTCCCTCTTGACCCTTACATGTTGTGGTATCGGCGACATACACACCTACTAGTCGGGAATCCGAGCCGTGTGCGAGTGCGGATATCGGGGAGTTGGCCCTTATCTTGAGGCATTGGTGAGTATCATATTATGTGTCGGATAATTATTAAAATCATACTTGCTTTACTTTTCGATCAGCTGTAGCCTAATAATACGTCTGCATGTATGCATTGGTGGTGGATCTGGGAGGTGTTTCACTTGGTGAGGGCGCCCATTTGAGGCGTGACGGACGGCATGCCTTGGAGGCCGTTCGCGAATCCGGGAGTTATTGTACCGAGCATTCCGGCTTGCCCATCGGGGAGATCGTTTGCATTTCGCCACTCGGTGTACACACTTGGCGGTGCTCGAGACACATCGGCGCGTCCGCGTCGGCGCCTTCCACTTCAGCGCCACGCCAGTTCGCCGACATCGGTCCCCACCACATACTACCCCATTGATATCTGCAGATTCCTCGGCGTACTTCATCTGCGACATCTTGGCATACCTTATATGCGACCACGATTGACACCGCCCATACATGCATGGCGTTCTTACCCCACCCACCCAGTTACCACCACCAGACAGGTCCACCGCGCCCATGAGTACACATGATGCAGTTCTCACTGGCATCTCCCACGTTGATCTTTGAGGCCATATTGAGCCCCCTCGGAAGCGCGGAGAGGTCGAGGTTTTGGTCGTGGCGGACGTCGCGGCGAAGGTAAATGGTCTTGAGGCGAAGCGGTCGAGCTCAGTGCGGTCGTGATCTGATTGCACGAATCTTTGGAGTTCCTGACTCACGGCGATATCCGATCTTCGCCACTGAGCAGGATCGAGGCGGCACATGCGATATGAGGTCACGATCCACGAGCTCCACAGGATCGCATTTCCGATTAGAGCGAGATATTGAAGAGTCTACATGAGGGAACCGAGGGAGGTCCTGATCGGGGTTGTGGGGCTGAGGCGAGTTAGGGCATTAGCGGGTGTGATGTGGAGTGTATAGTTTATTTTATTTATACTTTTTGTTATAGTTTTTGTATATCAAACTTATACAGATGATGTAAATATATCTTACTTATTTATTCGGAAAATATAATTTTACAATTTTGTTATTCTTACTTGTTTTGATGATTTCCATAAAAATGAAAACGAAAACAAAAAGGAAACAAAATAAATATCTAAACACGCACATAATTTTGTTTTCCCTTTTCTTTCACTTTTCTGAATGATTGCATTCACTGTCTTCTTTTCATGTACAAACCAATGATAACCAAACAAGTATTTGAACTATTTGTTATATGAACATGTACTTCATTAAGTATCATTATTATATTTCACATCAATAATGCATGAAATAATGAAAGTCTAGTTCAAGTAGCATTCTTCAAAATAACAATAACGGAGAGAAAGCAAAGGTAGAATGACAAGAAATATCCGAAAACAATTGAAATATCTCCCTTCATTGATAAGTGGTGGATAAGCATTACAAATTGCATGCATTACAGAAATGGTTTGGGCGTTCATCCAAACAATTTCATTCATTATCATCGTCATTTGACATCTCAATATCAGATTCATACATAACATCCATGCTCCAGGCGTAGTGCTGGTGTGCATCATCCATTAACCCATCTTCGGCGCGCTCATTTGCGGTCTTCATTAGTTCGGACCTTTGCAAACGTTGGGTCATGCGATTAACCTCGTCGCGGATACGATGCAATGCCCTTTGCAACAACTGGGAGTGTCAGTTGCCATACGCATGGCTAACCGACGAGGAAATTTAAGATTAACTTCACGACATAGCTCAACGAGAACGTTTGCTCGAGTTTTGCGAAATTCCCACTCAGCTCTCATGGTATTGACGGTGGCACGTGAGTAACGCAAATTTGGATTCATTGGGTATTCAAATTCATCTCCATCTGCAACCCAATAGCGACCCATTGCTGAATATAGATCAACCACCGTATATTTCATGATGATATTGCTCGAAATAGCTGTAAAACTTTTGTTGTGGTATGATGCGATATTTATACCATATATACACATGGTAGTTGTATGTATGAAAGTATTGTAAAGAACTATGCATCAGAGTTGTCACGTCAACTTTTATGACCTGAACAACCATCCATCAACTTGATAGGAGTTGTCACTTCGACTTTTATGAATTGCATAATTTATTGTTATTCCAAAACAAAAAGTAAAAACCTAAAAAAAATAATAAAATAAAAACCAAGCTGATTAACCGACTAAACGTCTGAATTAGTCAAATTTCTGTGCCTGAATTTTTTTTTTAAAAAATAAATGTGAAATTACAATTTAAAAATCTTTAAAATATTTTTAATTTTTTGAAATATGTTTCAGAAATTTGTTTACTTTTTACGTGTATTGACATATTTATTAATTAGTTGTTATTTTGTTATGACACCCCCTCAAAATTTTAATGGATTGCATAATTCACAAGGGCACAGTAGGTATGGTACGATAATGAAATGTAGCTCGGCGCAGTGATACGTCCAATATTTGTCAGTGATGCTCACCAATTACTTGAACCGGTGTAATAATTTGGATGCTTTGTTTTTTCCTCAGGTACAAGGTCACTTTTGGCAGCGATGCAGTGATGCATCTGACTTTGTCTTGATGATGCGATGATGCAAGCCACTTTATGCGATGATGCAGAATGCATGTGACTTCGACTTTGCCATGCTTATATAGTTTGTCACTTTTTCCTCACATTTTCGTGATGCATGTGACTTTCTCTGGTATAAGTAAATGCTTTATTTTTGTTATCACATTTCAGAATTCATGTAAGTCACATCAATACGATCACATGGCAATAGTGTTGATAAACAATTATGTGATGGACTAAAGGAGTAAAGTGTAATTTACCGAATAAAGCAAAAAATGCAAAGAGGAGAAAATGAGATGAAGAATATTACTTTAAAACCTATTAAAAATTTAAGCATTTAAATTATAATTTTTTAAAAACACCACTTTGTACTGAAATCGTCAATTCCAAGTGACTACTTACTGTATGGCAAAAGTAAGTATGAAAAAATAGTTTCATGTAGCGATGTGACAACTCACTGCATGTTGTTTTATTTGACAACTCACTGCTCCAATATGAAGGGATTGCATTGTCATCATTTGGCCTACAATTATGATTTTATCTGACAAACACGTCCATGACTACATCAAAGGTACACAAAGTCACGGGTACTCAGTATTGCATGAAATGAAAAGCTAAAAAATAATATCACGGGTATCACTTGTTCCACTGATTGCTGACATGCGTTATTGTCACTAGATCATCTCTACTTAACCCTCAGTATGATGTCTATAAATAGCGACACCCCCAGTATGATGTTTGTTCAAGTCATAACAATAGTAATATATCTACAATTACGATTATTATTTGTTTGTTTATTTTATGAACAATGTCTTCAAGAGGTGCAGGAAGTTCACGCCAGCAGAGAAATCCGAAAGTGTGGTTGCTACCTCCATTTACTTATGACTACAAGAGCGAAAAGTATTCGAGTCCGAAGGATTATTATCTTTGGTATCCGAGCGAGTGGGCGTTGAGGTAAGCAGAGCAAGAAGGATTGTTTAATGATCTCGTAACTTTGGGGCACCGGTACCTCATCGTCGTTCATTGACCATGGCTAGACGAAATGTGAGTGACTATGAAGCGATTACGAAATTAAGAAGGAGAACAACAGAATGTTGATGCGGAGATGTCGACATTTCATGCTTGATTAGCCACGAAATGGCGAAGCAAACAGAGATTTGTGATGATTGGGCGAAATATTGTCTTAAATAATGAAAAATATCTCTCTGACTACTACATGTCAGATGAGGAATGAGAAATCAAACACCTTTATCTTTCATATATGTTTGTATGTTGTCTCATATCTTCGTTACATGAGTGTGACACAATGTTGTTGTTCATCTAACGTACGGATGTATTTCAAGTATTTGTTTTATGAACTTGAAGTTTATGAAATAACTACATTTATAACTGCACATTTATTAGTTCATGACTTTCTTTATTGAATTGCAATGAGTTAAGGAATGTTCGGATTAACGAATGGATTAATGTATGTTGAATTATGTGAATACTTAAAACACATAAAAGCGAATGTAGCTCGAGAAAGAAGAAAGGCGCGCCTTCCATTACTTGGAAGTCAGGCCAACATGATGCCTCTGTTAATGAATGGGGGGTTGACATATACCTAAACTTGGGAAATTTGGACAAACAAGCTCAAAGCCAATGGTTGGTCCGGTTGGGGAACTAAATAAAGTTCATACAAGCGAACAACGCCTTGAACAACACATAAAACAAAGCAGTAGCTCGGTGAAAAGCTTCCTTAAGCTGCGGCTTGTGAAATAGGGATCTTGTACATAAAGAATTTCAATTTCCATCGGGAAAGAAGAAGAATTCGCCTTTCAATTCTGGAAGTCCATCAAAATGATGACTCTGTTAAGGAATGGGGGTTGACAGATAACTAAACTTGGGGGCTAGACAAACAAGCTCAAAGCCAAGTGGTTGGTCGGTTGGGGAACTAAATTTAAAACCCCATTGGTTTTACTTGATTTGCTTATCAAAATCACTATTTACAATTAATTATACACAAGCAGATTTACCTCAACACCAATTTCATGTATGTGGGATTCTCAATTGAGAAAGTCACATGGCAGCAGTGAATTCAGCGATTTACCTTCTGATGAGCATGCCCTTATTTTGTCGGTATATGCAGATGGATTGTCAAGTCATGTGACTTGGTGCACGAACTTTGGTTTTCTCAATTTGTTGCTCAATTTTTAATTACAATGACAACTCAACACCAATTTGATATATGTGGGAATCTCAATTGAGAAAGTCACATAGCAGTGAATTCAGCGATTTACGTCGATGAGCATGCCCTTATTTTGTCGGTATATGCAAATGGATTGTCAACACATGTGACTTGGTGCCAGACTTTGGTTTTCTCGATTTGTTGCTCGATTTTTTATTACAATGACAACTCAACACCATTTTGATATATATGGGAATCTCAATTGAGAAAGTCACATAGCAAGATGAATTCAGCATGCCCTTATTTTGTCGGTATATGCAGATGGATTGTCAAGACATGTGACTTGGTGCACAGACTTTTGTTTTCTCGATTTATTACTCAATTTTTTTATTACAATGACAACTCAACACCATTTTGATATATATGGGAATCTCAATTCAGAAAGTCACATGGCAACAGTGAATTCACTGATTTACCGTCAGTGAGCATGCCCTTATTTTGTCGGTATATGCAGATGGATTGTCAAGACATGTGACTTGGTGCAGACTTTGGTTTTCTCGATTTATTACTCAATTTTTTATTACAATGACAACTCAACACCATTTTCATATATATGGGAATCTCAATTGAAAGTCACATGGCAGCGATGAATTCACTGATTTACCGTCAGTGAGCATGCCCTTATTTTGTCGGTATATGCAGATGGATTGTCAAGACATGTGACTTGGTGCACAGACTTTGGTTTTCTCGATTTTGTAATCGATTTTTTTATTACAATGACAACTCAACACCATTTTCATATATATGGGAATCTCAATTCAGAAAGTCACATAGCAATGATGAATTCACGATTTACGTCGATGAGCATGCCCTTATTTTGTTGGTATATGCAGATGGATTGTCAAGACATGTGACTTGGTGCACAGACTTTGGTTTTCTCGATTTGTAATCGATTTTTTATTACAATGACAACTCAACACCATTTTCATATATATGGGAATCTCAATTGAGAAAGTCACATAGCTCTGATGAATTCAGCGATTTACCGTCGATGAGCATGCCCTTATTTTGTTGGTATATGCAGATGGATTGTCAAGACATGTGACTTGGTGCCTAGACTTTGGTTTTCTCGATTTTGTAATCGATTTTTTATTACAATGACAACTCATTTCTTATTAATATATGTGGGATTCTCAATTGAGAAAGTCACATAGCAGCAGTGAATTCAGCGATTTGTGAATTGAGAAAGTCACATAACAGCTGTGAATTCATAAAGTCACGTGACTTCGTGAGTATTTGCTTTTCTCTGTTTTTCAATGTCTTGACAACTCATACATTGTTCATTTATGTGGGATTGTCATGCGAGGCATCTTTCTAAAGTCGTTCATAACCAACTATATAAGCGAGTAAAGGTGAAGACACAACCTTACAACTCATTTCGCCCTCTGAAATTATCATTTATTTGCTTTACAAAATTAGCATGGCTACATGGTTCATGGGAAGGAGTGGTGGGAATCGCAGAGGTGGTAGGAACTTGCAAAGGGGTGAAAGTTCACGGCGAGGAGGAAGGGGAAGTGGCGATGCTGAAGATGAAACACCATTTCCTTTGTTAGATGCCTCTTGTGCTTATCATGATAGGTTTGGGAAGCGACATTTTGTCATGCCCAAGTACTATCGAGATCCATGTGGTTTGGTGGAGGATCCTTGTTGTAATCAAAGCGAGGATATGGTTATGCAATGCTAGACTTGAAGTGGCCCGCACTATTTATAGGCGAGTGCAAAATGAAAGGTTATGTCGAGAAAAGGCATGAAGGTGCCAAAAGCACGTTCTGTTGAGATCAAAGGAAGATCTGATAATGTTGATCGACTATGTCAAAGACTACAACGTGAGATTTCTCAAATGGGTCGTAGGTTGGCCCGCGATATCTGACTACTCATAGTTAAGAAGGATGCCCGGAAGAACAAAAAGAACCAAATGATGCGGCTATCAAGGCTATCATGGAGGATCCTCGGCTTGTCTCGACTGAGCTTTCGGATTGTTCGGACTCGAGCCACCTACCGATTTAAGCGAATTAGGTGTTAATGTCTACACTTGGCAATATTAGGTCATGCATTCATATGTAATGTACGTGTTAGAGTAAGTGTTTCCGTAATGAGTTTGTCAGTTATACGCCTAATATTTGTCATCTAACTTTTATGTTTATCTACGTATTGTGTGTTCAGTTCATGGTGTCCACAATGTATTCTTGTCCGAGACTTATGTCTGTACTACTTATGTCTGTACTACTTATGTGTTTTTTCCTCAAGGTTTTATGAATTACATTATCACCTTCTAACCTAAAACAAAGACAACAGAAAAAAAAAATTATTTAAATGAAAACGGCTTTAGTAAAGCCAAAACAAATTTCTGAATAACACATTCTAACCCAAAACAAAGACAACAGAAACAATAAAAATTAAAAACTTTACATGAAAATGACTTTAGTAAAGCGAAAAGAAATTTATGAATTACATTATCACCTTCTAACCCAAAACAAAGACAACAGAAAAAAAAATTATTATTTACATGAAAACGGCTTTAGTAAAGCCAAAACAAATTTCTGAATAACACATTCTAACCTAAAACAAATACAACAGAAAAGAAATAAAAAATAAAAAACTTTACATGAAAATGGCTTTAGTAAAGCGAAAAGAAATTTATGATTTATATTATCATCTTCTAACCCAAAACAAACACAAGAAAAACAAAATAAATTTACTTTAGTCAAACCAAAAAAAAATGTTGAATTACACATTCTAACCCAAAATAAAAGAAAAAATAAATTAACATGAGAACGGTTTTAGTAAAACAATTTTACCCCAAAAATTTATTCTGAAATACATTATCACCAAAACAATGACAACAGGGAAAAAAAAAAAAAACAAATTTTCACTTAAAACAAAGTAAAACAGAAAAATTTATGTTAAAAATAAAAATTCACTTAAACTCGCGGTTAGAAACTGCGAATTAAGAAGGAAATTTTTTTTTGATGAACTCGCGGTTAGAAACAGTGAATTCAGTAGAAAATTTTTTTTTGATGAAATCGCGGTTAGAAAAAGCGAGTTCATAAGAAATTTTTTTTTTTTGATGAAATCGCTGTTACAAAAGGCGAGTTCAGAACAAATTTTTTTGGGATGAATAATTAAACTCGTGCTTGGAATCAAAAGGAAAAAAATTTAATTAAACTCGCGGTTTGTAACCCCGAGTTCTTAAGCAAACTTCGCGCCGTAACAATGAGTTCAAGATTTCCTGACCGGGAAAAAGTGTTGAACTCGCGATTTTGAACCGCGATTTAGCCTATTTTGGGAAATCTTTCAAAAATAGGCTTAGTTTGGAAATTTCGTTACTATTTTGGCTTATTTAGGGAAATGGCCCCAGTTTCTGGAGCCTCACTACAGCGACCATAGACCTCATCAATTGGGATTTTTCAAGATTGCAACAACACACAGACTGGCAAAAATATTATTGTATACCTTTCATGCAAAGATTTTAATTTAGGCAAGTTAAGATGTTGAATTTTCTTCCACAAGTTCTCTTAACACCGCCTTCCATCATATGTCTCAACTTGTAAGTCTTTATCAACAATTGACCTTTGTAGGTGATAACCCGAGCTAACCGAATAAACCCCACTTTTAGTGTAATGCCAAACCAACTCATCTGAGAGTAAACTTGGAAAAATTGAAATTTGGCAGATCACCTCCATATCCATCTCCAAAAAATTGTTCAATAGCACATCCACATCCTAGCAATTTCTATCTCAATCAATTAAATAACTAACTTTGGCATCTTCAGAAAGATTAAATGGATTGACGGTCACCTTAAAAGATCTTGGCCTAGGCACCCATTTATCACCGGTCACGTTAATACTAGACCCATCACCAACTCTCCAATGCATCTTGTAACATCGCCTGGGGGATTCCCTATGTGCGTTAAACAGTTCGGACCCTCGATTTTTTTGATCTAGTTTCACTAGTGCAATGTGAAACATAGATGAGAGTCCAAATTTGGCAACTTTTCGAAAATCCATTTTATTGCAAAACCTTTTGCCAGAAATGGACTGCGTCATCAGATTTCAGAGTCGCCAACCTAATATTTTGGAAAAATTAGGAAACCCATGACTCATGTCAAGGCCACTATTTGTTGTAACCAAAGATGGTTGGCTCAAAACCTTAGGTATGAGAGGAGAAGGTCAATAATGAGCACCCCTGTTCATTTGATCAAAGACCGGCTTCTACTAAACCATGATATGAGTTTTATTTAATTTATATGTCCATATTCCAATTATTTAATAAATTCTAAAAATTATTATGTAAAGCATATAAGTATAGATTATGTCATTTATTTTGGAACAATTTGATTTCATGTATTTTGAAAAAGAGTTTTGAAGATGTACAACTCAAAGAAATTGAATCTACAATCATGAAAACTAATATCATTCCAAATTAAGCGACACAACTTCCATCCACTGGCATTCATATAGTTATATCAAATAAGCAAGCAGCCACATGGTAGGATGCTTAAATATAATAAGAAAAACACACACAAGTGGGATGCTAAAACATAAAAACTTATATATTTATCGATGTCTTGTGAACAGATACAAAACAAAGTTAGTAAAACATGCATGATTTTATATACAAAATCTTAATGCAATTCACTCATGAGATGCAAGTAAAGATTTGGCTTCTAAGATATAACACGTGAATCATCTTAAGAACATGAGGTAGCGCACATAATCACATAAGAATTGATTAAATCTACAAATGCAAACTTAGCCGAATCAAGATACATGAAATATGGATACAAAGCATGGATATAACAAAAAACAAAATATGATGCATATTCACAAGTAAAGAAAGCAAGTAAGAGAACGGGATAGAAAGAAGCAAGGCGGGGAATTATTATAACACTTTCAAATATTACAAACCCAAATAAATGGAGGAGTGGAGAAAACAAACGAAAAAATATATATAAAAAAATCCTCACAACTCTCAAATTAAAAAGAAAATAGAAAGATGCCTTGGAGATTGACCGCCAGAAATGGTTCTATTGGCTGTTGGGAGATTGCTCTATTTTGCTAAAAAAAACTCAATTTTACGGGAGCACTATTCATCGCGGGGGCACTATTCATTACCGAAAGTACTATTCACTGTGGCAGTTACTATTCACCCTCTTTGATCATTATTCATCTTGCTGGGCATTTTTTGTCCATAGTTATTATTCATCGCCGGAGGCACTATTCATTGTTGGGGTTACTATTCACCGCCGATCAATATTCATCCGGTGGGGTCACATCTTTAACAAATTAGGTGGTTCGACCAACCATTTAAAACGGTAAAATTACAACAAGTTACATATAAGTAGTAAATTACAACATTTTATTTAAAGCAATAAATTACAATAGTTTATATACAGCAGTAAATTATAGCAGATATGTGGGTGGTACAGCCTTCCCGTTAAAGCAATAAAACAGTTATAAAAAAAAGATACAAAGAAAGTATTTGAACAAGTTATATTATATTTTAAATTAAATAAAAGTTTGCGAAAATTCAACTTTCGAGAAAATGATGAATTTTTCTGATTTACAAACTTTCGAGAAAATTCAACTTTCGAGGTTGTGGAGTATGTTGTTGAAATCTCAGCAAGAAAGTTCAAGTTTTAGCTTTGGTGAAGTTTTAGGTGGTATATATCAGTGGATATTAGTGAAATGTAGGAAAATAGTGGTAAACTCTTTGTTTGATCAAAGTTTAGATCTCTCTCTAATAAAAAATTTTCATTACCCTTCATAGCTTTAATGGTCTTCTATATATAGGCTAAAAACCAAGACTCTTTCATGCTTTGAATGGCCAATTTTTTTTTTTGAAAAGCCAATTTTGAAGAGCCAAAACCTTTACAATTTTTGAAGAGCTAAAACCCATTCATTTGTTCGAAAGGCTAATTGTGAATAGTCAAGACCCATTTCTTTGTTTGAAAGGCCAATTGTAAATAGTCAAAACCCATTCATTGTTTTTGAAAGGCTAATTGTGAATAGTCAAAACCCATTCTGTTTTTGAAAGGCCAATTGTAAATAGTCAAAACCCATTCATTTTTTGAAAGGCCACTTTTTTTTTCTTAAAAACTGCTAAATTTCTGGACAAGAAAAACGCAGAAAAAGATTTTTTAATAGGGCTAAACTAATTTGCCCAAAACGGTGTAAAATTGGGATTAAAGCTTAAATCTGATTTTTTTTTACTGAGAAATTCATAAAATAGCACATTATAATTTTCATCATTGGGTGTTTAGAAGAAAGCACCTAAGTTTTAAGGCCGGTCAAAATAGGGTGTCTACACATCCTAACTTCAAGGAGAGGTTTCACGAGCAAAATGCTTCTCCAAGTATATGAATGATTGGTCCCCAACTCAAAAAAGAAGAATTTGGAAAGAATTTAGCTTTCAACGTCCTACCCAATATCAAATTTGGGTATTTGAGTAACTGCAATCCCTATTTGGCTAACATAACCATATTGAAAGCCTTCAAGCTGTGGAAAACCATGCCTCCCATCCATTTTCGAGAATCAATCTCCGAACATAGACAATCCAACAATTGGAAGCAACTCAAAATATAGGTAGGAATGGCCTGAGCCACTACTTTAATCAAGATCATTCTTCCAGTTTTTTCATTTGATCCATTAACTTGTTTCCAAATCCTATCCTTTACATAACTAAGTACCTTTTTCTTCGATCGACCCACAAAATAAGGTAGTCCGAAATATTTCCCTAATAGAACCATCAAACCCACCCCAAAGCTTTCATGAATATCTACTTGCGTGGGCTTCGCCACATTCTGACTAAAACAAATAGTAGATTTGTTTAAATTGATTTTTTGCCCTGATGCCAATTCATATTTGGACAATATAGTTTTGATTACTGCATCTTCTTGCATGTTTGTTGTCCCAAAAATCAAGTTGTCTTCTGTGATGACCCAATTTTTTTTTTTTAAATTATTCGGTCCATAAATTAATTGAACAATATTCGGATTGGATTGCTGTGTAAAATTTTGTGCAAAAATAGCCCGATTTTGTTTTTTTTTTTAAATTAGTTCCTGATCTCAGAAAATTATGAAATTTTTATATGTTGTTCCCATATGAGTTTTGCACGTTGGATAAAAATTTCAAAATTTATTGATGAGTATTTATTTTATGAAAATTCGTGGACTGATTGGTGTTCAGTTTAATTTATAGTAGAAATTGAAAATGAGTTTTGTGTGTTTGGACCATGACTTGAGATTAGTTTGTTAGGTCTATTTTTACGTATAATTGGGTGATGTTTAGCTTATGGGTGAGAATTTAATTCAAAACCTATGATTTAGATTCAACTTAATTTGAACTTGTTTATGACTCATGTTTAACTGTTTGGTCATTTTTAATTATGTGATTAGTAGTAATTACCTTAGGAGTTGTTATTATTTATTATATAGGATTATAATAAATATTTGATAGTTGATTTTATGACGTGTACCTTATGATGAAAAATTATATATTTTTATAGTGAATAAAATGGATATTTTTCATAATGAGCAAAAGATAATATTTTGTGGTGTACAAAAATGTTATGTTTTGTAGTGAGAAAAATTATATTATTTTATAATTCATGTTATAAAATTTTGAGATATTATTATAAAAATTTTATTGTGTTTTTTTGGGGAAAACTAATCCTTGAGAAGGCAACCCACGTGGGGTTGTCCCCCTTTTGTCCTTGCCATATTTTCCCTTCCTTTTCATTTCATTTTATTTCTTTGGCTTGAGTTGGTAGGCCCTCTCTCTCTCTCTCTCTCTCTCTCTCTCTCTCTCTCTCTCTCTCTCTCTCTTCTCTATTTTTGCTCAAGCTTCAAGCTTAAAGTGAGAGTTTTTAGAGTGAAATTTTACAAAAGTTTTGTAAATAAAAGTTGGAGAACTTGTTGTGATCTTCGCGATGGTAGTCTCGGATTCATGATCGGGTGAAGTTTGCCTTTCAATTTTTCTCCTCTTCATTATATGAGGTAGGGACTTTCTTCATATTATTACTTTAAAGGTATGTTAGGGATATTTTGAGAAAATGTAATACTATAGGAGGGATAGCATATATATATTTCTCAGATTTTTGTTTGGTTAATTTTTGGAAGAAAATTATGTTGAAATGTTAAGAATATTGATATTTTGAACTTGATTTGGGAAAATCAGCTTGTGTTGATAATTTTTACTTAAATCTAAAATTTAATTTTAATAGTTGTATGGGTTGTATCTACGTCATATTATAATTAGAAAATTTATTTTGAGAAATATAAAGTTGAAATTTTTTTTTCATCTTTAATTTTGGAATTTATTTTTGAGAAAAATAAATTAATGTTAATGAATATTGTGTAAATTGTTGAGTTGAAATTATAGAGTTGTTTTGGGAGTTGTTGGATTATTGAGAAAATATTTTGTTCGGTTTTAAAATTGAGGATTTGATTGGAAAACACTTATGAAACTTTTGGAATGCCGAGTATTGGTTACAGCTTTGAAATGTTGAGTTTAATGGAAAGTTATATAAGTTTTGAAAATTTGTCTTTAATAAATGTGGAATATGGATTGCTTCCAAATGTTGGGAATCCTGGGGGATTCCAAGTTATGGTTGCATGTTGGATTATATATCCATGTTGTTATCCTTTTAGTTCATACATTAGAGATAACTGTTTTAACTATCGGTGGATGATTACTATGTTTGTATTTAATGAGGGATTTCTTGAAAGGATGAGAAATGTTGAAACTTCGAAAGTTTGATATATAGTATATTATAAATTTGTCTTGAGATGACTAAATTGGAAATGTTGATTAACATGTGGAGACTTTAAGAATGTGGATATTGTTGTATTATCTCTTGGGAATGTGGATGTTGTTGTATTATCTTTTGGGAATGTATTATGATATTACATTGATAGAGATATGGAATTTGATTACAATGGAGTATTGTGTGGTGAAATTGAAATTGGAACTATTTTAATACATTGTTACATATTGTATTGCCATTCCATTTCATTCTTATCATGGATTCGAATTGCAATTGAAAACCATTGTTTTGAGAAAGGAATTGTTTTGTAAAACAAGATCATTTTGATTTGTTTTGGATAAATACGTTGGTAAGTCCGGATATGGGGTGTAGTTTGATATTGGTTAAGTTGGCCTGAGTGTCTATGGTGGAAGACCGAAAACAGACGTAGAGAAGGTATCACGTGCCTTCTGGTGAGAGACCGATAAAGTGGAGATTTGATAGTGCTTGATATGCCTACTTATAGACACTAACCTAGGGATTACCTGAGTCGTATTTACCGACTTGAAGATATATTGAAATTGTTGGATTAATATGTGAAAAATCTAGAAATTCCCTAAATCGACACAACGATTTTAACGTGGAAAAACCACAATTGGAGCGCCTCCAATCGTGATAAAAAATCACAGACAAAAGCCACAAAACAATCCACTAAAAAGACAAAAGGAATTACATAAGTGTACTCTCAATTACCTAGCAAATCCATGTTCGAATTGAACTGACCCCTATATGCCTCTTCCACCACGGTCTTTACCTCGGAATTGTCTTTGCCCAACGTTGAATCCACAACGCCGATATCGAATCACGAAGATGAGCCACTTTAGAATTTACTAAAGTTTCAGGCTCAAATTCCCCAGAATCCATCGAAGAATAACTCTCTCTTTTGTATTGAATAATCGAACAATCCTTTTGATGTATACCTTTTAAACCATGAGTTGAATACTCAATCAAAACATCAAAGAAAAATAGCAAAATAGCCCCAGATATAAACCCTAATATCCAATAAGAAGATATGAAAGTGTAACCCTAGATTTGAAGCAACTTAAGATTTTACAGAATCTGAAATCGCGTGGTCCGCTCGAGCGGGGACGCTAAAACGCATGTTCCAAACCAGGATCTACGCTTGAGCTGGGAAATGGACGATCGAGCGTAAAAACACGCCTTACAGTATATTTGTACACAAGTCAAACTTCTAGAATCCAACATTCTTCGCTCGAGCGTACAAAAGCGTACAAACGGCCGCTCGAGCGGACAGGCAACTTTGAATGCACTTTTGCATTTTGCTTCGGGGGCGCTGCCCTTTAACCCCGCTGTGGCACTACCCTGGACTCGCT
This sequence comes from Camellia lanceoleosa, assembly GCA_025200525.1. Taxonomy (NCBI): domain Eukaryota; kingdom Viridiplantae; phylum Streptophyta; class Magnoliopsida; order Ericales; family Theaceae; genus Camellia; species Camellia lanceoleosa. The sequence goes on along the minus strand of CM045762.1, from coordinate 78,895,647 downwards.
AAGGGGCTCCTCTTCATAATCAACGAAGTGGCAAGCATGAAAGAATAAACATCACAAACTTCTCTACAAGGCACAATTTGGGTTGGATTCCCATCTAAACAACTCATAACCTCACTAAAATAAAAGAACGAATAAAAGTACAATTGAAAGGAGTTTTGTCAAACGGGATTGCCAAGAATAAAAACCTAATATGTTTTTAAACTGGCATTGTGCACAAGATTTTCAAAAGATGAGAAAAATATTTTGAGCATGACATGGCATATGTATTCATCTTATAAGACTGTATAAAATATATTTGATGCTCTGTTAAATGTCATTATGAATTGTTTAACTATTTAATTCAATTGACTATGGGGTAATTGAATAAATTGAAAAGGTTGTCCTGTTGTTATTGAAGCATGTTTATTTATTTAAGTTAACTAGTTGTGATTAACTAAATAAATTGGATTTAAAAGATTATGTAATAGAATCATATGGTTTTGACATGATATGATTTCACGTATATATATGAGTATCTTTGTATCTGCATATCTTCTAATGTTATAATATGAGATTGTTTGGTGAGCTAGTGGTTGCTCACCCCTGCATGTACATATGTACAGGGAGTGTTTTAAGATTTGAGGATCAAACAACTCGACATGGTTATAAAGTGGTGATGAGTCGCAGTGCTTTTTAATTATTTCTTTGGCTGAGTTCTATGCTTTGTAAAGGGCAACGCTCTCTTATTTATCGTAGCCTCAGGGCATTTCTTTTATTTGTATGTAAATGACATTGTTGTATAATGAGAAGGAACATGTATATTTAATTATTCATCATTTCATTAAAGGATGAATTGTCATTTATAAATGGACTTAATTAATAAATATTGGTAATGTTATCTAAGTAATAAAATACAAGGCGTGACATCTTCCGTGGAAAGGAAATGGGAAAGAGCAACGCAACCTTGACATTTTGCTATCCCAGAAAGTTGACAATCCACATCTGCTTCTTGAATTAATGATGATAAACCTTCAGCACAAAGAACAAAGAGATAAGGGGACAGTGGGTCACCCTATCTTAATCCCCTTTGTGGAACAATTTTTTGTGTCGGCTTCCCATTAACTAAAATCAAGAAAGATACTAAAGAAATACAATTCATAATCATTCCAATAAACCTCTCATGGAAACCCATCTTATCTAAAACATACCGAAGATAGTCCCATTCCACCTGATTATATGCCTTATTCATATCTAGCTTTAGCGCAAACTATCCCTTCCCTTGCCTCTTGTTCTTCATGAAATGGAAGATCTTGAATGTCGTGAGAACATTATCATTGATAAGTCTTCTTGCAATGAAAGCACTATGGTTGACGGACATCACCGATGGAAGGATCAGTTTCAGTCTATTAGATGAAAATTTTGTGGAAATGGTTAGAGCATCGTTTTTACCAAATTTTCATCAAATTTAAATTTGATGAAAGATATAACTCTAGATTGGAGATAGCCTAACGAATTGAAGCTATTTTTTTTTTTTTAAGGAAATTAAAAATACATCCTTGAGATTTGTTTAAAATACAAATTCTCTTGTGATTTTGGAAAATACACTCTGCCTCTTGAAAATTTTAATTTTATAACAAATAGTACCTTTTATTAATAAATCAAGTTAATTAATGATTTTTAATGATGTCAGACATTTATTTCAATTAATAATTCAGATAATTTTATTATTGTATAGAAGAGAGTTAGAATTTTTTTTTTCAATTAATTCTGTTTAAAAAAAATTCTGAAATGGGACATTTGTAATTTTTCAAATTACACGGGGCAATCTGTATTTTAAGCAAATCTCAGGAGGTGTATTTGTAATTTATCCTATTTTTTCTTATGTAAATTTTTTTTTGCAGAAAAAATATAAGGACATATTCTCATAAATTGTCATCTCTTTTTGATTAAAATAAATATTTATTTCTATTTATTTCAGTGTCTAATTATTATTTACATTAGTTTTAGTTACTTTAACCGCAAGTATGGGGTAAGTGGCATTGTTTGGTTTGGATTTATAGAAATTATTTTTAGATGAGACTTTTTATTTTATTTTATATTGTAATTGTATTTTTTTTAACCTTTTATATACATTAAGATTAGATGCATTTAAAAAATTAAAAACTAACTAAACTATGAAAAAAAATTTATTAAAAACAAAAGAAAAATCGAACAAAAATGCACATAAATTTTTGTTTGTGTTTAGTAATTTTTTAATATTTATTCAATTTGTTTTATTTTTTAGATGTAGATTTATTAGGTGCATCTAAAAAAAAAACACACACACACACACACACAAAATCACAAAAAATAAACAAAACTCATCTAAAATTAATTTTAAAAAAAAATCAAACCAAATATTTTTTCTATACTTCAAAAAATAATTTACCCCTTTTATGTGGGGATTTTTTTGTTTTTCCTTTTTGGGTTTTTGGTTGACACTTTTTTTTAGGTGGGTTTGGTTGACAATAAAAAATTTCTATTATATACATTGCAAAAGTCTAAGAAGAGTCACTTTTTTCCTTTTGGAAGCATTAATGTACTAAAAAAATCGAGTTAGAAATGAATTTCTTAAAAATTGACTTTTAAAATTTTTAATGGTAAATTATTTTTGAGATTGTAAATTATTGTTATTTTAAATTATTAACTTTTTTGTTCAACTACATAACAAAAAATATGTGAAATATTTTCAAAACAAGTAAAACATTAGGCCATATTTGTTATCCGACACAGAGGTTAGAATTGGACTAACAATGATGTAGCTCCCCCCTTAAACCTTATTTGGTTTAATATCCTAAATGATGGGATTAACAATCCAGTGGAGGTAGGATGCATAATGACTGAGACCCCCACCACCTCCATTATTTTTTGATTGGTTGAAATTTTTTTTTTTTTTTGACTTGCAATCACTGCCCCCCACGTGGAGGTGAGGGTGCTGGGGGTCACCCCCCATTGGGGGTCCCCAGTAGTGTTGGAGGTAGGATTTATAATCCAATCTTATGGGATTAGAGGGGAAAGACATTATTATCCTTCCATTTATGTTTTAAAATATTGTGAATATTAAATTTGTAAAAACAAATTCATAGCAAAATTAATGGAGTTTATAAAATAAATAAAAACAAATTGTGGATGTTATATTCATACAAAATTATGAATTTATAAATATTCCTAAAAGATTGGATTTATAAATATTTCTAAATGTAGAGTGGAAAGAGAAACTGCAATGTATTAATATATCACAAATTTTGCACATAAATTGCCTTGTTTGGTTGAAATTCATATCTAGTGTGATGTGAGCCATATTTAAAATAAATCTCAGTCACACAATAGATTTTCTATACATATTTTGTGTTCTTATTATGTACGCCTAACACTATTGGCATCAATAGAAGTATTCAAAATTTATTATAGTTTAATATTAACAATTTACCAGAGGTTTTTAGTTTAAAGTTCTTGATATTAAGATTTTAGAAGATAAATGACATGTAATATTGTCATAATAGTTGGGTTCCTCAACATTTACATAGAGAAATTTCAACACAGAAATGTTAGCACAGAGAAATTTAAATTTCAGATAAATTTCACTATGAAGAAAATTTCAGAGAAATTTCAGCTCTTTACAGAGAAAATTCAGAATGAATAAAAAAAATTTCATGAAATTTAGAGAAATTCATATTGCATGTCCTTTTGGGGTATGGAATTTTGAAAAAAGTTTCTTAGCTTGTTTTGTATGGAAAACAAAGTATTAGAAACCTCATCTGTGTTTGCTTTTTCTTCACTCATTAAACTACAAGCAAGGAAAGTATATATCAACAAATAAAAATCACAGTTCTTTTATGTTTTTCTTCATTTTGCAGGCAACAATCGGCCTAGATGATGGTTATGATGGCACAACGGTAGGGCAATAGTGTGGAAGAGATAAGAGAAGACAGGAAAGAGAGAGAGAGAGATGGATAGAGGGAGATAAGAAAAATGGAGATTGATGGTGAGAGGTGGAAAGGAAAGAGGAAGAGAGGGAGTAAGAGAGAAGAAAAAGGGAGATCGGTGGTGAGTGGTGGTCGTTGGACAGATAACTAGTGACAGTAGTATAGATAGCAGTCAATGACACTGAAGTGGAGCATGGGTAAAGTGGGTCAGTGGTTCGATGAGTAGAGAAAAAGAGATAACATGAGAGAAAGACAGTTGGAAATGGCAGAAAGAGTGAGAGACTTTAGTGGGTTAGTGTTATTTAGGGACCTTAACTAATAAGAAAAAATATATTGGATCTTTCCTACTATCCAAAGTTGGAGAAGGATATTTCACTAATTTTTCCTTACCTAAATAGCTAGGTAAAGTATTTTTGACAATGCTTAAGTCACAAGTATAATTATCTATTATATTATTAAAAGGAAACAACTTTTTTGGAGTCCTGAAGCCACTGCCTTAAGAACTTTTTTCCACTTTTCCTAAAATGATCTTAACTTCGTAAAAAATTATACTATTTTTACACTTATATTAGTTTGTAATTAAGGGTAGCATGATAAATTAAAACCAATTAATTCCACTATCCCACTTCCCAAGTTTCCAAACTACTGTGCAGTTCTAAATCAGTTTCAATATCTTCACTAAAGCCAAAACTACTTCACTGTACATAATAGAATAGATTTTTTTTTTCACCATCTTCAACGAGCCCACCTTGGTCTTCTCTATAACTTCAATTCAACTCTTATTTATATAGCCATTGAGTGAGAAAAATACAGTTGTGTTCGAAGTTTTGCTTCGAACTTTTTTTTTTTACTTCTTTGATTTGATGTTGAAAATTTTCTCAAGCTTCGTTTGAGATACAGTAATGGCTAATATTGGTGCTTCGAAAGGCCTCAACACCATCGGCTCCTTCGGTGATGGCTCTGCCAAGGTTGGTGTTGCAGATCTCTCTCTCTCTCTCTCTCTCTCTCTCTCTCTCTCTCTTGCGACTTTGATTGGTTCGTAATTGTGATGGAATGTATTCAATTGGTTTTTGAATTTGGCTTTTAAGTTATAGTTACATCACAGAGTTGGTTTCTTTTGTATTGTAGAGATTTCTCATGTTTGATTATCAATTTGCTGTGTATACGTGGATTATGTATTCAGTTGTTATTCCCTGTTTCACTTTGTTAACCTTTGGTTTGTTTTCTATTTTGTATGTTTCTTTCCCTATTTCACTTTTGTTTGTTTCCTCTGTTTTCTAAAGTCATTTTTTTTATTCTACATTTCATTTTTATTTTTTTATTTTTTTTCTATATAAGTGTATTTAATTGCTATTATTTTATTTTTTAATTGTTAATTTTCTTTGTGTATATTAAATATGTTTCAGTGTAATAATATATATATATATATATATGTCTATCAAATCTGTTTGACTATGAGTGTTCTAAGTGTCTTGGTTTTGTACTTTTTATTTTGTGTGCTTCTGTATTTTTCTATTCAATATATTTTTTTTTTAAATTGCGAAACGTAACGTTTACGTTTTCAATTTATATTTACAAAAATTTTATAAACTGATTTTTATTTATTTATTGTTTATTTTTAGAAAAACATAAACTACAAACGCGTTTGGTTTAGACAAAATGTTTTTAAAAATTTAAAAATATAAAAAAGTGTGAGAAATGGCAAGTGGTGGCGCGTGGTTGGTGGTGACGAGTGGTGGCGGCAAAAGACGGTGGTGGAAATGATGGCGGGTGGTGGTGGCGGAAGACGGTGGTAGAAAATGGTGGCAGGTGGTGGGTGATGGTGGCAGAAGACGGTGGTGGAAAGTGGTGGCAAGTGGCGGGTGGGTGGGTGGTGATGGCGGAAGACGGTGGGGGAAAGCTGTGACAGGTGGGTGGATGGTGGTGGCAGGTGGGTGGTGGATGGCGAGTAGGTAGCGGGTGGTGGTAGTGGTGAGTGGGTGGGTGACGGTGGTGGGTGGTGGCGAGTGGGAGGTGGTGTGGTAGTGGTGGCGAGTGGTGGTGGTAGGTGGGTGGTGGGTGGTGGTAGTGGTGGTGGTGGGTGGTGGTGGAGTAGGTGGCATGTGGGTGATAGGTGCTAGTGGCGGATAGTGGCGGTGGGTGGTAAGGTGGTGGGTGGTGGCGGGTGGTGGTGGTGGCGGACGGATGGATGGTAGTAGCGGGTGGGTGGTGGTGGTGGTGGCGGGTGGGTAGCAGGTGAGTGGGTGGTGGTGGTGGTGGTGGTGGTGGCGGCAGGTGGTGGGTGGTGGGTAGTGGGTAGTGGCGGGTGGGTAGTAGGTGAGTGGGTGGATGGCGGTGGTGGTGGTGGTGGTGACGGCATGTGGTGGGTGGTGGGTGGTAGGTAGTGGCGGTGGGTGGCAAGTAGTGGTGGCGGTGGTGGTGGCGAGGTGGATGGTGGTGGCGAGTGGGTGGCGGTGGGTGGTGGTGGGTGGTGGTGGCGGTGAGTGGTGAGTGGTGGTGACAGGTGGTGGTGGAGGGTGGGTGGTGGGTGGTGGGTGGTGGGTGGTGGTGGTGGAGGGTGGGTGGTGGGTGGTGGTGGCGGAAGACGGTGGTGGAAAATGGTAGCGGGTGGTGGCTAGTGTTGGGTGGTAAAAAAAAAAAAAAACTAAAAACTCAAAACGGAAACACATTTTTTGAGTTTACATTTTTTTGTCGAATTTATAAACTGAGACCACTGATTTATAAATAAAAAATTTACCAAACAAGTTTTTATTCGAGTTTTTAAAATTTTTGTAAATATAAACTGAAAACGTAAGTGTTACCAAACAGCACCAAAATATGTGCAATTGTTTAGACTTAGACTTAAACAGTTTGGGATTTTTTCTGCTTCACTTTTTTAAGCTTTTGTTTGTTTTTTAAAAAATTGGGTTGTTTGTTTACTTTTGTGTGTTTTAAAAATAAAAATAAAAATTAATATTGTGCTTTGGATTTGTATTTTTTTTTCTATTTTGTATGTTTCTGTATTTTTATATTCAGTCTATCTCTCTCTTTTTTTTAAAAATTGCTAGGGTTTTTTTCCCGTTTATCTTTTTTTAAGCTTTTGGTTGCTTGTGTGTATAAATTCAATTTTTAAAAATTTGGTATTTTGTGTGTACTATTGTTAATTACATTTTTTTAAAAAATTTTCTTCATTAAAAAGAAAAAGAAAATAAAAAAATTTAAAAAATATGTTTTTAGATTTTTTGGAGAAAATAATTATATGTTATTTTCCTTCATCTATTATCTAATCTTTTTTGCTGTAACTATTCTAAAAAACCCTTTATATATCTATTTATTTTTAGATAGGAAAAGCAATTACAAAGAAGGAGCCTCATAAACCACCAACGTCATTAAAGAGGGACGAAACTCCTGCATCCAAACTCATGGTGAAACAAAATCAAAGGCTAACCTACTTAAACAATGTGCCACATAATTGCCTTCTCTATAAACATGCGAGACTGATGAAGAATAGAAACGCAAGAATAGCACCTGAGCTACACCTGCCAAATGACCATAACAAGATAAACTATCCGCCTTGCCTTGGATTGTAGACACTACATTTATTTATTTATCCAATCCCAAAGCACATCCACATTTATTTATTTATTTTGAAGTGTGTTTTTTTTAAGAAAGAATTTAGTGTTTCGTTATGTTATTAGGTTAAAAAATAATTGACTATTATTTTTTCTTCATTTTATCAAAATTTGTGTGTGTTTGTAATTTATGTTTTAAAAAAATTGGTTTGTTTGTTTGCTTAATTTTGTGTGTGTGTGTGTGTGTGCGCGTGTGTGGAGGGGGGGGGGGTTTAAAGATATGTACATATGTTAATATATATTTTATTTATCAAATATCAAATGTTACGTTGCACGTAATTATACATATGTACATTATTTATAAAAAAAAAATGTCAATTTCCTATTATAATTCCAAATAAATTTCCACATGTATCGCGTGCGTTTGCACCAAGGATCCTCTAGAGTTTTTTTTTTCCCTAAAGTTTCTTAAAGTGGTGTGTTGTATGGTTGAGATTTAATGCTAAAAAATTGATGTGACTTGTCATTAAATCTCAACGTGACTTGTTATTAAATCTCAACCATACAACACACCACTTTAAGAAACTTTAGGAAAAAAGAACTCTAAAGGATCCTTGCTCGTGTGTTTGACCGCTGGTATGGAATACAAGTGTAATCATATCAAGCAAAAGGCGTGATTAGTTATTATAGTGGTTATTTTCGGAATTAGCTAGTTTAATTGGTTTTTTTATTTTTTTTGAAAAGGTGTACGAAAAATAGAGAGAATAGTTGACTTTTTAGTAGTAATTTTTTGACTATATTTGATAAGTTGAAACTAAATATGTTAGTTTTAAAAATTCATTAAATATTACTATTTTTTACAAAATTATATTATTTTTGTTAATCTAATTTTAATAATTAACAATGACTGAATTTGTTCAACTTTTATATTTAGATGTGTTTTGAGAATATACTATTTTAGTAATTTTTTAACTTTTTAACTAAAATATGAAATAAAAGAAATTAATATGTTTGAGATAATTTTTTAAAATTTTACGAAAAAATGTATAAAAGGTAGAAATAAAAAGATATTTTTGATTTTTTTGTATAAATTATTGATTTTTTTAATAATTTTTTAATTTTTAGACTAAAATATTAAATTGTACCAAAGCTACTATTTGTCTACCATAAGTTTGAGTAATAATTTGGTTCATATGTCCTTGACTTCAGAGCCTTCAAATTTTTTTAGGAACGCTCACAATTGAAAGTGGCTGAAAAAGCAGGACCGACTCGAAGGCAAAATATGATACATGTTTCTAGTTTGGTGGTGTTTTTGTTGCATTCACATTTTGAAAGTTCTTTAAAAAAACAGGCTAGTTTCATGGTGTTTTTCTTCTTTCATAACTAAATAATAATAATGATAAAAGCACTAATTAATATATTAATAAATATATCAATTGAGATAGAAAATATGTATGTAGAATTCACTATTTGAAATGAGATGTATTTAATATGGAAAATACTATGAAATCCAAATAATCTACTAAAGTTTTTACCAAACCTCTCATATGGATGTGGGATTCACACAAATCCATGTGTGTGGGTCTCACACTCATATGAGAGATTTAGTAAAAAATTTAGTAGATTATTCGGAGTCTCTAGCATAACTCATTTAATGTTGTGTCTAGTTGGTATTTTTATTTGTATATTAATTAATATTGAGAAATTTTATGATTGAGTGTCTATCATATGCCTTAATTATGACATTTGTGATTTTTAATTATGACATATTGCAATGTTAGTTATGATTTATTGTGGTATTAATTATGACTCATTTGATTTTTATGTTGGTTATGATAAAAAAAAAAAAAAAGTCTAATTATACCTTATGTAATGTTTATTATGACTCATTATTATTTTTTAATTACATATGAAAATGCTTGACTTATGACATTTTTGATAATCAATACCATAAATACCATAATATGCATATGGTACACATCTTTTTGCGAGTGTGTATTCTAGTATGACCCATTAATATTACATTAATCTCTCTTGATATTTAGAGAAAATACAACTAGGCCTTTTTGGGGTGAATAATACATTAATCCTTCCTTCTATGGAAGTTATTTATCTCTTTTTGAGATCTTGTAATATTGTTGTACCAGATTGATTTGATCTTTTTTGATATTGCAATGAAGATTTTCGTCCTGATCTAAAAAAAAAGTTAAAGGGACAAAAATTAATGCAGATGGTCTGAAAGCACAATAATAAATAAAATATATATACACGTTTCAATAAATAAATAAATAAAATAGATAACACCATTAATGAAAATAAGATTAAGTATTACATGAATTAAAATTTTAAAAAATTAATATAATTATATCACAACTATAAATTTTATTGTAATTTTTTTTAAAAAAATTATAAAGAAGATCAATGTAATTCAACCAAGGTTTTGAAAAGCGGTTCTTGATCGCCATGCTTGATGGCGTGGCCTTGATTCTTGATTCTTGAGGTGTAAAGGCCGTGGCGTAGCGGTTCTTGATAACGGAACCGTGAATTTTTTCATTTTTCGCACAATTTGAAAAAAACTTACCGATACGCACATTTTTTTTCCATGATCATATTTATTGAGTTTTAAAATAAATATTGATCAATTTTTATAAATTTTTAAGTTTGATCAAATATATTTCATATTTTTAAATCACTATAAACTGAGTTTTTTACATTTTATTTTAATAATTAATGACTTTATATTTTACAAAAAATAATCACTAATTATTATATATAAGATAAACAATTACAAAAAGAATAAATAAAAGTCTAAATATATATATATTAAATCAAGCCAAATAGATAATGACCGCACTTATTATTATTATTATTTTCAAACAATATATAAATAGATACACACAAACAAAATGGTTGAGTGATAATAGCTGAATAGAATAACATAAGTCTTACAACTTCAACAAATTAATAACATGTTCTTCATCTTCCCTATTCTCTTTCTCTATCTCTTGTTCCTTCATCTTCCCTCCTCTCTCTATCTCTCTTCCCCTATTTTCAACTTTTTTTTTGTGTTTTTTTTAAAGAAGCAATTCGGAACCGTTACGTAACGGTGCGTAACAGGCCGTTACGGCACCGTTATGACCGCTATAGCAGCCGCTACGGCCGATACACCTGTGAATCTCAATCACACTACAAAAGCGGCCGTAACGGGTGGCGGTAACTACCACAACCGTTACGTAACGGCGTTATGTAACGGTTGCGGCCGCTTTTTAAAACCTTGAATTCAACCTTTGTTTTTGTTTATGAATTTCAAGCAAGTTGAGACCAATGTTTAGAAAATCGGACCGAACTAGTCAGTTCAACCGGTGACCGAACCTAATTCCATTCGGATGAACTTCTAAAACCGTTTGATGTTCAAAACCGGCCTTATTTGTCAAAAGTGGGAAACTTGCTTGTTGAATCGGTATCAGGTCATTACAACTGACCGAGTTTGAAGAAATCTTGACAAATTGAAGATTTTTCTAAAAATATGTTGTGGGGAGGGTTTAAACATAGAACTGAGTATATATATATATATAAAATACTATAACCATTAAGCCATCAACATAATTGTTGAAGATATAATAAGTATGTTTACTATATATTCAATATTATCTTAATTATTTTTTCACTAAAAATTAATATATAAAATATTTAAAATAAATTCTAAGAAATAATTTTTTTTGAAATTATTTATTATTTATTATTTTTGTAATTTTAACACATATTTTTTATATTTATAAAGTTTAATATATTTATAATATCACGATTCAATTTTAATTTATTCATAATTAAATTAGTAATATATTTGTCTGAACACTTTTTCAATTTGTTCAAAACATTGGTTGAGACATCGAATTTGGCCTCAACAAAACATTGGTTGAGACATCGAATTTGGCCTCAACGCGTCAATGTCCACAAGAATGAAACTCAAAAAGGGAGTGGTGGGGGCAACACAAGCGTTGAAACGTGTGGTTTAATTTGATGACTAAGGAATAACCTTTCCTAAGCTTGAAATGTCTAATCCTCTTAAAAGATTGGAGTACTTTTAGAAACACCGACATGATTATACATTATAGAGTACCTTCATTATAGTTAATTGATTTTAAATTGCATATTTTAATATAGTAGTCTTTTTTGGGTGAATATATTTTAATATAGTAGTGGGGTAAGTTATGATGGTAGTCTTTATATTTTGATATTTATGTTATTTTATTTTTTATAATTTTAATTAGTTCGATTTTAATCATAAATTTATGATTTTGTTTTAATTTGATCCAATTAATTATAACTGTTAATATTTTTTTATAAAAAGTATGCACATAAGTGTCATGTATAATATTTTTGAGAATAAAAGTATAAATATACTCAAATTAGTAAGTCAACCTCAACCAATTTAATAATAATTTTTCTTAAAAACACTAACAATAATATAGATTGGATCAATTGCCACCAAATTCAAAACTAAAAGTCAAAATTAAGCCAATACAAAATGTAAAGACTAAAATAATACAAAAAATAAAATATAGAAATTACGAGTGTAATTTGCCCTTGTAGCTGAGTTGGGTTTTAGTGGTCTTAAGTTTCCATTCAAGTAGGGGGTGATTGGGAAGAAACTTTTTTTTAATTTTTTTTTGGTTAAAATAATACTAAAAGATAAAATAGATTAAAATAGTCTATAAGACAAAATATCACATCAAATCATAATTATTTCACTTTTTTTTTTTCTCACAAATATCACATCTAATTACAAAAAAATCCAACTGTCTTCCTGTTTACTTTTTGATTTTCGAAGGGCATTTTTGTAAATGCGAGCGTGCCAGCAAGGATCAATCTGTCCTTATAGAAATTATAATTGCCAACCAATTATCAGACGATTGTGTTTTAGTTCTTTCAGCCTCAATGAAGAGGACTTTTACTAGTGGCTTGACTTATGAGAAATTAAGCAAAATAACAGTTAAATGACGAACAATTGAAGTATTTCATTAAGATGAAAACTTACAATGATCCAAACTCAGTTTCGTAGAGGTTTACAGCGACAATTTACTAGAAACTACTCCTATGAACGAAGTGTAGTGCAGGAATTTAAAATGCAGGAAATATAAAGAACATGTATTTAAAGTGCAGGAAATGTAAAGACTGGAAATGTAAAACTGGAAAAGAAAATATGAAGTAAATGACTGGTTTGTTGGATCTGAGTTTGGGGGCTTTTTCTAGGGGCTTTTTCTGGGGGCTTCCCTGCTATTTATACTTGTTAAGGATGACCTTCGAACTGCACTTCAAACCATCGAACTGCTCCTCCATGATCGCTGACCATGTTGCCTTATAAGTAATTCCACTACACCATCATTTTCAGTTAGGCTTCCCTTATATATTTGAATTTGAATCACCATTGGAGCCACGTCACCTTGCATCTCTTTACTGATCCAATGCTACTCAGATCACGTGAGAACCAATATTAACTGTCACGTGTACGATCAGGATCAAAGACTTGACTAGTCTTCCTATATTACCCTTACTTTGCCACGTGTCAAATTGTGATTGGCTTTTACAAAATATGTAGCCAACATTACTGTAACAACCCTCGTACTGATTATCGATAACCTACCGAATTAGCTACTAGTTACTGTTAAACTGAACTGACAATGACTGATAATTGGATTAACTGAAGTACTAAATGGACTGATTGAAATCGAAACTGAAATTGAATAAGTTTATTTATTGAATTGCATATTGCATCTGTTTGATTAAATGACTATCTGTTTGAATTCATATGTTTAAACTGCTAATTGAAGGCCTTATCGGCGGCCGAATTAGGAACCGTTTAGAGTTTTGGGATCAGTAGAATATTTGCGATTTAATGGTATATTTATCTGAAAATTGATTAGGAATGATTAAATTAAATTAAATATTGATGTAATGCCAAGATTGACTTAATTACACTTAAGCCACTTGGTGGACCTTTATTTATTATTATCACTTGAGCCTATACACTTGATCAAAACATTCCAAGGCCCTATTCTTGCATTCCAACCGACCAAACTAGAGAGTGAGGATAAGAGAATTGGACTCAAATTGTTGAAATTGCTAGAAGAACTTGAAGATTTGAGGCATAGATTGTATAATTGAGCTTGTCATCTTATAATTCAAGGTCTAAGGTAGCATTCCATCTTCTTATTTTAGTGTTTGAGCTTAATCTTGCATGATTCATGCCCAATTAGAGAGCTAGGCCATGATTTAGTGCAAATAGGTTGGATTATGCTTGAATTGTTGCATGCATGCTTGAATTGGTGCATTTCGAGTTGAGTTCATGTGAAGAAGGTACATGCATGCTCATGTTTCTATCAAAGTCCATGTTTTCATTTTGTTTTCCAACTATTGAGCTCATTAGAGCAAGATTTGAACCTTGAATTTGGTTAAAAACTCATGCATTGTATGTTTTGAAATTGTTCTTGGAAATGTGTTTGAATTTTGGATTTAATTGACTCACCTTTGAGGCTTGAATTCATAAATTGGCTTTTGAAACTTGTTATACATTGTTTTAGGATGTATTCTCCAGAATTTGGGCCCAAGAGGTCGAGAATTGAGTTAAGAATGCTTGGTTTGAGCTTGGAAGGCAAATCTGGAAATTCCAGAGTTGGCTTCTTCGCTCGAGCGAAGGATTCCTCGCTCGAGTGACCAACGTTTTCTCTGAGCCATGCTCGAGCGAAGGATTGGTGGCTCGAGCATAAAAATCGAGCATCCAGTACTTTTACTGTTTCATCAGACCGCTCGAGCGAAGGATTGTTCGCTCGAGCGAAGCCTTTGATTTTGCAACCTCGCTCGAGCGAAGGAAGGCTCGCTCGAGCAAGACCCCTGTTTTCAGCAACTTTTGAAAAATGCCTTCCAACTGTATTTTTGCATCCTCATCCCATCCTAGGCATCCTTAGGCCTAGTTTAAGGCATCTTAATGAGGATTTAGACATAGAACCACACCGAGGAAATTTAGGGATTTAATTATCATCCTTCCCGACTGTGAAACTTAGTGTGTGTTCTATTTGTTAACTGTTTAGGGTTGGCTCTCGGGGACGCGCTCTAGCTGCTATTAGCCCAATCTCTGTGAGTAACAATTGTGTAAAGATATGTTCAAAATGGTTATCTTTTGAATACTGAACTGAACTGTTTATTGAACTGCTATTGTTTACTGAATGAATGTATGTCCTGTATTCTGAACTGTATTGTGGCATCCTTAGCAATTACTGTTACTGTTACAGAGCTCTGTCGGTTTCCTTGTGGAACCATACTGTTTACTGATTGATGGCCATCATTACTGTTGGGTCTGTTAAGACCCGGTCCTTTTGGACCTACTGTTTATAGGCTAATGGATGTACCACATATGACTGATTGATTGAAATACTGAAAGACTGAAATACTGTTTAATGGCGATTTCATTCTTTGTAAGGACATTCATTCATAACCTCTTTACGCATTATGTTATTCACTGGGCTTTAACTCACTGTTTATATATATATGTAGGTTCTTAGCAGCCAGACCGGAGCTAGGAGCGTGGGTTGGTCCCTAGTTTTGTCAAGCCAGCCTATGTGCCTCACTGTGAGGTTCCGAGTTGCCATGCGATGGCTTGGGGTGTTTTTATTGTCCACCTATCTCCTCACTGTTTTGTACTACTGTTTTACTGTACTGTTACCGAGGGATTAGGTCCCCGTACTGAATGTTGTATATGATTGTATAGACTGTACTGTTCTAAACTGTTTAAATGCATGAAAAATGTTTTTGGCATACAGATTTTCACAGATCAATGGACACTAGTTATTTACTGTATTGGCTTCCGCGAATACATACTCTGTTTAAGCGTATTCTTGTTCAGAGCCTTCGATAATCTCGGATTCTTGGCGATTCTGGTGCTAAACCCATAGGGCCGGGTTTGGGTCATGACAGAGTGGTATCAGAGCGATACTTAACCACGAGTTATACCGCACACACGTGTCCAAATGAGCTATAGGGTGTCCTAGAAAAGCAATTAGGGCATCTCATGAACTTGAAAAGTGTGTGCTTATGGTATCGATTATATGTTAAAATGTTAAACTGTTTAATTATACGACTGCTTATTACGATAACTGTTATAACTGCTTATAGTGAAATGGATAACGCAAACACTGCAAATGAAACTGAAGCATCATCCTTTGAGGCCAGAATGGCCAGACTTGAACGAATGATGGGACTGATAATTGAAAGACTAGATCAACAACCGAACCAACAGCCCCCACCTCCTCCTTCGGTTACTGGCAAGCAGAATGTACAGAATGTGAATGCTAATGAGGTGGACATTATTGCATTGACTCAGAAATTCAGCAAGATGAAACCGCCATCCTTTCAGGGAGGCTTAGAACCATTAAAGGCTGAAGCTTGGGTGCTTGAAACAAAAAAAATTGTTTGAAATGTTTCCGTGCTCCGAAGCCAATAAAGTACTGTTAGCAACCTTCACCCTTTAGGAAGAAGCAAGAAGGTGGTGGATATTGACCTGCGATGCGAATACTATTGTGACTTGGGCTCAGTTCAAGGAGTCCTTCTTTGAAAAGTATTTTCCCCGAAGGCATCGAGACGAGAAAAGTGGTGAGTTTGAGCAATTTGAGACAGGCAAAGTGTCGATTCTTGCGAGTATGAGAAGAAATTCTTGAACTTGCTAGGTATGCACCACACATGGTGGACCGATTATAAGAAGGCAGGAGGTTTGAAGGCGCCTTAGTGTTGTTATCTGAGACCGAATAAATGTTTTGAAAGCGCCAACTTTTGTGGGTGTTCTCGATTTGGGCATTGATGGCGAGACGAATATTGCGGCGATGAAACAATCAAACGCCAACAACCGAGTGGCAAGGAAAAAGCGGGGTTTCAAATTTAAGAAAGGCAAGCATAACCCAAAGAACCAAGAAAATCTGACGGGTCGACGACTAGCCCCAGCCAAGGGAGTGGGTTTACTCCACCCTGCTCCGTATGTGGCAACAAGCACAAAGGGGTTTGCTACCAGATTTCTGGAGCTTGTTTCAGGTGTGGCAAGGTGGGCCACAGGATTAAAGACTGTCCCTCTGCCCCGCAAGCCAGTAGTAAAGCTACACCAAGCGCAGCAGCATCAGCTGCAACACCAAAACCGAACCCCAAAGCTACCGGGAAAGAGCCTATGAGGCGGGGCGAGGTTCGCCCTAATCTGCGGAGGCGTGCAAAACTTGAGGCTGTTGTGTCAGGTATCCTCTCTATCTGTGCTCAAAATGCATATGTATTGATTGATTCGGGGTCTACACACTCATATGTGTCACATGCTTTTTCACGAAAATTGAATAGACTCTTAGAACCCATGAATTACTTGTTAGCCGTATCATCACCTGTTGGGGGATCCATGACATGTGCATATATGTATCCTGCTTGTGAGATTATTGTTGGGGATATGCATCTATTTATTGACTTACTGCTATTGAATATTGATCACTTCGATATAATATTAGGGATGGATTGGTTACAAAAATATCATGCCACTATAGACTGTGTAACAAAACAAGTAGTTTTCCGTCCACCGGGTTTGCCTGAATTTGTGTTTAATGGGAGTGGAGTAGTATCTCCTCCGTATCTGATTTCTTCTGTGAAAGCTGTTAAACTGATTAGAAAGGGGTGTAAAGGATATCTGTGTTCTGTGCTGACTGTGCCTACTAATGATAGTGTTAAAACTGATGTGAATTGTATTCCTATAGTCAGAGAATTCCCAGATGTATTTCCAGATGATTTTCTAGGGGATTTGATTAACAGGGAAATTGAATTCTTGTGGATGTGATCCGGGTACACCGATATCGAAAGCTCCTTACCGAATGGCCCCAATCGAAGAAAGAAGGTACAATTGCAAGAGTTGTTAGACAAGAAGTTCATCGGACCTAGTACTTCACCGTAAGTGCACCTGTTTTGTTTGTAAATAAGAAAGATGGCTCCGAGGCGTGTATTGATTACCATGGCCGAACAAGGAAGCGTAAGAATAAATATCCATTACGCGTATTGATGATCTATTTGACCCGATTCTGAGGTGCACAAGTGTTTTCAAGATTGATCTTAGATCGGGTATCATCAATGAAAGTCAAACCGAAGACATCGACAAAACTACTTTTAGAAGCGAGGTATGGCCATTATGAATTTTTAGTTATGCCGTTCGAGTTACGAATGCCCTCTTTGCATTTATGGACCTCATGAACAGAATTTTTAAACCATACCTTGATGATTTCATTGTGGTATTCATTGATGACATATTGATCTATTCTAAGACTGTAGAAGAACATGAACATCATCTGAGACTTGCCCTGCAAACCTTAAGAGAACAAAAACTGTATGCTAAATTGTCTAAATGTGAATTTTGGCTTGATCATGTGATGTTTTTGGGGCATGTTATTAGCAAAGATGGAATCTCTGTTGATCCGCAGAATATAGATCCAATCAACTCTAATAGGGATGCTAAGATGAATTGTCCAATTTATGGACTATGGTTACCAACTCTTGTTGATTTTTGTTTGGAATTGGTGCTTCGAATTTTAACAATCTTTCCCCTTAAAGCCTGTTTCAATCATAACCAAAATATATTCATGGTTAATACTGACTAGTTTTGCAACAGTACATACTTACAACAATATGGAAATTGCCCTTGGGGTACACTGTTTTAACCGAAAAAACAATTCTCTGTGTATATACAAATCAACTATTGGTTTAAGTGTTTCGAACAACAATTCACATCCTTAAGAGGCCTTAAGTTTTTCCTCAAGGGTATTACTTTTGTTAAGAAACCTATTACAGGTCTTTGATCTCTTCTAAGTAAACCCATCCTTGAGTATTCTTACATTTTTAAGCATCTAGTATGCTTCGAAGCCGACTTCTCTATTTCGAAGCCGTCGTTGTTTGATTTTTGGCGCCAAAATCTGGTTTCGAAGCCAAATATCTTGCTTCGAAGCTGGCATCACCATCCGGAATGTGTTTTTTCCTCCAAAAACTATCAGTATTGGATGAGACTTTTCATATTCATACTTCTAGTACTTAGCGACTTACGCAATATATCTTTCAGACATAAAAGCTTTAAAAACCCTTTTGTTTCGTGCTCTGAAATCACTTGCCCTTTTAACGCACAAACCCTTCTTTCTATCAATCTTCTATTAACCCTCTCTTCCTTACTGCTTGCTACCAATGGATCCCTCATTGCTAAAAGTGCTGGCTGGCGACTGTATCAGCCCTACCATGGCTTTGCAACGATGTATTGATGAAGAAATCGCCAAGTTAACAACTGGTGGGCCAAGCGCAATAGATGGACGTCTCTTTGTTCCTCGTCACAACAACCAACAAGAGTACATTCTAGGTCCCATCTTTCGGGAAGCTCCTAACTAACTCCCAGCTTTATACCCTCGTTTGGAGGATCATTTTCTTCTCTACAAAGGAGGGCTTGACTGGAGCAATTGGAGAATGACCCGGCCTTATCACTGCTGGCCGACATTGAGAGCTGAATGTGAGAAATGGTATGACAGGGTTGTGCTTACGAGAGAAGATGACCTATAGGAGCTTTGCATCCTCGACGCTCTTTGTCTTTCCAAGTTCATCATTCCTGAAGATCCCTTTTTAATCCCTGCTGCTCTATGTTTTTGGAATACGACTTTTAATTTCTTCTAATTTCGGTGCGGCATGATAGCCCCCACCATTCTTGATATTTGCCATTTTCTAGGGCTTTCACCCCATGGTTCTCCTTTTACTCCCAACTACCCGGACCTCCCTGTCAAATTTTCCCTTCCAGCCTTAAACCCTTCTTACAGCGACTTTGTAAAGGCTGAAAATAAAAGGGAAGGCCCCGTGAGAGACAGAGAACTATTTTCCTTCATTTTATACTGGTTGTGCAAATTTCTCTTTTATAACTCATCTCAGATGATTATGCTTGAGTTCGCTCCTCTTGCGAAGGCACTTGTCTTGAAAAAACATGTAGCTCTTACTCCTTATCTTTTAGGTCATGTTTCCAGGACTTGTTCCCAATTTTGTGAAAAACCTCTTGATGTTAACCAAGGAGGTCCCCTTTGGGTGCTCCAGCTATGGCTTTTTGCCTATTTCACTGATTTGCACCAAAAATGCCTAAAATTCCTTGTTCAGGACCCTAGCACCTATAGGGAAAAGTATGCTAGGTTTGCTCTTTACCCTACTTCTTTTGCTTATTACTTTGCCTTATTTTACCAACTCCTTATTTCTCCTCCTGCTTCCCTTTTTTGTCCCTTTGACGCCAATAAAGGACTTGCTTGGCTGCAAACTTTTCTGGCTGATAAAGAGTGCTCCACCTCACCATACAAAGATATGTGGGCTTCAATTTTGTTACCGAGGGAGCTGTTCATTGGCACTTTAAACCCTCGAGGTTATAAATGCATATCTGAGGCGTACTGCCCCTCTCAGTTTGCCAGACAATTTGGGCTCACTCAAGGGATACCTGTTCCACTTTGCAGTCTCTCGAATGTCCACCTTACAGCTAGAGACTTGAGAATATCTAAATCAAAGCTAGAGGCAGCAATACTCAAACTGCTGAAGGAATTGAATGAATTTCAATTTGTCCCTTTTCTTCCATCTGGCTTAGTTTTGAAAAGATTCCAGAACTGGTGGACAGTCAACATGGAAGTGCGCCTATCTGCTCACCCTCATGACTTGTTAATAGGGTTAGGAGTGCCTTCGAAGGCTAAGTCAACGACAGTTGAGAACATTCCTCCCTTTTCTGCAGCTACGTACCATAACTTCTCCTATAGCCTCACCTCCTCCAGCGAGAGTTACCAAAGCTGCTTCGAAGAAGGGTAAGCATTTCTAAGTTCCTCTTTCCTTCAACTCTTTTATTTGTCTCCTCTATATTCACATATTTTGGTGCAGGATCTCCACAAGAAGAATCTCCCAAAAGAGCTAAAACTCTAGCTGCTCTCAAGGCCAAACAACAGCAGAAAAAGAAAAAAAAACTGGTACTCACTCCCAAAGAATCTGAATCTCAAAATGAAGAGAGAGAGAGATTGAGCAAGAGCAAGAAACACCATTACAACGAAAGACGAGAACAAGGGTGGCTGCCCCCTCTTCTGATTTGGTCGAAGATCCTAATTCCGAGACAGTTGACAAAGCAATAGAACATGAGCTTACTTCTGAAGAGCTTGATCCCCAAATTGAAGAGAGAGAGGTTGAGAAGGAGCCAGTAGTATCATTGCCAAGAAGGAAGAGAAAGAAAGTGACTGTTCCTGCTACTGACTTGATTGAAGATCCTATCCATGAAGCTGCTGCCAAGGCAGTAGAACAAGAACATTCCAAAGCAATGATCGTCTTTGAGAGGGTTGAGAAAAGACGGTAGCAACAATTTCTGAGGGATGCTGCTGCTGTTGAGGCATTACAAAAGGAAGCTGCAAGAAGGCAACAGACTGCTGAACATTACTCTCTTCACAACTCTCCCATCAGTGCCAGTGCTTCTGGAACAAGTAATTTCTTTCATGCTTCTACTGTTTTGCCTTATCAAATTTTGACACTAGAGCTTGACCTTACGTCTCTTCCTTTTTGTAGCAACAACTACTGCGGCTATACTTCCAATGAGGACTCCCTCAATTTCAATTGAAGTTGATCAAATGCAGAATGTGAAAGCCATTCAGATAATATTTCCACTTCCTAGGCCCACATTTCATGTACCCCCTTTGAGCCCTAGCATTCCTTTAACTCTTTCTTTTGGTTTAACTCCATATCTTCCTCACTTGACCCTTGATACCTCTCTTTCGAGCCTTGCTCCTCCTTTTTCCAAGGAAATCCCAACTGCTACTCCGTCTACGATAGCAGTTGATTCCCCTATTGAGGGTGCTGGTAGCTCTCCAATCCGAGATTTATTGCCTTTACCTAGCTCCAACCCTTTTTCACTTGATTCATTGGTGGCTAGGACCATGGAGACTGCTAAAGATGCTCCATCTATTTCTCCTATCCCCATGCAATCCTCTGTGCCTTCCACCACAACTCTTTCTGCACCTCTCATGTCTATGGATGAGGTTGATGTCTTCGAAGACAGACTAGCTAGTCTCTTCGACACACCCTCTACTTCTCTAACATTCAATGTTGAAACTGAGCCATTGATTTTGGCTGACTCCTTGCTGGAAATTTTCGAGAGTTCTTCTTCCTCCAACAGCAAGCCTTCTGCACCTTCAATAGACTTGGAGACATGCCTGGATTTGTTGATTTCTTTTCGAGGATCCCCTTCGAGGCTCTACAAAGGCCTATAATCAGAAATGGGTTCATCCAATGCTACAAAGTTGCTGAGCAGTCCGGCATGAATGTTTCAAGTCACTTATCTCAGGCAGCAGCCACTGTCAATTTTTACATTAGCATTTGCAGGCTGCTAAGGCTAAGGATGAGAAATTGGCTGGCGACCAGAGTTTTGTTTCCCACGTACATACTGAAATGTCAAAGCTTAAGGAACAACACTCGTCTGCCTTCCACTTTCGAGTCCAGTTACTAGAAAAGAAAGCTCAACTTGAAGAGGAGCTATCTGCAGTGAATCGGGCCTTAGTCCAAACTAACACTAAACTGCAAATTACCAACCAAGGACTGGCTGATCGAAATGAAGAAATGGCTGCAGTTATTCAACTGTTTTTAGCATTTACCAATAGGAAATCTATTGTACAAAAACAATTAAGACACTGTAATGATTTTTGGGCCAATTTGTGGCAAAATGTACTTAATTCTTTATGAAAAATCAAATTTTTGTCTATCATTTAAGCAGTCTTATGTTCTTCTACTTGGTGTTTATTTTATTCCTTGTGTTTCCCAAATAGTTGGAAAATAAGGCTTCAAATATCTGCCATTAATCTTTTTGGGATGTATATACCCATTCAAATTTCTCAAATGGTATGCTCTAAAAGGCAGAACTCTATGAATTTGATATGGTCCTTCACAGTTAGGTGACCATTTGCCAAACTTATGGCTTTTAATTCCTATTGGGAGTATTGTTTTCCATACCAAATCACCTTCATCAAAGCCAATATATTTGACCTTCTTATTGTAATTTTTGGCTGCTTTCTTCTTTTGCAAGAGAATGCTATTTAATGCCAGAATCCTAACTTCATCTATGCTTTCTAATTCCAAGCACATACTCTGATGGTATTGCTCAGGATCCAACTGATCTTGGCACCTTACCCTTAAGGATTTAACATTAATCTCCACAGGTAACACTGCATCATGCCCATATACTAAGGCATAAGGAGTGACTCCTGTGCTTGACCTTGGGAAAGTTCTGTAAGCCCACAAAACATCTAATAATAAGTTATGCCAATCCTTGGAATTGTCCTCCACAACCTTTTGTATTCCTTTTTTAAAAGATTTATTGGATGATTCAGCTTGACCATTGGCTTGTGCATAATATGGGGTGGAATTAACGAGACTAATTCCAAATTCTGCCACGAAGGACTTCACCATCTTTCCATCGAACACAGTCTCATTATCCACAGTTATAGTTTATAGGATGCCAAATCTATGGATTAGATCCTTGATAAATCCAATGACTTCTATCTGGTCTACAGTTTTGTATGGCTTAGCTTCGACCCACTTAGTGAAGTAATCAGTGGCCACTAGAATGAAATAATGATGCTTCGAAGAAAGTGGGTGTATTTTCCCCATCATATTCATAGCCCACTCTCTGAATGGCCAGGGCTTTACTATTGCATGTAGGTCAATTATGGGCACATGCCTTATTGTGCCATGCTTTGGACATGCCTGGCAACCCTTTGCATACTCTATGCAATCTTTAAGGATAGTTGGCCAATAGTAGGAATGCCTTCGAAGCAACCATCTCATCTTCACACCAGGCTGATGAGCACCACAAATGCCTTCATGAACCTCAGCCATAGCTATTAATGCTTCTTTTGGGCCTAAACATTCCAGCAATAAGCTATCTCCCCTCCTTTTGTAGAGAGCATTACCATATATCATATATTGCATAGATTGTAATTTAGTTTTTCTGCTGGCTTTCAAAGATGGACCAGCCAAGTACTGCATTATTGGATGCCTCCAATCTTGTTCTTATAAGTCATTATGATTGACTTCCAAGACCACATTCCTTTTATTCAAAGATGGTATCAATTTCTGATATGTTGTTTGGCTTATGTCCCTTTGGGCATTATCCCTTCTTTTGAAGTTCGAAGCTTTCTGAGCCACATCATTAGCTCTATTATTCAAGAATCTTGGAACATGAGTTACATTTGCTATTTGAAATTGAGAAAGCAGATGTAATGCAACAACATAGTATGGTAAAATGCTTATACTTTGACACTTGAAAATCCCTTTCACTTGGTTAACCACCAATTGAGAATCTCCGAAAATATCAACTGCATGAACTTGTAATCCAATAAGAATTTCTAGTCCCACTATTAAGGTTTCATATTCAGCCTGGTTATTGGAACAAGTAGCTTCATCCACTCTGAAACCATATGTGGTTTCTACCCCTTGTGGTGATTTAATCACAATACCAATTCCAGTTAAGCCATTGGCTTTCGACCCATCGAACCATATCTGCCATGGCTCAACACTGGCCATACCAAGTTCCATTATCTCTTGGCTCTCTGTTTAAGATGAATGGTCTGCCAGAAAATTGGCTAAAACTTGCCCTTGTACTGCCCTTTGGGGGACATACTCTAGATGAAATTCTGATAAGGCTAGTATCCACTTGCCAATTCTTCCCCTTAACATAGGTCTAGATAACATGTACTTAACCAAATCTGTGGTTGCAACTACCAAGACAGTTGTAGGTAAGAGATAGTATCTTAATTTGATTGCAGCAAAACACAAAGCAAGACACAGCTTTTCAACAGCTGAATATTTACATTCACAAGAATTTAAAAACCTACTAAGGTAATAAACAGCTTGCTCCTTGCCTTCTTCATTGTCTTAAGCCAAGAAAGCTCCCAATGAATCTTCTGCTGCAGCTATATACAACTTCAAGGGCTTATCACCATGGTGGCATCAGTACTGGAGGGTTGGCTAAGTAGGCTTTGATACCTTCAAAAGCAATTTGATGCTCTGCTGTCCACACAAATTCCTCTTCATCTTTCAGCCTTAACAAGGAAGAAAATACTTTAGTTTTCCCTGCAGTGTTAGAAATGAACCTTCGAAGAAAGTTAACCTGTCCAAAGAACCTTTGTAATTCTTTCTTACTTGATAGAGGCCTGGCTTCAATGATAGCTTTGGCTTTATTCTGGTCAATCTGTATTCCCTTCTTGTGTACCACATAACCCAAGAAGTTTCCAGATGATATGCCAAAAGCATACTTAAGAGGATTGAGCTTCAATTTGAACTTTCTCATTCTTTCAAAGGCTGCTTCTAAGTGAAACAGATGCTCCTCCATAGATTGGGATTTAACTACAGTGTCATTAATATAACACTCTAAATACCCTCCAATGAAGTCATGAAAGATAGTGTTCATAGCCCTTTGAAATGTAGCCCCAGCATTCTTCAAGCGAAATGGCATTTTAACCCATACGAAGGTGCCAATATTTCCAAGACATTTGAATGCTGTCTTGTGGACATTCTCCTCTGCAATGCAGATCTGGTTATAACCAGAATGCCCATCCATCATTGATAAAACTTGATGCCCTGCTGAACTGTCTACCAACAAATCCACTATAGGCATAGGGTACTCATCTTTTGGAGTTGCTAGATTTAAGTTTCTGAAATCAATACATACCCTCATTTTACCGTTCTTCTTGACTACAGGCACAATATTAGATAGCCATTCAACATACCTGACTGTCCTAATAAAGCCTGCCTTGAGTAATCTAAGAATCTCTTCCTTGACTTTCTGAATTACTTCTGGACTCATTCTTCTTGGTTTCTGCTTGTATGGCTTGAAATTAGGCTTCATAGGGAGCCTATGTTCCACTAATGACCTATCCAATCCTGGTAGTTCATTATAAGACCATGTAAAGCAATCTTTATATTTCTTTAGAACAACCAATAACTGGTCCCTGTCCAGATCATTCAAACAAGCACTTATATAGGTAGGCTGTTGCATAGAACCTTCCCATAAATTTACTTCTTCTAAGGGGTCTTGTGTTTGAGAACTTATTGAAGCTTTTTCCTTGGTTTCTTCTACCTTCGAAGCAACCTTCTTGTTTTGTTCTGCTCCCTAGTTCTTTAGTTCAACATCTTTGCCCTCCTCCTCATAAACAAAGTCTGTCCATAAGGCATCCTCTTCCTGTATCTCCTGGACTTTTGTTTCAATGTCCAACGCACAGTATATGCCAAGGGTCAAAATTCTGACCCGTTGCTGCTTCTGTTCACAGCCAATTATCATGGCTTCTCTCTCTTACTTCTGTACTTTCTGGACTATTGATTTTACATCCGATGTTGAGAATTTAATTAGAGCCAAAGACTTGGCTTCTTGTTCTGCATCTCTTTGCCTACAACCAGGCATCATTGGCCTCCTTAATGACAATCTCTTCATTAGCACTTTCTTGGACTAAGTGCTTCAGGTGTGTCACTTCCTCATCAGCCGTCACTTCGGCTGAGCCATCAGCTTTCCTCAGTATACTGAGTGGTGTCACTCCCTCAATATACAACTTGGCCTCTGCAAAGTTTGCACAGGCTATGAAAGGTTGAGGATCTGCATCAATTTCCTCCGTCTCTCTATTGCCTAAGGCCATCATAATTTTCTGATGCAAAGAGGAAGGTACACATTTGTTAGTGTGGATCCAATCTCTTTCAGGTAAAGCATTGTATTTAGCATTACTGTCGATTACGAAGAATGCTGTCATGCAGTCCCTGGTTTCCACACTCAAGTTAATGGGTAGAATCCCCTGAGCCATCTATTTGTCTCCAGCAAAGCCAGCGATGGTTATGCTGGTTGGAATCAACCTGGGATTCTTTTTCCCTAGTTTCTTCAAAGAAGATTTCGGTAATAGCTTCACTGCTGCCCCATTATCTATCAGGACTCGGTTCAGTTGTATCCCATCGAAGAAAGCCTTGATGTACAACGGCTTAACATGTTGTGTCATAGAATTCGAGGGATACTCAAAAGGATACGAGAGATTAATGCTCATCTCTTCTTCACTCTCATATTCAGTCTCCATTGGGGTAGCCATCCCAGGATCATCTTGTACCATACTTACTTGTGAGTCTTCACTAGAGACAAGAATAAGATCCATGTCTTGGTCATCTTGGTCCTCATTTCCAGCTTGGAACTCATGAGGCAGTATGTGTACCATATTAACTGATACTGGAGGAAATGAGCCAAATTGGATGGCTGGTTGTACTTGCTTCCTCCCTTGGCCACCTTGTTCAGTTACTTCAGCAGCATCCTCCATGCTGCACTCTGGTACTTCATTGTTAACTGATTCCTTCGAAGGATCTTTCTCAACTGGTTTTTCAACCAAAAATGTTTGCTCAACCATGAAGGCTTCGAACATTTCTTCCTCCACCATTCCTTTCTTCTGACTTATGCCAATTTCTTCTTCTGTCTCGCTATCACTCTCCATCAGAGCTTTCTCCAATCCTGCTAAGCTAGACTTCTCTCTGGCTTTTAGTTCAGAATGAACCTTGGCCAACTGTTCTCTGCTGCAACCCACTTTGCTTTGTAGAGTTGGCTTTGGAGTATGGTCTGACTTTGGAGTCTTCTTTCCTTCTGTCTGGACCAATGAAGAGCTCTCTCCATTTTCTTTCATATCGTTCTGGTACTGAGTGTACCTGCGCTGAATCTTTCTCCTTT
Organism: Camellia lanceoleosa; assembly: GCA_025200525.1. Taxonomy (NCBI): domain Eukaryota; kingdom Viridiplantae; phylum Streptophyta; class Magnoliopsida; order Ericales; family Theaceae; genus Camellia; species Camellia lanceoleosa. The sequence goes on along the minus strand of CM045762.1, from coordinate 78,868,369 downwards.
GTGATCTCGAAATGACTGGGACCATATCTGGTTCCTTTGTCTTTGGGTGTTTAAGCAATACCCAATTGTTCGGAGCCACCAAAGGAGGCTTGACCATCCTGCCTTGGATTCCAACATCTCTCCGGGCAGGCACTTCCCTAGGTTTGTTTTGTATTACAAACCAGTCTGGGACCCCAGGTACCCACGAACTTGCTGACTCAGATGTTGAACTGCTTTTTTCTACCTTCGAAGCCATCTTCGAAGCTGGCTGTGAAGGTAAGTGTTTGGCTCTGACCTCATGTTTTGAGCCTGATTCAGACCTTCGATGAAGGTAGCCACTTTCTGTCCTGCGTGAGGCTGGTCTAGGGGGCCAATCTCTGGCTTTGATCCCATGAACTGAGCCTCTCTCCAGTCTTCTTTCAGAATGACTGCTCTCCATTCTGTAATAGTTAGGTGGCCTGGATTCATATAAGGGCCTCTTGCCTTTAGCATGCATTCTGTCCATTGCAGGCTCAACCACTGGTGGTCGCTGCCTATCACTAGCCGGATACGGCCTTTTGTTGTAAGCGTTGGTTGATTTAGGACGTCTCTGAACATCCCTGTAGTATTGCTTCCCATCAATTGGAAGCCACTTCAACCATTTATAACTCAGTCTGCACCTGGGACACATCCTTTGCATCACTACTGCCTCTAAGGAATCATCATCCAGTGATTCTTCATCAGAGTATTCCCTCCGGTGTGAGAAACCTTGTCCAATAATTGGTGGGTTTCTAGTGTCCTTCTTGATGGTTGTTTGGTTAGCAACATGCATCTGCACATTAACTTCCTCCAATTCTGTCAAGGACAAGTTCTGGAAGTTTGACGTAATGACATTGGCTGCCGCCTCTCCAACTTCTGGAAATGGATTACTGTCGATCTCCATGGCCTTTTCTGTTTTGGCTGGGAACTTCAAACTTCCTTTCTGAATTTGTTCTTGGATCCTGTCTTGAAAAACAATGCAGTTTTTAGTCGAGTGAGACCAAGAGTTATGCCATTTACAATATACTTTTCCCTTAAGTTCATCTGGAGATGGCAGTTTTACTCCTTTAGGTAACTTAAGGAAGTTGGCCGCAAGCAAATGATCAAAAATGTCATCTGCTTTTGTTAAATCGAAAGAGTACTTTCTGTGAAAGTCTTTCTTTTTAAACTGCTGGTCAATTGTTGTATCCTTATGAACTAATGCCTCACAAATCACAAGTTCTTTGCCTACAATCTCTGCTGCATCGATCTCATAATTAGGATCTCTATAATATGTCTTGTACGATGCATTATTTCGATCTTGTTCCTCCTCTAGTAATGCTTCATATCTAGACACCTTATAGGTTAGTTCCACCAAATCTCTAAATTCAGTTGAGTCAAACTTCTTTCGAAGCCTGAACTCTAGGCCATTTTGAGCCAATCTTACGAATTCTGACTCTAGCAAGATGACTCTACATTTATTTTGAGCCCTTTTAAATCTAGCAATAAACTCAGTAGCCTTTTCTTCAGGCCTTTGACTCAATCTAGCCAAGTCTGCCATGGATACCTCTAGCTCCGATTGGAAGAATTGGGCATGAAATGCCTCTTCCATTTGTTGCCAATTTGGGAATAATCTTAGTTTCATATAGTCATGATTAGTAAATTCACAACATTGAGCAGCAAACCTAGCAATATGCTCTATTGTTGATTGATTTCCAGTCCCATAGAAAAGGGTAAAATCTGGTATCCTGAACCCCCTTGGGTATTCATGTACCCTATCTACCCATTTTGGGTATGGTTGTCTATATACAGGAGTTTGGACCCCCCGAGCCATTGGTCCACACATCTCCCTAACAATATCAGCAATTTAGTCCCTAGGGACTATATTTTGTGCCTGCTGAACCACCACTGAAGGGACAAACACAGGATTTGGTGGACAAACTTGTGCTTGCGGTCCTCTTGGTCCATAAGGTGGTACATTTGGGACTGGTTGCCCCTGTGGTGCAAGTTGCTGTTGGGGGTGTGGGTAACCCCTTTGAGCCTGTCTTGCGAAAGGACTTGCGAAAGGTGCAGGAATAGGCGTTGTGTCCCTTCCATTTACAGGCCAACCTTCTAACCCTCCGGTATAAATTCGAATAAGGGATTATTATACCCCCTAGTGCCAGGTATGGCTTCGAACATGGGTTTTGTAACCATTCTTACATTAGTTTCTTGTACTTGACCAGATCCACCAACTTGTGTGGTTTCATTGTTGAGTACTGAGGCATTTTGGCCTGCTATAGGCCTCGAAATGGGTTCATACCAAGACTGAAGTGATGGTCTTTCATAGTTCTGGTTACTAGTTTGACCATTAGAATGTCCATTAACTTGCATAGGCTGTTTGTCTCTAGCCAATCTTTGCTAAGGGACATTTAAAACTTCATCTGTGTGTCTTGTGTTTGTTGGTTGGTGGTTATTCATTCGATCCAAAAAGGATGTTGCCCACCTTTCCATTGTGTTCATTAATTGTTGTCCCGTAGCATCTACTAGGCCATCCCATGGATTGGTTGGCTGAGTAAATGGAATAGTGGATGGTCTAATTCCTTGGTTTCGTCCAATACTATGAACATATGGTTCTTGTCCCGAAGTACTGGTCTATTCGACCATAGGTTCTGACAATATGGGAGTTTCCACAGGATGTGTTACCACATTATCCTCTAGATTAGGTATTTCTACCTTTGCTTCTACGCTTTCTTCTAAGCGTTCATTTTCTCATTGTCGTCTTCGTCTAGCTATTTTAACATGTCCCACTGGGCGTACCAAAAATATATGTTGGCTTTTTGACTTTTGAAGGGTATTTTTGTAAATGCGAGCGTGCCAGCAAGGATCAATTAGTCCTTACAGAAATTATAATTGCCAACCAACTATCAGACGATTGTGTTTTAGTTCTTTCAGCCTCAATGAAGAGGACTTTGACTGGTGGCTTGACTTAGGAGAAATTAAGCAAAATAACAGTTAAATGACGAACAATTGAAGTATTTTATTAAGATGAAAACTTACAATGATCCAAACTCAGCCTTGTAGAGGTTTACAGCGACAATTTACTCGAAACTACTCTTATGAACGAAGTGCAGTGCAGGAATTTAAAATGCAGGAAATGTAAAGAACATGTATTTAAAGTGTAGGAAATGTAAAGACTGGAAATGTAAAATTGGAAAAGAAAATATGAAGTAAATGACTGGTTTGTTGGATTTGAGTCTGAGGGCTTTTTCTGAGGGCTTCCCTGCTATTTATACTTGTCAAGGATGACCTTCGATCTGCACTTCAAACCGTCAAACTGCTCCTGCATGATCGCTGACCATGTTGCCCTATAAGTAGTTCCACTACACCATCATTTGCAGTTAGGCTTCCCTCCTATATTTGAATTTGAATGTGAGTAACCGTTGGAGCCATGTCACCTTGTATCTCTTTACTAATCCAATGCTACTCAGATCACGTGAGAACCAATATTAACTGTCACGTGTACGATCAGGATCAAAGACTTGACTAGTCTTTCTATATTACCCTTACTCTGCCACGTGTCGAATTGTGATTGACTTTTATAAAATATGTAGCCAACACTTCCCAAACACAAATTTTAACCTTTTAAAATAGTCAAAAATTAAAATAACTAGTAAAATAGCAACTTCCAAACCCCCGCCATATTGATTCTATCATCTTTTGTATTTTTGTCACCGTTATATGCTACGGGAAGCATGTGCGACAGAGTGTTGACTATGAAGGCTACGAAAGTTCAAATTGATATACCCAATACTAAATTAATGTACTGGGGGAGCTTCTAATTACACCTTATCTAATAATAATATTACAAAGTTAGAATTATTTATTTAGAATTTACTCCAAAATAACTATTAATGGTACAAATTTATTTCACTTGTAAATCTCACATTTCATCAATTTAATCTCTACCATACATATCTATTTTAGGTAAATCTGAGTATCTAATCCTAGGATTCTAAACTTTTCCTTTATCTAATTTTCAATTTTTTTTCATAAAGTATAATTGTTACAATTTACAATAGAGTACAATAAGTAATTTATTGAATGTAAATAGAAGCACCTATATATTGCGTTGTAAGAACATCTCTAATAGATGTCCTAAGCTTAGTTTTTAGCTAAAAACACAGACTCAAACACCAAATCCCAAACTCTAATAGGAGAAATTTTTCAATGCTCTAATAGACTATTCATATGGCTCAAATTAGGGAACCCTATTGGCTCCTACATTTGGACAGTCACTATTCATCCCTTAAAAATAAAAAATTAGTTTGTCTCTTCCTCTTCTTTTCCTTCCCTCATATCATTGCCACATTAACTTCTAAAAAAATAAGTTAAATTAAAAAATAATGATAAAAAGGTATTTAAGTGAATTAGAGAAGAAAAAAAAAATGTTGTTAGAGAAGGTAATCAAAAAGTGATTCACTAAGCACAAGGAAACCACTTTCTTAAAATAATTTAGGAAAAAAACATAGAAAGTATTTGTTGAAAATCCTCTACCCTTGTAAGACTTGGTTATTAAATTTTTATTTTTAAATTTCATTTTGACTCTTTTATATTTGGTCACTTTTTCATTTTAACTCTTAAAATTTATATATATACATATTTTTCACTTTGCCCTTTTATATTTCAAAATTTTTTCGATTTACTCCTAAAATTATCTTATATTTCAAATTAGACAGAAAATAACATAATAACTGTCTTATAACATAAAAAATATATTTTTTTTTATATTAAAATTTAAATTTATGTCAGAGGTGAGTTATATATAATAATAAAATATTTTTATATCATGTGACTGTCAATATATTATTTTCTGTTTAATATTTAACAAAAATTAATTTTAAAAACAAACTGAGAAAAACTTAAAAGATAAAAGGTCAAAATAGAAAAAAATAAAATAAAAAACAAAAAAATACCAAAGTGAGAGAGTGACTAAAAAGAGACAAAGTGTATTTTACCTTCTTTTTTTTTTTTTTAATTTTTTATTATCTTGAGAAGTATTTCACCAGGTAGACGGCCCAAATCGATTTGTTACATAACCACGTGACCAATACATAAAACAGTAAATTGCTCACACAAGAGGACTCATAATATAAGTATGAATGATATACATAAACATCATCGATCAAGTTTCATTTTAAAGACTCTGAATCTGTATTTCTCTAACAATCAATCACTAGGTTTTGCATGATAACAAACTAACTAACCCCCACCAAGTAAAAAAGAAACAGATATTAAAAAAATGATGAACTTCAAGATCACAGAGCTTCCTCAGTGCTTATTATCATCCCCATAACTTGTTCTGGTGACACGAATGTAGCAATAAATGGCAGCGAACATGGCGGTGAAGAATCCACCAAGGATAACTCCACCGCCAGCCACTGATCGATCAGACAACCGATGCTTTTCCCTCAGCCGTCTGATCACCGGAGCTTGGGCCACACTCGACTCTGTCTTGCCATCTGATGAAGAGGAGTCTGCACCAGCACCCCATGATGGTGGCTCTGCTATGGGGTGACCAACCATCAGTTTTGGTGGGTTCAATTCTGAACCGTCAGATCTTACAGCGTTTGCTTGGACCAGAAAGAATTGAGGCAGTACCATCAAAACCAGCACAAGTTTTTTCATTTTAAATATGATATAAGTTATCCCACGCAAAGATTTAAAGAAGCTCAAACCCTGCTTGTTGGATGACTATGCGAATCTTGCTTTTGTGCTGCGAGTTTGTGGCTACACGTCTATTTATAGAAGGGAAAATGTATGGGACCCCTTTGGGGTGACCTCCATATTCCGGAAGTGATTCTAACTCTTCATGTATATGTGGGGTTCATTTATGTATATGTGAGATCTACATCATCAGTGATTTAGATTTGTGAGGGTCATGTGGGTAGGGTCTCAATCATTGCTCTTAATAAAAAATATTAAATTTTACAATTTTAACTAATAATATTAAGTTGAGACACTCTGTAGATATGTCCCAAGATCTCCATATAATTTTTCAGAAAAAAAGTTTGATAAAATTTTGTTGTCCGGCATTTGAAATTTTATATCAATTGACAAGATTTAATGGCGGTGTATGGCAAGATTTGGTTTTGGGTTTTTTTTTTATAAATTTTTTCCACTAAAAGATAATTTTTGCAAAATAAAAAAAAAATAAATCCAAACAAAATATCACATCCAACTCCATAATCATTTCATTTTTTCTCTCACAAATATAACATCCAACCACAAAAAAATCTATCTTCCTAAAAATCAAAATTTTTTTATCCAATAATATCCTACAACTAAAAAAACCTACATAAAAACTCACTTCCCAAACACCCACTATGTTTCCCTCACATTATAAGAAAGTTAAATGTATACTTTAAATTTAAAATTTGATTTTTTCTGTTTTTGTTTTGTTTTAGTAATACCTTCAAGTTTAAAAGTTAACTTCACTTTTAAACTTAATGATGTCGTTTATCAAAATATCTAAGATAATTCTCTCCCTCTCTCAAGTGTCATTTCTAATTATTAGTTAATCATATTTTTTTATGACTATGATTTTGTTCACAAACTTAAAATATATTTTGGTTGGTTGAGAATACTGAGACTTTCCATTTTAAGTGAAATCATTACATATTTAAGATATGATTCACATATTAAAAAAGTGTATGAATAAATTTATTTGCTCTCTTTTATATTTCAATAGATCTTAAAAATAAGTGAAAAAAAAAAAAAGAAAGTAAACTAATATATCAAATTTTCTTTTTGTCTGATTTTTCCTTTGTAGGCTCAACTTTCCGTTTTATTGTTGGTGATCGTATGGTTTGAAACATCGGACAAAATTCATTAAAAGTGGGTTAGAGTGTGGATTCGCATACTAGAAAATTTGGTTTGACTTCCATCGTTCGAGGACCATAGACTTACAAGTCTGATGTGATAGTTTAATTAATTATTTTATTTTATTTTATTTTATTTTTTATTTTACCTTTTTTGTTTGTTTGGATACAGGACACCAACTCTCGACCCTTGACCTGAGGTTCGGGGAAACATACATGACCCTAACAAGCTCACGAAGGACCTCGGTTAATAAGACTTTCTTGGATCTTAATAATTAGCCAAAATATAAAGATTTATATATACTTAACAACTTGGGAAAATTACTAACCCCACTTGAAATTTGATAAAACTACAGTAAATACGTAAATACGTTGAATTTGTTTATAGTTCAATTTCACAGTACACTTAGCTCTATTTTTAATCAGAATTAGTGGCTGGACACACCCGATACACTTGCAAAATCGTAAATTAAATATAAGTTTGACATAGTGCGTTAAAAAAATTGAATATATAAGTTAAAAAAAAAATTTGAATGTAAAAATAATTTTGTCTAAAACCAATATTCTTAATTGAATATAAATTTTTAAAAAAATGAATATATAAATAATTAAATACAAATTCAAGGATTAAACATTTGCAATCAAAGAGATTTCATAAACATGCAAAAAAACAAATAAATTAATTAAAAACTCAAAGATAATGCAAAAATATATGAGTGTGTATATATATCCTATAAAATTTGAAGATAATGCAAAAGTATACGAGTGTGAGTGAATATATATATCATATCAAACCTTGAAATTGGGGAAAAAAAATTCTGAATAGCTTTTTTTTTTTTTCCTCCTTCTTCCTCTTTTTTTTTCTTCTTCTTCTTCTAAAATAAGTAACTTTGAAAATATATATGAGCATTTATATATATATCCTATCAAACATTTAAATTCAAAAGAATTTTTTTTTCTAAATATCTATTTCTTCCTCATTCTTTTTTTTTTTTTTAAAAGATAAATAAATAAACTTTCATAATATGTTTTCCACTTATTATTCTTCACTATCTAAGAATTAAGGGAATTTTTATTTTTAATATTATTATTATTCAGAAAATGTTTAAGAACATCCTCATTCTATTTTTGTGTGTGCAATTTTCTTTTTGAAAAGTTTGGAATATTACTTTTTGGGAAACAGTTTGGGAAATAAAAAACAATTTACCAACATTTTAAAGAAAGATAGAAAGAAAAAGATTGAAAACACAATGAATTAAAAAAAGTCATTCCCTTTTTTTTTTTATTTGTTTCTTGTTTTGTTTTGTTTTGTTTTGTTTTGTTTTATTTTGTTTTATTTTTTTTTCCAATTTCTCTATTAATCTGTTAAATCACTGTGCAAAAAAATAAATTTATAATTAGAATGATAATCTATATATTTAAAAGTATGTAATGTAAAATTCACATCTATCTATACTATGTATAAAACATCTAACATATATGTGCACAAAATCTATAAACAAATAAAATAAAAATGTACTCACAAAAATAATATATACGCAAAATCTGTACAGTTACATTTATTTTTTGTATTTTTTTCAATCAACATGATAAAGAAAATGAAAATGGAGTTTTTATTTTTTATTTTTGCAATGAACTTAATGAAGAAATAAAAGCTATTAAAGAATTACAGAATTTATACCCAAAAAAAAAAAAAAGCCTTAGTCATTGAGAATTATAAAAATAAAAAATAATAAAATAATAAAAATCCAACACTCTTAGATCACTTACAGTCAAAGAAAAACAAAAGATAAATATTGATAAGTAATTGCTTGAAAAGTTATTTCTTTTGAACAATACAAAGTTGTAAAACAATCTGAAAAAAAAAAATAAAAAATAAAATAAATTATGTATATAAGTTGTAGACAACAAAAAATTCTGTATATAAGTTGCAAGACTACCTTTGAAAAAAAAAATTGTTTAAATTTGTGTAAAACAACCTGGAAAAATAAAAATAAAAAAGGAATACGAATTTTATAAATATAAATTTTGCATAATGACTCATTAAATGGCCAACTCTTGTATGAGTTGCTCTTTGCTTTTGTACTTTCTCTGCAAACCCAATCAAGACCTTCCAAATTTGGACCTTAAAGACCTTTCTCTTAATCTCTAAACATAATAATTGTTCTTCTTACATCTCTTTCTTCCTCAATTTCTCGTTTCTCTTCACATTCTTTGAAAAATCAGAAAGTTATATATATATATATATAAATTCAGGTAATAGAATGATTCTAAAAGGGGAAGAAGAAAAAAATATAAACAAAATTTATAACCAAAAAAACTAAAAACAAATAAACGAATGTTTCAGTCATTGAGAATATAAAAATTGAAAACTCTTAAATCACTTATCGCGAAAGAAAAACGAAAGATAGTCTTCTATTTGTTTGTACTTCATTTGCCATAATTAAATCAATCACTTTTATACTTTCTTTAAAAGAAAATAATATTGTAGAAAAAAAAAATGATAAAAGTCAGTTATTGGAGAAGTTATTGTAGAGTATTTATTTGGAAAATGTGGTTGAGTGGGAAATTTGTAGAGTAATTCATGTAGAGTAGTTTTTTTTTTTTTTTTTTTTTTTAAATTATATAAATGCCACATGGCAAAAGTTTCAAAAAATCAAACTATGGGCCCACTTAATATAATAGTATAGATAGTATAGATAGATTTTGTGAGTTATATAGATCAACAATGCTAGAGACCTCTAAAAACACACCTCTAAACACACCTCTAATGAGGTGGAAAAGGAAGAAAAAAAAAATAAAATAAAATCAAGACACATGATTGGTTGTGGCAGTGGTGGGACCCACTGCCACATCATTAGTGGTACCTCTAATTAGAGGTCCCAAGCATTTTTCTTATATAGATATAAAATAATGCCATCTTTTTTACACTAAAATGCATATTTATATTATTTATTTTTGTATTTTTACACTATTTACATTTGTTTTAATCTCTTTTAATCTTGTAAAAAGGGAAATTAGTTTTTTATTTCAAAACTTTGTATTTACTTCAAACCTTGAAGGAGGTTAGTGTAATTTGTCCAAAAGTCTTATATAGGTTGTGTTTGATAAATTAAAAATTGAAAACAAAAAGTTGAATACTACATTTTTAAATTAAAAAAAATTATGTGTTGAACTAAAATGAAAATTTCAAAATGTTTCATTGCTAATGCAACAATAACAAGAAAAAGAAAGATAGTTAGAATTTCAATATATTTTACACTTTTCAAAATATTTCTATATATTTTAATGTAGGTTAAGTCTAATTTCAGTACTTTGGGCTAGCCGGTTCATAACATGACGGCTTATTCGTACTGGAAAATCGACTATCCGAGCTGGCTACAACCCAGTTTGGTGGTGTTAAGGGAGAATCGCACCTAAACCGGCCGATAACCATTCCGAAACGATAAATATCGGATTTTCAAGTGATTTTCTTTGAATCGGTTCAGTTTGCTTAAATTTTTTAAAATAATAATTCAAATATGACAGATTAATATTAAACTATTGAAAACAAACAAATTATTGAGTTTTAAAGGAGTCACTAATGATTTTAAAAAATTCACAACCAAATCGTTTGATTCTTGATACATATTGCTCGAAACTCCCGATACTGTTACATCCCGATCGATACCGATTCATTACCCGATGCCGCTATTTAGAACCATGGCAATAGCCCAACACTATATTTTTTGGGGGGCTAAAACGATAAAATAATTTGAAAGACTATATTACTCCTATTTATCTATCCACCGTCCACATTACCTATTTGTCCAAGTGTCATTTATTTATTGACATATCATCTTTTCATTTTTTTACGTGTCATTAGCTTATTTGTGCACATGTCATCTATGTGTCAAACTATAATTTGTTTATTTATCCATATCACCACCACCACCACCAGTCACCAGCTATCGGTGATTTTTCTGGCGTCGACGGTGGTTTGATAGCTTTCTGTAGTGTCCCGGATCTCAGACCCGATTTGTTTATGTTAAGTGGTAACCATTATTTTACATTTATAATTTTTTTTTTTTTTTTTTTTTTTTGGGGACATTGCAAAAGTTGTGGGTTGCATTTAACATTTTAGTTATTATAATTGAGACATTCTTCTCATTGTTTGGAGTCTTGATTGATGAGTTAACATGTTGGTTGGGTAAGATTAGACCAAGAATGCCAAATTCGAATTTTTATTTTGAGTAGTGTTTACTCTTTTGCCTTTTTCTTTCTCTACATTTTGAATCTTAATATGAGGCTAGAATTGTTGGAAAGCTTATTTCTGTTAGAAAGCTTCTTTTTAAAAAAATTTCCTCTTATCACAAATTTCTCTTTCGTCAAAATTGATGGGACAAAAAAAAAAAAAAAATCTCCAATTGCGTGGGTATTGGGAAAAAAAATATAAGTAACATATATATATATATATTATTTATAATTATGTATACAATAATGTTATATACTCTTAAAAATTAATTCAAAAAAAGATCACATTCATTCTAAGTATAATTAACATTATATTAATTTTAAATTTACATTAAACACCTTCACAGTAAAATTTTGGACATACATATATATATATATATATTTCTAAGCATGAAGGATCTAATTTTAAAACTTTGCCTTGGCCCTGAAGATCTTAGGGCCGGTTTTGGCCACAATTAATCATAACTAAGGATTCAAAAATTGTAACTAGCCTCATGGTGCACCAAAAAGTAGGTGTGTTAGAATTTCTCTATTTAATAAGTTCCATTGTAAATGATTGTTGGTAAAAATTATGTTTATTCTCAATCAACAGTAATGAAACAACAATTTAAACCAAACAATTAAACCACAATAACTAGGAAACTGTGTAATTGATTCAAATGTCTCAAAAGTATGAAAATTTCTCTTGAACAATTGACAGTTACACAGTAAATAATAGTAAACAAAAAGTAATTCCAAGATGAAATTACTAAAGTTCACAAAAGTTTAAAAAGATATGAATTACAGAAGAAACTACTTGTAAACTAAAAAGTCTAAAACTAGTTCTTTGTATTGTTGATGATGTCCCTCTCCTTGCAAAATCCCTGGCTTTTATATCATCTTCCTTATTTTTTGGTCCATGATCGCATGACTCAGAACACATAACTCCCCCTGCCTCAACTGCTCTTCCAACTACCTCATCGCTTTAAAGCCTTCAACCTTTCTCAAATCTCTAACCTTCCTTGTCGAACTACTTTCCCTCTATGAAGCCACGTGTCCCTCAATACTTTCGACCTCTGATCGATAGAGCCAAGTCCTTATTATGTACTTGCTTACTTTTGCAATAACCCACCAAATCCATGACTTAGCCTAGTAACTGCTTCATTGCCAAGGCCACTTACTGCACCTGACCCATTCTTCTGATGTCATCTGTCCCTTTGACTAATGAAAGACTCTCACTTTGACTTTGCCACATGTCACCATCCGGTTGATCTACTTGTCGACAAGAATCTAACAAAAATAGGTGCAAATAATACCCCATAACTCTTTAAGAATAAGAAACCTCGAATTCTTGAAGAGTTGTAAAATTTAAACCTGGCCACTTATGGAAATACTATTTTTTTTTTCTTTTTCTCTGATCGACAGTAGCCTGACTTTGAAGATTTGAAGCCTAATAAAGAAAACATTCTAATAGTAGAAGTTTTATTATGAATCCTTCTTTGTATAATATCTCTAAACATATTTTCCAAACAACATTAGGTCATTAACCATTTTACTAAAACCAAGTTTTGGTGTGATCCATATATCCAAAAGAGATTTTGAATAACTGTAAATACCTCATTTTTTACCGCCCTTAAGACTTGGACGCCTTAGGGTGAACCCTTGATGATGAAATACTACACTGTGCAAACGTTCGATTTCTTCAGCAATGAGCCTCGATTTTGAGTTTCAGAGCATAGAACCTTGCACTTCCTTTGGACAAAAACCTGATTTTTTCTAGCCTGACCACTCAGAGGCCTACTGGTCAACAGGTGGCCGGTTGTTCAAAAATTAGTGGCCTGCCAGGCTTCTTGGAAAAATAGATATTTGTTGCCAGCTATCCCTTCATGTGCATGCACTACACTAGCTGGCTCAATACAGATATTTCCTAGATAGCAACCTGTTTTTCTATATATACTTGACCATCCCTTATGGTTTTAGGTTAGAAAATTTTATCAAAGCTCAAAATCTTACAAAGCATCCTTCCTCTCTATCTTGCAACACACATACACTATACATACACTTCATAAACCAAAAATTTGAGGCTCCTTGCTGAGGTTCTTGAGATAAAATTTCAGCTCTTAAGGATGATCACTTGTTGGTTTGTGAATCAAAGAGTAATCTCTCTTCAAGATGTATAACTTTTGCCTTCTTTACACTACTTCTTCCTTCTCTTTTCTTGCTGTTTTTAGACTGTTTTTGGATTGTTTTTACGGGCTAAAACTTGTGACTTGAAGCTACCAAAGGTGGAGGGGTTGACCACCTTTCTTTGAACCTTATTCCATAAGCTTTTGTCCTTGTGTTTCCCACTTCTTTCTTAACTTTTGGCCACTGATTTTCAGAGGTTTAAGAGGCTAAAACATGTGGTTTTGTGGTCCAAAAAGTGGAGGGGTTAACCACTCTCTGTAGGCTTTCTTACTAACTTTAATTCTCTCTCATTTTTACTTAATTTTTTTGGCTTTTTCTGGCTTTTTCTAAGTATTTCCAGCACCATTTTTTGTGAGTTTTAGGACAGTTTTAGTGTGTTTACTTCATTCATGCTTTGAATAGTATGCGTGTAGTGTTGTAGTCCTCATAAGTTTGATGGTTTAGGCCTTAAACACCAACCTATTTGAGTTTATAGCTTTTATTTTCATATCTTTCATGCATATACTCTCACTTGTAATACTCATCTTTATAACCTCCTTCATTTCTTGATTTTCTTTCTTTTTTTTTTTTTTTTTTAAGAGTTGTTTCAAACAAATTATTGTTTAAGGCATGTGAAAGAGACCTTCAATGCTTAATGGTTTAATCTCTTCGGAGGTTTATTACCAAGGCTTTACATCTCTCTCATGTCGAGAATAACTTCTTGTTTGACATTTTTCTTCATTAGTGGACATAACTCTCATTTTTGGACTAAAATGATTAAAGAATTGGAAAGGTAATTAAAAGGACTAATAAAATTGGACTAAAAGAGGCACAAGATAATAAAATTAAGTTTGATTCAATCGGACGTTATATTGAACCCATTGAGTCTTGAGTCATTTCATACTCTTTAGTGATGATAATGGTTCAAGAATAAATTTTTACCACTTCCCTTGAGGTAACTCCATGATAGGGAGGAGGTATTGTTGGTCTTTATTTTCATTCATTGAGCCTTTGTCCCATCAATCCATAGATCATCATGCAACAACCTTGCGATCATTGATGATTTGTGGACCGATTCTACTCTTTCCTTGATCAATTCCATGATAGGGAGTGGCAGAGAGGATAAACATCCCCTGGAAACTCTTTATTTCTGCTCTGTTTCTTTTCTGTGGCAGTAGGGTAGAACCTCAAAATAATTGCTGGCTGGCCACCATTCCTGTCCGGTCGACCACCATTCTTGTCCGGCCGACTGCTTTCCATAGCCGGCCGGCCATTCTACTTTTTGCAAGTAGTGCCATTTTCATGATAGAACAGAGTAGAGGCTGGGTTGAAAACAGATTAATTTTCTGACTGCAAGCAGAGCAATTCAGGCAACTAAACAGAAGAGTTTCTGGGAGGATGTTCTCGGTCGCATGCGTGGTTCTTCAACTCTCGTTCGAGTAGTTTGTAGCTCTTAGATCAGTTAGAGCATGTTTGATTTGGTGGATTAGAGCATGAGATTAGGATTATTAATCCGTGGGCCCAATTATCCTATGTTTGTTTCAACATTTTGGTTTAGGATTATTAATCCCATGGATAATTAATCCAACAAATTTGTAGGATTATTAGTAATGGGTTAGGGGTGGGATTATTAATCCAATGAATATTAATCCCATTGGATAGTGAATACCACACTAATTTAATAGGATTATTAATACTTCACTATTAATCTTATGAATCAAACATGACCTTAGTGTATTGTAATTAATTAGTTTTCATAATATAATAGCTAGTTACTTAGTTCATTTCGTGTTGTAACTAATTAGTTAGTTTAATTCTAATTTGTAATAATTAGTTAGTGTAGTTAGTTAATTCATTTGGTAATGTAATAGTTACTTTAATTAGGACATTTATTTGGACCCTCTTGCATGAGGGCAAAATTGTAATATTGTGTATGTCTTCTGACCCCCATTCTTTTTCCCTTTTATTTACTTGTTTATGATGGATTGCATGTAACATCATATTTTTCTTAGCATTTTCCATGACTCGTATCCATTCGTTTTGCATGCATACGGGTTCGGCTCATCATACTAATCAATATCAATTTTAAAATTCCTTACTCGAATATGTATTTTATCAAATGCCTTGAATTAACTCACATGCCATGTTAATAGCCGAGCCTATTAACTGCATGTTGTATGCATTGCATTGTTTAGCATCCTACATTCTTTTTAACTATTTTCTTTCTTTTGGCTTGCCTTGAACATTTAGGGTAAGCATTTTTTGCTTTACCATATTACATGCGTGCAATTGTTGCTATGTCAAGCATGTTTACCATGAGACTAAGTGCTTAGTTGATATACCTATTTGAGTGTTGGTGGATGAAGGCTTCTTCACTTAAGTTGGGATAATTTGATTAATGTAGATGTGAGCTTACTTTTTCAAGTAGCACATATTCAAGACAATTTTCAAACAAACTTAAAATCAAGCGTTCCAACTTTTGTGAATTAATCTATACTCGTGTGCCTCACATAGTAAAGATAGCATAATAATCGGAACAAAAGTATATAGTGTACATAAGAATCACATCATGATTAGTAGAGGCCGATCTTTTGATCGGGTGAGTGGAGTGCTCAATTCATGACCTTCTCCTCTCATCCTTAAGTTCCCAAACCGAGACACTTTAGGGATGACAGACAAGTGGCCTTTGGCATGAGTCATGGGTTTCCTAAATTTTTCAAAAATATTTAGGTGGCGACTCTAAAATCTGACATTGTAGTCCATTTTTGGCATTTTTAATTAAAAATTAATTTTTCAAAGATTTGTTGGATTTGGACTCTTTTGTGTTTTCACTGTTTCACATTGCACTTATGAAATCAGATTCAGAACAATGAGAGTTCGAACTGTAAGGCTATCGTATCGAGGAGACTAAACTCCTCCGAGGAGCACGAAAAGCAAGCTACAATCATAAATGGCTTTAAAAACTCATACACGTTGATAGCTTAAACAATGTCAAAAATTTTAAATTCATGAAGATTTGATTGTTCATAATTTTTAGCCATAGTTGGTTTAAAATCACATCTTTAAACCACATTGTTTGCATCACTCTCTGAACTATGAGTTGCAACAAACAGGTGATTTTTTCTTTCACACATTAATGGGTTAGAAAAATTGTTTGAAAATCCAGAAAAGATTTCTTCCTTGTGAAATTGTCCCCCTGCCATGGAATTGTTATTCTCATGGCCCTTTGTTTTTTTAGCCATAACAACTAATGATTTAACTTTTTCATCATTCACAACTTTTAAAGGAACAGGAAGTACAACTGAAAGGCCATAAATTTTGAATTCTGTCAGAATTTTCAATGTTTCCCTCCATTGATGAATTTCGTTCTTAAAATGATCAATTTGATCATCAAGTTGACCATTCACTTTATCAAAATGAGTTTGTGTTTCTAACCTCAAATAATATGATAATGGCGCTATTGTTTGTAATTTTTACTAATCGAGATAATCAATTTTTTCTTGTAAATAAAAAAATTTCATTCTCACACAAACATATTTCATCTTCACAAAACCAAATCATTTTATCTATTTTTCTTGACACGTCATTCTATGGAAATCCACTTATTGGAACATCATGTGATTGTGTTTTACGAGATTTTTTCATGTTGTATTTCATGCTTTCTTGTACTTCATCTTGCTTTCGAATTTTTGTCATCATTCCAAATTAGGAAGCTGTCCCATTAGGCGTGCTAAAAATTGTTAGTAAAAATTATGATTTTTCTTAATCAACAAGAATTAAATAATAATTTAAACCAAACAATTAAACCACAATAACCAAGAAACTGTGTAATTGATTCATATGTCTCAAAAGTATGAAAACTTCTTTAGAACAATTGATAGTTATAAAGTAAATAATAGTAAACAAAAAGTAATTCCAAGATGAAATTACTAAAATTCACAAAAGTTTACAAGGATATGAATTATAGAAGAAACTACTCCTAAACTGAGAAAACTACTCCTAGATTATGCTACGTTTAAAACTAGTTCTTTTTGTTGTTGATGATGTTCCTCTCCTTGCAAAATCCTTGGCTTTTATATCATCCTCCTCCTTTTTCTAGCCCATGATCGCATGACTCTGAACATGTAACTGCCCCTGCCTCAACTGCTCTTGTGACTGCCTCCTCAATCCAAAGTTGTAGCTTGACTTTTTGTGCTCCTTTCGGACATAACTAGCCCTACAATTCGGACTCCCGTGGTTCTGAATCCGATTCCACAAGTGTAATATGAAATAGATAAACACAAATGAGTCCAAATCCAGCAATTCTTTTGAAAAATCGATTTTTGAATCAAAATGCTAAAAATAGACTGCTTTGCCAGATACAGAATTGACACCTAAATATTTTTGAAAAATTTAGAAAACTCGAGACTTGTGCCAAAGGCCACTTATCTGTCATCACCAAAGTGTCTCGGCTTGAGAACTTAGGTACAAGAGGGAAAAGTCATGAATTGAGCACCTCACTCGCCCGATCAAAGATTAGCCTCTTCTGATTATGATGTGATTCTTATCTACGTTATATGCTCTTCTTCTGATTTATTAGACTAGCATTACCATGTGTTGCACACAAGTATAGACTAATTTGTAAAAATTAGAACATTTTGATTTCATGTTTGTTTTTTGAAAGTTGTTTCGAATATGTACCACTTGAAAAAAGTGATCTCATATGAACATCACTCAAATTATTCCAATTCAAGCAATTAGCCTTCATCCACAGACATTCAAACAAGTATAGCACTTAAGCACTTAGCCTCATGGCAAGCATGCTATACATGGCAACAATCACATTCATGTAATATGCTAAAGCGATAATGCTCGCCTAGTACTCCAAAGCGAGCCAAAAGAAGAAAAATAATTAGAAAATATGCATGCCCCTAATTAATGCAATATGACTAATGCAACACATAGAAGATGCAATTAATAGGCTCGGCCACTAATATAACATGTGAATCAAGTTGATGGCATGCGCGTTTAAACATGTATTCAACGAAGTGATAAATAACAATGCTTTGTTAGAATGATGAACCGAGCCTCGATACATGCACGACAAGTGGATACAAATCATGGAATATGCTAAATGAAACATGATGTTCTATTCTATCCATCATAAGAAAATAAATAAAAAGGAGAAAGATGTGGGGTTAGAAGACATACACAAATATTACATATTAACCCCCGCATAAGAGGGTCCGAATGAATGCCCAAGCTAATTACTACAAATTAACTAATCTATTACAACTCAAATGAAATAAATTAACTATACTAGCTAATTATTATAACACCATAAATTAACTAACTACTTTAGCTAATTAATTAAGTACAACACAAAATTAACTAGCTATTCTAACTAAACTAACTAATTAGTTACAAGTTCGCTACTTTAAGTATAACATACTACTATTACAATATTATTTCAATGGATCCCGAGAATCGAGAGATGGTTCATGCATGGATATGGATTTCCACCCAAAAATGCTCTCCATTTTGCTACCGGAATGCTTCTGTTGCACATTCAGGAAATTGCATTGATTTTTTCACCTCAGTTTCTACTTTGTTTTGCAGGAAATAGTTCACTGCCTTATTAGAAAAAGTGGCCAGCAAGCCAGAAGTAGTGGTTGGCTGGCCACTAATAGTGGTCTGCCACTTAATAAAGGTGATCTGCCGGCCACTAATGGTAGGTTTCTCTTGCTGCAACAGAAAATAAACAGAGTACAAACAAAGCATTCTCAGGAGATGTTTGTCCACCATATTTTTCCTTATCATCAAACAGCTCAAAGGAGAGGTAGGCTCGATCCACAAACTATCAATCGGCACAATTTCATTGTGTGATGACTTATGAACCAAGGGATAAAATTTCAATAAATGGTAAGGAAAGGCCGACAAAACCGCCTCCCTATCATGGATTGATCAAGGGAAGGGGTTGACATTGAATCTTGAACCGTTTTCATCACTAACAAATATGAAACAATTCAAGATTCAATAGGTTCAATTGACGTCCGATTGAACCCAAACCACTTTATTATCTTGCTTTATTTTAACCCCAATTTTATTACTCCATTTTAATTACCTTCCATTCATTAGTCAATTAAGTACAATAATGAGCTTTAAGTCAACTATTAGAGAGAAGTGTCAAACCAAATGTTGTTTTAGGCATGAGAGGGAGATCATGCCGTTGGTAATGAACCCCTAAAAGGGATTAAACCATTAAGCACAATATCATCCTTCAAGCTTAAACAACACTCCTTTTGGAGCAACTCTCAAAACAAAAAGAAAAGGCCAAAAAAAGAGGGAAATTGTAGAGATGCTTAGAAGTGAACACAAGTATGGAAAGTAAGAAACAAATGTTATCAACTCAAATAGGTTGGTGGCTAAGGCCTAAACCACCAAGCCTAGGGGGACCATTACACAACAAGCATGCAATATAAAGCATAAATGAAACTATTACATAAAAACAGTCCCAAATTAGCTCAAAACAATTTTGGAATTAAAGTAAAAACAGCTAAAAGAGTAAGCTAAAAACATGGTGCAATTAAGCTAATAAACAAGCACAAGGAGGGGAGGCTATCCCCTTCAGTTTTGAGATTTCAAAACATGCTTTTTAGCCTCTAAAACCAGTGGAAAAAAGCTCAAAAAAAGTTGATAAAAATGTGGGAAACACAAAGGTAAAAGCCTATGAAACAAGGTTCAAAGAAGGGTGATCCACCCCTCTATCTTTAATGGCTTAGACAACAAGCTTCAGCATATAAAAACAGGGTAAAAACAACATAAAAACGGTAGGAAAAGAGAAAAAATAAATAAGGTAAGAAAGCTAAGTACCCTTTTGAGTTACAAACCTACAATTCCACACCCTTAAGAGCTAAAATACATGCTCAAACACCGCAGCAAAGAACCCTCTAGGTTTGGTATTGTTGGGCTCAATTCATTTGTAATTTTTATTTTGAAAAACCTAAAATCCCAGAGATAATAATTTGTGATTATGTTTCAATTTTAAAAAACAACGAATAACAATCCCAATCAAACAATCAAAAACTGACCGATTTAAAAAACCACAGACCAATAATCTTTGATGAAGAATGTTTGATAAGTAATTAAGAGGAAATTATGTGTTAATAGCATTTGTTATATGTTATTTGCATTTCTATCTGTTTATGGTAGAAGTATCTGTCTGTGAGTTTGTTTCTCTCTGCAAATTGAAGGCCTTATCGGCATCCGATCATGAAATTGACTTGGTTTATGTGTTATTTGGAATCTTAGGAAATTTATGGTAGGTTCAATTGAAATTCGATTTGGAACGAATTAATTAGAATAAATAGATAAAATTAACTAAGCCTAATCAAGTTTAATTAAGCTTAATTAATTCAAGCCTATATAAGGCATGTGAGCTCTCTAGATTACACTTTACACTCTCATTCCTTTATCTTGGAACATCAAAAACGTGTGAGGGAAAGAGACCAAGAGAGGATTGAGGTCAATAAGGGCAATTAAGGAGGATTTGGCTTGGAATCATAGTGAATTCATCACTTAGAGCTTAATTGAGAAGTTAAGGTAAGGATTCAACACTTAGATTACATAATTATGATATCTAAGACTTGAATTCTAGAGGATTAAGTTGAGTTATGAAAGAATTGAGCTAATGAGTTAGTAAGGAGGATCGTATCATGCATGCATGTCCATTTCACCATAATTTGGGTTTGATTTCAAAGAATTTTCACATGTATGTACTCCTCTTGCCTTTGTTTTAAGAATTCAACATATTTTTGTGCTTAACATCTCATTTGAACAAGTTTTCAAAACTTTGAAGCCAAGATACTTCATACATGTTATGTTTATGATATACCAAGTTTGATTTTACACAATTCTCAAGCTTTTGGGCGTTAATTTTGCGAAATGATTTTGAATTCATCATGTTTTACAAGTGTACGCAAGTTTCCTTAAGTGTTTGACCCAAAAGAACATAAATTGCAACTTTGAGTTGAGTTTTGAAACTTGGAAGCAAATTTAGAAATTCAAAAATTTTGCTTTTTCGCTCTAGTGACAGAACCTGCACTCGAGCGACCACTCTTTATTTGGCACTTCCGCTCGAGTGACCAAAAGTTGGCTCAAGCGTAAAATGCATGCTCCCAGAAAGTTTACAAGTTTTGCAGATTGCTCGAGCGACCAGAGTTGCGCTCGAGCGAAAACGTCAGTCTCACTCTTGAATGACCGTCGAGTGTGCGTTGAGTGAAAAAATCAAACAACCAGTACTTTTGTAGAGATTTACTGACCACTTGAGCGACGTAAGCTGCGCTTAAGCGACCACCCTTATGTTTGAACCTCTGTTTGAGCAAATAAAGATATGTTCGAGCGAAGACTTTGTTTTCAGCAAATTTGACTAAGTGTTTTGAATCACATTTTGGTATCCTGATTGCATCTTAGGCATCTTTAAGCCCTTATGAAGACATAATAATGAAGATAAGACTTAGAAACACACTAAGAACGAAATGAAATAAGTTAAGTATTATTCGAGTGTGTGTTTCAATATGTGTATCTGTTGTGTTTGTGTAAGTCACGCGTCGTAAGCTATTTGATTTGTTTGCTTAATCTGTTCTGCAAGTGGAGCCATCTGCGAGTAATAACTCAGTAAAGCTATGTTCAACTTTATTTATTTTCTGTATGATGAAATAAGATCTGTTTATAATGAAATGTTATATTCTGTATAATGACTGATTGTCTAATTTTTGACAAGTACTCGTGGCATACTTAGCACAAGGCCCTAGCTCGGGGGTAACAATGCTGTGGTCTATGAGCACAAGGCCCTTGCTCGAGGGTAATAATACCGTGGTCTCATGGCCCTCGCCCGGGGGTAACAATATCATGGTTCAAGTATGTTATATGTTCCTGGTATCGGAGGTTCCTTATGGAACTAGTCAAGTATGACCCTTAATGCTCTGTATATGATCTGTTAGTGCTAATGGGTGTACCGCGTATGATCCTCTGTGAAACTGAATAAGTATATGTTTCTGAACTCTGAATAAAAATATGAATATGTTTTTGCTTTCTAAATTTGATATGGGACATCATTCATTAAACCCTTTACTCTGTTATTATTCACTAGGCTTTCGCTGACTATTTATATTATGTATGTAGGTGAGCAGGCGCATGACTAGGCCTAAGCTGCTGCCTGGAGAGTTTTGAGTCAGTCAGCCACCATGCCTTCCAAGGAGGTTCCCGTTTGAAGAAGTCAAGTTTTGTGAATCATGTTAAGGATGTTTATGTTTTGTTTTGTTTTTATTTATCCGTACACTGGGCTAAGTCCATTTTGATAATACTTGTACGGTGTTGCATGACTTATGTGGATATGACGTCATATATGTATATATTTTATGTAAGGTTTTAAATTATGTGTCTCATGTATGTCTGTACATTTCAATGGATGTTGTATTTTGTATATTTGCTTTTGCAGCCTCTTATGTTATATGATATTCAGGTCAGAGGCCTTTGGTGATCCCAAGATTACTGGCCGGTTACGACGCTAAACCTTAGGAGCGGGTTTGGGTCGTGACATGAACAGTATAAGTTAAAAAACAAAGGTAAGGTAATTGTTAGAAACCTCTAGCGAGGTTCATAACCGCCCATTTATAAGTCAAGTCAGCTTGATTTTTGTGAATTTGGGAATCTATCTAATCTCTTGCCTCCAAAAGACGAATCATGAATTCAATTCCTTTGAAAAAGGCTACATAAATCCTATTTTGTCATTCCATTTGATCAAGGGTGTAAAATTAATCTAAGTTATGCACTCAATAAGTGGGTAATTGCTCTATTACTAGTCAAATTTTGTCCTCGTCTTTTGTTTGCATAAAATTTCTAATTTAAAGTTCAAAAAGGAAAAAAATAAAAAGAGAAACCTCCTATTTGGCTTTATAAAACTTTTTTTTTTTTAATTTTTTATTTAACTATCTTGTACCTAGTGGTGTCACTAATTTTAGTAGATCACAAGAAATTTTCTAAATCCCAAAAATGAGATTTGAGAACTAGTCAAGTTTGGACAATCTTTATACATCTTAAAATATTCTTTTGACCATTTTCCTATTTATTTAGGATCAAGCCTCCATATGGGGCCGAGAATTCAGATCACAAGTCCGGAATCTATCTGAACTGTTGGCCCAAGGTTTGTGGTGTTGCTATGAATCGGGTGGAGCATCCTCATGGTGGTGGTAACCACCAACACATAGGCCTTGTTATTACGATTCTCCGTGACGCCCCTCCTAGCTATAAGCTTGGTCTCTTTGTAAGGAGGAGGATTCGGGGTCAAACAACTGTTACTGCTACAAAAGCTGATAAGAGTACTTAAGGTTCGTTAGAGAATTTTATTTTTTATGATTCTTTGGCTTTTTATGAAAAGAAATACAAAAAAGTAAAACAAAAAAAAAAAGTTAAAAAAGAAAAACAAAAATGATTTGTCCCCCTAAAAACAATCCCCCTAATCCTCCTAATTTCCTTTTTTGGAAAACTGTTTTTTTTTTTTTTTTTAATACTTAATTTGGCATTTTCGGGGGATTCAGGCTCCCCCTTTTCGGGGGACGAATCACTGCCCAAAGAAAAAATAGATTGACTTTTGATGGTGACTTTTTGACTATTTTAACTACTTCCCAAATAAAGCCTTAGACAGTGTTATTACGTGAAGTTCTTTAGGGTTATTGTTTGGGGTTTTGGATAACTTGTGCTATAATTTTTATTTTTTATTTTTTATTTGGAATGAGCCACTTGGGATTTTAAAGTCTTATGCTGTTGGTGGAATATAGGCACATTTCAGATTATTTCTTTATATTGGAATGATGTTGCTCATGTTTGGTAACCTGTTGGTTGCTTAAATGACCAGTTTAGACTAACTTCACTGGGCATTATCAAAATGAAATAAAGTTATAATTTAGTAGGGTCTGTTTGGCAAGAGTTAAAGTGGGCTTTTTTTGGCTATTTTAATCATAAAAGACAAAACATCACATTCAACCTATAATCATTACACTCTTCTCTCATTAAAAAAAATCAAAAAAGCCAAAAAGTCAAAAAGCCTTTTCCAAACTAAGCTTTTTAGCCCAGGCTAAAATAGCCAAAAAAGTCAAGAAATTAAAAAACCAACCCACTTCCCAAACCAACCCTATGTTATAGTATTAAAATGTCAAATTTGATAATAAATGTCATTTTGGCACATTTAGATTACAATGTCAAAACTATAAAGAGTAATGAAATGCCAAATTATGACAATGTTGTCCTATTGGTGCAAATGCCATTTTGGCATATTTAGATTATTTATTTATTTATATTTGTTCTCATTCATGTCTGGTATGATAGAACGAAATGAGAGTGAGAATGAAATAGAAAGTTAAACAGAATGAATACTTATTCTAATTCACTGTAAGGATGCTAACATGAGCATTCATTCTAATTAGGGGCAGAGCTATCAAAGGGCCAGAGGGGTCACGTGCCCCCCTTGGGTTTTGCAATTTTTTTTTTTTTTTTTTTAAAAGCAAACATAAAGAAAATACTTTAAATAAAAAAATTATAAAAATATTATTTTAAATGTCAATGACATTTTTAAAATAATAAGAATAATAATAGTTATTTTGATTGAAAATAAAGTGATTAAGATACTGTTATCTATGAAAATTTCAATATAATGGTGATATCTATTACTATTGACATGCAAATATAATTAATCTCAATGAAAATAAAGAAATTATTGAATTATTAGTTACATTTGACATGTAGCGTTCATTCTCTATGTGTTTCTTTACTATTGGTTGGTGATATCACATGTTAATGATAACGTGGTATAACTATTATATTGAATTTTTACGCATATTTTGTATAAAAAAATTACTTTATCATTATATATTTTATTTTAAAACTTTATATCCATAACTTTTTTTAATATTGTCCATGATACACTAATTACAAATAATATTTAGCTTATTCAGTTCTAGTTTTCAGAAAACAATTTTCAAAAAAAATTATATTTTTATTTTCCGTATTTTAATGTTTTCAATAAAATTTTTTAATATTTTAAGCAATTTTTTTTTTTAATTTTTACACACACCTAACATAAACATACCTAAAAAGTATAATATTTGTGAAAAAAATCTTTATAAAATACACTAAATACCAAAAAATATATAAATAATATGAAAATTGAGTACATTTTTCATATTTTTGTGTATTTATTAATTTTTTAAAATATTTTTTCAAAAATATTTTACTATTTGGATACATATCTAAGTAATGTGCATCTAAAAAAAAATATAAAAAGTTTTTTAAAATTTAAAAAATATTCACTAAAATAAAAAAAAATTGAAAAATAAAAAACTTAGTTTTCAGAAAACTAAAACCAAACACACTGATTAATTTTTTTAATCTTTTTTTGAAGTTAATGGTAAAATTTTATGTTAAATATTTTTATAAAAAAATTTAATATTATAATTAATAAGTGTCATCTCTGATTTAATTTCTTGACTCTGCCACTGATTCTAATGGTGGTAGTAGCCAATAGAGGACAAACTAAGACACTTGTTTTAGAATAATTCCATGATGAAATGGAATATTTATTCCTTGATTTAGAGAAAGAAATGTGCAAGTCTCGGCAACGGGCCGGTGTGACATGAAAATTTAAGGCCTAGTCCTAGGTCCATGGGTTTTGACGAGGAACTCCATGGATATTTATAAAGCTCAAGTCCTATTCATGTGCTTAAAAATATGAATTTGTAGGTTTCGGGTCTGGCCTGGTCTATATGGGCTTTAATTTGAGTTTATTTATTAAATTCAAAATAAATCACAAAAATTTACAAAAACTATAAAACAAAAATTTGAAGTGCATTACATTAATTAGAATTGACTATTGAATCATAATAAATAAAAAAAATTTAACTTTTTAAATTGAAATACATAATTACATTAATTATGATAGATTGTATACATCTTTTTAATCTCATGAAATTATTGTTATTAAGTTCATAGTTGGCGTGCTATTCACTTAAGGTTGTTTTTGAGATTTGATTTTTTTGGTGATTTTTTTAATTTTTTTTTTTATAAAAAGACGTGTTAAAAAAAAAAAAGTAGATAGAATAGTTTTGTTTTTGGTTTTGGTTTTTCTTTTCAGTAATTTTTTTTGGCTTTTCTAATGAGGTTTATGAATATGTATTCTCACTTTTTGTTAGAATGATAATTCTAATAAAGTGACCATTCCCATTTACATAAGATGTGTCTAAGAAAAACTGATAAAGCAGAACTAACTGCTCAAAATTGATGGAAAGTTTTGGTTTTTGGTATGTTTTCACAACGTACGATCTACTTCGATTTTGAAAACTTTTACACTAAAATCAAATAAATCGATTGAAAGATTATATTTAAATACGTATCTCTTTTAATTCTTTGAGATTTAGAAGATAAGTAATCAATAATACATACTTTGTAATAAAAGTTAGGAAAAATGACATTTATAAATTAAATTTTACCATTTTTTCATTTATTCCTAATTTAAAGTTCAATAAGTTTTTATAAAATTCTTTAAAATATCATGCGAATCCTTCTTTTATACTAAACCGACAAAGCAAAACCGTTACTACAAAGATTATAGGGATCAAACTGTTTTGTCTCTAAAAGAAATTTTTTGGGACCAATTCTTGTTGTCTCGAGAATTGTTAATAAAAGATTGTTTCGAAAAGTTAAAAAAGAGCATTTACCGACAAAAATTAAAAAATACCGTTAATAAATGCACATTTAGGTAAAAATAATTTAGTGCCAAATATTTTACTTTTTGAGAAAAATAAATTTGGTACTAAAAAAGTAATAATTCATCAATAAAAGTCCGACAATGACACTGTTGAGAACTAAAATATCTCCTCTATAAAAAGTAACACTGTGCTTGGTTACTAGTTTTCCAAAACACTTTTCAGAAAATTCTACTTTCTTATTTTCCGTGTTTTTTTTGTTTTTACTGAATTTTTTTAATATTTTAAGCAATTTTTTTACTTTTTAAACACACCTAACATAAATACACCTAAAAAGTAAAAAAATTGTAAAAAAAATCTTTTAAAAATTCACTAAATATCCAAAATACAAAAAAATACAAGAATTTTTTGTATTTCTATATATTTATTAATTTTTAAAATATTTTTCATAAATTTTTACTTTTAGATACCTCTAACTAAGGTACATCTAAAAAAGTAAAAAAATGTTTAAAATTTAAAAAATATTCACTAAAAACAAAACAATACGAAAACCAAAAAACTCAGTTTTCAAAAAATTTAATCCAGAAAACTCAAACCAAACACACTGAATTTTATTCTAAAATTTTTATTTTTAAAATCTTGATTTATCGAAGTGCATAAACCACAAAAATTAGTGACTGGACCACAAAATGACATAATTTTAGCACCACAAAACTTATAACTTTTTGCTCACTACGTGCTGAAACCATGTGTTCAAACAACATTGGATGTCCACATATCAAATGTTTTTGGGACAACTCTTTTGCATATTTAGTAAGATTTTTAGTAACAGTGTTAGCATTAATAGAATTATTCAAAAATTAATAAAATCATAACATTCATAATATAATCATAAAGTGTCACAACTAAGAGTTCCTGTATACAATGGGGCCTTGGCAATTACACCATAATAATTTGTAATTAACACTATAAAAAATTGCAACTTTGTTATGATTAGGAAGTTGTGTACTGTAGCATTTTTCAAAATATTTCTTTTAATATATATCCAAATTGCTAGCAATCCCTTTCAATGGAAAATACCAGTAAGCAGCCATTACAAGTCACTTCAAAGCGTGAAGCACATTCTTCTTCAGGTGCTGATTCAATTGATGTAAGGTCCTATTAGTTTTGCGTATTTATGAGAGTGAAAAAAAAGGAGTCACGATATGCTTTTTGGTAAAAGTTGCTTAAAAAAGTACTGAAATTAGGTATAGGTAAATTACATTGATCCTCTTTGACACTATTGGGGATCGGAAGCACATCAGGAAACACACACAAGCAATAACACACGAGTTTTAACGTGGTTCGGCAATCCAGCCTACGTCCACAGGAACGATATCAATATATATATCAACAAGATGAGGATTACACAACTCACACTCTCTGTCTCTCTATATAATTCAGTACTCACTCTATATTCTCTCTGCTCTCACCTTCTCTATATATACACATTACAGAGGAGGTAGGTGGAGAGGTTGGCATGTCCAGCTCATTCGGTGGCCGTCTTTCTTGATTGCGGCTTGTCGGTTGGTAGCCGCAATCCTTGAAATGTTGTAGCTGTGTTCTCACCAGAAGAGAAGAAGAGAATCACCCATTTCACATGGGGTGATCTGAACAAATCACCCCCTCAACCCATGTGAGGTGATCTATTGCACACACTGCTACTGGCCTTGTCACGCCCAAATTTCAACATAGTCTTCATCTCTTCACTGAGACGTCTGCACCCCTGAAGCTAGAGATAACACACCAGAGATACAAGAGGAGGAGGGAATCCTACATCCTCAACTCAACTCACACCACTCTTTGATTTGGAGAGAGTCTCTGCTCCTGTCTCTCACAGTTCTCTTCCCCGCTTCCTGTCTCGGATGTCTTCACCTGCTATGCTTGAACTTGCGCAACCAAGATATTCGACACCCCCTGATTGGATGTCCTGCACCCCCTGCTTGGAGTGCCTGACACTACCGTGCAACTCCTTGCATGATGAGCACGGGAGCAACTAGAAAACTTCAGAGTTTTGACACATCAACATCCTCAATTTTCCTTGCTCGGAGCTTATTTCTGAACAACCAGCCTTTGTTTTCTGCACTTCAAACCAACTTCCCAGCGATCTCATACGCCTGCTGTCTGTGCTGCAATCCCTGATGTTCGGTTCTGTCTCACTTGTACATCCGTACTGATGTTTGACAGTTAGCCCTTCTGCTAAGACAACTTCTATTGGTTTGTACAAGTTACCACTATGCAACTCTATGCATAGTGCTCGCACCCCCTTATTGGAGTGCATTGCAAAGCTCACTGCGACTCGACATTGCATCCCTCCCTTTCATGCATCTTTTGAGAGGTTGCAAAATGTCTCTAACACGAGAGAAAAAGAAACTCTCTTCTTCACTGGCACAGTCTTTATCGACTTGGTTTCTTTGCTCTGAATTTTCTTCAAGATTGACTTCACTGGCTCAGATCTGTGCACCTTCGAACTGCCTCATTGCGTTCCCGTACACCTTTTTTGCCATTCCTGATGAAAGTCTTGCTTAGTCATACGCTTTGGTTGCGTATGTTCTCTCTTTGTACCCTTCGACTGGCATTTGACAACACTCATCTTTGTCAAAACTTCTCCTTCCAGTCTGTACAGTTTGTTGCACAATTTGCCTTACAACATTTCTTTATCATCTCTGTATACATGAAGAACCCCGCCACTAGATTTGAAACAATTTCCTTTTAGATCTAGCATACTCAGGGAGATTAGATTCCTCCGTACTCCTGGCACATGTCGGACCTCAGATAAAATTACTTTTCTTCCATCCTTAGTAAGGAACCGCACTGTCCCTATGCCGACAACTCTGTTCACTGTGTTGTTGGCCATTCGGATAATGCTACCGCTAACTCTTCGGTAAGTGGAGAAAAGCTTCCTATCCACACATATGTGGAACGTACACCCTGAATCCAAAATCCAGCCGGGTGTCTCCAACTTTGATGAGACTGTAAGCATCACCTCTTCATCGTCAGAGGAATTCACTACAACTGTTGTAGTTGAGGGACCTCCGTGTCCCTTAGCCTTCTCTTTCGCTTGTCTGTTTGCCTTTTTCTCTGGGCAATCTCTTATTACGTGATCCTCTTGATCACAGTAAAAGCACCTCCTCGTGTTCCCTTGTCTGGACTGTGAACACCATTTGCTTTTACTTCCTCTACCGCTTTCTCTATCTCGCCTCTACTTTCGTGACAAGGGCACAGGGCTCTCCTCCCATCTCTCTCTTCCTTGCCTCCTCGTTGAATAAGGCGTCTGTGACCATCCCCATGGTCAGCTTCCCTTCGGGTGCAGAATTACTAAGAGAAACCACCAACATCTCCCAACTGTCTGGTAAGGAACTAAGAATAATAATGCTTGCATCTCATCCTCCAACTCCATTTTGATTGATGCAAGCTGGTTCACAAGGCTGTGAAATTCACTGGTGTGTTCAACAACAGACACACCACTCTTCAGCTTCAGGTTTATAAGCCTTCTCATTATCAAGGCTTTGTTCCGTACGGTCTTGGACTGGTACATGCCCTCTAATTTCATCCATAGGGCATAGGCGTCCGTCTCTTGCGCAACATGGTGGAACACACTGTGGTCAATCCACTGTCTCATTTGACCAACAGTCTTCCGGTTGGTTTTTATCCAGTCCCCATCCTTGTCTTCATCTGGTTTGACCCTCTTTAGCGCTATAGAGTCAAACAAGTCTCTACAATACAGGATGTTCTCCATCCGCGGCTTCCATATCGCATAATTAGAAGCGTTCAACCGAATCATCGGCCCTGAAACTGATGTGGATTCCTCCATCATCCAGAAAAGTGATCTCTGTCTGAAAAATAGGCTTTGCTGTGAAGTCCGGACTACTCAAATTAGCCGGAAAAGTACTTCGGATTGCCAAAATAAAAACTGCAAATTTTTGAAAGCTTATTTGCAAAATCTGACCGTACGGATGTGTTTGAAATATTCCAATTAATTGGAAAACACTATTGGCTCACCCAAATCGGACCTCAAATGGCTTAGATCAAGCCAAAACAATTTTAACGGTTCGTATCGGTAGAATCTGGTGCGTCTGAGATGCATCGGATAATTTCTCCGTCATCAACGCTAGTCAGCGGCCAGCGGTGGCGGTCAACTCGGCTTAGCAGCTCGGTCAACGCGGCTCAGAAGCGCGGCTTGGCTCGATGGTCTACGACTTGGTCAACGAAGCTGGCGGCTCGGCTCGGCTCAGATGATGTCGGCTGACGTCAGCACCACGCGCACCCCTACTCGTCTTCTTCCTTTGGATGGCGCGTGGGGCGCATGCTGAGAGTGGAATTCACTCGCGTTCTTCTAGGAGCGCATGGTAGCTCTTCTGGGCTTGGTTTTTGCTGTTCTGGACTCCTCTCCTGGAGTTCTTGCTCCTGGTGTACTCAAAAATTGATTTCGAGCACTTTGAAATCTGGAAACTTTCGAAAAAAACTCGATTTTTCACCACCCGGGCTCTGATACCACTTGTTGGGGATCGGGGGCACACCAGGAAACACACACAAGTAATAACACACGAGTTTTAACATGGTTTGGCAATCCAGCCTACGTCCACGGGAGCGATATCAATATATATATCAACAAGAGGAGGATTACACAACTCACACTTTCTGTCTCTCTATATAACTCAGTACTCACTCTATATTCTCTCTGCTCTCACCTTCTCTATATATACACATTACAGATGAGGTAGGTGGAGAGGTTGGCATGGCCAGCTCATTCGGTGGCTGTCTTCCTTGATTGCGGCTTGTCGGTTGGCAGCCGCAATCCTTAAAATGTTGTAGCTGTGTTCTCACCAGAAGAGAAGAAGAGAATCACCCCTTTCACATGGGGTGATCTCAACAGACACTAGTCAACACTAGAGTTGATCCCATTAGTATGAGAAAACAACAAAAATGCACTATAGATACCACATTATTCGAGTAAAATTTTATTTTAATTTTTTTGTCGGAATATAGATGAAAGTCTCTTTACTAAGTTCTGTCCACTTTCGTTTCTGAATCTAGATGGAGGTTATAGTTGGAGAAGTGAGTGTTTCAATTACAATTAAAGTTTAATAAGTTGTTAAACTTTTGTGAAAGCAAAAAGTGCTCGTAGACAGAAAACCCTTTTCACAGTGACTTTTAGAAAAAAATAGTCCACTTCTTGTTTCAAAAAGTGCTATGTATAGCTTTAGGAGTTGTATAACAACTATTTCTTTGCAGTTCTTTTTTCGTTAGCTAGTATCAAGACTCTAGCTGAGGCTCATTGCGCTTACCCCATCGCAGGTACTTTGATAAAGACTCATTTTTGGGTTGAAGAGCGCAAGGTGATCTTGAATTAATTCTCTCTTTATCAATAGTTAGTTTAAATACGACAAGTGGTTTGAGTCAAATGCCAGTTAAAGAACCATTATGAAGTAAACCACTTGGCCTCTTCTTGCTTGTTCTAGAAAGTGATTTTGACCAAATAAAGTATCCTTTCATATAGGGGATTGAAAGACTCCTGCAGTAGTTGTTCTATAAGGACTTTCAATAGCGAGAGAAGGCGATGAAAGGGTATTGAGCTAAGAATTCTTTTTCAATATAGAATAAGTGGGCCTTAGTTGACAAAGTGCCAAGCATTGTTTGTCATGCTAGTTCTGCTACTCCAGTTCCAACGGTAAATGAAACTTGCTTTCTCTTGCTTTTAGGCTTATGTCTCTTGTTCAAGGGTTCTACTTTATTTAGTAGCTTTGTTCAAGGCATTATTGATACTCAATCGATCTTGTGCTAACAAATTTTGTCTTTAGAGATTTTTTTTTTTCCTTTTCCTTTTTGTGAATTTTGTTCTAATCTCCCTTCTTAGTCAATGGATTGATAGTTGAAAGGGACGAGATCATCACTTTGACTTCTAGGTAAACCTATAAGTGAAGAAAGGGACAATTGTAATTTGAATTTCAGTGGAGTTGAACCTACACCCAAACCAGAAGAAGGAACCGATCAAAGCTAGTAGTTCAGTTTTGATACTCTTAAGTTTTAGTGCTCGTAGAAAGAGGTAGGTCTATTAGGTTAGCCCTGTTTTAAGTCTTAGGAAAGGTAGGTTTGCTTATAGGTTTTTCTTAGAGAGAAAATTCCCTCTGTTTTTTGGAAGAGATACACGTCGATTTCTTGGGAAATTGCTTAGTAGTTCTAGGGCACTTTAGCTCTGCGGTCTATTTGTCAAGCTCTTTCAAGCTTCGAAGTCTAATACTCCTGTTTTAACACTCGATAGTCAATTCTTTTGTATTAGCGCTACAAGAGAGTAGTGATCACATAATTAGTGTCAAAGACCCTTCAAATAGTCGCCAACTCTTTCATCAATTTAGTCAAGAGTTCGAGAAAGAAAAAAACTTCGAACTTGGTCAAATGGTATTCAAATCAATCTTGCTTTCTTGATAGCATAGTATTCAAGGACTTTTAAGTAGGTAACAATTCTTTCATTATCTTTAACTAGTTTATAAATTGTGCGCCCTTATTTAGAACATGCAAGGAAAACCCAGTATCACTTAAAGGCGAATAGTGGAAAAGTGGGTAAATGTCTTACTCAAGATCGTTGGTTACCCTTCTTTTCAACCCTCCCATTTGAGGTAGAGTAAATATCTTGGTTGTAAGTTGGAATGTTTGAAAGGTAAGTAAGGTGGAAAAGAATGATATTTGAAAGGAAAGGAAATACTATTCTTAAAGACTGACTTCAGATTGTTAGTTGAAGAGTAATAAAATGAATTATTGGGATCAGTCCATAAGAGATTTTGCTCAAGCTTTAAATGGACTCTCCTACTAGTGAATAGTGGGATTGGTTTCTTAAATTAGTCGATTTGATGAGCCGAAAATATTGTACGAGGAGAAAAAAATATCACAACAAAACTAAAAGTAAAAAAAGAAAAATGATCAATTCCCACAAATATCTTCTACAAAAGCATCCATTTATAGATTATAATCAGTAAGAATTTAGCGCCACAAAATAAGTGAATAGATTCTTACCGGTCAGAGTCTTTAAAATGATGCTTTTGTGTAGATTTTTTATGGAGACAACACGATTGATAAAAAAATTCAATCCTTTAAAATTTTGGGAAATCATTTTGTGGGTACTACGTCCCTAGTTTGAAAGGTGGCCAGTGTGAGAATTAAATTAATTTTAATTTAGAAAGAAGAATACCTCCTGCCATGATGTTCAAGCCTTTGAATCTTTATCCTTGAGTGATCAAATCTTGAATATATAAAAAGCCCACTCGCAGAACACTTTTACAGAACCATATGAGAAAAATGAAATGGATAGAGTTTCAAGCCTATTCTATGCACAAAAACAATGTCTCTGTTTGATGGCTATCACAGGCATATATATAGATAGGCTTGGACCCATATCCAATTGTAACTCCTTATAACTTCCCACCATCAGGGAAGTTGTAAAGTCCAATGAAACCACCATATGGGATATTAAACAGACATTAGTTACCCATTAACCATTAAACTAATTAATTGGTCATTAAACCAATTAATTAGTCATTAAACCAATTAAATATATATAATATAAATAAATAAAACATGTGGTATATGGGCCACTTTATGGATATTCTTACATTCTCCCACTTGGCACATATAACACACGTTGTTGACTGTCGGGTAACTATCAAATTGATGATGGTCATTAAATAAAAAAACCCAAACCTTAGAGGTATAATACACGAATCATGGTGGTTATACTCTATCAATTAAGTATTTCCTTCCATGTATTACATTGTATCACACTCTCAACTTAATGGTGTCATTCTTTATAAATAACTTCTAATAAGTTATTCTGGGTCCAATGATCCCTATGGATCAATAGTCCCAATGGACTGCATAGCATCACAAATACTTTAGATGCACAAAATGATGCTTTTCACGAATAATAATCAAAATGTCATGACAAAACAACAACTAGAAAAATTATTGAGCTAACCAATCAATCACATGCCCTCAACGTGTTTTGAAAACACCTTTACAGAAAGACCTTTGGTCATGGGATCTGCAACCATCATATCGGTACTAATATGCTCAATACTGACTTCTTACTTCTTAACACGGTCTCGAATAGCAAGATACTTTATGTCAATATGCTTGCTTCGGCTACTACTTTTGTTGTTGTTAGAGAAGAAAACTACAGCCGAATTATCACAGTAAACATTTAATGGCTTAGAAATTGAATCCACAATTCGAAGCCCTGTGATAAAATTCATTAACCAAATAGCCTGTGAGATTGCTTCAAAGCATGCTATAAACTCTGCTTCTATTGTTGACGATGCAATTATCGTCTCTAAAACAGCAGCGCCTGCTAGCAGAGAGACATATCCTAAAGTGGATTTTCTAGAATCTTGACAACCCGCAAAATCCGAGTCTAAATATCCAACCACCTCAAGACAGTCAACATGCTTATAAGTAAGCATGTAGTCCTTGGTTTCCTTTAAGTACCTCATGATTTTCTTTGCAGTCTTCCAATGTTCCATTCCTGGATTACTTTGGTATCTTCCAAGCATCCCAACTGCAAATGCAATGTCAGGTCGTGTACAAACCAAAGCATGCATTAAACTGCCTACCAGACACGAGATAGGAATGCTAACCATTTGTTCCTTTTCCAAATCATTCTTCGGACATTGACATAAACTAAATTTGTCACCCTTTAAAAGGGGTGCTGCATTAGGAGTGCAATCACTCATCTTGAATTTCTCCAAAACTCTTTCAATGTAGGCTTTATGAGATAGTCTTAATGTCCTTTTGGACCTATCTCTGTGAATCTCTATGCCAATGACATAAGAAGCTTTCACCCATATCCTTCATTTCAAAATTTTGAGAAAGAAATTGTTTAGTATCATGCAACAAGTCCAAATCATTAGATGCAAGTAAAATGTCATCCACATATAGAACTAGAAAAATGTATTTGCTCCCACTAACCTTAAGGTATATACAGTTGTCCACAACATTCTCCGTAAAACCATATGAAGTAATAACATTGTGGAACTTTAAATACCACTGTCGGGAAGCTTGTTTTAGTCCATATATGGATTTCTTGAGCTTGCAAACTAAGTGACTATCTTTATCAGAACAAAAACCTTCAAGTTGCTTCATGTATACTTCTTCCTCAAGATCCCCATTCAGAAATGCTGTTTTCACATCCATTTGATGTAGCTCTAAATCAAAATGAGCCACTAATGCCATGATAATTCTAAATGAATCCTTTTTTGAAACCGGAGAAAAGGTATTATGATAATCGATGCCTTCTCTTTGAGTGAAACCTTTAGCTATGAGTCTGGCTTTATATCGTTCGACATTACCATTGGAGTCTTTCTTCATGTGGCCCTTTTTTCTTGCAGAAGAAGCATGCACCCTTATTGCCATGATTTTTAAACGGCACTTTACCAAGCTTTTTCCATTTCTGATCACCTTTGCCCTTTTTCCATTGCCCTCCTTTATGTGTTGCTAAATGAGCACTTTCCACTTTTCCATGCTTCAATCTCTCCTCCTCTTGAACACACATGGTCAAAAGTTCATTAATAGACCATTTTTCCTTCTGTGTGTTGTAAGAAATTTGGAATGCTCCATATTCCATAGGTAGAGAATTGAGTATGAAATTGACAAGGAATGACTCAGAAATCTCAATCTCTAAGGACTTAAGACGAGCTGCAATGTCCCTCATTTCCATAATGTGCTCACGCACACTCCTAGAATTGTTATGCTTCATTCCTGATAGTTTGTTTATTAGGGTACTTGCCAATGCTTTGTCAGAACTAACAAATTGCTCTTCAATAGCCCTCATGTAGTTCTTGACTTTATCAGATAGTGGGATTGAGCCCCTAATGCTCTGGCTAATATGTGACTTTATGAGCATTAGGCTTAAGCGATTAGATCGCTCCCACTTATCATAAGCACTCTTTTCTGCAGCAGAACTCTCTTCCGTGGGTTCAGGAGGTTCATCCACACAGAGTGCCAGATCGAGGTCCATGCACCCTAATGTTAGAAGGATTTTGTCCTTCCAGTCTGAAAAATTATCACCGTTCAAGAATGGAATACGAGAAGACTCATTAGATAGTATAGTGTAGACACTCCATTTTTGACCGACCTTAAGACTCAGACGTCACCGATTGAGTGCTTGGTGATGTTGCATATCGTGCTCGCTCAGAAGTTTCAGAGTCTCAGCCGTGAGCCCTGCCTCCGGACTTCCGGGCTTTTCTGTACTTTGCCTCGGTTTGCGAACCAGGCTCAGTTTTTCCTGTTTCCTTTCCCTGAGGGAAGAGAGAGGTCTAGTAGATCATCTCTTAGTGGCCGTGGGCTACATTTCGTGGCCGTAGGCCATTTTGCCCATTTCGGAGCCCGGTTCCCGGTTTTCGGAGCCGTCAGGCCAAGCGCTTCGGTTCGGGACCGCCTAACTACCTCCGTTTGCTCCGGTTTTTGGCATGCATCCTATTTACTCCCTTTCGAGGGACACTGTGGTCTAAGAGACCAACTTCGTGGTCGAACATCACTCCCGGTGCCTAACAGTCGATTTTCAAGGCCTCGGACTGCACGTTTCGGCCCCCGAACCTTCATTTTGCATCGATTTTCGTTCATTTTTGGCAGGTACCTCTGTTTCATCACCAGGAAGGCCATAGAAGGGTGGAAGGCCAGCAATTGTTTCAGCAACCAATTATATTCCATCATCGCCCTCCGACGCCCGTTTTTCTCACTTCCAAGCCAACGTTAACCACCCTAGGGTCACTTTCTTCAATCCTAACCCCCATATTTGTGTTGTATACACATGGGAGGACACCAAAAGTTGGTGGCCAGCCAGTAATTCCACCTAACCCTTTTAAACCCCTTTGAAAAATAGCTTGTTCTCTCTCTTGTTTCACTTTCTCCAGTTTTGAACCACAGGGTTGTGTTGAGAGTGCCTGGGAGGACACCTTTTTGTGATGGTCGGCCAGAAATTCAACTTGACCATTTTGCCCCTTGGCCGGCCTGCCATGGGGGGTGGCCGGCCAGCCACCTGCAGCTCGAATAGTTGGCCGGCCAGCTTCCTCAGGGTGAGTACATTACAGCTGTGCATGGTTTTTCCCTCCAAAACCTGTATCCGGAGGGAACTTTTTTGGAGGGAAACTTGATGCAATTTCCCTCCCCTTTTTTCCCTCCATTTCTCCCCCCTTTTTGTCTACATAACAGAGCCTCCAGCTCTGTCTTGAGGGTTGGAAAAATTTGCCTTAAGCCTTGTATGCACATCTCCCTCCATCTCTCTCTTTCAAGCTCAAGCATCCAAGTTCCTTGCACCATTCCTTCATCACTACCTAGCATCACCACCATTACTCCATTTCCAGCAGCTTGGGGAGCTTTCCAGAAGCTAGGAGGCATCACTTCTCAAGCCAAGAAGCAACCAAGGGTTGGTTATAGCGACCCCGGTCTTTTCCCATTTGATTATTGTATC
Source organism: Camellia lanceoleosa (assembly GCA_025200525.1). Taxonomy (NCBI): domain Eukaryota; kingdom Viridiplantae; phylum Streptophyta; class Magnoliopsida; order Ericales; family Theaceae; genus Camellia; species Camellia lanceoleosa. The sequence continues at coordinate 78,829,922 of CM045762.1, read as the reverse complement.
CGGACTTAGGTTCCGTAGATCCTAGCATGGTTTAATTGTTGTTGTCGTTCTTTAATTTCTCATTTGGAATTATAGGATGTTTTGGGCGTGTCTGCTTTCAAGTTGGTTGGGTTCTAAACCAAATCTTGCTGTCAGCTTTTTGAGTTCGCCGCCGAGCGAGGGCTTGGTCGCCGAGCGAGGGTTGAGTTTTGTCTCTAGTGGTTCGAGCCAGAATTTCTTCGCCGAGCGAAGCGATTGCGCCTAGTACGCACTGAGAGCAGAGTGTCTTCGCCGAGCGAAGCTTTCCTTCGCCGAGCGAGCTAGGTGTATGTTTTCGAGTTCTTCGCCGAGCGAGCATTCTGTCGCCGAGCATGCTTCGCTGCGCACTGAAGCATCGAAGTTCTTGGCTCGAGCGAGCTTTTCTTTGCTCGAGCGAGTGTTTATTAAGGTCTGGTCGCCGAGCGACCATGTCTTCGCCGAGCGAGCCTCGCCAAAGATTTAAACGCAGCAGCTTTTAAAACGCCCTTTTTCACAATTTTTGATCCGTAAACCCTAGTTCCGAGTTTCTTCTCTCTCAACTCATCTTTTCCTTGGGTTTGATCTATCTAGAGGGCGCTTAACCTAGTTCCTTCATTAAAAAGGTAGAGGAGAGTGAGGGCTTTCATTTAATCGGAGAAATTGTTGATTTGGAGCACTTGGGGTTTTGAGCATCATCTTCTTCTTCATCTTTTGGGTTCTTCTGCTTAAGGTAGGGATTTCCTACCCATTTATACGCTTTAATCATAAGTGTTGGTATTTTGGTATATGGGGGTAGTTTGGTGATTTTGGGAGAAACCCTAGGTTTTGACTTAGATTAATTTGTGTAATTAATTTAAGGGAAGTATGTGGAATTGAGTTTAATTCATGAAATTGAGGATTATGGGATAAATTGATGTAGTTGGATATTTAATTACTTATCTGTGGAATTAGGATTGTATATATTGTATATTTATTTCGCTTAGAAATAATTGTTTGGGCTATCGGTGGAGGATGGCCATGATTGTTGTAGAACTTGCATGTGGCTTAGGTATAATCGAATTGAGTCAACTATTTGGTCGTTGAATTAATACGTAACATTACTTGTATTGATTATGTGTTGTATATTGCAAGTATTGATTATGTTGCATTTGGTTTTGGAGGAGATAGGGATGGACTCTGGCTTAGGGAAGAAAGGGATGGACTTCTAAACCGAATTTGTTGGGGGTTTAGGGAAGAAAGGGATGGACCTCTAAACCGTATTTGTTGGGAGGAGAAAGGATGGACTCCACTAGCATCACATATATGTGTGCTATTTGTTAATAGAAGTATTTCTATTTATTGTTGATATGATACATCACCACTAGGTGTATCATTGGGAAGTATGGAAGTGAATGTGGTTGTGATTGATACAATACCAAAGATGTGTATTTGTTATGTTATAGAGAGGTTTAACTTAATTTGTTATCCTGTTAAATCATTGAGAGATGGGATTCTGCTGAGTTTTTGGCTAGGTTTTGAGCCATAGATGGAAGGTAAGATGTGCCATAGACAATGTGTCATAGGCAATATAGATATTCGTGTCATAAAAATTGTAATTGAATATTGTGTGTTAACCATGTATCGATGCTAATGCTTTAGTTAATTCTTATACTTGGTTTAGTATTTCTCATCTGGTCGTGGCTCACCCTATATGGGAACTTCATTTTTCAGTGCAGATGGTTCACTACCTCCAAGGACTTAGCTTGTGAGGAATTGGAACTCAAGATTTGTTTTTAGTTTATTTGCTTTTATATGTAAACACTCAAGCCTAGGGCTTTATTTGTTTCGAAGTTAGAACTCATGGATTTGTGTCCAAGTATTGGCTTGGCAAGATGTAAGCCCGTGAGGGCATTTATTTTAATGTTTTATTTCTTAAGACTCGATGAATGGAATTATATTTCTTGTTTTTATATATTGGTGCATGTTAATATTATTTATTATGGGTTAATTTTGAGGGCGTTATAACTTGGTATCGAGCGCATCTGGTTCAATACTTTGGGTACGGGAAGTGATTAGTATCACAATGGGTTCGCCTCGCTTGATAGAGACTTAGTGTAATGATTGCATGCTTATATGATAACATGTTTATGTGATTATGTGGGTATGGAATGTAGTTTCTAGATATTGATTGGACCCTTGAGTCTCTCAAAGTCTTGTTGGAAAGGCACTTGATCAATGTTGTTTCCAACCGAACTTTAGTGACGCCTCGACTATCACTATCCGTAAATGAAATTCGAGGTGCTTATGTGATTATGTGCTTACGTGGTGTGATTTATTGTTATCCAATGTGTTAGGACGCGAGTGTCATAGTTTTGGCATATTATTTAGAGTGCTAACGCCTTTGTTTCCTTTATTAGGATGTCGACGAGGACGAGGTCGTGGTAGGCGTGGTGGGGTCGTGCAAGAAGTGCCTATACCGGAGGAAATTCCCATGTTCAGAGGGTGTTGGCTGTGCCAATGTGGCCGAGCCAAGAGGGCAATAGGTATGGGCGCTGGCCCAAGAGATAGCAGGGCATTTCAGCGCCAAGGACATTCGAGGGTCATGAATCCACCAGCAGCCAAATTTTAGTTGCCGCAGATGCAGGCCTTCTTTTCTCGAAGAGGGAATTTTTCCGCCTCAACCTAAGTGTTTGTAGGTGATCCTAGCGAGCCGCTTAAGGCGCATTTAATGGCTCGAATGCATAACGAAAACGCTTGAGATGCTAGGCATCGAAGACGAGACACCGAAGGTGACCTTGGCATCTTTCCACCAAAGGGGATGCGGGTCAATGGTGGAAGTTCACCAAAGGGCGATTGGAGGTACGTGGAAGGCGTATGTTGACGCTTTTCAGGAGAAGTATTTGTCTTCACCGCCCAGAGAAGTCGAGAGATCGCTTCCGCCATCTTGAGCGTAATAGTTTATCGCTGGCCGAAGTTTGAGGCCTTATTCACTAGTTTGTCCAGTTTGCACCGGAAGTTAGTAGCGATCGAGGAGCGCCGCTGTATTGAGTTTGAGAAGAAGTTGAGGCGTGGCCTCAAGCTGAGAGTTGTCGGGTCTATGATTCGGGATTTTGGACGTTTGGTTGATGCAGCAGCCCATACCGAGGTTATGATGCAGGAAGAGGGGGAAGGGCAGAAAGGCTCCAAGAGGAGTCAGGAGGGTCAGAGTGATGGCAGGAGGCAGAGAGGTTTCACTCCTCAGCAGCCTCAGAGTAGTTTTTCTAGATCCACATTTCCTGTGCCCAGTGCTAGTTCTGGGAAAGGCAGTCAGGGAGATATCACTTGCTTCAAGTGTGGCCAGCTGGGCCACAAGTCTTCAGTTTGTCCTCAGAAGGGAGGAGTGCAGAGGGCAAGATCTTCTTCGCCCGATCTCGTGAGCCGAGTCGTGGTAGAGGCCAGTCGCTCTCTTGTTTCCAGTGCGGTCATCCGGGGCACCTGAAGAGGTTCTGTCCGCAGTTGAGTGGCACACCTGGTGCGTCTGGTTTGAGTTGTTCAAGTGGTCACCAGGCACTCAAGAGGTTTTGCCCACAGCTGAGTGGCACATCTAGTGCATCTGGTTTGAGGCAGACTCAGAGTCAGCCAGTTCAGTCCGTTCAGGCCTCGAGGGCTAATCAGGGGGCTTCATCGTCCCATTCGGTGCAGCAGTCTTATGCTCCTAGGGGTGAGCAGGTTGATCAGAGGTCATCTGGGCGCTGTATGTCGTTATCACAGAATCTTGTACCCAAATCGGTTGCCAGAGAGGTACCTTCTTGTTTTGCAATTCATTGTTAGTGTTTTGATCGACACGGAGCATCTCATTCTTTTGTGTCTGCTACATTTGCATCCATTTTGGAGTTAGAGTTAGCTCGCATTAGCTGCCTCCTATTTGTGTAGTGTCACCACTTGGGGTGAATTGATTTTGAAACAAGGTGTTAGGGTTGTGATATAGAGGTCGATGATCATAGAATCCCTTTTTCTTTCGTGGTTATGCCCATGAAGGGCTTCGATGTTATTTTGGGTATGGATCCGGTTATCGCCATACCGCATTTATTGATTGCTACCGCCGAGGGTCACTTGTTGTACCGTTAATCGGTGAGAACGCTTTCATTTTCTCGGGGATAGGGTTGGTAGTGTTTTGCCACTGTGGTATGATCCGCGAGGAGAGTGAGCTTAGTAGTCTACTTGCTAACCTTTCGATTAATGAGGATGTTGAGACCCAGATTGTGTTGCCGAGAGTAGTTTGTGAGTACTTGACGCCTTTCCCGAGGATCTTGTTAGTTTGCCACCTCATCGAGAGATTGAGTTCTCTATTGACTTAGTGCAAGACGGCGCCGATTTCTATGGCACCTTACCGCTTTTGCCCTCGCCGAGTTAGTTGAGTTGAAGGTTCACTCCGAGTTGTTAGATAAAGGTTATATCCGCCCTAGTGTTTCACTGGGGAGCGCCAAACTTTTCGTTAAAAAAGAAAGGTGGTGCTTTGAGGTCAGGTATAGATTATCTAAGTTGAATCGGGTTACTAAGAACAAGTATCCTATGCCTCGTATAGATGATTTGTTTGATCGCTGAAGGGTTCCCGTTGTTTCTCTAAGATAGACTTGAGATCGGGTTATCATCGCTGAGAGTCGTGAAGAGGATATTCCAAAGACGGCATTCCAGACGCTGTATGGCCACTATGAGTTTCGTGATGCCGCTTGGGCTCACCAATGCACCGGCAAGTGTTTATGGATTTGATGAACCGGATCTTCCGGAATTTAGACTGCTTTTGTGGTCGCTTCGTGACTACATTCGATTTACTCACCTTCAGAGGAAAAGCACGAGGAGCATTTGAGAGTGGTGCTTGAGTTACTTAGAGCCCATAAGTCAGTATGCTAAGTTTGGGAAGTGTGAATTCGCCAGAAGAGGTGAAATTCTTAGGCCATGTAGTTTCGGGAAAGGAGTGTCTGCTGATACATCCAAGACCGAGGCAAGGCAAGATTGGGCACAACCTAAGAGTGTATTTGAGATCCGCAGCTCGATTGGCTGGTATTACCGCCGGTTTGTGAAGGATTTCTCCAAAGTTAGCTTCACTGCTGACTAGATTGACTCGAAGGAGTCAAATTTGTATGGAGGAGACTTGTGAAAAGTCGCTTCAGAGTTGAAGGTTAGATTGACCACCGCCTCCGGCCTTGATTATTCCGAGAGAGGGTTGGGTTATGCCATCGTGACGCCTCACGAGAGGGTCTGGGTTGTGTGTTGATGCAAGAGGGAAAGGTGGTTGCCTATGGCTCACGCCGCTTGAAGATTCATGAGAAGAATTACCCCACGATGATCTAGAGTTAGCAATGTGATATTTGCCTTGAAGATTTGGAGGCATTATCTGCTTGGTGAGAAATTTGAAGTATTCTCCGATCATAAGAGTCTCAAATATTTGTTCACACAGAGAGACTTGAATCTGAGGCAGGAGGTGGATGGAATTTATGGAGGATTATGATTTCGAAGTTGCATTATCATCCCGAAAGGCCAATGTTGTGGCCGATGCCCTTAGTAGGAAATCATGGTGACGCTGCTAGTATAGCCATCCGAGAGTGGGAGATGTTGGGTGCAATTGGGGAGTTTGATTTGCTTCGGTGAATCCGCTGAGGTCATGCCTTGTTTTCTATTGTTGCGCAGCCCACCCTTGTGACTCGAAAGTGTTAGAGGCTCGAGGGGTGATCTTGAGGTAGAATCTCCGAGAGAAGATTTCCAATGGTAAGATTGAGAAGGGCTTGACGGTGTATCCGACCGAGTGTGAGATACCAAGACCGCCTGCTTGTGCCGAGTCGTGTCGAGAGGAGGTACTCCAGAGTTTCATCATTCGCGCTTTGCGGTGCATCCGGAAGCACCAAGATGTATCGATTTGGGTCGCCAGCTTTTGGTGGCGGGTATGAAGAGAGATGTGGCGTTTCAGATCTAAGTGCCTTATTTGTCGCCAGTGAAGGCCGAAAGCATCGAGGCCACGGGTTTGTTGCAACCCTTGCCTATTGCCGAGTGGAAGTGGGAGCCTGCCACTATGGACCTCGCTGTGGGTCTTCCGAGGACACAGCGGGGTAGTGATGGCATTTGGGTGGTGGTAGACCGGTTGACGAAGTCAACCCACTTCCATCCCATGCGAGTTAGAGATTCAGTAGATCATCTTGCCGATTTGTATATCCGGATATAGTGAGGTTGCACGGGTCCCAAAGGACGATCGCTTCAGATAGAGATCCTCGCTTCACCGCCAAAGTTGTGGCAGTAGTTTGCAGAGTGCTTTAGGTACTAAGTTGACTTTTAGCACGGCTTATCATCCTCGTGACCGACGGGCATCCGAAAGCGCATTATTCAGATCCTTGAGGATATGCTTCGGTTGTGTTCTCGACTTTAGTGGGTCGTGGGAGAGGCACTTGCCATTAGTGGAGTTTGCCTACAATAACAGCTTTTCACCTAGTATCGGTATGGCACCATTTGAGGCCTTGTATGGCCGAATCGTAGATCTCCGGCTTGTTGGGCCGAGGTGGGTGATGCACCTTGATAGGTCCTGAGTTAGTGAGAGACGACGAGAAAGTTGAGCTTATCCGAGGAGACTTGTTACTGACCGTAGTCGCCGAAATCTTATGCCGATCGTAGGAGGAGACCTTTGGTGTTTGAGGTAGGGATCATGTCTTTTCAAAATCTCACCTAGGCGAGGTTTAATGAGGTTCGGGAAGAGTGGGAAGTTGTCCCCTCGGTTTATTGGTCCCTTTGAGATCCTTGAGAGGATTGGCGGTTGCTTATCGCTTAGCTTTGCCACCGCAATTGTCCGGAGTTCATGACGGTTTCATGTGAGTATGCTTCGAAGTATGAGCCAGATCCGCTACATGTACCGGATTGGACCGATGAAGTTGTTGATGAGGATGTCTCATATGAGGAGAGACCGATTCGAAGTCTTGGATAGGCGGATCAAGTCTCGCGTGGCAAGACTATCCCTTTAGTGAAGGTTTTGTGGAAGCATCACGGAGTGGAGGAAGCCACTTGGGAACGTGAGTTAGAAGTCCGTGAGAAATATCCGGATATGTTTATTGATTTGTAATCTTGTATCTAGATTATATAATATTGTGGAACTTGAGCATTTTATATATGTCTTAAGTTGGAAAACATTGAGAATGTTTTGGTTTTGTGAGATTAATTTAAAAAAAATTTGTTTTGGAAGTTTAGTGGAACATTGCATATGTTGGTTTATTATTGAATATCATGGAATTGAATATGATATGAAAATGGGAATCTTGTATTTCAAAAATGTTAAATTTGAAAGGAAATTGCATACTGTTAATGCAGGCTGAAAGATATACTGTTTTTGTTTATATTGTGAGATGCCTCTTGATAAAGAGATGAAGTGACCGGTATTGGGTCAAGTTGTTTATTGTTGTTTTATATATCATTGGGAATGAAGAAAAACTTGTTTTACAAACTCATGCTTAATTTCGGGACTAAATTTTTTTAAGGGGAGGTTATAGCGAATTCCTGTCTTTTCCCATTTGATTATTGTATCCCACTTAGGTTCCGTGAGATCCTAGCATGGTCTGATTGTTGTTGTCGTTTTTTAATTTGTATTTTGGAATTATAGGATGTTTTGGGCAGGCCTGTTTCAAGTTGGTTGGGTCCGGAAACCAAATCTTGCTGTCCAGTTTTTGAGTTCGTCGCTCGAGCGAGGGCTTGGTCGCTCGAGCGAGGGTTGAGTTTTGTCTCTAGTGGTTCGAGCCAGAATTTCTTCGCTCGAGCGAGCGATTGCGTCTAGTGCAGACCTGAGAGCAGAGTGTCTTCGCCGAGCGAAGCTTTCCTTCGCCGAGCGAGCTAGGTGTATGTTGAAGTTCTTCGCCGAGCGAGCATTCTGTCGCTCGAGCATGCTTCTGGGTTGCAGACCTGAAGCATCGAGTTCTTGGCTCGAGCGAGCTTTTCTTTGCTCGAGCGAGTGTTTATTAGGGTCCGGTCGCCGAGCGACCATGTCTTCGCCGAGCGAGCCTCCCAAGATTTAAACGCAGCAGCAGCTTTTAAAACGCCCTTTTCACAATTTTTGATCCGTAAACCCTAGTTCCGAAGTTTCTTCTCTCTCAACTCATCTTTTCCTTGGGTTTGATCTATCTAGAGGGCTTCTAACCTAGTTCCTTCATTAAAAAGTAGAGGAGAGTGAGGGCTTTCATTTAATCGGAGAAATTGTTGATTTGGAGCACTTGGGGTTTTGAGCATCATCTTCTTCTTTCTTCATCTTTTGGGTTCTTCTGCTTAAGGTAGGGATTTCCTACCCATTTATACGCTTTAATCATAAGTGTTGGTATTTTGGTATATGGGGGGGTAGTTTGGTGATTTTGGGAGAAACCCTAGGTTTTGACTTAGATTAATTTGTGTAATTAATTTAAGGGAAGTATGTGGAATTGAGTTTAATTCATGAAATTGAGGGATTATGGGATAAATTGATGTAGTTGGATATTTAATTACTTATCTGTGGAATTAGGATTGTATGTATTGTATATTTATTTCTGCTTAGAAATAATTGTTTGGGCTATCGGTGGAGGATGGCCAGTGATTGTTGTAGAACTTGCATGTGGCTTAAGTATAATCGAATTGAGTCAACTATTTGGTCGTTGAATTAATACGTAACATTACTTGTATTGATTATGTGTTGTATATTGCAAGTATTGATTATGTTGCATTTGGTTTTGGAGGAGATAGGGATGGACTCTGCTTAGGGGAAGAAAGGGGATGGACTTCTAAACCGAATTTGTTGGGGGGTTTAGGGGAAGAAAGGGGATGGACCTCTAAACCAGATTTGTTGGGAGGAGAAAGGGGATGGACTCCACTAGCATCACATATATGTGTGCTATTTGTTAATAGAAGTATTTCGATTTATGGTTGATAAGATACATCACCACTAGGTGTATCGCTTGGGAAGTATGGAAGTGAATGTGGTTGTGATTGATACAATACCAAAGATGTGTATTTGTTATTTTATAGAGAGTTTTAGCTTAATTTGTTATCTCTTTTAAATCATTGAGAGATGGGACTCCTGTTGAGTTTTTGGCTAGGTTTTGAGGCATAGATGGAAGGTAAGATGTGCCATAGACAATGTGTCATAGGCGATATAGATATTCGTGTCATAAAAATTGTAATTGAATATTGTGTGTTAACCATGTATCGATGCTAATGCTTTAGTTAATTCTTATACTTGGTTTAGTATTTCTCTACTGGGCTGTGGCTCACCCTATATGGGAACTTCATTTTTCAGGTGCAGATGGTTCACTACCTCCAAGGACTTAGCTTGTGAGGAATTGGAACTCGAAGATTTGTTTTTAGTTTATTTGCTTTTATATGTAAACACTCAAGCCTAGGGCTTTATTTGTTTCTGAGTTAGAACTCATGGATTTGTGTCCAAGTATTGGCTTGGCAAGATGTAAGCCCGTAGGGCATTTATTTTAATGTTTTATTTCTTAAGACTCTGATGAATGGAATTATATTTCTTGTTTTTTTATATATTGGTGCATGTTAATATTATTTATTATGGGTTATTTTTGAGGGCGTTACATTGGTCTTCAAGGGTAAGTGTCAATTCCCTCTTTTTGAGCTTAATTTTGCAACACTTTTCTAGCCATTTTTCTTGTTGTTTTGAGCTCCGACCAAAACTGAAAATATCATTTTTTTGAGCTATATTCCATGTTTCATTAAGGGCTCATTACAGTTTGAAGCTTCTTTTTGGCACTTGCTTCATTATCCTCTTGAATGCCATTATTTTACATGATATTTTTAGCCTATGTGTGATCTGTTTTGGAGCATGAAATAAAATGTATATAGGCCTATTTTGAGCCCCTCTTCAACATTTAAGAAGGGCTCAACACTGTTGGGGACCTCCATGTATCACTTGCCATTGTACCCCTCTTTGGTCCCCATTTTTGCATGATTTATTAGCTTATTGAGATTCTATTTTTGGACCTTGGTCTGAACTAAAAATGGCCCGAAAATGACCCCCTCTTCATGTTTCATTAAGGGTCTAGGTATTTTTGAAGCATCCTTGATATACTTCATGTTATAGCCCTCTTGGTGGCCTCATCTTGCATCATACTTTGAGCATACTTGTGTTCTGTTTTGGGTCTGATCATAAGCTGTAAAAATCCATATTTTGGGCCCCTCTTCAACATTTTTTAAGGGCCCTAACCTGTTTGGGGTCAGAATGCACCACTTGCTTCTTTGCCCCTTTGTTGGCCCATTTCTTGCATGTTAATTTGGCCATACTTGTATCTGTTTTTGGGGGTTTTCATAAACTGTAAAACATCATATTTTTAGCCCCTCTTCAACATTGTAGAAGGGGCCTTCTGTGTTTGAGATCAGCAGCTATGACTTGCTTCATCACCCCTCTTGCGGGCCCATTTTTGCATGCTAATTTAGTCCCATGTGTACTCACTGTTTGGCCACTCTTTGTACTGTAAAAATTCTTTTCTAAGGGCTTCCTTGCTTCTTCTTTTACACTTCATGTCCTAATCATGCATGCTTTGTATAGCTGTAAGCCATTTCATGTACCTAGTTTTGCATTTCGGGAGTGATTCCATGCATCGGGTGTCATTTCGCCTTGTTTCGGGGCTGTTTTGCCCCTCATTTTGCTACTATTTTTTGCATGTTTGCATACCATATTCCATGTCTTTTCCATGTCTCATTAGAGTGGCATTTCGGTGCCTGAGGGTCGGTCCTCGGTTTGCGTGCACGCGTGCACGCATTTCAAGTTGTCTTGTTTTCATCCGATGGCCTCTTATGTGAGTGTGGCTGAGGCTCTCTCATGTTGGTGTAAGCCCATATTGCATTGCATATGCCATTTCATCCATAGCATTGTGTATGCTCGGTTGTGTATCACCTCGTGTAGCGTGTATGCCATTCCATAACATTGTGTATGTTAGGATTGTATCTTAGTTGCATTTCACGCATATCATGCATATTGCATCGTGTTCGGGATAGGAGTTAGCCCGGGCACGGGAAACGAGGTACGTTTCGTACTCCGAGTGACGGAACGTGTCTCAATTCCCAAGTCACCGACACTCCGGATTATCCATGATGGAGTTAGGTTTTGTTATAGTGTTCATATGCATTCATTCTATATTGAGTTGTGCAATTCGGCTCCTCGGCCATCATGCATCGAGATGCGTGATTGGTGGTACGAGGATCGAGACATGCATACATTTGCGAAAATACATTGCTATGCCCCTTTCTTGCTCTCTGTTGCAGCATATCAAGAATCAGCGATCTTCCGAGGCTTGGCACGCTTTTCAAGAATGATTGCAAAACAGAGGCTAATTGGGGCATTCCAGTAAATTTCCGCGCAAAGCAGCCCAAACATGCATTATTCCATCATCCGGAGCAGAATCAAGGCAGTCCCTGGCTTGCATGCCAGTTTTATTATTTTCTTAGTTATTTGTAAATTAATTAGGAATTTGTACATTATTTGGACTGTGCTATTTTTTTATTCGGGACTGTATATTTATTCGGACGCTCTGTGCGAGGGCATAATTGTAATAAGTGTGCGTGTGTGTGATGTATGTCTTCCAACCCCACGTCTTTCTTCCCTTTTATTTACCTGCTTATGATGGTTAGACTAAGGCATATTTCAATTAGCATACAGTATGATAGCATGTTTGCATTCATTCATCTGTTTTACATGCACCGGGCTCGGCGCATCATACTAACTACATTTGTATTTCAATTCCAAGTTGAATACATATTAGCTGTAGCATTCCATATGCCATGTTTAGAATAGCCTAGCCTGCTATAGTTGCATCTTTGCATGTGTTGCATTAGGCATTTCTATATACTTAAGATCATGCATGATTTCTAATGAGCTCCTGTTTTGGCTTGGAGTACTTAGTGAGTTTTTATGCTTTACCATCCTTGCATGCGTGTGAGTGACTACCATGATAGCATGCTTACCATGAGGTTAACTGCTTATATGATATAACTGCCTTGAATGCCTGTGGGTGGAGGTTGGGTTATTTGGATTGGAACAATTCATCAAATGTTTGTTTTAAGCCCACTAGACAGTGGCGACATCATGTTTTCTAAGCCCACCTGAGGGTGGCAAAATCTGCATTTTAAGCCTACCTGCGGGTAGCAAACCATCTTTCAAAAACAAACATGAAATGTTTTGTTCCAATTCAGGCGACTCAGTCTATACTTGTATGCTGTGCGCATCACATAGTAACCTAGGCTAATAACTGGAATAAGAACGCACAATGTTTTTAAAATCAGATATCATGGTTAGTAGAGGCCGGTTTTTGACCGGGCGAGCGGGGGTGCTCACGAAGTGACCTTCCCCAATCGTACCCAAGTTCCCAAGCCGAGGCAACTTTGGTGATGACGGACACGTGGCCTTTGGCACCGAGTCAGGGTTTCCTAAATTTCCCATTAAAAAGACATTTAGGTGGCGACTTTGTATCTGGCAAAACAGTCCATGTTTGGCACTTCTTTTCAAAAAATCTGTTTTCAAAATCGATTTGCCGGATTTGGACTCTTTGATTCAAGATTAAGAACCGTGACATTTGAGTCCTTGAACTATAGTGACCCTAACATGAACGGAACGGGACTTAACCCTCTCGGGACGTTCGGGGACGTCTACATATAGAGGTAGAAATCGCTCCAATTACCAAGAACATTATTAATGTTTTGAAACAGTAGCTATAGTCTGAATCAACCAATGTCAAATTCAGTAACAAATCTAAACCTTCCTGTGGGTAGAGGTCACTAAACTGTATTAGATTTGCTATTACTTTATAATAAGACTAATGGGTTCCGAAATATGTAAGGAAAAGAAAACTCATATCTGTGGGTTTAGAGTGTTCAATCCCTTTAATACTCAATCCATTATCTTATTCCAATTAAATTTCATAAATAATTACTTTCCTGTGGGACCAAGAAATTATTTATAAAACATAATTGCAATGTAAAAATACCAAATTAACTTGTAACTTTATGTGATCAAAATACTGAGGATCACATCTTTATGTCTTAAGATGTTGTGGCTACTCTTAAAACAAAATAAAATTTTTAAATATGGCATAATTTATTAATGTGAGCAAATCCTTATAGTCACAACAAATACATAATCTTTCAATGCACATAATGTATAATACATACAATCAGAGTAATAACACATGAAAAATCCCAAGATCAAACACATGTAGTTCAACCTTATACTAGAATTTGCATAAAAATTGGACCAAAATAAATTCCATAAACCCAACACATAGTGTATTCATACTCTTATTTCACATGAATTTTCAATGCATAGATAATTACCTTAATGCATGTAATATAATATTACATTATTTTAGATAACATGCCAATGAATCTCAAAAATTATAAAAACTAAAAGAACATGTTATAATTCACTGTATGAGATTCAATTGAATTTGCTTACTATTTAAACATGCAACGATAATAAACAAAACATCCTTAACAGCATGTTAAAATTTCTTTATGAAAATTCTACAAATAAATTCAAATAAAAGTATGAGAATTTCTAGATTTGATATAGAATCAGATTAAATATTTTGCTCTTTAATGTGTGTGTCAAAAATAATAGTTAATAACACACAACAAGTCTCCTACATAAAATAGATTCAGACTAGGAGAAAATTCTAAATAAATGTAAATACCACTAGCACAAATCACGATGGACTCTACTATTGCAACAGTGCTTCCTTTTTCTTTAATAGTGATATTCAAAAGTTATGCAATATAAATTACTCATTCTGATTCTACAATGATTCTGAATTGTTAAATTTTATATACATATACCACATGTATAGAATAGGCTTGATTCGATTCACAAAATTGATAATAGTTTGATGTAAGAATTTGAAATAAAACTAAACAACATAACAGAATGTTGGCTCTGATACCAATTGTGAGAATTAAATTAATTTTAATTTAGAAAGAAGAATACCTTCTGCCATGATATTCAAGCCTTTGAATCTTTATTCTTGAGTGATCAAATCTTGAATATATAAAAAGCCCACTCGCAGAATACTTTTACAGAACCATATGAGAAAAATGAAATGGATAGAGTTTCAAGCCTATTCTATGCACAAAAACAATGTCTCTGTTTGATGGCTATCACAGCATATATACAGATAGGCTTGGACCCATATCCAATTGTAACTCTTTATAACTTTCCACCATCAGGAAAGTTGTAAAGGCCCATGAAACCATCATATGGGATATTAAACAGACATCAGTTACCCATTAACCATTAAACTAATTAATTGGTCATTAAACCAATTAATTAGTCATTAAATCAATTAAATATATATAATATAAATAAATAAAACATATGGTATATGGGCCACTTTATGGATATTCTTACAGCCAGCACCTCAAATTTTGACCTTCTGTACTTGTAAAAAATGTTTGCGACTATAAAAAAAATATTTATAATTCTACCCACAATGATGTGGCAAGATATGTGTTAACATTTGATTTGTTATACATTCAATGATGGTAGACTCAACTCTTATACCACATCATTATGAGTGAATTTATAAATATAAATATATGAGTCTCTAATATTACTCACTATGAATCATCAAATTCTCACCTTCTCACGAGCCATTGAATTTCATTTTATTTATATCGAAGGACATATTGAGGGACATATGAAAATCCAATGACCAAATCGCATAGCCCACTGTTATCAACCATAGACCGATTACACAAATAGGAGCTACTGTAAGCGCAATCGGCCAATTTGCTCCCGTTCTTAGGAAGAGAGAGAATCTAGGCGCAATCAGCTTATAATTTTTATACGAGACTGTTGAAAATTCAGTCAAATAGTCTTTTTATCGAAACCTGCTAAGATCCACCGTATAGTTTGCATGAATTTTTATTATTTTTAAGATAGGTTAAGTGGTCAAATAAACAACAATAAAAAACTCGGAGACTCCACTTGATTTTAGGGACTAAGAACCATAAAATGACTTCATAAAAGTAACTAATCAATCATCATCGGATGACTCAGTTCGGGACTTAGGTATGAGATAAAAAGGTTTTACACACCCACTTCACTTGATACAAAGTCGGCCTCTACTCATTATTTTGATCATTTTAAATCCAAATTTGATAAGATTTATACATCAAAGGTAGTAATAATTGAAAGAATGTGAGAGCCAAAGTAGAGGAAATGTATAAAAAGGAAAAAATGAATAAAATAGAAGGTAGCAATGGGGTGTCCACATATTTGCTAATTAAATTGCCCCTTGAAAATCTAATGCTTGACCAAAGACGATTGTTTTAGTTTTTAAATGATTTCAAAACTTCAAATATTTAACAACTTTTGATTTAGATCTCATTTTTTTTTTATTTATAAAATTTATATTTTTGGAATGTTCTCTTTAAGACCTATATCACACAAGATTTTTTATGAATATGAAATTTGACAAAAAGAAAAGGACAAAATTTCATCATAATACATGTATTTAGACAATGAAATTTCACATCCAAGATAGTAAAAATGAACATTTTTTTAGAAATAAAATTGGCTTATCTACATTAAGATCACCTCAATTATTAGCGAATATCACTTTATTTCTTCATTTATGAATCTGTATATTTTTAATTATGAAAATGTATCACTTTCACTCTTCATTAACATTACAAGAGGAGTGTGTTTGTACAATTTTCATAATTAAAGGGGTCAAAATATAATAGTTTATATATATAAGGGTTAAAATGATATTTAATGATAGTTGAGGGGGTCATGGTAACGCCCCCAAGTAATTGACATAAAATAGCTGATGATCCCAACCATTAAACAATTCCAATTTGGTTAATCAAATTTCTAAATTACTTTTTATTTTTTTTTATTTTTTTATTCATGTAAGAGATTTACAAAAAAATCTACATGCATTACACATTAAAACTCTCCTAAGTTGAATCCATAGTATGTGCGACCATACAATAGTAAGAAATAAACAACAAAGAAATGCCTCAAGGGCTATAAATTCCAAGACTTAAGCCTGATTATACAGAAATGGTTAACTAACCCATACAATTTAAACACTAGGCTTGTCAAAAATAATCACAAAAGAAAAGAGCCTTTTGCTCCCAAAAGACTTTCAACGCCTCAGCTAGGCGAGATCACCAGATCTTTTCCTACACAAATCCACTAGGAGTAAGCACAAAACCCAGTAAAAATATCCTTACAAAGTATATATGTTTAAGCAGTCTGATATATATACATATGTGAAAAATCTAAAATCTTTGAAATATTGATTCGAGATGATGTTTCAATTTAAAATAGTAAATAACAATCCCAATAACACAATCATGACAAATCAACACAACGATTTAACATGAAAAAAATCATAATTCGAACGCCTCCGATTGTGATAAAAAATCACTAGCCAAAGCCACAAAACAATCCATTAAGAAGATAACAAGGAATTACAAATAAGTACTCTTAATTACCTAGCGAATCAACGCCCGAATTGAATCGACCCCTCGTGCCTCTTCCACCACTGTGTTCACCTCGGAATTGTCATGCCCAATATTAAATCTACAATGCCGATGTCGAATCCACGATGATGAGCCACTCCGGAAGCCATCAAAGTTTTAGGCCGAAGCTTCTTGAAATTCACCGAAGAACAACTCTCTCATTTGTGAACGAAACAATAAGAACAACCATTGATGTTTGACAATTTATAGTTCGTAGATCAATCAATCACTTTCTATACACCAAGAAAATTCATATAAAACAATCTCTAATAGAAAACACTTTGTCTTTTCTTTCTCTCTAAGATTCTGGATGGCTTAAACCCTAAAAACATCGAACGACGCACTTTATAAAAAACAGGATCGTGAAGACTACTTGAGCGCACATTTCACCGCTCAAGCAATGTGTGCAAAACATATAGATCAACCGTTCGAGCGCAACTTTCACCACTCGAGTGGTAAAACTTGCTTCCCAGAAGTTTGGGCGCTCTGCAAAAGTACTGAATGCTCCTATTCACCACACGAGCGCACAAATAATAGCTCGATCCCCGTATATAGTTAATGAAGTGGCAAACATGAAAGCTTCAAGATCACAAACTCTTCTGCATAAGCACAATTTGGGCCGGATTCACATCTGAACACTCACATCCTTATTGAAACATAAGTGCGAATAAAATTACAACTGAAAGAAGTTTTGTCAAACGGGATTGCCAATTACAAAAACTTAACAATATGGATGCAATGTCATGCCATGTTCAAAATCATAAACTTTGTTTCTTTGAAAAAAATTAGATGCCAAGATCCTTTAAAGACTTACTTAATCATCTCAATAAATTCCAAGATTGAAGATGAGGTAATAAATATGACTCAGGCAAATCCCTATGGTTAGTGTCTGCAAGTAGGCGTATCAAGTATTACCAAATCCTACCTTGTTGGCTTCTAACCAGAGGCTTAGGCACCCACATGCGCGTAGTTCTAGTCTTACACCAACGACACTCAGGCGGACTTAATTCTCAAACCACACCTCCTAACCGAATTTCCCATTGTATTTACCTCAAAAAAACACTTTAATTGCAATCATTGTTTCATCAAACAACATAACCATTTTCAAGGCATAGCCATAGTTAAACCATATTTTGGAAATATGTAGCATGAATGAATTTAAATGCAATGATTTAGTTTCAATATATAAGATTCCTCCACAATTCTCAACATTTGCTCAAGGAACAAAAATATGATATTCAATATCTGTATATGTTCGTACTCCAAAAATTCATATTGATTCTACACCCATGTGACATATGACATTCTTTCATATCCATAATCAACATTCATCTTCATTTTCATATTTTAAACATATGCACAACATGTTATTATAATTTCTCAACAACAACTCTCATCCCTTCCATGGGTATCTCAATAACACAACAAAATGATGAAGATTTCTTCAATTTCTCAAGGGATTTAACAATAATTTCATGGATATTTCACAAATTTCATTCTTTCCCAATTTGCTCCAAAACCTAGGGTTTGATAAAAAAAAAAAGGGGTTTTCCTTTATTTTCAATGTGTGTGTGTGTGTGTGTGTTTTTTTTTTTTTTTTCTTGCATGTACCTCTAAGTGGTTCATAGTTCACAAAATAGTTTATCTTGGACTAAAATCATAAGAAGAATATCATTTCTCTAACATTTTCTAGACAACACTTCAAAATTCAAAACCCAAACTCAAAATTATGGCAAAATGAACAAGACATGCTAAAATCATATATATAACTCAAAGAAACTCCAGACTTCAAGATTTGAGAAGAAAGATGAAAATCTTTGAAATTAACGGCGTCAAAATTCGATCTCCACAGTATACAATGTAGTCTCTGATAAGCACTCCAAAATTAAAGAAGACACTAGGGTCAAAATCTCAAGGAATATGGAGAGATCAAGGAAGTAAATGAGATGGGTGGACGATTTCTAGAGAGAGATGAGAGAAAAGAGAGTGAGAGTGAATGTAGAGAGAGAGATAGTGTGTGTGTGTGTGTGTGAAATGAAAAGTGAATTAAAATTGTGTAAGGGCTCAACTTTTAAGTGATCGGACACATTTCTCGGAGCAGACTGCAGACAAACCGCTCAAGTGAACAATCCTACGGTTAAGCGATCAATTCAAATTCTAAGACAGCTTGAGCGAACAATCCTGTGCTTGAAAAAAAAATGCCAACTCTCAGAATCTCTCTCCTCCCTGCAAAGGACCACTTGAGCAATGAAACGTTCGCTCGAGAGAAAAATACACACTCTTAGAAGTTTAGATTGTAAAACGAGATACTGGAAGATCGACGTTATCACTCGAGCTAGGAAAGTACCGCTCAAGCAGTCCCAACTTAAAACAGAGGCATTAGCCACCTAAGTCCATTTCCACCATTCTCGGAATCACTCTAACATCCAAGATTGCAAAACAACGCCACAGAATACACTAGATGCATTCGAATAACTTTAGAGAAAATGATTGACAACAACAAGAGACTAACAAAGTTTCAAAGTAACAAGGATGATCAAAAGGAAATGGAAATTTTTGATTGAAATACTAAATCTGTTTTTAAAAAAACCTAGGGACATCACAACCATAGTGTAATTAACCGAATAAAATTTCAAAATTGATTGCTAATTGTAAACTTGGATACCTAATTTCAAATTTATAAGTAAAAATTTGCAATTAACAACTCTAAAATGAGAATTTGATAATTTCTCCATTCTAAGAGAATTTTCTCTTATTTTATTTTGGTAATTAATCTTTGCATCCAGCATAATACAAAATGAAAGTTTTCCAATGCACATTCAAACTCAACAAGAAATTCATCCAAAACGGATTATTGAGCACAAAATTGCGACTTATTAAAGCTTTAACACCAAAATAAAATTTTCATTATTATAATTTATTTTATTTTTGATTATTTTCAAGTTTAGACTCTTTAAAGATATTAAAAATAGACAGATATATAATTAGGAGAGATATACAAAAACTAATAACTGTGTTTGGTTGTGGTTTTTTGAATACGGTTTTTTGAAAATTTTATACAACTTGTTTGGTTATTCTGAAAAATGAGTTAAGTTTTCAAAAAAAAGTGATATAGTTTTGATTCTTCATGTGATGGGAATAGCTGCCTAGGCTTTAGTAGAATCTACTTCTACTCCTCTTCATAGCCTCTGTCTTGCTCTTTATTACCTTTACCAAACATTTTACCAATTTTACTCGCTTCCGTTGATATGCGAAGGTCGGCAACACCAAAACAACGACGACGGCCAGCGACGAAGACACTGTTCAGGTGTGGTCGCTTTGAGCTTAGGGTGACGAAGATTCGACGACAGTTGCACTATTTTTGGTTCATCATGTTTTCATTTTGATCTCCATTTCCCTCTTTCATTTTGCAAGTGTTCTTCTTCATAACTTTGTAGGAAATGAAATTTTGTTCAACAAATCTATTCTTTACGGTAGCAGTTAGACAAAAATGGTACTTGAATCTCGGAACTGAAGTTTTATATGTGAACCTAAAACTGGTGTGGTTTGTTTTATACACCAAATCCCTAGTTTAATATGAAAATCCCTTTCAGATTATGAATGTTTAGTTCGCTGTTTTGCTTTTGGAAAATAATTTAATCATTTGAAACCAAAAGAAATTTCTCTACCTTCGGGTAACTGGTTTTGATTTCAGAATGTATTTTCCACATTTCGGACATACTAAGCACAGATTTTATGCTTTTCATTTGGGAAATTAGCTTTATTATATTTTGTTAAGTTTGTCATAGTTTCCCCTCTCCCAACTGTGGTTCCAAAATCGGTATTGAAGTCCTTCTCTTATATGAAAATGAAACAGATTTTTTGTTGGGTTTACTCTTCTGGTTTGGTGTACAAAATGGGGGCTTCAGCAAGGTTAAACAATTCCCATTTTACTTAGCAAAAATCAAATTAGCAATGGTTAGCTAAACCATAATTTTGACGCCATGATTTACTATTATGAAAGGGTCCAAATGGTCCAAAACATATTATTTAGCAGTGCTTAAATAATTTTAACTCCATGATTTATTATTATAAATTGGTCCAAGTGGTGCTTCCAATATGCATATATGCATATCATTTTGGATTTTTTGGGTCAAAATAAACAAAGTGAAGAAGCAAAACTCATCACCTACCTGTATGCCTGAACAATTGAATAGCTCGCATAAATCTTATCAATGAAATGTAAGCACTTCAAAGAACTTCAAGAATTGTATAGAATGATTCCCAAGTTATAAGGCGTTAAATTATAGTGTACTACACTAGCATCAAAACCGGTATTATGCACAAAAGATTTTAAATTTAATTAGAAAGTTTTTTTAAAGATTTATTAACAAGTATGGTGGGTTTGTTCATTTTTTTCTAATCATAATCTGTATTAGATTTTAATTAAAAATAAAATGTGAATTGAGAAGGAGAAAAGGATATGTAATTTGACTAACTCATTATTTTTATGTTTTTAAAATGTAAAATCTTATCAATAGTTTGCCTTAGTATAAACAAAATGAAATGTGAAAAGCTAGAGAAGAAGGATATGTGCAGTTGATGTCATCGTTGTTGATGTAGTGATGTCATCTTTGTCTCGTCCAATAGGAAGTTTTACTTATTTCTGTACTTTTATTGTTGTCATCGTTGTCGATGTAGTGACACCATCAGTTTCTTGTGGTTGATTTGATCTCCGCTGTACCAAGATTCGGGAGGAAAGGAGTAAGGTCTTTCAACCTTGTAATTGTATTAAATGTATTTTTCTTGAACAAGGCATGTTGAATATTGTTCATTCATGTCATCACGTTATTGTCCATCTACTGAACAACAATGATTACCTTTATGCCCATGTAGTAAAGTGCACTATGCAGTTCATTTAGGTACACCCCCCTTTACTGAAGATGCTTTGAAGACGAAGCAAAAGGCAGCACACACACCAGACTCTATTGTATCTTCTTTTGGTGAAAATGACGTGGAGGTAAATATTACTTTGCTGCATTTCGTAAATGTGTTACATGCAATGTTTACCGAAACAAGAATGCATTAACTCTATACCTTGCGATTTTTTTTTTTTTTTGTACACAGCATATTACATTATACCAAACGTGCTTGTTTACACATACGAAATACCTGTATACATGTAACACATTTCTAGTCAAATTGTTTGACTTGTTGCAACTTACGCTATGAAATTCGTTGCCATGTGCAACATGTCAGTACTACAGTACAAAAGAAACCAACTGTCATCCGTGCAGTAGTATACACTTGTAACTATACACAAATGTTCATTTTTCTTCCTTGCATTAACCACTCGCTTGCCATTTCTATTCGAATTTGTAAGTTGCTATTTTCAAGAATTATGTAAGACCTCATCACTCAACATTTACCCATGACACATGTGTAATACGTGTATTTCATAGATGGACAGTGAGGGGTTCGTTGAGGATGCGCAAGAACTGAGGTTGTGGCTAAGTAGGATTGAGTTGGCCTTCATCCAACTGATGGTCGAGGAGGTGAAGCAAGACCCTTCGTTAACCAAAAAAAAACTTTTTCACCACAAGGCATTGGACTCGAATTGACGGCGAGCTGTACAGTCAGTTCAAAGTTAGGTACACAGTTAACTGTTTGAAACAAAAGTATCACCGCATCAGGCAAGCTTACAATACATTTGTGAAATTGAAAAACCATACGGGGTTCGGCTGGGATGACCAGAGGAAAACGGTCATGGCCCCGGATGATGTCTGGGATCACTATGTTAAGGTAACAACCACCATCGTAGGATTGAGTACAACCTTCATACTGCAGTATGTTAACTGAACAAATTCTTATTTACCATATCTTTGGTTGTCTTATTTTTGTAGGCACATCCCAGAGCAAAAGTGTTCAGGAAAAAGGGTCTAGACCACGTTGACTTGTTAGATGTCCTCTTTGCCAACTCCCAAGCCATTGGCGCACTTGCCTATGCTTCAATCCAAGGACCCCCAACCTCCGATGAAGAAAGGGATATCCAAAGTGCATTCTTTGGTGTTGGAATCAACTCAAATACCGATTCTATCCCTATTGATGACGACATTGACGGAGATGATGACCCGAAGGTAGGTAGGAGTAGTGGCAACGATGGTGGGTGAAATGGTGCACACTTTGATTTGGCACTTGATACATGGACTGACACAAACCTTGCAAAAAAAGAATTTTTTGCTCGCCAGAACAAAATGGTTGAAGCGAGCCAGGCCGAGAAAAAACAAAATTCCATTGCAGCATGTAGCCAATGTTTGGCAACAATGGACGAAATCACTCCCGACCAATACGTTAAGGCGTGTGAGAGTTTTCGCGATGAAGCAACGAGGAAAATGTTCATGCAGATGCTACCCAACATGTAGATGCATTGGGTTCGTAAGCTTGCTTAGGAATTATGGACTTTGTACGGATGCAATTTTGTTTTGTTCAGCATCCAAGTTGTTGTATGTCAACGTATGTAGCTAAAACACTAAAAATTGGCGCCTAATTTTTATTTTTATTTTTAATCCATGTATTTCATCTGTCAACGTTCGATTATGTAAGAAAGTTATGGACTTTGTAGCAAATTATGAGTTTGTCTGTCTGTCAGTGTACCAAATTATGTAAGGAAGTTATGGACTTTGTACCATATTGTTCATATTTTTATTATTGTTTTTCTTTTCAATGTTTTGTTGCCCATAATTGGTTGCAATTTTTATGCACTGCCACAAATTGTATACACTTGTGCTTCTATTGCTTGTTTCCCTAAGGCTCCCATTTCTTGAAATTTCCATTTCTTCGAAAATCCAAGTGATACCTGTCATGCATAATGAGGTGGGATTCTATGGATAGAGGGTGTTGTCTATTTATAAAAATGTTCAAGTGGGAAAATCCAAGTTGATTGACAATTCTGATGTTTGCATTTTAAATTTTTGTCGCTTGTGATTTGTAATGCTTGTGTGTCCTTTTAAGTAAAGTGTTTGTGATTATTACTTTCAAAGGAGAGCTGATTACTTTCACAAGTGTTTGTAATGTTTACTTTCATCCAACTGTTGTAATGTTTATTTTCTTTTACTAATCAAATTTCTTTTCTTGCACTTAAAAATCCAAGTGAAACAATGTGGAAAATTAGAAAGAATTTGAATAGAGATGCGTGTTCGAATTACAAAACTGCCTCTTACCTCTCCACTTTTGTGTTGAATTGGCTGATAGTATCCAACAATTCCATTTGGGCCATTATTTAGCATGTAAAAGTTTGTTAGTTGTTGTTTCTGGTTTTTTTGGTAACCCATGTCTAGGGGATGAGGCCTATGAATAATGTTACGGACTTGTATTACTACAAAAGAAATTTAGTACTATAATGTTATGGATGGATAATATTATGAATTTATGTATCGATGTGAATTACATTTTCATGTTCATCTTACTTTCTTTGTGTTTACAGAAATGGACCCCAGTAACTCAATAAATCCATTTGATATGGATGCCGCAATAAATAGCTAGTCAAATGAATTTCCCAACTACGACAACATCACGGCGGAGATGGATTCAAGTGGGGAACGCTTGGAGACCGAGGACAGCGCAGACAGTGAGGACAGTCTGGACAACGCTGATATTGAGGACAGTGAAGACAGTATTGCAGCGTAGTTGAGGTCATCATTTATTGCATCAGACGATGATGACATGGACTTTGCTATGGTATGCCAGATGTTCAAAGCAACCAATGGAATTTTGGGGAAGCAGCCCCAATGGACATGTCCGTACACTGGAGAAATGTACACTCAACATTTATTGAATGGTCATCTGCACACAATTCGGGAGGTCTTATGAATGGATGCACCAACGTTTAGGTCCCTTTGTGATGAATTGAAATGCAGAGAGTTCATAAAGGTGGACAAGAACAGGTTATCTATAGAGCAATCACTTGCTATATTTTTATATGTATGTGGACATAGTGAAAGACATAGACTTGCGGCTGACCGTTTTCAACACTCAACGGAAACCATTCACTGACATTTCAAAATTATGATAGGAGCATTGTGTCGTCTTGCTGTCCTTATCATTCGACCTCTTGACCCGAATGTTATTCCTTCTAAAATTCGAAACAACCCGAAGTGTTACCCATGGTTTAAGTTTAGCTTAGGATCCCTTGTTTGTTTGCAATGTTCTGACGAGTATGCAATGAAATTTGGGTGCAGGCAAATGTAATAATTATCATATTTGCGTAATGTAGGACTGTATTGGGGCAATCGATGGTACGCACATTGCGGCGCATGCACCTACTTGAAAGAGAACTGCATATCGTGGTAGGAAGGTTGCACTAACACAAAACGTTCTTACAGCATGCTCATTTGACCTCAAATTTACTTTTGTTTATCTCGGTTGGGAAGGTAGTGCAACTGATTCACAAGTGTTATCCGATGCGCTTACACGCCCCGATGTATCCTTCCCGCTTCCTCCTACAGGTAAGGGTTTTGGTTTGTAATGACGACGCTTTTAAAAGTTTACTTGAAAATAGTTTCTAATAAACTTGTGTTAATGTGACATATTCATGTAGGTAAATATTACTTGGTCGATGCGGGTTTCACAAATATAACGGGATTCCTCGCACCATATCGTTCAGAACGCTATCATTTGGACCAATTTCGTGGACGTCGACGTCGTCCAAATGGGTATAAGGAGTTGTTTAATTATCGATATTCATCACTAAGAAATGTGATAGAACGAAGCTTTGGGGTGTTGAAGAATCGTTTTTCTATATTGAAATCTATGCCAAACTACATGCAAGTGCGACAAGGCACAATAGTTACAGCATGTTGTGCTTGTCACAACTGGATTTGCATGCACTCTGCAAATGATCCATGGTTCAATAGGCGCGGTAATGCACGTGCGGGGCAAGCAGCACCCGCAACTCTTGCGGCAGGAATTTCTAATGAAGCAGATGAAGTCATGAATGAAATGATTCAACTTCGTGATGAAATTGCGACAGCAATGTGGAACAACCATAAGGTTCATCCATAGTACCACATTAAACTTGTCATTTGTATTGTTCAGTTGGATCATTTTTTGTGGTTAGAATTATGTAAGACCCATGAAGTTTGTTTGACTTATGTGTTGCGGTAGAACATATGGATATATGTACCAACCCTTCTTGATGTTAGTGCACCGAATATTGTATGGATGCTTGCATTGCCTTAGTAAGTTGTCAACTCCTCTTATATAAATTTCGGTTATGAATGTTTAGATTTAAAATTTGTTTGACATTTTCATAATCTTAGCAGGAAAAAAATTCACACATATTCCTTTATGCATTTTCTGTTATGAATGTTTAGTATAAAATTTGTATATGGATATTGGGTACGTTAACAAAAGGTATGTATTGTCCCACCCAAACGTCTTATATTTGCTTGTTTATTTTTTTTCCCTAATCTGTTTGTCTCTCTGTCTATCATCCATGGAAAGACTATGGTACATATAGGTACATTTTTCTTTTTTTATTATTTACACAGACAATCCAGAACTATTTTTCAGTTTGACTATTTATTTAAATTTCATGGAAATTCTATGATTTCGAAAATAAATATAAACATAAATATATGATGTTTTAAATCGTAAATTTGTAAAAAAAAAAAATTATGATTTCATAAATAAATTTACACATCGATTCACATTTTTTTTTAATGCCAATTTGAAATAATTGGGCATTTTTCTGAAATTATGATTTTCGGAAATTTGTACATAAATTCATTGTGTTTTTTGGAAACTTGTATAAATTTACGTTTTTTTGGAAATTTGTATAAATTTACCATTTTTGCAAATTTGTCAATAAATTTTGGTTATTTTGAAATTTTTTACATAAATTTTTCAAGCGTACGATTTTGTAAATACAAATTTATGATTTCATTTTGTGCATAACATTTATGAAAATTTGATTATACGAAATAAATTTTTTAATGCCAATTTAAAAAAAAAAAATTTACGTTTTCTATAGTTGCAATGAGTGAAAATTTTATAAAAAAGTGATACATTTAATAGTAAGATATATACTCATAAATAGATACATGCCACATTATGTTTTCATAAAACCAAACATGTATATATATGTATATATATATGTAATGTACCTGAGAATGTTTTGATGTAAATTTTTTATATTTTTTTAATTGTTTCAATCATTAACTTGGAAGAAAATTTAAAATTGTAATAATGTATTTTTTAAAAAACTAAACAAGGATTGTTTTTCAAAAAAAAAGTTTTCAAATCATTTTTTCAAAAAAAATTTCAAAAAAATACAACCAAGCATGCTAAATCATTTTTAACTTCAAAAATGGATATAGAGGCGTTGAAATGATACAAATGGACAAATACGCTTGAAAATGGACATATAAACTTTAAAAATATAGGTGTAAGGACTCTTTAAAACTTAGGAGTTTTTTTAGGTGTGCAACCCACAAAAGGTGTAAGTGGGTTGCACACCATGTGTCACTAACACAAAAGGTGTAAGTGTAAGGTGTAAGTGTAAGTGGAAGGTATAAATGAAATGTATAAGTTGCACACCATGTGCCACTTACACAAAAAGTGTAAGTGCAAAGTAAAAAAAATGTAAGTATAAAATATAAGTGAACATAAAAAAATATAAAATGTAAGTTACACACTATAGTATTACCCTAAAACTTATCTGTCCTTCTAATTGAATCTATTTATTCCTGTGTTTTTAAGTTATCTATTACCATATCTGAGGCTATATGTCAATATCTACTTCCAACTTTTTGACCTTTCCATGCCTATCTATCAATATCATTTTAACCTATCTGCGTCCAACTTTTTGACCTATATATGTCCTTACGTTTTTTTTTTGACCTTTATATGTCCTTACGTTTGAACATATCTATTTCTATATTTTTAACCTATCTGTGCCCCATACTTTTAACCTATCCGCCTCCATGTTTGAACATATTTAGAGATTGTTTAGGGTGTCTTAAATAATTATATTTTTTATTTTTTTAAATTAAAAAATTAATGAAAAAAATATGAATATTTATGTTAATATTTTGATTTTTTATAAAAATATATATATTAAAAAATTGTATAAATAAGTGTGTAGAGAAGTGAATGGGATAGGCCGTACACTTGGCAGTGGTGTGATGGTTAGGAGATGAGAAATAATTGTCTCTTTTTTCAGGCTTGAATCGGATGGTGTTGTTCGGCTTGTGAAAACCCATCACGGGTCCCGTTTTGCTAATCGGAACCGTTCAATGTGTAGAACTAGTCGAGTACTATATGCTCGTAAAAAATCATGTTAATCGGATATCGATAATTATTTGATCGTGTTAGTTTTTTTTGTCAACTGTTAACTATAATACCATTTACTTTTTATACAAAACTGATTTGATCATATAGTTAGCGATATCTGATCAACATGATTTTTTATAGAAATATAATACTCGACGAGTTCTACACATTGAACGGTTCAGATTATCAAAACATGAGGTATACAGAGAGGTATATATGTCCATATTTTTTCATTTTTATATTGTAATTTAGAAGTATACAGAGAGGTATATATGTCCATATTTTTTAATTTGAAAATATGCTCAATTTTTTTTTTTTTATATTTTAATTCAAAGCTGTTTTTGTTTTTACACGGACAATTCAAAACTGATTTAAAAGTTCACAAATAGAAATATATATATACATATTATATATATATATATGTAATGTCACGGTCAATATGTATCTTATTTGGAAAACTTTGAAAAGATGAATTTAGAAATATTAGCCTGCGTTTGGTTGTGTTTTGTAAATGTGATTTGAGAGTATGAATTATATTTTGAGTTTGTGTGTTGTAGAATTATGATGAGAATAGTAAAAATTTTTTTTGTTAAAGAATTTGAAAAAAATTTGGAAAAAATGTTTGATTGAAATCATTGATTGATGTGATTGATGTGATACAAAATAAAAAATTTCAAAACTAACTAACAATAAAAAAAAAATATTTTAAAAAACAAAAAAAAAAAAAAAAAATAAAAAAAATTATTATTAAAAAATATATTAAAAAAAAAAAAAAAAAAAAAAAATATATATATATATATATATATATATATATATCATCGATCATCCCCATCTCCCCTCCTCCTCCCCCCCATCCCCAAGTCCCCATGAACAACCAACCACAAACCCTTTTGCAAACTTCAACAAACCACGATATTTTCATTTGATGAGAGAGATGAGAAGCTTTCAGAGATTTTTTGACTTGAAATCATAAACAAAAAAACAAACAAAAAAAAATAAAAAAAAAACAACCAAAAAAAAAAATTATAATTTGTATTATAAATGAATTTGTAAAACTTAAGTTATGAGATTAATATTTTTAACTATAAGACAACCATAAGAGCCTGTCCCTATCTTTTTTTTTTAAATTTCATATTTAATATTAATTTTTTAAAAAGATTTTGAGAAAATAAATCTAAAAATATCAATTTTATTAAAAATGAATTTGTAAAGCCTAAGTTATAAGATTTCAAAGTTTTAAAATACCATATTAACATAAGGCTACAGTTGTCCAACGGAAACTTTATGATTTTATTGGCTTAAGTTATAAAATATCAATTAGGCCTCGTTTTGGAAACAACCGATTTAGTCAAAAAGTCAAAAAAAATTATTAAAAAAGTTAAAAAATTAACAACTTATACAAAAAAGTCAAAGATTTCTTTTTCTCTTTGCTTTTTGCACATCTTTTCGTAAAAAGTCAAAAAGTCATCTCAAACATATTAATTTTTTTTACATTATATTTTTGTCAAAAAATCAAAAAGTTACTAAAAAAACATGTTCCTAAACGAGGCCTTAGTGTACTAATAGATGATATGATATAATTTTATTAGTTTTAAATCTATATACTTTGTATAATAAATGAAGATTTAAAATTTTAAAATTACATTATTATATCATGGGTTAGATATACTAATGTGTGTAGCATTGGCTTTTTTTTGTTTTTAAGATCTGCCTTATGACTCTAAGAATTTAGAATTTGGGTTGCTGTTGTGCATGTGCACAGTAACTATTGTGAACTTTGTAATGCTTAGGCCTCGTTTGGGAATAGGTTAATTTAGTAATTTTTTAGTTATTTGGCTAAAAAGATAAGTAAAAAAAATTTGTATGTTTGGGATAACTTTTTGGCTAATCATGAAAAAATGTGCAAAAAGTAGAGAGAAAAGAGAATCTTTGACTTTTTGGTATAAGTGATTGGCTTTTTGGCTAATTTTAGTAACTTTTTAACTAATTAGCTAAAAAAGTAAGTCCCCAAACGGGGCCTTATTTCGGATTCTATTTTAATGACATAAATATTTCATTTTCTGGAGAATATTTAGTAGATTATATTTGTAAAAAAATCAAGTTAATCGAAAATTAATAACATTTTCATCAAATCATATTTATATAAAAAATGAATAGTAAGTTTAATTTTAAATTTAATCAGATAAAACATTTATCAATATCTGATTAATTTAATTTTTTATAAATATGTTTTATTCGATACTTTTTTAAGAAAATAAACGATTTAAATTATCAAAATAAAATCCGAAACATGCATACCTAACAATTACCCCAAATCCAGGAATTTAACGTGTCAAATGATTACTAAATTTAAAAATTGAATTTATAGATCTAATCAAATTGATTGTAATTCATATACATATATTTTTTTGATTACAGATTGTATTAAGGGCTAGTTTGCATGTGTAAATATAAGCAAAAAAAAAAAAAACACTATATTATTTAAAAATCACATCTTATTTTAATCATCATATCACTCTCACATCACATCACATCAACAACCCCCAACCCACAAAAAAATATAAAAAAGTTTTTTTTTTTTCCAACACAACTAATATTCAAGTTAGCGGGAGTCTTTTGAGATTTTGATGATCTTTGTCGCAGGAAACAATAATTAACAAGTGTTTATTTAATTCATAACTCAGTCAAATATGACATTCTACATCACACATTTTCTTGGGGTGTGTTATATTATAAAAGTATTGTTATACAAGTTTAAAAATTAAATTAAAATTTTAAATTTAGTGATATGTTAATTAATTAGAATATTAAATGTAATACTCTCTCATATCTTCTCGAATCATCAATCAATAATATCACTTACTCATTTTCTAGATCCAAGAAGATAAGAGAGAATGTTACCTTTAATATCTTAATTAAGGGTTGGTTTGGCATAAACTAAATAATACAAAAAGTCAAAAAGTCACTATCCTATTTAAGTCATATCATCTTATTTAAATTACATCACATCAAACCCAACCCAAACACAACCCATATAAGCCAATAAGTCAAAAAGTACACTTTTTTAAAACATCCCAAACCAACCCTAAATGTCATATCACTGAGCTTGAAAATTGAGTTTAATTTTTAATCTTAAATAACAATGGTTTTTATTATATTATTTTCAATTAATTGACAAAAACATAATGAATCATAATCAAATATCACTTAAAACATAACTAAGTACATTTTTGTTCAAAGCAACCAATGAAATTCCGGGGAAGCAGCCCCAACGGACATGTCCGTACACTGGAGAAATGTACACTCAACATTTATTGAATGGTCATTTGCACACAATTCGGGAGGTCTTGTGAATGGATGCACCAACGTTGAGGTCCATTTGTGATGAATTGAAATGCAAAAAGTTCATAAAGGTGGACAAGAACAGGTTATCTATAGAGCAATCACTTGCTATATTTTTATATGTACGTGGACATAGTGAAAGACATAGACTTGCGGTTGACCGTTTTCAACACTCAACGGAAACCATTCACCGACATTTCAAAATTATGATAGGAGCATTGTGTCGTCTTGTTGTCCTTATCATTCGACCTCCAGACCCGAATGTTATTCCTCCTGAAATTCGAAACAACCCGAAGTTTTTGTTGGGTTGGGTTTTCTTCCTATGTGGAGGATGGCCCAAAATACTTAGTAAAACCCATGTAAGTTCCAAAGCCCACATGGAGAGGTTATGTTTTTGGGCTGATTTGGCCCATGTGTATTATTACAAACCCTTGCTTTGTATCACAGTGTAGGAGACGCAGCAGCAGCCACAAAAAAACAGAGAGGAAAGGAGAGGCTAAGGTTTTGGAGAAATTCTGTCCAGTTTTGATCAAGCTATCCGATTGACATGCATTTGTGGTCCGATTGAGCTGAAATTTGGTAGGCGAGTTCACAACTCAAGACTCTAAATTCTGGACGGTGGAGATCAGATTTGGAGTATTCTATAGCTGGTTTTTTGGCCCGTGAATAGTACCCATTTTGGTGAGATCTTTCCTAAACTTTGTATTTTGATCTATGGTTGCCAAGAAAGCTTATTTGTAAGTTGTTCTTGATTGTTTGCCTCTAGTTCTATCTAGAGAGAACTCTTGTATACCCATTATTTGTTGATAGTGGAGATATTTGGTGGACTACAGTCCCGTGGTTTTTTCTTTCCACATCGGGAAGGTTTTCCACGTTAAAATTGTTGTTGCCTTGTTGTGTGATTGTTGGATCAACATTTTCAGATTATTTTTCAGAATCTATTGTGCTCTATTAAATTGTTTCCTAATAGGTTCACACAAAGAGGGAGAATAGACTACTTCCGCTATTTTGTGCCGGATTCGGATATTTCGAATTGGCCCTTTGTTTGTTTTTCTCCCAACAGTGTTACCCATGGTTTAAGGTTAGCTTAGGATCCCTTGTTTGTTTGCAATTTTCTGACGAGTATGCAATGAAATTTGGGTGCAGACAAATGTAATAATTATCATATTTGCGTAATGTAAGACTGTATTGGGGCAATCGATGGTACGCACATTGCGGCGCATGCACCTGCTTGAAAGAGAATTGCATATCGTGGTAGGAAGGTTAAACTAACACAAAACGTTCTTACAGCATGCTCATTTGACCTCAAATTTACTTTTGTTTATCCCGGTTGGGAAGGTAGTGCAACTGATTCACAAGTGTTATCCGATATGCTTACACGCCCCGATGTATCCTTCCCGCTTCCTCCTACAGGTAAGGGTTTTGGTTTGTAATGACGACGCTTTTAAAAGTTTACTTGAAAATAGTTTCTAATAAACTTGTGTTAATGTGACATACTCATGTAGGTAAATATTACTTGGTCGATGCGGGTTTCACAAATATAACAGGATTCCTCGCACCATATCGTTCAGAACGCTATCATTTGGACCAATTTCGTGGACGCCGACGTCGTCCAAATGGGTATAAGGAGTTGTTTAATTATCGGTATTCATCACTAAGAAATGTGATAGAACGAAGCTTTGGGGTGTTGAAGAATCGTTTTCCTATATTGAAATCTATGCCAAACTACATGCAAGTGCGACAAGGCACAATAGTTACAGCATGTTGTGCTTGTTACAACTGGATTCGCATGCACTCTGCAAATGATCCATGGTTCAATAGGCGTGGTAATGCACCTGCGGGGCAAGCAGCACCCGCAACTCCTGCGGCAGGAATTTCCAATGAAGCAGATGAAGTCATGAATGAAATGGTTCAACTTCGTGATGAAATTGCGACAGCAATGTGAAACAACCATAGGGTTCATCCATAGTACCACATTAAACTTGTCATTTGTATTGTTCAGTTGGATCATCTTTTGTGGTTAGAATTATGTAAGACCTATGAAGTTTGTTTGACTTATGTGTTGCGGTAGAACATATGGATATATGTACTAACCCTTCTTGATGTTAGTGCACCGAATATTGTATGGATGCTTGCATTGCCTTAGTAAGTTGTCAACTTCTCTTATATAAATTTCGGTTATGAATGTTTAGATTTAAAATTTGTTTGACATTTTCATAATCTTAGCAGGAAAAAAATTCACACATATTCCTTTATGCATTTTCTGTTATGAATGTTTAGTATAAAATTTGTATATGGATATTGGGTACGTTAACAAAAGGTGTGTATTATCCCACCTAAACGTCTTATATTTGCTTGTTTATTTTTTTCCCTAATCTGTTTGTCTCTCTGTCTATCATCCATGGAAAGACTATGGTACATATAGGTACATTTTTCTTTTTTTATTATTTACACAGACAATCCAGAACTATTTTTCAGTTTGACTATTTATTTAAATTTCATGAAAATTCTACGATTTCGAAAATAAATATAAACATAAATATATGATATTTTAAATCGTAAATTTGTAAAAAAGAAAATTATGATTTCATAAATAAATTTACACATCGATTCACATTTTTTTTTAATGCCAATTTGAAATAATTGGGCATTTTTCTGAAATTACGGTTTTCGAAAATTTGTACATAAATTCACTGTGTTTTTTGAAAACTTGTATAAATTTACGTTTTTTGGAAATTTGTATAAATTTACCATTTTTGCAAATTTGTCAATAAATTTTGATTATTTTGAAATTTTTTACATAAATTTTCCAAGCGTACGATTTTGTGAATACAAATTTATGATTTCATTTTGTGCATAACATTTATGAAAATTTGATTATACGAAATAAATTTTTTAATGCCAATTTAGGAAAAAAAAATTACGTTTTCTATGGTTGTAATGAGTGAAAATTTTATAAAAAAGTGATACAGTTAATGGTAAGATATATACCCATAAATAGATACATGCCACATTATATTTTTATAAAACCAAACATGTATATATATATGTATGTATATATATATATATATGTAATGTACCTGAGAATGTTTTGATGTAAATTTTTTATATTTTTTTAATTGTTTCAATCATTAACTTGGAAGGAAATTTAAAATTGTAATGATGTATTTTTTAAAAAACTAAACAAGGATTGTTTTTCAAAAAAAAGAGTTTTCAAAATTTTTTTTTTTTTTTAAATTCAAAAAAATGCAACCAAGCATGCTAAATCATTTTTAACTTAAAAAATGGATATAGAGGCGTTGAAATGATATAAATGGACAAATACGCTTGAAAATGGACATATAAACTTTAAAAATATAGGTGTAAGGACTCTTTAAAACTTATCTGTCCTTCTTATTGAATCTATTTATTCCTATGTTTTTGAGTTAGAATAATGCTTGGACCCTCTTTTGAGGGTCATTCCCTTACCTCTCTTTGCCATATGATGAGGAGTGATTGGAGGAGTAAGAAAAAAAATATATATATATATATATAACCAATGAAAAAGAGAGGGAATAAAAAGAGATGGGAGAAAAGGGAATGAATAATTGTTGTTTAAGTTATCTATTACCATATCTGAGGCTATATGTCAATATCTGCTTCCAACTTTTTGACCTTTCCATGCCTATCTATCAATATCATTTTAACCTATCTGCGTCCAACTTTTTGACCTATATATGTCCTTACGTTTTTTTTTTGACCTATATATGTCCTTACGTTTGAAGATATCTATTTCTATATTTTTAACCTATCTGTGCCCCATACTTTTAACCTATCCGCCTCCATGTTTGAAAAATGATGCATACCATTAATTAGTGGTTGCTCTAATTATGTGGTAGTGACCTACTGTCATATGTATTTTGTGTCTTAGTTTTGTTTTGTTTTGTTTTTTTTTTTGCTTTCCACATCATTAGTGGTGGTGTTAGTGGTAGGAATTTAGTGATCTGTAACATTGTTGATCAATAATATCACTTACTCATTTTCTAGATCCAAGAAGATATGAGAGAGTGTTACCTTTAATATCTTAATTAAATGTCATATTACTGAGCTTGAAAATTGAGTCTAATTTTTAATATTAAATAACAATGGTTTTTATTATATTATTTTCAATTATAATTGACAAAAACATAACGAATCATAATTAAATATCACTTAAAACATAACTAAGTACATTTTTGTTCATAACTACAATAATAATAACAATAGATCATAACCAATATTACAATAAATTATAATAACTAAAAATAATAACCAACCTCTAGTTGAGTAATAACTAAAGATCTCTTTGATTATAATTAAACTAAAAATTATACTAAATATAATTAAATTATAACTAACACCACAATGAATGATAACCAAATTATAATCAATATTACAATAATTCATAATAAAAAATATATATAAAAATCATAACTTGACATATAATACATACCAACAAAAAAAAAAATGTGTGTATTATAGAATTTGCCGACAACATTTTTTCACTAATTATGTCACCATATGTTTTATTTTGGATAAAAGTCACCATATATTGAATATATTCCGATGAAATGCGGGGAGACAATTGGTCTTTTTTTTTCTTTTTCTTTTTTTCCAAATTTTTCCCCCAAGTTAATTACACTTAAGAATTATGTATTTTTTTCTATAAAAATATCACTTTTACTCTTTTTTGCTTTCAATTGAGACAGTCGATACCTTACCAGGGCCGCCCCTTGCCCAAGTTTCATCAAATTTTTAAGGGTTCCTAAATAGTTTTAGCTTTTATGATATTTGTAGGTTTAAAAAGAAATGCTCAAATTAAATAATTTAACTTCACAA
This sequence comes from Camellia lanceoleosa, assembly GCA_025200525.1. Classification (NCBI taxonomy): domain Eukaryota; kingdom Viridiplantae; phylum Streptophyta; class Magnoliopsida; order Ericales; family Theaceae; genus Camellia; species Camellia lanceoleosa. The sequence continues at coordinate 78,793,925 of CM045762.1, read as the reverse complement.
TTTAAATTAAAGATCCTTAATTGGAGTATCTCCAACTCTTAATTACTTTCATCTAATTTGATTTGAAATTTAAATAGAAAACTTGATTTGATATAAATTATTTCAAACATTCCATCAAAAAAATTTCAAAATCTTTTTAAATTTTTTTCTTTTATAGCAAATTTCTGTTTTCACCAAATTTTTTCTTTTTAATGCTTTATTTTTTTAAAATTTTCATCAAATTCAAATTTGATAATTTTTAATTTGATAAAAAAAAATTGTTTCTTTATTGATTTAATCAACATTTATGAAAGGGTGTGCGTATTAGTAAAAAACATTACAAGTACTTAATTACCATTTTATCTACAGTTTTTATTTATTTATTTATTTTTAATGATTATGTATACATTATTATATACTCTTAAAAATTAACTCAAAAAATATATTTATATATTTCATTCATTTTAAGTATGACTCATATTAAATTAACTTTGAATTTACATTATACACATTTAAGGTAAAATTTTGAAGGAATAATTTTTTTTATATACATAAATTGCCCCAATTTTAAGATTTCACCTCAGGGCATCGAATATCTCAGGATCAACCTTATCTATTACACAAGTTGTAATGTTACTCTTTCGTGCTAACAAAAATTAAAAATAGAGCGACATAAGTGAAATTTTGATAAAAGTGCAAGAACTAAAGTAATGTTTTGATCAACGCATAGAGGGTAATAACAAGGCGAGAAAAATGTCAAATATAGTTCACATGACAAGTTCTGTCATCTTTATTAATGTTAGATGGATGGAAATATGACATAGCAACTTCACACAAAGTAGAAATGATTAAGTATCACAATTAAAATTGAAGGAGTCAAAGTGAAATTCTAATAAAAATACGAAGTTACCTGTAATTAACCCTTTATCTATTCAGCTTAAAAAATAAATTTGCAATTTTGTGTTTATTAATTAAAAAAATTTAGGGTGTTTGGTTTTACTTTTTAAAATTTTAATTTATTTGTTTTTGCAACAACAAAGTATCAAAATAATCTTTAAAAAGCTACTTTTTTTTTGGGGGGGGGGGGGGTGTGATATTTTAAACCTGTGTTTGGATTATTGATTCAAAATAAGCTTAAAAAAGATACTAAGTAAAGAAAAATCTTTCACATATATTTTTAATTTGAGTAATTAATTTATGGAATGATTTGTAGAAAGAAAAAAAAAGAAAAAAAAGAAAAGAAAAAACAAACAGTGAAAGTGAATAAATTAGAAGTTATTGTCCTTATCATTTCTCTCAGCAAATCACTCCACATATTAAGGATTCAACCACAATTATTAAACTCTTTTTAAAGAAAAAACCAATTTAACTTTTTATATTATTTTTTATTTTCAAGTGGACACAAACTGGGCCACCATCAACATCATTGAACGTAATTGAAAATTGGAAAAATTATTATAAGTATTATTTTATGCATGTCCAGTATTTCACTTTTACAAACATGGAATTTAAATTTTGAGTATAAACTCTCTTTTACTTAAATTCGTACAGATTTGAGTTTTGTTAAATTTTCTTGGAGGTAATTACACCTCTGTGAGATGCAGGAAAAAAAAAAATACAAATACACTAAAAGGTTTATAAATTTAATTATTAATATTTATAAAATTTTCAACTGATTTATAATTATTTTTTATAATACTCACTGATGTGTTATTTCTTTCTTTCTTTCTTTTTTCAAGAAAATTTTTTATTTATTTATTATTTATTTTTAACTTAAATTTCTAAAAGCTACTTTGTTGTGGCATATTAGTTATCCAATTTACTCTGCCACTTGGCAAGCTTTTACTCATTTTTCTTTGATAACTCGATATCTGGTTTTAAGGACTGATTAATATGAGAGATTAATTCCACTGTTTGTTAATGAGGGGCGCAATAAAACCCATATAGACAGACTTTAAAAAATTATTTGCATCTAGAAGATTTTGAACTTGAGACCATGGAGATAATACACTCCTAAACCCAAGTTTTAACTCAATTTTATATTAAAAATTGAGTTTGCCCATTACAATACTCTATCAAATAAATGTTTTATTCAATTTTTATTAAATCAAAGTAAAAGTACGAGTAAGAATAGGAGATACGTGGTATTTGATAACTCAATTCATCATTTAGAAAAATTTAATATTGTTAGGTCCCTTAGTCCTGCCAATTCCGCGAACAAACATAGTTTATCGAGTTGTAAAGTTTCCTGGAAATTTGGTTTGCTTGCTCAAGTGAAGGAAGCTTAGCTCGAGCGAAGAAACTTCTGTCCCAATAGTTTCACTGTTTGCAAAAATACTGGCAAGGAGTATTGTGCGCTTGAGCGAACCTTTTGGTGGCTCGAGTGAAGGCACTTAAGGAATACACGCATATCAGTCTCATCGCTCGAGCGAGAAATCCTGCGATCGAGCGACCATCGCGGCCCTGTTTGCTATAAAGTTGCGTTTTAGTTAGAATTTAGGATACGACTTCTAGATCATCTTTGAGGGAATTAGGCTTTTCATCTGGAGCATCTTGGCTAGTTTCTTTGATGTTTGTTTGAGTATTAAACTCATGATTTGATAAGTGTACATCAAAGGATAGATTGATTGTTCAATATACAAGAGTGTTGTTCTTTGATGAATTCCAGAGATTCAAGTGTGGAGTATTCGAAAGAGTTCAAAGTTGCGCGTGGTCGTTGATTCGACATGGATATTGTGGATTCAACATCAAGCTAATTAATTCCTAGACGAAGGCAGTGGTGAAAGAGATACAAATTGTTGAAGACAAATTGACAGAGTTTGAGTAATTTATTTGGTAAATTTGTATTTTTTCCTTCTTTCATAATGGATTGATTAGTGGTGTTTCGCCCATAATTTTTTAATCATAATTGGAGGTGCTCCAATTGTGGTTTTTTCACGTAAAAATCGGTTGTGTTGATTTATTGATTTTGAAGTAACAATCTAAATCACTTTCGTATGTGCAACATGATTTAGATTGTTAGTTTTAATTGTTTGGGAATTATTGGGAGAAGCTGCTGTGGGGTCCTCATAATATCCCTAAGGCAAGTATGGTTACTTGGATGTCTATTTTGGGGAGATTAAACACAGGGGATAGGCTTAAGCCGTTTTGTATATCTCAAACCTCTATGTGTGTTTTGTGTAATGACCCTTATGAGGATCATAACCATTTATTCTTTGATTGTCCCTTCTCTAGTCGAGTTTGGGAGAGTATTAAAGGGAAACTTAATGTGAATTGGCCCCATCTCCTTTGGCTTGACATTGTTCAGTTGGTTTCTAAAACGGTCAAAGGTAAATCTCTTAGTGTTGTGGTCACAAGACTTGCATTTACTTGTACTGTGTATCAGCTTTGGATTGTTAGGAACAATTGCATATTTAGAAAGGAAAAGATTCCTGAAGAGATTGTGATTAAAGGCATTGTGGATATGATTAGATTTCGAGTAATGTCTATTACTAACCTCAAATTGCATCCTAGTGACAGTTGGTTTTTGAGTTCCTGGAGGCTGCCTAACACTGTGCTGAAAGCAATAACAAATGGAATGAGAGTTGAGAGTTCAGTAAATTGTGGGTTGAGTGATAGTAGCACAAAATGAGTGTTTTCTTAATGGTTTGCTCATTTTGTAGGTACGTGGATAAGATGGAACTGCTAGCTGTGAGTGATAATAACCAATCTCAGTGGGTTGAGTGTAATGGGAGATACACAAATATCCATACCCCATTTCTACTAGCCATATTGAGTGTTTGTTATATATTCATGTCTACTTATCTTCCTCTGTTTTGCAGGTACATGGATCTGAAGTTTTTTGAGTGGAGTGAGAATCTAAATTGTGTGTTGAGTGATGTAAGCCCAGAAAATGTGTGTTTATATTTTATTAATGTGTGGTTTTTCTATTTCCACTTATTTTGGTCAGGCTACTTTAGCGTAAGAGAGGGTGATGCATTACTCAAAGACTGCTGGAAAGAGTGGCAGTTTTGTGTAAGGAAGAGCTCTCTCTTTGCTGGTAGCAGTTCTTATTGGAACAATAGGGACACGATTTGTGGATGTAGGATTGTGCGAGGCTCCCCTAATCAATGGAAGCACGGTTTAATACATTATGCGGTTGTAAAATGGGGAATCACTAAATTTCGAAAGCATGGAAGCAAGTTATTGGCTGCTGGGAGCGCCGATGGTGTCAAGAAATGTGTTTTATTTCCTATATATTTAATTGTCTATAAGTTGTGTTTATTAGTGTATTTGGGTGCCTACCCTTGCGGGATGTGCAAGGGATGTTTTGTTCTCCGGGGTGACCATTTATGCTGTGATAGTGTTCTCGGTTCTTATGCTGGGTTCCAAGAATACGTCTCTTTATGGTGTTGGTTGCTGCCGTTGGTTTATTGTAAAATTGTTTGTGAGATGTTTAGTTTGTTAGTTGTTTGGTATTTGTGTATGGCCTTTAGTGTCTTTGGTTAGGTCTACTGTTGCTTATTTTTGTTTTTATTTTTTCTGATGTATAGTTGTGGGTAGGGCCTGGGGCATGCCCCTTGTATTTTGTGTTAGCTTTTTGTTTTTATTTATGACTTACTTACCCAAAAAAAAGTTTGGGAATTGTTGCAATTAATTTTGGCCCGAATCATGAATCACTTAGGTTTTTCAATTGGTATCTGAGCGGGTCACTCTTTGCTTTTATCAAAACTATAGGAGTGTGATTTATGATATGGATTCAATTCACGAAGGTAACTCAAACCATAGACCTCCGTTACTTGATGGTACAAACTATTCTTATTGGAAAGCTCGTATGAGGGTGTTTTTAAAATCTATTGATGAGAAAGTTTGGCATTGTGTGATCTATGAGTGGAGTGAACCTATTGTCACTGTTGACGGTGTTAATATCCCCAAACCACTTGATAGATGAGATGCAATGGATTATCAAAACTCGAGTTGGAATAGTAAAGCTCTCAATTCTCTCTTTTGCTCCGTCACACCAGAAGAGTTTTGTTGTATTTGCATGTGTGAGGTAGTAAAAGAGGCTTAGGACATTCTTGAAACTATTCATGAAGGTACTAGTGTTGTTAAAAGATCAAAACTTCAACGTCTCTCATCCTCTTTTGAAACTCTTTTTATGCGTGATGATGCGACGTTTGATGATTTTTATGCTAAACTTAGTGACATCATGAATTCCTGTTTCACACTTGGTGAAAAAATCCCTGAATCTAAGGTTGTTGGAAAAATTCTGAAGTCTTTACCCGAGAGGTTCTAATCAAAAGTGACAGCTATTGAGGAGGCTCATGATGTTGAGAACCTCAAGCTTGATCAGTTGGTTGGAAACTTGCAGACTTATGACGCCCACTAGATTTCTACGGAAAAAACAAAAAGATAGTGGGCTTTTACTAGTGCTCTTGAGACTACTAGGAACCCTAAGGTTGAGTTTGATTTAGAGTCCGAAATGGCGGCTATGTTTACTAAACAGTTCAAAAAAATTTAAAGAAAAAGAAACCTAATTTCAAGGACTCTAGTTCAAAAGATAAGGGTAATGAAAAATTCAAAAATTTTCCACCAAAAGTTGCTCTAAAAACTGAGAAGAAGACTATGAAGCGGCAAGGTGTCAAGTGTTATGAATGTCAAGGGTTTAGACATATTGCACTTAAAGAAAGTTTATACAGTGACTTGGGATGATGAAAGTGGGTCAGAGCAAGAACCCGAAGAAATCGAATTCAGTAAAGATGGAGATAGTACCTATGTGGCATTCTATTCTACCTTTACTGTTGCGACCTAAACCCGCTCCTGTAGGTTAGGCATTATAACCGGCCAGTAATCCATGGATTACCAAAGGCCTCTGAACAGATAAGTAGGTAATAAGGGACTGCAGAAGCAATAATACAAAATAGACAAGGTCCATTGAGCTGTGATGACATACATGAGACAGTAGATTTCGAAACTTCTTTATATACATAAGCATGCCGGTCAAAGATACCATATTTACAAAATATTTACAAAAGTGTAATTCCCAAGATCTGACTTTACAAGACAGACAGAGACCAGCATAGGTACAAAAATAGCCATAGAACTGAACTTCAGTCGGAACCTCTTCGGGAGGCACAACGGTTGGCTGACAAAAATAGAAACGAAGGCCATCAACTCTGGCCCTGGTCATGCGCTGGCTCACCTACATATATAATATAAACTGTGAGCGAAGGCCCAGTGAATAATAACAGAGTAAAAGGGTTTTAATGAATGAGTCTGAACAGATTCAGAAAACATAATTCAAACTTGTATCAAAATCATATTTGTCCAGATCATATACAGAAATCATGAAGCATGCTTGAATTTGCACGATACATCCATTAGCACTAACAGAGCAGATACAGAACAGAGACAGACACGTGAAGGTCACGAACGACCAGTTCCATAAAGGAACCTTCGGATCTGGGTAACAGAACAGAAGCTGAGCCCCCGTGACAGGGCCTCCGGTACGGGTAACAGAGTATAGACAAAAATAAGTGCCATAAAGGAACCTCCGATATCGGGTAACAGCTAACAGATATCACATGATGCTAAGGATGTCACGAATACATATCAGAAATTGGACAATCATTCATTATATAGAACATATCATTTCAGAAAACAGTTCTCATTTTATCACAGAGAAAATAAATACAGTTGAACATAACTTTACCAAGTTATTACTCACAGTTGGCCTTGAAACAGACAGACAGAGCAGATCGGTTAAGCGTTACATGGCGCGTGACCTACATGGCACATAACAGACACATACTTGAAACACACGTTCGAATTGTATATAACTCATGTTGTTTGCTTTAAGGGTGTTTCTAACCTTTAATCCTCCTCATGGAGTCTTAAACATGACCTATGAATGTTTAGGATGGAATGAGGATACAAGAATGTATTGAAAAACACTTTTCAAAATTTGCTGAAAAGAAGGTCCACGCTCGAGCGGACTGTAAAACTCTGAAAAAGTGCTAGATGCATGATTTTTACGCTCGATGGACGCACGATACACGCTCGAGCGTGAGACTCAGACCCTCGCTCGAGCATAGATTTCCTCGCTCAAGTGGACTATTATAAAACACAAGAACTTCCGGGTACCCTCATTTCACGCTCGAGCGTAAACTCCGTCGCTCGAGCGGAGGTGCAAGTACTCAGAGTGCACGCTCGAGCGTGGATCAAATTTCTAAAATTTCCAGATTTGATCACCAAGCTCAAATCCGACTTTTGAAGCATCAAACTTAGTTTTTCTGGGCCAAAACTTTGGAAAACACTTGATAACTCATAAAACAACATGTTTAAAGCATCAATTCAAGAAACCATGGCCTAAGAGCAACCCAATTGTACAAAATTTCAACTTGAAACTCAAAGTTAATCCAAGAACATGGCTTGCATACAATCCTACGAACTCAAGTCCTTCAAAACATGACCAAATGCAATGTGTTACTCAAAACATGATCAACTATGACAATATGACATGGAACATGAAGAATTTCTACAACAAGGCTTGAATTGTGACATACATGCAAGGATTCTTTAGAAAGATAACCTCAAGTGCCATGATTTACACATGCATGTATTCATTGAGCTTCAATTCATCAATTTTTAGCTTAATCCCTACATGAGTCCTTTAATTCACCAAAATTCTTGTCCTAGCAAAACAATTTCATAGTTAAGAGGGTGAATGCCCTCCTTAAGTCTTGAACTTTAAGTGTAGAGGCTCAATCTCTCAAATCTTCTTGTTGAATCAATTCTTGAACTTAAACTCCCAATTCTCCAACTCTCTTCCTCTCTCTTTCTCTCAAGGATGAGTTCAAGGTGTGGTGAAGTCAAGAAAAGGAGTGAGTGGCTAAAAATGGAGCTTTAAGTAATAATTGGTCCAAACTAATCAAATAGCAATATTTTAATCGAGTTTAATCGTTCCGAATCGAATTTTAATGAAATCTACCATAAAATTCTATAAATCCTAACTAACACATAAATCAAGTCAATTTCTGATTCGGACGCCGATAAGGCTTTCAATTCGCAACTCGAAACTAAAACGTGAACAGATCTTTCTACACCGGACAGATAAAAACACATAAGTAATGCGATGCACATGCAAATTAATCCAAATTCCCTCCTAAATTATTATTAGGCATAATTAATCATGAATTAACATTAATCAGAGATTGGGGTTGTTATAGTCTTCCCCCCATTAAAAGAGTTTCGTCCCCCAAACTCGGATTACCTTCGTTTTGGAATAACATTGGGTCCAATGGGAACAAATCCGGGTATCTCGTCATCATATCTTATTCTGTTTCCCCAGTCGCATAGGTTCCTCCATGGTTTTGCCAATCAACTTTTACCAACGGTATTCCTTTGTTTCTCAATCTCTTGATTCTACGGTTTACAATTTGGATAGGTCTTTCCTCGTAAGTGTAGTCATCTTTCAAAAGCACGTGTGTTGGCTCAATGACGTGGTGGGGATCCCTCAAATATTCTTGCAGCGTTGATACATGAAAGACGTTATGCATGTGTTCCATTACTGGATGCAAGGCTATCCGATACGATATTGGATTGATCTTTTCAAGGACTTCATAGGGTCCAACGTATCTCGGCGCCAACTTGCCCTTAACACCAAACCGAGTTTGACCCTTCATCGGGGTCACTTTAATGAATACATGGTCCCCAACTTCATATTCCCTGTCTCTCCTTCGGACATCAGCATAGCTCTTTTGCCGACTCTGTGCAGTTTTCAGGCGCTGTTGGATCAGTTTCACCTTTTTGGTTGTTTCTTGCACAAGTTCTGGTCCCAACAAGGGTCTGTCACCTACTTCAGCCCAACATATCAGAGAACGACATTTTCTTCTATACAAAGCTTTGTAAGGAGCCATTCTAATACTCGAATTGTAACTGTTGTTGTATACAAATTCAGCTAATGGCAAGTAGATCTCCCAATTCCCTTGGAAGTCTAACACACACATTCTGAGCATATCCTCCAGAGTTTGCTTCGTTCGTTCAATTTGGTCATCTGTCTGTGGGTGATAGGTACTGCTCAGTCTCAATTCAGTTCCCAAAGCTTGTTGCAAACTCTGCCAGAATCTCGATACAAACTTTGAGTCCCTGTCAGACACAATAGATACTGGCACTCCATGCAATCTCACAATCTCAGTCATATAGATATTGGCCAATTTATCAGCGTTATAAATAGTTTTGAAGGGCAGAAAATGGGCAGACTTAGTTAAACGGTCAACTATAACCCAAATAGAGTTCATACCTTGAGAGGAACGAGGCAATCCCACAATTAAGTCCATGGCAATGTGCTCCCATTTCCATTCCGGTATTGGGTGTGGTGGTAGCAAACCAGCGGGTCGTTGATGTTCAGCTCTAACCTGTTGGCAATGTAGACATCTAGCCACAAAGTCCGCAATACCCTTTTTCATTCCAGGCCACCAAAAATTCTGTTTCAAATTATGATACATTTTCGTGTTCCCCGGATGCATAGCAAACTTACTACTGTGAGCTTCGGTCATAACACGTTTTCTCAAATCACCACAATCAGGTACACAGAGACGGTTCTGAAATTTCAGCACATCATTCTCAAACACAAATCCCAGCCTTGGCTTGGAATCAAGTTCTTCCACAACCTTTTTCAGATATTCGTCTTCGAGTTGTTTTCCTTTAATTTCTTCAATGATTACAGGCTGGGTAGAAATAGCGGATAGTATTCCGCTCTGTTCCCGTATCACAATTTTAATCTCGTTCCTTTCCAAGTCATATAGCAGTTCTCTCTGACTAGTAAGCAGACATGACAAATTTCCCATTGATTTTCGACTCAAGGCATCTGCTACGGTATTAGCTTTTCTTGGGTGGTACAAGATCTGCAAATCATAGTCTTTGATCAGTTCCAACCATCGCCTCTGTCTCATGTTCAATTCCTTTTGGGTGAAGAAGTATTTCAAGCTCTTGTGGTTGGTGTACACTTCACAAGTTATCCCATATAAGTAGTGACGCCAAATTTTCAAAGCAAACACCACTGCAGCCAATTCAAGATCATGTGTCGGGTAATTCTTTTCATGAGGTCAGAGTTGTCGAGAAGCATAGGCAATCACTTTTCCGTTTTGCATTAATACACACCCCAAACCTTTGTAAAAAGCATCACTGTAAACTTGAAACCCATCAGTACCATTAGGCAAAGTTAAGATTGATGCAGTCACTAACCTGGTTTTCAGTTCTTGAAAGGCTGCCTCTCTTTGTTTGTTCCAGTCAAATGGCACATTTTTCTAAGTTAACTGGGTCAATGGCATGGCAAGTTTGGAAAATTCTTTCACAAATCTCCTGTAATAACCTGCAAGTCCCAGAAAACTTCTAATCTCTGTCACATTTGTCGGTTTAGGCCAATCTACAATAGCTTCAATTTTCTGAGGGTCAACAGAAACACCATCTTTGTTGATTACATGCCCCAAGAATGTTACACTGTCGAGCCAGAATTCACATTTGGACAATTTAGCGTATAATTTCTTTTCTCTCAAAATTTGCAAGGTAGTCCTTAAATGATTCTCATGTTCCTCCCTATCTTTAGAGTGAATCAGAATGTCATCAATAAATACAACAATGAATTCATCAAGGTATTGCTTGAAAACCCTATTCATTAGGTCCATAAATGATGCAGGTGCATTGGTTACCCCAAAAGGCATTACCAGAAATTCATAATGTCCATATCTAGTTCTGAATGCAGTTTTCTTTACATCTTCGGCCTTAACCTTTAATTGATGATACCCAGACCTTAGGTCAATTTTGGAAAATACTTGGGCTCCATGAAGTTGGTCAAACAAGTCATCTATTCGAGGCAAAGGGTATTTGTTCTTGATAGTTACTTTGTTCAATTCCCGGTAGTCTACACATAACCTTAAAGACCCATATTTCTTTTTGACAAACAGGACTGGAGCACCCCAAGGTGAAGTGCTCGGACGGATAAATTTCTTATTCAACAATTCCTGCAGTTGAGTTTTCAATTCTTTCAGTTCTGAGGTAGACATTCTATAGGGAGTCTTGGAAATCGGTTGTGTCCCTAGAAACACCTCAATAGTAAATTCAATTTCTCTATCAACTAAGTCCCCAGGTAAGTCATTCGGAAACACATCAGAAAATTCACAAACAACAGGGATTGTTTCTACAGTAGTACTATCAGATGGTGCAATCAGTATACAACACAGGTAACCCCTACATCCCTTCCTAAGGAGTTTACAGCTTTCATAGCCGAAATCAGATATGGGGGAGAAACTACCCCATTCCCAGTAAAAGTAAATTCAGGCATACCCGGTGGTCTAAACACAACAGATTTACTTGCACAGTCAATGGTAGCACAATATTTAGTCAACCAGTCCATCCCCAAAATACAATCAAAATGATTAATGTCCAAGGGTAATAAGTCCACATATAACATCATATCACCAATCATAATATCACACGCGGGATAAACATGAGTACACATCATAGAACCCCAGATGGCGTAGACACAGATAACACATATGTCATAAGTTTTAGTGGTCTAGTCAATTTTCGAGAGAAAGCATGCGATACAAAGGAATATGTAGAACCAAAGTCTATCAGTACACATGCATTATGAGAACATATAGAGAGTGTACCTGACACCACAGTATAGGTGTTTTGCACGTCACCGGGCACTAAGGCAAACACTCGGCCTTGTCTCAGAGGTTCTTTCCTAGTATTGGCTTTGGCATTTGTTTTGGCTGTAGAGGCGGATCCAGTTGAACTTGCCGTAGGACGGCTGGTATTCTCAGACCTGAGGGGACAATCTTTCACTACATGTCCTACCTGGCCACATCGAAAACAAGTACTGGATGCTCGGTAGCACACACTCCTATGCCTTCTACCGCAATCAGAACAAACCAAAATAGACCCACTACTCTGACTCGAGCTGCTCGTAGGCCTCGTGTTTTGCTTCTTATTAGCATAAGACCGGTTTCTTTGAAAACCATACCTAGACCTTTTTCCTCTCCAATTAGTTGTTGTAGCTGCTGGGGCTTTGCTTCGTTTCGTAACGGCTAGGGTAGCTTTTGCCATTAGAGACCTGTCCAAAACTTCTACATAAGTAAGCAATTTTAGCACACCTACTCTATCAAACACCTCCAATTCCAGTCCACCTTCAAATTTCTGTGCTTTCTTGTAGTCAGTGTCCACCATATGCGGAGCAAACCGTGCCAGCTCGGTGAACTTTGCTTCATACTCTGCCACGGACATTCTCCCCTGCTTAAGTTCCTGAAATTCAGACACTTTCCGGTCCCTGAAACATTGAGGAAAATATTTATCATAGAAGATCGCATTGAACTGTGCCCATGTCATATTCCCATTGCCACTTCAAATTAGTAACCACCACCTTCGGGCTTCATCTTTCAGAGTGTAGGTGGCTAAGAAGACTTTCTGGGTTTTGGAACAAGGAAACACTTAATATAACTTCTTCATTTCTAGTAACCATGTCTCTGCTTTCAATGGTTTAATGGTTTAATTCCACCATAGAATGTCGGCGGTTTCATTTTCATGAACTTTTGTGTCAAGTTGATGATGTCATTATTATTATCTACCTCGGCTTGTGCCGGCAGAGGCGGAGGGGGTAAAGGTTATTGCCTTTGCTGTTGTGTCAGAGTTTCAGTTAATGCTGCAAGCATCTGTTCCATATGGCCCATGCGAGCCTCTGAAGATTCACTTACATCACTTCTCTCTGCATTCTCCATGTTATTATACAGACATCAAACGGTAATAAACATAGGCGTAATTTGATTCGTTTCTTTCAATTCATTTGCTTAATTTACATTCAGTTTTCGTATTTATTTGAATTGCCACACACACACACATGCAGATGGAATGCCCCTAACTCTTACTAGGACATCCTAAGCTCATATGGACCTGTGTGTGCGATAGGACACGTGCTCTAATACCACTCTGTTACAACCCAAACCCGCCCCTGTAGGTTAGGCATCGTAACCGGCCAGTAATCCATGGATTACCAAAGGCCTCTAAACAGATAAGCAGATAATAAGGGGCTGCGGAAGCAACAATACAAAATAGACAAGGTCCACTGAGCTGTGATGACATACATGAGACAATAGATTTCGAAACTTATTTATATACATAAGCATGCTGGTCAAAGATACCATATTTACAAAATATTTACAGAGTGTAATTCCCAAGATTTGACTTTACAAGACAGACAGAGACCAGCATAGGTACAAAAACAGCCATAGAACTGAACTTCACTCGGAACCTCCTCGGGAGGCACAACGGTTGGCTGACAAAAACAAAAACGAAGGCCATCAACTCTGGCCCTGGTCATGCGCCGGCTCACCTACATATATAATATAAATTGTGAGCGAAGGCCCAGTGAATAATAACAGAGTAAAGGGGTTTTAATGAATGAGTCCGAATAGATTCAAAAAACATAATTCAAACTTGTATCAAAATCATATTTGTCCAGATCATATACAGAAATCATGAAGCATGCTTGAATTTACGCGATACATCCATTAGCACTAACAGAGTAGATACAGAATAGAGACAGACACGTGAGGGTCACGAACGACCAGTTCCATAAAGGAACCTCTGGATCCGGGTAACAGAACAGAAGCTGAGCCCCTATGACAGGGTCTCCGGTATGGGTAACAGAGTGCAGACAGAAATAAGTTCCATAAAGGAACCTCCGACACCGGGTAACAACTAACAGATATCACATGATGCTAAGGATGTCACGAATACACATCAGAAATTGGACAATCATTCATTGTATAGAACATATCATTTCAGAAAACAGTTCTCATTTTACCACACAGAAAATAAATATAGTTGAACATAACTTTACTAAGTTATTACTCACAGTTGGCCTTGAAGCAGACATACGGAGCAGATCAGTTAAGCGTTACACGGCGCGTGACCTACATGGCACATAACAAACACATACTTGAAACACACGTTCGAATTGTATATAACGCATGTTGTTGCTTTAAGGGTGTTTCTAACCTTTAATCCTCATTATGGAGTCTTAAACATGACCTAGGAATGCCTAGGATAGAATAAGGATGCAAGAATGTATTGGAAAACACTTTTCAAAATTTGCTGAAAAGAAGGTCTACGCTCGAGCATAGCTTTCTACGCTCGAGCGGACATGCAGACAATGAAGCCTCGCTCGAGCATGGCTTTCCTCGCTCGAGCGGACTGTAAAACTCTGAAAAGTGTTGGATGCATGATTTTCACGCTTGACGGACGCTCAATACACGCTCGAGCGTGAGACTCAGACCCTCGCTCGAGCGTAGATTTCCTCACTTGAGCGGACTGTAAAACACAAGAACTTCTGGGTACCCGCATTTTACGCTCGAGCATAAAATCCGTCGCTCGAGCGAAGGTGCATGTACTCAGAGTGCACGCTCGAGCGTGGATCAAATTTCTGGAATTTCCAGATTTGATCACAAAGCTCAAATCCGACTTTTGAAGCATCAAACTTAGTTTTTCTGGGCCAAAACTTTGGAAAACACTTGACAACTCATAAAACAACATGTTTAAAGCATCAATTCAAGAAACCATGGCCTAAGAGAAACCCAATTGTACAAAATTTCAACTTGAAACTCAAAGTTAATCCAAGAACATGGCTTGCATGCAATCCTACGAACTCAAGTCCTTCAAAACATGACCAAATGCAATGTGTTACTCAAAACATGATCAACTATGACAATATGACATGGAACATGAAGAATTTCTATAACAAGGCTTGAATTGTGACATGCATGCAAGGATTCTTTAGAAAGATAACCTCAAGTGCCATGATTTACACATGCATGTATTCATTGAGCTTCAATTCATCAATTTTTAGCTTAATCCCTACATGAGTCCATTAATTCACCAAAATTCTTGTCCTAGCAAAACAATTTCATAGTTAGGAGGGTGAATGCCTACCTTAAGTCTTGAACTTTAAGTGTAGAGGCTCAATCTCTCAAATCTTCTTGTTGAATCAATTCTTGAACTTAAACTCCCAATTCTCCAACTCTCTTCCTCTCTCTTTCTCTCAAGGATGAGTTCAAGGTGTGGTGAAGTCAAGAAAAGGAGTGAGTGGCTAAAAATGGAGCTTTAAGTAATAATTGGTCCAAACTAATCAAATAGTATTATTTTAATCGAGTTTAATCATTCCGAATCGAATTTTAATGAAATCTACCATAAAATTCTATAAATCCTAACTAATACATAAATCAAGTCAATTTCTAATTCGGACGCCGATAAAGCTTTCAATTCGCAACTCGAAACTAAAACGTGAACAGATCTTTCTACACCGGACAGATAGAAACACATAAGTAATGCGATGCACATGAAAATTAATCCAAATTCCCTCCTAAATTATTATTAGGCATAATTAATCATGAATTAACATTAACCAGAGGTTGGAGTTGTTACTTTTACTCAACCACCTCCAAAGCCAGTTGAGTTTGCTCATGGTTAGAGTTTGCACTATGCTCCTACCTTTGATGAGAGTAATTAATTGTACTAGAAGATCAGAATGAGGGTGTATCTTAGAGCTGATGACCCTAAAGGTTGGCGACCAATTGAAGAGAATGTTGGAGGTGTTGACAATCTGAGCAATCAAAGAGTACTTAATACCATTCGTGAAGCAATTTCTAAAAAAGAACAACAACGAATTCCTCACTACACAAAGGCCAAAGATGCATGGGATATTCTTAGTCAAGTCCATAAAAGAGGAGAGTCATCTTCACAACCATCCATTAACTTTTATGCCTTAGTTGCTCGACTGGATGAGATCGATGAGAAAAAGAAGCAAAAAGAAGATGATGAAACCTCAAAAAAACAATGATGAGATTGATAGTGATGACCTACAACAAGCTTATGAAAAGCTTTACAATGCATCTCTGAACTTGTCCAAGATCAATGGCAAACTCACTTTCAAGCTCAAAGCACGTGAAAGCGAGAATGCCAAGCTAAAGGAAGAGATTACAACAACAAAAAAGAGATGTCATCAAGATCTCCAATGACGAGCAAGACCTCTATGGAAAACTTCTATCTTGTGAGACCAAAATGAATGAACTTCTGAAAATCTATGCTAGATATGAAGGGAAGATTGAAATCCTTGAGATGTCACAAGCTGTATTGGAAGAGCAGGATGGTCATAAAGAAGAAGAACTTAAAGATGCTAGAGCCACGATTGATATATGGAACAAAGGTTCAAAGACACTAGAAGACATCATCGGGTTTCAACAGATGAGTTGTGACAAAAGTGGAATAGGCTATAGTGCTGCAACATTTCAAAAGGGACAGGGCTCTACATCACATGACATCAAGACTTAAGCAAAGGGAAAGTTGAAGGTTCAACATGGTGATCACTTTCTTCATTAACCTAAAGGGGGTAAGATCAACCAAAAGGAAGTAAAACCTGTTTTTGTTTGTCATCATTGTGATATGTATGGCCACATTTGCCTTTATTGTTATGAGTTGTTTGGTAAGGTGGCTAAAAAAATTAGAAATTCTAATACTTCATGGGTTAAGAAACAACTTTACATGTCTAAGTGGAACACCAAGATTTATGATGGTGTTCACAACGCTAAGATGTTTACCAAGACTACCAATCATTCTTTTGTTAAGGCTAAAAAGATATAAGTGAGAAAGAGTGACTTAACTTGTTTTCTTGTTCACACTGCATTGAAAGCACATGACTCACACATATGGTATCTTGATAGTGGGTGCTCTTGTCACATGTCTGGTGACAAATCCTACTTCATATCTTTTGAAAAATATGAAGGAGGAATTGTTACCTTTGGAGACAGTGTCACTTTTTGAGTCATTGGTAAGGTTCTATAAGTGTAGCCAGTCTTCCTACGCTCGAAAATGCCTTACTTGTTGATGGCCTTAAAGCTAATCTTTTGGGCATTAGTCAAATATGTGATTCCCATCATGAAGCATTATTTTCAAAAAATAAATGCAAAATTTTGGATAAGAAGGGACATACTATTATGCATGGGGTTCGCACATCTGATAACTGCTATGGAATTGTTACCAGTAATGATCTCACTTGGCACTCAGCCATCATAAGTAATCTTGACCCATGGCATCAACGATTAGGTCATATGAATTTCAAAGATCTAACTAAGATAGCCAACAAATAGCTTGTGAGAGAAGTACCCAAAATGGGTAAGAATGTGAACCATATGTGTAGACCATGTCAACTTGGGAAGCAAACTCGTGTCCTTCATAAAAAGGTGAATAACTCAACAACCAAACATCCTCTTGAACTTGTTCATATGGATCTTATGGGACCCACTTGCACTGAAAGCATTGAGGGTAAAAGATATATTTTTTTAGCTGTTGATGATTACATTCACTTTTCATGGGTTAATTTTTTAGGAGAAAAAAATATGATACATTTGATGCTTTCCAGTCCTTTAGTTCTTAAAATCCAAAATGAATAAGGTGTTTCTATTGGGCATAATATAAGAATCCGAACTAATCATGGTCGTGAATTTGAAAATAGCTTGTTTTTGAAATTTTGTGATATGCATGGAATTAAGCATGCATTTTCTACACCCATTACTCCACAGCAAAATAGAGTTGTTGAGAGGAAAAATAGGGTTATTCAAGAGATGGCTATGGTCATGCTCCTTAGCAAGAAAGTTCATCCAAAGTTCTGGGTTGAAGCTTTAAATATCGTTGTTTTTGTTATGAATCGTGTGTATTTAAGGCTCAACACTTTACAAACTTCATATGAATTGTGGAAAGGGTTGAAACCTAATATGAAATACTTCAAAACTTTTGGGAGTAAATGTTACATTTTCAAAGATTGAGAGCCTTTGGGCAAATTTGACTCCCGAAGTGATGAAGGTATTTTTCTAGCGTATTCAACCACCAGTAGAGCTTTTTCTGTCTATAACCTGCGTACTTTAACCTTAATGGAATCGATCAATGTGGTTGTAGATGACATAGGTTCTCCTACTTCATCTATACATGAGGAAGAAGATGGTGAGTCTCCAATATTGGATATCGAACCACAAAGTTGAGGAGAAGCACAAGGCTAAGCCCAAGAAGGTGAGCCATCACCAATTTATGTGGCAAGTCCAAGTCTAAAGAGTGCACAAAGAGACGCCACCTCCGATGCTCAAGTCACTACCAGTCCAGTCTTAAAACCATCAGTAAGAGTAAAACTGAATCATCCGGTTCACCAGGTGATTGGAAGTGTCTCAGACCAAATGAGAACCCGAAAAAAAATTCAGGACGAGGTATTTTATATGTGCTATGTTTCGTCAATTGAACCTATGAATGTAAAAGAGGCCTTACTAGATGATAGTTGGGTTAATTGAATGCATGTAGAATTAGGTCAATTTGAACGTAACAAAGTTTGGATTCTTATTCCCAGACCTAGAGACATGAATGTGATAGGTATCAAGTGGATATTTAAAAATAAATTTGATGAGAATGATACCGTGGTTAGAAATAAAGCGAAGTTGGTTACTCAAGGCTATACACAGATAGAGGGTGTTGACTATGATGAGACGTTTGGCCCTGTTGCACGTCTCGAATCTATTCGTATTTTACTTGGTGTTGCATGCTTTCTAGGGTTCAAACTGTTTCAAATGGATGTAAAAAGTGCCTTTCTGAATAGGTACTTAAAAGAAGAGACTTATGTTGAGCAACCAAAATGATTTGAGGACCTAAAATGTCCAAACCATGTCTATAAGTTAGACAAGGCGTTGTATTTGTTGAAACAAGCCCTCGAGCTTGGTATGATAGACTTACTACCTTGCTTGCTGATAATGATTTTCAAAGGGGTAGTGTGGACAAGACCTTATCTGTGAAACATACTAAGTCTCATATACTTGTTACTCCGATTTATGTTGATGATATTGTGTTTGGATCCACTTCTGATTCTTGTGTGAAATATTTCTCGGATTGCATGACACATGAGTTTGAGATGAGCATGATGGAGAAGTTGTCTTTTTCTTGGGTCTTCAAATTAAACAGTCACCTTTGGATATGTTTGTCTCTCAGACCAAGTATGCCAAAAGCCTTGTGTCTAAGTTCGATCTAGAATGGGCTAAACATGCACGCATTCCCATGAGCACTAGTCTTCACCTCTCCAAAGATTCCTCTGGCACTGATGTTGATCTTACTCTTTATAGAAACATGATAGGGAGTCTTTTGTACCTCACAGCCAGTCGGCCTGACATTACATTTAGTGTCGGTGTTTGTGTCCATTACCAAGCCTGTCCTAAAGAGTCTTATCTTTTTGCGGTCAAATGCATCATTAAGTATGTTAATGGGACATTAGGGTATGGGATTCGGTTATCAACCGACACTACAGTCAAAATCACTAGTTTTTCTAATACCGACTGGGCAGGGTGTGCTGATGATTGGAAAAGCACATCTAGAGGGTGTTTTTGCCTTAGGAATAATCTGGTTGCCTAGCATAGCAAAAAGCAAAATGCCACATCTCTTTCAACCACTGAGGCTGAGTACATCGCTGTAGGAAGTTGTTGTGCACAAATGTTGTGGATGAAGCAAATGCTTCATGATTATGGTATAGACTAGGACACTCTCACTCTTTTCTCTGATAATACAAGTGCCATTAACATCTCTAAAAGTCCAGTCCAACACTTTCGCACTAAATATATTGACATTCGTCATCATTTTATTCGAGAGTTAGTTAAGGAAGGCCTGTCGTTCTTGAACATATACATACTGAGCATCAAAAAGCTGATATTTTTTGAAAACCCCTTTGATTTTCTTAGGTTTGAGTTCCTTAGAAAGACCTTGGATGTAGTGCTTAGTAACTAGAGTGTGTCTTGTTGCATGAGTAGGTGAAACTATATGACTTGGATGTTATAATCTCATTACCATTGATTCTTGTCATCTTTGCACTTAGACTTAAATGAACACCTCTAATGCTGCTTGCAAGATTTCATTTATCTTTGTTCATAGCTCATTCTGAATGCTTATGCTCATTGAATTCATGATCTCATTTTGTATATGTTCTTGAGATAAATTGTTGCAGGGGTTTTCGTATAAGTGATCAATTCTCTCTATGGACTTCTAACATTGTCTCTTATACTTTTTTAGAGGAATTTACCTATGTTGGCATATCATGGGTGATGTTAAGTCTCTTAACCATACACTATCTAGTTTCACTTCTACGATTTCTCCTTTACTTCTTTGAAGTTCAGGCACTAGGAAAAGAATACCTCAGAGGCACCAACCAGTCCATCATCATTCTTTCCTTGCTTCTCTGGTTTGGTCTCCATACTCTTGAGTGTGCAAGCCACCAGTGAGTGCCCACAAGAAAGAAAAGTCAAAAATGAAAAAAAAAAAAGCGACTCATTGAGTGAGGGAAAACCTTCGTTTTTACTCAACAAATACTTCTTGATTCCTAGTGGTTTGACTTTCCTCAGTGATGTTTTGATTCTTTTGCCGGAGGTCCAGCCATCCGATCACCACTAGGATTAACTCTAGCACTATGGGCTCTCAAGGATTGCACACACATACATTCATTATGTGAGCTCTCATGTTTGCCTTTGAGTTGTGTATTCATATGTTGCTTATGCTCATTGATCCATGTTTACTTGTTTTGGTCATGATTTTGTGCTTCCTATTGTCTACATTGCAAGATTGCAGACTTCATGGTATGTGGATTATTTCATCTTAGTACCACATAATGGCTAGTCTACCAATCCCTACTTGTTTCAGGACATACTTGTTAGTTTAAGTGTTTTTAATCTGTTTAGAAGGGTGTTTTTCCGGGTGCCTTATTTTTTCATCTCCGCTCGAGCGAGGGTTCTTGCTCTCGAGCAAACAATCCTTTAATCCAGTACTTTTGCAGGTGGCATAGATTCTAAGAGCTTGTTTTTTTTTTTTTTTTTTTTTTGCTCAAGTGACAGTGTATTGGCTCGAGCAACGCCATGCGCATAAGTGTCTTAGCTCGAGCAATAATCTTCTCGCTCGAGCAACTTGTCCTGGTATAAAAGTTGCTCTCCATCCTTTCAGTCCCATTTTTTCCCATTTTCTTTGATTTCCCTCTCTTAGGGTGATTTCCTCCCCATTGCTGCTCGTCCCTTGGGTTTCACTAGATTGGGGTGTTTTTCTCTCCAATCAAGCCTTCCCTCTTCGATTTTGGTAAGTTTCTCTCTCTTCTCATCTTGTTTTTGTCGCCTATTTGTCCTCTCCTTCTTGGTGTTGCCTCGGGTTTTGTCTGTGCTCTCTAGAGCTTCTTTTGTTTTTTTTTCTCTTTATTTATTTTTATTTGTTTCTTGCTTGGTCTTGTGCTCTATTTCACAACTATGAGCTTGTTAGGGTTTTGTTTTGGCTTACTATTGTCTTGCAATGAATCCTCCTGTAAATTGTTGCCCTCATGCTTGTTTTGAGTGGGTTTTGATTGGTTTTAAGTCACTTATACTGTTGCATTTTGCTATTTTGGGAGTTGCATTGATATCGTCTACTGCCCTTGCTTCCACAGTGGGGTTATTGTCATGATTTTATGCTATGACTAAGTTTACTAGTTAAATGTTGTAAGTGCATTCTATTTTTCAATTTCTGGTTATAGGTTTTTGGATTTGCATTCTCACCATGCTGCTATTCTCCTGCATTCACTTGTTTTTGAACCCTGGATACTAACAACCTTTGTTCTGTTGATTTGTTTATTTTTGGGGGTTACAATCGGGGTGTGATTCTATCTTGGGGGGTTGGTTTTGGGGTTTTATTGTAGTGGTCTTCCTGTTGTTTGTTAGTCATGGTCGAGTCTTCCAAACGCCGCAAAACCACCGTGTCGCATCCCAATTACAATAAAGATAAATTCTAATCTAGGGAAAAGTCCAACCATTATAAGGATTTTTATGATTCTCGAACAATTCATTTAGAACGGAATGTACAACCTAGTGCTTTTGAGTCTATCCCTATTCGGTCTCTGTTCGATGTTGTGGGGGGTGACCAGGTCCTTTATTTATTCGGTCTACAAAATCTTAGTTGGGTTCGGGAATTTTATTATAACATGCATTCTATCAGCAAGATAGCCCATTCCTTTCACACCTAGGTTCACAATAAAGAGCTGTTTATTGATGCGTATGTCTTTAGAAAGTTTCTTTGCCTTCTTAAAGTCTGGAACTGCCACTATCCATTCCTTGCTACCTGTAACATTGCGGATTTTGACCAGGTCCCCACTAAATTATATGGCACTCCCCGAACTTGGATAGCCGAGGCGCTCATTCGGCAAAAAGAGCTTTTTCTCCGATTCCACCTTCTAAGGCCTCGTTTGGGAACCCTCCCTTTTAGCCAAAAAGTCAAAAAGTTACTAAATTAGCCAAAAGGCCAACAATCCATACCAAAAAGTCAAAGATTCTCTTTTCTCTATACTTTTTGCACATCTTTTCGTAAAAAGCCAAAAAGTCATCCCAAGTGTACTAGTTTTTTTTAGCTCATATTTTAGCTAAATAGCCAAAAAATTACTAAATTAGCCTGTTCCCAAACGAGGCCTAAATAACATTGTCTGTGTCAACAGTCATGTCACCACTCATTCCTCCAACATTACCCAAAATCAGGGTTATGTTTTGTATTTCATTGACCACCGCATCACTATCAACCTTTCTAAGACGATTGTGGCCAAAATGATTAGCGTGTTTGAGGGTTGCAAATCCTTAGGTCTCCATTACAGTTGTTTGTTAAACCGTTTCCTCTCTTCTCTAAGTGTCCTTACTTTTGAAGATGACGAGTTTATGTCTCCTATCAAACTTGTCACCAAACAAACTGTTTCCCAAAGTCAAGCCCATGTCAAGGGGGGGGGTTGTCTGTGGTTGGGGTGTCTGATGTAGGTGATAATCCACTCACCGAGGAGGCAGAGTTTGATGCGACCGATGGAGGTGTACCCGAGTTGCGTCCCCGATTGTTTCGCGACTAGCTTCGTCAGTTCGGACAGTTCATCACACACTGCTCTGATCAGGTGGATGCCCGGTGTAACAAGCCCGCGGGGGGACCTCGCTACAGCTCGGACTCGATTTGTGTTACGATTCTTAATCTGAACCAAAGAGTCCAAATCCAGCAAATCGTTTTAAGAAAACAGATTTTTAGAAAAGAAGTGCCAAACATGGACTGCTTTGCCAGATACAGAGTCGCCACCTAAATATTTTATTTTGGAAAATTTAGGAAACCCTGACTCGTTGCCTAAGGCCACGTGTCCGTCATCACCAAAGTTGCCTCGGCTCGGGAACTTGGGTACGATTCGAGAAGGTCACTTCGTGAGCACCCCCGCTCGCCTGGTTAAAGACCGGCCTCTACTAACCATGATATCTAATTTTGAAAATATTGTGCGTTCTTATTCCGGTTATTAGCCTAGATTTACTATGTGATGCGCATAGTATACAAGTATAGACTGGATCGCCTGAATTGGAACAAAACACTTCATGTTTGTTTATTTGAAAATAGTTTGACGGTGCTACTCGCAAGTAGGCTAAGACGTGGATTTGCCACCCTCGGGTGGGTTTTAGAAAACATGATTTTGCCACTATCTAGTGGCCTTAAAACACACAGTCAATGATTTGTTCCAATCCAACTAACCCAACCTTCACCCACAGGTATTCAGGCAGTTATATCACATAAGCAGTTAGCCTCATGGTAAGCATGCTATTCATGGCAGTCACTCACACGCATGCAAGGATGGTAAAGCATAAAACTCACCGAGTACTCCAAGTCAAAAAAGAAGCTAATTAGAAATCCATGCATGATCCTAAGTATACAGAAATGCCTAATGCAACACATGCAAAAATGCAACTATAGCAGGCTCGGCTATTCTAAACATGGCATATGGAATGCTACAGCTAACACGTATTCAACTTAGAATTGAAATACAAATGCAGTTAGTATGATGCGCCGAGCCCGGTGCATGCAAAACAGATGAATGAATGCAAACATGCTATCATACTGTATGCTGATTGAAACATGCCCTAATCTAACCATCATAAGCTGATAAATAAAAGGGAAGAAAGACGTGGGGTTGGAAGACATACATCACACACACTTATTACAACATTGCCCTCGCGCAGAGGGTCTGAAAGAATAATATACAGTCCCGAATAAATACAGTCCAAATATGTACAAAAATCCTAATTAATTACCAAATTTAACTAAGAAAACAATAAACTGGCATGCAAGCCAGGGACTGCCTTGACTTTTCTTTAGATGATGAATGATGCATATCCGGGTTGTCTTTGCGCGGAAATCCACTGTGATGCCCCAATTAGCCTATGTTTTGCAATAATTTTTGGAAAGCGCGCCAAGCCCCAGAAGACTGCTGATTCTTGATTTGCTGCAACAGAGAGCAAGAAAGGGGCATGGCAATGTATTTTCACAAATGTATGCATGCCTCGATCCTCGTGCCACCAATCACGCATCTCGATGCATGATGGCCGATGAGTCGAATTGCACAACTCAATATGGAATGAATGCACATGAAAACTCAACTAAAACCTAACTCCATCATGGATAATCCGGAGTGTCGGTGACTGGGAATTGAGACACGTTCCGTCACTTGGAGTACGAAACGCCCATCGTTTCCCGTGCTCGAGCTAACTCCTATCCCGAACACAATGCAATATGCATGACATGCATGAAATGCAACTAAGATACAACCTAACATGCAAAATGCTATGAAATGGCATATACGATGCACGAGGTAACATGGCATACACAATGCGCTAACATACATCCTAGCATACACAATGCTATGGAATGAAATGGCATACACAATGCATAATGGACTTACACCAATATGAGTGGACCTCAGCCACACTCACATAGGAGGCCGTAAGATGAAAATGAGACAACTCGAAATGCATGCTCACGTGCACGCAAACCGAGGACCGAACCTAGGGCACGGATGCCACTCTACCAAAGCATGGCAAGGCATGGAATATGACATACAAGCATGCAAATTTCAGTACCAAAATATGATGCAAAACAGCCCCGAAACATGGAAACATGGCACCCGATGCATGAGATGAATCCCGAAACATGAAATTAGGTACGTGGAATGACCTATAGCTATGCAAAGAATGCATTATTTGAACATGAAGTGTGAAGATAGAATCAATACAGTCCCAAAACAAGCATATTTACAGTTTTAAGCAAGGCCAAACAGTGAACACAAATAGGGCTAAATCAACATGCAAAAATGGCCCTGAAAGAGAGATAATGAAGCAAGTGGAAGCTTCTGGCCATAAATGGCCAAGAGCCCTTCAACAAATTTGAAGAGGGGCTCAAAATGAAGCACTTTACAGTTTGCAACAAGCCACGAAAACAAACACAAGTATGGCTAAACTATTATGCAAGAAATGGGCCAAAAGGGAGACAAAGAAGCAAGTGATGGTTTTTGGCCTCAAACAGAGGAGGGCCCTTCAACAAAGTTGAAGAGGGGCCCAAAACGTGGCATTTTACAGTTAGTGACCCCCAAAACAGTGCACATGCAAGCCTAAAATACTATGTAAAATAAGGCCTAAAAAGAGGTTTAAATACAAAGAGCAAAAAGGGAGCTTCAAACAGCAAAAGTCCCTTGCTCAAACATGAATAGGGGGTCAAAATAAGGCTATTTACAGTTTGGACCAGAGCCCAAAAATACAAGCACAAGGGGCTAACAAAACATGCAAAAATAAGGCCAAAAGAGGGATAAAGAGGCAAGTGATAGATGAAAGCCTCAAACAGTAAAGATCCCTTCAACAATGTTGAAGAAAGGCTCAAAAAAAGCCACTTTACATTTTATGACAGAGCTCAAAACAGTTTACAAATGGGCCTAAAATACTATACAAGAAAGAGGCATACAAGAGAGCTAAAGAGGCAAGTGGTAGATAGGGACCTTAAACAGGGAAGGACCCTTAAACAAACATGAAAAGGAGCTTAAAATATGATGTTTTACAGTTAGGGTCGGAGCCCAAAAATGCAAGCAAGTATGGCTTAGATAGCATGCAAAATAAGCTTAAAAAGAGGGAAAAAGTAGCTCACCTTTGTAGGCCAAACTTTAGCAGCCTCTTGGCTTGAGAAAATGTGCTCCTAAGCTCTGAAAAACCAGCTCCAAGTGTTGGAAAGAATGGTGGTGGTGTGGTGCTATGTGATGGTGTAGAAATGGTGTAGGGTTTGAGAGATTTTGAGGATTGAAATGTACAGAGAGAGAGAGGGAGAGATGTAATGTAGGAGACTAAGACCAAAGCTTCTAACCTTCTCAAATGCAGCTGGAGCTGCTGGATATATAGACAAAAGAGGGGGGAGAAAAGGAGGGGAAATGAATTCAAATTTCTCCCCAAAAGTGCAGCCCCCCGGATACACAATCTGGGGGGAAACAAAATACATATTTGTAACGTACCAACAGAGAGGAGGAAGGCCGGCCCATTATTCAAGTTGCAGGTGGCTGGCCGGCCCTCCCCATGGCCAGCTGGCCAAGGGTCAAAAAGGTCAAGTTAGATTAGTGGCCGGCCACCACATATTGGTGGCCTCCCATGTGTGCTTAACACAACCATGTGGTCAAAAACTGGAGACAGTGAACCAGGAGAGAGAAAAGGTCACTTTTAGGAGGGGTTCAAAAGGGTCACACACAATTACTGGCCGGCCATGTGATATTGGTGGCCTCTCAGGTGTGTACAACACAAATATGTGGTTTAGGGTTGGAAAAAGTGGCCTTAAGGTGGTCAACATTGGCTTTCAAGTGAGAAAAACGGGCGACGGAGGGCGACGGAGGAATAAAACTGGTTGTCAGAACAATTACTGGCCTCCCACTATTCTACGACCTTTCTAACAATGAAACAGAGGTCCCTGCCAAAAATGAACTCAAACCGATGCAAAATGAAGGTTCGGGGGCTAAAACGCGCAGCCTGGGGCCCCGAAAACTGATTGTTAGGCACCGGAAGTGGTGTTTGACCACGAAGTTGGTCTCTCAGACCACAGTGTCTCTCAAAAGGGAGCAAATAAGATGCATGCCAAAAATCGGAGCAAACGGAGGTGGTTAAGCGGTCCCGAACCGAGGCACACGGCCAACGGCTCTGAAAAACCAAAAACCGGACTCCAAACGGGCAAAATGGCCTACGACCACGAAACGTAGCCTACAGCCGCTGAGAGATGATCTACGAGACCTCTCCCTCCCTTCTGGAAGAGAAAACAGAGAAAACCAAGCCTGGTTCGCAAACCGAGGCAAAGCATGAAAGAGTCTGAAAGTCCAGAGGCAAGGCTCGCAGCCGAGACTCTGAAACCTCTGAACGAGCACGATATGCAACATCACCAAGTACTCAATCGGTGACATCTGAGTCTTAAGGTCGGTCAAAAATGGGGTGTCTACACCCGGCTCGATGCATTTGATGAGGTCTAGATCAGCAGACCCCCATTCTTTCTTAGATCCTTTCTCTTTTACAGATATAGCCACTATCGCCCTCGCAGTAATGTTTGATCTTCTCTTTCGGACAAATTTTTTTTGTGTGTTTTTGTTGGTCAGTTTTTTTCTTGCTGTTTTTCGTCTTGTTTTGACCTGTATATTCTCTTCCCTTTGTTTCTCTCGATTAAAAAGGGGGAGTATGTAACTTATAATTGTTGCTTTTTGAGATATATATCTGTGGCATATTGGATATTTGTGGGATATTGGATTAGACTAATCAAGTTTGGACTTTCATTTTTTTATCTGATTATCTTTTGATTATCTCGATCTATTATTTTTTTCCATGATTGATCAATTTATTCCTAGTGCTTTGGATTATGTTTTTTTTACAAGCTGTTTTTTCTATGGTATTTTGCATAAACAAGAGTGGTTTAGCTCAGTTGTGTTAGTGTTTGTGTTTGGTTAGTTGTTGGGTCTAGTGCGTGTGTTTCCTAGGAAACCTTATTAGAATGTTTTGTCCGAGAATTGACAAAGGGGGAGATTATTAGGTCCCTTAGTCTTGCCAATTCTGCAAACAAACATACTTTATCGAGTTGTAAAGTTTCTTGGAAATTTGGCTTGCTTGCTCGAGCGAAGAAACTTCCGTCCCAGTAGTTTCACTGTCTACAAAAATACTGGGAAGGATTATTGTGTGCTCGAGCGAACCTTTTGGTGGCTTGAGCGAAGGCACATAAGGAATACACGCATATCAGTCTCATCGCTCGAGCGAGAGATCCTGCGCTCGAGCAACCGTCGCGGCCCTGTTTGCTATAAAGCTATGTTTCGGTCAAAATTTAGGATATAGCTTCCAGATCGTCTTTAAGGGAATTAGGGTTTTCGTTTGGAGCATCTTGGCTAGTTTTTTTTTTATTTTTTATTTTTTTATGTTTGTTTGAGTATTAAACTCTTGGTTTAATAAGTATACATCAAAGGATTGATTGATTATTCAATATACAAGAGTGTTGTTCTTCAATAGATTCTGGAGATTCAAGCGTGGAGTATTCAAAGGAGTTCGAAACTGTGCGTGGTCGTTGATTCGACACGGATATTGTGGATTCAATATCAAGCTAATCAATTCCTAGATGAAGGCGGTGGTGAAAGAGATACAGATTGTTGAAGACAAATTGACAGAGTTTGGATAATTTGTTTGGTAAATTTGTATTCTTTCTTTCTTTCATAGTGAATTGGTTAGTGGCGTTTTGCTTGTGATTTTTTAATCATAATTGTATGTGCTCCAATTGTGATTTTTTCACGTAAAAATCAGTTGTGTTGATTTGTTGATTTTGAAGCAACAATTTAAATCACTTTCATACGTGTTAGATGATTTAGATTGTTAGTTTTAATTGTTTGGGAATTGTTGTAATTAATTCTGGCCAGAATCACGAATCATTTAGGTTTCTCAAATATATCAAGTGAAAATCAATAAAATCTATTTGATAATCACAAATCTTATCGCTTAAAAATTTAAGTGACTCATAAAATGGTAAGCTAAAAGTTAAACAAATTTTGGATAACACAATAAATATCATACTGATTGAATTTATAACTGCATATGCATATGTATCAACGTACATCATTATAACCCTATTGTTGTCGTCATCACCATTAATTTTGGATAACACAATAAATATCATACTGATTGAATTTATAACTGCATATGCATATGTATCAACATACATCATTATAACCCTATTGTTGTCGTCGTTACCATTATTACTACATCCCCACCCCCATCATTATAACCACTACTTCCATTGCCACTACAACAAAAACATACTTTAGTGGCACTACACTAGTGGCATATTTTTAGAAAATGCCACAAAAAATAATATTTAGTGGCACGTTTTTTAAAAATGCCACAAAACGACAAACATAAAAGGCTCTAGTGACATTTCAATGAACAAGTGTCACAAAACTACAACAAAAACATACTTTAGTGGCATTACACTAGTGGCACATTTTTAGAAAATGCCACAAAAAATGATATTTAGTGGCACGTTTTTGAAAAATGCCACAAAATGACAAACATAAAAGGCTCTAATGACATTTCAATAAACAAGTGTCACAACACTACAACAAAAACATACATTAGTGGCACTACACTAGTGGCATATTTTTAGAAAATGCCACAAAAATGAAATTTAGTGGCACGTTTTTTAAAAATGCCACAAAACGACAAACATAAAAGGCTCTAGTGACATTTCAATGAACAAATGTCACAACACTACAACAAAAACATATTTTAGTGACACCATACTAGTGGCATGTTCTTAAAAAATGTCACAAAAAGAATATTTGGTGGCATTTTTTAGAAAAATGTCATAGAGCCACAAACATACAAGGCTCTAGTGGCATTTCAATTAAAAAAAAGTATCATTTCACTACAACAAAAATGTCACTACAACAAATTTACACTTTAGTGACACTACACTAATAGCATGCTTTTAGAAAATGCCACAAAAATAAAAATTGGCATTAAATGTTTTAGAAAAATGCCATAGAACCACAAAACATATACGGCTCTAGTGGTATTTCAATAAAGAAATGTCACATCAATTTTATGGCATTTTATAAAATAATGACACAAAAAATTATGTTCGTGACATTTACCAACAGATGCCACTAAACTTTAGTTGCAATGGCATTTTTTAAAAAATTTCAGGACACTAGGTAGGTGAAAATTACTTTTTATGGCACTTAGGTGAAAAGTGTCATAAACAAATATTTTACAGTATTTTGAGAAATGCCACTAAGCCAAAAACTTTCCAAGCTTATAATGACATTTTTGAAAAAACAAAAAATGTCAATATATTTTTTAAAATTTTAAAATGCAGTAAATGATTAAAAATAAATGAATTAAACTCAATATACACTACAGGAAAAAGCATATTTGGCGATTAAATTTCCAGACCAAAAAAATTTGGTCGTTGAAAGTATAACTTTCAGCGACCAAAACAGCATCAGTTGCCAAAAGTAAAGCTTTTTGGCGACTAAACAATTTTAGTAGCCAAAAGTCTACAATTGGCGACTAAAACTAAGTTTGGTCGCTGATTATATGAGTTTTAGTGACTAAAAAATTTTTAGTAGCCCAAAGTAAAGCTTTTTGGCATCTAAAAAAATTTAGTAGCCAAAAGTCTACAATTGGCGACTAAAAATAAGTTTGGTTGCTGATTATATAGGTTTTGCCGACTAAAAAAATTTTAGTAGCCAAAAGTAAAGTTTTTTGGTGCCAAAAAAAATTTTAGTAGCCAAAAGTCTACAATTAGCGACTAAAAAATAAGTTTAGTTGCCGAAAGTGGTCATTTTTAGCGCGGGAGAACTAAAATCCTAAGGCGGGACTAAAATTTTTTGGTGACCAAAATTTTGGTAGCTGAAAGTGCATCTTCGGCGACCAAATCCGATTTTGGTCGACAAAAGATAAGTTTTTTAGCAACTAAAAAATAATTAGTAGCCAAAAGTATAGAATTGGCGACTAAAAAATATTTTTATTCGCCAAAAGTGGTCTTTTTTTATTTTGGTAGTAAATAGTTTATTTTGCATAAATTATGTTCAATAAAATAATTATGTTTATACATATTAATATAGATGTATGTACTATATAAATAATATATGTTGCATATATAATCATGTGGTGCTATAGAGGTGTAGTGGGAAGAGTGTGGTGTATAAGGTTTATGGTGTGGGAGGTTGGCGGTTCGAGTCTCCGCAAGAGCGGATCAAATTGTTCCACAACGAATTATCGTCACGAATGACACTTGATAGCGTCACGAATAGTGCCTACCATGACATTAAAGTGTCACTGAAAGGTTTTAGTCTTGATGGTGTAATGACACTTATAAGTGTCACTAACTCTTTTTTTAATGGCACTTGATAGTGCCACAAATAATATCTACCATGACATTAAAATGCCATTGAAAGTTTTTAGCCATAATGGTGCAGTGACACTTGCAAGTATCTACCGTGGCACTCGTATCTACCGTGGCACCGATAGAAGTGGCACTTGTTCAAAATGCCACAAGACCAAAAAATGTCATTAGAAGAATAGTTTTGTGGCACTTTCAAATGTCACTAAACTAAGAAAATGTTGTAGTGTGCCTACCACCATGGCTATTCCTACCACTACCGCTATCGCTATTCCTACCACAAGTACCATTACTGTTATTACTACCACTACTACTACTACCATAGTCATCGTTGCCACAGACACCATCCTACACAACTAGCACTAGCACTACTTCACCATCACTACCATAGCTATCATAAGCCTCTACCTGAACCACCACCACTACCACCACCACCACAATTGGAGCACTGCCACCACCACCATCCCTTTATCTCTACTACACCACACCTCCACCATTACCACAACTATACTATCTCTTGACCTCTACCTTGACCACCATCGCCACCACCACCATCTAATTAGAAAAAATAATTTTAAAATAATAAATTTTAAATTTCAGCTTGTACATATCAAATAAATTATTTTTAATTTAACACTTAAATTTTTATAAAATAAACTTTTATCTTAAAAAATTTAACTTTCAATTTCATGAAACACCAAGCTTTAAGATTATAATTAAAAGAAATTATAAGATACACTTTTCTCAATGACTTATACGATTAAACAAACTCTTTATTAGCAAAAGCAATGGCAAATTATACTTCTAATGTGTATAGTTCGCTTATTGTGTGAATCTGGTTTCTGTAATTTTAATTACATTAATTTTTCTTTTAAAATTTATGTTGTGTCAATTTATAATACATTTTTGGAAATTATTATTGAAATCAAGTAGTAAAATAATTCAATACTCTCCTCAAATAAATTGACGATTTGACATTTAATTTAAAATGGTTTGTTCATTTTTGAATTGTCTATTTTACCCTTGATTTCTATTTAAATTGACATAATATTGAAAATTTAGAAAACAAAATTGATACAAATAAAATTATGGGTTAAATTCATTTTACCTCATTGTGGTTAGAGGCTGAAACACTTTACTCCCCTATGATTCAAATATAACCAGAAAGCTCCTATGTGATTTTGAACTAAAGTGTTGCAGTTAGTTTTTCCATCCAAATTAACAGAAAGTATAACACACCCATTTATAGAGTGGGTTTGGTTTTCTAAAAAATTAATGGGATATTAATACAACAAAAAGATAATTTTACTCCCATTTTCTCTAAACCTAAAATTAGATTAATATATTAATTAAAATAAAATAAATGAAATTAAAATATTATTAACAAAATAATAATTAAAAATTGAACTAAAATATAATTAAATTAAAATTGGATTAACATGTTAGAAATTACGATAGATAATTAAGAATCTAAAGTTAATTGTGATCCAAAATATTAAATTACAATTAGATTAAAAGTTAGTAATTATAATAAATAATTAAATATTTAGAATTAATTGTGATATAAAATATAATTAAATTAAAATTAGAAAAAAAATTTAAGAATTCAATAAATAATAAAAAATTTATAATCAATTGTGATCTAATTAAATTAATAAACACTATAAATTATGTGTATGAGAGAAGAGAGAGAGAGAATGAGAAAATTAATAAGGTAATTATAATTATTTTATATCTATAAGTAACGTTATTAATAATTATACGTTAATCTAAAATCACATGAAAAATTTCGGATTATATTTAAATCATAGGGTCTAACTATGGTACCCAAAAAAAGGTGGTATTTAGATATCATGCATGGAAATAATTTTGAACCATCAGATTGGAATCTTAAATCTTGGCCAACTAAAATCAAAATAGCTAACTGGTTACCACTAATCAAGTCCCTCATTTAACAGCAAACTTCTCTCTATACAGTACATATTTTCTCTCTTTTTTTTTTTTTGGTTGTTGTTGTATACTACTGTTCATCTTCTCTCATTCATTCATTCATTCTCTCTCTCTCTCTCTCTCTCTCTCTCTCCTGCAAAACACTTCCCCCACCCTACATCCCAAGACCCATGACCACACCATCACACACCCGTCAATATAAATGAAAACAACACCATAGTTTCTGAATATTTTCTTTTTTCTCTTTTTTCAGCCAAACCATGGATTCCGGTGACTTTTTTTTTAATCCCTTTTCTTTCTACTTCTTCTTCTCCTTCGACACAATGGACTTCGGTGAATTTTTTTTTTAATCTCCTTCTTCCCCTCCGTCGACACCATGGATTCTGGCAAACTATTTTTTTAATCTCTCTTTTCTTCTTCTTCCTTTTTAAATTTTTTTTTATTTTTTTATGAGCCATAAATCCAGAGACTACAAAGAGCAGTCCAAACTCAACAAACCTCTAAGAGCAGAGGGGGATTCCAGATCCAATCTAAGGGCGAAGAGCCCTTCGAAAAGGAAGAGGCCATCCAATGGGCAACACTATTAGCCACTCTAGAAACCCAAGAAAAAGAACATGAAAAAGAAGATTACAACACTATTTTGTTGGTTGATGGTTTCTGAAATTGGAATTACAACTTCTCTATAAAGAATTCATAACCATGGGATTTTTATTTTTTTAAATTAAAGTATTGGTAGGCTGCTACCTAAATAGATACATATATTGCACCCTCAAGAATATATGAACATGTACTTTTTTTTTTTTTTTGGGTGCTTAAAAATTGTAAATGGAGGGATGAACATGTATTTATTGACTCTTGTAATATGAAAATATAATTTCGGAGCAATAAACATTTGTCTCTATAACGGTTAAGTGAGATCAAATTTAATGATAAGTAAGGTTAAGTGCAATTACACTGTTGATTATTTTCTTAATGAATGGTGATGAGAGTCGTAATAAATAAATGGGAACTATGATGGCATTCAACGGTAGGTTGAGTAAATAAACAATGAATTATGAGTATGGTCAAATAAACTCACAATGAGTGATAGGTAGAGAAAGATTAACAAATAGTAAATCTTCTTATTATTAAATAATTCAATTCGGCATTTTTTATTAGTTAATGATTCTCAATTTGTAACAAATGTGGATAAATTTCAAATTGATTGTGACATTTTTACCAGTCAATGATTTTCATTTACTATTCTATCAGATGAGAAAAAGTTAAGGATCATGAAATTTTTTTCATGAAAATGATCATGAAAAATTTATGATCTTTGGATTACCTTGATTAGTGTGTGGTTCTTTATTGTAAGTGTAATCTAAGGGTCACAAAACTTTCATGATTATTTTCATGAAATATTTTTCATGATACCTAGTATTGCTGCTATCAGATTTGACTTACTACTCAATGAGACTTAACTTATTACTCCATCAAACTTAACTTATTATTCTATCAAATACCATTTATTACTCAATGATACTCTAATTATTATTCCATTAGACTTAACTTATTACTCAATGATTACTCTATTTACAATTCTATCAAACTTGACTTATTATTGAATCAAACATCACTTAATATTCAGTGGTACTCGACTTACTACTCCATCAGACTTGATTTACTACTCAATCATACTTAACTTAAGCCCCGTTTAGTAGAGCTGTAGGAAACTGATTATAGATTATAACTTACAGCTGTAAACGTAAGCTGGTAACCTGTTGATGTAGCTATGAGATTATAGATTTAAGCAGCAAAGTAGTGTTTGGTAAATGAACTATAAGATAACTTTTTGCTGTGTAATTGTCATTTTTGCCCTTATGAATATAAAAATTATAATTTTTTCATTTTCTTCACTTTAAATTTTGAAAAAGTTATTTCATTAATGGAAGTTAATATAATTAGTACCTATATTGATACATTTTTATATTACCTCAATTTTTTTCCCCATTTTTAATATTGAGTTCACAAGGAAACAAGAAAATGTCATTGTAATAAAAATACAATAAATTACTATTAAGGCAATAAAAATAAAACTTCTTAGATATTAGATAACTCCTAATTTCGTCTACAAATTGATATACAAATATTATGTCTCTGCACTTCCATCTCATTGTCATCACCTTCAACATGATTTCCATGGCGTGCTTATTGAGACCTTGATCCTTCCTCTTCATTAGGCACATAATCTGTGAATTTATCATAAGAGTCAAATGCAATATCGCGGAACTCACTTCGTCGGATGAAATTATGAATTGCCATTGTTGCACAAACAAGTTTGACTTGGGTCGACCACTTATAATTTGGTGGGAAATCCTTTATCATTGGCCATCTTGCTTTCCAAACCCCAAACGTTCTTTCTATTACACTTCTAAGTGATAAATGTGCTTGGTTGAAATACAGTGTCCCTTTAGATGGCTTGTCAAACTCGATAACCTTTATGGTAACTCTTAGACCACAATCACATTTCAAAGCCTTATACCTCAAGTCCAAGGTCTCAGCACTTTCAGAATAGTTACTAGAGGATGACATGCCTCTGCATTAAGTGGGACGAATTGAATCCAAATCCTCTAAAATTGATTGGAAAGTTAATTGTATAATACATTTCATTTGGTTATGCCAACATTCAAGTTTTATGAATGATGATTGAGATAATACTTCTTACACAATAAAAGTATTTGAGTTTTTTAACACGATTATATAATATTTTGATTGTTAACCTTAGTTACAACTGCTGCAATAAACAATAATGTTTTCACTTTTGGGTTTGTTATTTGAATCAAGCATGAAATAGCTCCACATAAAGAAAAATAAAATTACACAAATATACAAATCTCACAAAATACTACTATTCTTCCTCGCAAATGTGATATTCAGTAATAAAGTCTTAGTATTTTAAATGAAATCGACTAAAATAACATGATAGAAAAAATTCAACATCCACATCAATTAGCAGAGCAAGAGTAGGTTATGTTTGTTTTCCATTAGTCCCACATAAACTTTGTTCAAATTGAACTTTTTATTTATTTATTTATTATTTATTTTTATTAAAACATCCACCACTAGCCAAACCAAGCCCTCACCCAAAAAAACTCAGTTTTATAATCTGATTTTGAGTTTGAATCGACATACATCTAATAAAATGTATTATTTTCAATTAGGGGATCACAAATAATCTGCAAAATAAACATTTTTGTGGATAGAGAGTTGGTTCAAGTTGGAGCAAGTTGGGGCTGCCCTTGGTGCATAGGTGGAGAATTTAATGTAATTCATTTACTAGAAAAAAATTTAGGTTGTAGGTCAACTATTGGGGCCATACGAATATAATTTTACAACATATATATATATTATTTACAATTAATTACTAACTAGTTTTTCTAGAATCTGTTTGGGACACTGGAAATGCAAACCAGAACACTTATCTTTGCAATATAACCCAGAATTTGAAGAACATGTACAACTTTCAGAAGAATGACAATCCTCACTTTGAAAACGATTAGAAATGGCACAAAACCCTAGCTTCACCAAAGTAAATGCCCTCAAAATAAAAAATACATATAAATAAGAATAGTAAAAGAATTAAAAACTCTAGATAATACTGAGAAAATGAAGGAAAAGAAAGTAAAATTTTCAAAATTTCAAGCCTCAATTATTTGAAAAAATGAAAATTATTTACAAACAAACACTAGCTTTTTAGCTAATTTCACACACAAACACTACTTACATTCAAAAACTAACTACAGATTTTCAAAAAAAAAAAAAACAAAACAAAACAAAAAACGATCCCTAGAAAATAGGAGCACACCATTTCAGTGATCGGATGTACGCCATTTCATAATAATCGAATGCACCATACAGTAATCGGATGCACCATTTCACAGTAATTGAATGCACCATTTTATCAGACTTGACTTGTTACTCATGTAAACTACACTTACTACTTAATGAGACCCCAGTAACTATTAAATCAAACCCCACTTACTACTCAATAAGAGACCCTTCAATTACTTGTAAATATTGTTATAACAAGTAGTAAGTATTGTCACAATTAGTTATAACTAAGGCCTATTTTGTGAAGTGGGTTAAAAACTACTTCCCAGCGTTTAACTCACTTCCCTCTCTCAAAAAGCCAAAAGAAAAGCCAAAAAGTAGCTTTTAACCATCTTTCCGAAATACCTTTTAAGTTTGTATGTTCACTTACTATTTTATCAAATTTGACTTACTATTCCATCAAACTTCACCTACTACACAATCAAACCCTACATTTCTCAATGAGACTCTATTTTCTACTTTATCATACTTCACTTACTACTCAATAAAACCCCACTTACTATTAAATCGAACCCTACTTACAACTCAATGAGAATTCTCAATTAGTTGTAAGTATTGTTATAATTAATTGTAATTAAGTTTACATGTTCACTTACACTACAAGAAAATCAAGATTTAGCAGCGTTTTTTATTGTGTCAGTTTGAAAAATACTGCTATAGATGGGCTATTGTAGCGGTTATTAACTGTAACTAAAAATAAAATTTTTAGCAGCATTTTTTCCCTAAAACGCTGCTATATATTTTTTTATAGTGACAGTTTGACCTCAAACGTTACAAAAAACCAAGGAAAAGGCCCGCCAATTTTTTTTTATTTCGCGCGAAGTCATTTTTTTTTTCTTTTAAACATATCAGAATTTCAATCTTAAAAAAAAAAAAACAAAACAAAACAAAACCGTTCTACTCTCTCCTTGATTACAATTTGTGCCCTAGTCTATCAACACTCCTTTGCGAAGTACCAGTGCCTTCTTTCATCCTCCACCGCGGCGTGTTGACGACGACAAGCTACCACCGTGATTTGAAGGTTAGTCTACTCTATCTGTTTCTCTTTCCCTATCCCCCTCTTTCTTATGTCTCTCAATTTCTCTTTCCCCCTCTCTTTCTTCTACTGTCTCTGTTTTTCTTTCTCCCTCACTGTCTTCTTCCTCCCTCATCATCTGTTTCAAATTACACCCCAATTCATGTTCTCTACTCCTTCCATACCAATTAGCAAAATGCTTTCACTCTACTTTGTTTGATTTAGGTCGGTTATCTTGAATGATTTTGATTTGGGAAAATAATTTAAAAAATAGATATTTTAACATGTTTTGCATTCTGATTATGATATTCACACACACACACACATATATTTGATCATCTATGATATTCATATTTTAACCAATTTAATTAGTGAAGTGAATGGATTGTTGTTGATACTACAGAGTAAAATCTCATACTTGAGGAATCATTATGTATGCTAGATATTTGATAAAATGCCACAAGGGATAAATGGCAAGGTTGGCTACAAACTGCTCACAAGATTGAAAAGTACGGTGACTTTTACTTTGGAAGACAATATGAATTCCACTGAAAAATGCTTACTATAGTAACTAATTTTAGTTACTCCACTAGTTTATTGTGAAAACTTCAATTTTATAAATAAAGTTGGAGGAACTTTATTATAGCATTCCATTAGGAGTCTACAATGCAAGAATCCATTTCTTGAAAAGAACACAGACTTGTTCATCACTAAGGTGGGGAACAACCATGTCCTTATTTGGAAGAATTTATAATTTTAAAACTAAATAGATAAAAAACTTGAACACAGATTTCCAGACTAAAAATTTACTTGGGGCAGACAATTATTAGGTCCAGGGGAAAATTTATTTCCGCCAACTTTCTCTTCAATATACTGAGAGATTGCGAAGTTTGGATATAAAACCTCAAGTCAAACTTACAACATCCAAATCAACTATTTTATTAACCAAGGTTTATGTTGTTAAAACTGACATATACTTCTATAACAGCCCAACAACAAAATCATGTAGTAGCTTCTTCCAATAAACAATAATTGTCAATAATGAACAGGAAAATACAAAATAATATATTGTATATTAAAAACGTGTTGATTTTAGATAAACGAATCTAAGTATAAAATGATATCCTACTCATTAAATTCATGCTGCACTTGAGGGAAGTTACCAGCCATTCCCATATCATTAAAGGCCTATAATGTTTCCAATATATGAAATCTCTGCATGACCACAAAAAAATATATCTCGAAACTGACAAGTAGATATGCATACATCTAATACCTCGTTAACCTTAAAAAGCCAAACCAAAACAATAGAAAGGGAACGGAATTTGAAAATTAAATTAAGAAATTCATTTTCTGTTGTCTATGACCTGTAAAGCATACATTGAGAGTCAAAATTTTTTTATCACATCCAAAAGCGAGAACTAACTAATGAAGCTTATCTATGACTGCTAGTTTTCTGCCCATTTATTAACAAACATCTAACTGGATACTATGAAGTTCATGAACCCTAATCAAATTTGTCTATAAGAGTTTCAAGATTAAAAATCATAGTACTCAATATTGTTAATCATGTTGTCTAAAATTAAATGCCTTTAAAATTTAAAAATATTAATTAATTTTGAAAAAAGAAACATAATTTGAAGTTGAATGTGAACTCTGAGCATATGATCTCATAAACCAACATATGATTTAAAAGAAAAATAATATAAGAGACCAGGGAACGATTATCAAATTTGTTAATGGATAAATTATGAGTACAAAATCACAACTTATTGTTATAGTATTCACTAGCTACTTTAATAATTAAATTTAACTACCCAACCTATGCTCTGTATTCCATACTAACAGAGTAACCCGGACCGAGTCTGGTAGGCCTTATTTCTTCAGTTTGCTATTTTGCTTAAAGGATTGGTAAGGATCATAGACGACAGTAAAGATCTGAAAATTAGAACAAAAAAGAAAGAGCTTATAGTGGACAAATTTGAGAACATATATGGCTTTCTTGGGATGGACTAATGAGATCGGCTTGCTGTTTAGGATAGGGAAGAATTTCTACCCTGATCTGTCAAACCTGTAGAGTTCTGCAGTTATCTTTACGCTCCTACCCTATGGAAATGCTAGTTTATTATGAGTTAGGTCTGCCTCTTAGTTCCCAGTTCATTCAGATTAGCATTGCAGAGAAACATTGCTCAAATGTAGAGCGTGAGGATCATTGTTTTCTTTCTTTCTTTTTATCTCCTTTTCAATTTTGGTGGACTGACTTCGTTTGGATTTCAGCTTTTATATTGTTTAATATATTTTCATGTTGCCGATCCATAAACAAAAAGGTCAAATTCAGATTGAGCTGGAACATATGCCATCACTATTCTTCAGTAGCTGGAATATTATGAAGAGATCAAAACTCTGCTTGGGAAATTATAGTTGGTTCTGTCAATTATTTCACAGAAATTTTCCAGGAAAATTATAGTTGATGGGAAAATGTATGTGTTCATCATAGAAATTTCGACTGTGATATAGGGTTACTTGGGACGATTGCATGTGTTCATCTGCCTTTATTTATTTATTTTTCCTTTGAAAATCTTAAAGTTCACCCAATAAAAATATGTGAGATTCTTATTGATCTCTTTGGTCATTTCAATGATGCTTGTATGGAGCAGAAATGTGTATGTTAATTCTTCTTGATTCTGAATAACTATATTCAATGATTGTAATTGTCCAAGTAGGAAATTTGTAAAATGCATAACAAATCATGTCAAATGTGTCTTGAAAAGGAAGTCTTGAGGAATCTATGCATAACCCATTGCCTCTTTTCCATCAGAGTTCAAACAACTCATTGAAGCTTTTTCATTCTTTTAGACATCAAAAGAGCATATTGCTAATAAATTGCCTAGACATTTCAGAAGCATCCGAGATGATCAGTAATAATGGCTACAGCCAAGATTCAATATAAGTCATATTGTTTAGGAAGAAATGCACCTGTAATTATAGCATTAGCTCATGATTTCCAACTGGACAGTGATTAAGGCCCGTTTGGGAAGTGAATTTTTTTTAATTTTTTTTTTTTTTAATGTGGTTAAAGTATGAGGTGAATACCAATTATGTTTGGAAATGACTTTTTTGCCTTTTTTTTGCAGAAAAACATGCAAATAGTAGAGTGAATAGGAAAGAATATTTGACTTTTTTTGGATGGATTAAATCTTATTTATTTATTTGTGAACTTTTCGATTTTTTAATGACTTTTTAACTTTTAGTTAAAATAACTTATTCCCAAACGAACTCTAATTGACATCCTGATCCAGTTGGATGAATTCTTCTTCAAGACTTGGTTGAGTACCAACGCTTGATTGCAATATGTGCAACTCCTAGATGTAGAAAGAATCCAGGATTTGTGATTCTT
The DNA here is from genome assembly GCA_025200525.1 of Camellia lanceoleosa. Taxonomy (NCBI): domain Eukaryota; kingdom Viridiplantae; phylum Streptophyta; class Magnoliopsida; order Ericales; family Theaceae; genus Camellia; species Camellia lanceoleosa. The sequence goes on along the minus strand of CM045762.1, from coordinate 78,752,415 downwards.
GTGCCCATGGAGCAAAGTCCATAACTCTAGTGCTCTGATAGTTCATTTTTGATTGCCTTTTTTTAGTAAGGTAAGGTTAAATGACTTAAGAGTCCTTTAAGCAACTCTTTAAGTGCACTAAATTAGATGGGATTAGCATTCCAAAGACTATTAGTCCTAAGATTATTAATTCCTTTGGGAAATGCTAGATTAATATAAATTTTGACTTTTCATGAAAAAATGTAAAATATGGGTTGGGTTTGAAGTGATGTGGTAAAGAGGTGATGTAACTCAAATAAGAAGTGATGTGACCCAAGTAAGATGATTGTGACTCAAATAAGATGATGTGCTAAAATCGCATGTGCTATTTTAGCACATGCCAAACAAGCATTTAATATAGCTATAAAAGAAACTGAAGGCCTCACGTTCTTGCACACGACAGAGAAGCAAGTCATGTACCGTGTTATTTTGCCATTAATTTTGATTCTCGCCAATACAATCAATGGATGATGGGTCGTACTGATCCACGTGTTCCAGGGTCTGATGACCTTCGTCCCTTTGATGCGTGCCTAGCAAGAACACTAGGTGAGATCATAGAAATGGGTTTGTTATGTTTCCCAAAACCTAAAACTGTTTACTCTGGTTGGAAAGCATGTCATTGAATTCTATGAACAAAAAGTACAAAAACATAGTAAATCAAAAACCTTGAATTCATAGAAAAAGAAGTTTTGTTTACTCATTAGATGAGAACTGTGAAAACAAAAACAAAGACAAAAAACATAAACAAAAAAAAAAACTTAGATCAACTAATCTTATAAATTTGCAGATATTGATTTGAAATGAATCTGAAACGTATCAATATAAAATAGTTCAATTTTAGGAAAATATATACAGGAAAAGTCATATACAAATAATTCAATTATGTGTACCTACACTAAATTGTGTAATGCTTTTTAATGTTAGTATAGATAACTCTTTATATAATATATTTAACTTTTTATTTTGTTTCATGGTATTCAATTTAGTTAATTATCAATGGATAAGAGTTAGATGAAGAAGAGTAGATTGTCAAGAGATTATATGCAAGGGATTAAAGAAATTTTGGAGTTTGCTTCTCACAATGTATCTAATGATGGAACAATTCCATGTCCATGTATGAGATGTGTGAATTCATACATGTTGACCCTAGAAATTGTACATGATCACTTGGTATCATATGGAATTAGTCCGGGTTATAATTGTTGGTATCATCATGGGGAGATTATGTCTGCAACGACTTGTAGTAGAGCTAGTCAAAGCCATGTTGAAGAAATACGACCCGAGTATGGTGATATACGTGACATGTTGCGGGATGTGTTTCCCATGCACACCCAAAATATGGATGAATATGCTGAAGAAAGTAATTTACCAGAACCATCTGATCAAGGTCCAAGCGTGCAACGACCTGAAGAAGATCCTAATGAAGATGCACAAAAATTTTACGACTTACTGAAAGATGCTGAGAAGCCTTTGTATGAAGGGTGCAAGAATTTTAGCAAGTTGTCAGCAATTGTGCATCTGTATCACTTGAAATGTCTTAATGGATGGAGCAACCACTCATTCATAATGTTGCTTCAAATTTTGAAAGATATGCTTCCTTCAGATGCAAATTTGCCGAAAGCCTCTTATGATGCCAAGAAGATTATTAAGGATTTGGGTCTCGGTTATGAAAAGATTCATGCTTGTCCTAATGATTGTATGTTATTTTGGAAGGAACATACAAATGATGAAGTGTGTCATTGTGGTGCTTCAAGGTGGGCAACAAATGAGAATGATTTGCAGCAAAATATGAGTACTTCATCTAAAAAGAGAAAGAAAAAGGCTGCAAAGGTTTTACGGTGGTTTCCCTTGAAACCTCGATTGCAGAGGTTGTTCATGTCTTCAAAAACAACTGCTTCTATGAAATGGCATGCTGAAGACCGTACAAATGATGGCATAATGAGGCATCCTGCCGATTCTATGGCTTGGAAAACATTCGACTCTCGATATGTAGATTTTTCCTTTGACTCTCGCAATGTCAGGTTGGGGTTGGCAGCAGATGGATTTAACCTTATGGGAATATGAGTACTAGTTATAGTATATGGCCAGTCATATTGGTCCCATATAATTTGCCTCCATGGATGTGCATGAAAAGGTCTTCTTTCATCCTATCATTGCTTATTCCTGGTCCGAGCTCCCCTTCGAATGACATAGATGTGTACATGCAGCCTTTAGTTGAAGAATTGAAGGAATTATGGGATGTTGGAGTACAAACTTATGATATATCTTCCAAAGAGAACTTCCAAATGCATGCAGCTCTAATGTGGACTATAAATGACTTTCCCGTATATGGTGATTTGTCTAGTTGGAATACCAAGGGTGCTCTTGCATGTCCTTCTTGTAATTATGAGACTCATTCTCGATGGTTAAAACGTGGAGGAAAATATTGTTTTATGGGTCATAGGCGTTTCTTGGATAAAGATCATAGATTTCGTAAAGATAGAGCATCATTTGATGGAAAACAAGAAATAGAACCAGCTCCCGATATGCTATCTGGCTTTGAGATCATGATGCAAACAGAAGACCTTGATTACAAATTTGGTAAGACAAAGGCAAATGAAAAAAACAAAAAAAGAAAGAAACAAGCGGATGGTGATGAGATACAACCATGGAAGAAAAGAAGTATATTTTTTACATTGTCGTATTGGGCAAATCAAAAATTGCGTCACAATCTTGATGTGATGCATATAGAGAAAAATGTGATTGATAATGTATATGGAACATTGTTGAATTTAGATGGGAAGACAAAGGATAACTTGAAGGCACGTCTTGACTTACAAGAGATGGGTATAAGGCGTGAACTTCACCCACAAAAGATCAGTTCCAATAAGACATATTTGCCTTCAGCTTGCTTCTCTATGATTTTAAAAGAGAAAGATGACTTCTTGAAAGTTTTGAAAGGGGTAAAAGTCCCAGATGGTTATGCTTCAAATATTTCACGTTGTATCCAACTTCGACAGTGTAAGATTATAGGTTTGAAGAGTCATGATGGTCATATTTTGATGCAGCAACTTCTTCCTATCGCATTACGAGGAGCATTACCAAAACAAGTCGCTTTACCTTTAATTGAGTTATCTTGTTTCTTTAGGGAAATATGTTCTAAAGTCTTGCAAGTAGAAGAGCTTGACCGACTTGCATCTCGAATTGTATTGACTTTATGCAATTTGGAGAGAATCTTCCCTCCCTCATTTTTTATTGTTATGGTGCATTTAGTCGTCCATTTGGCCACTGAGGCTAAAATTGCTGGCCCAGTTCACTATAGATGGATGTATCCCATTGAGAGGTTAGGCGTGACGACTTGTATCTATTTGTGTTTTTAACCTACATCACATTGACATCCCAATTTAGTCGATCTATAATTATATTGTTTTTCATGTAGGTATCTCCAACGATTAAAATCTTATGTTCGTAACAAAGCCTATCCAAAGGGCTCTATTACAGAAGGATACATAGCTGAAGAGTGCTTAATATTTTGTTCGCGATATTTGGAATCTGTTGAAACCATATTCAATCGACCCTTAAGAAATGTTGAAGATTCTACAGGGGCAATAATGAATATCGAACTTGATCAAAAGTCATGGATACAAGCACATCGTTATGTGCTATTTAACAATGATCAAATTCAACCATATCGGATGTAAGCAATATTTATGAGTTATGGTGTATAAATAAGTTTGAGTTTCCCATTTTAATACTTGCAATAGTAACACAAGTTAGGTTTGTATATACAGAGAACACAAGGAGCATATAAAGAGACAAAATCGTCCGCGTCGTCTAACTGATGAAGTTCTTAATAAGATGCATATGGAAAAGTTTTGTGAGTGGTTTAGATCATATGTAAGTATGTAGCTATTAAATAATACTATTACCATATACAATTTTTAGCGTAGAGATTAATGTAATCATTTTAATGGATCTTATAATATATCAGGTTGTAGCTATGGATGACACAAGAAAGCAACAACTTACTGATGAAATCAAGTGGCTTGCTCAAGGCCCAAACACTCTAGCTAGACGATTCAAACGATATGTTGTTAATGGTTTTAAGTTCCGAATTAAAAATTACGAGGCAGCGAAGAAAACTCAGAATAGTGGGGTTTGTGTGGCCACCGAAGGAGGCACCATGTATTATGGTGTTTTATTTGATATCATTGAGCTCAATTATTTTGACAAGTTGAAATATGTATTATTCAAATGCAATTGGGCTGATGTGAACACAGGCAGAGGCTACAAGATAGATGAATATGGGTTTAACCTTGTAAATTTTTCGCATTTGATACATACTGGAAAACGGTTAAATGATGAACCATTTGTCTTGTTATCTCAAGCTTCACAAGTTTATTATGTGGGAGATGTAAGGCATGAAAATTGGTTGGTGGTTGTTAAAACAAAAGCGAGGGATGTGTTTGATGTTGGTACTAGTGAATTGTGTGATGGTGATGTTGACACTTACTATGATAACGAACCGTATAATATGATAGTTGAAGACACTCATGTGGATGCGAATGAAAACCTCAATTGGGCTAGAAATGATACAGATGGAACAACAATCAATATACCACTTCCACTTGATAGCCAACTGATCGATGAAGATGATTTAGATGAGGATGTCTAGTTGTTGAGTTCAACTAGTTTGATTTTAATTTATTTATTCTCATGTTAATCTTTGAAACATTATTTGGTTTTGAATATAAATTTCAAATTTTTTAGTTTCATATATGTATGGCAACCCATGTTTTGCATTTTTTTTTTTAAATCACATACCCTTTGTGGATGTAGGCGTAAGCCAAACCAGGTAAATTAACTGTTTTCTTCTTTATGATTGTGTTTGCATCAATTTGCTACTTTGTATCCGATCTCAAATTTGTGTGGGTTTGTCAGGACAATTGTCTAGTTGCCATTGAAGTATATTGTATGGGTTATTAATGAGGACATGTATATTTCTTCTAATAGATAACTGATGGTTTTTTAATGTTTGTTGTTAAATATAGCTATTAAAAACTTGGATTGGAAAATCAGCATGTTGACAATATTGTTTTTATGCTCTCTTTGGTTTTAACTTTTAGTTTGTGAATGTAGGTATATCATATCTTGAGAATAAAGAAGTCCGCACCCGTCTAAGAGAGGTAAGTATAGTCATGTATGTCCGCACCTGTCTGAATGTAGTAGTATTATTGTGTCATGTTATGTTATTGTATTAGGAAGCGGAGCTAAGTGTAGCGCTGTTTTACTACTTTCACTGGAATGTAGCCAATTGGCTATGGGTGATCTGTTATGGAGGTTGCTCTTTTTTTTTATGCTGCTTTTGTCAATGCTGGTGTGATTGGTGGCTGATTTTGTTGCTGTTGTTTGTTAGGGCAGTGATCTATGGAGCTTTAGGATGTACAATTGAATCAAATTATTAAGCTTTTATTTTGTTAAGAGTTGTAATATATCACAATTCAATCATTATTTGATAGCTTGCTGACATTTTTACCTCTATTGGCCTTGCAAAAGATACAAGAACAAATGTCAGTTTAAAAAACTCACTCTAATTTCCTCACTTAATTACATATACTAGTTTTTGTAAAGATAAAATTGATTTATTTATACATCTATGTACATGAGTTTTATATTTGTTTGGAATTGTGTCACAGGTTTTTAATTTAAATTAGAATGGATGTGATTTTATTTATTTAGGTGTTATGACTTTGCACTGCTAACATTTGGTCACTAAAGTTCATCAGTTTTAAGATTTTTTTTTCCCTCAACCATAAAGTTTGTATTGTTTTTCATAAAGAGATTCTGGCTTTGTGGCCTATTTAGTCATTTGCTGAATGTACAATTTGAAGGGTTCTACAATTTAAGTAGTTCATATGGATGTCCTAAATTGATCATGTAGGAGAGGCCACGTAGTGGTTTAGCAGTTGTGTCTGTTATGTTGCTACCATATACAAGCTTGGTTTAGTAGTTTTTTCTGTTGTAGTGTTGCAGCTAGTCAACATTTTTAAATCTCATGCTAGACATCCTGTGCTTGGTTCTTGTTACTTACCTTCTGACTTTGTTTGTGGAATATTGACTAAAGGGCTCCATTTATTTTATTCTCTTGTTTAATCGGGTAACATATATTCACTTATTTTTCTTGCATTCTAATTTTGTCTTCCTGTTCTAATCAAAACACTTAAAGATTGAACAGGGAGAGACACTTTCAGTGTATTTGTTCTTACTTGGGATTAAGAAGCTCCAATGGGTGACATTTTCTTTTTGTCCTTTTCATGTTAAATCTTTTGAAATTATTGACTACTTTGACTGTTCGAGCAAGTTTTTCATAAGTGGTGACTTCATCAGTCTTGGAATCATAATTGAAACACATACGAGTAATTTAATTTGCATAGGGCTTTGAATACCATCCTCAACTCTTTTATCAGCACAAGCTACCTATAAAGTTCCAAATTACTGTTAACGACTCAAAAGTGATATTATTCTGAACCAGTTAATCATGCTCTAGCATAGTGCAGGCAATATTGAGAGGATCACTTACCACAATCATCACACTTTCATGGAACAACTTCTTAGAAACTAACACCCAAAATATGTCATAGAAGAAGGCACAGTGCACTGCTGACACAATTTTTATTTCAGCAATGAAACTTGGTTTTAACATTTAACTACTAAACTGTATGATAAATGCTTATTTAATTTGATTAATATCTTTGTGTAAACTTAATTACGTCTATTGTTTATCTAGCAGATATGGCAAAGAAACGATTTAGAACTTGCAATCTTGAGAATGAGTCCCAGAACAAGCGATCAAATGGCTCTTCACAGCCTAGCCAGTCAAATAACTCTTCACAGCCTAGCCAGCCAAATAACCCTTTACAGCTGAACGCACCAAGTGGAACTTCACAACCTAGTCACTCAATTGGCTCTCCACAGCTGGACAGGCCAAATAGAACTTCACAACCTAGTCGTTCAAATGCCTCTTCACAGCTTAATCGGCCAAATAAAACTTCACAGCCCAGTCGATCAAATGGCTCTTCACAACCTAGTTGGTCACATCCCTCCTCACATGTTCCATCACATGTTCCACACCCTCAACCTCAAGAATCAGAGGTTAACCCTCAGTTTGAAGATGATTTAGATGAGGACTGGTTAAGGGAAGAAGAAATGCAACGTACAGGTATTATTAGATTTTTAGTTGAGGTACAAATTACAAGTCAACCTTCACTTCCATGATATATTTTGTTGTTGTATTGCAATAGATACATTGACCAAGCGAAACACACGGGGAATTACACGTATGGTTGAAGTGTGGAATTTGACTCCAGAAGAACGCATTATGCTCACCTTCAACAAGGATTTGCAGCCTATTTCTACAGAGGGTGGTATGTTCAGTCGCTTCATAGGCACCATTGCTAGGAAGCCACACTTATGCCCAATTAAGTACAAGAATTGGCATGAAGTGCCAAATCAGTATAAAGAAGATTGTTGGAATATTATCGAGGTAATTTTCTAACCACAAGTATTTTGTGATAATTCTACTATAAAAGAGATCATATGCATGTGAAAAAGACAATCTTCCATGCTATTATAGTTGAAGTGAAAATAAAAATATGAGAATTAGGCAAAGAAATGCACAAATTTAGTTTATATTATTGTATTGATAATTTTAAGAATGTTCATAACATGAAAAACATAAAATTGTAGTCCAAGTTTGCCATTCCTCAAGATGAGAGAAGAGATATGATTAGGCATCGAACATTGAAGTCAATGGGAGATAAATGGAGAAATTGGAAATGTAGTTTAAAAGCAAAGCACTATGATGAGACAAAGACAGCAGCACAGATAGTAGCTACTGCGCCTTTAACAGTTAACCGTGAGCACTATGCTGACCTTGTCGCGTATTGGTTTTCAAAGGAAGGACAGGTATGCATAGATTTATGTTTTATATCAAATAATACAATGTCATTATATCATTTTTTTTAAACATATTGTTATGCATTTATGACTGAAGGAACTTAGTACAACCAATAAGGAAAGCCGGCGAGAGCAAACAAGTGCACATACAGCAGGATCTAAAACTTATGCACAACATGCATATGATATGGTATTTCAAACTTCATTCCTTGTTTTATATTTTGAATTTGGTTGCACATTGTATTATAAATTTATTCTGAAACGATATGATTGTTACATAGGAGCAAAAAGATAAGATTGCACTAGATCGAGCAAAATTATATATACCGCTTCACAAAAGGAAGGATGGGACACCAGTCAATGAAGCAGCAGCTGCAAAAATTGTATGCCCATTTAATAAGTTACATTTTCAAAATTCTAATGTGTTTGTGGCAAACAATCACTTTGTCTTCTTATTCCCCCCCCCCAAAAAAATTTATGCTATAGGAAAAATTAGAAGCTTTGATAAGCTCACAACCAAGTAGCTCCGAAGGAAATGTCAGTGGCCGTATATCTTGGTCACCAAATGATATTTATTCTCAAGTGATGGGTAAAGAGCATCATGGTCGTGTTCGAGGTTTAGGATTTGGGCCTACTCCTTCCAAGCATGGCTTCATGTGTAATAGTTTTGACCACTTAAGAATGGTTTCTGATGAAGAGAGAATAAGAGACAAAGACAATATAATTGAGTTGAAGGAACAACTAAAAACTCAAGGTGAGCAGTTGCAAACTCAAGGTATTCAGTTGCAAGCTCAAGATGCTATAATAAACTCTTTACAAGAGCAAGTAGCATTTTTGATGAGTCAGAGACACAGTTCTAGTGGTTTGCAGGTATAACTACATATAACATATTCTTTTATATGATGTATTTATCATATGTTATCCTTTTCTAAATTTATGCATACTTATGTAAATTGTATTGTATAAATTAGGCAACAGATGGATCTAGTGGCATTCCGGACCAAGCTTCTCTACAAGCACATCAAAGATCCTCTTTTGGGAGTCATGAAATGCAACCTTCTAATCGGGGTAAGTCATCATTACAATACACATATATTGACACAAATTTAGAACCACTGTTAATGACTTCTTTACCAATAAATTGTTAGTTAGTTTAGACAAAATTGGGATTTGATAGGTTGACTTCTCTACTTTGCTTCCCTTATTGGCATCCGTAAAAATACCAAACAAACCAGTGAATAGAGAATTGGGCAATCGAACAAAATTTTGCTAATATTGGCAAGTTGACTTCACATTCATCTCAAACTAATAGAAAGTCAGTCTTGTATAACTGACAAGAGTGATTATTAACAATAAACCAGCATTTATGTTGTTAAAGAATTTATACTTAGATGTTTTTAAATTTCAGGTAGGTGGATGATTTGAAACACAAACAAGAATAAGATCTATAGCATACTTTGGAACCATTTGACGTCTAAAACCACAAACCTCTAACGACCAACTATTTTATTTTAATTCTTGTGTATCAATAACATATTTATGTTGCTACTTGCTGCATTTTACTAAAAGTGAATGCAAGCAGAATGTCTTCATTCGTAAATTTCCACAAAAACTGGCAACTATGCTGAAATTTTTATTTTTGTTTTTGCTTTTTTAAGAACAATTTTGCTGAAACTAATTCCCTTGCTAGTACATTGCACACTATTTTTAGAGATTGAGTTTTTAGAGTTAAAAATAAGTTTCTAAATACCGAATTGAACTTGCCTCAATTATTTGCCTAAAAACAATCACAGAGGCAACATACTCCGAGAACATGAGTTGAACCAATTCAAATTTTTTTTTTTCGACAAAATGAAAAAACAAATACCTTTACACACACACATATAGAAAAAGAGAATTGGCAACAAGTTCCACACCCACCACCTTCAAAAGCATGTTCATGTCTTTGAATTCTACTCCCTCTCCATTTTAGTAGAAAGAAGGCACAAGTGACAGAGTAAGAAGAATAGTATTTTCTTCTTTGAAAGCTTCTTGTTGAATTCTCTAGTTTGGTAATATATTTATGTTTTACTTCTTAGTTTCGGAAAATTAAAGTAAGAGCAATTGCTTGTTGTTATATATATCAGATCAACCATCAATTATTATGGACCAAGATCCTTTGTTTACTCAACTAAAACTAAATAGATAAATTCTAGAACATGGAATACTCTGTCCTTGAATCCTCCATACGTCCACTGTCCAATATACTTTTAATTATTACATCATGCCTCATTCTTAAATCCAGTGGCTTGGTTGATTGGCACTCCTATAGGCTCATCTAGCAATACAAATTCTGGGGTTCCAAGTCTTCCATCCACCAAAACCCACTGCCTCCTTCCTCATTTCTTCCTTCACTCTTTGGCTCTTTCTCATCCATATTCTTCTCATTTCCTTCCCTCACTTTTAGTAACAACTGTGTTGGTTCTAGTGAGGAAGAATGGAAAGAAGAAGTAGAAAGTAAGGATAAAGAAAGTGAGAGTAATAAAGTCTTTTTCTTTCATTATTGGAGGATGATCAAGTAATATAATCTTTAATAGTCAAACTTTGACAAGGAGAGGGATATTTGTAATTCTCAAGATAAAAGAGTGAATGTCTTGAATTTGTAATTTACCCTAATAATATTCAACTATAATTGTAATAATTTCTGCATGCCTTATTCCACATAATCCCTCGCCATTATTCAGTTAAATTTATATGCTAGTATGCTCTGAAAATTTTGAAGTTATATTATTGGTCTGTCATAAGTTGGGAAACCATCCAAGAACACTAAGGTTGACATCCAATTCCCATTTGTAGCATTGCTCTGTTTTTGTTGATGTGCAGAGAATTATGAAACTCTGCTTACATAGCTACTTAGTAGATATTGATCAAATTGACTTTTGACTATTACAGGCAACTAAACCTCTTTATTGTACTTTTTGTTATAATTGGATCAATTATTTTTTGATAAGAACTTAATGTTCCAATTGTTTCTTAATCCCCAAACTTAAGCTTGCAACAACTTTTTGCCATGATTTTGCAGGCACCACCATCTTCGCACCAAAAAGAATGAACAATGGTTGATTAGTAGACAATAAAATGTATAGAAATTTAAGCAGTTTGATAGCTCAATAATTAACTTTTGCTGTTATATATATCAGATCAACCATCAATTATTTGACCTGGTTATAGGAAGGGCTAAAATTACGATCAGTTTGATAGCTCAATAATTAACTATTGCAACAACTAGTCGAATCAAGTATACAAAAAAGAATAATTTCAATTATGTAGTTTTTTTGTGATTCAAGGGTGTAAAGAAAATGTCATGTACTTTAGTTAATATTTAACATAAAATCATTCCAATAAGGTGAGTTCCATAATCATAGAACTTTACAACTCGTAGGATTCTGATTTGTTTGGATCATATAATTTTCTTTATAGATTTTAAAATTGAAAATGATACTTATGCTCATTCAATTATTTTTATTGCAGGAAATAAGACAATATGAAAGTATCAAACAATGGACGTCATTTCTCGATTTGAACATTTTCCATGGAGGTCTTTATAAAATGGCGTCATGAGTAATACTTTTGAGTACTATTGTTATGTGACAAGTTTATCTTTTGGATTATGGTGTGGGTATTAGTTTGCTAGAAACATTGGATATTTTTTGTATTACAGGTTTATGTAATGAACCTTTTAATTAAGTTGTTTTGGATATTTTGGGATTATGAAAATGCAGACTCTTTTACTTTTTACAATTATTGAGTATTGAGCCATTAGAATAAAATAGTGTTGTTATAGATATATAATGTGAGCAGGTTGTTGGCTTTTTTGTTGGCTGCTGTTGTTTGCTTTGATGCCTAGTGTCATTGCTATTGGTGCATGGTGCTATGGCTATTGTTTACTATCAACAGTTTGCCCACAGTTTGGTATACTGTCTTGGGGGTTATGGTGTCTGTTTTTATAATTTTTTTAATCAAATTGTCTCTGTAATATGGCCTTTTGAGTTTTGTTTTTAGTTTCTTTTGTTGTTTGGAACTTTTCAATGTAACCAGGTTATGTTATGCGTGACGACTTGTATCTATTTGTGTTTTATTTATGACTTATTCACCCTCGCCTCCCTTCCCCTCCCCCCCCAAAAAAAAAAAAAAAAAAAAAAAAAAAAAAGTGTACAACCGCGGTTAATAACCGTCGCTGTAAATAAAATTCAAAACGAATTCTATGGATATAGCAACACTGTAAAACTGATGGAATAGTGTCAAAATCTAGTAGTGGTTCACAAAATGTCGCAAAAGTGAAGGATATAGCGGCAGTCGATCCGTCGCTATAAAGTTAGCAAGTAATTGGTAAAATCAAGGTATAGCGACATTTATAGTTGTCACTACATCAACCGTCGCAATAAAGATAACTATACCAGCGTTTGTAAAAAACGTCACTATAAGGATTTGCTGACGGGGCTATTGCGGCGGTTTGGCTGTCGCTATTGCAACCGCGGGTAAAGGTGTTCTAGTTTTTAGCGACGCTTTTTTCTGCTTTTGGCGACAGTTTTGGCCGCTACTAAATCTTGATTTTTTTGTAGTGATATCATCAAATCTAGCTTACTATTATTCCATCAAATTTCACTTATTATACAGTCAAACCCCACACTCCTCATTGAGGCTCTACTTACTACTCCATCATACTTCACTTACTATTCAACGAGGCCCTACTTACTATTAAATCAAACCCCAGTACACAATTTAGTTAATCATGATTAATCACAATCCCAAATAAATTAATTAATCTAATCGACTTCAATTGAGGCCCAATTGATTATATTTAATTTTGTCATATTGAATCAGATTTTTTTTTAACCAAACTCCAAAAGGTTCCAAATATTAAATTAAGCTTATTGACATCATCAATTTTTGTTTTTCAAATCATTTAGGTCTTCAATTTCTGAATAGACTCAAAATTTCATCATTAAATTACATATTCAAATTAGGCACCACATAAGTCAATTTAATTCATAATAATCTTAATTCCCAATCCTCTTAACTTAATTAACTCCAATTCGGACCCAATTAATCAAATATCAATTTTATAAATCTGAATCGAATATTCAATTAAACTCCCATATGGTCCGATATTTGAATTAAATAATTCAAATCACTATTTGCACTTTCTTGAGCCATTTAGGCTTTCAATTTCTAATTCCAAAATAAATCCTCAATAGAACCATATATGAATCAATCTCCATAATTTTCGTGAATCCCGAATTAAATTATAATAATTGGCAATAAAATTTCAAATCTCCTTAATTAATTAAGTGCTAATCATTATACGTGATGGGGTCGTTACAACTTATTACTCCATCAAACTTCATTTACTACACAATCAAACCCCACATTTCTCAATGAGACTCTACTTTATACTCCATCATACTTCACTTACTACTCAATGAGACCCCACTTACTATTAAATCAAACCCCACTTACAACTCAACGAAACCCCTCAATTAGTTGTAAGTATTGTTATAAGAAGTAGTAACTTTTGTCACAATTAGTTGTAACTAAGTGTACATGTTCACTTACTATATCATCAAACTTGACTTACTATTCATGAGACTCCACTTACTATTCCATCAAACTTCACTTACTACACAGTGAAACTCCAGATTCCTCAATGAGACTCTACTTACTACTTCATCATACTTGACTTACTACTTAATGAGAACCCAATTACTATTAAATCAAACCACACTTACTATTCAATAAGACACTGCAATTAGTTGTAAGTATTGTTATAATAAGTAATAAGTATTGTCACAATTAGTTCTAGCTTACATGTTTAGTTACTATTTAATCAAACTTGACTTACTACTTAATGAGACTCTGCTTACTACTCTATCAAATTTCACTTACTACACAATCAAACCCCACATTCCTCAATGAGACTGTACTTTCTTCTCCATCATACTTCATTTACTACTCAATAAGACGCCACTTACAATTACTACTCAATGAGACCCCTCAATTAGTTCTAAGTATTGTTATAATAATTAGTAAATATTGTCACAATTAGTCGTAACTAAATTTACATGTTCACTTATTATTTCATCAAACCTGACTTATTACTTAATGAGACTCCACTTACTACTCCATCAAACTTCACTTTCTATTTTATCGGACTTGACTTGCCACTTATTTAAATCACCGTTACTACTCAATTAGACTCTACATACTACTTTATCAAACTTGACTTATCACTCATTTAAATAACACTTACTACTCAATGAGATTCTACTTATTATTTGATTATACTTGGCTTATCACTTATTTAAACTAAACTTAAGACTCCATTTACTATTTCATCAAACTTAATATTTTTTTTCTTACCACTTAAATCTCATAATTTTTCTTTTATTTAGGTGAAATGTTGTTCCAACAAAACATTAAAATTTATAAATTCAAAATATCATAGAAAGTTAAAGTAAAAAAAGAGATAAAGACTATAGAGATATAGATTCTTACCTGAGGAGTTTCAAATCGACAACAATTCTATCTTCAAATATTCAAAAGTTTTAGCCCTAGTTTGGCTATCATTTTGGAGTTAAAAAAGCACAAAATGACAAAATAGACTAAATAAGTTAATAAGATAAAATATCATATTTAACCCATAATCATTACATTGTTTCTCTTACAAAAGTCAAAAAAGCCAAATCAAACGTTCTAATACAAAAAATTGACTATATTAGCCAATGCCAAACGAAGCTTTAGAAATGAGCATAAAATTTTGTTCATGAAATCCTCAAATAAATTTGAAATTTTCTTATAGTTTGTTAATTATATTTATTCATTAATTGCATTTATTGTGGTAGATAAAAAGGAACTCGGTTTCATTAATTGCCATTAAGTAGACAAATAAAATAATAATAAAAAAATCATATTTCATAAAATGTTAAAAATTAAAATAAAATGTATAAATATTATATTTATTTTCTACATTTTTTTTACATTTTATTTTATAAATTTTATATTTATTTAAGAGGTTAGGTGTACTTTGGTAATGTTTGAATGGTAAATATAATTATGTGGAATAGTAAGTACAATCATATCAAGTAGTAAGTGTATTTAGTTGTTGTGGTATATTGGAAACCACTCATTTAAACAACACTTGCCGCTTAATGAGACTTTACTTATTACTTTTTCAGATTTGACTTACTACTCATTTAAATAACACTTATTACTCAATGAGACTCTACTTATTACTTTATCAGACTTCACTTTTTACTTATTCTAAGTTTAAGTTCCACTTACTATTTCATTAAACTTGATTTTTTTTTTCCTTACAACTTAAATCTCATAATTTTTCTTTTAAGTAGGTGAAATGTTGTTCCAACAAAATATTAAAATTTATAAATTCAAAATATCATGGAAAGTTAAAGTAAAAAGAGAAATAGAGACTATAGAGACATAGATTTTTATCTGAGGAGCTTCAAATCAACAACAATCATCTCTTCAAATGTTCAAAAGTTTTAGAAATAAACATAAAATTTTGTTCATGGAATCCTCAAATAAATTTGAAATTTTCTTATGTTTTATTAATTATATTTCTTTATTAATTGCATTTATTATTTTGAAGTGTGGTAGATGAAATGGAAACCAGGTTTCATTTATTGCCATTAAGTAGATAGATAAATAAATAAATAAATAAAAATCATATTTTATAAAATGTAAAAATTATAATAAAATGTATTAAATTCATATTTATTTTGTATATTTTTTTTCTTACATTCTATTTTATAAATTTCATATTTATTTTAGAGGTTTTTTATATCACTATTTACCAAAAAAAAAGTATATATATAAAAAAAAGAAAGTAGACAACCCAAATTTGTATTGAAGTGATGGTAGAAGCTCACATATGAACAGGAACATGTTTAAAAAAAAAAAAAATTAGATGTGGCTTTCCTCCAGCCCTTCATCGGATTGGAGGGTACTGTTGGGCCTGTGAGGGTTTATCACGGGTTCTGTTTTGATAATTTGAACCGTTTAATGTGTAGAATTCGTCGAGTACTATATGTCCGTAAAAATCACGTTGATTGGATATCAATAGCTATGTTATCAAATCAAATTTTTGTCAGCCATTTATTTTTCATCGTCCATTTTTTTTTATTTTTTTATACAAAACTGATTTAATTACATAGCTATCGATATCTGATCAATATGATTTTTTACAGACATATAGTACTTGACGAGTTTTACACATTGAACAGTTCGGATCATCGAAATAGAACACGTGGTGGGCTCCCACGGGTCCAACAATACCCTTCAGTCCGATGAAGGACTAGAGAAAAGTCTCATCCGATATATATATATATATATATATTCTGAAGCATGCCTGCCCACTATCCCATTTCAAAGCAATCAGTACTAGTTCCTTTAATCATCACTGTCAGTACGCATAGGGCATAGAGATAATACAGTAATTTTGCTATTTATACAATATTTTAATATACATTTTTTCATAAAAAGTTAAAAAATTATTTCAAACAATTATTTTTTTTCTTCTACTTTTTATTTAAAAAGTTAAAAAATATACTTATATAGTTTATCCCAAATAATCTCTAAATATACTTTTTGACTTTTTAAATAAAAAAGTATAGAAAAAAAAATATAATTATTTGAGATAATTTTTTAATTTAACAATATATATATATATCTATTAAAATATTATATAAAACAATAAAATCATCATATTATCCCTGTGGTCCCTGCCTACCGACAATGACGATTGAAGGCAAAATGTAGGGATTGCTTCAAAGTTGTGCGGTGGCAGGCATACTTGAGAAGATATATAAATTTTAACTTGTTCCCCTTTGTCCCCATGTGTCCTGTTTTCAGCTTGTGCCATCACTTCAATGCAGATTTTTTTTTTTTAATAGTGATAACGTTTTAAATTTTAATAATTTTTTAATTTTTTAATTTTTATAAAATATCACAAACAAGCACTAAGTATAATTTTATCTAATAATAAATATATTTAGTTATTGTGATAAGTTGAAAAATTATTTTTTTAACTTTAAAATCATTGAATACTATCTCGTTTTTTACAAAGTTATTTAGATTTTTTAACTTGATTTTAATCCTTACCAATTAATAATTAAATTTATTTATTTTTAAATTTAATAGTCCAAATTTATTTATGTATGAAACCTGGAAACCACTCTCATGTACCATATCATAAACAGTGTTGGCAAATTATGATGACTACCAAACCCAAAAGCAAAGTTCAAGAGATATGTGTACGCCCACGTGGATCTTGCAAAGTTCAATAATTTGCGTACATGGCATATGGTTATTTATTTATTTTGAATAAATTATAAATACACTTTTAAAGGTTGATTATAATATGAATAATTTTATGTAATTTTAGAAATTATATTTCACTCTTTAAGATTTTTAATTTTGTAACAAATTGTCCCTTTTATTAATAAATTATAAAGTCAATTAACAGTTTTTAATGATATTAAAAATATGTTTCAATTAATAATTTAGGTAATTTTATTATTGTATTAGAGAGTGATTATGAATTTTATTTTTTTAGTTTATTTTGTTAACTAAATTTTTTTGATAAAGGGATATTTATAATTTTCGAAACCACAAGAAACAATCTGTATTTTAAATAAATTTCAAAAAGTGTATTTGTAATTTAATTTTTATTTTATTTTTTTTCGATACATCGGAAAGAAAGGCATGGTTATTTATAGAAAGCGAACTCTAAGTCACAAATCACAGAGAGGGTGGTCTCTAAGGTGATAAAGAGAGAAAAAAACATTTAAATTGTGAGAAAATGAGCTACCAGTAAAATGAGATCTCACCTACTACACAATCAAACCCCACATTCCTCAATGAGACTATACTTTCTTCTCCATCATACTACATTTACTACTTAATAAGATGTCACTTACTATTAAATCAAATCTCACTTACTACTCAATGAGACCCCTCAATTAGTTCTAAGTATTGCTATAATAATTAGTAAATATTGTCACAATTAGTTGTAACTAGTCACAATTAGTTGTAACTAAATTTACATGTTCACTTATTATTTCATCAAACTTGACTTATTACTTAATGAGATTCCACTTACTACTCCATCAAACGTCACTTTTTATTTTATCGGACTTGACTTGCCACTTATTTAAATCACCCTTACTATTCAATTAGACTCTACATACTATTTTTATCAAACTTGACTTACCACTAATTTAAATAACACTTACTACTCAATGAGATTCTACTTTTTATTTGATCATACTTGGCTTATCACTTATTTAAACTAAACTTAAGACTCCACTTACTATTTCATCAAACTTAATATTTTTTTCTTACCACTTAAATCTCATAATTTTTCTTTTAATTAGGTGAAATGTTGTTCTAACAAAACATTAAAATTTATAAATTCAAAATATCATAGAAAGTTAAAGTAAAAAAAGAGATAGAGACTATAGAGATATAGATTCTTACATGAGGAGTTCCAAATCAACAACAATTCTATCTTCAAATGTTCAAAAGTTTTATCCCTAGTTTGGCTATCATTTTGGGGTTAAAAAAGCACAAAATAGACCAAATAGACCAAATAAATTAATAAGATAAAATATCATATTTAATCTATAATCATTACATTATTTCTCTTACAAAAGTCAAAAAAGTCAAACCAAACGAGACTAAAAAAGTTCTAATACAAAAAAATGACTATATTAGTCAATGCCGAACGAAGCTTTAGAAATGAACATAAAATTTTGTTCATGAAATCCTCAAATAAATTTGAAATTTTCTTATATATTGTTAATTATATTTATTCATTAATTGCATTTATTGTGGTAGATGAAAAGAAACTCGGTTTCATTAATTGCCATTAAGTAGATAAATAAAATACTAATAAAAAAAATCACATTCCATAAAATGTTAAAAATTATAATAAAATGCATAAATATTATATTTATTTTCTACATTTTTTTTTTACATTTTATTTTATAAATTTTATATTTATTTAGGAGTTTAGGTGTATTTTGGTAATGTTTGAATAGTAAATATAGTTATGTAAAATAGTAAGTACAATCATATCAAGTAGTAAGTGTGTTTAGTTGTTGTGGTATATTGGAAACCACTCATTTAAATAACACTTACCACTTAATGAGACTCTACTTACTATTTTATCAGATTTGATCTACTACTCATTTAAACAACACTTACTACTCTTAATGAGACTCTACTTATTACTTTATCAGACTTCACTTATCACTTATTCTAAGTTTAAGTTCCACTTACTATTTCATTAAACTTGACTTTTTTTTCCTTACAACTTAAATCTCATAATTTTTCTTTTAAGTAGGTGAAATGTTATTCCAACAAAATATTAATTATTTGAGATAATTTTTTAATTTAAAAAAAATATATAATTATATATATTAAAATATTATATAAAACAACAAAATCATCATATTATCCCTATGTTCCCCGCCTACCCACAATGACGATTGAAGGCAAAAAGTACGGATTGCTTTAAAGTTGTGTGGTGGCAGGCGTACTTCCCCATGTGTCACTTCAATATAGTTTTTTTTAATAGTGATAACGTTTTGAATTTTTTAATAATTTTTATCTCTTATAAAATATCAGAAACAAGCGCTAAGTATAATTATATTGAATAATAAATATACGTTATTGTGATAAGTGAGAAAATTAGTTTTTTGATTTCAAAATCATTGAATACTA
Source organism: Camellia lanceoleosa (assembly GCA_025200525.1). Taxonomy (NCBI): domain Eukaryota; kingdom Viridiplantae; phylum Streptophyta; class Magnoliopsida; order Ericales; family Theaceae; genus Camellia; species Camellia lanceoleosa. The sequence continues at coordinate 78,732,681 of CM045762.1, read as the reverse complement.
TCTCGTTTGTTACAAAGTTATTTAGATTTTTTAATTTGATTTTAATTATTACCAATCGATAATTAAATTTATATTTATTTATTTTTAAATTTAATAGTTCAAATTTATTTATGTATGAAAGATGGAAATCACTCTCATGTGCCATATCATAAACAGTGTTGGCAATAATTTGCAAAGTTCAAGAGATATGTGTACGCCCACGTGGATCTTGCAATAATTTGCGTACATGGCATATGATTATTTATTTTTTTAAGTAAATTATAAATACATTCTTAAAATTTGATTAAAATATGAATAATTTTATGTAATTTTAGAAATTATATTTCACTTTTTAAGATTTTTAATTTCGTAACAAATTGTCCTTTTATTAATAAATTATAAAGTCAATTAACAGTTTTTAATAATATTAAAAATATGTTTCAAGTAATAATTTAGGTAATTTTATTATTGTATTAGAGAGTGATTATGAATTTTATTTTTTTTAGTTCATTTTGTTAACTAAATTTTTTTGATAAAGGAGTATTTATAATTTTCGAAATCACAAGAAACAATCTGTATTTTAAATAAATTTCAAAAAGTATATTTATAATTTATTATTTTTTTTTTTCCGATACATCGGAAAGAAAGGCATGGTTATTTATAGAAAGCGAACTCTAAGTCACAAATCACAGAGAGGGTGATCTCTAAGGTGATAAAGAGAAAAGAAAAAAAAAAAAACATTTAAATTGTGAGAAAATTAAGGAATAATAATGGCCCTTCGAGGTCTATTTTCACCATTTCTCGTCTCTCCAACTCTCCTAGCCTCTCTTCAATCACCCAAAACCCCTACCACCATTTGTCCTTCTAAATCCATTCGATGTGTGAGCAATACCATAAAGATTGATGATCATACAGTTACTCGACGATCAGCAAATTATCCACCAAGTTTTTGGGACTACAATTTTGTGCAGTCACTTAGCAGCGATTACACCGTATTAATATGACTTTTCCGTGTTATTATTTTGCATATGTTAGATCTGTTTGGTACAATTTATTAGAGTTTATTTATTTTTATTTATTTTTATTCATTTATGTTTATTGTAAATGTATCAAAATATTTATTGTCCTTTATGCTTACAAGTTATGATGAAAAATTTGTTTATTATCTGGTTTTTTAGCTTGTTTCTGCAATTTATTATAATATAAAATTTGATAATCTACAAGTAAAATGCATTCATCTCTTCTCTTAGTTTAAAGATAATTAGTTTTTTATTTTTTATTTTTAAATTTATAATATATATAGTTTATTTCAATTATTGTTATTGATATCTTTTTTAGCAAGGTTAATGAGACCAGAACAAATGCAATTATATGTATACAAATAGAGTAATGCTAGAAATGCACGTTTGAGATCTGCAAATACACTTCTAATGATATGGTAAAAAGTAAAGTCTCACATAATTGAGTATGTGATAAATTAAAAGTTAATATCTATCATTCCACATTTATTAGGAGTCTAAAACATTTTTCATATAAATATTTAAAGAGACAAATGATAAATAAGATAAAACATATATTTACATGTTTTTCATGAATTTATGCATGTTTATGGTCTACGTTTGCTCTTCATTTGATATGCAGGAGGAGAAATATATGAGGGAGGCTTATTATATGAAGGATGAAGTGAAAGGTCTCATAAATGGAGTGATGGACCCATTGGCAAAGCTGGAGTTGATCGATGCCGTTCAAAGGCTAGGATTAAAGTATCATTTTGAGGGTGAGATCAAGCAATCGCTTGATGATTTGATACACAACGACGCATGGTGTTCTGATGATCTGCATGCAACAGCCCTCCGATTTAGGCTTCTTAGACAGCACGGATATGATGTACCCAAAGGTACCTGTGCTCGTTTCACACCTCAATTATTTATTTGGGTTTGAATTCTTTTAAACTAACCATTTTAATTTGAGAGAACGATTGAACTTGATAGATTCATTTTATGACCATCTTGATAATCCAAATCGATGAACTTTTAATACTCGTTGAGTGGAATTAATGTAAACTGTTTGACTTGTTCTACTCTATGGATTAATATTTTTCTTTAAACCATAAAAATGTCCGAATAAGCTGCCCGGGTTGAGCGGGCATCTGGCCCCATGACCATATGTATTGGAAAAGAAATCTGAATTTATTGTTCATCTTCAAAGTTTTTAATGTTAATCATAAATATTTATAAATATATTTATTTTTGAGCTTTTAACCTTAGCCAATTGAGAAATGTTAGTGATCATGAAAATTTTTTTATGAAAATGATCATGAAAAATTTGTGACCCTTAGATTACTTTAATTAATGTGTAGTTCTTTATTGTAAGTGTAATCCAAAGGTCACAAATCTTTCATGACTATTTTCATAAAAGACTTTTCATGATACCTAGCATTGCTGTAGCCAATTTGCACAAAACACCCAACCTTCAGTGTGAGGAATATGAGCCAATATTTCAGTGCTTTCGTTTTTTTATTATTAATTCAACGAATTCATTTTCAATTCAACAAACTCATTTTTTAAGGTAGCGTTTGGTAACGTTTACGTTTTTTGTTTATATTTATAAAAATTTTATAAATTGATTTTTGTTTATTTTTAGAAAAATATAAACTATAAACGCTTTTAGTTTGAGCAAAATTTTTGAAAAATTTTAAAAACATAAACTAAAATATATGTTTGTTCAGGCGCAAAATATTTATATTTATTTTTTATTATTTATGACAATGGGATCATACACATTATAATTGAAAAAAATAAATTAAAAAAATTAATTGAAAAAAAATTAATTTGACAAAAAAAAAAGTAATTGAAAAAAAAATTAATTGAAAAAAAATATTTGTTAGTTAAAATTTTAAATTTTTGTTTAAAAACCAACTTAAACTCATTTTTTGAGTTTACGTTTTTTGCTCAAATTTACAAACTGAAACAACTATTTATATACCAAAAAAAATTATCAAACAAGTTTTTATTACAATTTTTAAGTTTTTTTGAAAATATAAACTGAAAACTGAAAACGAAATGGTTACCAACAATTTATAAACAGTTTTTTCCTCAAATGTATTGCTTTTTATTTATTTATTTAGAACAAATGATATATAAATCTCTTTGTTTGGATGAGTTTTTTAAGGTATATTTTTTGTTTTTCTTTTTTCGAAAAATTAGAATTAGTTTGATGAAAACAAATATAAAAAAAAATTTCTAAAAAATAAAAATTATATAAAATTGATTAGTGTTTTCTTTTTCTTTTTTATTTTTTTTTAAAAATTTTATGGTCGAACAAATTTTTCGCTTTTAATATTAATAAAATAAAAAACAGTTGTTAGCAACTCAACCAAACAAATAAACGTCTTTTCAACAGCTCTTAGGCCCATTTGTTTGGAGTCATAGAGAGGAGGTTGTAATTGATAGTGAGCTGAGATTTACTATATGTTATGTTTGTTTTTAAATAGGGAGGAGACTTCTAATCCCTTGGTATTAGGATAAGTCTTGAAAGGGGGATTGAGATGGAGGAGATTGAGGTGATATTAGAAAAATAATCCGTCGGACTACAAATTTTTTATTTTATTTTTTACATATTCGGCATTTTTTTTGAACATTAATGTTTATTTTTTTGTATTTTTTGTTAAGTAAAAATTATTGTTTTATTTATTTTATTTTTTTTTGAAAATTTTTTAATTTTTAATTTTATTTTTTACATGTTGGGTATTTTTTTTTGAACATTAATATTTAATGTTTTTATATTTTTTTTATTAGTTTATATTTATTTTAAATAAAATAATTTAACAATCCTTACACCAATAACTATTATCAAAATAAATATAATTTTACTTAATCCTTTCACTATAAATCCCCTCATTAATAATTCCGACACTATGAATCCTTTCTATTCTATATCTGAAAACGATAAGTATTGGTGTCTTAGATTTGGCTGTTAGACTGCTAGAGTTTGACTTTGAGTTGTTTGCTGGGTATTGGTGTTGATCTTCTTTGTTTTGTGCGAGCAATTTTTCATTTGCTTTGGGTTGGAATCTCAGACTTTGATATTGAATGGTGCTTGCATATGATTGGGTATACTCTCTTGTATGTTGATCTATAATATCATCAATTAATAATAATATTCATTACAAGAAAAAATACTTTTGGGAATTAAATTTTTAGTCACAAAAAGTCGACTTTTCACTTTTCCCGACTAAATATTTTAGTCGCCGGTTTTGTCGCGAATAGATTGGCGACTAAAAAAAGTTTTAGTCGGTAAAGTTTTAGTCTTCAGCGACCAAAGCATTTATCGCTAATAGTCAATTACATTTTTGAAAATTATACATTTAGCGACTAATCTTTTAGTCGTCAATAGTGAATTATTATTATTTTTTTTATACATTTGCCGATTAAGCTTTTCGTCGCCAATAGTCAATCTTTTGGCGACCACTGTTTTTAGTCGTCAAAAGCATATTTCAGAAAAAAAAATTTACCTTCTACTGTTCCCAAGATTCAAACCACCCACCCATCCCACATTCCAAACCTTTACCAACACACTCTCCCCACTATGCCACTACAACATCACATGAATATAAATGCAACATATATTATTTATATATTACTTTGACCGGTATTAATACAAAACTATATATATATATATAATTATTTTTATTCAATATAATTTATGTAAAAAATAAATTATTTACTAAAAAAAATTAGATCACTTTTGGCGACTAAATCTATTTTTTAGTCGCCAATTGTATAGTTTTGGCTACTAATTAGTTTTTAGTAGCTAAAACAATTCATTCCCGCCTAAAAATAACCAGTTTTGGCGACTAAACCTGTTTTTGGTCGCCAAAAACGTCCCCTTTTGGCTACTAAACTGAATTTTAGTCGTCAATTGACTGTTTTTAGCTACTAATTTTTTTAGTAGTCAAAAAGCTTCACTTTCAGCGACCAAACTGTTTTTAGTCGCCAAAACACGTAGAATCGGCGACTAAGTTATTTTTTAGTCGCCAAAACCTATACTTTTGGCTACTAAATTATTTTAGTCGTGAAAAACTGTCACTTTTGGCTACTAAAAAACCTTTAGTCGCTGAAACCCCTATATTCGGCGACTAAACTGACTTTTAGTCACTAAAACCCTTATATTCGGCGACTAAACTCTTTTAGTCGGCAAAAGTGATCAATTTTGACGACTAATTCCATTTCAGTTGCCAATTCTACTACTTTCAGCGACAAAAACTCCAGTTTTAATTGCGAAATTTGCTTTTTGTTGTAGTGATTAAGTGAATCTATTAATAACTAAAATTACGTAAATCTATTATTTAGACAATAGAAAAAAGTCAAATTCATAAAAATTCATTATAATGGTGATATTGCATTATTATTAACACGCAACATTATCAATTAATAATAAAAGTAGACATGAGATACTAAACCTTATTATTCAGATATAATTTGATAATTTTTTAGCCGTCACATATATATAATATTATGCCTACATGGTAATTTATTATTAAATAATGATATTACTGGTCAATAATGACGCAACTTTAAAAAAAAAAATGATTCAGTACAGTGCATGCGAAATTTGAATAATAAAAAAAAAATCTTAATTATTTTGCGAATTTTATTTTATTTTTTACAAACTTTTGTTGGAGACAGATGTGTTCGAAAGCTTCAAGGATGAGACTGGTAATTTCAAGACATCCCTCTGTGAGGATGTGAAAGGGCTGCTGAGTTTGTATGAAGCTTCTTTCTTCGGTTTGGACGGTGAAACTATCATTGATGAAGCCAAGATCTTCACAACTGCAAATTTGAAGAATATCAACGGAGACATGCCACCGAGTGTGGTTAGAAAAGTTGGCCATGCTTTGGATATGCCCTTGCATTGGAGGCTAACAAGGGTTGAGGCTAGATGGTTCATAGAGACATATGAGCAAGAACAAAATATGAGCCCTATTTTGCTTGAATTTGCTAAATTGGACTACAACATGGTGCAGTCTGTTCATCAAAAGGAGGTTGGCAATTTGGCAAGGTATAAACATGGTCTTGAACACACAAATTTCATTATGGGTACTTATGATATTTAATTTTTAATTTTTAATTAATTATTATTATTATTATTTATTGTTTTTTTTTGGGACAGTTTGTGTTATAATGTTTGGTACCATTTGTGTTGATAACTTAATAAGACAAAAATAATTTAAATAAAATCAAAAACTTACTATTAGGAAACTATACCATGTTCATTATCCATTCCTGCTAATTAACTTATTAGATTTATAGTGTGATAAATTTCTACGAAATACTTCTAATCTTTATTTAATCTAGCAAGATGAGTGTGATGTTGTCAGTACTGCATTTAATTTAATTTTTATATGAAAAATTTCGGTGCTTTTATTTTTTATTTTTTGTTGAAAATATAAATAAATAAATTTTAAAATGATTTGGTAATTAACAATTCAATAAGGTATCAAAGTAGACAATACATTTGTGTTTGATTCTCCCCACCTCCATATAATTGCAATAGTTGTACATTCTTGACTCACTTATTGAGGAGAGTCTAGCTACACACAATAAAACATGTTCAGAATACAAATAATAAAATTAATTAGTTGTTTCTTTCACATGCTAAGCTTTTAAAGGAGTTAGTAATAAACAATTCAACATCACCAATATTGTATTTATTAATGCATCAACTAAAGAGAAGTTTTACAATTTTTCCCCCCCAGGTGGTGGGTGGACATGGGCTTAGACAAAATGAGCTTTGCGAGAGACAGGTTGGTGGAACACTACCTTTGGTGCTCTGGAATGGTATTTGAGCCAAAATTTGGAGCTTTTAGAGACATGGGGACTAAGATTATTAGTTTAATAACAACAATCGATGACATTTATGATGTCTATGGTGCACTGCATGAAATAGAGCTCTTCACGGACTTTGTTGACAGGTTTGTTCAAAGACTACTTTCAGATTATAATATAAATAAATAATAAAATTATCTCTCTTTAATAACTTATACTTTTAAATGAGGTGGTGATTAACCATTTAATATTGTGGTAGAGTAGGTAATAAATCTTGCGTTCGAATCTCTCTACCTATTATGGATGTGTTCGGGTTGAAAATATAATAGAAATAATATAACTATCCTACTTACTAACAACTTAATTTTATAGATGAGCCGATGGTTAATCATCTAACACCTACCTGTTTCAACAGATAAATATAAATGATTATAGCACTACAATCAAGTGATAAAACAAGATTTTTTTAAAATAATTTTTTAATATTTATATTTTATATTTTATTTGATATTTCAGATGGGATGTGAATGGAATTGATAAGCTTCCACACAATATAAGGACATGTCTGCTTGCTCTATTCAATACCGTCAATGAAATAGGGTATTGGACACTGAAAAACCGAGGCTTCAACATGATTCCTTATTTGAGCAAAGCGGTAAACAACTTCATGTTATCTTTTCATTTTGGTTCATGCAAGATTTTGTTATATGATAGGGAAAACGGAAAAATTATGGGTAAATTACGCTTTTTGTTTTTATACTCAAATTTTACATTAGTCTATTTTTCAATTTGAACAATTTTGCATTCTAAGTCTAGTTTTAATTTGATCATTTCGGTAATATTTTTCTACATGTGCACTTCAGAGATTGACAAGTATTATAATATTGTTAATTTTAACCTCTAATATGAATGGAATAATTAAATTGAAATTAGACTTAAAAAGCAAGTACCAGGATGAAATTTGGATTTAAATACGAGGGTTAAAAGTGTAATTCACATACAAAATTTTTATATTGATAAGATAATGTGGTGTTTTAACTTGATTTTTATTGGTAAAAACCCACCACTTTATATTGTTTTTAAAGTGAAAATAGGATAAATGTTTATAAGTGAATGACGGGAAATTATTTAATATTCTCGGAGTATCACGTGTCTATATTCTAAGCTAATTATCAATTATTTAGCCCTCATATTGTTTTTCCATTCTCAACATAAATTGCGGACTCTTACGTCTTTCCATCAATCAAAATCTTATGGAATACCATGTGTCCATATTTCGAGAGTATCGAATAATCACTCGTGAATGACGTAGAGTATTACTTCAAGTTTACCTGACAATCTCTCAGAAAATTGTTATATGTACATGTTAATTGATTTTTAAAAAATTTTCTTAGCATCAAATACCAAGATAATTGTTTTATTTATTTATTATTTTTTATTTAGTGAGTTTTTATTACTTTTATTTCTAATAATTATTTTATTTTTTATTTTTTATTTTTTATTTGGGGAGTTTTCATTAGTTTAGGATAAATTACAAATACACACCCTGAAGTTTGCTTAAAATATGAATTGCCCTTTGTGGTTTAGAAAATTACAAATATCTCTCTGTCAAAATTTTTTATTTAACAGAATTAATTGAAAAAGTGAAATTTCTAACTGTTCACCTATACAATAATAAAATTATCTGAATTATTAATTGAAATAAAATTTTAACATTATTAAAAACTGTTAAATAATTTGATGATTTATTAATAAAGTACTTATTTGTTATGAAATTAAAAACCTTAAGGGACATAATGTAATTTCTAAAATCACATGAGACAATTTATAATTTAAATAAATCTCAGGAAGTGTGTTTGTAATTTACCCTTAGTTTTATTTCTAGTAGTATGAAAATCAGATGAAAATATGTTTAGGTGTATTATGACTCATACCTCAGGTACAAGGTAATTTCTCAACCAAGAATTGTTGAAGATGTAATCAAATGTTTATGGAAAATGCCATGAATCCTAAAATAATCTACCCAAACCTTTTACAGGGATGTGAGACCCACACAAACCCACATGTGTGCGGGTTCTACATTCATGTGAGTGGTTTGATAAAAAATTTGATAAATTATTTGAAATTCTTAACATAACTCAATATTTATTTGATACTCTACATATTGTTATTTGGTAATTAAATTATAGGCTATAGCTTCGTTCCAAATCTGAAATCAGATTGGACAGTACCATTGGATTTTGGTGGACCCAACTCTGGGTCAATCTCAATGATTTAAACCGTTCAATGTATAGAGTTCGTCGAGTATATTATTTTTACAAAAAATCATATTGATCGGATATCGATAGTTATTTGGTGAGTTTACATTTGTTTCAAAGTTAACTATAATTTTAAAAATAAATTGCAGATACAAATTTAATTGAATCAAGTAGTTATCGATATCTGATCAACGTGATTTTTTACAAACATAATGTATTTTACAAGCTCTACATATTGACGGTTTGAATTATTGATATGAGTTTGGTATTGGGCCCACCAAGACCCAACAATACTATTCAATTCCAAAATAGATTGGAGAAAAGCTGTCCTAAATTTTATGCTCGAAAATTATAACTCCTCGACTATTCACGTGAACTTACATTACTTCAAAATGGCAATTTTTTTTTTTAGCTCATTCATATTTATACGGTGATGATTTTTTTTTAGAAATTATTATTATAATTGAAATCAATCTTAATGGTTTTTTTTTTTTTTTTTTTTGCAACTAGATAATGTTTTACCCAATTTTGAGTTAAATAAATTGTTGGTCTCCCCAAATGCGCATTCTGTTTTATTTTGACACTTGATACTTTAATTGAATTATTTTGATGCTTGATCACTAATGTTGTTTCCATCCAATTTTCCATCTAAGCTGTCTACATTTGAACAAAAATAACTTTATTTACTTCTGTTTTTGTTATAAAATTAAAACTGACATGACATTGTGAACCCATTTAAAAACCAATTTTAACATATTTTTCAATTTATATAGCATTACTAATCATGTATTCTTTAGAAAGAATACTAATACCCACTGTAGTTTTACGTGGAATGACATGTTATTTATTTAGAAACATTATTAAAAAAAATTCAAAATATTTGAAATAAACTTTGAGTTTTAATTTTGTCAATTTAAATTTAAAAATTTTAATTTATTTTTAATTTAAATCATCTGTCTATTTTTTCAGATAAATTTGATGAACAAGCTATTTTAGATATTTTTTGTATACCTAAATTGAATATTATGACTAAAATATTTTTTTCTGTCAATTTTACCTAATGAAAAAAGCAAATGATTTACATTGAAAATAAATCAAAATATTAAGGTTTAAATTGACAAAATTAAAAATTCTGGATTTATTTGTTATAGGGCTCAAACTCTAAGAAATTTTTTTTTTTCATATAATTTTCCCTATTTATTTTTAATGCATAACCAACCTATTTTGGTTTCAAAATTGAATATATCTTTCTTCATATTCATTTGTACTCAATTATTTATTTTAATCTACATCATACATTGAAATTTTAAAAATAATTTTACATGAAAATTCTAAGTGCTTAGTTTTTCTCTATACTGCTAATGTTATAAAATTTAAACTGAAACACATTAGGAACCGTTTAAACACAATAGTGCTAACATTTTTTAAACATATTTTTCTGTTTCTTTAGCATTACTAATCATATATTCTTTGGAGACAAGACCAAAACCCAATGTACTTTAATGAAGAATGACACGCCATGCTATTTATTTTTAAGATAAATTACAAATATACATCTTGAGATTTCATTAAAATATAAATTATCCCTTATAATTTGAAAAATTACAAATACCTCCATGTCATAATTTTTTATTTAACAAAATTAACTGAAATACTGAAATTCATAATTGTTCTCATATACAATAATAAAATTATCTAAATTATTAATTGAAACATATTTCTAACATCATTAAAAACTGTTAATTGACTTGATAATTTATTATTAAAATGGGCGATTTGTTATGAAATTAAAAATTTCAGGAGTGAAATGTAATTTCCAAAACCACAGGGAGCGATTCGTATTTTAATCAAACGTCACGGGTATACTTGTAATTTACCCTTATTTTTAGAGCATAATTTACTTGTTTTGGTTTCAAATTTGATTATCTTTGCTCATATTCACTTGTATTCAAATTTTTTATTCAGAAAATTATTCAAAATTTAACATATGTAGATAAGATTCATTTTGACTCATACTACACATTCAATTTAAATTTGCATCATATATTTGTCTTAAAAAAACAAACATTTTTGGAACTAAGTTATTTTGTTCCTAAAAGTATATTTATTAGCGACATTTTTAAAATTTTATTTCTAAAAACTCATTTTTTAATTTTTCCAAACAATCTTTTAGCAACTATCCTTGCGACAACTGAAATTAGTTCATAAATATTTTTTGCAACAAAATTTATAATTTTTAAAATAAAATAATTTAATTTCTAAAACTCTTATATATTGTAGCGACCCAATTAGACTTTAATATTTATGTTGTCCTAGTGGGCTGATCTGTTGAAGGCATGTCTAAAAGAGGCAAAGTGGTATCATGGTGGGTACAAGCCAGCATTGGGGGAGTATCTTGACAATGCAGTGGTTTCCATAGGAGCACCTCTCGCGCTCTTCACAAGTTATTTCTTAACCACTGAAAATATTAATGAGGAGGCTTTACATTACATAGACAAGCTACCCAGTATCATGCGTTGCTCCTCCATGCTTCTTCGACTCACTAATGATCTGGGAACCTCCTCGGTATGTTTTATTTAACTAAGCTATCTAAAATTTTTATTATAACGTATGCTCCAATTGGTCTTTAACCATACATTGTCACATGAATCTGCAAACACCTTACAACCACAATTGTATGGCTAAGAGTGCATTTTGGGATAGATAACAAAGAATCCCGTATCACATAAGATGGGTTTCACCGTTAATTTTGTTTCTTACTTGAATCCATACAATAAATCACTACAAGAAAATACACTTTTGGCGACTAAATTTTTAGTCGCCAAAAGTCATTTTTTAGTCGCCAAATGTCGATTTTCCACTTTTCCCGACTAAAAATTTTAGTCGCCGCTGTAGTTGCCAATATCTGGTCGCGAATAGATTTGGCGACTAACAGGTTTTTAGTCGCCAATAGACAGGTATTCAGCGACTAAAAAATTTATCGCCGTAAGTCAATTTCATTTTTGGAAAGTATACCTTTGGCGACTAAACTTTTAGTCGCCAATAGTTAATTTTTTTTCATTATTAATACATTTCCCGACTAAACCTGTTCGTCGCCAATAGCAGTTTTTTATTATTTAAATTTTGGGAGTTATACCTTTGGCGACTAATAACTTTAGTCGCTGAAAGCCTTTTCAGAAAAAAAATTTTTTGGCCTCCGCTGCTACCAAGTTTTGAACCCATGACCACTTACTTCCCAACATTCACAACTTTTACCAACACTCTTTGCCCTCTACGCCACTATACTCTCATGCGAATATTAATGCAACATATATTATTTATATACTATATTCGCCGGTATTAATACAAAACTATATATGTATAAATAATTAATTTTTATTTAATATATGTTATGCAAAAAATAAATTATTTAATAAAAAAAATGGATAGCATTTTTGGCGACTAAATTTCAATTTTAGTCGCCAATTATACATTTTTTGGCTACTACTTTCTTTTCTGTCGCTAAAACAATGAAATCATTTGGCGACTAAACTGAATTTTAGTCGCCAAAACTTCTCCTTTGGGCGACTAAAGTACATTTTAGTCGGCAATGCTTGACCTTTAGCTACTAATTTTGTTTTTGTAGCAAAAAACCTTCATCTTTCTACGACTAAATTGGGTTTTGTCGGCAAAACAGCTATAATCGGCGACTAAACCTGTTTTTGGTCGCCAAAAGCATCACTTTTGGCTACTAAATCATATTTAGTCGCCAAAAACAGTGACTTTTGGCTACTAAACAACATTTAGTCGGTAAAAGGCCTACATTCGGCGACCAAAGTTCCTTTTAGTCGCTAAAACCCACATCTTTGGCGACTAAACTGTTTTAGTCGGCAATTCTGACCAGTTTTGGTGACTAATTCGATTTTAGTCGTCAAAAGCCCTACTTTCAGCGACGAAAAATTTAATTTTAGTCGCTAAAAGTGCTTTTTCTTGTAGTGAATGTCATGTGTATATAGAATCAAACATATCTAGAATAGATGAGAGTTTCTATATATTACTTCATGAATATCATTTTCATATTTAATTTTATTTGTACCAAGAAAATCATCACAAACAGGAAAAGAGATCAAAGCATCAATAATGCTAAGTGCACTATGGAACACAAAAAATGCATAAAAAGTGTTTTGTGTGATTGAGATATTTTTTCAAGTGTGACCCACATCACATTCAAGATGAATCTCAACTATACAATATACATGCATAACGATTAATTTAGAATACTTTTTATGGTGTAGGATGAATTGGCAAGAGGAGATAATCTCAAGGCAGTCCAGTGCTACATGAATGAAACTGGAGCTTCTGAAGAAGTTGCTCGAGATTACATAAACAATTTGGTTCATGAGACATGGAAGACTATGAACAAAGGCATGTTTGAAAGCTATCCCTTCTCTGAACCATTTTTGAGTGCTAATCCAAATCTTGGCCGAACAGCTCAATGCTTTTACCAGTATGGAGATGGGCATGGCATTCCACACAACTGGACCAAGGACCATCTCATTTCATTATTGGTCCAACCCATTCCTCTCAAGTAATGGGTCTTGGACTAAATGCATGCTTTGGCTCAAGGATTGAATGCCAATCCTTTGAATCTCTTTCCTTGTGTGTGTTTATGTGCAAGAAGTTATTTGGTGGTATTGAGCCCCCAACTTCTTTGGATGTCATATGATCATGTGGGGTTTGCTCTTAAATGTAAGAAGTTTATGTGATTGTGTGATTTCTGAAATGTTGAATAATGTTGCAAGAAACACTGTTGCTTGCTAGACTATAAGTTATCTGAATTCTTTAGAGAATAATCTCCAATCCGGCATTGTGTTTGGTGGACATGCTTAGTTAGCTTGTGTTTTATACCATTATTTGTTGGGTTTTTCTTGTTGAAAAGGTGTTTTCTGATTATTCAAGTGATAAAATAAAATCAATGTGTGATTTATATTAATTTATTTTGCTTATTTTTCCCTCTAAATGATGATACGATAATACTAATAAACAAATAATTTCTCAGTTCTTGTTTGGTAGATCTCGATGAGAATATTTTGAAAATATAATATTTATTTTTAATTGTAACAGTTAACCTTTTCCACTTTAAGTCAACTTGTAATATCACATTTTGTTCATCTAACGTTAACAAGGTTGACAAAACTTGTCATCTGAATCGTATGTGATATTTTTCTTGTTTCATTAGCACTTTTATACTTTCATTAAAATCTCACTTAAAGGACATCGAAACTATCTCCTCTCCTAAGCTTCAGAACCCGGCTATGTTTTTGACTTGAACTTATCTTTAGAGCTTCAAACTATGATGGGACAATGAATTAGAGTATGATTAGAATTGAGGTCGTTTTCATGACAATGGCCACAAGAATAAGAACCCTATGAAGAACTAGATGTATTTCGAGTTTGCGGTGTAGTAAGAACTGTGTTAGGGTGGTGCATTTTGAAAGTGCCAAAATATTAGATAAAAGTTCTGAAATAGCTTGCTCCAAGGTTGGTAGGGAACTGCGGTGAAGAAGAGAGGCACGAACAAACTCCAAATCACTAGTAAGAGCCATAAGAAATTAAACAACCACTGTTGATTGTGATAACAGGTGAATAACTCAGCATTAGCTGTATTAGTCCATGTTGGTTCAGATAGAGATAGTTGATTCCACAAGGCATATACGGAGGACAAGAAGTCAATAATGGATTAACCTGGTGACTGGCAGAGCTAATGAAGGCTATTGAGAAACTGTTATTGATTAGATAAGTCGGTGATTTGATATCGTTCCTTTATACTGTGTTTGGTTGAGGGATTTGGAGAGAGATTTGGAAAAAGAAAGGGAAAAGGTATGTAAAACTAGGTGAAATATAGGTATGTTTTATTCACATTTCACCTAACTTTTCTATTTCTCTTTCCAAATTCCTCTTCAAATCTCCCAGCCAAACACAGCATTAAGAAATCCCAATTTGTTTTGGTCAAAGTAGGATTGTCATCCATTTGAATATGGCCAAGCTGAAGATGAATAAATGTGATAAACATATTGCGACACCAAGTGATAAATTGATAATTTTTGCTATCCCAGTGCTCAAGGTGTTTAGCAAATTTCGGTTAAGGTTCTATGTCTCCCTTAGTAGGTTTGGAAAGATCTCCAGTAACAACACGCCACAACTTGCGACCTTAAAAAATATCAGACATGTATAGCTTGAGCCCAGAGGACATCGTTGGTACCATCAAGGAGCACATAAATAGGTTGAGAAGGATCAATTCATTTCATAATAACACGAATGGGAGAAAACAATGCAAAAAGCAACAGAATCTATAGAAGCAAACATCACCAATGAATTCAAAAGGGTTCGAAATGCTTGGAATTGGTTTGAATCAATCAAAAATGACTTTAGAAAGGGTTGAATTGGTCAAATATAGCTGTTGGACCAGACGAGGACTGAATTGGTGTTGGAAAGGGGCTAGGGCTGACGTTGACTGTGACAAAAGTGGTAGAGGATGACGTCGAAGGTGACATTAGTGTGCGCAACACACATTAGCATAGACGAGCGAATAGGGCTGACATCAGCGCAAACAGAAACGGCTGACATCGGCGTGTGCACGATAACTAGGGAAGACGTTAGATGGGGATGGGCAAAGGTTGCGGCACATGAGGGCACGTGGTAGAGGCTTTGAGTAGCATACGAGAAGGCTGATCAGGCTATGGTTAGTGGTGTTGTGTTCGGCGCAAAGAGAGGATGATGAATATATTGTTGTTTTTAAGATTTATCAGGCTGAGAAGGCGTGACAGAACTTATGTAATAAAACTAAAGAGAAAAGTTAGGAATTATGAAAAAAATTTCATGAAAATGATCATGAAAGATTTATGATTCTTGGATTATCTTGATTAGTGTGTGGTGTTTTATTCTAAGTGTAATCCAAGGATCACAAAACTTTCATGATTATTTTCATGAAAAGTTTTTCATGATACCTAGCATTGCTGAAAACTAAAAGCAAGGAAAAGAAAAAAAAGAGCAAAAAATTTAAATCATAAACTATGATTCCATGTTAATATATCTTTGAGAATAAAGAACATGAGAAGAGAGAATATGGATTATGTATATTGAATATATAGATTGAGTAAGATTAGCCCACAAGAAAGCTAACAAAGGAAATAACTTAATATGGTAATTACAGTAGCTAAATGTACACATTAACATATATACATTAACACATAGGATGAAAATTCATTAATTGTAAGATAAATAAATGATGAAATGAAATTTACACTCATTTTTTTTCACTTTTTCTCATAAATACAAATTTTATTTATAAATTATGAAGTTATATAAAGTTATAAAAAAGTAAAAATGACAATAAAAATAAAAAGTTGTATTTAATGTCACATGATTTTTAATTTTGTAGAATTCATAAAATAATCTATCTCTTACCTCACTCAAAACAAATTTAATTATTAACTAATAGGTGATTTTTAAATTTTTAAATATAAAATCAAAAAAATAATTCAATTGTTAGTCAATATTATAAAAAATTAAAAGGTTTTAATAGTCTAATTTTTGGTAATTTTGCATTCACTTACACAAATGAAATAAGATTTTTATTTTCCCCAAAGTAAATGGAACTAAATTAAAGCAATGTTTAATTATTTCTACTATCACTTGTAATACCCTCAAATTAATGAAACCCAACTCATTGGATACAACCCATATTTATTACTCAAATTCCAATTATCAATAGTATTAAACATGTGGAAGAGATAAATAATCTCAACTATGGATCAATTGCCTATTATAGAAAAAAACCTCCATCCCTTGTATTCCATTCAAATGTTCCAAATAAAATTACATGCATTGATAAATGCAAAACCCTACAGGCTTGAATCTACAGCTAAATAAATACAAAAGAAATGCCTTATGGCTACAATTTTTAAGGGCCTTGCCCTATTACATAAAAATGGGTTTCAAACCTAATTACAAATTAGCCCCTGGCTTTACAAAATGAAACAGAAATGAGTTTCACACTCCAAAATCCTCCATGTCTTTCATCTTAGCATAGACACATCATCAGCATCTAAAAACAATTTTCTACATAAAGATGAGCATAAAATCCAACAGAGATAATCTTAATGAAGTGTATGAGTCTTAACAATATCATGATACTAAGATGTAATGAAATGTCATGCCCAATGACTTTGACAATCCCTAAGTATGTGTCTACTATCTTTTATGTTTGCACCTGAAAAGTAATCAACAACGTGGGATGAACATATAGTCCAAGTAGGAATCTCAGTTATTCTAACCAATAACATCATATAGATAGATAGGATCATGAATTCTCCACATAATAATATATATGTAATGTGACTTTTCATAAGCAAATTACATATATATACATATGTCTTTTCTCAAAAAAATCATTCTTTAACTATTTCAAGAAAAACAATTCTTATCATTCCAATTACTCAATTAGATTCAGAAGAGTTTATCAACTTCAATTATTTTCACAAAAAAATCCACACTACTACTACACCAAATATCTACACCAACCTACTACCAAACATAATCCCACATCCATCGGTCGGTTACCGAACACGGAGAGTCATTTAGACATCTCATATATTTCCATTAACTACAAGTATTACAACATGTATACCTATCTACCAATGATAAGGTAATAAACATATAAACTTCTAGTGGTCTTGCTAAGCCTTATATCACAAATATCAACCTGCTTTACTATGTACTAACTGGAAGGAACGCATGACCTTTATATAGCATAGCTACTTGCTTTACTGAGTACTAAATGGGAGAAATGTATTACCTCAATACAACATAATCACATCCATCACATCCAATTTCCACATCATTCTAGATTACACAATTACTCTACAATACACAACACGTGTACTCTAATCAACAACAATCAATATCATTCTCCATCCATGGCTAAGGGCAAAACTCTAAACAATACTATTCTTGTAAAACATACTCGATAGAATCAAGTATATCCCAATGTGTAAATCCAATTCCATTTCTCAATTTGCTAAAACATGCATAACACTCTCTTTGAACTTTTCAAAACCAAATCCCATTTTTTCAATATTTCACCCTTACAATACTTGCCGAATGATCACAACTCTCTATTAATTCATTTTTTACAAATCATAACTTCAATTCATTAAGAAAAACACATGACTCAATAATTACATAACATTAACTCTTTCATCCAAATCATTTATCAATACTATTCTTAATTATCATACTTCCAATTTTGTTAATGTCTACACACCACTTAACTCTTACATAATCATCAACCACCTTCATCTTTCTTAGTCATAAGTTAAAATTAGGGCTTTCCAACTTGAACATCCTAAACATGTTCGATTAGCACATAATTTTTCCCAAATCAACAACATAAGATTTAAAAGCATAAAACTCAAACCCTAACCCTCAAAGTTATGCTTTTAGAAATCTTATATATAACAACCCTCATTCTTGTCTTAGTCATGCTTATACGAATCTACATGATTTTGGTTTGTTAAACTTGCATTGGCAAACTTTGATTCGTTTTGCCTAAGTAAAGGTTCCTGTCTTGTTTTGGTGCTATTGTGTTTAACCTAAGTATTATATGCATGTTTTGTTCCTTGCTCTGTGTGTTGAATCTAAGCTATCTATCTTTGCTACCTCACGCCTAGGTTACACCTTTGAACCTCTTACACCTAGGCCGTTGAGTGTCAACACCTAGGACCATCTTGAAACCACCTTGGTTGATCTCTACCTTCACCCTGACATCTTAGCCAGGATGTGTATCATCTAGGCCGAGATGTTTATCATCTAGGCATCCTAGATCTTTGATTCTTGAACCTAACAATCTTGTTCCTAGACTAGTACAACCTAGGCCGAGGTGCGGCACACCTAGGCCAGAGTGCGGCACACCTAGGCCAAGTGTTATCATCCTTTCTAGCCAAGATTAGGGAAACCTTACTTGTTCGAAGCTTTGTTTTGAACCGGGATCATTGTCTTGTCAAAGTGCCCATGCCACCTTACTTGTTTTACACGCTTTGACCTATTCTTGTCTTTTCACTCTAGCACCTTTTGAGAAGATTTAATCCACGTGTCCTAGCAGTGGGTATTAGTTAGTTGGTAGCTGAGAACCCATATCACTTGCCATATCTTTGCCTTGTACAGAGAGAAACTCTAGGAAGAAGACGAAGAAGAAGAAGAAGAAGAAGAAGTTCTTAGAATGAAAACTAAATTTCTAAGCTTGATTATTAGAGTTTGAACCGTTGGATTTACGTTTTGAGGTTAAATTCTTGATCTAATTTTGTTGTTCTTCGTGTTAATCTGATCACATTGCATGATCCAGCATGATCATGAGCCATGTATTGATTTAAAGTTTTGTTTTAGAAAGAGAAAGTGATGTTCACGTGTTCTTGAAAGAAAACCATGTTTTGATTCGAAAAGTTGTATCACATTCCATGTTTTTGTGTTTGTTTTCATGAAACCTTTAAGTATATGTACCCAGGTCCATGATTTTGAACTCACATCATGAAATCTCAGATTTTGAATAAGGAATTATGATTTTAGCATTAATGTTCTTCATGTTCTTTAAAGGGAAAGCCTAGATTTCCGGACTTTACTTTTCCCTAAGTGTGGTCACCGAGACCCACTATTGTCCAGACTTCACACCTAGGCCAATCATTGTATCCCACCTTGGCCTACCTTGCATGATCACTTGCACTTTAGTCTATCTTTCATGCAAACCTAGGCCGACCACAATACACCTTTGCCGACACCTTGAGACATCTCGGTAGGCAGCCCCACACTAGGCCAAGGAGACCACACCTCGGCCAAGACTTCCTAAGTTCACCCAGCTAGGCCATTTCGGCCCAACTCATCTCTGTGCATCCGTTCCGAGACCTGGTCTGTACTCAGTATGCTTTTCTAAGAAGAAAAACATTAATTTGACTCCTAGCACATATTTTACTTTGCCTTGACTTGGTTTTGGAAAGAAATGTCGGGATCAATTTCACTCATTTGAAGCTTGTTTTGAGAGTGCAATGCATATCCATCTTTGAGCATCTCTTCTCGTCCTCTTGAAATGCAATCAGTGGACTTTGCCATGTATTTCTAGGTTTTGGATCCTTGTCGTAAGCCCTATATCCAAAGAGCTATTATGAGTGGTATTTTTAATAAAGTGTAGCTCAATTTTTTCGTGCCCCCTTCCGGAAGACATATAAGCCCTACAGTATCGGACTCCTGCAGTTCTGAATCTAATCTCACAAGTGCAATGTGAAATAGATAAACACCGAAGAGTCCAAATTTGAAAAATCTTATGAAAAATCAATTTTGAATCAAATTGCCAAAAATGGACTATTTTGCCAGATACAGAGTTGCCACCTAAATATTTTCTTTGGAAAATTTAGGAAACCTATGACTCGTGCCAAAGGCCACGTCTCCATCATCACCAAGATTGTCTCGGATCGAGAACTTAGGCACAAGAGAGGAAAGTCATGAATTGAGCGCCCTTGTTCGCCCAATCAAAGATTGGCCTTTATTAATCATGATATGCATCTTATCTACATTATATACTCTTGTTCTGATTATTACCTAACATTACTATGTGGTGCGCACACATACAAGTATAGACTAAACTTGCAAGAATTGAAACACTTGATTTCATGTGTTGTTTTGAAAATTGTTTCGAATATGTACCACTTGAAAAAGTGATCGCATATGAACATTTACTCAAATTGTTCCGATTCAAGCAATTAGCCTTCATCCACAGGCATTCAAGAAAATATATCAATTAAGCAATTAGTCTCATGGCAAGCATACCAGACATGGCAACAATCACACGCATGCAATTATGCTAAAGTAAAAATGAATGCTCACCTAGCACTCCAAGCCAAAAAAAAGATGAAAAAGTTAGAATAATGCATGATCCTAACTATGCAATATAACTAATGCAACATATGTGATATGCCATTATTAGGCTCGACTACTAATATGACATATGAATCAATTTGATAGCATGCGGTCATGTATTCAAAGAAGTATTTAAACAACAATGAGAATGATGCACCAAGCCCAATGCATGCAATACAAGTGGATACAAACATGAAGCATGCCAATTAAAAACATGCTACTCTAATCTAACCATCATGAGCTAGTAAATAAAAGGGAGAAAGATGTGGGGTTGGAACACATATACATTATCACAACATTTGTGCCCTCACACAGGAGGGTTCGAATAAACTAACTATCTAACCAATTAAAGCTAAACTAATTAATTAACTATTACAAATCCAAATAAATAATTTAGCTAAACTACTTAACTAATTATTACAAACCAAATTAATTAACTATTCTAGCTAACTAATTATTACAAGACAAAATTAGCTAGCTTATTAATTTACAAAACGAAGTAACCAAATTAACTACTCTAATTACTCCTCCTCGGGAAATGAGGAATGCTCATGCATGCACGGACTTTCCACCAAAAAAAACCACTATTTTTGTTGTCAAATGCCTCTGTTGCACAGTAGAACACTTGCACTATTTTCCACCTCAAGACCAATTCTGTTCCGCTTCAAAAGTACACTATTAGATTTTGCACAGGTGGCCGGCAGATGGCCTGTCGTCCACTGATGATGGCTTGCTGGCCATTGATGACTGGATTGTCCTATTACAACAGAGAGCAAACAGAGTAGGGACAGGGTATTCCCAAGGGCTTGTTTGCACAACTCACCTCTCCTTATTATCAACAGCGCAAAGGAGCAATAAGTTTGATTCACAAACCACCAATGGATACAATTTCATTGCATGATGGCATATGAATCAAGTGTACAATTTTAATGAATGCAACAAAACAAGACTCTCAAAACTATCTCCATATCATGAAAGATCAAAGAAAGTAGTTGATTATAAATCTTGAACCGTTTTCACCACTAATGAGTATGAAACGACTCAAGACTCAAGGGTTCAATTAACGTCTGATTGAACCCTAACCAAATTATTATCTTGCACCTTTTTAGTCACCAATTTTATTACTCTATTTTAGTTAGCTCTCAGTTCTTTAATCAATTAAGTCCAAAAGTGAGTTTAAGTCCTCTAATGGAAAGAGGGCTCAAACCAAGTATTGCTTTGGACATAAAAGAGACATCATACTGTTGGTAATGAACCCCCAAAGGGATTAAATCATTAAGCATGACACCTCAATCTCATGCTTAAAGAAACAAATAGTTTGAAACCATTTTTAAAGCAAAGAAAAAAAAAAGTCAAGAAATGAGGGAGGTTGCAGTGGTGATTAAAGGTGAGAACAAGTAAGAAACGCACTAAATAAATGCAATCAACTAAAATAAGGTGGTGTCTAAGGCCTAAATCACCAAACTTATGAGGACAATTATAATACAAGCATGCAATATAAGGCTCAATGCAATGAACACTTAAAAAAAGTCATAAAACAGTGGTAAATAAAGTCCTAAAACATGCTGGAATTAAGACAAAAATAGCTGGAATAATAAGCTAAAACATAGATCATGTTAGGTTAGTAAGCAAGACACAAGGAGGGAAGGCTAACCCCTCCAATTTTGGACTTCAAAATAACATTTTAGCCACTGAAATAACTCCGAAAATCAGTGTTTAAAAGCTCAAAAAAGATAGTGTAAAGGTGGGAAATAAAAGGGTAAAGGCGGGAAACAAAAGGGTAAAGGCCTTGAGCGTAAGGTGTAAAGAAGGGTGAACCACTCCTCAACCATTATTGGACTTAAAACCCAAGTTTCAACCCAAAAATACAGACTTTATACAGCCAAAAAATTTTTGGAAAACAGTAGGAAAAATAGTAAATAAAGCAAGAAGAGAGGCAAAGCTTCATACCTCTTGAAGAAAAAAACCAATTCTAGGCAACAAATCAAGACAAACACACTCTCAAGAGCTCAAATAAGGCTCAAAGGTACCTTAGCTCAAAGATGGAGAGGTTTGCTTAGGAGTGTATAAGCAAAAGCTTGCAAAAAGTTAAGAAATTCAAAAGAGAGAAAATTGTGTAAAGAGAGAGAATTTTTTCTCTAAAAATTCTAACCCTAAAAATGGAAGGGGAGGCCTCCTATATATAGAAAACCAAGCAACTCCCTCTGAAATATTAAGACATACACGTGTAAGAAGGTGCATGCATCTATGCCAACAGTTGGTAGAAAAATAGCTATAAAACACATTGGTGGCCGGCAAGTCACTACTGGTGGCTGGCAACCCGAAGCAATGGCCGGCAACCAATAGAAGGTGCCGATAGGCCGCAAAAGGTTGCAGGCTTGAAAAGCTCTAGTTTTGGTCCAAAAATAAGGTAACAGCTGTGTAGGGTTTGAAAGACTCAAAGTTGTGGCATTTCGTTGAGGACTTCGAGCACTTGACAAGTATATACACACCCATCATTGGGTGTGCAAACGATGACGTCCAAGTCGTAAGAGTGGTTAAAAATTGAGTGTCTATAGTTACCCCTCTTTGACAGAACTCGGAGTCATGAAATAATGTGAGTGAATGTCAAAGTCCGGAGACGACCCATTTTGACAAGGCTGTAAGACTTGGACAAATAATCAAAACAGAAATAAATGGTTGCGCCCACAGGCTGCCTATGTATCACTTTACAAGGAATCAAACTAGCATAGTTCTTGGGCAAGATACAAATACTGTGAAACTGGACTAACACGCTTCGCGAAGTTGACTCTTTTGAAAACTCATGATCATACAAGATGATGCAATAAGTAATAACAAATGCAATAAGCAAGATAATGAGATAACAACATATGAATGAGTAGCTTCCAACTTAAAACCAACACAAGTTCCTTGCAAAAAGATCTAAAACACACTCTAACCACACCAAAATGAGAGATGAGGAAAGAAAACACCGTTCAAGGTTGCGTTTCATGTGTCCTGAGAAACTGAGAAGAGGAAACTGCTCGGGGTCGCGTTTTCACACGTCATGAGATAAAAATCGCTCAGGGTCGCGCTTCATGCGTCCTGAGAAACAGAAGAACAAAAACTACTCGGGGTCGTGTTTCACACATCCCGAATTAAAAGAGAAATTGATCGGGCTCGCACTTCATGAGTCTTGAGATACAAGAGAAACCGCTTAGGCTTGCGCTTCACATGTCCCGAGATAAAACACGTCCAGTGCCGCGCTTCAAGCATCCTGAGATACAAGAGAAATTGCTTAGGCTTGCGCTTCACGCGTCCCGAGATAAAACACGCCCAGGGCTGCGTTTCACGCGTCTTGAGAAACAAGAGAAATAACTCGGGTTCGCGCTTCACGCGTCCCAAGATAAAACACGCCCAAGGCCACGCATCACGCGTCTTGAGAAACAAGAGAAATTGCTCGGGATCGCACTTCACGCATCCTAAGATAAAAGAGAAAAGTACGCTATAGATGCACAAAATGAACAAATGCGATAGATGCACAAAATGAACAAGTGCGTGTCGACACCCCATTTTTGACCGTCCTTAAGACTTAGACGTCATTGTTTGTGCACTCGATGATTGTGCTTGTTTGTGTTCGTTTTAAGCGCCCGAAATCCTCGGTGGAATGCCTTGTCTTTGAGCCTTTGAACCTTGTTCTTTCTCTACCTTGTTTTGGACCAAAACTTGGTGTCTGGACCTATTAGTGACCTGTCGACCACCTCCAAAGGCTGTTGGCCATGAGTTGTACCTGTTGGCCATGGATGTGGCCGGTTGGCCACCAGTGGTGGCCGGTTGGCTACCAGTGGTGGCCGACGGCCGCCAGTCTCTTTTTCTAGATATTTCTTGATATTTGTTTGCCAACTGTGCCAGTTGTTGCTTAATGAGCTGCATCTTCATACACGTGTATGGTAGGATGTATCTAAGCTCAAACCTTAATTTTCTATATATAAGGGGGTTTCTCCCCTATTTTGGAGGGTTAGACATTTTTAGACCAAAAATCTCTCTGTCTCTAGAATTCTCTCTCTCTCTCTCTCTCTCTCTCTCTTGTTATTTTGTGCCTTAAAGTCTAGTTTCTCTACACTTTTGCACATGAACCCTTGATCAAACTTGGCCACCTTGGAGCTGAGGTCTCTTGGAGCTTTGTTTGTGCTCTAGAAAAAGGTTTAAGCTTGGGTTGTTGCTTAATTTGTGCTTGAGCTTCAAGAGGTAGTTTACTTGAGTAGTATACTTGCTTTGAATACTTGTTTTTCCATCCTTTTGTATTGTTTTTGGGCTGGTTTTCAACTATAAAAAAACTCTATTTTTTGAGGCTTAAAATGATGGTTTGAGGCTATCTTGTGTTAAGGGGTAATCCACCCTTCTTGATTCTTAATTGTTTAAGCTTTTGTGCTATCTTTTCATCACTTTCAAAACACCTTTTTTGGCCCTTTTAACCACTAAATCTCAGAGGTTTTTCAGTGGTGAAAACTAACTTTTGAAGTCCAAAATTAGAGGGGTTAGTCTCCCCTCCTTATGTCTTGCTTGTATGCCTAGTTAGCCTCACATGTTAGCATGTTTTTCTAGCCTAACTTAGCTTTAGTCCAGCATGTTTTTGCCTCTGTTTTGACTTGCTTTAGCTTTGTTTTGGGCTGTATGGTTCATTTAAGCTTTTGTTTTGTATGGTTGTGATACAATTTCCTTCACTAGCTTAGTGTTTCTAGGCTTTGAGCATCATTTGTGTGTCTTGGTTGCATGTTTGAATGCTTTTTCATGCCTAAGTCTAGCACTTAACATCTCTACAACCTCCCTCTTTGCTTCACTCTTTTTCATGTGTTTGAGGGTTGTTTTAACCTTAGGGTTGCTTACGCTTGAGGTTGAGGCTCATGCTTAATGGTTTAATCTTCTTTTGAGGGTTCATTACCAACAACATGAAGCTTCCATCATGCCTTGAACTACCTCTTGGTTGACACTTCTTTCTTTTTAGAGGATACTCACCTTTGGACTTAATCGATTAAAGAATGAATCGGTAATTTAAAATAAGTAAACAAAATAAACAAGTAAAAGGGGCAAGATAAGCATCTTTCATGTTGCATTGCATGTGTTCGAATCGGACGTTAATTCAAACACAAGGAAAATAGGACATTTCATACTCGAAAGTAATGAAATGTGCAACTTTCCTTAGTTGCCATCATCCTTGATCATGCATGATAGGGTGGTGGCATTTTGAGTCTCATTTTGCATTGATTGAACTTGCACAATTGGCTACACAAGCTATCATGCTATGAAATTGCTTGATTGATGGTTTGTGAAATCAAATTTTGTCCTTCTTTTGATTTCCCCATGAAGAGGATAGGCAAAATGTGCAAACATCTCTGAAAATACACTGTTTTGCCCTGTTTGCTCTCTGTTGTAGCAAAAAGTGGAGTTCATGTCATCAGTGGCTGACCGGCCACCACTAGTAGCTGACCGGCCACCAATGGTAGCCAACCGGCCACCAATGAAAATTGCACAGTGTGTTCCTGAGGTGCAGCAGAGGTGTTCTGGAAGTGGACAGCTTCTTAGGTGTTCAAGTGTGCAAACAGAGGCTGCAGCAGCAACAAAACGGTGGCTTTTCGGGCGAAGGATCAAGCATGCATGCATTCCTCGCTTCCCGGGATTAGTTAGTTGGTTTAATTTGCACTAGATCAAACGCGTGTTGTAATTAATTAGTTGTAACTAATTAAGTGTTTTCAATATTTAGTTAGTTTAACTCGTTATTCGTTTCGGTTTGTAATAATTAGTTAATTAGAATAGTTAATTACTTCATTTTGTAATAATTAGTTAGCTTAATTAGCGTAGCTAGTTAGCTTATTCATTCGGACCCTCCGTTGTGAGAGCATAATGTTGTAATAAGCGTGCGTGCGTATGTGTATATCTTCTAACCCCATGTCTTTCTCCCTTTTACTTAATTGCTTTCGATGGTTAGATTAGGGATATGTTTCAATTAGCATACCTTATGCTTGCATCCATTCATTTTATTTTGCATGCACCGAGGCTCGGCACATCATTCAAACTACATTGTTGTTTCAATACTTCTATAAATATGTGTTTAATTGCATGTTGTTCAAATCGATTCATATGCCATATTAGTAGTCAAGCCTATTAAATCGCATATTGCATGTGTTGCATTAGACACTTAACATAGTTAGGATCATACATTTTTCTAACTAGTTTCTGTTTTGGCTTGGAGTACTCGGTGAGTTTTATGCTTTAGTATACTTGCATGAGTGTGATTGCCATGTTGCCATGTTTTGCATGCTTGCCATGAGGTTATGTGGTTAAATGCTAAATTGCATGAATGCCTGTGGATGAAGGCTTGTTGTTTGAATTGGAACGATTCAATGAATGTAAGTTTTAAGCCTACTTTATTGAGTAGCAAATCATGTTTTAAGCACACTATGTTTGGTGGCAAAATCGCATCTTCAAACTCACTTGAGGTAGCAAATTCAAACCATTTTTGCAAACAAACATGAGTTGAATTGTTCCAACTTGAGCAAACTAGTCTATATTTGCTTGTGTACATCACATAATAAAGCTAGTTTAATAATCGGAAGAAGAACACATAATGTTTATAAAACATCATATCATGGTTAGTAGAGGACGATCTTTGATCGGGCGAGCGGGGCTGCTCAATTCAAGACCTTCCCCTCTCGTACCCAAGTTCCCGAGCCGAGGCAACTTTCGTGATGATGAGCACGTCACCAAACAATGAATACAAATTTTAAGATGTGTACCTTTCAAACCGGGTAGAAACTCTTTCTTGAACAAAACTTGCAGCCCCTTTTCACTCATGTGCCCAAGCCGCTTGTGCCATAATTTGGTAGAAGTATCATCTTCAAGTGTATTGACAACACTTTTACAAATTTTCCCTTGCATCAAATAAAACGTGTGAGTCTTCTTGCACATAGCCACCACCAAAGATCTCTTTGTGAGCTTCCATTTTCTATCACCAAATTTGTTGTTGTAGCATTTATTATCTAGCTTCCTCGTAGAGATCAAATTGAGGCAAATGTTTGGATCATGCCTCACATCTTTAAGCAACAATTTACCGCCTAAATTTGTTTTTAAGCAAACATCACCCACGCTAACAATCTTGGACAAATTTCATTACCTACTCGAACACATCCATAATCTCCTTTGGTGTAGATAGTGAAGAAATAAACTCGATAAGTCACATGAAAAGAAGCACCAGAATCAATCACCCAATTGTTATTTTGGTCCACAAAATTGACACAATTATTTTCACAAACGACCATGAGATTACCATTGGTAGTAACTGCCGTTGTGTCTTGTTACTTTTTATCCACACTTTTGTCATACATTTTCTCTTTGTCCTTGAGCTTTCGGCATTTCCGCTTCATGTGCCCTTTTCGATGGCAATAATGACACTCAATATCTTTCTTTGAAAAAGAACTATTTATTGATTTGTTACGGCTTTGATCATGATCATGAGGAGTCTTACTCTTCCCCCTTGTTTTACTTCAGCCTCTCACAACAAATGCTTGCAAATGAAAAGAACCCGTTGATTTTCTTCTAGTTTCATTCAACAAGCTACTAGTGACTTGGCTCATTGTAACAACTCCATCGAGCACTGAATTACTAATTGTCACAACTAAAGTCTCCTAACTTTCGGTCAAAGAACTAAGTAGTATCAAAGCCCTCAACTCATTATCAAAAATAATTTTCATAGAAGTAAGTTGGTTAACAATACTCTTTATTTCATTTAAATGTTGCAAAATAGGGTTACTATCTTTATATTTTAAATTAACCAACTTACGAAACAAAAAAACTCTATTTGTGGCTGATTTTCTATCATAAAGACCTAATTTTTTTTTTCCATAAATCATGTGCCGAAATTTCAATAGCAACATGATGAAACACATTATCATCAATCCATTGACTGATAACACCAATGGTTTTTCAATTAAGCCTCTTCCATTCATCATCTTCATGTCCCTGGGTTTGCCACTATCACTCTCAATGAGCCCATACAAATCTTTACAAAATAATAGGTCCTTCATTTTAGTTTTCCAAGTTACCCAATTGCTTTCATTGAAGCTAGACATACGGCCTACATTCCTCTCAATTGATTTACACAAGTAAATAAATCTAAATAAACTATAAGCTTTAATACTAGTTGTTAGGGAAAATATATGATTTCTCACAAATAAATCAATCAATGGAAATAAAAACTAATACAGAAAAATTAAATCAACAACGACATAAGAATTTTTACGTGGTTCCCTCAATATGAGATTCCCGTCCACGGAGTAAAAATCCGATTTCACTATCAACTGATAGTTTTCAAACGAGACACGAATGGTCTCACAAAACTACCCTTAGGTGAATTTCAAATAATTACAAATAAACAAGTGAAAATATCTCACCAAATAAATAAATAAAAGTCTTCAAAATGGATTATAAAAGACCCAAAATAACAATTCAAATAAGAGACTGTAGCAGCATCAACAAATCAAAGCAGAAAGCATTGACCAATAGTCACCAATTAAAATCACTCAACACAGTCACCAAAGATGAATCAAAATTGATAGCCGCCATACCCCTCTCCAAAAATTCAACAAATATCCAAAAATATTATTGATTTTTGGATTTTTATCAAAGCCCTAGCTATTATCAAATAGATTATTAAAATACCCGTTAGACCTCTAAAAATTAGGGGTAATGCTATATTAAAAATATATTATAACTAATATCAAACCAAATTAAATATTTTTAATAAACTAATTGAGTCTCATACTCCACTAATGAAGTATACCCAACACTAAGTATGTTATTTATTTTTTAACAAAAACATATTTCTTGTTTGGAAAAAGATATAAACTTTTAGAAAAGCTCTTTTAATTTATTCACAATAACATAACAAGTTATATATAAATTTTTAATTTGTAATAAATTTAATCATATAAAGTCTAACTCATTTAGCATGTTATTGTGAATGAATTATGAATCTCTACTATTGCTGATTTCTTTATTTTTATTTATTTATTTATTTATTTTTGTAAACAAAGCAAAAAAATTAATAAAGTCTCGACAATTATGAAAGGGTCACTAGCGAAGGATAAGAACTATGGTTGAGCTGGCTGGGTCCCCATTTATAGTTCCATAACAGTATTGTTTACTTTTGCAAAGGATAAGCTTGTTCTTCTAACGTATATATTGACTCAAAATTGGTTTGACCTATTATATAGAATTGTACAAATTCTAAACTATGTAGGATTCAACTTCCATCTAATCTATAACTTGGATTAAAAGATCCAATTTAATTTATTATGGACCTATTTTGGTTCCAATTTATTGATCTAAATCGTTTAAGTTTTAGTGTATTTTGGAATTATCTATAGAAAAATTAAGTTGATTAGATATCTGTAAACATATGTTTAGATAACAAATTTTTTTTTGAAAAATAGACTGTCATTTAATTTTAAAGATAAATGTGATCCAAATATGTAGCTAGTAATATCCGATTAATTTATTCTTTTTTATTTTATGAATGATGTACTCAAAAAGGCTAAACTTGAACAGTTTAGAACAACAAATTAGGCCCATAATGAACAAATTGGACCTTCTAATCTAAACAATGGACTGAAGGGAAGCAATCTTCTATTAAATATGTCCATAATAATTAATCAATTTGAGAGTTGCCATGTGAAAAATGAAACTGACTCATATGTTCAAAACTCCATAAACATGAATAGTTTCTATTTATCATTATATTCACAAGTTATAGATCTTTTCATGAGCATTAGCCAATATATTCCATTATGTAAAACACACAATTCATTCGATGTGGACACTTTATCAGATAACTTTGATTCTCGATAAGTCACACAACAATATTATATTTTTCTCAAATATTTTCCCTTACCCTAACAATTAGAGGTTGTTTGAGATGTTCTAAATAAGTGTATTTTTTTACTTTTTATGAAATATGTGTTGGGTTTGAAATGATGTGGTAGAGAGGTGATGTGAGTTAAATAAAATGATGTGACTTAAATAAGATAGTGAATTTTTAACCTTTTAACTTTTTTTAAAGATGCCAGACTTAACCTTAATAAAAAATTATTATACACCTCTCTTTCTTTTCTCACTCACGGTTTCAATAATAGTTCCAACTGCATATTCGTACAAATATAATGTGCGGACTCTTCTAGTGTACGTATAGATATTGTGTATATTGTCGTGCGAAAAATGATTTGGTGCCCGAAAATCTGTCCCCCGAATTGGTGAAACGACGTCGTTTCACCAATCCAATTTTTTTTTTTTTTTCTTCTTCCTCCAGTCTGAAATCCAGTCTGAAACGAGTGAGAGTGAGTGTGAGAGTGAGGGAGAGGGAGAGAAAGAGAGAGAGAGGGAGAGGGAGAGGGAGAGGGAGAGAAAGAGAGAGATGCGTATCAGCGCCTCCGCCGATCGCCGCGCCTCCTCCTCCGTTGCCGATCGCCCGCCCCCCGCCTCCGCCTCCAGCCCCAGTTTTTAGGGCCCCCTCCAGTCCTTCCTCCCCCTCCTCCTCCTCCTCCTCCTCCCTCGACCGTCTTCTTCTTCTTTCTTCATTTTTGTGTTTAGGGGCATTCGGAGAAGCTCAGATTCGGGCTCTCAATCAGTTCTCTTGTCGTGCATATCAAGTGAAATAATGCATGAACATAGCTAGAATGGCCCCTACAAGACCTAGATAAACGTAGGTAGACAAGGAAACAAAGAAGGAAAAGTAAGGTGGGGAATTACTTCACTTTTATGATATTATATTATGGTCCTCTGGGGACCTATTTGCAAAACCCAAAAAGTCCAAGTCTCTAAAACCTCAATTCACGTGTGGGTAAGGGGCCCCAGCAATCTCGCAATCAGCATTAAATTCTTCGCACGTGTGCCATCTATTATTATATGTAAGGTTGCCAATCGTCAACCTTATCTTTTCATTCATTAGTGTCCGTCTTTGTGAGGATTAAATATTTTAGTTAAACAATTATGATAAATTATTATATAATTTTATTTTTTATCATATTTTTTTTTTATAAAAAATCAAAAAATATTAAAATAGTATACTCTTAAACGAAACCTAAATAATCATGTGCTCACTCACTCATTAATATGAAAATTTGATTATCTAATTTACAAAATAATAAATATATGTATAGTTTGGCTGCATATGTTTTTTATTATTAGAATGAGATACCAGATATGCTATAAATTAAAGACATTTCATATAGTTTAATAGAAATTGAATTTATTTGAAAAAAAAAAACACTATTTTTCACTTTTTTTAAAAAATAAAATATTTTCCAAACCTAGCAAATACTAGTTTACTATCACCACCACCACCCACGTCTGACCACCACGACAACTATTGTTGTCATCATTACCCCACTATTCTATAATTATTATAGCTACCTTATCTTTTTTGGGTTACATCAGAAATAATTATAGCCGCCTTATCACCACCAGTATTGTTACTCACACTCAACCACTGTCATTATTACATCATTTTATCATTATTATCATTACTAATGCTATCATTATAATAAGAGAAATGTTAGGGATCATAAAAATTTTTTTTATGAAAATGATCATGAAAGATTTGTGACCCTTAGATTACCTTGATTAGTGTGTGGTGCTTTATTCTAAGTGTAATTCAAAGATCACAAATCTTTCATGATCACTTTCATGAAAGACTTTTCATGATACCTAGCATTACTATTATATTAATGACAAAACTAAACTTAAACAGTGCAAAGTCATATAAAAAAATTCTATCACTATGCATTAGTTGTAGGACCTAATTAATATAATTTTCAATAGTAGCCCCACCTCCGCCCCTGTCCCGTCAAAACTCAACTAGTAAATCTCATTATATGTCACAATTATTGAATTAATTATTTAGGTAGGTACTCGTGGGCTATTCACTATTTCATTTGTAATTTTATTATTGATTAATGATACTATCTGTCATTAATGATATAGTATTAATTTTGTTATTACATATTAATTTTAGTATTGAATCTTAAAATATTTGCTATTTTTAACCTTTGAAAATATATATATATATTCATATAAAGTGGTGAAAATTTTTACTTATTTTTTTTTATATCTTTACCACCATCACCATGATGATGTGTTTTAAACATAATTGTGAAACAGGGAGTGGGGATTGATATGGTATGGGCAACATAGAAGTGGCAATAGGAGTGTAGAGATAGATCACTACAACAAAAAGCATCATTGGCGACTAAACATTTGAATTTCGTCGCCGAAAGGTGCAGAAACGGCGACTAAATCCATTTTGGTCGCCAAAATGAAGACTTTTGGCGACTAAAACAATTTGGTCGCCAAATGTATATGTATTGGCGACTAAAAATCATTTTGGTCGCCTATTATATGGTTTCGACTAAAATTTTAAATTGCCAAAAGTCATGGTTTTTGCCGACTAAACCAATTTAGTAGCCAAAGGTCTTTGCTTTTGGCGACTAAAAAGCAGATTAGTCGTGATTGTAGGTGTTTTGGCGACTAAAACCAGATTAGTCATTTGAAACCCAAGCTTTTTGGCTACAAAAAAAAGTTAGTAGCTAAAAGCCCACTATTGGCGACTAAAATTCTATTTAGTAGCCAAAAGTGGACATTTTGGCGACTAAAATTAGGTTTAAATGCCCAAAGTGCTGATTTTTAATTGGAACTTGTTTTTTTAGCGACAAATAAATAATTAGTAGCCCAAAATAATACAATTAGCGACTAAATAATGGTTTTAGTTGCCAAAAGTCGCCTAAATTTTTTTTTAGTGAATAATTTATTTTTAACATAAATTATATTGAATGAAAAAAATTATATTTATAAATATTATTTTGTATTAATTGCGGTTAATATACTATATAAATAATATATATTGCATATATGTCCTTGAGATGATGTCTTTGGCATAGTGGAGAGTGTTGTGCATAGGGCTTGGCATGTGGGTGGTTGTGGGGGCGTTGCAAGTTCGAAACTCATTTGGGAGCACAGTTCAAAAAATTTTCTTTTTAATATACTTTTGGCGACTATAGTCAATGGTCGCCAAAGGTAAAAATAATAAAATAAAAATTAACTATTGGCGACAAACGGTTTAGTCGGCAAAGGTAAAATAGCCAAAAATGAAATTGACTATTGGCGACAAAATATTTAGTCGCTGAAGACCTGTCTATTGGCGACTAACAGTTTTTTCGTCGCCAAAGCCATGCGCGACCACATATTGCCGACAAAATCGGCGACTAAAATATTTAGTCGCCAAAAGTTAAAATTCGACATTTGGCGACCAAAAACGGACTTTTGGCGACTAAAAATTTAGTCGCCAAAAGTGTATTTTTTTGTAGTGGATGCTAAAATTGAAAACTTTGATTCAATGAATTTGACAAAAAGTAAAATGAGGTGGACCATTTGTGTCTGTGGTCCTTTGATAGATAAGACTGTTGAAATTCAAAAAAGGAGTACCACGCAAATTCAATTACACAAAAAGGGATGCCTAATATTGTGACACCCACGCCCCTTTGTTTTGTCCAATGCTAGTCTTTTCGAGCTCTTAATCATGCATGGGTTTTCTCCATGCTTGTCTAGTATTTTTTTTATTTCTAATGTGTGTGTTTGTGTGATTATGATAGGTATTTGGATAAGTTTAGCAATATTTAGGCATAAGAGGTACATATTTTGGTCAATCCGTGCCCATGCGTCTATGAAGAATTGAAAGAACTGAAGAACTTTTTATTATTATTTTTCTAATACAATAGATGATGAGTTACAATGCTTATATATAGACTTGTATGTAAAGCTCTAAGTGGTTACAACTAATTGACAGTTACAACTGTATGGCTGAGGTGGAAAAGGCTTCTAGAAGCTTCTTGATGTAGCTGATATAACAGAATCGGTTGTGGAATTGGGTGTAACAGATTTAGTTAAACTGTTATTCTGCTATTCTGCTTCAGTTCAGATTCTTCAATATTCCCTGGCAAGCTGATGGGGGCGATCAAGAACCATGAGCTTGGATTTGAGATATTGAAATCGAGAGACACTTAATGGTTTAGTAAACAAATCGGCAAGTTGATCAATTGTTGGAATGTATTGCAACTGAAATTGTTTAGCCAGAACCTTATCCCGGATGAAATGACAGTCGATTTCGATATGCTTTGATCGTGTGTGGAAGACAGGATTGGAAGCTAGAGCTATTGCAGAGAGGTTATCACACCAGAGGATGTGGGTAGTAGGAGAAGGAATGCCCATTTCAGTAAGCATCATAAAAATCCAACTTAACTCAGCCGCAGCATTGGCTAAAGCTCTATATTCAGCTTCAGTAGATGAGCGAGACACTGTGGCCTGTTTCTTGGCAGACCAAGAAAACAAATTAGAACCCAAGAAGACACAGTAACCAGATGTTGATTTTCTGTCATGAACATCGCCGACCCAATTTGAATCAGAATATCCATGAACATCAAAAGTACTAGAAGAGAATACCAAGCCATGAGTGATAGTGCCTTGAACATATCGAAGAATTCTCTTGACGGCAGCAAAATGTTCAATAGTAGGGGCATGCATATGTTGACAAGCTTGGTTAACAGATAGAGAAAGATCTGGTCTTGTAATGGTGAGATATTGGAGAGCACCAACAATACTTCGATAAAGAACCGGATCAGAAAATGGTAAAGTAGCATTTAGAGGAACACTAGGCTTGACAGAAACAGGTGAAGGACAGGGTTTATAAGAGGACAAACCAGCTTTAAGAAGAATATCTTTGGCATATTTAGACTGAGACAGAAGATAGCCGGAGCTGGTAGGCTGAACTGAAATACCAAGGAAATAAGCAATATCACCCAATTCCTTCATGGAGAACACATTGTGCATCTTTGTAATGAGAGATTGAATGTGTGAAGAATTATCACCAGTGATTAAGATGTCGTCCACATATACCAACAGATAAGTGACTGAGGTAGCAGTCTTCTGAATGAATAAAGAAGAGTCACTCTTACTATTAGTAAAGCCTTGAGATACCAAGTATTGAGAAAATGTGGAATACCATGCTCGGGGTGCCTGTTTTAATCCATATAAGGATTTGTGGAGTTTGCACACTTGATTAGGGAAGGAAGAGTCTTCAAAACCTGGAGGCTGAAGCATGAAGATTTCCTCTTCAAGATGTCCATGAAGGAATGCATTGGAAATGTCTAACTGTTTAAGAGCCCACTGATGATGAAGGGCAAGACAAAGTAAGATGCGGATAGTGGGTTGCTTAGCCACGGGACTGAAAATCTCATGAAAATCTATACCCTCTTGCTGCAGGTACCCTTTAGCAACCAAGCGTGCCTTATACCTTGCAATAGTGCCATCAGAATTTCGCTTCACTTTGAAAATCCATTTACAGCCGATAGCAGTTTTGTGAGAGGGAAGGGACACTAGAGACCAAGTATGTTGTTGCTGAAGAGCAGAAAATTCATCAAGCATAGCTTGATGCCAAACAGGAGACAGCAAAGCTTCTTTGTAAGAAGGAGACTGAGTGTATGAACCAGTTATGGTGACGATGGCAGTCTTGATTTAGCGATGGCGAAGTGACAGAGACAAAGCGAAATTAGCGGAGAAAGCGAGCGATGATAGTAGCAGGGGAAGCAAGAAAACAATGAGGAGGAGCAGCAGATTTGGAGCGGGTAATCATAGGATGCTGATTAGAATGAGAAGGAGGTATATGAGGTAACTCAATCGAAATGGACTGAATTGGAACTGTAGGAGGTAGTAAAGAAGAAGTAGTAGAAGGTACGGGACTCGGAGAAACTGGACTAGATAAGGACTGAGAATTAACAAAAGAAGAGAAAGAAGGCCAGAAAAAAGATTGAATAGTAGGTAAGGTGGAAGAGTTTGTTGTTGGTAAGGTTGAAGAGTTTGAAGAAGAATTCAAATGAGCAAACGGAAACACATGCTCATTAAAGACCACATGTTGAGACAGATAGATCCGACCGGTGAGGGGATCAAGACAGCGATAACCTTTAGCAAAATGATGATACCCCAAAAAAACACAAGAGACAGATTTAGGACGGAGCTTAAGAGGCTGATAGGGCTTAAGCTAAGGGAAGCACTGA
The DNA here is from genome assembly GCA_025200525.1 of Camellia lanceoleosa. NCBI lineage: Eukaryota > Viridiplantae > Streptophyta > Magnoliopsida > Ericales > Theaceae > Camellia > Camellia lanceoleosa. Next base: position 78,695,541 of record CM045762.1, on the reverse strand, counting down.
CAACCAAACACGCGAAAATATGAGTAGTCGGGAGTGGATTGAAAAAGCTTTTCAAAAGGACATTTATGGCCAAGCTTTGAAGAGGGAAGTCTGTTAATAAGAAAAGTAGAAATAGCAACAACATCAAACCAGTATTGTAATGGTACAGATGAGTGATGAAGAAGAAGCGATGGAGTTTCGGTGATATGCCGATGTTTCCTCTCAGCAGTACCATTCTGAGAGGGAGTGTAAGGACAAGAATGTTGGTGAATAATCCCTTGAGTAAGCAAGAAATAGTTCATTTTATTAGTAAAATATTCAGATCCTCCATCAGTTCTTAAAATTTGTAAGGAAGTATGAAATTGTTTTTCAATGTAAGCCTTGAACTCCATGAACTTGTCACACACTTCACTTTTATAAGATAATGGAAAAAGCCAAGTGAAACGACTAAAGTCATCCACAAAAAGTAAGTAGTATTTATAACCAGAAGTAGAAGAATATGGCCCCCATACATCACTATGAATAAGAGAGAGAGGGGCATTGACAGTAATATTGGACAATTGAAAAGGAAGTTTATGACTTTTAGCTATGCAACAATCAATACAAGATGCTATTTTATTCTGTGAAACATTATTCTGAGAAACAGTCAACAATGATTTAAGATGATTATACTTCACTAAGGAGGGATGGCCTAATCTATTATGCCAAACAGAGGAAGAAACAGGTGTATGTGATGTAGTAAAGTAAGAATTATGGACAGATGGATCAGCAGGCAGCACAGATGTAGAAGGAGAGTAAAAATGGTAGAGGCCATTGGTATTAGAACCCTGATGAAGAGTTCTCCTCGAATCCTTGTCCTGAATCACGAATTTAGAATCATCAAAGGTGATGAGACAATTATTGTCCTTAGTAAATTTGTGGACTGATAGAAGGTTAGAAGAAATTGAAGGAGCATGTAAAACATGATTTAATCTAAAAGAACAGTGAGGTGTAGGGAGCAGTCCCTTACCAGTGTTGTGAATGGGGATTGTAGTGCCATTACCTATAGTGATCTGATTTGAACCTGGATAGGGCTGTGACTGACTGAGATTGTGAAGATCATGTGTGATATGATCTGTAGCAGCAGAGTTTAAGTACCAAGGTGTTTGAGGAGGAGAAGCAGCTGCGGATGGAGAACCAGCAATAAATGCTCTAGAACTGGATTCAGAAGGATGCTGCGAGCTAGAAGAGGATTGATACTGAGGATCCATCCAATACCAGCAGTCTAATGCAGAGTGACCAGAACCTCTGCAAATCTGACAATATATAGATCTGCCTCTGCTACGAGAGTAACCTCCTGGATCATGAAAATTGTCTCTGCTGCGAGAGTAACCTCCTTGACCATGAAAATTCCGTGAAAAACCAGAGTTGGTGGTGAAGTTAGATCCAGATCTACCACCGCCTCGAGGAGTACCTCTGTAAGAATGACCACCTCGATTACCTCTGTAAGAGTGACCTCTGAAGCCAGGAGAACGACCTCTACCGCGAACCGAAGAGAAGGCCATAGTAGGTTCAGAAGAAAGTTTCTGAAGTTTGGATTCAATATGAACAGATTCAGAAAGAAGAAGAGTAGTCAATTCTTCCATTGAAATTGACTCAGCTCTGGCTCGAATGGTAGTTTTGAAGGCATCATATTCATCAGGAAGACCATTCAAAGTAAGCAAAACAAGATCTTCATCATCTATAAATGAAGAAACGAGAGCCAACTGACTGACCAAGGCTTTGATCTTGGAGAGATAATTCTTTATTGAATCTGTTTTCTTAGAAATGCTGTTTAATTGATTCTTCAACTGATGAACATGCGATCGAGAAAGCGAAGTGAATCGCTTATGTAAGGCAGTCCAGATCTCAGCACAATTGTGAAGATGAAGAACAGAGGAATAGATTTCAGGCGACAAAGTTGCAGTAATGCAACTGAGCAAGTGTGCATCAATAATTTTCCATTGCAGATATTCAGGATTGTCTTTTTTTGAACCAGAAGAATCTGTCATTGTCATTTGTGGACATGATATAGTCCCATCAACAAATCCAAAAAGACTAGTAGCAATAAGAATGTTTTGCAGTTGATTTTTCCAGATTATAAAGTTTCATGCATCCAGCTTGATAGTGATAAATGAAGAAAGGTTTGAAATCAGTAATGAAAGATTTAGAGGAAGTGAGGTTGAAGATATGAGAGAAGATAAAGAAGTTGAAGGAGCCATGAATCAACTCGTAAGAGAGAGAAGCTTTGATACCATGAAGAATTGAAAGAACTGAAGAACTTTTTATTATTATTTTTCTAATACAATAGAAGATGAGTTACAATGCTTATATATAGACTTGTATGTAAAGCTCTAAGTGGTTACAACTAATTGACAATTACAACTGTATGGCTGAGATGGAAAAGGCTTCTAGAAGCTTCTTGATGTAGCTGATATAACAGAATCAGTTGTGGAATTGGGTGTAACAGATTTAGTTAAACTGTTATTCTGTTTCAGTCTTGGACTGCTATTCTGCTTCAGTTCAGATTCTTCAATAGTCTACACCATAATGTGAAATATAAGAAATTTTCCTGACCTAATGAAGATTCATGTCTAGGGATTAGTATTAGTTTCCTCGACTCGAGTCTAATAAAATTTTATATAATATAAATTCTATATGCTATGAGTAACATATTTATTTTTATACTTTAAGACTTAAATTATTGTATTGTTATGTTTGGTGATAATTTGCTATGTAGGGATTTGATTTATAATATTTATTTGACAAATGCTAATAAGTGCCACTGAAACACCATTTACTATTGGAGCTGAGATAAAAATTGCTTTGGAAAAAGATATTAAAAAAAACATGAAATTCATGAAAAGTGTTTTGAAATTAGTAAAAATGTTTTGTTATCTTTCATTTTTTATCTTCTTCTTGTATCTTGGAGCAATTGTTAGTAAGACACATTTATTTTACCAAGATTAATTTTAATTTAATTTGTAAATAACAATTAATCACACCCGTAATAATCCCCACTTGGTGAGGATACCCACAAGGAAGGGTAGGAAAAATTATCCTACTTGAGGTGGGAAAGGGAGATGAGGACAGTGCAAAAAAAATCTGGCCGGTTGCCATTCCTACCTATTTGCCCCACCAAGGTGTAGACGTCCCCGAACGCCCCAGGAGGGATAAAGTCCCGTTCCGTTCGCTTGTGGGTCTACTACAGTTCAGGACTCAAATGTCACGGTTCTTAATCTGAACCAAAGAGTTCAAATCGGCCTCTACTAACCATGATATCAAGTTTTGAAAACATTATGCGTCCTTATTCCGGTTATTAGCCTAGATTTACTATGTGATGCGCACAGCATACAAGTATAGACTGGATCGCCTAAATTGGAACAAAACATTTCATGTTTATTTATTAGAAAATGGTTTGATGGTGCTACCTACAAGTAGGCTAAGACGTGGATTTGCCACTCTCGGGTGGGCTTTAGAAAACATGATTTTGCCACTATCTAGTGGGCTTAAAACTCACAATTAATGAATTGTTCCAATTCAAATAACCCAACATTCACCCACAGGCATTCAAGGCAGTTATATCACATAAGCATATAGCCTCATGGTAAGCATGCTATCATGGCAGTCACTCACACGCATGCAAGGATGCTAAAGCATAAAAACTCACCGAGTACTCCAAGCCAAAAAAGAAGCTAATTAGAAATCCATGTATGATCCTAACTATATAGAAATGCCTAATGCAACACATGCAAAAATGCAACTATAGCAGGCTCGGCTATTCTAAACATGGCATATGAGATGCAACAGCTATCAAGTATTCAACTTGGAATTGAAATACAAATGCAGTTAGTATGATGCGCCGAGCCCGGTGCATTCAAGACAGATGAATGAATGCAAACATGCTATCATACTGTATGCTAATTGAAACATGCCCTAATCTAACCATCATAAGCTGGTAAATAAAAGGGTAGAAAGACGTGGGGTTGGAAGACATACATCACACACACGCACACTTATTACAATATTGCCCTCACAGGGAGGGTCCGAAAGAATAATATACAGTCCCAAATGAATAGTATAGTCCGAATAAATAATACAGTCCAAATATGTACAAAACCCTAATTAATTAACAAATTTAACTAGGAAAGCATTAAATTGGCATGCAAGCTAGGGACTGTCTCGACTCTTCTTCGGATGATGAATAATGCATGCTTGGGTTGCCTTTGCGTGGAAATCCATGGCGATGCCCCAATTAGCCTCTGTTTGCAATTATTCTTGGAATGCGTGCCAAGCTTCGGAAGGCTGCTGATTCTTGATTTGCTGCAACAGAGAGCAACAGAGGGGCATGGCAAAGTATTTTCACACATGTATGCATGCCTCGATCCTCGTGCCACCAATCACGCATCTCGATGCATGATGGCCGAGGAGTCGAATTGCACAACTCAATATGGAATGAATGCACATGAAAATACAACTAAGACCTAACTCCATCATGGACAATCCGGAGTGTCGGTGACTGGGGAATTGAGACACGTTCCGTCACTCGGAGTACGAAACTTACCTCGTTTCCCATGCTCGGGCTAACTCCTATCCCAAACACAATGCAATATGCATGGATGCAACTAAGATACAACCTAACATGCAAAATGCTATGAAATGGCATACACGATGCACGAGGTAACATGGCATACACAATGCACTAACATACAACCTAGCATACACAATGCATAATGGACTTACACCAACACAAGTGGACCTCAGCTACACTCACATAAGAGGCCATTAGATGAAAATGAGACACTCGAGATGCGTGCACACGTGCACGCAAACCGAGGACCGACCCTAAGGCACCAAATGCCACTCTAACAAAGCATGGCAAGTCATGGAATATGACATACTAGCATGCAAATTTCAGTGCTAAAATATGATGCAAAACAGCCCCGAAACATGGAAACATGGCACCCGATGCATGAAATGAGACTCGAAACTCGAAACTAAGTGCATGGAATGACTTATAGCTATACAAAGCATGCATTATTTGAAAATTAAGTATGAATACAAAATCAAGAAAGTCCCAAAACAAGAATATTTCCAGTTTTAAGCAAGGCCAAAAGGTGAACACAAGTAGGGCTAAGCTAACATGCAAAAATGGCCTCGAAAGAGAGATAAAGAAGCAAGTAACAGCTGCTGGCCCTAAATGGAAAAGAGCCCTTCAACAAAGTTGAATAGGAGCTCAAAAAAAGGTATCTTACAGTTTATGACCAAGTCCAAAACAGTACACAAGTAAGCTTAAAATACTATGCAAAAATAGGCCTAAAAGAAGGTTTAAACACAAGGAGTAAAAAGGGAGCCTCAAAAAGTGAAAGACTCTTGATCAAGAATGAATAGGGGGTCAAAATATGACTATTTACAGTTTAGACCAGAGCCCAAAAATACAGGCACAAGGAGCTAAAAAAGCATGCAAAAATAGGGCCAAAAGAGAGATAAATAGGCAAGTGACAGATGGAAGCCTCAAACAGTGAAGAGCCCTTCAACAATGTTGAAGAAGGGCTCAAAAAAATCCTCTTTTCAGTTTATGACCAAGCTCAAAACAGTTTAAAAAAATGCCTAAAATACTATGCAAGAAAGAGACATAAATGAGAGCTAAAGAGGCAAGTGGTAGTATGAAGCTTCAAACAGGGAAGAACCCTTAATCAAACATGAAAAAGACCTCAAAACATGACTATTTTCAGTTAGGGTCGGAGCCTGAAAATGTAAAAAAGTATGGCTTAGATATAGAATAAAATAAACCACAAAAGAGGGAGAATAGGGACTCACCCTTGTAGACCAATGAACCAGCAACTCTTGGCCTGAGAAGTAGTGCTCCTAGCCTCTACAAAGAGTCTCCAAGCTTCTGGAATGGAGTGTGGATTGGTTGGCTTGGAGATGGAGTAGAATGGGTGTAGGATTTGAGAGGTTTTGATGGTTGGAGTGTAGAGAGAGAGAGATACAATGTAGGAGACTTAAACCAAACTTTCTAACCCTCCAAAAGGGAGCTGGAGGGCCTGGTTATATAGGCACAAGAGTGGAAAAGGGGGGGAGATGCATCGTGTATGCCATTTCATAGCATTGTGCATGTTAGGTTATATCTTAGTTGCATCCATGCATATTGCATTGTGTTTGGGATAGGAGTTAGCCCGAGCACGGAAAACGAGGTACATTTCGTACTCCGAGTGACGGAACGTGTCTCAATTCCCCAGTCACCGACACTCCGAATTGTCCATGATGGAGTTAGGTCTTAGTTGTATTTTCATGTGCATTCATTCCATATTGAGTTGTGCAATTCGACTCTTCGGCCATCATGCATCGAGATGCGTAATTGGTGGCATGAGGATCGAGGCATGCATACATGTGTGAAAATACTTTGCCATGCCCCTATGTTGCTCTCTGTTGCAGCAAATCAAGAATCAGCAGCCTTTCGAAGCTTGGCACGCATTCCAAGAATAATTGCAAACAGAGGCTAATTGGGGCATCGCCATGGGTTTCTGCGCAAAGGCAACCCGAGCATGCATCATTCATCATCCGGAGAAGAGTCGAGATAGTCCCTAGCTTGCATGCCAATTTAATGCTTTCCTAGTTAAATTTGTGAATTAATTAGGGTTTTGTACATATTTGGACTGTATTATTTATTCGGACTATACTATTCATTTGGGACTGTATATTATTCTTTCGAACCCTCCGTACGAGGGCAATATTGTAATAAGTGTGCGTGTGTGTGATGTATGTCTTCCAACCCCACGTCTTTCTTCCATTTTATTTACCAGCTTATGATGGTTAGATTAGGGCATGTTTCAATTAGCATACAGTATGATAGCATGTTTGCATTCATTCATCTGTCTTGCATGCACCGGGCTCGGCGCATCATACTAACTACATTTGTATTTCAATTCCAAGTTGAATACTTGATAGCTGTTGCATCTCATATGCCATGTTTAGAATAGCCGAGCCTGCTATAGTTGCATTTTTGCATGTGTTGCATTAGGCATTTCTGTATAGTTAGGATCATGCATGGATTTCTAATTAGCTTCTTTTTTGGCTTGGAGTACTCAGTGAGTTTTTATGCTTTAGCATCCTTGCATGCGTATGAGTGACTGCCATGATAGCATGCTTACCATGAGGCTATATGCTTATGTGATATAACTGCCTTGAATGCCTGTGGGTGAAGGTTGGGTTATTTGAATTGGAACAATTCATTAATTGTGAGTTTTAAGCCCACTAGATAGTGGCAAAATCATGTTTTCTAAAGCCCACCCGAGAGTGGCAAATCCACGTCTTAGCCTACTTGCAGGTAACACTATCAAACCATTTTCTAATAAATAAACATGAAATGTTTTGTTCCAATTCAGGCGATCCAGTCTATATTTGTATGCTGTGCGCATCACATAGTAAATCTAGGCTAATAACCGGAATAAGGACGCATAATGTTTTCAAAACTTGATATCATGGTTAGTAGAGGCCGATCTTTGATCGGGCGAGCGGGGGTGCTCACGAAGTGACCTTCCCCAATCGTACCCAAGTTCCCGAGCCGAGGCAACTTTGGTGATGACGGACACATGGCCTTAGGCAATGAGTCAGGGTTTCCTAAATTTTCCAAAATAAAATATTTAGGTGGCGACTCTGTATCTGGCAAAGCAGTCCATGTTTGGCACTCTTTTCAAAAAAATCTGTTTTCAAAAACGATTTGCCGGATTTGGACTCTTTGGTTTAGATTAAGAACCGTGACATTTGAGTCCTAAACTGTAGTAGACCCACAAGCGAACGGAACGGGACTTCATCTCTCCGGGGCATTCGGGGACGTCTACAGTTTCTGGCAACTCCGCTGGGGATTTAGAAAACTTGACTCGAACTCATGATATCTTGTTTTGACTACACTTGTGTGTTTCTTTGCATTGCATTTGCATTGGTGTTCCTAAGACAACGTGTTTGCCATCTGCTATTCCTGAACGGTTTGCCAGAGGCTTGTCTTGTCAAGGCATGACCATAAGGCTGACCGGTTACGGGCTCTGCCAGTATGGGAACACAAACCCCGGTTTTACCGGGGCACCCTTTTTGACCATTCGACCTAGTGCATATTCGGAATCCGTAGTGACCATTCCAAACTAGGACAGGTTGCTTACCCGATATAGGTTGTTTGAAACCGCTGCGTGCGTAGTGAAACCCTAGCTCCTGACAAAATAGGACAGGGAAACCCTACCCCAACATAGGGGTGTTTTGGCTCTCACTTATCTGTTATGTGCTTTTAGAGTGCGTCTCTACAAGGAATGCATGTATCAGTTTATGAGTTTGGGCATCAGGCCTACGGGCATCAGTCAGTGTTTGAGAATCAGTTATCTGCGGGTATCAGGATTCAGTTTCCGGGGACAGTGATTCAGGGGTAATGATCAGTGTTTGTGGAGAGTGTGTATTTAGCTTATCGACCGTGTGTTGTTATGCCCAGCTGTGTGTTGTGCATTTATTTTAAGCTGTTATGCTGTTCATTTATTTGGTTGTTTATTTCCTTATTGCTTTATTTATCTTTCTGCTAGGACAGTTTTAGCACAATTGCTTCCGACCCAGTAGATATTCCCCAAGCACTTTGGACAAGAGGTTGTCGGCTCAATCGATCTGAGGATCTGGTTGACGGACAGCCAGTGTTCCATTCTCTATCCCTAGTTGTCAGGAGAAGACCGAGAAGGCGTAGTGTGTCTGAGCAGAGGTTACCAGAGCAGTGGCCCACCCTAGCAGTGAACAGTCGGGCTGAGATCTTAGTTTCCGCCATAGAGATGCATATACCGGTCAGTCGGCAGGATCAGCAGAATATTGCTAGGATGGAAGAAATGATGCGCCAGCTCCAAGAGAGCATGAGACAAATGCAGGAGGACGCTGCCCGCCAAGCGGAGTTCTCTAAACAGCAGGCCACAATCATGGCCCAGCAGGCTGAGCTCATCTCTAGACTCCAGCAGCAAGCTGGAGCATCAGCCTCACATCCAGTTCCTCCTCCACCAGGGGCCCCGTTACCCGAGCAGGCACCTACTATCCAGAATGCTCTGCCAAACACCCAGAACACCATGCCAAATGTCCAGAACATCCAGGAGGACACAGACCTTCAAACGGGGCCAGCTCCGCCCTCACTTCCGCCTCAACTGTCCAAGACCCATACACCTGCCAACCACCCAGACTCTCCCTTCGAGTTCGAAATAGACCATACAACACTAAAATTGAGTAAGCTCGAGAAGCTATTCAAGAAATCCTAGGGAGTAAAGGCTATGCCAGATAGATTCAAAATGCCGCAGATTGATCGCTTCGATGAATCCGGGGACCCCATGGTCCACCTCCGTCTATTTTCAGATATACTGCGGCCAATGGGCCTAACCAGACCATAGAAGCTTTCGCTATTCGGCCGAACCCTGTCAGGTGTGGCCGCTATCTGGTATGCGAAGTTGGAGGATGAGGTCAAAAGAAGTTGGGATGAAATGGCCGAGGCCTTTGTTGCACAATACTCGTATAATACCCAGATCGAGATTACAACTCGTGATCTCGAAACAACAAGGCAGGAGCCCAAAGAGACTTTCTCGGATTTCGTGACTCGATGGAGGGCGAAGGCATCGATGATGACTTTGAGGCCCACTGATAAGGACCAGATCAGGATGATTGTGCGCAATCTCCAACCGAAACTGATGCAGAAGATGATTGTACTCCCCTTCCCCACCTTCTCAGATCTACACGAGATGGGGGCACAAATCGAGGATGCAATGAAACAGGGTCTGATCGACCAAGACAGGAAGCAGCCCCGGAGAACCTTTAACTACAATAACAATGCAGGCCCGAGTGACGCTGCAACAGCAAGAGCTTCGGAGGTCAGCATGGTCACCACCATTCCCCCTTCCCTTCCAAGGCCCATGGTAGCCACACCCTTCTCCGGTGCATCCGGAAGTAATACCCAAACCACTAAATATCAGCCCAGAGGCCAAAGAACCTTCACCCCACTATACATGCCTTTGTCCAAGGCTCTAGGGGTCTTAATTAGAAAGGGGCATCTAAAATCCCTGGAGCCGAGGCCATTACCAAATCCACTTCCCCCCTCTCACAACCCAACCAAGTACTGTGCATATCACCAGCAGCATGGTCATGATACCGACCAATCTTTCAGGCTGCGTCACGAGATTCAAGACCTTGTTGACAAAAATGTGATTCTGCCTCCAGAGAGACCTAACGTCACAACCAATCCACTCCCTACACACAACCAAGCTCCACCTCCCAAAAGAGTCAATCTTATCCAGACTGGGGTCGTGTCTTACGATCCTGGCATCTATATTACTCCTTCCCACCTACCTAAGCCGGAGGTGATCCTTCCTGTCTGCACTGACTTGTGCATGATGGACATCTCCACAACCCAATCTGAGCCAATGGTGGTGACCACCGAAGATGGGACAGGGCAGGTTTCAGAGGAAAGTGGAATTGTTGAGTTTGGGATTGAGCAGTCTAGGAATCTCGCTGGAGGAGCCTACGATCCGAGTTACTACATCCAACGATGGGCTACCGAAATGAGTGTAGGGTCACAGAAGAGCATTATGTGTAATTCAGGGGGACAGATTTGAACGGGGAACGGATGATCTAACAGCTGTAGGAGAGGGCCTTGCCAACCTCCAGTTCTTCAGTGACTAAGAATCAGGGGATGCGGCAATCAACTGGTTTGAGTATGAGGAGTCGGCAGAAGCTACCGGATGGTTAGATAATCAACCAGACGTTGTAAAATTTCAACCAGAATAGGGCCCGGTAGGGGCGAGGGTATCAGTGGTGGCCGGAAGGGCCGAAAGTCAGAATACATTGTTGGAGAGCGCCGGTACAAAGAATTTCGCTCGGAACCAAGACATTGTGAATGCAGGGAAAACCAAACAACAAACCGAGCTAACGCAGGCGGAACAAGAGAAGAATTGGGATTCTGAGAGAGTCCGGAAAGCCAAAACCCATGAAAGGATTGAAAGTGCTGTGGGCACGAGAGCAGGAGATGCTGTGAGCATATGGGCTGAGAGTACTGGGAGTACGAACATGCCAGAGCCAGACAGGTGCCTATTGAACGCTAGCGGGATGTGGTGGGAAGACGATGATTTATGTCTTGCCCACACAGACGATGATTGGGGAAATAATCAACCAGATGACACCTGGTACCTCGATGAGGTGGATCACATGACAAGAAGCGGGCGGTACTTCAAGCCCCCGCACCTAGACCAACCTGAGGCATCTGGGAAAGACAAGGAAGCTGAGAAACAGAGGGAGAAGCAGATTGAAGAAGAAGCTGTGCTCAAGCAATTAAAGAAGATACAAGCAGACATCTCCATCTGGGGACTGCTTATGGCATCACGGGTGCACAGACAGGCTGTCCTATCTGCTATGGACAAGGCCAAACTCTCTATAGATACTACACCAGAGCAGCTGGTTGGGCTGGTCTTTCCGGGAGGAGGTTCCCCGACGTTAACCTTTTCAGACAAAGAACTGCCGCCTGAGGGCGCAAATCATAACAAACCCCTCTACATTTCTGTGGAATGTAGAGATAAGTGGATACCGGTGGTACTTGTTGATACCGGATCCGCCATCAACGTCTGCCCAGCCAGAACAGCATATGCAATCGGGTTGAAGCCCGCGGACTTCGTGCCGACTACTCAAGTGATCAGAGGATATGATAATACTAGCAGGGAAGTGATGGGGACTGTCAAGATTCAGACCCAGGTTGGTCCAGGACAACACAACATCGAATTCCATGTCTTGGACATTCCCGCAACCTTCAATCTACTCTTGGGGCGGCCGTGGTTGTACCAAGTGAAGGCAGTCTCTTCCACTTTACATCAGATGTTGAAGTACCCTCACGGGAAGGGGCTGACTATTGTCTTCGGGAATTCATCAATCCATCCGCCGTAAGTGTCCACACCGCCTTGGAAATCGAGCATGGCACGAGGATGTGTTCTTATCGTGGTTCACTTTGGCCGAGGCCCGTAGTGCAGAATATCATGGCATGAATGAGGGGTGTCGTCGCTGCTCAATCCGTCTACCTCATGAACAAGCTACAACACATCCCCGGGATGGGATTAGGAAGGAGCGGCCGAAAAGGCGTCGCAGCATTGGCCGAAGTGCCACACAACCCTCATACCTTTGGCTTGGGTTATCTGCCCACCAAAGAGGACTGGGTGAGGAAGGGAAAGGAAATGGCCGGAAGAGCCAGAGCAAAGCAGGCTGGGAAGCCTTTTGAATTAATGCATAGGCCCATCCAGGGTACCCTGAACGGACGCTTCGTCCGGGAGGGGGAGGACTTTCCATTTTGCGGCTTCCCAGAGCCGTGGCTAAACGCGGAGAAGAAGCGCGTGCCAGGTTTCGAGATCTTCTTCGACCTGCAACTATCCGGGGATGACGTTGCCACAGAGCAGACAGACCCATCAGCTGAGGTTGAGAAGTGTAAGGCAGTGGACTCCGAGGGCGCTGAAATTGAAATGGGGGTAGCATTGGCATGTCTACTTTCAGATCCTCCGATCGACCATAAGTGCTTGGGGGATAACTTCTCGGTTTCCATGATTGGGGATGAAACGGCTGCGAGCCTGCCAGCAACTATTTTGGATGCATCTATCGCACCCTCTCTCACTTGGCAATACGAGGAGGGATTTTTGTCCAGCAGCACCGGGTCAGGTAGTGAGCCGGAATCTGATTCCACCGAGTCTTGTGAGTCGGAATCAGGTTCCAGCTCGACTGAGTCTGAGTCTGGTACTCCTGGGGATGATAACCCGGATACCACAGTCCTGTCTAGGTCGTCTTTTTCCTTTTCATTTGAGTCTGTTGTAAATGAATCGGACGATTTGGATGTGCTTAATGAGAATCAAGTAACTGTGGTTTCTGAGTACTTTTCTGTGCCCTTGATTTATTGCATTAATTCAGACTTTCAAAACTTTGATAAAAACGACGAGGACGAAATTCCTCCGATTTTGCAATGTTTAATTGAGCAAGAGCAGGAAAGATTTGTTAAACCGTTAGTTGATGAAATCACTACCGTGAACATTGGTACTGAGGAGGACCCGCGACTGGTCCAGATCGGGTCCACGTTGTCTTTGGAGGAATGCGAGCGCTTAGTCGCTTTATTAAAAGATTTCAAAGATGTTTTCGCCTGGTCCTATGAAGACATGCCTGGAATCGATCCTGAGATTGTACAGCATCGGATCCCCCTTGACCCCGAGGCTCGACCTGTCAAGCAAAAACTCAGGAGGATCCGCCCGGACTGGGCTCTCAAGATTAAGGAAAAGGTCACCAAGCAAATCGACGCAGGCTTCCTGCTGGTATCCAAATACCCGACTTGGTTGGCCAACATTGTTCCAGTGCCGAAGAAAGATGGTAGGATCCGGGTATGTGTGGATTTCAGGGATTTGAATAGAGCTAGTCCGAAGGACGACTTTCCCTTGCCGCATATTGATGAGTTGGTGGATTTCACAGCTGGGCATGCTTTGCTCTCATTCACGGATGGCTTTTCAGGCTACAATCAGATAGTGATGGCACCAGAAGACCGGGAAAAGACTGCGTTCACCACCCCGTGGGGGACATACTGCTACAGAGTGATGCCATTTGGGTTGAAGAATGCTGGAGCTACTTATCAACGGGCCGCGACCACAATATTGCACGACATGATCCACAAAGAGGTTGAGGTGTACGTGGACGACATGATTGTCAAGTCCAAAGAAAGAGAAGGCCACTACACCGCCTTGCACAAGTTTTTCAAAGGATCAGGGAATTCCGATTGTGGCTGAACCCTCAGAAGTGTACATTTGGTGTTACAAAGGAAAAATCTTTGGGGTTTCTGATTACACAAAGGGGCATCGAGGTCGACCCTTCCAAAATCAAGGCTATCTTAGAAATGCCACCACCAAGGACTGAAAAGGAGGTGCGAGGCTTTCTGGGTAAAGTGCAATTCATAAGACGGTTTATCTCAAAATTAACCTTGACTTGTGAACCACTTTTTGGTCTCCTGAAGAAAGGAAAGAAATTCCAATGGGACGGCCGATGCCAAGCTGCTTTTGAACAGATTAAAGAATATTTACAGAACCCGCCCGTGCTGTCACCGCCAGAACCGGGGAAACCGTTGATTTTGTATCTGTCAGTGACTGAGACTACAATGGGCTGCATGCTGGCGCAAGAATCAGAGGACAAGGTGGAGAGAGCCATCTACTATCTGAGCAAGAAGATGCTAGAGTATGAGACTCGTTATACACCGCTGGAGAAGGCTTGCCTAGCTTTGGTATGGGCTACCAGGAAGCTGCGGTACTACCTGTTAGCTCACTCCGTAATGTTGGTTTCACGATTGGATCTCATCAAATATCTTTTCGAGAAACCGGCACTTACGGGTAGGCTAGCTTGTTGGTTGCTGTTGCTATCCGAATTTGATCTAAAATATGTGACACGCAAGTCAGTCAAAGGAAGAGCAGTAGCAGAGTTCCTTGCCGACCATCCAGTGGAAGGGGGTGAAGCAGTTGAGTATTTATTCCCAGATGAGGCCATTTTGCATATCAACGATGTACTTCGACGGAGCATCAAATCAGCACAAGTATGGGATAGGAGTGTTACTGATAGCACCCGACAATTCCCGTATCCCTCTAGCCTTCAAACTCTGATTCAAAGTCTCGAACAACGAAGCAGAATATGAGGCATTCATTGCCGATCTAGAAGCAGCCCTGGAACTAAGGGCAAGACGGTTGGACGTCATCGGGGACTCGAACCTTGTTGTGTCTCAAGCAAAAGGAGACTAGAAAGTAAAACAGGAAAAGATGATGATGTATCACCAGACCTTGGACTTGCTAATTCCTCGATTTGAGAAGCTAAACTTTGCTCATCTACTAAGAGAGAACAACAGGTTCGCAGATTCTTTAGTAACTCTATCTTCCATGATAGACATCCCGTGTGGAGTCCGGATGCGTCCAGTCATCATTGACCAGAAATTTGCACCTGCCTACGAGTCGATTGCTGCTATAGATGAAGTTCAGGACGAAAACCCCTGGTATTACGACATTTGAAATTTCTTGGAGAATGAAGCATACCCGCCAGGGGTAAATGCCAAAGACAAAAGGGCAATCAGAAGAATGGCCGTTCAGTTCATCATCTGTGGAGGTAAGCTGTATAAGAGAGGTCATCTGGGAATGCATAAGCTGTGTGTTGATTCCGAAGAGTCAAAGCGTCTGATGGAAGCCATCCATGGAGGGGAATGCGGTGCACATATGAATGGAGTAATGCTGGCACAGAAGATCCTCAGACAGGGTTACTACTGGTCCACCATGGAGGAAGATTATATCAGTTTTGTCCGGCGATGCCACAAATGTCAAATTCATGTAAATCGCATGAACATTCTGCCGTCAAAACTGTACAACATGACTTCGCTATGGCCATTTTCAGTTTGGGGAATTGATGTGATCGGGGCTGTCACTCCGAAGGGGTCGAATGGGCATGAGTTCATCCTGGTTGCGATAGATTATTTTACAAAGTGGGTTGAGGCCCAATCTTATGCGGTGTTGAAGGCTTCGCACGTCGCAAAATTTATCAGAAACAACATCATCTGTCGCTACAGAGTCCCAAACGAAGTTATTTCAGATAACGGTTCCCACTTCAAGAAGAAGGTGATTGATTTGTTGGAAAAATACAACGTGGCTTTTCATAAGTCCTCTACCTATCGGCCGCAGACCAATGGAGCGGTTGAGGCCGCCAACAAGAATATCAAGCACATACTGCAGAAGATGGTGGAAACCTACCGGGACTTGCCAGATAAGCTGTCGTTTGCTCTGTGGGGCTACCGGACTTCAATCAGAACTTCTACTGGGGCGACTCCGTATTCATTGGTTTATGGGATGGAGGCCGTTCTACCTATCGAGATTGAGGTTCCGTCATTGCGGGTACTGGCTGAGTGTCAAATAGCCGAAGCGGATTGGCAGCAGAGCAGATTTGAGGAACTCATGCTCTTTGATGAGAGAAGACTGAAAGCACTGCACCATGTTCAGGGTTATCAACGCAGAATCGCCCGGGCTTTCAACAAGAAGGTTAAGTCCAGGAATTTAAAAGAAGGAGATTTGGTGCTCAAGGACAACCGAGCTCCCATCCACGACCCAAGGGGCAAGTTCAGACCCAATTGGACTGGTCCCTACATCATCAAGTCAATCTGGTCAGGTGGAGCTGTGGTTCTGATGGATCTAGATGGCTTAGAGTTCTTACAACCGATCAATATGGACAAGTTGAAGAAATATTACCCTTGAGAGGCTCGCTAGGCCGAAAACCCGAAAGGGCGACCTAGGCAAAACTCAGAGCACAAAAAAAAAAAAATTAAATTATAAAAACTGAGCTCGCAAGGTTGGAAACTCGCAAAGGGCGACCTTAGCAAAAGTTAGAGCGCAAAAGGAGAGTGAAAATACCCGAGAGAACCTGAGCCTGAACTACGTAAGGCTTGATTCCCATCTTTGGGATACGTAGGCAACTTCATCCTGAAGTTCAGCCATAAACTTTTCCCCGATCAACTTTGTCCATTTTGATCATCTCAGTCATCTTTTTCCATCAGCATTCATCGTGATCTCCGGTGCAGTGCTATTCAGACTAGGGGCAACTTTCCAGTTGCTAGGATCTGGGGTTGTGCATCTCAGTGACAGATCTCAGGCATGTCCAGTTCTGATCCATATTGAAAATAGTTTTGAAAATTTTTAATAAAAGTTGACTTTGTTCAAATTAATCTTTTTACAACTAAGACCATTTTTGGACCAAAGCGGAAAATTTTCAGTACCACAACCTTCAATTTCATTGATTTCAATACAGAGTTCTCTTGCTCTTGCATACAATTGAAGTTGCTTTTTATTACATTCATAAAGAAAACTTGAAAGTACTAATAAAGCAATAAATCTGGGGCATAGTCAAGTCAAGTGTCCCTGCGCCCCCCCCAGAGCTAGTCGAAGCCTCTGATGCCAAGCTAGGCCCAATTTGTGCCTCTTCATTAAGCCAATCCCAGCACTCGTCAGACAAAGTGCAACTGAAAGTAGAAACCGGGGCCAGGAGCTCTCTGGTCCTCCATGCTGTGGCATATCAGGCAAGCTGTGCGCCTCGGATCGGGAATGCAGCCGGGTACTCTATCCCCTCTGGTGGGCAAGTCTGATCATGGCCAAACTGGCGCTAGAACCGGAACGGAAGTAGAATACACAGTGAGTCAGGCCAATCAGCTGGATTCCAGTCTGCCGAGACATGCTATAGCTCATTGCCGGGAGATTAAGCCAAGGACAGCGCCAAGCAATGCGATCTGCAGACAAATTGCACATCCAGTCAAACCACCACCTTTCATCAGGGGCATCGACTAGGCGTTGTCGAAAGAAGTAGCCGCGGGTTGAGTAGGTAGGACAAGAGTCCACAACCTGCAATTTATCCATCAACCATACCTGGGGAGAGATGGAAAATGAGAGAATAAAGAATAGAGAGATATGCGATGAGAAAAAAAAAAAGTAAGACAAGGGTTTTGAGAGAAAAATCGAGCCTGAGGGCCGAGTGATGTGAGCAAATACATATGTGAGATTGGGTGGGGAACATTACCTGCAGCAGTAGTGGACTCCCCGCAAATCTGGTCATCTCCTGACGGTGGAAAGCGTCCAAGCCCATCAGCGTTTCGGCCAATGCCATAGCAATACAGCTCTTCTCTTCCTTCAAGCCCTGAGCAACTTCAATGAAACGGATGTTGGGTCCACCCAGGCTCGGGGCAAGCAGGAAATGAGATAGCATGCACAAGTAGAGGGCATGTTGTCGGAAACCTTGCCAATGATGGTCGCCACGGTCACCGGCACCAGAAAAGCGATGAATCAAACCGAGGATATCCAGTTCCCCATTACAGATCAGAGACCGAGCATCATGCGCGATAAATCCACACATCCGCCCTAAAGCTTGGGCGTGGCCAAAACGAAACTGAGGCAAAATCTCTTCATAACGTTCAGATTCCATCAAAACTTGAAAATCTTCGAAAGTTGGACATACCTCTTGCCCGCCGAAGCTAAAGACATGCGTCACCGGGTTCCAAAACCTCGTCGCGACATGGAGAAAAGGAAGGTGCAGCAGAGTACGGCTCAGCGTGAATAGTGCATTGAACCCGAAACCCCAGAAGTTCAACTTTTCTGAGCCATCTAGAGAAGCAATCCAAGATGTGAGATTTTCGACGAGAAACGCCTCCATTTTTGTGCAAAACTAAGATGAATTGAATGAACCACGGAGCTAAGGCTTTTAAAGAGAAGAAGACACTATTCGGGGGACACGTGTCAAAAATTTGACGGTTGCTGAGCTAAGTGGCCGGCCGGCCACCTTTTCTGGAAGGCCGGCCATTTCCTTTTCAAAAACTGGCCAGTGGCCTCCCCTTTGCAATAAAGCTGGCCGGCCGGCTCCCAAAAGTGGCTGGTCATGCTCCAATGTGTGTCTTTGGCCCTGTTTTACCCTCCAGGAGGAAGTTTCAAGCATTTCCATGCAACGGGTGTGTCGAAGGCCTCCATTTCCCTCTGTTTCGGATGTGTTCCGTTGCCCAGATCGTCCGAAGTACACTTTGTTTTGTTAAGTTTTGTTTATCGAGTTGTTGTTTTGCTTATTGAGTTGTTGTTTTGCTTATCGAGTTGTTTGTCGAGCTGTCGTGTTTCGTGTTTTTGAGTTGTTACTCTTTGTTTAAGCAATTTTTGTTGAGTCTTGTTTATTAAGTTGTCAACACTGTTGTGTTTTGCTTATCGGGTTGTAAACTTGCTAAGGTTTTGTTATATCATAGTAAGTTAAGTTGTTGCGTCGGTTCACTACCTGACTGGGCAAATGCACAATGCACATTTCCATTCAATCTCATTATGGTGCAAAATGATGCGATATGATGCTAAGAGTTTAAAATACAACACTTTTTCAAAAGCTGTTTCATTCCATCATGCTTCGTTTGTTACAACATTTTACAAACAAGGGCACAAGTTTTACAAAAAATAAAATTGCCTAATAATGTACAAATGTGCTACAACTACCAGCAAAAAGGTAAATAAAACAGGGAACCGCAACATCAATGCTCTCAAGAGCAGGAATAAGAGGCCCTCTTCATCCTCTTTTGCGAAGTAGCCTCTGCACCACCATCACCATCCGAGTCAGAGCTATCATCCTTAGGATCCCCCTCAGCCTCGCCTCCACTCCCGGAGCCAAGACTGGAGCCCTCCTCTCTGTCAGCAGATGTCTCCGACTGACGATCTGCAGCCTCCTCATCCTCACCGGGCTCCTCCTCTATAATGTGTGGTCTGCGTCTACGAGACAATCCCCCCTCCTCGGGCTCCTCGAAAAGGCCTGGATGGCCCAGCTCCTCGAAAAGGCCCAGATGGTCCACCTCCCCGAGAAGGCCCAAGTGGCCCGGCCTGCGGCTGAGCATATACCGGAGGCATCTAAAAATGAAAAATGCAGTTTGAATACATCAGCCAAAACATGTATATCAGATACAGATGCAAGCAAGCTACACAGGGCGGATGTACGCAGGGATAATGCATGAATGTGGTGTGTGTCAGATGTGCTCTACACAGTCAGCCTATCAATACAGTAAAATGTTCAAAATCAGCATGTTATCAGAAGTATGATGAATGCTAGAAAACTAAAGGGTACCTGGAAACCCATGATGGACAACTGCGCCTCTCTCCGCAGGACCATCCCCTCAAGTGAGGCTACCATCTCGAGCACCTCATCCATGTACTCAACAGGAGGCTGCAGATGCAAATGCAAGAATATTAGTAAAGGAATAAACGTCCAAGTATCTGAGAAATAAATCAAAGCTGTAAAAGCATACCGGTGGTGAATCAGGATCTCTGACGTATCTATGGTCAGGTAGGAGAGGCTCTATCGGGATCGGGTAGGGAGTCCCGAATCGCCATCCCGTCAACTCGGTCGGCATGTCTGGCCACCCAGCATGATGATGAGTCGGAGGAATCGGGGGAACCAATCCACCCCCACCTCTAGATGTACCAGCCCTGCTGGTGGAAGGGGCGTCTGCAGCCCGAGCCTGGGCCTGACTCGAAGATGGCATACCAGCAGGCCTCATCGTCGGAGTACGGACTCCCGTCAATGGAGGCATCAGGTATATGTGACGGTAAGTAGCATAATCCCCCTCCTCAAGATGTAGTAAGGCATCAGTACCCAGCATAGCACTAGCAACATCCCGGGAAGAGAGCCTATCAGCAATCCGCATATCGACTGGGGGTGCTGAGGGAGGGTCCTAAGAAGTGTACCCCCAGACCTGACGCAAGAAGCGGTCCCCTAAAAACCAGGCCCTACCAACTGGCCCTTCGAATAGGATCCTGTACCGAGAGGCACCCCACCCTCCGGCAAACTGGAATCGGAGACCTTCACCTAAGGGCGCCCAGGGCTGCCATGTGATCTGCGGATAACAGATGCATAAACCAAGCAGAAATCAGGAATGTACAAGACAAATCAAAGAGGAAAACAGAAAGAACTGAGAGTTCCAAAATACCTCCGTCGACCGCACCGTGTCGAAGTACTGCCGTAGATAAAGGAGAGACTCCCGAGGTCTCGGCCGGTGCTGGCCCTCGAATACGAGTGAATACGGGGTCATGGGGGGCCCCTCCACCACCAACTCTGGGGCTAATGTCGGGAAGTACACATAGACCCATAACTGTGGAAAACAATGCAGAATACAAAGTGCTGAGGGCAAAGTGCATGATACAGAGTATAAAGTGCGCCGTGTGTGCAATGTACAAATAATGAGGAGCAGAAATGTAAATCAAGAGGGCAGAAAGTACCTCCCAGGCTCTCCAATAGTCGCCAAGTAAGTCCCCCCGTCCACGGGAGGTCGCGCTCATGTAGCAGTAAAGGGTAGCCAAGTCGGCGCCGCCCCAGTCATACCGTCTGACCTATGACAGGTCCACCAAAGCACTCAACAGATAAAGCCCAACAGTGTTCCCCCTATCGGCAAACAAAGTGGTCCCGAAGAGGAACATCAGAAAGCCGCGGGCATACTGTGTTGCCTCCTCAGGAGTCCCAGGCTCCATCTCCACCCTTCGAAAATGGAAAGAGAACCAGGTGTATCGGACTCTCCCCGAAAATCTATCAACAGGCGGGCGAGTCCCCAATAAATATATCCAAGCGGCCTCCCACTGGCCCATGTCCTCGTCGTAGGGGATGGCCCACCCTCCCACGTCAAGACCGGTCAATACGGCAAAGTCAAACGGGGTCATAGTCAAGTCCCCCGTGGCAGAGAAATGGAAGGAGTTGGTGGTGTCCCACTATCTCTCCACCAAGGCGTCCATCAACGTCCTCCTGGCAGGACAGCGAGATAGCCCAGTACAGAAGGGTCCAAACCCCGCCAAGTCAACCAAATCCCGGACAGCCTCCGGGAGCTTGGCCTACCAATCTCTTGCCGCGGTAGAGCCATACCCCGCACAGTACGAGAAGTCACCTGCATTCAGAATGAATATATGTTTCAGCATAAAATGAATAAGCTGCATGCGAATGAAATGAATAAGCTGTTTGTGCAAAGGAAATGAATGGGCTGCGTGTCCAACTCTCAATCAGTGTGTGCTGCGTGTTCACCTCAACAATAGGCTGTGGGTTCAGAAAATCAGTGTTTGGGCTGCGTGTTCAACTCTCAATCAGTGTGTGCTGCGTGTTCACCTCAACAATGGGCTGTGGGTTCAGAAAATCAGTGTTTGGGCTGCGTGTTCAACTCTCAATCAGTGTGTGCTGCGTGTTCACCTCAACAATGGGCTGTGGGTTCAGAAAATCAGTGTTTGGGCCGCGTGTTCAACTCTCAATCAGTGTGTGCTGCGTGTTCACCTCAACAATGGGCTGTGTGTTCAGAAAATCAGTGTTTGGGCTGCGTGTTCAATTCTCAATCAGTGTGTGCTGCGTGTTCACCTTCAATTTGGACTATGTGTTCAGAGATTCAGGGTTTGGGCTGTGTGTTCTATTCTCAACAAGTGCAGGCTGTGTGTCCACAATTAATTTATGGGATGCGTGTTCAGAAATTCAAAATGACTAAACTGTGTGTTCGAAATGTAAACAGAATGCGGTGTCATAAACTAAACATTCTAAATAAGCTATGTACTAAAAAATGAGCAGACAAACATGGCAAAGGCACGAAATGCACGAAAAATACAGAATACATTGCAGAAAATGTAAAAGCGAAGTAAATACCTCTCGTGCCTCATGGGAAAGGTGAGACTCTGCCTCCCGCAGAAGCAGATCCCCAGGCGCTCGCCCGTCAAAATTAATGAAGTGATAGAAAACGGCCCGAGGAAGAATATGTGCTGGTGGGTCGTACCTCTCGGGTATGAAAGGTCGAACCCTCGGGAGCAGAGCCATAATATTAGAATCATCCTCAGCACCCAGAGGACCTCCACCGTGAGGGAAATGACCGGCCATTTCAGGAAATCTACAAAAAGGAGCAAAAATGAGCCGAAATTGGAAAAAGTCAACAAAAGTCAACTCTCGGGAAATGAAAAAGTCAACAAAAGTCAACTCCCCAGAAAATCTTCCAAATATTGAGACAAACTCACCTCAAGTGGCGAAAATGAGAAAAGAAGCCTCGAAATCAAAATTTAATCGGTTCAAAGCGAAGAAAACTAGAAGATTTCGCGAAAACAACTTGCGTGGGGCGTTGGAAAACGCGTATAGAGCACAGATCTGAGAGAGAAAATGGTTTAGGAAGGTAGAGGAGATGTTTTCGGAGCTGCACTTGTGAGCACAAAGTGTTTGGATGAGTATATTTAAAGAAAAGAAGGTGAAAAGACAAAACTGCCCACGGATTTGGCAAAGTGGCCGGCTGGCCCCATTTTCTGGCAGGCCGGCCATTTCTTTTTCAAAAACTGGCCAATGGCCTCCCCCTTGCAATAAAGCTGGCCGGTGGTGTTCCCTAGGTGGGTCCTAAGGTCTCTGCAAATTTTGATGATGATTGGAGTCCCCAGGACCTGAAAAAGTACAAGAGAAGTGCACTTTCCGACGCGAAATCGCTCCGCCGAAACTTCAAACTTCAACTTTCGATACCTGTCTCATCATTACTCATCAAAAGTGAGGTGTATCCTTTTTAGATATGTTGTGACCCCTCCGGGAGGTGAATCGGGGGCCGCAATTGAGTCGCCCTCGCCGAAACGCGCATTACTTTGCTCGTCATTCTGCAACGAACTCGCATTCTAGTTTGCGCTCATCCTGCATCGTTATGCACATCACTTGCATCCTCATGCATATACTTGCATTATTATGCACGTCTCCTTGATATTGTCATGCCTCTATCACGCACATTGCTTCTCACATTGCGATGCACTCACCCATCGACACCGTGTTTGTCTACGCTTGACATCACACTGAACATATGTTGCTAACTATGTTGTGCTTGTTAAAGTTCTTCATTTTTTAGGCACGATATTGTATGTACGGTTCATTTGAAGCTGGTGCGACCAGACGAATCGCGCAGGTATCGTATCTTCTCCGTGTGAGACGTCGCGAGAATTGAACAATTCTCCGCATTCTTAACTGCATGAAATGTAGTTGTTGCTTTGCATCCTTGCTTAAAACTGTTGCATCTATTTGTGAATACTTGCTTCATTACAGCTTGCTGCATTTGCATGATCATTGAGTTACGACCGGCTTTGTGCATATCGTTTTGCATTTTGCCTCTTTCCTGCGGGCACATCTTCCTGTTTATCTTGTATGTTTGTCTAAGTCTTCGGCCTTGTCAAAAATGGGTCGTCTCTGGGCTTTGACATTCACTCCCGTCACTTGTGACTTCCGAGTTCTGTCAAAGAGGGGCAACTGTAGACACCCCATTTTTGACCGACCTTAAGACTCAGACGTCACCAATTGAGCACTTGGTGATGTTGCATATCATGCTCGTTCAGAGGTTTCAGAGTCTCGGCTGCGAGCCTTGCCTCCGGACTTCCGGACTCTTTCATGCTTTACCTCGGTTTGCGAATCAGGCTCTGTTTTTTCTGTTTTCTCTTCCCGAAGGGAGGCAGAGGTCTCGTAGATCATCTCTCAGTGGCCGTAGGCTACGTTTCGTGGTCGTAGGCCATTTTGCCCGTTTGGAGCCCGGTTTCCGGTTTTTCGGAGCCGTTGGCCGTGTGCCTCGGTTCGGGACCGCTTAACCACCTCCGTTTGCTCCGGTTTTTGGCACATGCCTTATTTCATCCCTTTTGAGGGACACTGTGGTCCAAGAGACCGACTTCGTGGTCAAACACCACCTCTGGTGCCTAACAATCAGTTTTCGGGGCCTCGGGCTGCGCGTTTCGGCCCCCGAACCTTCATTTTGCATCGGTTTGGGCTCATTTTTGGTGGAGGCCTTATTTTCACTATTAGGAAGGTTGTAGAAGGGTGGGAGGCCAGTAATTGTTCTGAGGACCAATTTTATTTCTTCATCACCCTCCGTCACCCGTTTTTCTCACTAGAAAGCCAATGTTGACCACCCTAAGGCCACTTTTTCTTGCCTTAAACCACATATTTGTGTTGTAGACACCTGGGAGGCCACCAATATCATATGGCCGGCTAGTAATTGTCTTTGACCCTTTTGAACCCCTCCAAAAAATGGGCTTTTCTCTCTCCTGGTTCACCTTCTCTAGTTTTTCACCACATGGTTGTGTTGAGCACACATGGGAGGCCACCAATATGAGGTGGCCGGCCAACAATCAGTCCTGACCCTTTTGACCCTTGGCCGGCTGGCCATGGGGAGGGCCGGCCGGCCACCTGCAACCTTTATAACTGGCTGGCCATGATCCTTACATCCTGTTTCTTCCAGCTGTGACCTCCTTTCCCCCCCAGATTCTGTATCCGATAGGGGGAAATTTTTGGAGGGGAAACGTAAATTTGAATCTCCCCCCCTTTTCCACTCTTATGCCTATATAACCAGGCCCTCCAGCTCCCTTTTGGAGGGTTAGAAAGTTTGGTTTAAGTCTCCTACATTGTATATCTCTCTCTCTACACTCCAACCCTCAAAATCTCTCAAATCCTACACCCATTCTACTCCATCTCCAAGCTAACCAATCCACACTCCATTCTAGCAGCTTGGAGGCTCTTTCCAGAGGCTAGGAGCACTACTTCTCAGGCCAAGAGTTGCTGGTTCATTGGTCTACAAGGGTGAGTCCCTATTCTCCCTCTTTTGTGCTTTATTTTGTTCTATATCTAAGCCATACTTGTTTACATTTTCGGGCCCCGACCCTAATGGAAAATAGTCATGTTTTGAGGTCTTTTTCATGTTTTATTAAGGGTTCTTCCCTGTTTGAGGCTTCATACTACCACTTGCCTCTTTAGCTCTCATTTATGTCTCTTTCTTGAATAGTATTTTAGGCCTTTTTTTAAACTGTTTTAAGCTTGGTCATAAACTTCAAAGAGGCTTTTTTTGAGCCCTTTTTCAACATTGTTGAAGGGATCATTGTTTGAGGCTTCCATCTGTCACTTGCCTCTTTATCTCTCTTTTGGCCCTATTTTTGCATGCTTTTTTAGCTCCTTGTGCTTCTATTTTGGGGCTCTGGTCCGAACTGTAAATAGTCATATTTTGACCCCGTCTTCATGTTCGATCAAAGGTCTTTCGCTGTTTGAGGCTCTCTTTTTACTCCTTGTGTTTAAACCTTCTTTTAGGCCTATTTTTGCATAGTATTTTAAGCTTACTTGTGTACTGTTTTGGACTTGGTCATAAACTGTAAGATACCTTGTTTTGAGCCCCTATTCAACTTTGTTGAAGGGCTCTTTGCAATTTAGGGCCAGCAGCTGTTACTTGCTTCTTTATCTCTCTTTCGAGGCCATTTTTGCATGTTAGCTTAGCCTTACTTGTGTTCACCTTTTGGCCTTGCTTAAAATTGGAAATATGCTTGTTTTGGGACTGTCTTGATTCTTTCTTCAGACTTCATTTTCAAATAATGCATGCTTTGTATAGCTATAAGTCATTCCATGCGCCTAGTTTCGAGTTTTGAGTCTCATTTCATGCATCGGGTGCCAAGCAGATTTGAGGAACTCATGCTCTTCGACGAGTGCAGACTGAAAGCACTGTACCATGTTCAAGGTTATCAGCGCAGAATTGCCAGGGCTTTCAACAAGAAAGTTAAGTCCAGGAATTTAAAGGAATGAGATTTGGTGCTCAAGGACAACCGAGCTCCCATCCACGACCCAAGGGGCAAGTTCAGACCCAATTGGACTGGTCCCTATATCATTAAGTCTATCTGGTCAGGTGGAGCTTTGGTTCTGATGGACCTAGATGGCCTAGAGTTCTCCCAACCGATCAATATGGACAAGTTGAAGAAATATTACCCTTGAGAGGCTCGCTAGGCTGAAAACCCGAAAGGGCGACCTAGGAAAAAGTTAGAGCATAAAAAAAATTGAAAAATATAAAACTGAGCTCGCAAGGTTGAAAACCCGCAAATGGCGGCATTGGCAAAAGTTAGAGCATAAAAGGAGAGTGAAAATACTCGAGTGAACCTGAGCCTAAACTACGTAAGGCTTGATTCCCATCTTTGGGATACGTCGGCAACTTCATCCTGAAGTTCAGCCATAAACTTTTCCCCGATTAACTTTGTCTATTTGATCATCTCGGTCATCTTTGCCTATTCAGCATTTAAGAGTTCGGTTATAATCTCCGGTGCAGTGCTTTTCAGACTAGGGGCAACTTTCCGTTGTTGTGCAGTGCTGCGGTACTATTCAGACTAGGGGCAACTTTCCAGTTGCTAGGATCCGGGGTTGTGCATCTCAGTGACAGATTTCAGGCGTGTCCAGTTCTGATCCATATCGAAATTGGTTTTGAAAAGTTTTAATAAAAGTTGATTTTGTTCAAAATTAATCTTTTACAACTTAGACCATTTTTGGACTAAAGCGGAAAGTTTTCAGTACCCACAACCTTCAATTTCATTAATTTCAATACAGAGTTCTCCTGCTCTTGCATACAAATTGAAGTTGCTTTTTATTACAATCATAAAGAAAACTTGAAAGTACTAATAAAGCAATAAAACTGGGACATAGATAAGTCAGGTGTTCCTGCGCCCCCTCCCAGAGCTAGTCGAAGCTTCTGATGCCAAAGTGGGCCCTTCCTGTGCCTCTTCATTGAGCCAATCCAAGCACTCATCAGACAAAGTGCAACTGAAAGTGGGAGCGGGGGCCAGGAGCTCTCTAGTCCTCCATGCTGTGGCATACCGAGCAAGCTGCGTACCTTAGACTGGGAATGCAGCAGGGTGCTCTATCCCCTCTGGCGGGCAAGTCTGATCATGTCCGAACTGGCGTTGGAACCAGAACGGAAAATAGAAGACACAGTGTGTCATGCCAATCAATTGAATCCCAGGCTGACGGGTCAAGTTGTAACTCATTGCCAGCAGATTGAGCGAAGGGCAGCGCCAAGCGATGCGATTTGCAGACAAACTGCACATCTAGTTGTACCACCTCCCCTCATCCAGGGCATCGACCAGGCGTTGTCGGAAAAAGTAGCCGCGAGCTGAGTATGCGGGGCAAGACTCCACAATCTGTAACTTGTCCATTAACCACACTTGGAAAGGGATGAAAAATGAGGGAATAAAGAATAGAGAGATGTACGACGAGAGAAAAGTAAGAAAAGGGTTTTGTGAGAAAAAATCGAGCTTGAGGGCCGAGTGATGTGAGCAATACATATGTGAGATTGGGTGGGAAACATTACCTGTAACAGTAGTGGGCTCCCCGCAAGCCTAGCCATCTCCCGGTGTTGAAAAGCGTCTAAGCCCATCAATGTCTCAGCCAATGTCATGGTAATGCAGCTCTTCCCCCCCTTCAAACCTTGGGCAACCTCGATCAACCGGACACTGAATCCACTGGAGCCCGGGGCAAGCAAGAAATGAGATAGCAAGCATAGGCAAAGCGCGTGTCGCCGATAGCCCTGCCAATGATGGTCACCGCGGTTACCAGCGTCAGAAAACCGGCAAACCAAGCTTGGAATGTCTAGCTTCCCGTCATGAATCAATGATCGAGCATCATGCAAAGTGAGGCCACACATTTGCCCTAGGGCCTGGACGTGGCCAAATCGAAGTTGAGACAAGATTTCCTCGTTACGCTCGGACTCCATCAAAGCTTGGAAATCTTCAAAAGTAGGACACATCTCTTGCCCGTTGAAGCTAAAGACGTGTGTTACTGGATTCCAAAACCTTGCCGCGGCATGGAGGACAGGAAGATGCAGCGGAGAACGGCCCAGCGTGAATAGTGCATTCAAGCCGAAGCCTCGGAAGTTCAACTTTTCCGAGCCATCTAGAGAAGCGATCCAAGTTGTGAGATTTTGGGTGAGAAATGCTTCCATTCTGATGCAAAACTGAGATGAAATGAATGAACCACAAGGCTGGAGATTTTAAAGAGGATAAGGCACTGTTCGGGGGACACGTGTTGAAAATTTGGTGGTGGCCAAGCTAGGTGGTCGGCCGACCACCTTTTCTGCTAGGCCGACCACCCCTCTCACCCCAATGCAAAAAAACTGGTCGGCCAGCTCCCTTAGGTGGTCGGCCATGGAGAGGAGGGTGGCTTTGATCTTGTTCTAGCTTCTAGAAGAAAGTTCCTAGCATTTCCATGCATTGGAAGTGTTAAAGGTGCATATTTTCCTCTGTTTCAGATGCATTCCGTCACCCAGATCGTCCGAAGTGCATTTGTTTCTCGAGTTGTTATTAAGTCCTGCTTATCAAGTTGTTATTTTGCTTATTGAGTTGTTGTTTTGTTTACCGGGTTGTTTAGTTTATCGAGTTGTTAAGTTTTGTCGAGTTGACGAGTTTTGTGTATCGAGTTGTTACTCTTTGTTTAATCAATATTGTTGTGTCTTGCTTATCGAGTTATAAGTTTAATCAACTTTGTTGTGTCTTGCTTATCGAGTTGTAAACTTGCTAAGGTTCCGTTGTTTCTTAGTAAGTTGAGTCGTTTAGTTTGTTGTGTTGGTTCACTACCTGACTTGGCAATTTTCAATGCACAATTCCATCAAATCTCATTTTTGTGCAAAATGATGCGATGCGATGCTAAGAACATAAAAATATAACACTTTTTGAACAAAAGCTGTTTCATTCCATCATGCTTCCTTTGTTACAACATTTTACAACAAGGGTACAAGTTTTACAGAAAATAAAACTGTCTAATAATGTACAATGTGCTACAACTACTAGTAAAAAAGGCAAATAAAGCAGGAACATCTACGCTCTCAAGTGCAAGAATAAGAGGCCCTCTTCGTCCTCTTCGGCTGAGAAGTCCCTGCACCATCTCCGCCAGCACCATCATCGCCAGCACCATCATCAGAATCAGAACTGCTGTCCTCGGAACCCTCCTCGGCATCACCTCCACCCTCAGAACCAGACTCAGAGTCCTCATTTCTGCCTGCAGATGTCTCTAACTGAGGATGCGCGGACTCCTCCTCCTCACTGGACTCCTCTTCTATGACATGTGCCCTGCGCCCGCCTCGTCTACGAGACGACTCCCTTCTTCCACCTCCACGAGAAGGCCTAGATGGTCTAGCTCCCTGGGAAGGCCCAGGTGGCCCGGCCTGTGGCCCGGTATATATCGGAGGCATCTGAAAAGAAAGAGTGCAATTTGAACGCATCAGCCAAAATATGTATATCAGAAGCACAGATAAAAGACTACATGGAGTGGATGTATGCAAATATAGTACATGAATGTGGTGTGTGTCAGATGTGCTCTACGCATACAGTCGGTCAATCAATGCAGTGAAAGTTCAAGTTCAGCATGTCATCAGAAGTATGATAAATACAAGAAAGCTAAGGAATACCGGGACACCGATGATGGACAGCTGTGCCTCTCTCCGCAAGACCATGCCCTCGAGCGAGGCCACTAACCCGAGCAACCCCTCAGTATACTCCGTGGTAGGCTGCAGATGCAAGTGCAAGTCGTCAGGGAATGAATAAATGTCCAAGTATCAGAGTGATAAATCAAAGCTGTAAAACATACCGGTGGTGAGTCAGGGTCTCTGACGTATGGGTGATCTGGCATGGGAGGCTCTATCGGGATCGGGTAGGAAGTCCCGTATCGCCATCCCGTCAGCTCAGTCGGGATATCTGGCTATCCGACATGATGATAAGTCAGGGGAATCGGGGGGACCAGTCCGGTCCCACCTCTAGATGTACCAGCCCTACTGGTCGAAGGAATGTCTCTAGCTCGGGTGCGACTCGAAGATGGCATACCAGTAGACCTCCTTACGGGAGTACGGACACCTGCCAATGGAGGCATCAAGTATGTGTGACGATAGGTCGCGTAATCCCCGTCCTCCAAGTGTAGCAACACGTCAGTGCCAAACATGGCGCTGTCGACGTTCCGAGGAGTGAGCCTATCAACGGATCGCATATCATCCGGAGGTGCTGAGGGAACACTCTGCTCAGGGAAGCCCAGAGTCTGGCACAGGAAGCGATCCCCTAGGAACCAGGCCCTGCCAGCTGGCCCCTCAAACAAGATCCTATACCGGGAAGCGGCCCATCCTCCGGCAAACTGAAATCGGAGTTCTCCACCCAAAGGCACCCAAGGCTGCCATATGATCTGCGGATAACCAAGTGCACAAGCCGATTAGAAATTGTAGATGTGCAAGATAAATCAAAGGTCGAAAACATGGAGAACTGAGAGTTCTGAATTACCTCTGTCGGCCGCACTGTGTCGAAGAACTGCCACAGGTAGGGGAGAGTCTCCCGAGGTCACGGCCGGTACTGGCCCTCGAAAATGAGCGAGTAGGGGGTCATGAGGGGCACCTCCACCTCGAGCTCTGGGGCTAGCGTCGGGAAATATGCAAAAACCCATAACTGTGGAAAACATGGCAAAAGCTATCAAAATACAGAATGCTGAGTGCAGAATTTGAATACAGAATGCTGAGTGCAGAATGTGAGTACAAAATGTAAAGTATGCCGTGTGTGCAATGTACAGATAATGAAAAACAGAAATGTAAATTAAGAGGGCAGAAATTACCTCCCAGGCTCTCCAATAGCCGCCGACTATGTTCCCCCGTCCGCGGGAGGTCGCGCTCATGTAACAATAAAGGGTAGCCAAACCGGCGCCACCCCAGTCATACTGACTGATCTGTGAGAGGTCTACCAGGGCACTCAGCAGATATAGCCAATGATGTTCCCCTATCGTGAGCAGTGGTCCCGAAGAGGAACATCAAAAATCCTCGGGTGTACTGTGCTATCTCCTCGGGAGTCTCGGGCTCCCTCTGTCTGAAATATGAGGAAAACCAGGTATACCGGACTCTGCCTAAGGATCTGTCAACTGGTGGGCGAGCTCCCAAAAGATAAATCTAGGCGGCCTCCCACTCGCCCATGTCCTCGTCATAAGGGATCACCCAGCCTCCCACGTCAAGGCCTGTCAGTACAACAAAGTCGAACGGGGTCATAGTCATGTCCCCAGTAGTGGAGAAATAGAAGGAGTTGGTGGTGTCCCACCATCTCTCTACAAGGGCGCTCATCAACGTCCTGCTGGCAGGATAGCGAGAAATCCCAGTGCAGAAGGGTCCAAACCCTACCTGGTCAACCCAATCGAGCGACCTCAGGAGCTCAGATACCACTCCCTCGCAACAATGGAGCCGTAACCTGGTGTAACACGGGAAGACACCTGCATTCATAATGAACACATGTATTCAATTTCAGAATGAAATGAATAAGCTGGGTGCAAATGAAATGAATAAGCTGCGTGCAAATGAAATGAATGAAATGAATGAAATGTATAAGCTGCATGTGAATGAAATGTATGAGCTGTGTGCAAACCAAGTGCTGTGTTATGAGCCGTGTGTTCAGATTAAGCAGTGTTGTATGATGAGCTGTGTGTTCAACGTCAAGTATTTGAGCTGTGTGTTCAGATTTCAGAAATAATATGTGCTGCGTGTTCACAATTAAATATGGGCTGCGTGTTCATCTCAAAATTTGGGATGCGTGTTCAACTTTCAACAAGTGTGTGCTGCGTGTTCACAATCAGATACGGGCTGCGTGTTCATCATCAAAGTTTGGGCTGCGTGTTCAACTTTCAACAAGTGTGTGCTGCGTGTTCACAGTCAAATATGGGCTGCGTGTTCAACTTTCAACAAGTTTGGGCTGCGTGTTCAACTTTCAACAAGGGTGTGCTGCGTGTTCACAGTCAAATATGGGCTGCGTCTTCAACTTTCAACAAGTTTGGGCTGCGTGTTCAACTTTCAACAAGTGTGTGCTGCGTGTTCACAATCAGATATGGGCTGTGTGTTCATCTTCAAAGTTTGGGCTGCGTGTTCAACTTTCAACAAGTGTGTGCTGCGTTTTCACAGTCAAATATGGGCTGCATGTTCATCATCAAAGTTTGGGTTGCGTGTTCAACTTTCAACAAGTTTGGGCTGCGTGTTCAACTTTCAACAAGTGTGCGTTCACAGTCAAATATGGGCTGGGTGTTCAACTTTCGACAAGTTTGGGCTGCATGTTCAACTTTCAACAAGTGTGTGCTGTGTGTTCACAGTCAAATATGGGCTGCGTGTTCATCATCAAAGTTTTGGGTTGTGTGTTCAACTTTCAACAAATGTGTGCTGCGTGTTCATAATCGAATATGGGCTGCGTGTTCATCATCAAAGTTTGGGCTGCGTGTTCAACTTTCAACAAGTGTGTGCTGCGTGTTCACAATCAAATATGGGCTGCGTGTTCATCATCAAAGTTTGGGCTGCGTGTTCAACTTTTAACAAGTGTGTGTTGCGTGTTCACAATCGAATATGGGCTGCGTGTTCATCATCAAAGTTTGGGCTGCGTGTTCAACTTTCAACAGGTGTGTGCTGCGTGTTCACAATCAAATATGGGCTGCGTGTTCATCATTAAAGTTTGGGCTGCGTGTTCAACTTTCAACAAGTGTATGCTGCGTGTTCACAATCAAATATGGGCTGTGTGTTCATCATCAAAGTTTGGGCAGCGTGTTCAACTTTCAACAAGTGTGTGCTGCGTGTTCACAATCAAATATGGGCTGCGTGTTCATCATCAAAGTTTGGGCAGCGTGTTCACCTTTCAACAAGTGTGTGCTGCGTGTTCACAATCAGATATGGGCTGCGTGTTCATCATCAAAGTTTGGGCTGTGTGTTCAACTTTCAACAAGTGTGTGCTGTGTGTTCACAATCAGTACATGGACTGCGGGTTCAGAAATTCAAGTGTTTGAGCTGTGTGTTCAAAATGCGAACAGAATATTGCGTTATAAACTAAGTGTTCGGAACAAGCTGTGTGCTAGAATGAGCAGATAAGCGTACATAGCATGAAATGCATGGAAAATGCAAAATATAAGGCGGAAAATGTAAAAAGTGAGGTACATACCTCTCGTGCCTGATGAGAGAGGTGGAACTCCGGCTCCCGCAATAGCAAATCCACAGGTGCTCGAGCATCAAAGTCGGTGAAATGATAGAAAACTGCCCGAGGGAGGACGTGTGTCGGGGGGTCATACCTCTCGGGAATGAATGGCCGAACCCTCGGAGGTAAAGACATGATGTCTGGCTCACCTCCGGTGCCTGGAGAACCTCCGCCATGGGGAAAATGGCCCGCCATCTCAAGAAATCTGTAAAAAGGAGCAAAGATGAGCTAAATGAGCCAAAATTGGAAAAAGTCAACAAAAGTCAACTCTCGGGAAATGAAAAAGTCAACAAAAGTCAACTCTCGAGAAAATCTTCCAAATATCGAGACAAACTTACCTCAAGTGGTGAAAATGAGAAAAGAAGCACCGAAATCAAAATTTAATCGGTTCAAAGTGAAGAGAACTGAAAGTTTTCGCGAAACAACTTTGCGTGAGGCGTTGGAAAACGCGTATAGAGCGCAGATCTAAGAGAGAAAATGCTCTACGAAGGGAGAGGGACTGATTTCGGACTTGGAGTTATGAGCAAAAAGTGTTTGGCTTTGTATATTTAAAGAAATGAGCATGAAAGTACCAAAATGCCCCGGATTTGGGTTAGGTGGTCGGCCGGCCACCTTTTCTGGTAGGCCGACCACCCCTTTGCCTCACCCCTAGTCGGTGGCCTCCAGTGGACTCCAAACTTGGTCGGTGGTGCTCCCAAGGTGGTCTCCAAGGTCTCTACAAATTTTGGTAGTGATCGGAGTCCCCGACACTCGAGAAAGTACAAAGAAAGTGCACTTTTCGTCGTGAAATCCCTTCGCGGGAACTTCAACTCCAACTTTCGATGCGTGTTTCATCGTCACTCGCTGAGAGCAAGATGTATCCTTTTTGAATACGTTGTGACCCTTCCGGGAGGTAAACCGGAGGTCACGATTGAGTCGCACTCGTCGAAGCTTGCGTTTCTTTGCTCGTTGTTTCATGACAAACATGCATTCGAGTTTGCACTTATCCTGCATTGTTGTGCACGTCACTTGCATTCTCATGCATACCACTTGCATTGTTGTGCATGTCTCACGGGTATTGTCATACCCTCACGCTTAACTTGCATTGTCACGCGCGTGTCTCTCGCATTGCGATGCACTTTCCCATCGGCACCTTGTTTGTCTGCATTCGATATAGCGTTGAACATGTGTTGCTAACTATGTTGTGCTTGTTAAGTTTCTCTCTTTTGCAGGCACGATATTGTATGTACAGTTCATTTGAAGTTTGTGCGATCAGACGAATCGCGCAGGTATTGTATCTTCTCCGTGTGAGACGTGGCGAGAATCGAATAATTCGCCGCATTCTTTAACTGCATGAAATGTAGTTGCTGCTTTGCATTCTTGCTTAAAACTATTGCGTGTGCGCTTCATTACAGCTTGTTGCTTTGCATGATCATGAGTTACGTCCGGCTTGGTACATATCGTTTTGCATTTTGCCCCTGCCTGCGGGCACATTTCTTTGTTATCTTGTATGTTTGTCTAAGTCTTCGGCCTTGTCAAAAATGGGTCGTCTCTGGGCTTTGACATTCACTCCTGTCACGTATGACTTTCAAGTTTTGTCAAAGAGGGGCAACTGTAGACACCCCATTTTTGACCGACCTTAAGACTCAGACGTCACTGATTGAGCGCTCGGTGATAGTGCATATTGTGCTCGTTCTGGAGTTTCAGAGTCTCGGCTATAAGCCTTGCCTCCGGACTTCCAGGCTCTTTTGTGCTTTGCCCCCAGTTTGCGAACCAGGTCCCGTTTTCTCTGTTTTCTCTTCCCGAAGGGAGGGAGAGGTCTCGTAGACTATCTCTCAGTGGCCGTAGGCTACGTTTCGTGGTCGTAGGCCATTTTTCCCGTTTGGAGGCCAGTTTTCGGTTTTTGGAGCCGTCGGCCGTGTGCCTCGGTTCGGGACCGCTTAACTACCTCCGTTTGCTCCATTTTTTGGCACACACCTTGTTTCCTCTCCCTAGCGGGACACTGTGGCCCGGGAGACCACCTTCGGGGTCATACGCCACCTCCGGTACTTAACAGCCTGCTTTCGGGGCCCCGGGCCGCACATTTTGGCCCCCGAACCCTCGTTTTGCATCGGTTTGGGTTCATTTTTGGTATGGACCTTTGTTTCATTGCTAGGAAGGTGGTAGGATGGTGGGAGACCAGTAATTCTTTCAAAAATTATTTTCTCTCTCCTCCAGTCGGTTTTTTCTGACAGAAAACTGGTTTTTCTCACTTTTGAGCCACAATTTCTGGTTTTTCATACCACCATTATGTCGTGCAAACCTGGGAGGCCTCCAATATGGGTAGGCCGACCAGTATTTCTTCTTGCCCCTTTTGAACCTTGCTAAAAGACTGGTTTTCCTCTCTCCTGGGTCACTTTTTCTGGTTTTTCACCCTGCAACTGTATTCTACTCATCTGGGAGGCCACCTTTCTGGTATGGCCGACCAGAAATTCACCTTGACCTTTTTGAACCCTGGTCGGCCGACCAGGGCATGTGGCCGACCGACCACTTGAACTGGTCGGCCTACCTTCTGCTTTTTGGCCTTCTCAAGTACTTCACAGCTGTGCCAGCTGTGAAGCATTTGACCCACTGTCCGAGTTTTTGAGCCTTTTGTTGCCCTTTTTAAGTTGGTTTTGACCCTCTTGCTTGGCTTCTTAGGGAAGGTTGACTCTTTTGTCAAGCTTCTTGCGGAAGCTTGACCCCTTTGGTCTAGCTTCCTCAAGAAGCTTGACCCTTTTGGTTAAGCTTCTTTGAGAAGCTTTGCACCCCTCTTGAGGCTTCTCCAAGAAGCCTTATCTCTCTCCCTCTATAAAGCCAAGCCTCCATCTCCATTTGCAAGGGTGAGAAAAACCAACTGAGATATATACATACAACTCTCCATATCTCTCTCATCTAAGCTCAAAACACCCTTGTTCTTGGTCATTTGCACTACACCTCATAGCCTACCACCTCCACCATCCATTCCAGCTCCTTGGGACTGATTTACAGAGGTTGAAGACTCACCTTCTTGGTCTAGAAGTTGCTGCATTGCTGTGCTACAAGGGTAAATCCTCATTTCCCCTTTTCTTGCATTATTTTGCTATATACTTTAGCCCTATTTGTAAGCATTTCTGGGCTTTCTTATAAACTGTAAAGTTCTTATTTTGAGCTCCTCTTGAAGTTTGATTAAGGATACTTTCCTGTTTGAGGTCTCCTACATCCTTGTATGCTTCATCTCTCTTTTAGGACTTGTTTTGCATGATATCTTAGCCTTACTTACAAGCATTTTGGAGATTTTCCATGAACAAAAAAAAGTCTTATTTTGAGCCCCTCTTGAAGTTTGATTAAGGGCATTTTTTTGTTTGTGGTCATCTTCCTCTTGGCATGCTTCATTTCCTCATGTTTAGGGCTATGCATTAGAGCATTTGCATTGGCCTTGGTTTGGCCTTTTAGCCACTGAGCTAAAATTAGAGGGGGGTGACCCCCTCTCTCCTTACTTTGTTTGTTGGCCCTTTTGGCCTTCCAAAGGGCCCCTTACTCGCATGTTGTGAAGTCACTTTTTAGGCCCAATTTGGTGAGTTCCAAGGTCTGCCTTAGCTCTGTCTGGAGCCTCTTTGACCATATTTTGTGTCCCTCATGCATGTGTAGAACAATTCTCCTCAAGGCCTTTCAAGAGGACCTTTCATTTCATGCATCCTTGACCCATTTCAGGGCCTTTTTGGTGAGTTTTAGGGCTGTCATAATTGATTTCCAGAGTTGGTTTTTCCATGTTAAGTGTCCTTGTTGTATGTGTTGAGTAACCCCTTGCATGACCCTCCAAAGGAGCTCATCACTTTTGCATACATTGGATGCATTTCAGTGGTTATTTGGGGTTCATTTGACATGCCATGTTACTGTTTTGGGCTGTTTTGGTGACCTCTCTTATGCTTCATATTCATGCCATGTAAACCATGCTTACTAGCCTAGGTTGCATGTTGATTTAGCCCTTCATGTGAGCACTTTTGGGCCATGCTTGGAACTGATATTGTGCTTATTTTGGACTGCCTTGGCTCTGTTTTCATGCCTCATGATCAAATAATGCTTGCTTTGCATACTTGTGGTTCAATGCATTTGCCTAGTTTTAAGTTTCAAGGCCTATTTCATGCATTGGGTGCCATATTTCCACGATTCGAGACCATTGCGCATCATATTTCAGTGCTGGAAATTGCATGTTTGTATGCCGTCTTTCATCCCTTGCCATGCTTTGATAGAGTGGCATTCGATGCCTTAGGATCGGTCCTTTGTATCGTGCATGTTTGCATATGTTTCGGTTGCCTCATTTTCATCTAATGGCCACTGATGTGAGTGTGGCTGGGGTCCACTCATGTTGGTGTAAGTCCATCATGCATTGTGTATGCCATTTTAGTCCATAGCATGGCGTATGCTAGGTTGCATGTTAGAGCATTGTGTATGCCATGTTACATCGAGCATTGTGTATGCCATTTCATAGTATTGCATATGCTAGGTTGTATGTTAGTCATATTGTGTATGCCATCTCATTTGCATTGTGTTTGGGATAGGAGTTAGCCCAAGCATGGGAAACGAGGGACGTTTCGTACTCCGAGTAACGGAATGTGTCTCAATTCCCGGTCGCCGACACTCCGGATTACCCATGATGGAGTTTAGGCCTTGTTGGGTTCATATGTCCATTTATTTCACATTGAGTCATGCAATTTGACTCCTCGGCCATCATGCATCGAGATGCGTGATTGGTGGCACGAGGATCGAGGTGTGCATACATATGTGAAAATACTTTGCCATGCCCCTTTCCTACTCTCTGTTGCAGCAAATCAGAAATTAGCAGCCTTCTAGAGTTTTGCACAGCATTCCGGGATTAATTGCAAACAGAGGCAAATCGGGGCATCGCAATGGATTTCCGCGCAAGGCAACTCAAGCATGCATCATTCATCATTCGGAACAGAGCTAAGGCGGTCCATGGCTTGCATGCTAATTTACTTGCTTTTCTAGATTAATTTGTTAATTAATTAGGGTTTTGTAATTATTCGGACTGTATTATTTATTCGGACCCTCCGAGCGAGGGCACAATTGTAATAAGTGTGCATGTGTGTGATGTATGTCTTCCAACCCCACGTCTTTCTCCTTTTTATTTACCAGCTTATGATGGTTAGATTAGGGCATGTTTCAATTAGCATACTTATGCTTGCATGTTTGCATCATTCATCTGTCTTGCATGCACCGTGCTCGGCGCATCATACTAACTGCATTTGTATTTCAATTCCAAATTGAATACGTGTTAGCTGTAGCATCGTCATATGTCATTTTAGAATAGCCGAGCCTATTGTAGTTGCATTTTTGCATGTGTTGCATTAGGCATTTCTGTATAGTTATGATCATGCATAGATTTCTAACATAGTTTCTGTTTTGGCTTGGAGTACTCGGTAAGTGTTTATGCTTTAGCATCCTTGCATGTGTGTGAGTGACTGCCATGATAGCATGCTTACCATGAGGCTAAGTGCTTATGTAATATACCTGCCTGAACGCCTGTGGGTGAAGGTTGGATTATCTGAATTGGAATAATGCATTGACTGTGAGTTTTAAGCCCACTAGATAGTGGCAAATCATCATGTTTTTCTAAGCCCACTTAAGGGTGGCAACATCCGCATCTTAGCCTACTTGCGAGTAGCAAACCGCTTTAAAAAACAAACATGAAATGTTTTGTTCCAACTCAGGCTATCCGGTCTATACTTATATGCTGCGCACATCACATAGTAAGTCTAGGTTAATAAACCGGAATAAGAGCACATAATGTTTTCAAAACTTAATATCATGGTTAGTAGAGGCCGATCTTTAATCGGGCGAGCGGGGGTGCTCACGAAGTAACCTTCCCTAATCGTACCCAAGTTCCCGAGCCGAGGCAACTTTGGTGATGACGGACACGTGGCCTTAGGGAACAAGTCAGGGTTTCCTAAATTCTCCCAAAATAAATATTTAGGTGGCGACTCTGTATCTGGCAAAGCAGTCCATGTTTGGCACTTCTTTCAAAAAAATCTGTTTTCAAAAACGATTTGCTGGATTTGGACTCTTTGATGATTCATCGGTCTTGCATTGCATTCTGCGAGATTAGATACAGGACCGTGACATTGAGTCCTGAACTGTAGTGAGCCCAATGAACGAAACGGGATTCCCTCCCGGGACGTTCGGGGACGTCTACAGTAGGCAGAAAACGGCCGCCAAGGTTTTACAATGTGGGTTCCACTGGCCCTCTATCTTCAAAGATGCCCATAACTTCTGTAGAGCTTGTGAGCGTTGTCAACGAATGGGCTCTATGTCACGACGAGATATGATGTCGATGACCCCTATTTTGATTTTTAAGATTTTTTATGTTTGGGGCATCAACTTCATGGCTCCCTTTCTACCAACTTTTGGATTTGAATACATTTTGGTGGCTGTGGACTATGTCTCCAAGTGGGTTGAAGTAGTGGCCACCAAAATGAATGACCACAAAGTTGTGGTTAAATTCCTCCATGAAACCATTTTTTTTAACAGGGGCAAACATTTTCGTAATCGATTCTTCGAGGCATTGGTGTGCAAATACATGATCACTCATAAAGTTAGCACTCATAATCATCCCCAAACTAGTGGTCAAGTAAAGGTTTTTAATAGGGAGGTTAAACACATCCTCGAGAAAACTGTGAGGCCCGATAGAAAAGATTGGTCGACTAGGTTGATTGATACACTTTGGGCCTATCGCACTGCATATAAGACACCTATCGGGATGTCTCCATATAGGATTGTGTTCAGGAAACTGTGTCATCTCCTTGTTGAGTTAGAACACTGGGCTTTGTGGGCCATTAAGAAGTTTAATTTTGATATGGCCAAAGCTGGTGACCACCGGAAACTCCAATTGAATGAGCTAGAGGAGCTCCACAATGATGCATATGAGAGCTCCAAAATTTACAAGGCTAGAACTAAGGCATTTCATGATAAACACATTTCTCGTAAGTCCTTCGAGCCTTAGCAAAATGTGTGGCTGTTCAATGTTAAAATTGCTGTTGTTCCCGGGTAAACTCCGGTCTCGGTATGAGGTTATTGAAGTATTTTTGCATGGAGCAATTGAGATTAAAAATCCACAAGATGGTAAGACCTTCAAGGTCAATGACCAACGATTGAAACATTATGTGGATGGTATTGAGAAATGGGCGATGATTGAGGTGGTCCACTTGAAGGACCCAATATATCTTTCATTATAATTATTTTGAGTCTAGAAGACTTTAACTCCTCTACAAGTGTAATTTCTTTGGTGTTAGTCGTGCCCGAACGGCATCTGACGGTCTAGTATAGCCACCTAACTGTGTTTGTAGTGAGTTCCTAAGAGAGACCAACTGAGATAGTGGAAACTAAAGTTCGAATGGCAAAGCCTAGAATGCAAAGGTTTGGAATTTCCGAGACTAAAGTCTGGTTTAAATACCTAAGGGTGTGGAGATTTCTTCAAAACCACCCTGGTTTGAACTCTGTATGGAAGCCTTATAGGTCGAGTTAGTCTGTCACCCTGTTGGAGAATAGGGAAAGTTACAGGCATTGTTAAGGAGAAAAGTAGTACCCGTGGTTTTCGCATGAAGATTATACCTTTATTGAGCATTTAGATGTTTTTGAAGTATTATTTTTATTTCAGATGTACAATGAAGGTAGAAATGGTTTGAATTTTTTTGGGTTGTAATTGGGTTTGTAAAATAAAAAAATAAAAAAAACCAAAAACAAATAGTAGATCGCACATGCGGCCCAAATGGGCGCACGAACGGAGAGTCCATGCCTTGGGCGCACGAGCGAAGTCCCAGATCGTACGAGCGGCCCAAACCCAAAAATATTATGCGCAAACGCCGCTGAAGCGGCCCAATTCCACCACACGAGTGGCCCAAAATTCACCACATGTGCGGCTCACATAGGCGCACGAGCAACCTATCCATTCAAAATAAATAAATAAACAAATCATGCAGATTTTTTTTATTTTTACTTATTTTATATTTCTTCACAAAAAAAAATCCTGCAGTTTTTGTTTATTTATTTATTTATTTTTATTGACTTATTTATTTCTTTCAAAAATATATATATATATATATATAAATAATTCCTTTAAGCCAAACCTAGACTCACTTTTGACCATCACTCTTCCCAGTACACTCTTTCTCTACCTCTCATACCTTCTTTGCTCTCTCTCTCTCTCTCTCTAACTCACAAACCCATCAAACCCCACCTCACCAACCTGTCAACCTTCACCTTCACCCTACCTCTTTCTCACCACCACCTTCTCACCAGAGCATCACCATCTTCTCCGACCGGCAACCTTTCAACGGCCATTTTTTCTGGCAGATCTTAAGTCTTCTCTTCTCCCTATCTTTACTTTCTACTTTTTCAAAGTAAGCACCCTCTTTTTGTTTAGATTTCTTAGTTTTCACTTGTAATATTAGTACATTGGTAGTTTAATGGTGATTTTTGAGCTTTGTTCATCATCATCATCAATACACAAAAAAAAAAAAAAAAAATGAAATATAAAAAAAAAATAAAAACTATTGGAAGCTAAAACCGACCACCACACGTGCTCTGCCAACTCCGGCGCACGTGTGGCTCACCCTACAGTTTAAATAAAAAAATATTAATAAAAAAAAAAAGTTGATGGGCATCAAAGAACCACCGCACGTGCCCCACAAAAATAAAATAAAATAAATAATAGTAATTTAGCTTGTGGTTGCCTATTTTTGTTTAATGTAATTGTTTAGTTTAATTATTTAGTTAATGGTTCTTCTTTCTTTAACTTCAATTTAATTGTTAGTTTAATTGGTTAGTGGATTGTTTTTATTTTTATTTTAATTGTTTAGTTAGTGGTTCTTATTTGTTTAACTTAAATTTAATTGTTAGTTTAATAAATTAGTGGATTGTTTTTATTTTTGTTTTAATTGTTTAGTTAGTGGTTCTTATTTGTTTAACTTGAATTTAATTGTTAGTTTAATAAATTAGTGGATTGTTTTTATTTTTCTATCTTTTTTTATTTTATTTTCTTCTCTTTTTTTGCTAACTTATTTATTTATTCCTTATATTTCATATTCTCGCTTGTCAAATTTTTTTTTTTCATGCTCACTTAGTCTAAGTTAATTTAGGGTAGTATTCAAAAAATAAATAAATAAATAAATAATGTGTGTGTGTGTGTGTGTGTTTGGTTCATCCCTGCCTCGCTGGATGTGCGCCTACGTCGTATGCTAAGATCCTCTCTCTCTCTCTCTCTCTCTCTCTCTCTCTCTCTCACACTCATTTTACTATATATTTTACAGTTGCTTACATTGAGGACAATGTTGTATTCTAGTTAGGGGTAAGGGTATTTATAAACACAATTCATGTTTGTACTTGTTGCACATGATTGCACCACTTCACTTGATGTTCACTTTTTTCCAGTATGGTGGTGATATAAGCATATGTTCATTGGGGAACATAATGGAATTGTATGAAAAGGGT
The DNA here is from genome assembly GCA_025200525.1 of Camellia lanceoleosa. Lineage (NCBI taxonomy): Eukaryota > Viridiplantae > Streptophyta > Magnoliopsida > Ericales > Theaceae > Camellia > Camellia lanceoleosa. The sequence goes on along the minus strand of CM045762.1, from coordinate 78,652,741 downwards.
TTATTGGATAAATACTCGCATGTGATGTTTGCACTAAGAGAATTATTTGTGTTTATGGTATTAATAAACTTGTCGTGAGTATGCCTTGATTCACATGAACACACTTTCATAGTAGTGAGCTACCTATTCTAATCCCTAGTGTACATCATTGATAATTGCTAGTATTGCAGAAAAGAATAAATGAGTAGCCTTAATTCTTACAAAAAAATAAATAAATAAATAAAAATAAAAAACTTGACTTGTTTGGGTTCGTAGCCTCTTTAACTCGAATTATTAAGCCCGTAGGGTTGTCTCTACACCTAGTGCCCTAAAACTGTCTGGTTTGGGAGTCATTGGTCCAATACTTGCTACATGGGTTAATTAGAAAGCTTAAGGGACCTAGACATTGCACAGTTAAGAAAAAATAAAGACTTGTTCGGGTTCATAGCCTTTTTAACTTGAGTTATTAAGCCCGTCAAGGTGTCTTCACAGCTAGTGCCCTAAAACTGTCTGGTTTGGGAGTCATTGGCTCAATGCTTGTTACATGGATTGATTAGAAAGCTTAATGGATCAGGACATTGCATAATCTTTCAAAAAAAAAAAAAATCTTGTTTGCAAAAGTTTAGTTTTTCTGTATATTTTGGGTGTTATTGTGAGTTACACTAGGCTATTATAGTGGACAGTTAACTAGTTATGGGGATTGCACTTTACATCGAGAGTACTGATAATGAGTCTACTAGCATTCACAAGTACATAGAATTTAATTTTTGTAATATTGAATTGCGATCTTTGCTCAATAGATTCCTTCATGCTTGTCTATTGTGCCTTCAATGACTCATCATGTCTTAGTATTGCACTGTACTAGCACATAAGTTAATTCTTGAGTGGTGTAGTGTGATTAATTGTTGATGGGTAGATGTGAATATGTTGATGTTTGTGCGTATCATTTTTAGAAACCCTTACGAGACTATTCTCGTCCACTTGGGGTAACCATGTGGCTGAAAGGCTTGTTGCATATGCTAAATGCAATCGTGATTCCTAATAAAGTAGTTTAGAGTTATTTTATTTTTTCTTATTTCTTTTGTTTTGTTCGAGGACTAGCAAAATGTAAGTTGGGAGATATGATGTAGGCTGAAAGGTACCACATTGAGGCCGCTTAAGTTACATTTATACTCTTTGAATTTTGGTTATTTGGTGGAGATGATGTGTTTTGTGCACTTGTATAGACTTGGCAAACAACACGCAAATTCAAGCTAAAAGTGGTGCAAAAACAGATTCTCCATGCGAGTAGTGAAAATTCCTGGCCTGCCACGACACTTGCGACCCACCACCACTCAAGCGGAAATTGTGGATGCTCGAGCGGTGCACCTAGGGATGCGTGTGTAAAATTTCAAGTTTGTTCTATTGAGAATAAAAAAGAAAAAGAAGAGGCTACTCTAGGGGTTAGAAAATATTTCAGAGAAAAGAGAGAGACTAAGGTTTGGAAGGAAAAGAACTTGAAGTTTGAAGAATGTCTCCCATGGTGGCTCCTTCTCCCTCCACCTCTTCCCCCTCCTCCATGAGTGGCTAGGCTACTATTTCTAGGGTTTTGATAAAACTGTAGCCATATAAAGAGATTTTTTTTAAGCTTTGATTGTGAAACGGTTTGAATAAATGTATGGATGTTTCAGAAGTTTATAATAATTTTTCTTTTCATCTCTTCAAGTATTTTATTCTCTATAATTGTTTAATACTTTTCATACATTAGTTTTCCTTCGTTTTGCGTTCAAAGTATGAGACGAGTCATGCTACAAGAGACGGGTCATGTCGCTATCATAGTTTAGAGCAAATGACTCGTGCTACTTGGGATGATTTGTGCCTGTACGTTGAATGCAACAATCCTCTTTATCAATGTTTCAAACTTGTAGTTGTGAAATATTGGGTAGTTCAAACAGGATTGCAATTGATGACCGATGATAAATCTTATTTATGTGGTTAGTGGTGAATTTTTTTCCCTAGAATTTTCCCAAAAATTAGTTTCTCAAACCTTACTTTTACTTGTCAATTCAATTTCATTTCATTTAATTCTCGTTTAGTCATGATATCCCTCAATCTTTTTATCAAAATTAATTTTGGAATTTAACAAATAAGTTAGTTCAATTTCCCGTTTGTCTCTATGGATCGATACTTGGACTTACTGTTATTCTAAAGAATTTGGTATAATTTTGTGTTTATTTTTGGTGTGTGAAATGACCCATCAGGATATAAGAAGCAAATCAACATTGCCTGCAATAATGGCTATGTTCTTGGATAGGTTGCTGCCCTAGATGCTACAACCATCTCCGAGGGCTTATATTTGTAGGATTTGACTAAGTTTTCCCTACCTTTCATATTTTCCCCTGCCGAGGGCCCTTCGGATGAAGAAACTAATGGCTCTGAGGAAGGAGATGAAGAAAAAGAGGAAAAAGGCTCTACTGTTGACACCAAGTCCCCAACTTTGAACAACAACATTCTTAACCTCACATGAGATAATGACGAGATCAACAAGAGCATGTCGCTTGCCACCAAACAGGCCGACAAAACTGTGGCCGACTAGACTGTTAACGAGACCCTCAAGGAGATAGATGAAGAAATTGCTGCCGATACTAAGGCCAACACTTCCACTTCTAAGACCGCTGAAGCCCAAGCCACTACTGCTACTGAAGCTGCCCAGACTGAGTTCAACACTAAAGTTGATCCTGAAGCTTAGACATAGTATTTTTCTTCTCTTCTTGTCTTTTCTTATGCGTATTATCTATTTCTAAACAATGATAACTCCTCTCTAATGGCCAACGTACCGATTGATGTAACCACAATTCTTTCTATGAGTGCAATCTCTTTGTTTTTGTCTAAGTCTTGACTAGAAACTTTGCGTTTGTTGTTGCATGTCTTCTTTACTTTTATATCTTCTTTGCCATTCAAATATTTCTAAGTGTAACATCCTTGATCATGATTGATAACTTGCTTGAACTCAATTTCAGCCAATATCATGTCGGGTATTGGTACTACCTCAGATAGTCTTCACTTCTACTTTGTTCACAAATTCTTGAAAATTTTATCAAGTGTTACTTTCAAGTCATAACTCAGATTATAATAAAGCCCATGCGCTTAACAAACTCATCTCAACTCCATGCCTCCTAATGTGGGAGTAAGTTTCATTGACACCCACATTATAGAGCCAACGTTGTATACTTGCCTAGATCCTTCTGATCTAGGCATCCTTGACCAGTGTCATCTATTTAACTCATCTAAACAAAACACTTGGGGTTTTACCTCAATGCACTGATTTTTGTGGTACTCGTTACCTCAACTTTACGTGTACCTAACTAACTAGGTTGTCGGTCCGACATTACTACTTAGTGGTAGAAGCTCATTTAGTTTCTCGTTGAAACATCTCTTTGACTTAGTTCCACTATTTCTTCTTGGTAAATCTAAGTCAAACGTCTACTTTTTCGTTGAAACGGCACATCGGCCTAAACATATCCTAACTTTCTACCAAAGTTATATATAAAAATCATACACGGTACAACAAAAAAAAAAAAGGGTTTTTACAACACCAAATGCACATCGTGGATACGATTCAACGACGCACAAGGTAAAATCGTATTATGACCAGTTATGAAAAGTTAGCATGCCTTTAAAAACTTTGTTTAATTTTTTTACGACTACTTTGTACGGCCATTAATTCAAGGGACAAATCACAACACTTATTGCTAGTCAATAAATATTTAATACAACGGTCTATTCTACCTGTTGTAGAATATGTTTTAGTTTTTTTATTTTTTTTTTAATTCAGCGGGTTCTATTTCACCTGTTCTGTACAACCTAAAAAAACATTACAAATAAGTTTAACAAATATATATATATATATAAGTATCAATCAACTACCAAAATATTATTTCAAACATCAAAAAAACTATTTATAAGTTTCAAACATCCAAAAAAATGTTTGCACATTCCAAACCATCCAAAAACTATGTTTCTAAACATCAAAAATTGTCCTCAACTTCAAAATGTCCAAAAATATTTAAATCATCCCCCCCTCCCCCCCCCCAAAAAAAAATAAAAAAATAAAAAAATAAAAAGTAAAAACTATCTTTAAGTTCTAAGCAGTACAAAATTTACACAAATATCTTCTTACGAGTGCATAATCATGGGTTGATTCAATTGCATCAACACTCAGCTTGTGTCCTCCATATCTTTATATTAGAAAATTCCAAGCCGCTTGGATTTCATCTTCAGAAGCTTCCCTTCTTAGAGCAACCAAACTTGAAACAATATCAGAAAAAGCATATATTGGATCATAAGCATGGATAAAGTACTCCCTTCCAAGAAAATAAGATAGCGGCTCATACCTGCATGAATTAAACTAATTTGATTACTTCATAATAACAATTATAAAGTTAGCACTTAGCACTAACTTTTGCCTAGGATAGCTCTAATTCCAACTTCTACAAAAATTTCATAGGTTGCCTCTTTGCCACATAGCAAGAAAGACACTATATTATTATCTATCAATCTCCTCCTAATCCTATGTAAATGTTTCCAAATTAGTTAACATAATTAAACCATGAAAAATCACGTTGAAAAGGGAAGCAAAATGAGGCTCAAGACAAGAGAAACAAAAATTCTTAGTTATTTGCTTGCATTACAAACAGCAGTGGGGTGTAAATAAAAAAGTTTACATTCATTCAGAAAAATCATAAGAAGCTAGCCTTGAGAGCATGTTGCCCTCCAATGGACCAAACCCACCACTATGATCATCTAGAGAAAAATTGATAAAAATTTAGACAGAGCCACTCTAGAGCATTTACTCTTCCACTAGATTAGTTCCCTTCTCTCCACAACAGCAACAAGTGTTTCAATATTTAAGCAGATCCAAACCCTGTGCAAATAAATATAAACCAAACATGCTCACGAAACTGGCACAAGTACACTAAAGACATAAGAGTATGGCGGAAACAAATCCAAATGCACAAACGTGCACACATACAAATGACAGAAAATAAAAATCGATGCGTATTAAGTAGAAATAGAAAATTACTTGCGGAGGTAATTGCTGGAGATGGACGAGCAAAACCAGCAGAGGAGTACAACACATATGAAGCACTCAATGCAATTTGTAACTGAATTTTAAGCAGGGAACAAAAAAAAAAAAAATCAGAAACAAAATTTTGAACCCACAAAAAGCAGAAATTACACTAACTACACTTGCAACTGAAAAGGAATCAAATTGCATGCTTTCTCAGTGCCAGCTGCATCACTAGCAGAAATGAGTGAAGACTGAACTGCAGTAGATATAAGAGGCTTCACGTAGCTAGACAAAGTTACAAAGGCCACCACAAAGCTCTTGTTTCAACTTATTTAAAAGAAGATAAGATCAGTATATCATGTTCTTATCATTAAATTAAATTAAATTAAAAATTCCAATTTTAAAAAAATGTAGTCCCTTTTTCGGACTTATCCAGTACTAGCATGTCATAACTGAGAACCATACCAATCGAAGCTAGAGAAATTTAAATTGATATCATGCTTGACATTTTAACTGACAGAAAGAATAACTTACTTTGCCACTTGGCGTAATGGTCTCAAGGCATGTGCATATAAGTCATTACATATGCAAATCACTCACATATCAAACCCACCTACTTTAATTCTGAGGAAAATGATTAATTAGCCATGTAAGAGCAACTCAATCTTACAGGTCTAGACAATGATGCACTTTTCTGACAAAATTCAAACCTTGATCATAATATTTAATATCCTTCCAAATATTCACAGAAATACACATCCAAATGAAAAACTTGAAGAAGATGACCTCAGAAGGTTTAGAACATAATTAGATGAACATAATCATAACGTTTAGAAAACCTTACAATAAAAAGGTCATTAAAATTGGTTACCTCCATGGCCATCATAAACACCAAATCCAGATGTGGATGTGTCCAAATCTAGATGAGTTGCATGCTTTTGAACACAATAATTCTCATATGAGTACAGCACAAAATCAGCTGAAAAGATAACTCCAACCACTGAGAAAATAGGTTCTACTAATGTAGAATCATTAACAGGTTTTGTTTGAATCACTTCTCTATCATTTAGTTCTCTACCAAGAATTTAATCTCTATTATTCAAGCTTGTCAAGTTGGTCCCAATTGAATGATTGGGTACTCAGAGTCTTATCACAATTTAACTCCATATCACAATTTAAGAGCTAAAATAAAACTATCTAGGAATTAGAATAAAAAATAGTAACAAACAGAAACCACTCTGTCACATAATAGCCCTTAGGATATGTTTGGATTTGGATTTGGATTTGGATTTGGATTTGGATTCCAAGATACAATTCTTTTTTTATTTTATTTATAATATATATGATAGAGCTATGACCAATCACAAACTCTATTATCTTTTTTAAAAAATTAGTATTGACAATTTAAAACACTGTATATGGCACATCGATCCATTACATGACTTAGAAATAACAAGTATGCAAAAAATCTCACACCTAGTCTCAAACTGTTTAAAAAGGTATGGTGATCAACATCAACAGGAACAAGGAAGCAAGCAAAATGTCGAAAAAGCATTCTAAACAACGACAAGAAAATGAAAGGGCAATTTTTGGCAGAAATGAACTAGTGCAAAAAGCTTAAAATTATGAAACATACCTATTAAGCTTTGTAGGGACTACTCAGTCTCCCAGCAAGCCATTACTACATCCATTGCGTGTATACGAACATGTTGTTGCAGCTGTTCTTTAAAAGAACAGAGCAATAGCACATAATGTGCCTATATTATAAAGAGACAAGAGATTAGAATTAAAATCACATTATGAATAATCATTTTATTTTGAACAGGACATGTTTATCTATCAAAATATATCTCAAAGTTATATAACCAAAAACCAAAAAAAAAAAAATTATGGTGGAATCGCTTCATGTCCATCAAGAAATCATCAAAACTAAGCCATGGAAAGGATAATAATAAATAAAAACCAAAACATTGCCCTAAAGATTGCTGGGATAGATAACCAGATTGCCTTGACTACTAAGTTGATGAACACTTGATACAATAAAACAACACAAAAACACATAAATTTCTCACAAATTCAGCAATTAGGCACAATGTTTATCAAAAACCCACTGCACAAAAGCTAATTAAGAGTAATCAACATTTGAACACAAACTTGTATAAGTAAATAGAGAGAGAGGGAGAGAAAGAAAGAGAGAGATTTGTGGGGAAAACCTTAAACATATACATAAAGAGACCAAATAAAAAAAGAATAAATTTTGATGAAGATTATAATATAATAATCAATGACATCAATCCTCATTCTTCAAGTAATCCAAAAGCCTAATGACTAAAAAGAAAATGTAGGAACTAAATAGTTATATAAAATTGATAGTTTAGAGATGAAATAGAGCAAATGGTGATAGTTTAAGTGATAAAAGGTGAAATTAACTCTAAAAGAAAACAACTTTTTCTTTTTTTTTCTTTTTTTTTTGTTACAGGAAAATCCTTCTTACCCTCCCGCAGGTCCAAGGCAGCGCCCCTTGCAGAGATTACCAGGGTGTCCTGTTAGCCGTTCCGAACGAGGAGACTATAACCTGGGAACTTGCCCCGACCTCCCAAGACAAGCTCCGCTTAAGTCAGGACTCGCACAGCGAGGGAGCATTGAACCCACACCAAGTGCTGATTAGATAACTTGAGGTCCAACCTCCTAACCAACTATGCTTTGCCCAGGAGATTAGCCTAGGGGGGAAGGAAATTGAACCTGTGACCTTGGGGCTTAAACCCCAAGCCTTAACCACAATGCCACCCACCCCTGGGTTAGAACAACCTTATCTCAGTGAGGGTTTGACAAAGTTTCACAAGCAGCTTAATCTGCCTTCGTCCAATCAACACCTTTTGACTGTGGTGATTTCCATACCTTAGCTTCGTACAGAGAGAGGGAGAGAGGGAGAGAGAGAAAGTGAGAGAGGGAGCGAGAAAGAGAGAGAGTGAGTGAAAGAGAAGCAACGACAGTTTCCCAAAACAAGAAAGAGAAGCAGCAGCAAAGAGCTAGAATCATTTGGTGAATCGCTTCTTCGATGAGACGATTCAGAGAAATGAGAGGAGAAAGCAATGTACCAAGTAAATACCCTTCTTCGGTGAGACAATTGAGAGAGATTAAGACTGAGCTCCTTCAGATTTGCTCCATTACAACTTCTGTGCCTTTTGATGAAACCCTTGGAAGCCAAAGAGCTAGGGTTGGGTAGTCTGATATATTTATTTATTTTTAAATAATTTTTTTTTGGCGTTTAGTGCCAGAGTTTTTTTTTATTTATTTTGGCGCTACCTTTTTTTAGTTAGATTTCACGACAAAAATTACATGTCGTGTAAAGTGAAATATGTTCAACGGCAAGCATACATGTGTCATGTCTATTTAATGTATTAATAGCATGCCTTACGTGTGTCGTAAAATGTTTAACTATTTACAACTAACATTGCAAGCCGTAAAAAAAAAATTATCATTATTAGCATTAACGGCGTAGGCGATTGACATGTCATGGTTAGGATATTATTTACGATATGCAAAAAAAGAAAGTCGTAAAAGTGAAAAACTACGGCTTACATTTATTGTATGTCGTTGATGTGATGCCGTGAAAACCTAATTTTTTTGTAGTGACAAGTTCTGACAATAGTTATGATAAATAGATCAAACCAAACTTTTATTAATGAAACATTGGGTAAAAAACTTCTAATCAAACTTTTAGGTTACATAACACTAAGCTACTAGTGATAAACGAACTTCAAATTGCTAGTATTCCAAGGTCTTGGCAGCTTCTTGCCATTGCTGTCTTTTAGTCTATGTACTTCTGTGTCGGCTACCGAGGTGATCTTGTATAGTCTTTCCCAATTTGGGCAAAATTTGCCTTTCTTGGGGTCCTTCTTATTGCTAACTACTTTCCTCAAGATGAAGTCTCCAACCTTGAATCCTCTAGGATTGACCTTTTTATTATAAGCTCTAACAGGTTCTTACTGGTATACTCCTAGCTGAAGCGTTGCTCTGTATCTTCTTTCTTCAATAAGTCAAGATCTCGGCCTAAAAATGCTTCATTTTGCCCATTCTCCAGTAATTGTGTTTTTATACCTAGGTTGTCAATCTCTAGAGGTATCATTACTTATGTGCGATAAGCCATGGCAAAGGAGGTTTCTACAGTTAATCTTCTCGGCATAATCTGATATACCTACAGTACATTAGGCAGCTCTTCTACCCACTTGCCTTTTTCTGCTTCCAATTTCTTCTTAATTTCGTCTAGGATGGTCTTGTTCGTTGCCTCGATTTAGCCATTTCTTTGAGGAAAGCTAGATGTTGAATAGTAGTTTTTAATCTTATACTTAGCACAAAAGCTCTTAATCAACTTGCTATCAAACTAAGTGCCATTGTCTGATACAATGGCCCTTGGTATGCTAAATCTAGTAATGATATTCCTCCAAATAAAGTTTTTGACATCCACATCTAAGATTTTGGCTAATGGTTTAGCCTCTATCCACTTGTTGAAATAATCAATAACTACTAGGAGAAACATTCTCTGGCCAGTTGCTTGTGGCAGTTGGTTAACTAAATCCATGCCCTATTAGGGGAAAGGCCACGGACTGGATATTGGATTTAGGTCTTCAGCAAGCTCATGTATCAAAGGTGCAAACCTTTGACACTTTTCACACTTAAATCAACTAACAAAAAATACAAACAACACATAACCTCATACTTTAAACCCAAATTTGAATCATACACTGAATATGCCAAAACATAGATGAATTTGATCGATAGAGCAATTCTAACTTTAACTAGCTCACTAAGTTCGCTTTCAATGAGGTTGAAGTGATTGAAAATAATTTAGACAGTAGGTAAATATTGAAATAAACATAAATATATACATTTCAGTATAAAAAATGATGAGAGTATTATTTTTTTCATTCATATTGCTAATGAATTACTAATGAAAAATGATATAATTGTTACATGAATTAAAACAACAAGAGTGTCACGACCCGAACCTGCCCTTAAAGGTTAGGATCATAATCGGCCAGTAATCATGAGATTACCTACAGCCTCAGACAGAAATCAATCATATTTAACTATATGGGGCCAGAAGTAGAAACAGAAATATAAAATTTGTCCAATGAGCTTGTGCATAATTAGCATGAACAAAAACATCTTATACATTAATAACCCACACTCATACATACATAAGAAATCTCACATGTCCAAGATCATACATATGTCATTAACATATATACCAAAGCTTATATACAAATGTGGTCAAACATGACCAGCAAAAGAAAACAGAAAAAACAAAAGACAAAAGCCTCATGCGTGAGATATCCTTGGCTGACTCCATAAAAACTCAGTATTCCTCCATAGGTTCACTAGGGCTGGGGCTGGATATCCCACTGCTCACTCGCATACATATATATATATATATATATAACGGAGTGAGAAAAAGCCTAGTGCATAACATCAAAGTAAAGAGGTTATATGAATGAGTTCTAATATACAAATAAAATCATTTTCATAATAGTTTCGTATCATAGCAGAACAAGCTCGGGTCTAATATATGACAAAACAACTTCGGATCCAACATATACAGAGATATAGAGCTAAATGGATCATACTTACCAGAATGACCTTGGCCATTACGCCCTCGAGTCTATTTAATTACAACTATATAATGACCATTAGGTCAACATGTAACAGATACCCAGCCTTATTAGATGTTTAGACAATCAGATAATCGGAACAACCTTGGGTCCATCTTATCAGATATACAGAATGACCTTGGGTGCATTTCAGTTGTACAGAACGACCTTAGGCCCATCATATGTTTTCATACTTACAGATCTTTTACGAATCAGACAGATAGAAGGCTTATTTATAGCACAAAATCATAAGTTCAAAAAACTTACCATATCAGTAACATTTAGAAAATAAGATACATAAAAATATCTTTACTAAAATATTACTCACAACGATTTTGGTTGTTGACCCGGCTTCGTGAATGAACCTACACAATTTATAGCACACATATTGAATCACATTGCTTAATCAGTTCATTACTAACTTATTCAATTCTCTTAAACTTCATTATAACTCTTCAATTCAGTTAGAATACTCAATTTATGCCTAAGAATGCTCAGGAAGGAATGAGAACGAAATTATGAATAGAATATGACTTTTCAAAATATGCTGAAACAAGACACTTCGCTTGAGTGCAACATTGATCGCTGAGCATACCACACATGGTCTGCAAAATCTAGGCTCGATGGTCACTCGAGCCAAGGTGAAAAATAAAAAAGCAGTTGCTCTAGCGATAAGTCGGTTGCTCGAGCCAACTGTCAATGTCTACAAAAATATTTGATGCAAGAGATGTACACTTGAGCAACAACTTGTTCGCTGGAGCGATGCGATCGAATTCTGGGTTTTTCAAAACTGATTTAGAACTTCAAAACTTGTATTCAAAGTGTGTAAGCTTGCATGTTGGAGTCAAACCTTTGAAAACACATGGAAATACAAGTGTAAGAACTTAACTTGAAATCATGAGCTCAAAAGTATCATGAATTGCCAAATTTGAAACCTAAACTTCCATGCATGTATAAAATTGTGTCCAAACTCTTCAAAACTTGAAATTCAACTTCAAAATTCTATGAATTAAGAATGCATGTCTAATTCAACATTTAATTCCAAACATGGATGACAAACATGTACTCAAAATGATGAAACACCTCATGTTGATGCATGCGTGCATGATCTAGCTCCGAATTCATCTTTGTTATACCATTCTCTTGTCATTAATCTCATAACTTCTTGAATACACATATATGTTAACTTACACACATGAATTAAAGTTCAAAAGCTCACCTAAGGTCTTCAATTACACATGTATTAGCCAATTCTTGAGTTCTTCTACTCAATTCTCCAACCTCCAAGCTAAATCTCCAAGCTAAAGCCCTCTTTTTCTCTCTCTCTAAAGCCCTCTCTCAGTTTTTTTTTTTTTTTTTTTTTTTGAGTTCAAAAATTATGAGTTAACACCCCAATTAACATATATATATAGGCTAGGTTGGCGTAATTAACTAATCAAGGTTTATAAGCTAAGTAATTAGAGTTTAAGTTAATTAATCCAAGGCTTAATTTAATTGATTTAATCTAATTAATTTATTCTGAATCAAATTTTAATCAAACTTCTCAGTAGACTCTAAAAATTATGCCAATCACAATAAACTAATCAATTTCGGCTTCTGATGCCATTAAAACCTTCAATTTCAAATTATAACAAAAATCACAATAGATATCTCTATGGTTAACGGATATGAATCCAAAATCACATTAAACACAAATGACATTCAAATTCCTAGTAAGCACGTAAGCACATGCAAAATTAAAGGATTAAAGGCATAATACGTGACGGGGTTGTCACAAAGAGAGACTATAGTAATTATATCAAAATTATTGAGCTAACTATATTTTTTTCAAACGTCAAGAAAATTGATTGTAATTTATCTTATTTTTTATATGTGACATTCTTTGAAAAATTATTTGTCAATAGGTAGGAGATACAATTTTTGCTATGATTTCTTTGTACAAAAAATATTACAGATTTTATATAAAGTAAATTGGTGATAAATCCAAACCAATGAGAGTATAAGGCATTAAATCCAGTGGATATTTTTTGTTGGTGAAAAGTCCACCATTTGTGAGGGAGTTTAATGAGAAGCCCCTTTGTTTGTTTTGAAGGACAACTCCAATTTTACACCTTAATTTATCTGTTGACTTTTGTTGATTATCTATTCCAAAAAAAAAAAAAAAGAAAAAAAAAATTCCTACATGCTCAAAATGTTTCCCTATCTATTCAATTTTTTTCCTATTTGTTCAATTTTTTTCCCTATTTGTTTAGTTTTTCAAAATTTTAAATCCAAGTTTCAATTATCTATTATTTTGTCTATATGAAATTCTATATGTTCAAATTTTTAGACTATCGATTTAATTTTTTTCCCTTATCTGTTCAAATATCTATCTAAATTTGATTATATGTTCAAATCTTTGGACATCACTATATCATTATAGATCTATCTGTGATATAGATAAAGTTTAATCTATTTGTCTTCAACAACAACAACAGTAGATCTAAAAACCTCCACCCCCTCTCTTCCTCTCTCTAAAAACCTCCACCCCAGTTCTATTGTTGTACCCCCGATCGGCCATTAGCTATGGCGGTCGGTGGCCAAATTTCTTTGTGTATGTGTGCTGGATTCTGCCTATAATAAACTTGATCCCCGCATTTTCTTTCCACTTTTGTGTTCTTTTTTGTTTCTTCAGGGGTTGTTCGTTGTGTTGTCTGTTTTTGTCTCTATCTTGGGGTTACTTGTCTTGTTTCAACAGGGGGTGATTGTTTTAAGGGTCATAACAGAGTTGTTGGAGGTCGGTTTTGGACCGGTTTAGAGGAAGGCCAGACCGGGTTGGAGCTTCACTCGGGCGCTCTTTGCGAGTGGGAGTTTGAGGAATGAGCTCGGTTTCGGATCTATGGAGTTACTTCAGTGCTTTTGTTTGGAGGAAACGAGGGTGTTGTAGTTTGATCCAGATCTGTCTTAGAGTTCATTCGAGTGCTTCTTGTCGGGTGGGAGTTTGAGGGGTGATCTTCATCCGGATGACTGGTGGTGTCTCGGCGGTAGTTCGATGTTGTGGTTTTGGTGGCGTGTGGCCTGGGATTGGTAGGCAGCAGCTTGGGTGTATATATTATTCAGGTAGATTGGTATGTGTGGTTGTTGTTTGGAGGAGTAAGCTGCTTGGTGGTGTACGGAGTTTTGATTCAGAAAACAAGTTCCGACCGTGAAAGTGGGTCAAGGGGTTGGTTCAACAGCATAGGTGAGGTGTGGCATTGGGTGTAGCAGCTTGTTGTCCGGAGTGGGCCTTGGCTGGGTTTTGGGAGTCTAGCAACATGGAGTATATCAGCTTGGAGATGTCAGGAAATGGAGTTTTCCAGCCATGGAGATGGTGGCTATGGAGTTTTCCGGCCAGCGAACATCCTCAGTAGGTGCAAAGGAGCGTGCAGCAGGTTGGGGAAAAGTTTTAGCAGCCGTAGCAGGTGGGCTTGGAGCGTTGGGAGTTGTCAGACGTGGGAGTGTTAGTGGACGTTGGGAGTTGAAGCTGCTTACACTACAAGAAAAGGGATCAAAAAACACGGAGCTTTTAGCGACGCCGCGCCCCCCGTCGCGAAAAACGGTTTTTTGCGACGGTAGCGTCACCCGTCGCAAATAATGTCCTTTAGCGACGGTAGTTACCCGTCGGTAATGAAACTTAGCGGAGGGGTCGGAAATGCGGAAGTATTAGCGACGGTAAAAAAAACCGTCGCAAAAGCACCTTTTTTTGAGACGGCATATCTCATTTGCGACGGAAATGTGCCGTCGCAAAAAATTATTAAGTCAAACAGCGCCGTTTTTAGGAAGTTATGCCTTCTATTTGCGACGGCTACATCATACCGTCGCAAAAACTCAAAATAAAAAAGCCCCCCTCTTCTTTTTCCCTTTGCCGCTCGATCCTTCCTCCCAAATCCCTAACTTCACCCCCAAATTTCTCAAACGGGCTACGAGCAAGACACAGCGGTGGTGCGGTGGTGTGGCTCATGACGACTCTCTCGCTCACAGATGCTCTCTCTCTCTCTCTCTCTCTCAGATATATATATATAGATGAATGTCGATATATATAAATATGTATATATATGCAATGTATATAAATCTATATATATATAAATCTGAAATCTGTCTATATATATATAAATCTGTCTATATATATTTTGTTTCAATCTGTCTATAAATCTGTCTATATATATATATATAAGCATTGTTTCAATAATATTTTGTTTTAATTTGATGAATGTCGATATATATATATAAATCTGTATATATATGCAATGTATATAAATCTATATATATATAAATCTGAAATCTGTCTATATATATAAATCTGTCTATATATATATATATAAATCTGTCTATATATATTTTGTTTCAATCTGTCTATAAATCTGTCTATATATATATATATAAGCATTGTTTCAATAATATTTTGTTTCAATAATATTTTTTTTTTGGTTCATAAAATAAGCATTGAAGAACTCATTCTTGTTGGAGTGAGAGAGGTTTAACTATAAGAAATAAGTAAGTATAATTTAAAAAATAAAAAAATTGCAGACAAAAGATGAAGAGAAAGACCAATTCATGATTGTTCACTACCTTGCATTGCATGTGGAATTATGACAAGAGATGATAAAATATAAATCATTCTTACTCACCATCATGCATAACATGCTACATATCATTCATAGCCCTTATTAATTAATTTTTATTTTTTTGTTTAAGTTTATGTAGTTTATTAATTTTCATGCTACTATTAATTTTTTTAATTATTTGTAGTTTATTTAAATTAATAGTTGAAATAATATGCTTAACCAGTCGTACTTAAAAAATATAACATATTTAAGTAGTAGTACTTTAAATAGGATGTCGAGTGAATATTTATGTGTAGGTATTATATTTAGAGTTACTTTGGTGAGATATTTTTGTGGATGTGTACAGATGATGGATAAGAGTTGGATTGATTTGCCAAATAGGATGTCGAGTGAATACATTAATGGGATTGATGAATTCCTTGTGTTTGCCTACACCAATAGGGTTGAAGGTTCGATGATCAGTTGTCCGTGTAGGAAGTGTGAGAATCGATACTATTTTTGTACGAGATGGTGTACGGGAGCATCTGATTTTGAATGGGTTTTTTAAAAAATACAAACATTGGATTAATCATGGGGAATCTTACATATCTCTGCATAGTAATCGAGAGAATGAAACATTAGCTAATTTAGACATAGGAGATGATATGATTGGAATGATACAAGGGGCTATGGGAAATCCACATGCCGGTACAAGTGTTGAGGGTGATGAACCACAGGGGCCTGATCCCCATGCATCTGAACCCCACGGTCCAAATGCAGAGACTGCAAAGTATTTCAAACTTCTTCAAGATGCACAAAGTGAATTGTATCCGGGTTGTCAGAAGTTCACATCTTTGTCATTCATTGTTCGACTTCTACATTTCAAGGTGCTTAATCAGTGGACGGACAAGTCTGTTGACATGTTGCTTGAGTTATTGAATGAGGCGTTTCCGTTGGGTGTGAAACTTCCGGACTCATATTATAAAGCTCAAAAGGTCACAACAGATTTGGGCTTCACGTATGAGACGTGGGATGCATGTCCCAACAGTTGCATGTTGTTTCGAAACGAGGACGCCAATCTTGATAAATGTGTCATATGCAACAGTTCTAGATGGAAATCAAATGGTGATGGTGGTTCAAATGGTCCTAACACAGGTGGCAAACAAATAGCTGCAAAACAGATGAGGTATTTTCCTTTAAAGTCAAGGTTGCAGAGGTTGTTTATGTCATCCAAGACGGCCAAGTTAATGAGATGGCATGCAGAGGAACGAACTGATGATGGTGTCTTCAGGCATCCTGCTGACTCCCTTGCATGGAAAGATTTTGACCGTCGGAATATTGACTTTAGTAATGATTGCCGAAGTGTAAGGCTTGGCTTAGCATCTGATGGTTTTAACCCATTCAGGACGATGAACATAGTTCATAGCACTTGGCCTGTTGTGCTCATTCCATACAACTTGCCGCCATGGATGTGCATGAAGCAACCATTTCTAATTTTATCCGTGCTTATTGACGGCCCGAAAGGACCTGGTGACAAGATTGATGTGTATATGCAACCGTTGATTGAGGAGTTGAAAGAACTATGGAATGAGGGTGTGTCAACATTTGATGCATCAACAAATCAAATGTTTCAAATGCATGCAGCTTTACTGTGGACAATTAGTGATTTTCCTGCATACGCAAACTTGTCAGGATGGAGCACTAAAGGAGAATATGCATGTCCTTGTTGCAATAAGGAAACTACATCGTGTTGGTTGAAGCATAGTAGGAAACAATCATACTTGGGTCATCGCAGATTTTTACCTACTGGCCATAAATTCCGGAAGGATAAAGTATCATTTGATGGTAGTCGGGAAGTCAGACTCAAACCAAAATTGTTGTCTGGAACTGAGATGTTGCTACAATTAGAATCTGAGGGTATTTTAACCCAATACAATAGGGATGACCTTAAGGAGAGGCATAGGAGACAGGTAGAGAAGGAGAAAGCTGGACATCGCACCCATAGTTGGAAGAAGAAGAGTATCTTTTATGAATTGCCATATTGGGAGCACAATCTAATAAGACACAACCTCGATGTGATGCATATAGAGAAGAATGTTTGTGACAATGTGTTGTGGACAATATTAGGGGTTGCAGGAAAATCGAAAGATGGTGTTAATGCTCGGCGTGATTTACAAGATATGAATATTAGAAAACCCCTACATTTGCAGTTAAGAGGGTCGAATAAAGCCTATTTACCACCAGCACAATTCACGATGACCAAGGATGAGAAAGATTTGTTCTTGAAAGTGTTGAAGGAAGTAAGAGTTCCCGACGGGTATTCATCCAATATATCACGTCGTGTGCGCTTACATGATAGAAGCGTTGGGGGTCTTAAGAGCCACGATAGTCATATTCTGATGCAACAACTTATTCCATTGGCTATTCGCAGATCGTTACCGAAGAATGTAATTGAACCCTTGATTGAATTGAGCAATTTCTTTAGACAATTGTGTTCGAAAGTGAATCGTGCGACGGATTTGCAATATATTAAAGATCGTATCGCTGTAACACTTTGTCATCTAGAGAAAATATTTCCTCCGAGTTTTTTTGATATAATGGAGCACTTGCCTATACATCTAGCTGATGAAGCGTTATTGGGTGGAGCGATTCAGTTTCGATGGATGTATCCAATTGAGAGGTATCTTCTTACTTTGAAGCAATACGTGCGTAATAGAGCTCGTCCTGAAGGATCAATTGCTAAAGGATATCTTATGGAAGAATGCATGAATTTTTGTGCACAATATCTCAGTGATGTGGAAACCAAATCTAGTCGACCCGTGAGGAACTATAGTGGTGCTGATAATTTGGGTCATGCTACTGGTGAAAACACAAGCTTTTATCTTGATAATACTTCTTGGGTACAAGCTCATCGGTACATCTTATGCAATACAAGCGCGGTTCAACCATTCATAAAGTAGGTTAAGTCACTCACTCAATATTTTATTATGTTTTATTGAATTTTCAACTAAATTTTTTGTATGGCTAAAATTTCAATCTACACAGCAAACACCTTGAAGTACTTAAGCTCAAAATGCCTCGTGTCGACGATCATCAACTTCGGCGTGAACATTTTGAAACATTTCACATTTGGTTCAAGGAACATGTATGTATTTAACTCTATAGATTCTAGTTACTTAAGTCGATCTACATTTTAAATTTTACATTTTCGTGTTAAATAGGTCCAAACTTTGCGAAGGACTACTGATGTCATACTTTCTGAAGAGATTATTCTATTGGCAAATGGTCCTCATAACCTGGCAAGGAGGTTCAACGGGTATATACTGAATGGGTTTCGGTATCGAGTAAAGGCCATGGATGATCGTCGAGCCACACAAAATTGTGGTGTAGCTTTGAAGGCAGATACCATAAGTTATGCTAGTCGAAAAGACAAGAATCCTCGTCTGGGTGCATGTACTATTATGGACAATTGGATGATATTGTTGAGATTCGATATTCCAATGAGAAGAAACATGTGTTGTTTAAGTGTGATTGGATTGACAACATTCACGGAAAGAAAGAAGATGTCTTCAATTTCACGTTGGTGAACTTCAATCATTTGTTGTACCGAGATGATCGAATTACCAATGAACCTTTCATCTTGGCGTCCCAAGCAGAGCAAGTTTGGTATGTTGCAGACCCGTTACAACCAGACTGGCAAGTCGTGGTGAAGATGTCTCAAAGAGGTTTATTTGATATGAGTTCGACTGATCCACAAATCGAGCCATACATGAGCCAACAATTGGAAGAAAATATAATGCTTCGTGATGAAGAAGTTGGTTGGGTGAGGGAAGCCGCAGAAGGGGAAACAGTTGATGTTCAAATAGGCTGATATGTAATCAACATTAGTAATTCAATTAAGGCCAAGGTTGTAGTTAATCATCAATTTCTTAATTGTATTAGTTCAATTCATGTCATATTATAGTTGATGACAAACCATTGTCTATGTTTCTAATGTCAATTAATGTTATATTGCTTGCAGATTAGTATGGGAAGAAAGAGGAAGCCTGATCATTCCCAGCGCATGATGTCTGATGTGCTACATAACAGGACATCAGTAGCACCACCATCAGAGGAGGCATCACATCGGAGGGCCCATTAGTGCCACCACCATCTGAGGGGCCATTACCGCCGTATCGGCCACCATCAGTGGCACCACAGCAGCTACCATGTACTCAGCCTCCACGCCTACCATCGGTGCGTCCACCATCAGTGGCACCACAGCAGCTATCATCATCAGCTTATGAGCCATCCGCAGGTATATAAATTTGCTTTGATTTGCATGAAAATTATTTACACATACATTTATTTATGCTCATTATATATAACTTGTTTATTCTCATTGTATTTTGCAGACCCTTCGACTTCTTCACAGCCCACATCAGGTTTATTTGATATGATTTGTATTCACATTATTTAAATTTGCATTTGTTTGTTACCATTGCATATTGTTTATTATTATTGTATATCGCAGGTCATGTTAGTTCTTCATCAACCTCGACTAGGCGTGGTAGAGGATGTGCCAAGGGCATTAAAGAGTGGGGTACTGGTAAAAAGCTGGACATACAATTTGATGGAAATTACTGTCCCATAGGGGATAACGTGGCCAAGTTAACTACTCAACTTGGCATTATTGTGCGGAATGGTAACATTGTTCCTCTTACTTTTCTTGACTGGAACAGTGTGCCTGATGATATTGTTGATGCTATCTGGAAGGATGTGAAGGTAAAAGTATAGTTTTGTCCACAAATTCGAATTCCAAATTTGTGTTATACTTAGCCTTAAACTTTGTGTTTTATAGGACAATTTGAATATATGTCCAGAGGAGTACAAGCCAATCTGCATGAAAAACTGCAACAGCATATGGAAGGATCACAAGAACAAGCTTAAGGCTAAGTATTTCAAGCCTAGAAGCTCTGATCCTAATCTGAAGGATGATGTTCCTATGAACGTTGTGCCAAGCCAGTGGGAACAACTTGTGGAGTATTGGCGTACTTCCGATGCTGAGGTATACAATTACGTTATATTTATGATATGTAAACATACAAATCATATTTACATACTTACATTTGTTGAACTTGTTATAGACAATTGCAAGTAGGAACGCTAAAAATCGGCGAGCTCACGGCATAGCTCATACCACAGGGCGTACTAATTTCTCTCAGATACGGCATGAGGTTTACATTTTATTGTTTTATTTTTGTATATAAATAAACATTGTATATTTGCAAATTATTTGGATTCTAATTTTCATATTTCTAAAAAAAATTTAGATGACCAGTAAGGGGGAGTCTACTGATAAGATGAATGTTTGGCTTATGACACGTAGAGTAGATGACCCAGAGGTTATCCAGACCTTGGTAGTTTCCAAAAACCTTTGATTGTATTTAAAGTTTATTTTTTGTGTGTCAACCATCTTAATTTGGTGTATACTTGTATGTCTTATTCAATACAGGATGAGTTTAATCGTCAACTCTCTATGCTACCTGAGGATGGTCGGACTTTGGAGGCTAGGAATGCCATTTTCCATGAGTTGATAGGTCATGACACACATGGATATTGTCGCACATACGGGAGAATCGTGCCTCGGAGAGTGGTGTATAAAGATGGTGCTGGGCCATCACAGTCAACACCCCAGCCATCGACTATTGAGCAGATCACGCAGCAGGTTCGTGCTGAGCTAAGGGAGGAGCTGCGAGCAGAGTTCTCTTCACATTTGGAGCAGATGAGAGCTGAGATGATGGCCCTTGTGTCACAGGGGGCGAGTGTCGATCCCAACAGACAGGTTCCATATAAACATCACAATTGTTTGATAGTTCAATTTTCACTCAAGATTATGTATGAAATTCGAATATGATTAACACATTATGCACTGACTAACATAGGTTCCTGATGCATCGAGTGGCCACCGGCCATTTAGGGAATCTGCAGAAGACGAGAATCCATATACACCACCACCAGAAGATCAGGTATAAAATGTATCTTTGCATTCTAAGCTAAAATGTATGTTTGCATTCTTTACATTCTAAGTTAAGAGACTTGTGGGAGAAACTTGAATTCGAGGAGTTTAGCACGAAACTTGGCACACATGACCTCCTAGGCACGAGACACTTGTGGGAGAAGACGGGGCTCGAATCGGGTTCCCGGTTTGGGAGTTAGAGCCGGATTTCACTTTAGGCAAACTACTTCCTTAAGAAACTTGAATTCGAGGCGTTAACGCCCCAAAATCACCAAACAGCGTCGGTTAAGCACGAAACTTGGCACACACGACCTCCTAGGCACGAGAGACTTGTGGGAGAAGACGGGGCTCGAATCGGGTTCCCGGTTTGGGAGTTAGAGCCGGATTTCACTTTAGGCAAACTACTTCCTTAAGAAACATGAATTCGAGGCGTTAACGCCCCAAAATCACCAAACGGCGTCGGTTATGCACGAAACTTGGCACACACGACCTCCTAGGCACGAGAGACTTGTGGGAGAAGACGGAGATCGAATCGGGTTCCCGGTTTGGGAGTTAGAGCCATTTCACTTTAGGCAAACTACTTCCTTAGAAACTTGAATTCGAGGCGTTCGCCCCAAAATCACCAAACGCGTCGGTTATGCACGAAACTTGGCACACGACCTCCTAGGCACGAGAGACTTGTGGGAGAAGACGAGGCTCGAATCGGGTTCCCGGTTTGGGAGTTAGAGCCGGATTTCACTTTAGGCAAACTACTTCTTAGAAACTTGAATTGAGGCGTTAACGCCCCAAAATCACTGCAGCGTCGGTTATGCACGAAACTTGGCACACGACCTCCTAGGCACGAGAGACTTGTGGGAAAGACGGGGCTCGAATCGGGTTCGGTTTGGGAGTTAGAGCGGATTTCACTTTAGGCAAACTACTTCCTTAGAAACTTGAATTCGAGGCGTTAACGCCCCAAAATCACCAAGGCGTCGGTTAAGCACGAAACTTGGCACACACGACCTCCTTGGCACGAGAGACTTGTGGGAGAAGAAGGGGCTCGAATCGGGTTCCCGGTTTGGGAGTTAGAGCCGGAGTTCACTTTAGGCAAACTACTTCCTTAAGAAACATGAATTCGGCGTTAACGCCAAAATCACCAAACGCGTCGGTTAAGCACGAAACTTGGCACACGACCTCCTAGGCACGAGAGACTTGTGGGAGAAGACGGGGCTCGAATCGGGTTCGGTTTGGGAGTTAGAGCCGGATTTCACTTTAGGCAAACTACTTCCTTAAGAAACTTGAATTGAGGCGTTGCGCCCCAAAATCACTGCTTGGCGTCGGTTATGCACGAAACTTGGCACACACGACCTCCTAGGCACGAGAGACTTGTGGGAGAAGACGGGCTCGAATCGGGTTCGGTTTGGGAGTTAGAGCCGATTTCACTTTAGGCAAACTACTTCCTTAAGAAACTTGAATTGAGGCGTTAACGCCAAAATCACCAAACAGCGTCGGTTATGCACGAAACTTGGCACACCACGACCTCCTAGGCACGAGAGACTTGTGGGAGAAGACGGGCTCGAATCGGGTTCGGTTTGGGAGTTAGAGCCGGATTTCACTTTAGGCAAACTACTTCCTTAAGAAACTTGAATTGAGGCGTTAACGCCCAAAATCACCAAACAGTGTCAGTTAAGCACGAAACTTGGCACACACGACTGCTTAGGCACGAGAGACTTGTGGGAGAAGACGGGGCTCGAATCGGGTTCCCGGTTTGGGAGTTGGAACCGGATTTCACTTAAGGCAAACTACTTCCTTAGGAAACTTGATTTTGAGGCGTTAACGCCCCAAAATCCTAAGCAGCGTCGGTTAAGCCTAAACTTGTCCCACACGACCTCCTAGGCACGAGACACTTGTGGGAGAAGACGGGGCTCGAATCGGGTTCCCGGTTTGGGAGTTAGAGCCGGATTTCACTTTAGGCAAACTACTTCCTTAAGAAACTTGAATTCGAGGCGTTAACGCCCCAAAATCACCAAACGGCGTCAGTTATGCACGAAACTTGGCACACACGACCTCCTAGGCACGAGAGACTTGTGGTAGAAGACGGGGCTCGAATCGGGTTCCCGGTTTGGGAGTTAGAGCCGGATTTCACTTTAGGCAAACTACTCAATTAAGAAACTTGAATTCGAGGCGTTAACGCCCCAAAATCACCAAACGGCGTCGGTTAAGCACGAAACTTGGCATAGGCACGAGACACTTGTGGGAGAAGACGGGGCTCGAATCGGGTTCCCGGTTTGGGAGTTAGAGCCGGATTTCACTTTAGGCAAACTACTTCCTTAAGAAACTTGAATTCGAGGCGTTAACGCCCCAAAATCACAAACGGCGTCGGTTAAGCACGAAACTTTGCACACACGACCTCCTAGGCACGAGACACTTGTGGGAGAAGACGGGGCTCGAATCGGGTTCCCGGTTTGGGAGTTAGAGCCGGATTTCACTTTAGGCAAACTACTTCCTTAAGAAACTTGAATTCGAGGCGTTAACGCCCCAAAATCACCAAACGGCGTCGGTTATGCACGAAACTTGGCACACACGACCTCCTAGGCACGAGAGACTTGTGGTAGAAGACGGGGCTCGAATCGGGTTCCCGGTTTGGGAGTTAGAGCCGGATTTCACTTTAGGCAAACTACTTCCTTAAGAAACTTGAATTCGAGGCGTTAACGCCCCAAAATCACCAAACGGCGTCGGTTAAGCACGAAACTTGGCACACACGACCTCCTAGGCACGAGAGACTTGTGGGAGAAGACGGGGCTCGAATCGGGTTCCCGGTTTGGGAGTTAGACTATCTTTCTAATTATTTACTAAACTATCTTTCTAATTATTTACTAAACTATCTTTCTAATTATATAGTAATCAAATTTTTTTTAATATTTTTCTGTAATTAAATTATTAACACCATTATATGGTTTTTAATTATTTTTATCTTGTTTTTTTTCAGATATTTCCTGAGTAGCAGTTGGCTTCTTCTGGAATGCGGGCCTATAAAGATTATGACCAATTTTTGTTTTTGTAACCCACGAACGAATCAAGACGAAACTTTTGGTTTTGATTTTGATTTATGTTATTTAAATTTGTGAACAACATTATGTATGTATTATGCGACGTTATGTAGTGGCATAATTTTTATTGTTATGAATTTTTATTTATGTATTGTTATGAATGGAACAATATTATTAATTTTTATTATTTGTGAACTTTTGTTTATTTATGGATTTATATTATTCGTAATTTTTGGATTTTTTTATAATTATTTTTAATTTTATACGAGTTATTTTAATTTTTTAATAATTTCTCGTGAGTTTTTTTTTTTTTTTTTTGAGACGGCATAAGAACCCGTCATAAAAAAATAGTAATAAACTTTGCTTTTGTATGTCTGATGCATAAAAAGTCAGAAATTGTAATTGACAAGAAAGCTTTAGCGACGGTAGACGCGTTGCCGCCAATAGTTATAAGCTGCCAGAGTTTTAGCGACGGTAATTCTGCCGTCTCAAAAACCCACTTTTAGCGACGGGAATTATGTGCCGTCGCGAAAAATGATATATTCTTCCATTATTGGCGACGGAAAAAGTGCCGTCGCAAAAAAGGCAACATCCCGTCGCAGAAACTAATGGCGACGGCACTTACCGTCGCTAAATCTCTTTTGCAGCCCCCTTTGTCGCGACCCTCCATTCCTGTCGCAAAAAGCCAAATTACCGTCGCAAAAGGTATTAGCGACGGGATGCAGGGCATTTGCGATGGCCGCCTACCGTCGCAAAAAACAGTTTTTCTTGTAGTGTTAGGTGAATGATTTAGTTTTCAATTTTCGTAGGTGGGCGGTAAAGTGTAGTTTTTAATTTAATTTAATTTTATTTTTTTTTAATTTTTTTTTTTTTTTTGGTCTTGGGTTTTGGCTGTGGCTTTGGGTTTTGTGGGCTGTTTTTGTGGGGATTATTGTATTTTTTTTCTAGTTAAGTTCTTCTTAACTTTTTTTGTTTTAAAAAAAAAAAACGAGGCCAAGGAGTTGGTCAGTATGGATGCTGATAGCGATAATAGGGTATTTTTATACTTCCGAATCTCTCTCAAAGCATTTCATCTTCCTGTACTTTTAATTTCTTACTGTTAATGAAATTTTTCTTTGCCGATAAAAAAAAAAAGATCTAAAATTACATTTAAAAAAAAAAATAGAACACAGAGAGTGAGAGAGAGATATGGGAGATTGCACATAGTTATTGCAATCTGTTTCATCATGTATATCACTGTAGATCTATCTGTTATATAGATAAGCTTTAATCTATCTGTGTTAAACAACAACAACAACAACAGATCTAAAATTACGTTAAAAAATAAAATAAACAACTATAACAATTTGTTTCATATTCTATTGCTACGTTTATGGAAATGGCTATCGATGGATTCGACTCCCACAATGACTTAGACTTGTCCAAATCCGTTGTCTCCAACTCCGAAGGCTCTTTTCGATTTCACGACAGATCTGGCCAGATCTGATCGAAATCAAGCATCAACAGCCAGTTGATCTCAAACCCTGTCTTGATCTGGTGCGCTACCGACAATTTTCTACTCAGCTATGACTGCGACTGGGACACCCATGCTAGTTGGGTCTTTGCGGTGAAGCCATCCTTCATCACCGGCAGTGATAGCACTACGCGTCGCTGCCTTACAGCGCTGCTGTGTTGATCTAGCAATAAAATAAAGAGTGAGAGAGAGACTGACTCAACAAAACACATGGGAAGTAGATATGGTTCTAGTAGGCAAAATGGGTTCTTAAATTCACAAAAAAAAAATAAAATCTTAAATTCACAAGGAAGAGAAAATATGGTAATATTATTGAATAAAAAGTTATCTTTGTCATGAGGCTTACATAGCTATTTATAATAATGTAAACCTTAGAGATCAAGTATTCTTGGACACCAAGAAAACTCAAATTAGGAAACATTAAACTAATCTAATTCTTAGAAAACAATATTTTAAGAATTTTTATATTTCTAGTTTTAATATTTTTGATATATTATTTTATTAGGATTCTTGTAATTTAGTATAAATATTTTAGAATTATTAGGT
The DNA here is from genome assembly GCA_025200525.1 of Camellia lanceoleosa. NCBI lineage: Eukaryota > Viridiplantae > Streptophyta > Magnoliopsida > Ericales > Theaceae > Camellia > Camellia lanceoleosa. Next base: position 78,626,413 of record CM045762.1, on the reverse strand, counting down.
TTCTTAATTTGTTTTAATTTTGTTTTTCTAATTTCTTAGATTTTCTAATTTGTGTTGATTTAAGTTTCCTAATTTATTTTAGAATTACTTTTTCTCCAAGTATTAGGTTAGTTTATTATAGAGAATCCTACAAGCATATGTAATGGATATTATTCAATCAATAATATTTTAAAGAGTTTTTTCTTCTATCTTTGTTGTGGATTCAAGAGTGTTCTTATAGATTTAAGAATTATCGTCTACTAGAATGATATATAATCCCTGTTTTATCTGCTAGAATGATATCTAGCCTTGTGTGATAATATTTTAAAGGGTGTTCTCGTGCATATAATTTTTGGAAGATGGACAAACAACTGAAATATTCCAAATATCTTTTTATTTGGCATAGACAATAGAAAATCTGTAATATGAACTCGAGAACGAGTTCTTTCAAAGAAAAGAAGCCCAAGGAAGAGAGAAGAAAAAACTCTTTAAAACATTATTGATTGAATAATATCCATTACATATGCTTGTAGGCTTTTTTATAATAAACTAAACCTAATACTTGTAGGAAAAGTAATTCTAAAATAAACTATGAAACTTAAATCAATACAAATTAGGAAACCTAAGAAATTTGAAAAACAAAGTCAAAACAAATTAAGAAATCTAATAATTCTAAAATATTTATACTAAATTACAAAAATCTTAATAAAATAATATATTAAAAATATTAAAACTGAAAATATAAAAATTCTTATAATCTTGTCTTATATTAGAGAGAGAGAGAGAGAGAGAGAGAGAGAGAAGAAAAGAGAAGGGCGAAAGAGACGAGAGGATGAGAGATACGATTGGATAGGGTTCGGTGAACAGGAGAGAGAGAGAGAGAGAGAGAGAGAGAGAGAGAGAGAGAAGCATGAGAGATTAGGAATGGTTAGGGTTTGGTTTGGAAACAATATATATACCAATATAGTTTGGTCATTTTGTGGAAGTTTGTCCTTATGGTTAAAGTATTTTATAGAGTATACATTTAGACAATGAAAATTGTGATTGGATTTATGGATCAAGTGTCCTTTTATATATTTATTATTATTTTTAATATTCTATATTGATTTATAATTTTTATTTGGGATAAGCTTCTTTCAGTTAGGTTTCTCAACTGGAACATATTGTTGGGCCTCTGTGAGCCCACCACGGAGCCCACATTAAAAATCTGAACCGTTGAAAGTGTAGGGCTCGTCGAGTGCTTCATCTCTATAAAAAATCATCTTGATCAGATATCAATAGTCATTTGATGAAAATACATTTGTGTCAATAATTTATTTTTAAAATTATAATGACCGTCGACATAAATTTGATCTGGTCAAGTGACTATTGATATCCAATTAACATAATTTTTTGCAATGATAAAATACTTGACGATTCCTATACATTGAATAATTCAGACTATCAATGTGAGCTCCATAGTGAGCCCACAAAGTCCAATAACATGCTCCAATCCAATTTTAAATTAGAGACAAGCTTGTGCCTTTTTATTTACTAGTGGTTGGGCACATGCGTTGCACATATCACACGATTTTTCATCAGCTGTTAGTACTGTAATTATGCGTGTCTTTTAAATTAGTATGCGATATGTATACAAAGTATGGAGACTTGTATGGGTAAATTAATCTGTATCCAAATACAACTAAGTAAGAAATGAATACATAATCGCTTAAAAAATTTAAATGATAAATGATAAATTTTATAAATATAACTTATTTTATATTTACAATCTTATTTTAAATAATAAATAATAAACAGGTCCTTTAAATATATAGTATTACACAAAATTTTTTCTATCAACTTCCAACTTCAATTTTTCATAATCCGTACCTATAAAACAATTGAAGGTATAAAATTAATTGCACAATTACACAATTTTGTTTAATAGTTCATCTCATAATATAAATCCATTGAACCCATTATTACATATTATTTGCATATTATTGGTGTAAGAATGCATCAATATCAATGCGTAATATATTTTTATACATCAAGAGGTATTGAGTCTTGTTTCCTGTGCTACGAATATCTTACATAATGAAAAATATAACACTAGTTATTAGTATATTTTTATTTATGTAGAAAATGTGGAATAGTTTTTTTAAGAAAATGAATTGATATTGTAGCTTAATATTTTGATCGATATAAGAATTTCATAATTGTTTTCACAATGTTTATAAATCCATATTTATAAGTGTTTGCAGGGTCACTTTCATGATATTGTCAAGTTACATAATTTATTATGTCATCAGTAAGTAATCAGCATATGACAAAATTGATCGAAACTTTTTATTTGCTATACTTACTCTCTACATCATTGAGTTGCTGCGATAATATGTAGGCATTATTTGAATTTTTCCTTGTAATTTGACTAAAATGTGTGCATGAGGTATATTATTTTTCTTGAACTTTACAACAAATATGATAATTCCTGTTTCAGCTCGTCTAATTTTGTTTGGAGAGTATGTTTCAATAGATCTTCTGTAATTTTTGTTTCACCATCTTCTTATTTTTCTTCTTACTCACCATTATAACTCATTGTAATAAAAATATTTTGATGAGTAAGGGTTTGAGGGGATATCTTATTGTTATGAATTTCAAAATTCATTTTTCCTCAATAATGTGATTTTTTTTGTAAAGAAAAAAAATACAATTATTGTCGTGATGGAAATGTTTTACAAAGTCTTGATTTGTTATTAAAAGTGTTGGTTGTGGACATTTGTTTGTATGACATGTATGTATATATATATATTAAACATAAGTTGATAGGAGAATAATACACAATTTCGCAATTTTTTCTAACAAATATAATTATATTACTAAAGCAATACATATTAGAAAATTAAAGTATGTGAAGATAATATAGTATTACAGATTGACAATATCTGAATACAGTAATTTATATAAATATACATTTATATTTTTTTTTATATATTTATATATGTAGACATTGAAATATATAAGATATCTCAAAGTAATATGTGAAATCTTTTGTAACAATATAATATAGGTAACAATGAGAAATTAATTATTCATAAATAGTTTGTTTGTCATAATGTAGATATTTAGTGTTACATTTTTGTGTGTATGCACCATTTTTATTTAGATTATTAAATTCATATAAAAATTAAAAGCAATTTGTATAAAGTTAGAGTTTAGTGAAGAAAGATTTTAAAAAATAGAAGTTTATAGTGTTTGGTTTTATTTTATTTTTTTCAAACTTTGGTTTTGAATTTTTTGGTTTTCATTTTTTTTTTTTTTTTTTGTCTTTGACATTGTTTTTTTTAATAACTTTTTTATTTTCCTTTTAGATTCATGTAATTTAATACTTTTTTATTTTTTAATTCTACTTTTAGATTTAGATTCAGTTAATCTAAATATATTTAGAAAATAATTTGTTGCGTATTGTTTTTGGAATTTTTTTTTAATAATAATAATAATAATAATAATAATAATAATAATAATAATAATAATAATAATAATAATAACAAAAAAATGCATAATAAAAAATCAAGACATGTTTAAATTTATAAAAAAATTTACCAATATTTTTTTGAAGTTCTATTTAGATTATTAGATATTAGATTTTCATGTAAAGGTATAATTTAAATATAAAATATGAAGAAATTGCAGTATCTTTAATCACCAAAACAATGAAAATATGAAAAATTAAAAATTGAAAAATAGATTGAAAAAATAAAACCAGCGAAAGTGGTTCTTGTTTATATTTATATAGGATTTTTGGAAGCAAATATATCATTTTTGAGTGTTCAACTACAAAAATAAAGAGATAATTAGTTTATATGGGACTTTTCATGACTTTTAAAAAATATAATAAATTTCATAGGACAAAATTGGAATTTTTTAAAAAAAGTAGAAAACATATTAGATTTTCATATAAAAGTATAATTTAAATATAAAATATGAAGAAATTTCAAAACAGTGAAAATATGAAAAATTAAAAACTAAAAAATAGATTTAAAAAATAAAACCAGCGAAAGTGGTTCTTGTTTATATTTATATAAGATTTTTGAAAATAGATATATTATTTTTTAGTGTTCAACTCCAAAAATAAAGAGGCAATTAGTTTATATGGAACTTTTCATGACTTTTAAAAAATATAGTAAATTTCATAGTATAAAATTGGAATTTTTAAAATAAAATAAAATAAAAAGTAGAAAATATGTATACTCTTCACACTTTTAAAGTAAAAAACATATATACTCTTTACACTTTTATAATGATAGTAGATAGTAGGTATATCATTACGCAATTTCTGGTTGTGATGAGTTATCCAAGTCTGATGTCAGTTCATAAGTGAACTATAATAATTTCGTGCTCTAGGACACTTAGATTAGATGTCATACTTAGGCTCGTTTGGACTTGAATTTGATATTTAAAAGGGTCCTGTTATGGTGTGCAACCCTTTAAAGTTGCACACCATATGCAATCAATACAAAAAGTGTAAGTGTAAGGTATAAACATAAAACAGGACGACAAACAGAAAGGCGTAAGTGTAAGGTGTAAGTTGCACACTTAAAAAAAGTCCTTTAAAGTTATTACATTATTCTTATTTATTTTTATGTCTTTTCTTATAAAAAAAAATATGAAAAATTAATTAAAATAATTATTTCCAAACGGGACTAGGGGTGAGCATGGTCCGGATTGGACTGGATTGGGGTAAAACCAGGATCAATCTGTTATTTACGGTTCCTGAAAATTTGGAACCAATCCAATCCGTTTAAATCATGGAACCAATCCGAACCAATCCATTTAAATACGGATTGGATCGGTTTAGGACCACGGATTCACATAATTAAATAACAAAAAAATATATATATAACACTTTAATTTCATAAATACATAAACATAGCACTATATTAGTTCCACAATAGCAACATGTCTTTCTATAATAGCGACATACTGTTCTAGAATTTAAACAACCATAAGAAAATTGGTTTCACCATAAGTATTTAGACAATTACAAATTAAAACCAAAAACTAACAAACAAAAGTAATAAAAGAAGATATGATGCGGGTTTAGGTTTGAGTTTAGTTTTTTATGGAATAAGAGAAGATACTATGAGGGAGGATGTATAATAAAAATATAGACTATTTGTATATGGTCCGGATCGATTTCAATCCGGAACCGTAGGGTTCAATCCGGAACCAATCCGTGGACTACGGATTTTTAATTCTTCAATCCGGAACCGAACCACGGATTCAAAAAACCAATCCAAACCTATCGGATTGGACTGGATTGGATCGAATTACGGATTTCACGGATTCTTTGTTCAACCCTAAACGGGACCTCACTTGTTTGGACTATGTTCTTCTTGTGTTTTAGTTGTGAGCCTTACTGTAAAAATAAAATCAAAAGGCCACAGAGTACTGTTGATGGGTCCGATTCTAGGTTCATTTTCATAATCCAAATCATTCAATGTGTAGAGATCGTTGAGTACATTATTCTTGCAAAAAAACACATGATTAGATATCGATAGCCATTGGATCAGTTTGCATTTATATCAATGACAATTATTATTTTTAAAATAAATTGCAGACACAAATGTAAGCTGTTCAAGTGGCTATTGATATCCGATTAACGTAATTTTTTATAGGGACAATATACTCGATGAGTTCTATATGGTTTGAATCATCGAAATGGACTCGAAATCAAGCCCACCGTGACCTAACGACATCATCCAGTCCGAGAGCTGGACCCAAATAAAAAAATGTGTTGTATTATGTAGACCACATGACCTCCTTAAAGTATACGCATTAGTTGCAGCATTATATCCTTTCCCTTTTTCCTTCACCTTAAATTGGGCTAATATAGGTTCAAATGAGTGACAAAAAATAAATAAATAACTATGTGAAAAAAAGGGGGAGAATCGGAATAGTTTGTTGATCAAATTCTTTCTACTTTTGTAGGAGAATAACGATTCAAATTTTTTCCCTATGCGAAAGATTTGTTTCCCATCTATTTGTTTGTGATTTTACCTGTCATTTTGAAAGTTACTTTGTAATAATGTATTGATTTTCAAATTAAATGTGAATTTAATTTATTTGACTTCATTATAATAAAAAATGGTATATTACACTCACTACAAGAATTCACTTTTGGCGACTAAATTTTTAGTCGCCAAAGGCTTTTAGCGACAAAAATATTTGATCATAGATTTAGTCGGGAAAGATCATTGGCGACTTTAGTCGCGAAATGTACAACATTGCCGACTAAGTTTTTAGTCACCAAAAGGTTTGAAATAAATTACATATCATATTTTTGGCGACCAATTTTTTTGTCGCTAAAAGTTCAATTATTTTTAACGACTAATCATTTAGTCGCGGAAAAGAGTTTTAGCTACTAAATATATTAGTGGCCTAAAGTAAATAACAATGTTTTGGCTACTAAGATTTTAGTCGCCTAAAGTCAAAAAAAATTTTGCCTACTAAAGATTTAGTCACTAAAAGTCTTATGTTTTTAGCTACTAAGATTTTAGTCGGCAAACATTTTGTGTTTTGACTACTAAACATTTGGTCGTCTAAAGTCTCACATTTTTTTGCTACTAAAGTTTTAGTCGCCAAAAGTTTTTTTTATTTCTTCAGCTTATTTTTTTAGCTATGACATATTTTAGTCACCATATGTTTGAATTTTTTTGCTACAAAATATTTTAGTCGCCAAATGTTTGATTTTTTTTTTTTTTGGCCACTAAACTTTTAGTAGCCAAAACTATTTTTCGATTTTTTTTTAGGTACTAATTATTTAGTCGCCAAAAACGTACTCTTATGTTTCATCGCAAAATTATAATTTATTCACAACCTGCCTATATTCCGTGCAACTTGTAATACGTATATAAACAAAACAATACATATACTATCCATAATTTCACAACGTAAAATTATCAATCATGCTACAGTCCCTATTACTTCTAAACATCCAAAAATGAATAACTTTAAATGTATATATTCCATACAAACCAACTATTGTCCAAACTAAAATTATATTTTCATACAAAAATCCAACCCGCCATATACAAAAAATATATTTACTACCATGCAATATGGCCATTTGGCGTGGTACAACTGACCATCGTAGTCTGTACCATGACAAAAGGTGATCTATATGCCACGCCAGCAACTATCAGTTGGATTACAAAAGTTGTATGTATCAGTAATGCTAATATTCACAAAAGCAGAGGAAGACATAGTTAGCAGGATTATACAAAAGTGTCAAGTGTCCTCCATCAATAAAAATGTAGACTATCCACAAGTCCAAGCCAAAAGCCATTTACAAAAAATAAAAAAACAATTGCACCCATTACAAAATATCAGTTCTTTCAGACATAGGAAAAAGGTTGTAATAACATGCATTTAAGGTAGAACAATCTATAAAAAAACCTTTTTTCGAAATACAATCATATGTATGTATCATGAAAGCTTTATTCCAAACTTGATTTCAATTTACAAATAATACAATTTTTAGGAGCATGCCTCTTCATAAAATAAATTTTTATAAGTAGAATGTTTTGGAGGTAAATTTATTTTCATTCTTCTTCATTCTCATTTTCCTAGTCAAAGTAAAATGATTGAGTAATCTACGAGGTTATCTCCATAACCATATCATGCTTTCTTCATACATTCACCACCCAAATGATCACCGTGTATGATGAAACAATGGCATCATTTACAATGAAAATGTTGAACATTTATTGGATGTCAAACTCTCCCTTTTTCAAATAAGTTTAAGTCGTTTCCGGCTCTAACTCCCAAACTACGTGTGCTAATGACATTCCATCTGTTGTCACAAGTCCTATATGTCATGGGGAAGCTGCCCGTGACATCCTTATGGTGGTTCCGGGGCTGTTTCTCTTTTCCACTCACTTAACGCCCTTTTTCGGTTAAGCTTAAGGCGTTTTTGGCTCTAACTCTCAACCTACACATGCTAATTACATTTTGTCTATTGTCACAGGTCCTATTTGTCATGAGGAAGGTGGTCGTGACATTCGTATGGTGGTTCGAGGGCTAATTCGCATTTTCGCCCCCTTAACACCCTTTTTCGGTTAAGTTTAAGGCGTTTTCGGCTCTAAATCCCAACCTAAACGTGCTAATTACATTCTATCTGTTGTCACGGGTCCTATTTGCTATAGGGAAGGTGGCCGTGTCATCTGTATGCTAGTTCAGAAGCTGTTTCGCTTTTTCACCCTCTTAATGCCCTTTTTCGGTTAAGTTTAAGGCGTTTTTGGCTCTAACTCCCAACCTACACATGCTAATTAGATTTTGTCTATCGTTACCGGTCCTATTTGTCATGGGAAAGGTGGCCGTGACATCCGTACGGTGGTTCAGGGGCTGATTTGCATTTTCACCCTCTTAATGCCCTTTTTTGCCCCTTTAATGTTCGACAACAAAGAGTAAAGTCACAAATTCATATAATTAATTTGAAATAAACATTCAAGTACTGAGAAAAATGAAGAAAATGAGGACATGTTTACCATGAGTACAAATTAAAGGCACTACAACTTGGCCAAGAAAAGATCAAGACAAATAGAAAAACAAGTCAAGGCTGTGAGAAAGCATAGAATACTTACCTGTTCAACAATATGTACATATAAGGATGAATAAATGAATCCAAACTTCAATAAATGTGACAACCCTCACCTCTGATTAGCGTTAATTCGTAATTTAGCATGATAAGTAATTGATTATGATGAAATCCTAAATTGATTACATGAATGTGTTACCTTAAATGCATTTCTATCTGTTTGTTACTAAATGATATGTTCATGTTTTAATTTCGAACTGCGAATTGAAAGTCTTATCGGCGACCGAATCAGAAATTGATGAGTGTTATATGTTGATTAGGATTTTATAGGATTTTATGGTAGATTTAATTAAAATTTGATTTGGAATGATTAAATTAGAATAAATAATGTTAAATTACATTAACTAGAGTTAATTACACTCTTGCCACTAGTGGGCCTTTTCAAGGCCATTTGCTTGACCTTATACTTGTTTGGCACCACTTTTCATCCATCTTCTTAACCAAAACATGAAAGAGAGAGAATTGGAAGAAAAAATTGATTCAACAAGAGTTTGGCTTGAAATTTAGAAGAATTTGAAGGAGACTTGAGGAATTAGGCTTCTACATTTGGAATTCAAGACTTAAGATAGGCAATTCATTCTCTTGATTATGAATTTAAGTTGTTACATGCATGGTTCATGAAAATTGGAGATTAGAGTCAAGAATTAGCTCAAAGTGTTGATTTGAGAGTGAATTCATGCGTGCATGTCCATATCATGGAATTTTGAGGTTATTTCATGAAATCCTTACATGCATGTCCATATTGTGGTTGTACTCTAGAAATTCACCATGTTTTTCAGTTCAAGCTTGCATTTGATCATGCTTTGGAGCATTAGAGTTCATGGGAACTCATGCATGTTATGTTCTTGCATTGTTCTTCAAGTTTCATTCAAAATTGTGTTCAATTGTCACACCTTTGGGCTTGGTTTTATAAAATGATCTTTGAAACATATTGTATTATGATTTTCTAGGTGTTTTCCAGAAAATTGGCCTAAAAGTTTGAGTTTTGGCATATTTGATTCTTGGTTTGAGCTTTGGAAGCAAATCTGGAAAACCCAGATTTTGGCTTCTACGCTCGAGCGAAGGATTCCACGCTCGAGCAACCACCTTTGTGTTCAGAGCTCCGCTCGAGCGACGGAATGCTAGCTCGAGCGTAGATTGCAAGCTCTCAGGTTTTTGCGTGTGCAGACGCACGCTCGAGCGATAAGACCTACGCTCGAGCGAAGAACTGTGTCTCACGCTCGAGAGAGCATCGAGCGAAGAATTTCAACAACCAGTACTTTTTGCATTTTTACAAACCGCTCAAGCGAGGGAGTCTATGCTCGAGCGACCCCTCTATTTTGGTAAGCCCGCTCGAGCGGAGAAAGCCACACTCGAGCAAGACCCCTGTTTTCAGCAAATTTTGAAAAGTGTTTTAAAGTACATTTTTGCATCCTCATCCCATCCTAGGCATTCCTAGGCCATGTTTAAGGCATTTAATGAGGATAATGTTATAGAACCACACCAAGTCAAGTTAGGGGCTGAGTTATTAATCCCAAGTGTGTAACTTAGAGTGTGTTCGTTCTGCAACTGTGTAGGGTTGGCACCCGAGGACGCTGATTAGCCTGTCTATAGCCCAGTAATCTGTGAGTAACAATGTTGTAAAGATATGTTCAATTATGATTATTTTCTGAATGATCGATTGTACTGCTTTCTGAAGTGACATTGTTTACTGAATGAATGTTTGTCCTATTTTATGAACTGTACTCGTGGCATCCATAGCAACTTCTTTATTCTTGTTTTATCTTTATTCTTTATTCGCCATCTTGTTATAGAGATCTCTGTCAGTTCCAATGTTTGGAACTACTACTGTTTACTATTTGATGGCCATCAACTGACTGTTCAGTCTATTAAGACCTACTGTACTGTTTTGCTATCGGATATATCACGTATGACTGCTATGATTTCTAATTGACTGATATGGCATGAAATATGAGCCACTGATTGAATAACTGATCTACTGATGCAAATGACTGTTTTAACTACTGAAAGGACATTCATTCTTAACCCCTTTACACAGTTGTTATTCACTGGGCTTTAGCTCACAGTTTATACATGTATGTAGGTGGCCAAGCACCAGACCGAAGCTAGAAGTGTCAAGCTAAGCTCATGTTTTGTCAAGCCAACCATTGTGCCTCACTTCAAGGTTCCAAGTCCTTTCAAGCCAAGGCTGTTTTGGGGTGTTTCAGATTCACCCTTTTGTCTCTGTCTTGTAATGAATGTTTAAGACTTTTGACTGTACAATTATGGTAAAGGGATTGGATCCCTATCCTGTATGTTATGTGTATCCGATATGTATATATGTTTATGGTTATGAATGTGGACTAGTCCATAAAAGTCCTTTTCTATTCAGATTTTCACAGCTCATTGGACATCTTTTATTTACTGATTGGCTTCCGTCAGCCCCTTACTCTGTATTATTGTCATTACTGTTAAGCAGACCTTTGGTAATCATGGATTACTGGCCGGTTATGATGCTACACCCTTAGGGGCGGGTTTGGGTCATGACAACAAAGAATCCCAAAAATTCAATAGAAATCTAAATAACTAAAAACTAAATCTCTTTACAGGGAATAATGATAAGAAGTATACTAATATACAAATCTAAACACAAACCTCTCAAGTGAGAGCAAATTGCCGAAAGTAAAGGTTATTCCAAACTTGATTGGATTCAAGAAAACAAGCATAGACTAAAAAATATCGAGAAAAAAATTAGATTAGTTTCCATCGTAGGCATACAATAACATAACCATATAAGACCTCTTCTATCATGAAATAGGACATATTAAATGCTACAAGCCCAAAAAATTGAAATCAAGAACTACAGTTTCAAGTAAATCATAAAAGAAAAGAAGTTGCAAATGTAACGGATCCAACCTTTAAGTAAAATAAGGTACAAGAGGTTAATACCAACATTTATAGTGGTTTGACACAACCCTTGTACCTATGTCCACTCATGATTCCTCGCTGACATGGCTCCAATATTATAAAATGGGCTTTCACTAAGGTCACCCAAAATCTTTACAACCACTTACTTGGCAAAGGGTTCTTAGTAGGATCACCTACCAACCTTTTCCACAATTACTACTCTCTCAAATATAACAATAAACAAGGTTTTCTCAACTCACCTAAAACAGACAACCACTAAACACAATCCTAAACACTTCAACAGGGATGCTCATCTAGAGCTCCTATTGTGTCTCTGTGTGTGCCTAGAGTATAGGTGTGTGATAGAATGAGAAATTATACCTTCCACTGGACAAGAACTCGAAGATTAAGTCAAACCAAGTGTTGAAGGTCAAACAACAAAACACACACACACAAAAGGTGGGAAACCTCTGTACGATGTGATCTAGAGTGTATAGAGATGGTAGAACACTCAACAATCATTGTAATTAAGTGTTAATTTCATTTATTATGCAATTGTGGGCCCCCTTCTCCCTAAAGTCTTTTTGGTGTTATGAACTATTAATAAAAACATTATTTGAAATGCATTCAGTTGATTTTTAAGTAGATATAATTAGTTTTGCACATGATTAATGCATAAAATCACTTGATAAATGTCTCTACTTATATATGTATATTGACACTTTTATGGAACTCTTGCTCTCAAGATATTTTTACAAATGGGCGCTCAAACTCCCACTTAACTAATTGATCACTTGATGTTCAGATTTGCCTGTTCTTTGATTTAGTAATCTAAGTGACTGGTTAGTAGTGGTTGAGTTTAATACCATCACTAGTTACACCAAGGTCAACTCAAACTGTAAAAATAAGAATGGACATTCAAACAACAAAACCCTCATCCACTTATAAGCTATAATATTGGGGTTTCATGTGCTCAGCAGAAAAAGATTTTCTATACTACCAAAGAGATAATTCAATATTCAATCTAGGAACCCAAGGTAACTCCTGTGTAGCATTTAGGCAGAGCACAAAGAGAGTTGTAGAGAAAAAATTCGTGTTAACTACAATTAACATAAAAGAGTGGTTTAAGTATTCAACGTTTGAACATACCAAGGGTGTAAAAGTTAAACCAGCAACGAAGCATATGGCAAACCCTTGAAGCCTCTGTTAGCATGTGCGAGTGAGAGAGAGAGAGAGATCAATTAATCAAAACCCATCAAGGATCTTAGAGTGAAATCTGTCTTAACAGTATAAACAAAGTATAACTAAATTTTAAGTGAAACTTAGAATTCAACACAAGCACCACAATTTAACAAATAATGAAAACTAAATGCGGTTCCAAGTCATGGCTAGCTGAAGCTGAGCCTGGAACCCAATTTCCATGCAATTATTCAACCAATTGCGCTATACTATGGCACTGGCACATAAATCTTCATTTTCAAGTTGAGTGAAAAACTTCAAGTAACAACATTACATAAAGAGTTACAAATTTTTATATCTTTTACATGGCTAATGACAATAGTCCTTTGGAACCAGTTGTTTCCCAGCATACAACAACAATAATTTTTTTCGCTGTATTAAAACTGCAAATTTAGCCCCTTCAAATGACCCTTGTCAAACATTAAACATCTTCTACATCCTACTAGCAATAAACCAATAAAGTTTTAGTTTCCCTCTCCTTAATACCTCATTCTTCAAATGAATCTACCAAATCGGAGAGAGGTTAAGAAACAAAGTCTTCATTTGACTAGCAAGGCAGTGGACATGGAAGAAGTCATTGGAACTGTAAGAGGGTGAGAGAGAGTGTGTGTAGTCACAACATTAAACCCACAAAAAAACCCAATAAACCCATAAAACTAAAATCCATAATTTCAATTCAAACCCAATAAACCCATAATTTCATAAGAACAAAATCAAACCCACAAAACTAAAATTAAACCCATTTTGGACATGAAGATTTAATTAATTTCGCACAAATCAAAACTTCAACCAAGCCCATTTACGAAATCAACACAAAAAATAAACCCTAGATGAAGTGTGAGAGATGGGGAAATACAGGAAGAGCAAGAGAGAGAGAGAGAAATAGAGAGATGGCTCGAAAGGGAGAAGACCCAGATTGATAGAGAGGGAGAAGACTGACAGCGACAGAGAGAGAGAGAGAGAGAGAGACAAAAACCTGTGATTTGCAGCAGTGGCGGTGGTGATTTCCAGCGGTGACGGTAGTGACCTGAGATAGTGGGGAGCGACGGTGGCCAGCGACGTACGACGGTGGAGTCGGTGTCAGGTTTGTTGGTGAGTGGTTTGTGTGTTTGTGAGTGGTCTTTGTGTGTGTGTGTGTGAAACAAATGGGAGGGCGCCAATATTTACGCTTCCCTCCGAAACAAATTTCTTGCCTTTAGCGACTAAATATTTTTTTTGTCGGCAAAAACTAATTAATCAACGACTAAATTATTTAGTCGGCAAAGAGTTCCCAAAAAAATAACCCTTTTTTTTAGTGATGAAAATTTTTTGGTCGACAAAAGGCAGCATATGCCAACTAAAAGCGGAGTTAGTAGCCTAAAATTTTGACACACGCCGACTAAAAGCTTTTTAGTCGCCAATGACTATTATATAGCTACTAAAATACTTTTTGGTCACCTATTTTGAATATTTTTAGCGACTAAATTTTATTTTAGTTGCCAATAGCTATTATATGGCTACTAAAAAATTTTAGTAGCTAAAATTCACAACATTGCCGACCAATAGAAAAATTAGTCGCTAAAGGTCTGACTTTTGGCAACCAAAAATGTTTTAGTCGCCAAATTTGGTTGCCAGAGGTGCATTTTGTTGTAGTGACTACTTCCTGTACACCCTAGTCATCAATCATATTATTAGTAATATGGTTAAAATATAATACTATTATTATTTGGGTTATTTTTTGATAAATTCTCTTTTTCAAGTGTTTTATTCCATCTAACTCATTTTTTTTTAGTATTCCATTAAGTTCTGTTTAATGTAATATGACCAAATCATCATTTCTAATTTTGTGCACATGTTTCTATTTTGAAATTGATACATAATAATAGTCTCTCATTCTATGGAGAAAAAAAAAAATCTCTCTCTCATTCTAAAGAGAAAATCTTTCCCTTATTCTATAGAGAAAATCTCTTCCGCATTCCAAGGAGAAAATTTCAAATTATGAACTTTGAACATTTTTATAATTTAAAATTTTTACAAATAACGCAACAAAAAATCTGAATGAAAATCAAAATATAATGGGAATGTTCATAGTAAATAACAAACGTCCAACTAACTTTTGAAAAAACAAAACACATATTAAAATACGATGTGAATGTTCATAATAAACAACAAACATACCATTAACCTTCGAAAAAATAAAATTTATACTAAAATATAATGTGAATATTTACAATTTATAATTAACATACAACTAGTCTTAAAAAAAAAAAAACTTATATCAATGTAAACATTTACACTATAATGCGAAAACATAAAATAAAATTGAAAAACATGAAAATCAATTATTTCAAATGTTCAATGGTAACAAAAATGATTGTTCAACTAACAAGCATAATAACAAAAACAACAAACATATAATTTACTTTCGAAAAAATAAAACTTATACCGAATTACAATGTGAATGTTCACAATTTACAATTAATACACAACTAATTTCTTTTAAAAAAATAAACTCATACCAATGTAAACATTCATACTGCAACATGAAAATATAAAATAAAATTGAAAAAAGTAAAAATCAACTATTTTGATTGTTTAATGGTAACAAAAGTAATTGTTCAACCAACAAGCATAGTAAAAAAAAATAGATATTTACCAATAAATCTCATCTCACAAATAAGTTCTCCATTTAGTCCTAAGTTTTTTCTATTGATCTGTTAAGTCCTATTAATGGAGAGTTTCTTTTCGCGTGATCCTATTTTTGATTTTGGAAGTGTTTTGGTGGACAGTTATTGTAGACGTCCCCGAACGTCCCAGGAGGGAATCCCGTTTTGTTCATTTGGGCTCACTACAGTTCAGGACTCAATGCCACGGTCCTGTATCTAATCTCGCAGAGTGCAATGCAAGACCGATGGATCATCAAAGAGTCCAAATCCGGCAAATCGTTTTTGAAAACAGATTTTTTGAAAGAAGTGCCAAACATGGACTGCTTTGCCAGATACAGAGTCACCACCTAAATATTTTATTTTGGGAAATTTAGGAAACCCTGACTCGTTGCCTAAGGCCACGTGTTCGTCATTACCAAAGTTGCCTCAGCTCGGGAACTTGGGTACGATTGGGAAAGGTCACTTCGTGAGCACCCCCGCTCGCCCGATCGAAGATCGGCCTCTACTAACCATGATATCTAATTTTGAAAACATTATGCGTTCTTATTCCGGTTATTAGCCTAGATTTACTATGTGACGCGCACGGCATACAAGTATAGACTGGATCACCTGAATTGGAACAACACATCTCATGTTTGTTTTTTAAAGCGGTTTGATGGTGCTACTCGCAAGTAGGTGTAGACACCCCATTTTTGATCGACCTTAAGACTCAGACGTCACCGATTGAGCGCTTGGTGATGTTGCATATTGTGCTCGTTCTGAGGTTGCGGAGTCCCAGCTGCGAGTCTTGCCTCCGGACTTCCGGACTCTTTTGTGCTTTGCCTCGGTTTGCGAACCAGGCTCCGTTTTCTCTGTTTTCTCTTCCCGAAGGGAAGGAGATGTCTCGTAGATCATCTCTCAATGGCCGTAGGCTACGTTTCGTGGTCGTAGGCCATTTTTCCTGTTTGGAGCCTGGTTTCTGATTTTTCGGAGCCGACGGCCGTGTGCCTCGGTTCGGGACCGCTTAACCATCTCTGTTTGCTCCGTTTTTTGGCACATACCTTATTTCCTCCCTTTTGAGGGACACTGTGGTCCGAGAGACCGACTTCGTGGTCGAACACCACTTCCGTGTCCGATTACTGGGCCTCGGGCTGCGCGTTTTGGCCCCCGAGCCTTGCTTGCAAGCATTGTTGGGCTCCGACCCAAACTGTAAATAGTCATTTTTTGAGCTCCTTTTCATGTTTGATTAAGGACCTTTTTCTGTTTGAGGTCTCCTACTATCACTTGCCTCTTTAACTCTCTTTTAGGCCTATTTTTGCATGGTATTTTAGGTTTACTTGTGAGCTGTTTTGGACTTGGTCATAAACTAAAAAATATCTTGTTTTAAGCCCCTCTTTAACTTTGTTGAAGTGCTCTCTTTGGTTTGAGGCCAGAAGCTACCACTTGCCTCTTTATCTCACTTTTTGGCCTTTTTGAAGGGAAATTTCAATTTCAATTTCAATTTCCCCCCCTTTTCCCCCACTCTTTTGCCTATATAAACACCCCCCCAGCTCTGGTTTTAGGGGTTAGAAAATTTTGGTTTGGAGCTCTCACATTAAATCTCCCTCTCTCTCTACTCTAAGCTTTAAAAACCCCCTTGGTTCTTCACCAACCCATAGCCCCACCCTTCCATCCTCCATTCCAGCAGCTTGAGGTTGTTCTTCAGAGCCTAAGAGTACTGCATTTTGGTCCAAAAGGCTGTCAAAGATTAGTCTTCAAGGGTAAGTCCTCTTCTCCCCTTTTTGACCCTTTTCTTGGTTCATATTCTAACTCCTTGTGCTTACTTTTTTTGAGCTCCGATCCTAACTGAAAATAGCATTTTTTTGAGCTCTATTTCATGTTTGTTTAAGGGCCTCTCACTGTTTGAGGCTTCCTTGTGGCACTTGCTTCTTTACCTTTCTTTTATGCCATTTCCTTGAATAGTATTTTAGGCCTATGTATAAACTGTTTTGAGGCATGTTGTAAACTGTAAAGTGGTTCATTTTTAGCCATTCTTCAACATTGTGGAAGGGCTCCTCACTGTTTGAGGCTTCAATTTGCCACTTGCCTTTGTAGCCCTCTTTTGGCCTTATTTTTGCATGATTTGTTAGTCCCTTTTGCTTCTGTTTTTGGGCTCTGTTCCGAACTGTAAATAGCCTTATTTTGACCCCCTATTCATGTTTCATTAAGGGTCTTTTGCTGTTTGAGGCATCCTTTGTATACTTTGTGTTGAAGCCCTCTTTTTGGCCTTATCTTGCATAGTATTTTAGGCTTGCTTGTGCACTGTTTTGGGTTTGGTCACTAACTTTAATGCCATGTTTTGAGCCCCTCTTCAACTTTGTTGAAGGGTTCTCGGCCATTTGGGGCCAGCAGCTGCTACTTGCTTCATTATCTCAATTTTACGGCCATTTTTGTATGCTAGCTTAGCCCCATTTGTGTTCACTGTTTGGCCTTGCTTAAAATTGTAAATATGCATTTTTTGGGACTGCCTTGCTTCTGTCTTCATGCTTCATATTCAAATAACGCATGCTTTGCATAGCTATAGGTCATTCCATGTACCTAATTTCATGTTTCGGGATTCATCTCATGCATCGGGTGCCATGTTTCCATGTTTTGGGGCTGTTTAGCATCACATTTTGGTACTGAAATTTGCATGCTTGTATGCCGTATTCCATGCCTTGCCATGCTTTGTTAGGGTGGCATTCGTGCCTTAGGTTCGGTCCTCGGTTTGCGTACATGTGTGCACGCATCTCGAGTGTCTCATTTTCATCTAATGGCCTCCTATTTGAGTGTGGCCGAGGCCCACTTGTGTTGGTGTAAGCCCATTATGTATTGTGTATGCTATTTCATTTCACAGCATTGTGTATGCTAGGTTGTATATTAGCGCATTGTGTATGCCATGTTACCTCGTGCATCGTGTATGCTATTTCATAGCAAGTTGCATGTTAGGTTGTATCTTAGTTGCATTTCATGCATGTCATGCATATTGCATTGTGTTCGGGATAGGAGTTAGTCTTGAGCATGAAAGCGAATGCGTTTCGTACTCCGAGTGACGAAACGTGTCTCAATTCCCCAGTCACCGACACTCCGGATCATCCATGATGGAGTTAGGTCTTGTTGTGTTTTCATGTGCATTTATTCATATCGAGTTGTGCAATTCGACTCCTCGGCCATCATGCATCGAGATGCGTGATTGGTGGCACGAGGATCGAGGCATGCATACATTTGTGAAAATACATTGCCATGCCCCTTTGTTGCTCTCTGTTACAGTAAAACAAGAATCAGCAGCCTTCCGAAGCTTGGCACGCATTCCAAGAATAATCGCAAACAGAGGCTAATTGGGGCATCGCAGTGGATTTTCGCGCAAAGGCAACCCGAGCATGCATCATTCACCATCTGGAGGAGAGTCAAGGTAGTCCCTAGCTTGCATGCTAGTTTATTGCTTTCCTTAGTTAATTTGTTAATTAATTAGGGTTTTGTATATATATTTGGACTGTACTATTTATTTGGGACTGTATATTATTCTTTCGGACCCTCTGTGCGAGGGAATAATTGTAATAAGTGTGCGTGAGTGTGATGTATGTCTTCCAACCCCACGTCTTTCTTCCCTTTTATTTACCAGCTTATGATGGTTAGATTAGGGCATGTTTCAATTAGCATACAGTATGATAGTATGTTGCATTCATTCATCTGTTTTGCATGCACGGGGCTCGGCGCATCATACTAACTGCATTTGTATTTCAATTCTAAGTTGAATACGTGTTAGCTGTAGCATTCCATACGCCATGTTTAGAGTAGCCGAGCCTGCTATAGTTGCATTTTTGCATGTGTTGCATTAGGCATTTCTGTATATTTAGGATCATACATGGATTTCTAATCGGTTTCTGTTTTGGCTTGGAGTACTTGGTGAGTTTTATGCTTTAGTATCCTTGCATGCGTGTGAGTGACTGCCATGAATAGCATGCTTACTATGAGGCTATTTGCTTATGTGATATAACTGCCTAAATGCCTGTGGGTGAAGGTTGGGTTGTTTAGATTGGAACAAACCATTGACTGCGAGTTTTAAAGCCCACTAGATAGTGGCAAAACCATCTTTTCTAAGCCCACCTGAGGGTGGCAAAATCTGCATTTTAAGCCTACCTGCGGGTAGCAAACCATCTTTCAAAAGAACAAATCATTGACTGTGAGTTTTAAAGCCCACTAAATAGTGGCAAAACCATCTTTTCTAAGCCCACCTGAGGGTGGCAAAATCTGCACTTTAAGCCTACCTACGGGTAGCAAACCATCTTTCAAAAAAACAAATATGAAATGTTTTGTTCCAATTCAGGCGACCCGGTCTATACTTGTGGCCGATCTTTGATCGGGCGAGCGGGGGTGCTCACGAAGTGACCTTCCCCAATCGTACCCAAGTTCCCGAGCCGAGGCAACTTTGGTGATGACGGACACGTGGCCTTAGGCAAACAAGTCAGGGTTTCCTAAATTTCCCAAAAATAAAATATTTAGGTGGCAACTTTGTATCTGGCAAAGCAGTCCATATTTGGCACTTCTTTCAAAAATTTGTTTTCTCAAAACAATTTGCCGGATTTGGACTCTTTGGTTCAGATTACGAACCGTGACACAAATCGAGTCCGAACTGTAGCGAGGTCCCCCGCGGGCTTGTCTACAGTAGGCTAAGACGTGGATTTGCCACCCTCGGGTGGGCTTAGAAAACGTGATGATTTGCCACTCTCAAGTGGGCTTAAAACTCATAGTCAATGCATTATCCCAATTCAGATAATCCAACCTTCACCCACAGGCATTCAGGCAGGTATATCACATAAGCACATAGCCTCATGGTAAGCATGCTATCATGGTAATCACTCACACACATGCAAGGATGCTAAAGCATAAATACTTACCGAGTACTCCAAGCCAAAGAAAGAAGCTAATTACAAAACATGTATGGATCCTAGCTATGCAGAGATGCCTAATGCAACACATACATGTATGCAACTAAGATAGGCTCGGCTATCCTAAGATGGCATATGAGATGCTACAGCTAACACGTATTCAACTCGAAATTAAAATACAATGCAGTTAGTATAATGCGCCGAGCCCGGTGCATACAAGACAGATGAATGGATGCAAACATGCAAGCATAAGTATGCTAATTGAAACATGCCCTAATCTAACCATCATAAGCTGGTAAATAAAAGGGAGAAAGACGTGGGGTTGGAAGAGATACATCACACACGCACACTTATTACAATTGTGCCCTCGCTCGGAGGGTCCGAATAAATAATACAAGCCGCCTAATTAACTAACTCACGAGCTAATTAATTATTACAAAACCAAATTAATAACTAGTTACAACTAATTATTACACAACTACTAACTAACAAGTAAGCAGTAAAAGAATGGCTCCAGCTCTGTTTGAAGAAGAGGAAGACATGCATGCTCGCTTCGGTTCTTCGCCTCGAAACACCTTCCAGTTGCTCTTTAGAGGCTCTGTTTGCAGGGTGTCTTCCAATGCTTGTTGTTGGAACTTACCAAAACATTGCTGGGGGATTCACCAGTGGCTTGCCGGCCATGAAAGGAGAGGTGCCGGGCAAGGATGGGACACCGCCGGCCATCAGTGGTGCACTGCCGGCAACTGGTGTACTGTGACACCAAGCTGCAACAAAGCACAAAATAGAGGAAATGGAGGGTCTCCGAAGGGCATGTATGCACCATACCACCCCAAATCACCTCAAAACATCAAGGGAGAGGCCAAGTCGGATCCACGACCATCAATCACGCATCCCGATGCATGATGACCAAAGATCCAACTTGTGCAAATCAATATGAAAATGAATGCACAAATGAAGCAAGTAAAACCTAGAACTCTATCATGAATCATCAAGAGCTTCGGCGACCGAGAATTGAGACACGTTCCATCACTTGAAGTATGAAACGTTCCTCGTTTCCCGTGTTTGGGCTAACTCTTAATCCAAACAATGCAACACATAAGCATGGCAAACATGCAATATGACTTAAGTATGCAAACATGCAACTAACTCAAGCATGCAACAAGCATATAAGCATGATGTGAGGCAACAACCTTGGACAACATGACAAAATGCAATATGAACATGCAAACATGCAAGGCATGTAAAGGTGGATAAGTATGCAACAACATACAAGCATGCGGCAACATGGTAAGATGGGCTTACACCAAAGATGGACAGCTCTCAAATAGATCCAAATCAGTAGCCGTGTGATGGAAATGAGACAACCGAAACACATTCAAACATGCATGATGCAAGGGATCGATCCTAAGGCAACAAATGCCACTCTACCAAAGCATGGCAAGGGATGAAAGATGGCATACAAACATGCAATTTTCAGCTCTGAAATAAGATGCTCAATGGTCCCGAATCATGGAAACATGTCACCCAATGCATGAAATAGGCCCCGAAACTCAAAACTAGGCAAATGCATTGAACCACAAGTATGCAAAGCAAGCATTATTTGATCATGAGGCATGAAAATAGAGCCAAGGAAGTCCTAAACATGCACCAAATCAGTTTCAAGCATGGCCAAAAAGTGCTAACATGAAGGGCTAAAACAACATGCGACATAGGCTAGTAAGCATGGTTTACATGGCATGTATATGAAGCACAAGAGAGGTCACCAAACCAGCCACAAATAGGAATATGGTATGCTAAAATATGCCCAAATAACCACTGAAATGTACCCAATGCATGCAAAAATGATGGGCTCCTTTGGAGGGCCATGGGATGGATTATTCAACACATACAAGATAGACATGTAAAATGGGAAAACCAAATCTGAAAATCAGTTATGACAGCCCTAAAACTCACCAAAAAGGCCCTGAAATGGGTCAATGAAACATGCAATGAAAGGTCCCCTTGAAAGGCCTTGAGGAGGATTGCTCGACACATGCATGAGGGACATAAAATATGGCCAAAAGGGCTCCGGACAGAGCTAAGGTAGACCTCAAAAATCACATAATAGGGCCTGAAAAAAGAATTCAAAGCATGCAAGATGGAACCCCTTTGGAAGGCCAAAAGGGCCAACGAACAAGACAAAGAGAGAGAGGGTCACCCCTCTCTGATTTTGGCTCTCAAAACAGTGTGTTAGCCACTGAAAATTCACTAGATTTTAGTGGTTAGAAGGTCAAACAAAGCATGCAACAAAGGCCTAGATGCAAGGCTCAAAACAAGAGCCAAACAAGCATTCAAGGAAGTAAATGACCTCAAAGAGAAAAATGCCCTTAATCAAACTTTAAGGGGGGCTCAAAATAAGACTCTTTTCAGTTAATGACAAATCTCGAAAATGCTCACAAGTAGGGCTAAGATATGAAGCAAAATAAGCCTACAAAGAGGGATAGAGCATACAAGGAGGTATATGACCTCAAACAGAAAAGTGTCCTTAATCAATATTCAAGAGGAGCTCAAAATAAGACACTTTTCAGTTTATGATAAAACCCAAAAATGCTTGCAAATAAGACTAAGAAATGGAGCAAAATAATGCAAGAAAAGGGGAAATAGAGACTTACCCTTGAAGAGCAGATTTCCAGCAACTTCTGGACCAAGAAAGGAGTTCTTCAACCTCTGAAAATCAGCTCCAAGATGCTTGGATGGATGGTGGAGGTGTTAGGCTAAGAGGTGTAGTGCAATGGTGCAAGAACAAGGGACCTCAAGCCAATGGTGATCAACTCTTCTCAAGGGTTGATAGGTTGAAGATGGTTGTATGCAAGCCTTCTAGCACAAATGCTCAAGAGTTCTTGAGAGAGAGGAATGTGGAGAGAAAGGTGTAGAGAGAGAGGCTCTCAAAACTTGCTCAAGAAGTTCTAAGTGTTCTAACTCCCTTGAATATATGATATACGGCCTCATATATAGCAAAAAGCAAAGGTTTGGTCGAAAATATCTCAGCAAAGACAACTGTGCCAGCTGGAGATAAAATATCTATTAAAATCTGCTTTCTGGCATCAATGGTCGGCACCTTATCATTGTTGGCCGGCACCCTACCATTTTTGGCCGGCATGGGGCAGGCATTGGCCATTAATGGTCAGCACACTTCCATAGAGGCCAGCATCAAAAATCAGCCTTAGTCCCCGACTTGAAGAAAGCGTAACTCCTTCATCTGGATGCCTTTTCAGGTCATTCTTGTGTGCAAATTGAAGTCCCGGAAGGAAGCTTTCCAATGGTGGCAGCCTTGCACCAAAACGCCAACTGTGCTAAGAGATATCCCTCTTTTGGTGAAGCCGCGCAGTTTTGATCTTACCCGGAGTCATGCCGAACTTCTCCCAAACTAGTTCTCTTCTCTCCTTTCCCATTTTCTTCAACTCCAAACCCCTAAACAAGGTGTTTTGAAAGATTTTTCAAAGAGTTCATCTCTTTTTCATTTATTTCCACTTCGTCCTTGCTCGGTTTACCAAAAGGCGCGACATTTAACAAAATACGAGCGTCGGGACATTGTAGGAACCTATTTTCAAAAAGGTTTTCAAAGAGAGGGTTTTAAGGTATAAAAACCATTCAAAATAGCTTTGGTCCAAAATGGGGTGTGAGGTTAGGATTTGACTCTCCTCTTGCCGAAGAAAACGAACCCTTGCACTGCACAACTTTCACCACCAAGTAAACCGTCAGTAGCGGCGTCCAAGTCTTAAGGACGGTCAAAAATAGGGTGTCTACAGCTATACGCTTTTTATTAATGTCACAGGTATGATGTGATACTCCTATATAGTAGGTATTAATATGACACTCTAACGATGTGACATTCCAAAAAAATTAAACTCTCCTTAGTGTACTTTTCCTAAATGTGACAACGTGGTGGATATGATGTGACACTCCAAAATTTTTACTCCAAAAATAATAAAAACTCTTTAGTGTACTTTTCCTAAATGTGACAATGTGACAGGTATGATGTGATACTTCAAAAAAAAAAATACTCCTTAATGTACTTTTCTCAAACGTGATAATGTGGCGGATAAATTGTGACACTCAAAAAAAATTAAAAACTCCTAAATAAGACAACGTAGCGGGTATGACGTGACATTCCAAAATTTTTACTCAAAACAAAATAAAATAAAAACTCCTTAATGTACTTTTCTCAAATGTGACAACATGGCAAGCATGATGTGACACTTCAAAAAAATAAAAACTCATTAGTATAGTTTTCCTAAATGTGACAATGTGACAAGTATAATGTGACACTTCAAAAAAATAAAAACTCATTAATATACTTTTCCTAAATGTGACAACATGGCAGGTATGATGTGACACTTCAAAAAAATAAAAACTACATAGTGTACTTTTCTCAAATGTGATAACATGACGGATATAATATGACACTTCAAAAAAATAAAAACTTCTTAGTATAGTTTTCTCAAACGTAACAACATAGCGAGTATAATGTGACACTCTACAAAATATTAAAAACTCATTAGTATATTTTTCTCAAATGTGACATGTGGCACTCCAACGTAGTGGGTATGATATGACACTCTAAAAAAATTAAAAACTCTTTAGTGTACATTTTTTTTCCAAATGTGACACTAACGTAGCAGGTATAATATGATACTAAAAAATTCTTCAGTGTATTTTTTTTAAATGTGACACTCCAATGTAGTAGGCAAATGAGTCATTACACATCCAAAATTACTAAATGGATCACAAGAAAAAAATAAAGTACTGTACGGATTACAAGTCCAAAATATGGGACTTATTGATCAATCTCCCTAAAAAAATAACAAAATACAACTAACTTTCAAAAAAAAAAAAAACTCATATCAAAATATAATGCGAATGTTCACAATTTACATTTAACATGCAACTAACCATAGAAAAATTAAATTCATACCAATGTGAACATTTACACTGCAACATGAAACAAAATTGAAAGGGGAAAAAAATGACTATTTCAATTGTTTAATGGTAACAAAAAATAATTGTTCAAATAACAAGTATAGGAACAAAAAATCAATAATATGTGAATATTCACATCTTGCAAAATATATAATTATGTCCATATCTATATTTCAACACTTAATTCTTAGACTTTCAAATAATGTGAAATGTGAACATTCACACTGATTGATAAAAAATAAAAAATAAAAAAACCAATCACTCTAAAAAATAAAAAAAAAATAAAAAAATAACACCCACATCCTCATCTTCATCAGCATCTTTATCATTATCACTATAATTAACAATTTATGTAATTTCAACATTCCACCGATCCAAATCAAACCAAATCCACATTTGAAGAATATGTTTGTAACAAAATTGACTAAACATAAATATAGTTTCGACTTATAATAATGGAAAAACATAAA
Source organism: Camellia lanceoleosa (assembly GCA_025200525.1). Classification (NCBI taxonomy): domain Eukaryota; kingdom Viridiplantae; phylum Streptophyta; class Magnoliopsida; order Ericales; family Theaceae; genus Camellia; species Camellia lanceoleosa. Next base: position 78,600,711 of record CM045762.1, on the reverse strand, counting down.
GTTTCGAATATAGAGCAACAATGGACTAACACAGAACTTCGAACACAAAGTGATAATGAAGGAATACAAAATTTCACTGCAACAATAAAGGTACATAATATTATTTCACCACTATGTATAAACTAGAGTTTCTAAATCCTACCAAATAGAGAGTTTTGAAACCCTAGCATAATGACCCAATACCACAAATGTAAAGGAAACTGATCCCCAAAAAAAAAAAAAAAAACGTGAATAATTGTAAGTACCAAAATAGAAGCAGCAACAATAGATATAAGGGTATAATAGTCCACAAATAATATAATACATATCAACAATAGACATAAGGGTATAATAGTTCACAAACAATATAAATTAGGAAAAAAAGTACCTAATAGAATAAAAGTATAAATACATGGGACTAACTAAATTATAATTTTTCTTGGTGGACTTATTGGGTTAAAACACCTCTAAATGGGATTTATCAAAAAAAAAAAAAACTCTTATTTTTTTACATTAAAAAATATATTTCTTTTGTCCTAAAATATTAGTCCCTTTAGGGAAATCCAATTTTTTTTATAGTATAATTATTATATTTCAAAAATATTAACTTTTCAAAACTACCCTTTGGTAGTAAATGTAACAACCCTCGTACTGATTACCGTATAACCACTGAATTATGTACTGATTGTTGCTAAACTGAACTGATAATGACTGATAAGTGAACTGGATGAACTACTGAACAGACTGATTGGAATCGAAACTGAAACTGTATAAGTTTGTCTATTTAATTGCATATTGTATCTGCTGACTTATGTGATCATCTGTTTGATTCATATGTTTAAACTGTAAATTGAAGGCCTTATCGGCGGCCGAACGGAGAACCGTTTAGTGTTTTATAATCGGTAGAATATTTCTGATTTTATGGTATATTTATCTGAAAATTGATTAGGAATGATTAAATTAGATTAAATTGAGTTAATTAAAGAGTTGCCTTATTTACCAAATTGCCATGGTGAGTGGAGCTTTGTTTATTCAATGATATTGAGCCTTATACACTTAGAGAAAAACCTTTCCTCAGCCATTTTGCTTGCTTCCACGAAATTAGAGAGAGAGTAGGAGATTGGAGAAATTCATCTCGCATGCTAGGAATTGAGAAGAATTGAAGTGTAATTGGCAAATTTAGCTCCCACACCTTGTATCCAAGACCTAGGCAAGGTAATTGAATCTCTCATTGTTGCATTTGAAGTTGTTCTTGCATGTTTCATACATCATTGTAGAACTAAGACATGAATTTGCTCATAAATAGTGAATTGGAGCTCCATTGTTGCATGCATGTAGAGATTAGTGAATTTGGAGTTGAATTCATGGTTGATTGTACATGCATGTCCATGTCTAAGCTTTAGTCCATGTTTTCATCTTGTTGTTGAAGTTTGGAGCTCATTAGAGCATGTTTTGAAGCCTTGAATTGCTTAAAAATCTTGCATGTCATGTTTATATCATGTTCATGAAAAATAGTTTGATTTGGAGTTTGATTGAAACACCCTTGGGCTTTGATTTCTCAAATTGAGGTTTGAAACATGTTATATTATGTGTTTTTATGAGTTTTCCAGAAAATGGGCCCAGGAGGATCGATTTTGGTGTTCTAAACTTGAGTTTCAAACTCAGAACACAATTCTGGGTTTTCCAGAATTCTGGTGTCCGCTCGAGCGGAGTTATGCGCGCTCGAGCGGAGAAATCAAGCTCCCAGCATTTGTTGCATATTTTGTACAGTACGTTCGAGCGGAGGTATTTACGCTCGAGCGGGAAAATCGCGCATCCAGCATCTCGCACTGTGCATCAGTCCGCTCGAGCGGGGAAGTTTACGCTCGAGCGGGGACCTTTGTGTGCTTGTCCGCTCGAGCGTGGAAACCTGCGCTCGAGCGGAGGCTATGTTTTCTGAAAGTTATGAAATTGTTTTCTAAGTGCATTTTTGCATCCTCATCGCATCCTAGGCATTCTTAGGCCTAGTTTAAGACATCTTATTGAGGATTTAGACATAGAACACACCGAGGCATATTAGGAAGTTAATTAATGTACTTCCCCAATTGTTAAACTTAGTGTGTGTTCAATTGTTTAACTGTTTAGGGTTGGCTCTCGGGGACACGCTCTAGCCACTGATAGCCCAATCACTGTGAGTAACAGATGTGTAAAGATATGTTCAAAATGGTTATCTTTCGAATCTTTATCGAATCAAGCATCTTGAAATGATATTATTTATTGAATGAATGCATGTCCTATTTTCTGAACTGTACTGTGGCATCCTTAGCACCTACTGTTATTGACTGTTACAGAGCTCTGTCGGTTTCCTTGTGGAACCATACTGATTGATGGCCATCATTATTGTTGGGTCTGTTAAGACTCGGTCCTTTTGGACCTACTGTTTATAGGCTAAAGGATGTACCACATATGACTGATTGATCGAAACACTGATTGACTGAAATACCGAAAGATTGAAATACTGTATAATGAATTGATTTCATTACTGTAAGGACATTCATTCATAACCCCTTTATACATTATGTTATTCACTGGGCTTTAGCTCACTGTTTATATATATATGTAGGTGCTCAGCCACCAGACCGGAGCTAGGAGCGTGGGATTGGTCCCCAGTTTTGTCAGCCAGCCTTTGTGCCTCACTGTGAGGTTCCGAGACGCCATGCCATGGCTTGGGGTGTTTTTATTGTCCCCACCTGTCTCCCTACTGTTTTGTACTGTTTTGTATAGACCGTTTACTGTTATACTGAACTGTTATCGAGGGATTGAGTCCCCGTACTGAATGTCTGTAATGATTGTATATACTGTACTGGTTTGAATGCATACATGTATGAAAAATGTTTTTGGCATACAGATTTTCACAGCTCAATGGACACTAGTTATATACTGTATTGGCTTCCGCCAGTTCTCGAACTCGTTTCTTCAGATTCAGATCAGAGGCCTTGGTAATCTCGACATCGGCGATTCTGATGCTAAACCCATAGGGCCGGGTTTGGGTCGTGACAGTAAAATTATTACAGTTCAAAATTATTAATTAATGAATTCAAAAGAAGTCCAAAATATGAAATTCATGTTATTTTAGTCATTGATTTTTTTATAAGTGACTAATATTTTGGAGGAATAAAAAATAGAATAAGGAACTAATATTTTGGGACGGAGTAATTATTTTACATTTAATTATACCACACATGCATTGGCGGAAGCATAGAGGGACTGGTTTATATTGAAATGGTAAGGGAATTTTTTTAAGGTTCTTGATATTAAGATTTTATAAGATAAAAAATATATAATATTTTTATATTAGTTAGGGTCCCTCAACGTTTTTATAGAGAAATTTTGCCTCGACACAGAGAAATTTTAATTTTTACAGAGAAATTTCTCTAATTTCACAAAGAAATTTTGAAATTTCTTGAGAATGATCACAAAGAAATTTTATCAAGGGACCTTAGCTAATAAAAAATTTAAAAGAAAAAAAAAAGCATATTGCACTTCTCCTACTATCAAGAGTTGCAGAATGATATTTTATTAATTTTTCTAAAATAGTACCTTTATATTTTATGTATATTTATCAAAATGTAATAAAATGATTTCATAATTTTCTAAAAATCACTTATTAATTTTCTATTTCATCATAATTTTACAAATATTTAATGAGACGATCTCCAGTTATTTTATAATCTATATAGTTAATAGTATCAATTTTGTCGAGTCGATTGTATATATAAAAGATATATACTAAATATTAAAAAATAAAAAAATTAGTACATTTTCGTATTTCTTTTGTAGTTTTCATTTTTTTTTTTTTTAAGATTTGTTCGCAAAAATTTAAGTTTTTAGGTGTATTGAAAAATTTAAAAAAGTTTACTAAAGGCAATAAAACGCACAAAACAGAAAAAACTCAAAAATTATATTTAAAAACTAAAAATCAAACAGATTGAATGTTCATGTATTGTTGATTTTTTTTTTTTTTTTATAACGAAGCATATTTATTTGGGTAAATTACACTGACCACCACGAAGGTTTGAAAAAAATACAATAAACACCACAAGTTTGACATAATTACACTAGACTCTCTTTCAGCTTTCAGCTCCTTTTATCAGAAAATCGTTAATAATATAAATAAAAAAATGATATTGTTATCACTTTTATATTAAAATAGATATTTTACTTTATATCTTTGATTTCTTCATATCATCTATATTAATTTTGATCTATTTAGTATTTTTAAAATAAAATTCAATGTAATTTATCATATTTATTTTTAGATAGTGTCTCTTTCTTTTTTGGCATCATCTACCAGTTCCAACTAATGCACCTCGACCTTTTTCAAGGCATCAATCAGTATGCCCCCCCACACATACATACTTCACTTTCAGAAGTCCCACGTCTAGTCATGATACTTGTTTTAGCTGAATAATGATGAATGGTTAAGACGTATCAAAATTTACTTTACCTTTCGCACGTATCAAAATTGTGACAAGCATCAGTACGGCACTACACGCACGTATCAAAATTGTGACAAGCATCGGTACGGTACTACACGAAAAGCCACCAAATATGTGAAAGAAATGAAAAATGAAATTAATAAACAAAATTATTTAAATTATTAATTAAAATAAATTTTAATATTATTAAAAATTATTAATTAATTTATTAATAAAATGGTCATTTGTTATTAAATTTGATATTTCAAGTGGTGGGATGTAATTTGTAAATTCACAGGAAACAATTTATAATTTAAGTAAATATCAAGAGGTGTATTTATAATTTACCCTTTAAATAAATATAAATTAGCCAAAACTTATTTGAGTTCGAGTTCGGCTCGTTTACTAAATGAGCCTAAAAATTAGTCTCGATCTCTTTATTTACTTAACAAATCAAATAGAGCTCTTAACAAACCGAGTCGAGCTCATGAACAGCTCAATTCATTTGTAATCTTACATAGTTATGATATTTGTGGTCTTTGATTATCAACTATTGTGGTGTAACTATGTTGAAGTATTATCTTGTTATACTAAATGCCTTTCATTAGAATTCTATTAGGGATTTATATGAAATCAAGTTATGTGTAAAACATGTGACAAACTTGTTATTTTTTATGATAATAATATCTGTTATTGATTTTTTTAAAGATAATAATACCATTATCCGGTAATGTTATTTTTACTTTATCTCTCTTATCTTCATGGTAAAGATAAAACGAGATCACCAAATAAGAACATTATTATCTAAAAAATTTAATAAATATGTCATGTGCTCTACATATAATCTGATTTTGTATTAAATATCCCTAATACAATGGATTAATTGTAATAAGATAATATTTTAAGGTGATTAATTATTATATTTTGAAGTTAAAGAAGGCAAAATACAAATGAGTTATAGTTAAAAAAAATTATAATTTACCGTATATATACACATATACATACTATAATATAAGAGAATTGAGCCATTTTGAACAGTATTTTTACCGTTCATATGTGGCTTCTATTTCGCCACTTTATGCTTATAATGCCCTTCAACTAGTTATTGTGGGTCAGATCTTTTGGGCAATTAAGCGGGTGTTTGGGATCTAAAGCTGGGGTTAAAATATTCAATGGAAAGGGGAAAAAAAAAATTAATTGTTAATAAGATAAAATGTTATATTTAAATTATAATTATTTTTTATTTCTCTTACAATCATTAAATTAATTTTTAAAAAAAATCAGCTATCATATTAAATATAACTTTTTAAACCAGGCTAAAATGTCAAAAAATTAACTAAAATAGTTAAGTTACAAAAGGAGACCTAACACAGAAGAGGAGACCTGAAATTTTAAATGAAATTACATTTTTGGCCTTTTACTTTGTAGGAAATCCTATGTGTGCACCTTTCCAAGGGTGCGTATTATATGCACTTTATTATGTATTTTTGTAGTGTGTTATGTATTTTTGTAATAAATGTTACATACTCTTTTTGGTAGAAGTTACGACAATTTATGATTGAGAAGTGAAGTTATGCATTTTGTGGTAATGTTACACTTTTTTTTATCCAAATATTTTCTAACCATAAAATGTGTAACAATAGCATAAAATACATAACATTAAGAATTGAGTAAATTTCAACTACAAATTGTCATAACTTCTACCAAAACAATATGTAACATTTATCATAAAAATATGTAATACACTACAAAAATATATAATAAGGTGCATATGATATACACTATTAAGATGTGTGTACCTTAGTGTTTTTCTAATTTTGTATATGTTGAAATCAAGTTTTTCTTTATTTGTAACTTTTATGTCTACTTCCGTAATTTTCTCAGTTATTAACTCTTCTATTGCCGAGATATAGGGTGCAACTTGGGCGGACTTAATCTAAGCAATTTGAACCTAGTTTAAATAGTTTTAGGGCTTGGGCAAAATAATTTTGATTTCGGTATGAATTTGGACAAAAATTTAGAAACCTGAATTAAATTTGGAAGGATTTGAGTAAATACATCAAACAACTCGAAGTCTGAATTATATATAAACATAAAAATATTAAATATGCATATAAATTATTAGTCATTTGATGATATTAAAGTAATTTAGATCTTTAGATCATATCAAATATATTATATACACAAGTAACTCAATGCAACACCAAGGTGCTCTAACTCTAGTCCTTTGGCCTCCAAATATTTTCCCTAAGAAGAAGGTTTTGGGTTCCACTCTTAGAAGTGAAAGGAGGGCAACATTTTCTTTCAAGGTGTATAAGTGTAAGCTTTAACTCTCCTGAGTAGTATTAATCTAAACAATTATCCATTAATTTTTGCCACTCAAAAAAAAAAAAAAAAAAAAAACACAAATTCTTATTTTTTTTCTCACTCATAAATTGGAAAGACCATCATAGCGGCATCTCTCCCGCATTATATAAATTATTTGTTTTCATAATATTAAAGATTTTATAAAAAAAAATATATATATATATAACTTAATTGCACCAAAAAAAAGAAAAAAAAAACTAAAATTTATATACAATTCGGGTTTAACTTAAGTCTGGCATGGATAGATAACATCAAGTTACAATTTGGGCATGGGCAGACTTGGGCAGCTCTCAGCACAACTTGAGTTGGACTTGAACAACACAGTCAAACCCACTCCAGTTGCACCCATATCTAGGGGTTGGCATCGGACCGTTGGCCCGCCCAGTCTACCTGACCTAGCCATATTTTTTTAGAACTTGGAAAGTTTATTTTAGAACATAGGGTCGGGCTGAGTCAATATTTTCAGCCCAATATATTAATGAGTTGGGTTTAGGATTTATATTTGCAACCAAGACTGGCCCAACCCGCTATTAAATTAATTAATTAATTATATTAAAATATATATTTTCTGTTGGGATCCAAACTTTTTCTTTGTTGATTTTATTTAAAATTCACATTAGTGATTATGTTGATTGAATTTATTTAAGAAATCTTTTAATTTATATATAAAATCTTTCAATTTATAATGATGATAGTATATTTATTTAATAATTATAATGTGTGATTGAATTTAATGATAAATTGTTTTAATTTTTTTAGACATATAGCCCAATTGGTGGACATGGAATTTATAATTATTTTTGGAACAATGATAATCCCTTCTAATGGCCGGCGTACCAATTGATGTAACTACGATTCTTTCCATGAATGCAATCTCTCTGTTTTTGTTTAAATTTTGACTCAAAGCTTTGCTGCTGTTGTTGCAAGTCTTCTTTACTTTTATATCTTTTTTACTATTCAAATATTTTTGCAAGTGTAATATCCTTGATCATGATTGATAACTGGGTTGAACTGGATTTCAGCCAGTATCTGTAACAATTGAAGTTTTTAATTATTTTGTAAAATTTATACTAATATTATTTTAATTACAGTTGAAAAAATATACGATTTATTTTATATTATTATGTGTAATTTTATAAAATAATATAATTATTAAAAGTTTAGGGGTCAAAATAATAATAATAATAATAATAATAATAATAATAATAATAATAATGAGTATGGTAGTAAAATAAATAATTAAAATTCTATGAATATACGATAAAATATAATTTAATTAGAAATTAATTTATTACTATAATTATATTAAGAATCTGAGTTAAAATGTCATTATCTTAATTATTTATTTAAGATTAAGATCAATATATATTAAATCTAATCGAATTTGGTGATGGATTCGGCCTGGCCACGTGTTGGCCAGGTATGCCTTTTACCTCCCTATATAGGGAGATGGTCTGGAGAAAGAAACGAAAGAAAGAAAGAAAGAAAAAAAAGGGAAAGGAAAAGAAAGAAAAGGAGAGAAAGAAAGAAAGGAGAGAAAAGAGAGGATGAAGGAAAAAAATGGGAAAAGTTAAAAGGGTCTTTGATAGTGATAAAAAAAAGTAAGGTATTAAAATTAAGATGAGATATATTATATCTTTAGTCACCAAAATGTATTTTACGTATGTTTTGACTTACCAAAATCTGTTTTACACAAGTTATGTTTTATTAGTATATTAATAAAAGTTATGTTTTATAAACGTTTCTGTTATGTGGTTTTATTTCTGAATTCTATTTGCCTAAAAGGAAATCTATAGATATGTTTGTTTATATTTTAAAAAATATTTGACTATAACCTTATACACAATTATGTTTTGTAAGTACTACCACGGGAGTCTCACGCCTTAAGGGACTTAAATAACCATTGACCTCTGTTTGACCACTTTGTGGACCTCTGTCTGTCATGAATCCATTGACCTCTGTTCTATGCGAACCAAAGTGATGTGCGGAGCTAAGTGCTACACTATTGTGGGAGCCACCTCTAGAATCCGTATGATCCACCTCTTGAATCCGTACCTCTGTTCTATGCGGACCAAAGTGCTGTGCGGAGCTAAGTGTTACACTATTGTGGGAGCCACTTCTAGAATCTGTACGAGCCACCTATTGAATCCATTACATTGTCGACCTCTCGCTCTGTTCTCGTTACATGCATCAGTAGTTATGGTTATATATTTACATAAATTTCTGTATTTCAGTTCTGCTACTTAAATGATTTGTTTACCAAACTGAGTTATGTAAATATTTTGGCCTAATTAACTATCCATAGTTATTTCGTGTCCCTTATACTCTTGGTATAATATTTCTCACTCGACCATGTGTTTATAGTTGTTTACCAATTTTTAGGAAATAATGCAATCGAGAAATAGCTTTTGGAAAGTCTTAGATGCGGGGCTGCAGAATAGACACACACAGCACTTTTATGACATTTTTCTATGTAAATATCGACCATTTTGGTCAATCCATTTTTGTAATAAAAATAAAAGTTCCAATGATTATTTTGGTACCCTCATTCAAATATTACTTCCGCTTGCGTTTATTAATTTGTTTAAGAATTGGCCGGAGGTAACTTCAGTTACTGGCCATCATGATGCTTAACCCTTGGGAACGGGGAGCGGGTCGTGACAAATGGTATCAGAGCAATGGTTTATAAAAATATATAAAAAAATATCATCGGAGCATAGGACACAAGCACATTTAAGAAGTAGGATAGCGGATAATTAGTACCTAAATATTATATTTTGTTAGTCGATTTAATTATATTATAATTTTATATGATTATATATATAATAAATTTTTTTTTAGTGTGCCTAATTTGTGAAGGATATTAGATATAATTTATATTTATTACAGTAAAAGAAGGAAAAGAAACAAAGGATGTTGGGCTTAAGCACCCACCAAAATTATAATATAATTAAATACATATAATTTTCAGTTCAGTATTTAAAAAAAAAAAAAATTATTTCTACTTTTTAAAAGTGGGTTCAAATTATAAAGATACTAATTTTGAAACTATTTCTCATTAATGAAAAGTTCATCTCAAATTTTTTCAACTCCTACATATGATTCTGTCATTGTGTTCTCATTTTATTTTATTTTTTTATTTATTTTTATCGTAAACAAAACGAGTGAAATTTTTTTAAAGTCGCTCATTATTTCTCATTTTGGCCCAAATCAATTTTTGTTAACTAGACAGTGAGTTATTTTTGGTAAAGTTTTTTTTTTTTGATATACTATTTTCTATCAGATTAATCATCTAATATATATTTATCAGAGTGCGCAACGGATAGCTTGCACATATGACAAATTTCGAGGACGAAATTTTAAAAGGAAGAAAGATTGTAACAACCCAAATTTTTAATTATTCTATAAACTTTATACTAATATTATTTAATTAGAGTTGAAAAAATATACGATTTATTTTATATTATTATGTGTAATTTTATAAAATAATATAATTATTAAAAGTTTAGAGGTCAAAATAATAATAATAATAACAATAATAATAATAATAATAATGAGTGTGATAGTAAAATAAATAATTGAATTTTTGTGGATATACGATAAAATATAATTTAATTAGAGATTAATTTATTTATATAATTATATTAAAAATTTGGGTTAAAATGTCATTATCTTAATTATTTATTTCAGATTAAGATCAATCTATATTAAATCTAATCGAATCTGATGAAGGATTCGGCCTGGCCACGTGTTGGCCAGGTATGCCTTTTACCTCCCTGTTATAGGAAGGAGATGGTCTAGAGAAACAAAAAAAAGAAAGAAAGAAAGAGAAAGGAAAAGAAAGGAAAGAAATGGAAAGAAAGAAAGAAAGAAAAGAGAGGAAGAAGGAAAAAATGATGAAAGTTAAAAGGATTTTTGATAGTGACAAGAAAGAGTAAAGTATTAAAGTTAAGGTGAGTTATATTATACCTTGAGTCACCAAAATGTATTTTACGTATGTTTTGACTTACCAAAATCTGTTTTACACAAGTTATGTTTTATTAGTATATTAGTAAAAGTTATATTTTATAAAGGTTTCTGTTACGTGGTTTTATTTCTGAATTCTATTTGCCTAAAAGGAAATCCATTGATATGTTTGTTTATATTTTACAGAATATTTGACTATAACCTTATACACAATTATGTTTTATAAGTACCACCAAGGGAGTCACATGCCTTAGGGAACTTAAATAACCATTGACCTCTGTTTGACCACTTTGTGGTCCTCTGTCTGTCATGGATCCATTGACCTCTGTTCTGTGCGAACCAAAGTGATGTGCGGAGCTAAGTGCTACACTATTGTGGGAGCCACCTCCAGAATCCGTACGAGCCACCTCTTGAATCCGTACCTCTGTTCTGTGTGGACCAAAGTGCTGTGCGGATCTAAGTGCTACACTATTGTGGGAGCCACCTCTAGAATCTGTACGAGCCACTTATTGAATCCGTACCTCTGTTCTGACTGTCACTTTTGTGACCTCTGTTCTGTACCGTGGTTATGGTTATATATTTACATAAATTTATGTATTTCAGTTCTGCTACTTAAATGATTTGTTTACCAAACTGAGTTATGTAAATGTTTTGGCCTAATTAACTATCTATGGTTATTTCGTGTTCCTTATACTCTTGGTATAATATTTCTCACTCTGCCATGTGTTTATAGTTGTTTACCAATTTTCAGGAAATAATGCAATCCAGAAATAGCTTTTGGAAAATCTTAGATGCGGGACTGCGGAATAGACACACACAGCACTTTTATGACATTTTTCTATGTAAATATCGACCATTTTGGTCAATTCATTTTTGTAATAAAAATAGAAGTTCCAATGATTATTTTGGTACCCTCATTCAAACATTACTTCCGCTTGCGTTAATTAATTTGTTTAAGAATTGGCCGGAGGTAACTTCAATTACTGGCCATCATGATACTTAACCCTTGGATACGGGGAGCGGGTCATGACAGTATCATCTCGGGTAATGGTACTACCTCAGATAGGCTTCACTTCTACTTTGTTCACAAATTCTTGAAAATTATATCAATTATTGTTTTCAAGTCATAACTCAAATCATAACAGGGTCATGCTCTTAACTAACTCATCTAAACTCCCTACCCCCCAATGTGAGAGTAAATTTTACTTACTCCCACATTATAGAGCCGACATTGTATACTTGTCTAGATCCTTTTGACCTAGGCATCTTTGACCAGTGTCATCTATTTAGCTCATCTAAACAAAACACTTGAGGCTTTACCTGAATACACCAATTTTCATAGTACTCGTTACATGGCATTGCGTGTACCTAACTATCTAGGTTAGCGGTTCAACATTACTACCTATTGGCAGAAAATCAGTTAGTTTCATCTTGTTTCTCATTGAAATATCTCTTCGACTTAATTCCAGTCTACCTTCTTGGTAAGTCTAAGTCAAACGCTGTAACATGCCCGGGGGGTACCCGCGTGCGTTAAACAGTTTTGACTCCCGAGATCTCTTTGATCCTAGTAGTTTGTTTAGCTTATAATTAGTTATTTATTTATTTATTTTTATTCGCATGCTCTAATTTCATATTAGTTTTGTTGTAATTTTGCATGTTCTACTTCATATTTATTTTATTTTTTTCTTGTATTAGTCTCATATTAGTTTTGTTGTAATCTTGCATGTTCTATCTTGTATTTGTTTTATTATTTTAGGTTCATGTTGTAAGTTTGCACTTTTTATTTTATTTTATATTTGTTTTTTTGTTTTTTTTTTAATCTAACTGGTAGTGGTTAGTTGAGCCACCTACATATTTTTTGTTTGTTCATTTTCTTAGTTTCGCAACAAGACAGGTTTTGCTTGGCCTAGTTGGCCAGCCGGCCTATTTGGCCGATCAGTTAGCTTCTTCCGGACAAGATGGCGTAATATCCCAATGTTGACCAATTTTCGCCGGCGGTTCTGAAGAACATGAAGCTTTTATTTTATTTATTTTTATTTTGAGTGTTTTGCGAGGTTTTTATTTTGATGTAATATTCTCCTCATCCCTCTCTAATTTGGTTTGTAATTATTCTTTCAAGTGTTGTAATAATTTCCCGCCCCGCTTCTTTTAATCCCGTTCTTTTACTTGCTTTCTTTATCTGTGAATATGCATCATATTTTGTCTTTCATTATATCCATGCTTTGCATATATGTTTCATGCATGTTGATTTGGCTAAGTTTGCATTTGTGGATTTAATCAAATTCCTATGTAATTATGCGCACTACTTCATATTCTTGAGATGATTCACATGTCATACCTTAGAAGCCGAATCTTTAGTTGCATCTCATGAGTGAATTGCATTAGGATTTTTGTATATAAGATCATGCATGTTTTACTAACTTTGTTTTGTAGCTTGTTCGCGGGACGTCAAACATATAAGTTTTTATGCTTTAGCATCCCGTTTGTGTGTGTTTTTCTTACTATGTTTAGTATTCTACCATGAGGCTATTTGCTTATGTGATATAACTCTATGAATGCCAGTGGATGGAGGTTATGTCGCTTAATTTGAAATGATGTTGATTTTCATGTTTGTAAACTCAATTTATTTGGGTTGTACATCTTCAAAATATATCAACAAGTTGTTCCAAAGTGGGTGACATAGTCTATACTTGTATGCTTCACATACTAAATTGTAGGATTTATTAAATAATCAGAACATAAACATATAAAGAAAATAAAATTCATATCATGATTAGTAAAGGCCGATCTCTTGATCGGGTGAGCGGGAGTGCTCAATTAATGACCTTCCCCTCTCATACCTAAGGTTCCGAACCGAGACAACTTTGGTTACGACGAACAATGACTTTGGCACGAGTCACGAGTTTCCTAATTTTCCCAAAATAAATATTAGGTGGCGACTCTGAGATCTGAAGACGCAATCCATTTCTGGCAAAAGGTTTTTGCAATAAAATGGATTTTCTAAAAGTTGCCAAATCTGGACTCTCATCTATGTTTCACATTGCACTCATGAGACATAACAACACACTATAAAATATAAAGTAAGAAAATAAATATGAGATAAACAAACCGCTTGGATTATAACAGAACACTATGAAATAAGAAGCAAGAAAATAAATATGAGATATAAAATATAAGAAAATGAAAGACTAAAAATTCACATTTCAAAGAAAGATTGAACTTCTTCATTTTCAAACTTTCTCTTGATCACCCTCGAGTGTAGGAAGTGTGTTCTTAAATCCTCAATTCGAAATTATGGAGTTTATGGTATAGAAAGTGACTAACTCTCTAGTTTTTCTCACTTTCAATCACTAAACACTCTTCCTTATGATCAAGGCAATTGACCTTAGGCTATATCAGAATTTCTAGAGTGGTTTTGGTGTATGGAAATGAGGAATTTCAGTAGCTATGAAAGGTATGGGGTGTATATGGAAGATAGGTTTTTTTTTTTGACTAAAAAACTCAATTTTTCTCTCTTTTTTCACCCTTTTCTCACTATTTTCTCTTCAATTTCGTGGTCTCTCCCTCTCTTACAATATGATCATTCTATATAGGCAATGAAGGAGAATGAAGGTCAAAAAGAAGGTGGGAGACAAAAATGTGATAGGAGGGGTGAATTTTCAAAGTGGTTGCATGGGATACTCCTTTATGGATGCAAACAAAACCCTTTTTTGATAATGGGGGATGAGTAGAGATAATGGAGGATGAGTGGGTGCACTTGAATGGATCAGAAAATAGGTAAATGGGGTGTTCCAACCGAACCAAAACAAAGAAAAATGGGGCTGCTGCTATTTTTGGCTGAGTCAACAAAATCTGCTATTAAGCCCAACTTCAAATTGGCATATCTCCCTCATCTAAACTTGGACTTAGGTAGTTCTTGGGTCTAAATTGAAGCTCCAGAAGTTTACTTTCCAGTGGTGGTAGCCTCACATTTAAATTCTAACTGTACAAAGAGATATGTCTAATTTAGTGAAGGCTGTTCATTTCCGTCTTAATGATTTGATGCTCATTCTTTTCCTAAACTAGTTTTCTTTTATCCCCTCCTATTTGCTTCAACTCCAAACCTATAAACAAGATGTTTTAAAATATTTCTCAGGTCTAAAATAGTTTGGCCAAAAAAATGTGTAAAGGTTGGAATTAAAGTTCAAAATCCATCTCTTTTACTGAGGATTCTGTGAGAAACACATTCTAATTGTCATTATCGAGTAATTAAAAGAAAGCGCCCAAGTCTTAGGGCCGGTCAAAATGGGGTGTCTACAAACGCCTACTTGTTCGTTGAAACATCACATCGGCCTAAACTTATCATAACTTTCTACCAAAGTTATGTATCAAAATCATACAAGTTCTAACAACAGTTGTAACAAACAAATCAAACTAAACTTTTATTAATGAATCATCGGGTAAAAAACTTCTAATCAACCTTTTAGGTTACATCAAGCTAAGCTATTAATGATAAACAAACTTCAAATTGCTCGTAATCCAAGATCTTGGCTGCTGCTTGCTGATCGATTGTTTTTCTATCAAAAATAAAGAACTAAACAAAACACTAATTCAGTAGAACAATGGATTGTCTATGTATTGTACCATGAGGACTTTGCGCTGAGTTGTATCAATTCGAATGGTAATTTTTAATTTAATTTGAAGAAGAGAGGATGATTTGATTTTTACTAAAGAGCATTTAAATTAAAACTAAAATAATTGTGCAAACAAAGAGAGTAATCTGATTATGGAGAGAGACTTAGAATTTCGAATCCACTATTAATCTCATATCATGTAATTAAAATATCCAATTCTAGTAAATCAATGGCCTGGATAATAATGATGTATCATGGCTACAAGCTCCAATATCATCACTAAGAAAATGAGTATATGCAAAACGTAGGCACGAATCATCTTCGGTCAACACGAATCGTCTACACTAAACTAAGGTTGCAACACGATTCGTCTCCCTTAAGCATGACTCGTCTCACAATTTGTATATATAAGAAATTAAAACAGTTGTATGATCATGCATTGTCAATCACGAAAATTGAATACATAAATCAAATGAAAAGATTATTTGAATAAAAGATCTAAAAATGATCATAAAACAATTATTCAATTCGAAAGAAAAACTAGAATTGAAATACAAAATTACATGATACTTGATTAGAGTTTCATCTCAATCCTAAGAAAAAAGCTTAGCCACTCATGGAGAGGTTGAACACTTCGAATATTGAAAAGGAAGCCATGGATTGATGATTTGCTCTTCTTCTCTAGCTTCTAGGGTTTCAGATACCAAAATAGGTCCCCAAAATCTCTTTTTATAGCCTCCAGTCAATTCTAAGTCAAAAACACGCACACAAATATCGAGGCAAATCCGTTCGTGTGGATTTTTGAATTTCGCTCTTGCGGATTCACTCAATCACGGATTTTTCACTCTTTGTGCCTCTTTTAGCGATCATTTTGTCTCTGGAGTGATATTAACTTGGAAAGGATGAAAAACACTTTAATGTATCAAATATCATAAGCCAAAAGACGAAAAACGTAAGGTAAGGAGTCTCAAAGTATAACATTTCAGCTCAAATCATATCCCCCAACTTACACTTTACTAGTCCTCGAGTAAAACAAAACAAAGCAAAATCTAAGCCACTTTCATAAGGATGACGATTGCATTTAGCATATGTAACAAGCCTTTTAAACCACAACGTTACCCAAGTGGACGAGTAAAGTCTCATAAGGGTTTCCAGAGATGATACGCACAAACATTAACTTGATCAAAGGAATTGAAACTTAGGACAGATTTATGTACAAACACTCAGTACCACCCATTTTCATCAAAACCATCCTCTCTCACTTATGAAAAATTTCGAGTAAGCAAGTCAGAAAAATCTTCAAACTATCCATGAGCCCATAAATATGAAAACAAACAGCATCAAATCATAATCGGATGGAAGGTATCACATGATGCTTCCGTGTAAAGTGAGATTCGGTGTGGCAGGAAAGACAACATCTCTTACTCATGTATTAACTTTCAACAATTAACTACCTTGAATCTTTGAAATCAAACATTGGTTCAGACTTTTTATTTTTATTTTTATGAATGGATCTTTTAAGCTTTCTAATTAACCCATATAACAGGCATTAGGCCAGTGACTCTCAATCCAGACGGACTTAGGGAACTAGGTGTAGAGACACCCCAACGGGTTTAATAACTCGAGTTAAAAAAGCTACAGACCAAACATTTTATTTATTTATTTATTTTTGTGAATATGCAATATTTAAGTGCCTTAAGTGTTCTAATTAACTAATATAGCGAGTGTTAGGCCAATGACTCCGAATCCATACGGACTTCGGGTACTAGGTGTAGAGACACCCCAACGGGCATAATAACTCGAGTTAAAAATACTACAAACTCAAACTAGTCCCTTTTTTTTTCTTTTTTTCAAGAACCCATGCTCATATCTCAAACCCCAATTCGTCTTAAGCAGTTGGAAGGAACACATGATCAGAACTATCAACTTTAACTACCACAACCAAACATGAACATGTAAGTGCACAAAGTAACAAGTGATACCAATAATCCTCTTGCAATAATACCGAAATGAATTCATATTTCATAAGTCATGAATAATCTAAAAATATCTAACTCACGCACTCTCAACTCAAGACATAAGCAAACTAGGATGGTCATCATGATAAAGAGTGTAGTATAACGATATTACATATAAACTCTATACCAAGTAGAAAATCCATTAATCAAGCTAGAATTCAGAAATATGGCAATAAATCAAAATCCCCCCCCCCCTCCCCCCAAACTAAACATGGCAGTGCCCTCACTGGAAAATGTAAAGAAATGAAGTAGCCAGGTAAAAATAAGAGAGGGGAAGAATAACACCAGAAAAGCCATCCGCGATAGAAAAAAAGGCAAGAGAAACACCCCAAAGTATGAGTATATTGACGGGCAATAGAGAACCTGCAAAAGGGGTTAGAAAATAAACACATATATACAATTTTTTTAAAATTATTTTTCGGATCCAAGGCTTCATATTGATCTTCCTTTAAGTAATCTATCTCAAACCAAATTTGTTAGGTCGTACTCAGCAGTTCCCTTCAAAGGTGTACTTGTCTATTTGGCTCTGACACATCACACTGAAAACACACAAAATAATAAATAAAGAAATAAAAATAAAATGCTTAGGTTTCCTTCCGAGAAAAACTTAATATATTGTCTTCCGCCAGATGTCAACACAAACTTATTTTTGACTTTCTTCCAATTTTTTGAGATATGGGTCCCTATAACGAAAATAAATCAACTCGTCCAATAGTGCAGGACTAGGTTGTAAACGACTTGTTAGAAGATGATTAACGGAGTGGAGAAATATGTGTGTGAAAAGTATAGTGTGTATAGAAATATTATGGGTGGAAACAATAAGATCAAGACCAAAAATAAAATCCCACCCATACTGATTTATTTTATCACTACATTTTTCTTTAGTTAAATCCTTTTCAATTCCTTCCACATGAGAGGTCGTAACTATAGAGAGAGTTTTTGTTAAATCTATGGGTGCAAAGGTAGGCTCAACTGACAAAAATACTAACTCCATATCAGTTATTGGATCACTGGATGGATATGTTATGGCTTCACTAGGTTCAATTTGCAATTCTTTTTTTAAAATCTCACAACATGCACTCTTATGAAAGTCATGAACAAGTTGGTCCAAAGAAATCCACAGCTCAATTGGGAACATCTCAAAATATTCAGTTGCCCACATTGTATCTACAAATTGACTTGTTTGAGAGTTCAACCCATTGTAAAAGAAATTAATGAGTTTAGTCATTTTGTAGCCATGTTGTGGACAAACATCTACATAGCTCCTGTATTGTTCTCAACAATGATAAAATAACTCATCCGCTTCTTGATTAAAATTTAATAGTTTTCTTTTGAGAATAGTGAGCTTGAATGGAGGTTGTGATTCTTTCCATTTAAAATAAGCCGACTTATTTACCCAATATTCCTCATTAATTGAAAACTCATGACCAGAAAAATCACTTCCAAAGAAAGTCATCGTCAGGAAAAAGAGATATATATATATATTTTTTTAAGCGCTTGTGGACTGTTCACTTGTTGTGTAAACAAGTGAAATCCCTACAAAAGTAGACACTAGCAAGAGAGAGAGAGAGAGAGAGAGAAGTAAACCAAGAATACAAATAAAAAAAATCGTAAATTATAAATTAAAATAAAAACAACTATTAAATTAAACAACCATGCCAAAGTCCCTGGCAACGGTGCCAAAAATTGATAGGTTGTTTTTCAATAAAAAATGAAGAACTAAACAAAACACTAATTCAATAGAATAGTGGATTGTCCAGGTATTATACCACGAGGACTTTGGGCTGAGTTGTATCAATTCAAATGGTAATTTTTAATTTAATTTGAAGAAAAGAGGATGATTTGATTTTTACTAAAGAGAATTTAAATAAAAATATCAAATTCTAGTAAATCAATGGCTTGAATAATAATGATGTATCGTGGCTACAAGCCCCAATATCATCACCAAAAAGATGAGTAAATGCAAAATGTAGGCATGAATCATCTTTGATCGACAAGAATCGTCTACACTAAACTAAGGTTGCAGCACGATTCGTCTCCTCTAAGCATGACTCGTCTCACGAATGAAAAGATTATTTGAATAAAAGATCTAAAACTGATCATACAACAATTATTCAATTCCATAGAAAAACTATAATTAAGATACAAAATTACATGATACTTGATTAGAGTTTCATCTCAATCCTAAGAAGAAAGCTTAGCCAC
Organism: Camellia lanceoleosa; assembly: GCA_025200525.1. Lineage (NCBI taxonomy): Eukaryota > Viridiplantae > Streptophyta > Magnoliopsida > Ericales > Theaceae > Camellia > Camellia lanceoleosa. The sequence continues at coordinate 78,581,106 of CM045762.1, read as the reverse complement.
TCATGGAGAGGTTGAATACTTCGAATATTGAAAAGGAAGCCATGGATTGATGATTTGCTCTTCTTCTCTAGCTTCTAGGGTTTCAGATACCAAAATAGGTCCCCAAAATTTCTTTTTATAGCCTCCAGTCAACTCTGAGTCAAAAACATGAGTACAAATATCGAGGCAAATCTACTCGTGTGGATTGGAAATTTTGCTCATGCGGATTCAGTCAGAGGGAAATTTTGGCAGGGAAATCCGCTCATACGGATTCACTCAATCACAGATGTTTTGCTCTTTTTGTCTCCAGAGTGATATTAACTTGAAAATGATGAAAAACACTTTAGTGTATCAAATATCATAAGCTAAAAGACTAAAAACATAAGATAATGAGCCTCAAAGTGTAACATTTCGACTCAGATTACTTATCATCGCTGTCTTTTAGCCGTTATGCTCATGCGCTGGCTATCGAGGTGATCTTGCATGATCCGTCCCAATTTGGGCAAAGTTTGCCTATCTCGGGGTCTTTCTTGTTGCCGACTACTTCCTTAAAATGAGGTCTCCAACCTTGAATTCTCTGGGATTGACATTTTTATCATAAGCTCTAGCAAGTCCTTGCCGGTATTCTCCCAGCTGAAGTGTTGCTCTATCTCTTCTTTCTTCAATCAAGTCAAGATCTCGGGCTAAGAATGCTGTATTCTGCCCACCCTCCACTACTTGTGTTCTTATATCTAGAATGCAAATCTCTATAGGTATCACTATTTCTGTACGATAGGCCATGGCAAAGGGAATTTCTCTAGTTGATCTTCTCGGCATAGTCCGATATGCATGTAGTACATTAGGCAACTCTTTTACCCACTTGGCTTTCGCTGCTTCCAATCTCTACTTGATTTCATTTAAGATGGTCTCGTTTGATGCCTTGATTTGGCCATTGCTTTGAGGAAAGCAAGGCGTTGAATAGTAGTTTTTGATCTTGAACTTAGCACAAAAGCTCTTGATCTGCTTGCTATCAAACTGAGTGTCACTGTTTGCTACAATGGCCTTTGGTATGCCAAATCTAGTAATAATGTTCATCCAGTTAAAGTTGTTGACATCCACATCTCGAATTTTGGCTAATGGTTTGGCATCTATCTTGGTGAAATAATCGGTAACTACTAGGAGAAACTTTCTCTGGCCAGTTACTTGTGGCAATTGTTCAACTAAATTCATGTCCCATTAAGGGTAAGGCCATGGATTGCATACTGAATTTAGGTTTTCAATGTCTAATGCATTAAAGGTGCAAACCTTTTACACTTTTCACACTTAAATCAACCAACAAGAAATACAAGCCACACAAAACCTCAAACGTAAAACCCGAATTTGAATCATGTACCAAATAAGTGAAAAGTTAGATGAATGAGATTTGATTGATAGAGCAGTTCTGACTTTAACTAGCTCACTAAGTTCCCTTTCAATAAGATTGAAGTGACTGAAAACAATTTAGATGATAGCTAAATATTGAAATAAACATAAATAAATATACATTTTAGTATATAAAGGGATGAGAGTATTATTTTTTTCATTCATATTGCTAACGAATTACTAATGAAAAATGATATAATTGTTACATAAATTAAAACAAGAGAGACTAGAGTAATTGTATCAAAATTATTGAGCTAATTATATTATTTTCAACCCTCAAGAAAGTTTATTGCAATTTATTTTATTTTTTATATGTGACGTTTTTAGAGAATTTGTTTGTCAATAGGTAGGAGATACAATTTTTTCTATGATTTCTTTATACAAAAAAATATTAAAAATTTTATATAAAGTAAATTAGTGATAAATTCACGCTATGGAGGGTATAAGATATTAGGTCCAATGGATAATTTTTTTTTTTTTAAAACAATCCACCTTTGTGAAATAGTTTAGTGAGAATTCCATTTGTTTGTTTTGAAAGATATTTTGTTTTCAATTTTACCTCTTAATTTATCTGTTGACTTTTGTTGACTATCTATTCAAAAAATATTTCATGTATGCTCAATTTTTTTTCCCATTTGTTCAATTTTTTTTCCTATTTGTTCAATTTTTTAAAATTTTCAATTCAAATTTCACTTATCTGTTTAAATACTTTGTCTAAATAAAATTCTATTTGTCCAAATTTATTATCTATTAAAATTTTTTGACTATTTATTTAATTTTTTCCCCTTATCTGTTCAATTATTTGACCAAATTTGATTATCTATTCATTTTTTTTTCTATCTGTTCAAATCTTTCTAGATCACTATATCACTATAGATCTATCTGTGATATAGATAAGGTTTAATCTATTCATCTTCAACAACAATAATAGATCTAAATTTACATAAATAATAATAAAAAAAAGATCAAAGAGAGAGAGAGAGAGAGAGAGAGAGAGAGAGAAAACTGCAGAGAGACGGAAGATTACACATAGTTATTGCAATTTGTTTCATCATATATATCACTATATATCTATCTGTGATATAGATAAGGTTTAATCAATCTATGTTCAACAACAACAATAGATCAAAAATTACATTAAAAAAATAATAAATAAATAACAATAACAATAACAATGGCAATAACAATGTGCTTCATCTTCAACTGTTACATTTATGCAAATGGCCATCGATGGATTAGACTCTAACAATGACTCAACATTGTCCAAATCAAATGACTCTGACTCCAAAGGCTCTTTTTGATTTCACGATAGATCTAGCCAGATTTGATCGAAATTAGGCATTAACGGCCATTCGATCTTAGAACCCGTTTTGGTCTGGTGTGCCACCGACGATATTCTATTCAACTACAACTGTGACTGAAATGCCCATGTCGGTTACGACTTTGCGGTAAAGCCATCCCTCGTCACTGTAACGCCCTCAAAATAAACCCATAAATCATACATTCGAGACATCCATAACCATAAGAGAAAATAAACATTTTTCTATTCATCAGAGTATTTAGTCCAAAAGTATTACATGTTGACAACAAAAGAAATGCCCTGCGGGCTTACAACTTTCCAAGTCAACACTTGGGTTCAACAAAAATAGAGTTCTAACTCTTTACATAAATAAGCCCTTGGCTTGATATACATGCAATACAAAAGAATCAACAAAAGGGTCTAACAGCCTCACGTCTCCCAAGCTACGTTCTTGGAGGTGGCATGTCACCTGCACCTGAAAATAATGTCCCATGTAGGGTGAGCCAATGCCCAGTAGAGATATGCTAAACATAATATGAGCAATAACTAAAACATTAGCATTTGATAAATGTTTAACTCATATAAACCCAACATGCAAACAATCTAGCTCCATGACAAACAATCTATGTGTCATTCCACTTTCCTTTACTTATACTGTTTCAATTAATAAACATGGCTCAGAACCTGGCCAGACAAATTTTAAATGAGCTTACATCTCATGTTAGAACATTTCCTTTATCCACAATTCATTTCCAAATGAGATATCACTCATATCAAAACACTTCCTTACTTCACAATAGATATACATATTTGCTGTATCAATCTCATATTATAACACTTTCATACTTCACAATAGATACACATATTTGCTGTATCAATGGAGTCCATCCCCTATCTCCTTCCAAACAACATCCGGTTTAGGAGTCCATCCTCTATCTCCTCCAAAACCGTGGAGTACATCCCCTATCTCCTCCCACACAATACAATGTATATAAACGTTTATCATATACATGTTCAATCAATACACAAATTCGATGTATTATTCCAACCGTCATATTCAATGACATATTCAATTGATTAGTTTTAATTCACCTAATCATCATGCAGTGTCTACAACAATCAAGACTATCCTCCACCGATAGCCCAAAGTAATTATTTCTAAACAGATAATAAATGCATCAACAGATAAATTATCAACAATTTCAAGGTGAGTGATTAATCAATCCAACTCCACCTTTTACTCTCATAACTTCTCAATTTCATTATTTCCAAACCAATTTCATTATCTCATAATAAATGTCATTATTTACACAAATGGCCCAACTATACCCAACTATGGTATTTTCCCCCTTTCTCAATATTGACCCAATGGTCCAAATATTAACAATAATCATCAATAGGCTCATTTTAAGACCCAAATACACGTACATAATTCAAAGGAACAAAACCCTCTTTTAAAATTTCAAGATTTGAAACCCTAACTCCCAAACTTTCCCAACTTCAACATTTAACCAAAATGACTACAAGTTTAAGTCAAAGACCATAGAGATGAGTAGTTATCCCTACTTCAAGCTTAGAAGGGGAAGAAGGAAGAAAAATCCAAAAGTCGACGGAGGAGAAACCAAGCTTTGCTCCGATCAAAATGAAGCCCTCGACAAGCTCTACACTTAATCTCAAAGGAGCAAGGTGAGTAGAGGTCTTCAAACAAGTAGATCTAAGGATCTTTGAGTAAAAAGTGCCTTTTGAGAGAGAAAGAAGGTGTTTCACGGTTTAGAGAGAGGAAAGGGAAGAAAAAGTGAGAGAAAATGTCAAGTAAGGGCCTTTATATAGTACTAGGTCAAAAATAGATATAAGCCCCAAAGTCAACTCAAAATATCTAGTAAAAAATATCCCCAAAAATAGGTCCAAACCGTGAGAAAAATCTGGGAAAAATTCGCAGGTGTCGACCATTCACAACACAGGTGTCAACACCCAAGAAGAAATCTGGAACACTAAGTGTGACTGCACTGCAGGTGTCGACCCTTCCCTAGGCTGGTGTCGACACCAAAATGCAGTGGGTAACTACAAAACAAGGGTCGACCCTTCCACAGATTGGTGTCGACCCTTGCGGCCAACCAAAAAGAGAAGGTGTCGACACCACCAAGTCTAGTGTTGACACCAAAATGCGGTGAACAAATTCAGAACAAGGGTCGACCCTTCCCAGCTTTGGTGTCGACCCTTGTGGCAAACAAAAGAGAAGGTGTCGACACCACCAAGTCCGGTATCGACCCTAGAACATGATTTTCAAGTTTCCAAACAACTTTTCAACGCGAACGAGCGTGAACGAGCAATCCCAACAAGTTTAAATCAATTTGTACACCTCCAAAACTAAGGTACAACAACACCAAAGATTCCCAAAATAAAATAAAGGGTTCAAATACATTTACCAAAAGCTTTAAAGGGCTCAAGTGCTACAACCTCCCCACCTTCAGAAATTTCGTTTCCGAAATTTTAAAGCAAGTATTTAAAGTCACAATTAAACCAATCCCAACAATAATAATCAGTTAATTTCATCATCATGACCCATCTACCGGGCATTCCATCTCTTCTCAAGAGAACAACATTGCGAATATAGCTCAACATGCATTATTAACATGCATTCCTTTGAATTTCAACAAGTTTCGATATCATAATCCACAATTCCATAACATATGCAACGTTAATAACATACTTGCATTTCTACAACATATTTAACATACACAATGTTAAAATAAACTCCCATTCTCAAGGCATACTCAACCTTCACAATATTACCATAAACCAAAACATATACAATGTTTTACAACTTAAGACAAGTCCAATATTCTTAAAGTTTATCAATACAACAAAATTCCCAATACATGGTTAAACATTAACAAACAAGTCCGAATATTTCTCACGGACATCCAACTCACGTTCCCAAGTAGCTTCCTCAATCCCATGATGTTTCCACAAAACTTTTACCCAGGGTATCGTCTTGCCTTGCAAGACTTGATCCTGCCTATCCAAGACCCTCACCGGTCTCTCCTCGTACGAGATATCCTTATCAACCTCTAAGTCGGTCCAATCCAATACATGCGATGGATCTGGCTCGTATTTTCGAAGCATACTAACATGAAACACGTCATGCACTCCGGACAACTACGGCGGCAAAGCTAAACGGTAGGCAACCTCGCCAATCCTCTCAAGGATCTCGAAAGGGCCAATATATCGAGGGGACAACTTCCTACTCTTACCAAACCTCATCAAACCCCGCCTAGGTGATATTTTTAAAAAGACATGATCACCCACTTCAAATACCAAAGGCCTTCTCTTACGGTCGGCATAACACTTTTGACAACTCTGGGCTATAACAAGTCTCTTACGGATAAGCTCAACTTTCTCCGTTGTCTCCCGAACCAACTCCGGGCCCAACAAAGGTGCATCACCCACCTCGGTCCAACAAACTGGAGACCTACACGGTCGACCATACAAGGCCTCAAACGGTGCCATACCGATACTCGACTGGAAGCTGTTGTTGTAGGCAAACTCTACTAAGGGCAAGTGCCTCTCCCACGACCCACTAAAGTCAAGGACACAACCTTGAAGCATATCCTCAAGGGTCTGAATAATACGCTCGGACTGTCCGTCAGTCTGAGGATGGTAAGCTGTGCTAAAGGTCAATCTAGTGCCCGAAGCACTTTGCAAACTCAGCCACAATCTAGCATTAAAGCGTGGATCTCTATCTGAGACGATCGACACTAGGACCTCGTGCAACCTCACTTTGTCCTGAATATACAAGTCGGCAAGATGATCTACCAAATCTCTCACGCGCATAGGAATGAAGTGCGCCGACTTAGTCAACCGGTCTACTACCACTCAAATGGCATCACTACCCCGTTGAGTCCTCGGAAGACCCACGACAAAATCCATCGTGACATGCTCCCATTTCCACTCCGCTATAGGCAAGGGTTGTAACAAACCCGCTGGCCTCTGATGCTCGGCCTTCACTTGCTGGCAACTAAGGCACTTAGACACAAAAACCGCCACATCCTTCTTCATACCCCACCACCAAAACTGGTGACCCAAATCACAATACATCTTAGTGCCTCCCGGATGCACCGCAAGGCGTGAATGGTGAAACTCTCGGAGTACTTCCTCTCGGCAAGACTCCGGCACAAACAGACGGTCTCGGTATCTCACACTCAGGTCGGGATACACAGTCAAACCCTTCTCAACCTTTTCACTGGAGATCTTCTCTCGAAGGGAATCTACGTCAAGGTCACCTCTCTGTGCCTCTAACACTTGAGTCACAAGTGTAGGCTGCGCAACAATAGAAAACAAGGCCGCAGCCTCAACAGATTCGCCTAGAAGCAAATCAAACTCGCCAAGTGCACCCAACATCTCCCACTCCCGAATAGCTATACAAGTTACATCACTATTGGATTTCCTACTAATGGCATCGGCCACCACGTTGGCCTTTCCTGGGTGATAGTGCAACTCAAAGTCATAATCCTCAATGAACTCCATCCACCTTCTCTGCCTCAAGTTCAAGTCTTTTTGTGTAAACAGATACTTCAGACTCTTATGATCCAAGAACACCTCGAATCTCTCACCATAAAGGTAGTGCCTCCAAATTTTCAAGGCAAAAATCACAGCTGCTAACTCTAGGTCATGAGTAGGGTAATTCCTCTCGTGTATTTTCAACTGACGTAAGCCATAGGCTACTACTTTTCCCTCTTACATCAACACACAACCCAAACCCTCTCGTGAGGCATCACAATAAACCACATAACCCAAGCCTCTCTCTGGAATAATCAAAACCGGAGTTGTGGTAAGTCTAACCTTCAGCTCTTGGAATGACTTTTCAAGTCTCACTCCATACAAATTTGACCCCTTTCCGCGTCAATCTAGTTAACGGCGAAGCTAGCCTGGAGAAATCTTTCACAAACTGACGGTAATACCCAGCTAATCCCAGAAAACTACCGATCTCAAAAATACTCTTAGGCTGTGCCCAATCTTGCACTGCCTCAATCTTGGATGTATCAACAGATACCCCTTCCCCAGAGACTACATGGCTTAAGAATTTAACCTCTCTTAGCCAGAACTCACACTTCCCAAACTTAGCATATAGCTTATGGGCTCTAAGAAACTCAAGCACCACTCTCAAGTGTTTCTCGTGCTCCTCCTCAGAAGGTGAATAAACCAGAATGTCATCCACGAAAACGACCACAAAACGATCTAAGAATTCCCGGAAGATCCGGTTCATCAAGTTCATAAACACTGCCGGTGCATTGGTGAGCCCAAACGGCATCACCAGAAACTCATAATGGCCATACCGCGTACGGAATGCCGTCTTCAGAATATCCTCCTCCCTAACCCTCAACTGATGGTAACCCGATCTCAAATCTACCTTAGAGAAACAACGGGACCCTTTCAACTGGTCAAACAAATCATTTATACAGGGCTAGGGTACTTGTTCTTAACCATAGCCCGATTCAATTTCCGGTAATCAATACAAAGTCTCAAAGCCCCATCTTTCTTTTTAGCAAAGAGGGCTAGTGCTCCCCACGGCGAAGTACTAGGACGGACAAAACCCTTATTTAGCAACTCCTGGAGTTGAATCTTTAACTCACTCAACTCGGTTGGGGCAAAACGGTAAGGTGCTATGGAAATCGGCGCCATACTGGGCACTAAATCAATAGAGAACTCAATCTCTCGATGAGGTGGTAAGTTAACAAGGTCCTCGGGAAAAACATCCGAACACTCACAAACCACTCTCGGCAATACAGTCTGGGTCTCATCACACTCACTACTCATAAAGCTAGCGAGAAGACCACTAAGCTCACACCGCCCTCGCGGATCATACACTGGTGGCAAAACACTACTAACCCGATCCCCCAAGAAACGAAAACAATCCCCGCTCAAGGTACATACTGTGACCCTCTGGCGATAACAATCAATAATAGCCCGGTATAACGATGGCCAGTCCATACCCAAAATCATATCAAAACCCGACATAGCCGTAACTACAAAAGAAAATGAAAGCCGGTAGTCGGCGACCTCAATATCACAACCTCTACATCCTTGTTTCAAAATCAATTCACCCCCAACAGGTGATACAACACAAATAGGATATGCTAACTGTGCCAACTCCAACCCCAAAACAGATACAAATGCAGCAAATATAAATGAATGGGATGCACCCGTATCAATCAACACATTGGCAACCGAGTTCCAAAACAAAAAGGTACTTTTCACAACAGATGGAGCCGGTATAAGATCCTGCGCGGTAACAGCATACACGCGCCCAGAAGGTTTCTGATCTACATGCTCACCTCTCGCAGCAAAAGACTGCTGCACAGACTGGGACGATGAAGCCCCCTGATTGGCCCTTGAGGCCTAAACTGACTGAGCTGGCTAAAAAATCTGCCTCGGCCCAAATACACCAGATGTGCCACTCAATTGCGGGCAAAACCTCTTCAGGTGCCCCGCCTGACCACACTGGTAACAAGATAGCGGCTGGCCTCTGCCCTAACTCTGGCTCTAAGGTCGAGCCGAAGATGAAGCTGCTCTCTGCCCTCCTTCCTTCTGCGGGCAAGCTGGAGACTTGTGGCCCAGCTGACCACATTTATAACAAGTAACGTCTGCCTCTTCCAGGGCCTGTACTCGGCACTGGAAATGTCGATCTAGCAAATGCACCCTGGGACTGCTGAGGGTTAGAACCCCTCTGCCTCCTACCGTCCCCCTGGCCATCCTGACTCCTCTTGGAGCCCTTCATCCTCTCCTCCTCCTGCATGATAATCTCAATATGTACCACCGCATCTACAAGGCATCCATACTCACTAGTCATGGACCCAGCAACCCTAGTCTTAAGCCCGTGCCTCAGCTTCTTCTCAAACTCAAGACAACGGCGTTCCTCAAACGCCACATGCTCAGGTGCAAACCTGGATAAACTGGTAAATGCGGCCTCAAACTCGGCCACTGGCATACTCAGCTGCTTAAGCTGATAGAACTGGTCTCTCAACTTCTCTCTGACAGTTGGAGATAAAAACTTCTCCTAGAAAGCATCTACAAAGGCCTCCCACGTGCCACCAATACGGCCCCGGACAAACTTCCACCACTGACCCGCGTCTCCCTTCAGCTGGAAAGACGCCAAGGTCATCTTCAAAGCCCCGTCTTCGATGCCTAGCATCTCAAACGTCTTCGTCATCTGTTCGAGCCATTCATCAGCCTTAAGTGGCTCTTTCGGATCACCCACAAACTCGTATGGGTTAGACTGGAAGAACTCTCTCTTCAGAAAAACAGGCCCTGCCTCAGCAACATGGGCCTGGACCTGATTCTCAGCTTTGAGAATGTCCACGGATTCCCTCAAAGCTCCTACCATTTCGCGGGCTAAGGCGCCCATGGCCTGCTGACCAACTGGCTCGGCCACATTGGCCTAACCAACACCCTCCTGCTGCTCCAAAATTTCATTCGGTATAGGCACCTCCTGCCTCCTAGGCCTACCTAGCCTACTACCACGTCCTCGTCCTGACATCCTAATAAAGGTAACAAAGAACATTAGCACATTCATAAACGTGCCGAAGCTATAACACTCGCGTCCTTATGCATGGATAACTGTAATTCACTCCACGTAAGTACATAATCACATAAGCACTTACGAATTTCATTTCCGGATAATGACAGTCCCGAGGCGTCGCTAGAGTTCCAGTTAGAAACATCATTGATCAAGTGCCTTTTCAACAGGACTCCCAGAAACCCAAGGATCCAATCAACATCCTATAAACTAAATCCCATACCCACATAGTCACATAAACATGTTATCAAATAAAATTATAACATCATGCATAAGTCTCAAACAAGCGAGACAAACACATTGTGATACTAATCACTTCCCATGTACCCAAGTATTCAAACCCGGTACGCTCTGATACCAAGTTGTAATGCCCTCAAAATAAACCCATAAATCATACATTCGAGACATCCATAAACATAAGAGAAAATAAACATTTTTCCATTCATTAGAGTATTTAGTCCAAAAGTATTACATGTTCACAACAAAAGAAATGCCCTGCGAGCTTACAACTTTCCAAGTCAACACTTGGGTTCAACAAAAATAGAGTTCTAACTCTTTACATAAATAAGCCCTTGGCTTGATATACATGCAATACAAAAGAATCAACAAAAGGGTCTAACAGCCTCACGCCTCCCAAGCTACGTTCTTGGAGGTGGCATGTCACCTGCACCTGAAAATGATGTCCCATGTAGGGTGAGCCAATGCCCAGTAGAGATATGCTAAACATAATATGAGCAATAACTAAAACATTAGCATTTGATAAATGTTTAACTCATATAAACCCAACATGCAAACAATCTAGCTCCATGACAAACAATCTATGTGTCATTCCACTTTCCTTTACTTATATTGTTTCAATTAATAAACATGGCTCAGAACCTGGCCAGACAAATTTTAAATGAGCTTACATCTCATGTTAGAACATTTCCTTTATCCACAATTCATTTCCAAATGAGATATCACTCATATCAAAACACTTCCTTACTTCACAATAGATACACATATTTACTGTATCAATCTCATATTATAACACTTTCATACTTCACAATAGATACACATATTTGCTGTATCAATGGAGTCCATTTCCTATCTCCTCCCAAACAACATCCAGTTTAGGAGTCCATCCTCTATCTCCTCCTAAACCGTAGAGTACATCCCTTATCTCCTCCCACACAATACAATGTATATAAACGTTTATCATATACATGTTCAATCAATACACAAATTCGATGTATTATTCCAACCGTCATATTCAATGACATATTCAATTGATTAGTTTTAATTCACCTAATCATCATGCAGTGTCTGCAACAATCAAGACTATCCTCCACCGATAGCCCAAAGTAATTATTTCTAAACAGATAATAAATGCCTCAACAGATAAATTATCAACAATTTCAATCTAACTCCACCTTTTACTCTCATATACACAAATGACCCAACTATACCCAACTATGGTATTTTTCTCCTTTCTCAATATTGACCCAATGGTCCAAATATTAACAATAATCATCAATAGGCTCATGTTAAGACCCAAATACACATACATAATTCAAAGGAACAAAACCCTCTTTTAAAATTTCAAGATTTGAAACCCTAACTCCCAAACTTTCCCAACTTCAACATTTAACCAAAATGACTACAAGTTTAAGTCAAAGACCATAGAGATGAGTAGTTATCCCTACTTCAAGCTTAGAAGGGGAAGAAGGAAGAAAAATCCAAAAGTCGATGGAGGAGAAACCAAGCTTTGCTTCGATCAAAATGAAACCCTCGACAAGCTCTACACTTAATCTCAAAGGAGCAAGGTGAGTAGAGGTCTTCAAACAAGTAGATCTAAGGATCTTTGAGTAAAAAGTGCTTTTTGAGAGAGAGAGAAGGTGTTTCACGGTTTAGAGAGAGGAAAGGAAAGAAAAAGTGAGAGAAAATGTCAAGTGAGGGCCTTTATATAGTACTAGGTCAAAAATAGATATAAGTCCCAAAGCCAACTCAAAATATCTAGTCAAAATATCCCCAAAAAGTAGGTCCAAACCGTGAGAAAAATCTGGGAAAAAGTCACAGGTGTCGACCATTCACAACACAAGTGTCGACACCCAAGAAGAAATCTGGAACACTAAGTGCGACTACACTGCAGGTGTCGACCCTTCCCTAGGCTGGTGTCGACACCAAAATGCAGTGGATAACTACAAAACAAGGGTCAACCCTTCCACAGATTGGTGTCGACCCTTACGGCTAACCAAAAAGAGAAGGTGTCGACACCGCCAAATCTGGTGTTGACACCAAAATGCAGTAAACAAATTCAGAACAAGGGTCGACCCTTCCCAGCTTTGGTGTCGACCCTTGTGGCAAACAAAAGAGAAGGTGTCGAAACCACCAAGACCGGTGTCGACCCCAAAACATGATTTTCAAGTTTCCAAAAAACTTTTCAACGCGAACGAGCATGAACGAGCAATCCCAACAAGTTTAAATCAGTTTGTACACCTCCAAAACTAAGGTACAACAACACCAAAGATTCCCAAAATAAAATAAAGGGTTCAAATACATTTACCAGAAGCTTTAAGGAGCTCAAGTGCTACAGTCACCAATAGTGAGGCTACTACCCGCCGCTGCATTATAGTGCTGCTACATCAATCTGGCGATAAAATGAATGAGAGAGAGAGGGAAAAGAGAAGGATGAAAGAGACGAGAGGATGAGAGCGACAATTAGTAAGGGTTTTGTAAGCATGATAGAAGAGAGAGAGAGAGAGAGAGAGAGAGAGACAAGCGCGAAAGGGAGAGAGAGGAATGGTTAGGGTTTGGTTTGGTTTTTAGAGAGTTAACCTTGATACAAAGAAACTCCAGAATTGGATTTATGGATCGAATGCCCTTTTATATATTTATTATTACTATCAATCTTATATATTGATTTATAATTTTTATTTGGGATAAGCTTCTCTCCAGTTGGGTGTCCCAACTGGACCATGTTGTTGGGCCCACTGTGGAGCCCACATCAAAAATTCGAACTATTCAAAGTGTAGGACTTGTCGAGTACTTTATCTCTGTAAAAAATCACATTGATCAGATATCAATAGCCACTTGATTTGTATACATTTGTGTCAATAATTTATTTTTAAAATCATAGTAACCATTAACACAAATTTGATCTAATTAAGAGACTATTGATATCTAATTAACATATTTTTTGCAGACATAAAGTACTTGATGATCCCTACATAGTGAGTAGTTCAGGCCATCAATGTAGGCTCCATAGTGAGACCACAAAGCCCAATAACATGCTTGAATTCAATTTTGGATTAGAGACAAGCCTGTGCATTTTTATTTATATATCATTATGCAATTGTTGGTTGTGATGAGCTATACAAGTCTGATATCAGTTCATGAGTGAATTATAATAATTTCGTGCTCTAGGACACTTAGATTAGATGTCATACTCAGGTCCGTTTGGGACTTGAATTTGCTATTTAAAAAGTCAAAATGTTACTGTAAATTATTATATCATTCTTTTTATTTTTATGTCTTCTTTTATGAAAAATATGAAAAATTAATTAAAACGATTAATTTCCAAATGAGACCTCACTTCTTTAGCCTCTGTTCTTCTCGTGTTTAAGTTGTGAGCCTTATTGTAAAAATAAAATAAAAGGCCATAACTTCTCTGCAATCCGAAATCGGATTAGATAGTATTGTTAGGCCATGATGGGTCTGATTCTAGGTCCCTTTTATGATCAAAACCGTTGAATGTGTAGAGCTCGTTAAGTACATCATTTTTACAAAAAACCAAGTTGATTGGATATTGATAGCCATTTGATTAGTTTGCATTTGTTTCAATGGTAATTATGGTTTTTAAAATAAATTACAGACACAAATGCAAGTTGATCAAGTGGTTATCGATATCCGATTAACGTAATTTTGTATAGAGACAATATACTCGACAAACTCAATATGGTTTTGATCATCGAGATAGGCTCAGAATTAGGTCCACCGTAGCCTAACAGCATCGTCCAATTCGTGTCACGACCCAAACCCGCCCCTATAGGTTTAGCATCGTAACTGGCCAGTAATCCTAGGATTACCGAAGGCTTCTGGGACAAATTAACATAATATTAGGGGCTAGCGGAAGCAAATAACAAATATACAACATCCATTGAGTTGTGCAGACTTATATGAGACAGAAAAATTTTAAACTTTTTATATATATACACATCATCATTAAGTCATTATATATATACAAATTAGATAAAAAAAGAGACTTAGCCCTATTTACAAAATACACATGACTTGGTTAACCAAACGAGAAAACAAAACTTAAACTTTAAATCACATAGCCATAGTTACTTGACATATACGAAACCTCCACAGGAGGCACATAGGTTGGCTGACAAAAATAGATTCTAGACAAATGTCTCTAAGCCTGGTCACACGCCTGATCACCTACATACATAAATAATACAGTGAGTTAGAGCATAATGAATAATAACAGAGTAAAGGGTTTTAATGAATAATGTCCATACCAGATTCAGAAATCATAATTCAGATTCATAAACAGATTCATATTCATATTCTTGTTCAAATCAAATATAGAAATCAGAGTTCATGCTTAATCATATGTGGTACATCCATTAGCGCTAACAGAACAGATACAAAATAGATGCAGAACATATGGTGGTTATGAATAACCAGTTCCATAAAGGAACCTCTGGATCCGGGTAATAGAGAATAAACATGCTGAGCTCCATGATGGAGTCTCTGGTACGGATAACAGATGGCAGACATAATAAGTTCCATAATGGAACCTCCGATACTGGGTAACAGAGAATATATATGCTGAGCTCCATGATGGAGCCTCCGGTATGGGTAACAGATGACAAACATAATAAGTCCCATAATAGGACCTTCGATACCGGGTAACAGCTAACAGATATCACATGTTGCTAAGGATGCCACGAATACATGTCATAAATGGGACAATCATTCATTGTACAGAACATATCATTTCAAAAAACAGATATGAATTTATCATACAGAAAATAAAGAAAGTTGAACATAACTTTACTAAGTTATTACTCACAAATAGTAGCAGAAGTAGATCAGATAGATCAAGCAGACAATAGCGCATGACCTACATAAACACATAACATATACACATTGAAGCACAATATTACTCCTTTGATCAAACTTGACTTTCTTGTTTTCTTCTAAATAATTCGAAGGCCCATTACGCTTATTCTTTCTTTAGTCAAATGAATCGGGTTCTCATTTCACAAATCCCTTTTATTACTAAATCGTTCTTTTCTGAATAAACCAATTCCTCACTTGGCTTCTTAATCAAGTATCACTAAGTTAATGATTTATTCTTTAATCAACTAATTTATGTTGATTGGTAGCTTGTTCATCTTTATTGAGTCATAAATCATGTTTAGAATGCTTTGGGAAGAGATGGGAATAAAAATATGAACTAAATGCAACTTTCCAAAATATGCTGAGAATAGTTGTTCGCTCAAGCGAGCCTTTAGTCGCTCGAGCGGTCTATAAAAGACTATAAAAAGTACTGGGAGCCTTTAATTTGCGCTCGAGCGACAATTAGTCCGCTCGAGCGGTCTGTAAAATTCCAGAATTTTGAACTTCTCAAAAATGGCTTCCAAACGCATTTTCAATTCTTTTTAAATCCATGCATATCTTGATCAAAACCATGAAAATGCCTTAGAAAATATAAACACTTATCTATTCATAAATTATTTGCTCAAAATCTTGAAACATAAAATTAATTTATTTAAATCAAAACTTTACTTAACTTCAAAATCAAAACCAATGAACTCATGGTTTTCTAAACTTCTTTTTCAAAATCAAATGTACTATTAGAATATCAAAATTTGTAGAATTTGTTCATGCATGTAGGAACTAGACTCAAACTCATGTAAGATATTCAAAAGCAAATCCAAAATAATTAGCTTCCATAATCATGAACATGCATGTAACTCATTTTATGTTCAAAACCCAATTCTTCTAAATTCCATGAATTTAATCCTTCTCAATCTCAAGAAATCTATGATGCATGTAAATTTACAATACCCATGATAAAGGTTCAATCGCTAATTTTTAACATAATTTTCAAACACTTCCAAAATCCAATTAAACTTGTATATATATAATTCAACCTATCAATTTCTTGATTCTACTTTCAATTTAGGCGAAATCATTCATTATCATTATGAATTAACTTAGGGTTTTCAAGAAAAATCAAGACTTCCAAGAAAAATTAAAACTTCTCACACCACTTCTTTTTATTCCAATTTTCCCATTGATTATACACCCAAGGTTCATAATCCATAATCTTATCCCAATAATTGAATCCTAACACTTCAAACCCTAAACCTCCAATTTCCATGATATAACACTATATGCTCAAAAATGTAGATTTTGCATTTATATAACCAAAATACACAAATCTATCTATTAATGCAAGTATTAAAGAAGAACCAGGACCCCTACCTCAAGAATCAAACAATAGAGCAAAGCTTTGAGAAAAAAAATCCTTTGCAAATCCGAATTCCAATCGGTTGAAAATGTTGAGCTTCAAGCCTTCTTCACTTTTTGGTAAGAGATCTTGGTCAATTCTTAGGGAAATGAAAGGTATTTGAGGTCAAAAACCTAGGGTTTTCGGACCTAGGGTGAGAGGGATGAAGAAAGAAGATGAAAGTGTGAAGAATGATCTAGAAAAGTGCCTTTAAACTGGCTGAATTTGCGCAATCCGCTCAAGCGTCGCTTTTCTTGCTCGAGCGTACCTGTTTCCAACACAAATTTCAAAACTTCAAACGGGCATAACTCTCTCATCCGGACTTCGTCCTAGGTCGTTCTTGTGTCTAAATCGAAGCCCCGGAAATAGGATTTCCAATGGTTCAAACCTCACACCCAAATTCAAAGTGTGGAAAAAGAAAAGGGCAAAAGAGTGACGACTGTTTGTAGAAAAATTTATCCAAATTAAATTCTTGGTTCACTCCTACTTTACCATTATGTTACCACTTCGATCAATGTCCCAAAATAAAACAAGGAGGTTCCAAATATTAAATTGAACTTATTATCATCATCAATTTTTGGTTTCTTAAATCATTTAAGCCTTCAATTTCTGATCAGACTCAAAATTTCGTCATTAAATTACATATTCGAATTAGGCACCACATAAATGAATTTAATTCGTAATAATCTAAATTCTCAATCCTCTTAACTTAATTAACTCTAATTCGGGCCCAATTAATCAAATCTCAATTTTATAAATCTGAATTCAATATTTAATTAAACTCTCATATGGTTCGATAGTCAAAATTTAAATAATTCAATTCACTATTTGTACTTTCTTGAGTCATTTAGGCTTTAAATTTCTAATTTCAAAATAAATCCTCAACAGAATCACATACGAATCAGTCTCTATAATTTTCATATATCTCAGATTAAATTAGAATAATTGGCACTTAAAATCTAAATCTCCTTAATTAATTAAGTACTAATCATTATACGTGATGGGTCGTTACAATTCAAGAGTTGGATCCAAATAAAAAATGTGTTGTATTATGTAGACCATGTGACCTCGTTAAAGTATACGCATTAGTCGAAGCATTATACCCATCCTTTAAAATAGGCCAATGTAGGTTCTAATGAATGACAAAAATTAAATAAATAAATAAATAAAATCTATGTGAAAAAAAAAAGGGAGAATCGGGATAGTTTGTTGATCAAAATCTTTCCAGTTTTGTAGGAGAATAGGGATTCAAATTTTTCCTCTATGTGAGAGATTTGTTTATCTTCTATTTGTTTGTGATCTTTGCCTCTCATTTTGAAAGTTACTTCGTAATAATATATTGATTTTCAAATTCAATGTGAATTTAATTTATTTAACTTCATTATAGTAAAAAATGGTATATTACCCTACCTCCTTACACACTTTATCAACAATCATATTATTAGTAATATGGTTAAAATATTATACTATTACTCTCTCTATCTTAAAATATTAGTCTCCTTTTTTTAATAATACAATTATTACATTTTAAAAAAATTAACTTTTCAAAATTACCCTTTGGTAGTACAATTATTACAGTTCAAAATTATTAATTAATGAATTCAAAAGAATGACAAAATATGAAATTCATGTTATTTTAGTCATTGATTTTTGAAAAGTGTATAATATTTTAAAACAATAAAAAATCAAATAAGAGACTAATATTTTGAGACGAATAGAATGTTTTACATTTAATTATACCACATATGCATTGGTGGAAGCATAGAGGGACTGGGTTACATTTAGTAAGAGAATTTTTTTAAGGTCCCAAATATTAAGATTAAGATAAAGAATATATAATATTTTCATACTAGTTAGGGTCTCTTAACATTTTCACAAATAAATTTCACCTCGACACAGAGAAATTTTGAAATTTCTCAGGTATGATCACAGAGAAATTTCATCAAGGGACCTTATCTAATAAATAAAAAATAAAAATAAATAAAAAAAACATATTAGATCTCTCTTATTACGTACCCAAAATTAGAGAGATGTTTTACTAATTTTTCTAAAATAGTACCTCCATATTTTATGTATATTTATAAAAATGTAATAAAATGATTTCATAATTTTATAAAAATTACTTATTCATTTTCTATTTGATCAGAATTGTACAAATATTTTATGAGATGATCTCCAGTTATTTTATAATCTATATAGTTAATAGTATCATTCTTGTCGAGTCGATTTTATGTGTAAAGATATATATTAAATATTAAAAATATATAAAAGTTTAGCACATTTTTGTATTTATTCATTTTTTTTAAAAAAAAAATTTTTGCAAAAATTTAACTTTTTAGGTGTATTGGATTTTTTAAAAAAGTTCACTAAAGATAATAAAATGCCCCCCCCCCCCCCCCAAAAAAAAAAAAAAAAAAAAAAACACTCAAAAATTATATTTAAAAACTCAAAAATTGTATTTGAAAACTAAACATCAAACAGATTGCATGTTCATTATTGATTTTTTGATAACTAATCAAATTTATCTGGGTAAATTACACTGACCACTCCTAAGGTTTGAAAAAATACAATAAGCACTATAAATTTGACATAATTACACTAGACTTTAAAGTTTTAATTTATGTAACTTTTGGGCTCTTTTCATCAAAAAATTGTTAATCGTATGAATAAAAAAATGATATTGTTATCACTTTTACATTAAAATATATATTTTACTTTGTCTTTAATTTTTTCATATCATCTATATTAATTTTGGTCTATTTAACCTTTTTAAAACAAAATTCAGTGTAATTTAACATATTTATTTTTAGTAAAGTTTTTAATAAAAGAGACGTAGTGTCAATAAAATTATTCAATAATTAGCCGAGTGATCTGGACAGACTTACCACCGTACATAGTTTCGCATAAATATCTCTCGTTGTGTTTTGGCATCATCCACCGTCCAACTAATGCACTCCTACTTTTTTAAGGTATCAATCAGTATGCTCCCCACACATACATACTTCACTTTCAAATTCGTTATCATCGTCCATTTTTAGGTCCCACTTCTGCTCATGATACTTAAGACGTATCAAAATTTACTTCACATTTTGGACGTATCAAAATTTACTTCACATTTTGGACGTATCAAAATTGTGATAAACGCCAGTACGGTACTACAAGAAGAGCCACTAAACATGTGAAAGAAATGAAAAATGAAATTAATAAATAAAATTATTTGAATTATTAATTGAAATAAATTTTTGATATCATTAAAAATTATTAATTGATTTTATAATTTATTAATAAAATGGGTTATTTGTTATTAAAGTTGAACATAGTAATTATATATTCTATTTATCATACTTACCATATATCTATATTACCATATTAGGCATTACCATATTGTGCATTTCCTTATTAGCTTCTCATTCTCCTATATAAAGGAGTTTTGTATTCACTCATATTTAATTTATTGAAATATACATAATTATACTCTCTCTCTCTCTCTCTCTCTCTCTCTCTCTCTATTATCATAACATGGCATCAGAGTTAGGTTAAGTACTTAGTAATTTCGCTTTACCGCGTGGGCGGCAGTCTTGCTTGGCCACCTGCCGGACCTTAACCTATTCCGCTGTCATATTTTCCTGTTAGTATCTCTTTGTGGTGATCTCTTCCTTTGTCTGCTGGTTTATTCCTACCCCAAATATATCTATCATATTTTTTTATTTTTATTTTGAGAGAGCTCCACTCTGTCTTTCCCTCTGCTTCAACCTCAAATAGGTTTCTATCTTCCACTCTATTTGAGTTTGAGGGGGGGTATTATCCCTATATCTTGGTGAGTATGGTGATATGCCATGTGAACCACCTAAGCCCTATATCATGGTGAGCATGATGATATACCATGTGTACCACCCAAGTCGCCCGCCCTGGCGCACTCTCTAAGCCGCCTTCCAGCGTGCTTTCTAGGTTGCACCCTGGCACATTATTGAAGCTGTATCCTTTTGGCGCACTCTCTAAGCCGCCCCATTGACGCATTCTCTAAGCCGCCTCCTTTTGGCGCACTCTCTAACCCACCCCCTGGCGCACTCTCTAAGCCGTCTCCTTTTGGCGCACTTCCTAAGCCGCCTCCTTTTGGTGCACTCTCTAAGCCGTCTCTTTTTGGCGCACCCTTTAAGTCGTCTTCTTGGCACACCACCAAAGCTGCCCCCTGGCGCACCATCCAAGTTGTCTCCTGACACACTCAATCATCTGTTGCCATCATCGTTCAGTGCCACATCATAAGTTATGTGTGTGCCACGCTTGCTGGTTCAACATTTAGTCTCTACAACGGTCCAACATAGACTTGACCCCTTAAACTGTCTACGGACATTAGCTCCAGCCTCTAATCTATCTCAAGCGCCATTGCACTCCCGTTTGGACTTTGCAATCTATTTGCCTTTCATTTTATTTTTTTCGTTTTATTTCATATTTTAGTTTCTCTCTCTAAACTCAAGTTGGTATCCTTAATTGAGTTTGAGGGGGAGGTGTTAAATATAGTAACTATATATTCTATTTATCATACTTACCATATATCTGTATTACCATATTAGGCATTACCGTATTAGTTTCTCCTTCTCCTATATAAGGGAGTCTTGTATTCACTCATATTTAATTTATTGAAATATACA
This sequence comes from Camellia lanceoleosa, assembly GCA_025200525.1. Classification (NCBI taxonomy): domain Eukaryota; kingdom Viridiplantae; phylum Streptophyta; class Magnoliopsida; order Ericales; family Theaceae; genus Camellia; species Camellia lanceoleosa. The sequence goes on along the minus strand of CM045762.1, from coordinate 78,559,693 downwards.
GAGTTATATTCTCTCTCTCTCTCTCTCTCTCTCTCTTAGTTTCTTTATTCTCATAACAATTAAATTAGATATTTCAAGTGATGAGATGTAATTTGTAAAATTAGAGGGAACAATTTATAGTTTAAGTAAGGAGATGTATTTATAATTTACTCTTTAAATAAATATAAACTAGCCAAGTTTATTTAAGTTCGAATTCAGCTTGTTTACTAAATGAGCCTAAAATCAGGCTCGAGCTCTTTTATTTATTTAATAAATGGAGCCAAACCGAATCGAGTCCTTAACAAGTCGAGCCGAATTCATGAACAGCTCGATTCATTTACAACCCTACACATGTCACGACCCGCTCCCCATACCCAAGGGTTAAGTATCGTGATGGCCAGTAACTGAGGTTACCTACGGCCAATTCAAAAACAAATAAATAAACGCAAGCGGAAGAAATATTTAAATAAAGGTACTAAAATAATCACTGGAGCTTCTATTTTTATTAAAAAATTTATTGACAAAAAAGGCTGATGTTTACATATAAAAATATCATAAAAACACTGTGTGTGTCTATTCCGCAGCCCCGCATCTAAGACTTTCCAAAAACTATTTCCTGAAAATTAGTAAACAACTATAAGCACATGGCAGAGTGAGAAATATTATACCAAGAGTATAAGGGACACGAAATAACCATAGATCGTTAGTTAGGCCAAAACATTTACATAAACAGATCATTTGAGTAGCAGAAATTATTTAAGTAGCAGAAACTGAAATACAAATTTTATATAAATATATAACCATAACCACGGTAATGTATCGTAACGAGAGGTCACGTAGTGACAATGTCAGAGGTACGGATTCAAGAGGTGGCTCGTACGGATTCTAGAGGTGGCTCCCACAATAGTGTAGCACTTAGTTCCGCACAGCACTTTGGTCCGCACAAAACAGAGGTCAGTGGATCCATGACAAACAGAGGACCACAAAGTGGTCAAACAGAGGCCAATGGTTATTTAAGTCCCCAAAGGCGTGGGACTTCCGTGGTAGTACTTACAAAACATAATTGTTTATAAGGTCATAGTCAAATATGTTTTAAAATATAAACAAATATATCCATGGGTTTCTTTTTAAGCAAATAGGGTTCAGAAGTAAAACCACGTAATTGAAATCTTTATAAAATATAACTTTTATTAAAAACATAACTTTTATAAAACAGATTTTGGTAAATCAAAACATACGTGAAATACATTTTGGTAACTCAAGGTATAATATAACTCACATTAACTTCAATACCTCACTCTTTCTTTTCACTGTCAAATACCCTTTTACCTTCCACTATTCTCTTTTCTTTATTTCCCTTTTCTTTCTTTTCTTTCTTTCCTTTTCTTCTTTCTTTTCTGTCTCTTGTTCTTTTCTTTCTTTTTTTCTTCTTTCAATTCCTTTGTTGCCTAGGTGACACGCCTCTCTTAAATAGAGAGGAGAACTCACTCTCTCACCAACAGGTGGCTGCCTTGTATTCGTCTCTTCAAATTTGATAATTATTATATAGATTCAATCTTATCCTAAATAGATATTTAAGATAATTATCTTTTGACCCAATATTTTAATATAATTATATAACTAATTTAATTTCTAATTAAATTACATTTTATCATGTATTAACATAAAACAAATTATTATTAATATTATCTATATTATTATTATTTATATTTTGACCCCTAAACTTTTAATAATTATATTATTATACAAAATTACGCATAATAATAAATCATATATTTTTTTAACTGAGATTAAATAATATTAGTATAAATTCTATAGCATGATTAAAAATCTGGGATGTTACAATCTTCCCCCCTTTTAAAATTTCGTCCTCAAAATTTGCCATGTGTAAGCTATCCGCTGCGCACTCTGATAAATATATGTTAGATGATTAATCTGATAGAAATAGTACCTCAAAAAAAAAATTTACCAAAAATAACTCACTATTTAGTTGTCAAAAATTATTTTAGGCCAAAATAATGAATAAGGAGCGACTTTAAAAACTTTTCATTTTGTTTGTTTACGATAAAAGTAAATAAAAATGAGAACATAATAACAGAATTATATGCAATAACTGAAAATTTTGAGATGAACTTTTCAAAATAGTTTCAAAATTAGTATTATTATAATTTGAACCCAATTTTAAAAAAAAACATCAAAATAAATTTTTTTTTTGAATACTGAACTGAAAAGTATATGGATTTAATTATATTATAATTTTGGTAGATACTTGAGCCCGACATCCTTCTTTTCTTGTCCTTCTTTTACTAGAATAAATATAAGTTGTATTTAATATTCTTCATAAATTAGGCACACTAAAAAAAAAAAAATATTCTATATATATATAATCATATAAAATTATAATATAATTAAATCGACGAACAAAATATAATAATTCGGTACTAATTACCCGCCATCCTACTTCTTAAATGTGCATGTGTCCTATGCTCCAATGATGTTTTTTTTTTTTTTTTATAAACCATTGCTCTGATACCATTTGTCACGACCCGCTCCCTGTACCCAAGGGTTAAGTATCGTGATGACCAGTAACTGAGGTTACCTACGGCAAATTCAAAAACAAATAAATAAACGCAAGCGGAAGAAATATTTAAATAAGGGTACCAAAATAATCACTGGAGCTTCTATTTTTATTAAAAAATTTATTGACAAAAAAGGCTGATGTTTACATATAAAAATATCATAAAAACACTGTGTGTGTCTATTCCGCAGCCCCGCATCTAAGACTTTCCAAAAGCTATTTCCTGAAAATTAGTAAACAACTATAAGCACATGGCAGAGTGAGAAATATTATACGAAGAGTATAAGGGACACGAAATAACCATAGATCGTTAGTTAGGCCAAAACATTTACATAAACAGATCATTTGAGTAGCAGAAATCATTCAAGTAGCAGAAACTGAAATACAGATTTTATATAAATATATAACCATAACCACGATGCAAACGAGCGTAATGTAGGTCACAGTAGCGAGTTAGAATGTATACGGATTCAAGAGGTAGCTCGTACGGATTCTAGAGGTGGCTCCCACAATAGTGTAGCACTTAGTTCCGCACAGCACTTTGGTCCGCACAAAACAGAGATCAGTGGATCCATGACAAACAGAGGACCACAAAGTAGTCAAACAGAGGCCAATGGTTATTTAAGTCCCCAAAGGCGTGGGACTCCCGTGGTAGTACTTACAAAACATAATTGTTTATAAGGTCATAATCAAATATGTTTTAAAATATAAACAAATATATCCATGGGTTTCTTTTTAAGCAAATAGGGTTCAGAAGTAAAACCACGTAATTGAAATCTTTATAAAATATAACTTTTATTAAAAACATAACTTTTATAAAACAGATTTTGGTAAATCAAAACATACGTGAAATACATTTTGGTAACTCAAGGTATAATATAACTCACATTAACTTCAATACCTCACTCTTTCTTTTCACTGTCAAATACCCTTTTACCTTCCACTATTCTCTTTTCTTTATTTTCCTTTTCTTTCTTTTCTTTCTTTCCTTTTCTTTCTCTTGTTCTTTTCTTTCTTTTTTCTTCTTTCTTCTTTCATTTCCTTTGTTGCCCAGGTGACACGCCTCTCTTAAATAGAGAGGAGAACTCACTCTCTCACCAACACGTGGCTGCCCCCGTATTCCTCTCTTCAAATTTGATAATTATTATATAGATTTAATCTTATCCTAAATAGATATTTAAGATAATTACCTTTTGACCTAATATTTTAATATAATTATATAACTAATTTAATTTCTAATTAAATTACATTTTATCATGTATTAACATAAAACAAATTATTATTAATATTATCTATATTATTATTTATATTTTGACCCCTAAACTTTTAATAATTATATTATTATACAAAATTACGCATAATAATAAATCATATATTTTTTTTAACTGAGATTAAATAATATTAGTATAAATTCTATAGCATGATTAAAAATCTGGGATGTTACAACACAGTTATGACATTTGTGATCTTTGATTATAAACTATTGTGGTATAACTATGTTGAAGTATTATCTTATTATACTAAACACCTTCCAATAGAATTCAGGATTTATATAAAATCAGGTAAAGTTTAAAACCCGTGACAAATTGATTATTTTTTAGGACAATAATACTCGTTATTGATTTTTTTTAAAGATAATAATACTATTATCCGATAATCTTATTTTTACTGTCTCCCTTATCTTCATGGTAAAAATAAAACGAGATCACCAAATAAGGACATTATTACTTAAAAGATTTAATAAATATATCATGTGATTTACATATAATCTAATTTTGTGTTAAATACCTAACATAATGGATTAATTGTAATAAGATAATATTTTGAAGTGATTAATTGTTGCATTTCGAAGCTGAAGAAGGCAAAACACAAATGAGTTATAGTTTAAAAAGATTTATTATAATTTGCAGAATATATATACATATACATATATATAATAAAGAAGAAGAGTTTTCAAATCTTCAACATATTTTTTTCCTATTAGGACATTTGGATGGCTCAGATCTACTCAAATTATAAAACAATGACTGAGATATATTTTTCAAAAAATGTTATACCTATACATTTTCTACTTTCTCGCTTCTTTCTCTTACATTTTCTGTTTCTTATCCATCCTTCCATGATCTCATGATTCCACCTTCCTCCCTCTTTTCTTTTTATTTTTTTTTATTTTCTCCCTTTTTTTTTTTCTCTCTATTTGTTTATTTTTTTTATTTTTTTCTTTTTATTCACTTATTTTTATTCACATCGTACCTTCAGGTATGAGCATACACTAGTTCTGTAATATAAACGAATTGAGCCATTTTGAATAATGTTTTTACAGGTCATATATGCCTTCTATTTTGCCACTTTTGCTTATAATACCGTTCAACTCTCTAGTTTTTAGCTATTGTGGGTCAGATCTTTGGGACAATTGAAGGGGTGTTTGGATGCAAGGCTAGGGTTAAAATATTCAATAAATAAAAAATCAATTAAAATAGTTAATAAAATAAAATGTCACACTTAAATCGTAATTATTATTTTTTCTCTCACAATCATTAAATTAATTATAAAAATAAAAACATTGGAAAAAAAAAAGGACAAAAAAGCCAACTATCATGCCAAACACAACTTTTTTAGTTAAGCTAAAAAAATATTTAAAAAAAAAAAATCAACAAAAATAGTTGAGTTTCAAAATGAGACCTAAAAGGAGACATGAAATTTTAAATGAATTTACATTTTTGGCCTTTTACTTTGTAAGAAATCCTACAACATGTATCCTTCCAAGGATGCATTTTTGCATGAATAGAATCTATTTTTAACAAATTAATTAATTTAGTTGTACTATTAAAAAAAAATTCAAAATTTATGTACAATTTTGATTTAATTCAGGTCGGGCATTGACAGATAACATCGAGTTACAATTTGGATATGGGCAGACTTGGGCAGCTTTCAGCACAACTTGAGTCACATTTAAACAACCCATCCAAACTTACTTCAATTGCACCCGTAGCTAGGGATGGGCATTAGCCTGTTGGCCCGCTTTGCCTGCCCGGTCCAGTCCTATTTTTGTAGGGCTTCAGAAGTTTATTTTAGCCCATAGGGTCAAACAGTATCAATATTTTCAGCCCGATATATTAATGGGCTAGGGTTGGAATTTATATTTTCAACCCAACCGGCCCAGCCTGCTATTAAATTAATTAATTATATATATTAAAATATGTATTTTTAATGGGTTTAGACTTTAACTTTGTTGATTTTATTAAAATTCACATTTGTTGTTATGTTAATTGAATTTATTTAAGAAATCTTTCAATTTATAATATTTGATTGAATTTAATTATAAAATTTTTAATTTTTTTTTTAAACATATAGCTCGATGATGAGTTTGGGATTTATAATTATTTTTTGGGCCGGACTTGGACAAATGTAAAGATTGGAAGTTAGGCTTAGCTAAAAAAAATGATGTAATTCCTCCTACATTCAAGTGAAAGAAGGGGGAAAAAAAAAAATTATACACACGAGGGGTGCAAGTGACACTTGTACTCATACAGTCTTTCATTTATATCCCACTACAAACACACTTGCACACTTATTATGTTGGTAATTTTTTTCTCCTTCTCCTACTGTAGCTTGCTTTTCGTACTCCTTTCGGATACGACTAGCCCTACAGTTCAGACTCTCATAGTTCTGAATCTGATTTCACAAGTGCAATGTCAAATAGAGAAACACAAATGAGTCCAAATCCGGCACATCTTTTGGAAAATCGATGTTTAAATCAAATGCCAAAAATAAATTGCTTTGCCAGATTACAGAGTCACCACCTAAATATTTTTGGAAAATTTAGGAAACTGGTGACTAGTGCCAAAGGCCATTAGTCCGTCATAACCAAAGTATCTCGGCTCAGAAACTTAGATACGAGAGGGGAATGATATGAATTGAGCACTCCACTCGCCTGATCAAAGATCAACCTCTACTAATCATGATGTGATTTTTATTTACATTATATACTCTTGTTCGGGTTATTATGCTATTTTTATTAGGTGATGCACACAAGTATAGACCAATTTGCAAAAATTTGAACGCATTGATTTTATGTTTGTTTTGAAAAAGTGTTTTGAATACATATCAGTTGGAAAAAGCAAGCTCGTTTTGTACATTAATCGATTTACCTTAATTTAAGCGAAAGGCCTTCATCCACAAGCATTCAAATAGGTATATCACTTAAGCACTTAGTGTCATGGAATATGCTCGATATGGCAACACTAACACACAATGCAATATGCTAAAGCAATAAATATTCACCTAGTACTCCAAGGCAAGCCAAATAAAACAAAATAATTAGAAAAAATGCATACTCCAAAACAATGCAATATAACTAATGCGACACACATATTATGTAAATAACAAGTTCGGCTACAAGCATGGCATGTGAACCAATTCAAAGCATGCGATAAAGCATGTATTTGAGCAAAGAATTTTGAAATTGACATTGGTTAGAATGATAAGCCGAACCCTTATGCATGTAAGACGAATTAATGCAAGTCATGGAAAATGCTAAGTAAATATGATGCTACTATTATAAGCGGGTAAATAAAAAGGAGAAAGAAATGAGGGTTTGGAAGACATACACAATTATTACATATTTTGCCCTCGTACAAGAGGGTCCGAATGAGTGTAATATCCGGATTAAACTAACTATTACAAATTCAAAATGAATACTAATTAGCTAAATTAATTAACTACTTATAATGAATTCAAGGAACACTAAGCTACCTATCTAATTTATTACAACAAGGATATTAGAATGAGCAATAAACTAGCAATCTAAGTTAACTAGCTATGCAATTACAAATAAACAGCAATAATAACAACAACAATAACTAATTATAACAATAATAATTAATTACAACAATAATTATTTATAACAATAATAATTACAACATATAAGTAACAATGAGGCACAATGATCGCATGCAGAGTGTCCAGAAGCTAATCTGTCTGCCCAAGTTACTCTGTCTCACCCTCAGCCACTGCCCTCTATTTCTACAAAACAACTCACTGCTTGCCAAACATTGGGAGCCAGCCGACCCCAAATGAAATCCGACCGGGTCAAAAAAGTGTCGGCCATATCCTAATTTTATGTTAAAACATGTTTTGTGCTCTGAGGTAAGGTCAGTGCAGACAAAGCCTTTCTAGGCCATGTTTGTCCATTTTGCTCTTCTCTGTCATGGAAACTCAAGAGAAGAACAAATTCGAGTTTGAAACCATCAATAAGTACAATTTGATGGCTTGGTGATTTCGAACACGATTCGAACAAATCATTAATAAATGCAATGAAGACGACCACTCCTCCCTCTCGTCATGGAAGCTCAAAGAGGGAGATAGACACGCTTCAAGTTTCATCAAAATATCATAGATTGATAAATGACAATTCTCGAAGCGATGGACTCAGCATAACGTCTGGCCAATTCCAACCAGTTTTATTCATTTTCTTTATGTTGGTTTCATTGATTTTAGGTCAATTTTTATTAGTCCTTTCCATTACTTAATCAATTTGTCTGAGGTGATATTTAAGTCCACTAAATAAAGAGATATGTTAAACGAGAAGTAATCCATAGCATGAAAAAGAGACTATATACTGACAATGAACCTCCATAGAGATTTAAGCCATTGAGCATAGATCTCTTTCTCATGCCTTGAACAATAAGCACTTGCTTGAAATAGCTCTCGAACAAAAGAAAATAAATAAATAAATGAGGGAGGGTTCCAAAATGATTACGGGATCAATTGTTAGAATGAGGCTCTTCAACGTAGAAATTAAAAAAATAAAGCTATCAACTCAAACAACTCAGCATCTAAGGCCTAAACAACTAGAGCTATGAGAACGTACAATACAACAAGCAAATATTCAAACCATAAACTAATTTAATAAATTAGGACAGCCCCTAAACAACTCCTGCTATACAATAAACAGTAGCTAAAGTATGTTTAAAGCACATAAAAGATAGGTAAGAGCAAGGAGACATCAAACTAGTAAGCAAGACCAAGGAGGGGTGGCTACCCCCCTTCCCCTCCTCCCCCCCCCGGGGAAAAAAAAAAACACACACTCACACACACACACATTTTGGACTTCTAAACCATGTTTTTCAACCTTTTTAAACTCTGAAGATCAGTTTTGTAAGCCAAGAAAATAGTGGTAAAAGCAAGAGAAAGTAAGTAAAAAGAATAGAGAAAAAGCTATGAAACAAAGCCTAACCCCTCCACTTTTTGCAACCTTTAATCACATATTTCAGCCCCAAAACAGTCCAAAAATAGTCCTAAAACAGTGGCTAAAACTACTTCAAAAATGTAAAGAAAGTGAACCAAAATAAGAGAGAACAAATTAGACAAGCAAGCTTAAGGAGGGGTGTCTAACCCCTCCACTTTTTGTGAATTAAATCACATATTTCATCCCTTTTTAGTAACCTCCAGTAGTGCACAAACTCAAGGGAAACGAAGAAGATGATTAGTAAAAAACAAAGGAAAAAGATGGGTAAGAAGTATACTTCTTTAAAGAGTATGTATGGTTGTTGATCAAACTTGATTTCAAACACCCTCAAGTTTATGAAATATGGTTTGAAACTTTAACAAAAAGTTTCAAGAACAAGCTCTAATGGTGTATGTATTGTGTATGTATAGCTAAAGAAGGTTTGAGGATGAAGAAAGGTGTTGAAGATGAAATGGGGCTTTTTAGTTCTTCAAAGCTTTTGGAAAATTTTTGCTAACCTTCAATTCTGAATGCAGGGGGTTTATTTATAGAATTTGAGCCAATTTGGTCGAAAATATTGTCAAACAAAGCCAGCTATCCAATTCCCACCAGCTGTCTATTTGGTGCCATTGAGGGTTGGCCAGCACTAAATGAGCCACGGCCGGATCTAAATGGAGTCGGCCGATTCCAAAAATCTGTATTTTAGACCCAACTTCAAACGGGCATATCTCTCTCACCAGGACTCGATTTTAGGTGATTCTTGAGTCTAAATTGAAGCCCCAGAAGTCTACTTTCCAATGGTAATAACCTCATATCTAAATTCCAACAGCGCAGAGAGATATGCCTAATTTAGTGAAGGCTGCTTATTCTTTCTCAACGGTTTGATGCTCAACTTCTTCCTAAACTAGTTTTCTTCCCTTCTGTAGACACCCCATTTTTGACCGCCCTTAAGACTTGGGCGTTACTGATGGTTTACTTGATGGTAAAAGGTGTACAGGGCAAAGGTTCAATTTCTTCGGCAAGGAGAGAGACAAATCTCAACTTCACATCCCATTTTGGACCAAAGCGATTTTGAATGGTTTTTAGACCTTAAAACCCTCCCTTTCAAAATATTTTTGAAATAAAGTTTCTACAATGTTCTGAGGCTCACATTTTGTCAAATGATGTGCTTTTCTATAAACCGAGCAAGGACAAAGTGGAAATGAATGAAAGAAAGATGAAATCTTTGAAAAATATTTCAAAACATCTTGTTTAGGGGTTTGGAGTTGAAGAAAAAAGGAGAAGAGAGAAGAAACCTAGCTGAGGAAGAAGTTGGGTATGAATCGCTAAGAGAGAGTCGAACGGTCCTCGCTAAATCAGGCTTATCTATCTATACACTTGGATTTAAGCTATGAGGCCACCATCGTTGGAAAAAAGACTTCCGGGGCTTCATTTTTCAATCAAGAATCTCCTAAATCCGAGTCCGGATGGGGGAGATATGATTAGTTGAAGTTGGGCATCATTCTGGTTGGACCGAAACTGAGCAACCTTTACCAAAACAAGCATAAATTTTTGTACAGTTGGAATTTTGATGCAAGTCTGGTGCCATTGGAAAGCCTACTTCCGGGGCTTCAATTTGGACACAAGAATGACCTGAAAAGGAGTTTATATGAAAGAGTTATGCCCATTTGAAGTTGGACCTGTAGAGCAGATTTTTCCTGCTGACCGACCAGAACAGATGGCCGACCGACCATTTAAAGTAGCCGGCCGACCAATTTTGCTAGCCGACGACCTTGCGGTGTATTCCACAGATTGAATGGATGCCAGTTGTGCCAGCTGGAGGGCACAGACTGGATCTTCCATACACGTGTATGGAGGATCTTTGCTCTTGGTTTAAAGCTTCTAAGAGAAGCTTTATTCTCTTGGCTCTATAAAGGAAGGCTTCCCTCTCCATATACCAGGGTTAGACATTTGGTTAAGGCATACACACTCTACCCTCCATAGCCTTCTTCTCCAAGCTCCAAACCCTAATGTTCTTGGCCGTTTTACACTACACCTCATAGCCTACCACCCCCACCATCCATTCCAGCATCATGGAGGCCATTTGCAGAGCTTGAGGAGTCACATTCTTGGTCCAGAAGTTGCTGAGGGTCGGCTCTACAAGGGTAAGTCTTCATTTACCCCTTTTTTGCACTATTTTGCTCTATACTTTAGCTCCACTTGAAAGCATTTTTGAACCTTGGTGTAAACTGAAAATAGTCTTATTTTGAGCTCCTCTTCATGTTTGATTAAGGATACTTTTATGTTTGAGGTCTCTTACATCCTTGTGTGCTTTATCTCTCTTTTAGGGCTTATTTTGCATGATATATTAGCCTTATTTGTGAGCATTTTTAGAGCTCGACTTAAACTGAAGAAAGTCTTTTTTTGACCTCCTCTTTAAGTTTGATTGAGGTCACTTTTCTGTTTGGAGTCATCTTCTTCCTTGCATGCTTCATTTCCTCATGCTTTGAGCCATGCATTTGAGCATTTGCATCGGCCTTATTTTGGCCTCTTGGCCAGTGAAATCCAGTGAATTTTCAGTGGCCTTGATGTGTCTTTGAGCTCCAAAATCATAGAGGGGTGACCCTCTCACCCCTCATTCTCTTTACTAGCATGGTTGGCCTTCCAAAGGGACCCTATTTTGCATGCATTGAAGTCATGTTTCAGGTCTTATTCTGAGGGTTTTAAGGTCTGCCTAAGCTCTGTCAAGAGCCCATTTTGCCATATTTTATGTCTATGATGCATGTGTAGAGCAATCCCATTAAAGGCCTCTCAAAGGGGCCTTTCTTTGCATGTTTCCTAGACTGATTTCAGGGCCTATTTGGTGGGTTTTAGGGCTGTCATAATCCATTTTCAGAGTTGGTTGTGCCATGCTAAGTGTCTATCTTGTATGTGTTGAGTAACCTCTTGCATGGCCCTCCAAAGGAGCTCATCATTTTTGTATGTATTGGCTGCATTTCAGCGGTTATTTGGGCATATTTTGACATGTTTTGTTCACTGTTTTTGGCTGGTTTGATGAGATCTCATGCGCATCATATAGTTGTAATACAACCCACGCTTACTAGCCAATGTTGCATGCTATTGTAGTCCATCATGTTAGCATTTTTTGGCCATACTTTAAACTAGCAATGTGCATGTTTTGGGACTGCCTTGGCTCTGTCTTTGTGCTTCATAGTCAAATAATGCTTGCTTTGCATGGTTATGGTTCAGTACATTTGCCTAGTTTTGAGTTTTGAGGGCTATTTCATGCATTGGGTGGCATATTTGCATGTTTTGGGACCATTGAGCATCATACTTCAGTGCTGGAACATACGCCATTGTATGCCATAATTCATCCTTTCAATGCCTTTGTGGAGTTGTGCTTTGTGCCTTAGACTCGGGGCCATTGCATTGTGCATGTTTGCATGCATCTTGGTTGCCTCATTTTCATCACATGACCACTGATTTTGGCATGCTTGCGAGCTATCCATGTTAGTTTAAGTCCATCATCGCATGTTGTTGCATGCCATGTTTGCTTACATGTTTAGGTTGCGTGCCTAGTATACATTGCTCATTTGCATGTTCATGTTGCATACTTAGCCTCCATGCCTAGGTTGCATTTCATTGAGCATGCATCCCTTGCCTCTTGATCAATCATGATAGGGGTTGGGGCCCTTTGATGTGTTTTGTGCTTGCATTTCATTTGATATCGAAGTTGCATACTTAGCTTTTGGGCCATCATGCATTGAAATGCGTGATTGATGGCCCGAGGGTCGAGGGCCACACTCCCTTGAGTCCATTACATGATTGGGGAAGTGGCCATGCATACATTGCTTTGAATTTCCTTGCCATGCACTTTGCGCCTCTCGCTGCCAAAAACAGTTTCAGAGGGAAGAAGTGGCCGGCCGGCCACATACAGTGCCGACCGGCTACCAAAGTCCAGCCGGTGGTTCAATTTTTGGCCGATGGCCACATTCTCATAGCCGGTAATGCTCTATCATGGCCGGTGGCATCCCACAACACTTAGGGAGTTATTCAGAAGGGTCCTAGAAACCTTCATAATTTTCAGACGAGTAAGGCAGTGTAAACAGAGGCAATAGTGTTATGGCAGTGAGTTTCCGAGCGAGGTGAGTCAAGCATGCATCAGTCGCGCATTCCGAGGCAGAGCTGTGGCACTCTTTCTAGCTTCATATTCAAATTATTTTTGTGATTAATTTGTTAATTAATTTGAGGGTCTGTAATAATTAATTAACTAGGATAGTTGATTCATTATCCGGACTGTATTATTCTTTTGGTCCCTCCGAGCGAGGGCGAATTTGTAATAAGTGTGGGTGCGTGTGTATGTCTTCCAACCCCCACTTCTTTCTCCCTTTTACTTACCTGCTTTTGATGGTTAGTATTAGGGCATATTTAAATTAGCATACCTTATGCTATGCATGCGTGCATCCATACATTTGTCTTGCATGCACCAGGCTCGGCGCATCATAACTAACTGCATTGTATTTCAATTCCAAGTTGAATACATGTTATTTGTAGCATCTCATATGCCATCTTAGATTAGCCGAGCCTATTCTAGTTGCATCTTGCATGTGTTGCATTAGCCATCTTAACCCGAACTAGGATCATGCATATGATTACTAACTAGTTTCTGTTTTGGTTTGGAGTACTCGGTAAGCATTTATGTTTTAGCATCCTTGCATGAGTGTGAGTGTTGCCATGATAGCATGCTTACCATGAGGCTATGTGCTTATGTGATATAACTGCCTGAATGCCTGTGGGTGAAGGTTGGGTTACTTAAATTGGAACAATGCATTGAATGCGAGTTTTAAGTCCACTCGAGAGCGACAAAACCATATTTTCTAAGCTCACTTGAGGGTGGCAAAATTTATGTCTTAGCCTACTTACGGGTAGCACCATCAAACCATTTTCAAACAAACAAACATGAAATGTTTTGTTCCAATTTAGGCAACTTAGTCTATACTTGTTTACTGTGTGCATCACGTAGTAAATCTAGGCTAATAACCGGAATAAGAACGCATAATGTTTTCAAAACAAGATATCATGGTTAGTAGAAGCCAATCTTTGATCGGGCGAGCGGGGGTGCTCGTAGCTGACCTTCCCCAATCGTACCCAAGTTCCCGAGCCGAGGCAACTTTGGTAATGACGGACACGTGGCCTTAGGCAAACGAGTCAGGGTTTCCTAAATTTTCCCAAAATAAATATTTAGGTGGCGACTCTGTATCTGGCAAAGCAGTCCATGTTTGGCACTTCTTTACAAAAATCTGTTTTCAAAAATGATTTGCCGGATTTGGACTCTTTGGTTCAGATTAAGAATTGTGACAATTTGAGTCCTGAACTGTAGTAGACCCACAGACGAACAAAATGGGATTCCCTCCCGGGACGTTCGGGGACGTCTACAGTTTCTGGCGACTCTGCTGGGGACTTAGAGAACTTGACTCGAACTCGTGATATCTTGTTTTGATTTCACTTATATGTTTCTTTGCATTGCATGTGCATTGGTGCGCCTAGGACATCGTGTTGGCCATCTGCTATTCCTGAACGGTTTGCCGGAGGCTTGTCTTGTCAAGGCATGACCATAAGGCTGACCGGTTGCGGGCTCTGCCAGTATGGGAACACAAACCCCGGTTTTACCCGGGCACTCTTTTCGACCATTCGACCTAGTGCATATTCGGAATCCATAGTGACCATTCCAAACTAGGACAGGTTGCTTACCCAATATAGGTTGCTTGAAATCGCTGCATGCGTAATGAAACCCTAGCTCCTGACAAAATAGGACAGGGAAACCCTACCCCAACATAGGGGTGTTTTGGCTCTCTTTGCTTGCTATGTGCTTTTAAAGTGTGCCTCTACAAGGAATGTATGTATCAATTTGCAAGTCCGGGTCTCCAACCGAGGGCATCAGTATTTAGAGAATCAGTTTTACCCGAGGGTATCAGATTTGAGGCAGAATTTTGGGTAAAATTCAGTAGAGAGCACAGTCATTCAGTTATGCTCATATCTGTTTTGGCGAAATCAGGCTGAGGTGCTGTCTGTTTTCTATTTTGCTAGGTAGTCCTGGAATCATCGCTCCAGAAGGCTTCGATATCCCCCAGGTACATCGAACTCATGCTGATAGACTTTGTCAGGTCAGAGATTCAGTTCAAGGGCAACCAGTTTTCCTTCACCAGTGGTAAGGCAAAGAAGGGCCAGACAGGGCTTATTGGTTTATCCGATCCGACAGTCACCAGTCACCAGTCACATCATCAGCAAACCCGTGATGGCACAGGGTTTGGAAGAATTTGTGGCTGTGATAGCAGCATTAAATCAGGGAACTGCCATGCAGACTAAGACCAGTGTTGAAACGCGACGCCCATCTGGGACATCTGCCTCACATCCAGCTTTGGGACCCCAGCCGAACTTTAACCCACTTCCGCCAGCTGAAGATTTGCAGGGTCCAGATCCTCAAGAAGGGTTGGCTCAAGCCTGAGTTTTCAGACCCCTGGTGCAGCCTAATGAGAGGCTTTATCCCCTTGATGCTTATGAGCTCGATCTGACCGCAGTGAAAATTGCAAACCTTGAGAAGCAATTCAAAAAGGCACAGTGCCTTAACTCCATTCCCGACATTGAGGATGGGCACACTGAGTCTGCTGTACGGCTCCCAGACAGATTTAAAATGCCATAATTGACCGTTTCGACGGGTCTGGAGATCCAATGGTACATATCCGACTTTTCTTGGATGTCTTGAAGCCGATGGATCTGACCAAGCCACGGAAACTCTCTCTGTATGGAAGAACCCTGTCGGGTGTAGCAGCCACTTGGTACGCTAAGTTGGAGAACAAAATGAAGCAAGACTGGAAAGAATTGGTTGAGGCCTTTGTTGATTAGTATTCCTACAATACCCAAGTTGAAATGACCATGCAAGAGCTTGAAACAACCTGCCAGAACTCAACAGAGCCTTTTGTGGAATTTGTTGGAAGGTGGAGGGTAAAGGCAGCACAAATGACAGATCACCATTCTGAGAGGGATCAAGTGGAGATGATGGTGCGAAACCTCGAGCATGATATGTTGCAAAAGTTGATAGTCGCTCCACTATTCACTTTCAAAAGTTTGCATGAACTGGGGGTTCAGGTCGAGAACGCGTTCAATAGCGGGATCATTCCCAGAACAAGTGAACCGACAAGGAGGGTGATTTCAAGGAGTACCAATGCTGGAAGTAGCACTCTTCCCGAACCCACTGAAATCAATACAGTCACCACAGCCAACCCTTTTGCCAAACCAAGCCTACAAACAGCCGGCCCAGCTCGAGCTTAGGGCAGAACTTTCACCCCTCTCTATATGAGCCTGACTAGCGCACTAAAAGTCTTGATGGAAAGAGGGTATCTCAAACCCCTCGATCCTCAACCTCTGTCTGACCCACTCCCAGCTAGACATAACCCTTCCAAGTACTGTGTATACCATCAGCAGCGCGGTCATGGCACCGATCGTTACTACCGCCTTCGTCATGAGATCCAAAATATCATCGACAACTGGACGATAGCTCCACCTTCAGACTCTAATGACCAAGTACCTCATCCACATCTCAATCTAATCCACACATTGGCCGTCCCTTACGACCCCAGCGTATACATCACCTCGGCCCATCTACCCAAGCCTGAGGTGTTTATCCCGGAAAGCATGGACTTATGCATGATGGGTGCATCCGAACCCCAATCATCCCAAACCCATGAACCCATTACTTCTGAGCTGATGAGGATGATTGAAGATCTTCAGAGAACTGTGGCAGATCTGGCGTTTAGAGTTTTGGTTCCGTCATCAACCCCATCACATACCAGAGAGTTCATGTCAAAAGGCTCCCTAACCTTGGGACGAGCTGCATTAGAAGAAGGCCACTCCCTTGGCAAAGTGGAGGCAAGTGGTAAGAACAAGATAGGGGCAGGCATTGGTCTTCATGAGCACCTTCAGTGGGATATTGAGGCTTTGAAAGCTGAAGGGCTAAACAAACAGCAAGTACTCGCAGTTGTTGCAAAAACTGTGGATGACACTTTCGCTACTCAGAATAAGGGTAGTTCAAATCAAGGGGCAAGCCGGGAAAAAGGCCTTTGTACCAGGAATGTTCCTTTCAGCTCTAGTCCCGTTCTCAGAAGAGATCAGCAAACCCAGCCAGCACCTGTCAATCCTTTTGCCGGTGCATCCAGCAAAACTCCACAAACCTCAAAACACCCACGTCGGGGCCAGAGGGTGTTCACCCCACTGTACATGTCTCTGTCAGTGGCCTTGAGGGTCCTGATTAGAAAGGGGGATCTGAAACCCCTAGAGCTACGGCCACTGCCAGATAAACTTCCCCCCTCCCATGATCCGGCCAAGTACTGTGCCTTCCATCAACAAGTTGGCCACGTCACTGATAATTGTTACCGTCTTCGCCATGAAATACAAGATCTGATTGACAACAAGGTCATCGTCGCACCGGGTCCTGCAAAGTCTATCGGTAATGGATCAGTGAACTTGTGGGGGATAATGTGATATGATCGAGGGATGAACCACCGCGAAAGCGGCGGTTTACTCGGATGTATGATGACGCCAAGACTGTTTTGAGCATTTTGCGAATGCTAGTTTTTGTGCTTTCTGACTTAGGTATTGGGTCAGTCTTGTCGTTTTGTATTGAGTCAGTCTTTTCATACTGAGTCAGTCAGGTCTGTCTTGTTGTATCGAGTCAGTCCTGTTTTGTTAGAGTCAGGTGATTTCGGGGGTGTTACCTTGGACATCACTTGCTTGTTTTGTGTTTTTCTTTTCATTTTCTTTTGAGTCTGTTTCTGCCTTGGAGCCAGTAATGCCAACAGATTTGAATGAACAGCAGCAGTTTTTTTCACACTCTTGTGTCTGCTTCCGCCTTGCGCCAGTTGTGCCAGAAGCTTGAATGAAATGGCAGTGCATTCCACCTGCTCTTTTGTGCTTTGAAGTCATTACATTGACCCAAGTTTTTCAAAACTTTTTGAACATTGTGAGGAAAACAAAGAGGAAGGAATTCCTTAGAATTTGCAAAACTTTGATCAATTGAGAGAAAGAGAGGCATGCTTAGCCCTTAATGATTGAGATCATGCTTGTTAATGTGAGTACTGAGAAGGATCCTAGCTTGATCCAGATTGGCTCCACACTGTCTTCAGCACGAGCGATTAGTCGCTTTCTTAAAAGATTTCAAAAAATATTTTATGCTTGATCCTGCGAAGACACAGTGGAATCGCTCTTGAGATTGTGCAGCTTAGGATCGCTCTCAGCCTCGAGACTCGACCCCTTGCTTTCAAAATCTTGGACCTTAATTCAGAGTGTTTAATGGTCAACCGCAATGTCAGGCCTGTGTGGCCAGATTTGAAGCAGCCCACGAACTAGGGGCAAGAAAATTCAGCTCAAGAAGATCAGGTGTTATCAAAAGAAGCTTACAAAGCTGGATCAAAAATACCCCTGGAACTAGGGGCAGAAAAATGTCAGATGTGCTCGAAGAGCCAAAGATAGATCATTCCGCCAATCAAAGATGAAGATCGGTAAGAATGCCAAACCCCAGAAGGAAGGAAAAAAGAAGTATTGCTGAAGGACAACTGAGTTCCTATCCACAACACTAGGGGCAAATTCAACCCCCATTGGATGGACTCCAACATCATCAGCAAACAGCAGTCGTTCTCTTGGAATCAGATGGCCTCAAGATCCTAGAACCATTTGACATGGACAAAGCTACACTTTTACCCTTGAGAGGCTCGCTGGGCCGAAAACCCGGAAGGGCGACCCAGGCAAAAGTTAGAGCAAGAAAAAAAAAACAAAAAAAAAGAGAAAAAAAGAAAAGAACAAAAAAAGAGGGGGGGGGAAGAGAATGAAAAAGAAAAAAGAAATGAAATGAAAAGAAAAGAAAAAAAATGAAAAAATTGAAAAGAAAAAGAAAAACAAAGCTTGCAAGGTTGAAAACCCGGAATGTCTTGGCAAAAGTTAGAGCATAAAAGGAGAGGTTAAATACCCGAGTGTACCTTAACCCCGAACTACGTAAGGCTTGATTCCCATCTTTGGGATACGTAGGCATCTTCATTCTAAAGTCCAGCCGTAAAACACTTCCAAATTGTTTGAGTCCATGTAATGGTTTTGATCATCTTTGCCTTCTCTGTATCCGAGAGTTCGGTTGTAATCATCGCTCCGAGGACTGATTACAATGCGCTGTGGTGCCATTCAGACAAGGGGTAACTTTCCGTTGCCATTCAATGCACTGCAGTGCCGTTCAAACAAGGGGCAACTTTCCATTGCCATGCAGCTCTCTTCGAGCAAGGGGTAATTTTCCTCCAGATCCAAGGTTGTGCATATCAAGAGTAGGTTCCGTGCTTGTTGAGCATTGGCCGTTTGCAAAAATAGTTTTTGAGAATTTTTACTGAGGTTGACTAATTTTCTCAAAAATTATTCCATTTTTTCCAAAACTGAACCTTTTTCTTGGATCCAAAAAAGGAAAATTTTCAGTGCTCATAACCTAACTTGCATGATTTTAAATCAAAAATCGAACAAGCATGTTAATCTAACTCTCATTTTGGTCAAAATTGTTTTAGTAGAAAGCCAAAAACAAAAAATAGACAAAATAATGAACTAGGGGCACAGTTGAGTCAGGCTTCCTGTCTTTCCTCCGTCGCCAGCATACTTGCCAGAAAGGGCACAACTGAAGCTGTCAGTAAAGGGCTGAAAGCTCTCTCACCCTCCAAACAACGAGGTATCAAACCAAGTGCGAAGCACGGATTGGAATGGATCAAGATACTCCACTCCCTTATCCGGAGCATCAACTAAACGTCACCGGAGGAAATAGCTGCGAGCTAACAGTGTTGGGCATGAACCCACAATTTCCTATTCATCCATTCATCCATCAATCACCCTGGGGAGGGATGAAAAATGAGATATTAAAGAATAGAGAGATGTGCGATGAGAGAAAAAGTGAGAAAAGGGCTTTTTCAAAAAAATAGAGATCGAGTGCCAGAGTGATGTGAGAATCGCAAATGAGGAAGGGTGGGAAACAATACCCGAAGAAACTGGCTTCTCGTGCACCGAGAGGTCTCTCATCTTTGTAACACATCTGTGTGTCATGTCTTTTGTTTTGTTTGTCTCGATTCTTGCCTTGAGTCGTTCCGAGTGTGTCTCGATGTGTTTAGGTTGTTTACCTTTTTGTTTTCTGTTATTAAGTCTTTTTCGCTGTGTTCAGTTATAGGCCCAATACTTGGTTGAGAACTCATTTTTTCAATTTCAAAAATGATTTGTTGTGTGCTCAGAGTGCTGTGCCATTTTCCACATTTGTGCAAAAAAAAGGGAATTTGTTCTTTCAAAAACCGCAGGGTCCACCCCCGATAAGTGTGAACAATAAAACAAGGACCTATCTGAAGCTATATAGGTTCCAAACTACAAAGCAAAAGAAAAGAGGGAAAATTTGGAGCATCCTAGTGTGTTTCAACTTCGGCAAATTTCGAGACTGCATTCTAGGTGCACCTTCTCAGGCCTCACCATTTCTCTGGAGTATGAGTGTATCTCGACCCCAAGCTTAAGCCTGCTTCAAGTCAGAACAGCAATTAAAGCAACTGCAGATGTTATCTCTCGCTAATATAGACAGGGTGTCCCCTTTTGAGCTGAGTATGTTGCAAAGTCCTCTAAGAGGTAAATCAGAGGCACCAGAGTACATGTTTGATGCCCCTCTATTGCATAGAATATGCACTTTCATATACTATCTGTTGCAGGCGTGCCACGCATCGTTATGATTCATGCATAGAATATGCTTGCTTTCAATGTTGCATAGAATATGCTTGTCTCATGCATGGAATACGTCTTCAATATTGCATAGAATATGCTTCCCATGTTGCATAGGAAATGCCCCCACACTTGCATAGAAAATGCATTTTATCGCACTCTTTTTATCCACCTTCCTCGCACTTTCTTGTGTATTATATCTCACTCGCACTGTCTTGTGCAGTTACACTTTGTATCTCATTTGCACTTTCTTGTGCATCTTGTGGTTGTGTTTCACTCGCACGATCTTGTGCATTGCATATCACTCGCGCTGTTTAGCGTATCGCACTATTTAGGGCATTTCAAAATCACTCGCGCTGTTTAGCGTATCGCACTGTTTTGAGCATTTCAAATCAATCGCGCTGTTTAGCGTATCGCACTGTCTTGTGCATTTCAAATCAATCACGCTGTTTAGCGTATCGCACTGTCTTGTGCATTGCATTCATTCGCGCTATTTTGCGCACCTCAATTGCACTGTTTTGTGCAGTTTACATTCGCGCTATTTTGTGCATCGCACTGTCTTGCGCATCCCATCTCATTCCCGCTATTTTGCGCATCTTATTACATTTTGCATGCATTCAATCGCGCTATTTTGCGCATCGCACTGTCTTGTGTATCACATCTCATTCGCGCTATTTTGCGCATCTCATTGCATTTTGCATGCATTCAATCGCGCTATTTTGCGCATCGCACTGTCTTGTGCATTCAATCGCGTTATTTTACGCATCGCACTGTCTTGTGCATCACATCTCATTCGCGCTATTTTGCGCATCGCACTGTTTTGTGCATCTAAGCCTCATCGCACCGTTTTGTGCAGTTTACACTCGCGCTTTCTTATGCATCGCACTGTTTTGTGTAGTTTATCATCGAGCTATCTTACGCACTTTACCTGTACTTGTTAGTGCATTGCATCGCACTGTCTTGTGCACCTGTATAGCACTATTTTGTGCATCTTCTTAGCACTGTTTTGTGCATCCACTCTGCATCGCACTTTCTTGTACACATTGTATTTTTGTATCACTCGCACTGTCCTGTGCCGTCTCGGGTCTAGGAGACTTTAAATCCTCTAAAGGTGCAATTCGTTTTTTGCATAAGTCCAACTTTCAAACCGACTTCACGTAGCGTATAAGTCCAACTTTCAAACCGGTTTCGCGTGGCGTATATGTCACGACCCAAACCCGGCCCTATGGGTTTAGCATCAGAATCGCGGCGATGTCGAGATTACGAAGGCCTCTGATCTGATGTCTGATGAAACGAGTTCGAGAACTGGCGGAAGCCAATACAGTATATAACTAGTGTCCATTGAGCTGTGAAAATCTGTATGCCAAAAACATTTTTCATACATGTATGCATTCAAACCAGTACAGTATATACAATCATTACAGACATTCAGTACGGGGACTCAATCCCTCGATAACAGTTCAGTATAACAGTAAACGGTCTATACAAAACAGTACAAAACAGTAGGGAGACAGGTGGGGACAATAAAAACACCCCAAGCCATGGCATGGCGTCTCGGAACCTCACCGAGGCACAAAATTTGGTGACAAAATCGGGGACCAATCCCACGCTCCTAGCTCGGTCGGTGGTGAGCACCTACATATATATATAACAAAGTGAGCTAAAGCCCGGTGAATAACATAATGTATAAAGGGTTATGAATGAATGTCCTTACAAGAATGAAATCAATTCATTATCTGATATTTCAATCTTCGTATTCGGTCAATCGGTGTTTCGATCAATCACCATATGTGGTACATCCTTTAGCCTATAAACAGAGGGTCCAAAAGGACCGAGTCTTATGAACCCAACAATAATGATGGCCATCAATCAAGATGGTTCCACAAGGAAACCGACAGAGCTCTGTAACAGTCAATAACAGTAGGTGCTAAGGATGCCACAGTACAGTTCAGAAAATAGGACATGCATTCATTCAATAAATAATATCATTTCAAAGATGCTTGATTCGGTAACAGATTCAAAGATAACCATTTTGAACATATCTTTACACATCTCATTACTCACGGTGATTGGGCTATCGATTGGCTAGAGCGTGTCCCGAGAGCCAACCCTAAACAGTTAAACAATTGAACACACACTAAGTTTAACAATTGGGGAAGTACATTAATTAACTTCCTAATATGCCTCGGTGTGTTCTATGTCTAAATCCTCAATAAGATGTCTTAAACTAGGCCTAAGAATGCCTAGGATGCGATGAGGATGCAAAAATGCACTTAGAAAACAATTTCATAACTTTCAGAAAACATAGCCTCCGCTCGAGCGCAGGGTTCCCCCCTCGGGCGGGCAAGCACACAAAGGCCCCCGCCGAAGAACTTCCCGAGCGGATTGATGCACGGCGAGATCTTTGGATGCGCGATTTTCCGCCGGCGTAAATACCTCCGCTCGAACGTACTGTACAAAATATGCAACAAATGCTGGGAGCTTGATTTCTCCGCCGAAGCCAAGATAACTCCGCCGAGCGGACACGCACTCTGAAAACCTGCATTGTGTTCTGAGTTTGAAACTCAAGTTTAGAACACCAAAATCGATCCTCCTGGGCCCATTTTCTGGAAAACTCATAAAAACACATAATATAACATGTTTCAAACCTCAATTTGAGAAATCAAAGCCCAAGGGTGTTTCAATCAAACTCCAAATCAAACTATTTTTCATGAACATGATATAAACATGACATGCAAGATTTTTAAGCAATTCAAGGCTTCAAAACATGCTCTAATGAGCTCCAAACTTCAACAACAAGATGAAAACATGGACTAAAGCTTAGACATGGACATGCATGTACAATCAACCATGAATTCAACTCCAAATTCACTAATCTCTACATGCATGCAACAATGGAGCTCCAATTCACTATTTATGAGCAAATTCATGTCTTAGTTCTACAATGATGTATGAAACATGCAAGAACAACTTCAAATGCAACAATGAGAGATTCAATTACCTTGCCTAGGTCTTGGATACAAGGTGTGGGAGCTAAATTTGCCAATTACACTTCAATTCTTCTCAATTCCTAGCATGCGAGATGAATTTCTCCAATCTCCTACTCTCTCTCTCTAATTTCGGTGGAAGCAAGCAAAATGGCTGAGGAAAGGTTTTTCTCTAAGTGTATAAGGCTCAATATCATTGAATAAACAAAGCTCCACTCACCATGGCAATTTGGTAAATAAGGCAACTCTTTAATTAACTCAATTTAATCTAATTTAATCATTCCTAATCAATTTTCAGATAAATATACCATAAAATCAGAAATATTCTACCGATTATAAAACACTAAACGGTTCTCCGTTCGCACGATAAGGCCTTCAATTTCTGATTTAAACATATGAATCAAACAGATGATCACATAAGTCAGCAGATACAATATGCAATTAAATAGACAAACTTATACAGTTTCAGTTTCGATTCCAATCAGTCTGTTCAGTAGTTCATCCAGTTCACTTATCAGTCATTATCAGTTCAGTTTAACAACAATCAGTACATAATTCAGTGGTTATACGGTAATCAGTACGAGGGTTGTTACAGTATAAGTCCAATTATCAAAGTCTTCCTGTATATCATTTTGTATCCTGCCCCTGAACTACGCTGGTTTGATTCCTTGCAAAGGGATACGTAGGTAGCCTGCGGGTTCAACCAACTACATCTATATTTTGTTTGTCCAAGTCTTCCGCCTTGTCAAAAATGGGTCGTCTCTGGGCTTTGACATTCACTCACGTCATTTCATGACTTCTGAGCTCTGTCAAAGAGGGGCGACTGTAGACACCCCATTTTTTACCGCCCTTAAGACTTGGGCATTATTGATGGTTTACTTGATGGTAAAAGGTGTGCAGGGCAAAGGTTCAATTTCTTCAGCAAGGAGAGAGACAAATCTCAACTTCACACCCCATTTTGGACCAAAGCTATTTTGAATGGCTTTTAGACCTTAAAACCCTCTCTTTCAAAACATTTTTGAAATAAAGTTTCTACAATGTTCCGAGGCTCACATTTTGTCAAATGATGCGCTTTTCTATAAACCGAGCAAGGACAAAGTGGAAATGAATGAAAGAAAGATGAAATCTTTGAAAAATCTTTCAAAACACCTTGTCTAGGGGTTTGGAGTTGAAGAAAAGAGGAGAAGAGAGAAGAAACCTAGCTGAGGAAGAAGTTGGGTATGAATCGCTAAGAGAGAGTCGAACGATCCTCGCTAAATCAGGCTTATCTATCTATACACTTGGATTTAAGCTATGAGGCCACCATCGTTGGAAAAAAGACTTCCGGGGCTTCATTTTTCACTCAAGAATCTCCTAAATCCGAGTCCGGATGGGGGAGATATGATTAGTTGAAGTTGGGCATCATTCTGGTTTGACCGAAACTGAGCAACCTTTACCAAAACAAGCATAACTTTTTGTACAGTTGGAATTTTGATGCAAGTCTGGTGCCATTGGAAAGCCTACTTCCGGGGCTTCAATTTGGACATAAGAATGACCTGAAAAGGAGTTTATATGAAAGAGTTATGCCCATTTGAAGTTGGACCTGTAGAGCAGATTTTTTCTGTCGACCGACCAGAACAGATGGCCGACTGACCATTTAAAGCAGCCGGCCGACCAATTTTGCTAGCCGACGACCTTGCGGTGTATTCCACAGATTGAATGGATGCCAGCAGTGCCAGCTGGAGGGCACAGACTGAATCTTCCATACACGTGTATGGAGGATCTTTGCTCTTGGTTTGAAGCTTTAAAGAGAAGCTTTATTCTCTTGGCTCTATAAAGGAAGGCTTCCCTCTCCATATACCAGGGTTAGACATTTGGTTAAGGCATACACACTCTACCCTCCATAGCCTTCTTCTCCAAGCTCCAAACCCTGATGTTCTTGGCCATTTTACACTACACCTCATAGCCTACCACCCCCACCATCCATTCCAACATCTTGGAGGTCATTTGCAGAGCTTGAGGAGTCACATTCTTGGTCCAGAAGTTGTTGAGGGTCGGCTCTACAAGGGTCAGTTTTCATTTACCCCTTTTTTGCACTATTTTGCTCTATACTTTAGCTCCACTTGCAAGCATTTTCGAACCTTGGTGTAAACTGAAAATAGTCTTATTTTGAGCTCCTCTTCATGTTTGATTGAGGATACTTTTCTGTTTGAGGTCTCTTACATCCTTGTGTGCTTTATCTTTCTTTTAGGGCTTATTTTGCATGATATATTAGCCTTATTTGTGAGCATTTTTGGAGCTCGACTTAAACTGAAGAAAGTCTTGTTTTGACCTCCTCTTTAAGTTTGATTAAGGTCACTTTTCTGTTTGGAGTCATCTTCTTCCTTGCATGCTTCATTTCCTCATGCTTTGAGCCATGCATTTGAGCATTTGCATCGGCCTTATTTTGGCCTCTTGGCCATTGAAATCCAGTGAATTTTCAGTGGCCTTGATGTGTCTTTGAGCTCCAAAATCATAGAGGGGTGACCCTCTCACCCCTCATTCTCTTTACTAGCATGGTTGGCCTTCCAAAGGGACCCTATTTTGCATGCATTGAAGTCATGTTTCAGGCCTTATTCTGAGGGTTTTAAGGTCTGCCTAAGCTCTGTCAAGAGCCCATTTTGCCATATTTTATGTCTATGATGCATGTGTAGAGCAATCCCATTCAAGGCCTCTCAAAGGGGCCTTTCTTTGCATGTTTCCTAGACTGATTTCAGGGCCTATTTGGTGGGTTTTAGGGCTGTCATAATCCATTTCCAGAGTTGGTTGTGCCATGCTAAGTGTCTATCTTGTATGTGTTGAGTAACCTCTTGCATGGCCGTCCAAAGGAGCTCATCGTTTTTGCATGCATTGGCTACATTTCAGTGGTTATTTGGGCAGATTTTGACATATTTTGTTCGCTGTTTTTGGCTGGTTTGATGAGATCTCATGCGCATCATATAGTTGTAATACAACCCACGCTTACTAGCCAATGTTGCATGCTATTGTAGTCCATCATGTTAGCATTTTTTGGCCATGCTTTAAACTAGTAATGTACATGTTTTGGGACTGCCTTGGCTTTGTCTTTGTGCTTCATAGTCAAATAATGCTTGCTTTGCATGGTTATGGTTCAGTACATTTGCCTAGTTTTGAGTTTCGGGGGCTATTTCATGCATTGGGTGGCATATTTGCATGTTTCGGGACCATTGAGCATCATACTTCAGTGCTGGAACATACGCCATTGTATGCCATAATTCATCCTTTCAATGTCTTTGTGGAGTTATGCTTTGTGCCTTAGACTCGGGGCCATTGCATTGTGCATGTTTGCATGCATCTTGGTTGCCTCATTTTCATCACATGGCCACTGATTTTGGCATGCTTGCGAGCTATCCATGTTAGTTTAAGTCCATCATCGCATGTTGTTGCATGCCATGTTTGCTTACATGTTTAGGTTGCGTGCCTAGTATACATTGTTCATTTGCATGTTCATGTTGTATACTTAGCCTCCATGCCTAGGTTGCATTTCATTGAGCATGCATCCCTTGCCTCTTGATCAATCATGATAGGGGTTGGGGCCATTTGATATGTTTTGTGCTTGCATTTCATTTGATATCGAAGTTGCACACTTGGCTTTTGGGCCATCATGCATTGAAATGCGTGATTGATGGCCCGAGAGTCGAGGGCCACACTCCCTTGAGTCCATTACATGATTGGGGGAGTTGTCATGCATACATTGCTTTGAATTTCCTTGCCATGAACTGTCTGCCCTCTGCTGCTGTCAAAAACAGGTTTCTGCAGGAAGAAGTGGCCGGCCGGCCACATACAGTGCCGACCGGCTACCAAAGTCCAGCCGGTGGTTCAATTTTTGGCCGATAGCCACATTCTCATAGCCGGTAATGCTCTATCATGGCCGATGGCATCCCACAACACTCAGGGAGTTATTCAGAAGGGTCCTAGAAACCTTCATAATTTTCAGAGGAGTAAGGCAGTGTAAACAGAGGCAACAGTGTTATGGCAGTGAGTTTCCGAGCGGGGTGAGTCAAGCATGCATCATTCGCGCATTCCGAGGCAGAGCTGTGGCACTCTCTCTAGCTTCACATTCAAATTATTTTTGTGATTAATTTGTTAATTAATTAGAGGGTCTGTAATAATTAATTAACTAGGATAGTTGATTCATTATCCGGACTGTATTATTCTTTTGGTCCCTCCGAGCGAGGGCGAATTTGTAATAAGTGTGGGTGCGTGTGTATATGTCTTCCAACCCCCACTTCTTTCTCCCTTTTACTTACCTGCTTTTGATGTTTAGTATTAGGGCATATTTAAATTAGCATACCTTATGCTATGCATGCGTGCATCCATACATTTGTCTTGCATGCACCAGGCTCGGCGCATCATAACTAACTGCATTGTATTTCAATTCCAAGTTGAATACATGTTATTTGTAGCATCTCATATGCCATCTTAGATTAGCCGAGTCTATTCTAGTTACATCTTGCATGTGTTACATTAGCCATCTTAACATGAGCTAGGATCATGCATATGATTACTAACTAGTTTCTGTTTTGGCTTGGAGTACTCGGTAAGCATTTATGTTTTAGCATCCTTGTATGAGTGTGAGTGTTGCCATGATAGCATGCTTACCATGAGGCTATGTGCTTATGTGATATAATTGCCTGAATGCCTGTGGGTGAAGGTTGGGTTACTTAAATTGAAACAATGC
This sequence comes from Camellia lanceoleosa, assembly GCA_025200525.1. NCBI lineage: Eukaryota > Viridiplantae > Streptophyta > Magnoliopsida > Ericales > Theaceae > Camellia > Camellia lanceoleosa. The sequence goes on along the minus strand of CM045762.1, from coordinate 78,531,455 downwards.
ATTGAATGCGAGTTTTAAGCCCACTCGAGAGCGGCAAAACCATATTTTCTAAGCTCACTTGAGGGTGGCAAAATTCATGTCTTAGCCTACTTGCGGGTAGCACCATCAAACCATTTTCAAACAAACAAACATAAAATGTTTTGTTCCAATTTAGGCGACTTAGTCTATACTTGTTTACTGTGCGCATCACGTAGTAAATCTAGGCTAATAACTGGAATAAAAACGCATAATGTTTTCAAAACAATATATCATGGTTAGTAGAGGCCTATCTTTGATCGGGCGAGCGAGGGTGCTCATAGCTGACCTTCCCCAATCGTACCCAAGTTCCCGAGTCGAGGCAACTTTGGTGATGACGGATACGTGGCCTTAGGCAAACGAGTCAGGGTTTCCTAAATTCTCCCAAAATAAATATTTAGGTGGCGACTCTGTATTTGGCAAAGCAGTCCATATTTGACACTTCTTTACAAAAATCTGTTTTCAAAAATGATTTGCCGGATTTGGACTCTTTGGTTCAAATTAAGAACCGTGACAATTTTAGTCCTGAACTGTAGTAGACCCACAGACGAACAAAACGGGATTTCCTCCCGGGACGTTCGGGGACGTCTACACCTCCCATCCTATTTTCTTCAACTCCAAACCTATAAATAAAATGTTTTAAATATTTTTCAAAGAGTTCACCTCCCTTCTATTTATTTTCACTTTGTCCTTACTCATTTTACCGAAAAGTGCAATGTTTTAAACGAAATGTGAGCCTCGAAACATCATAGAATCATTTGGAAAAATATTTTGAAATGAGGGCTTTAAGGTCTAAAATAGTTTGGCCAAAATGGGGTGCAAGGCTTGGGATTGGAGCTTGAATCCAAATTTCTTCGCTGAGAATTCAAAAGATTGCACAGTGTAACTTTCATCATCAGGTGTTCGGAATAAAGCACCCAAGTTTTAAGAGCGGTCAAAAATGAGGTGTCTACGTCTACCTATATTTAGTTCTTCCAAAAAATAATAATATAAAAAATACTCTACAAATTAATATTGTAATATTAGTTTTTTAAATAAAAATCATTTTTAAAGGTATTTTACTTTCAAGTAAAAGATTATATTGAGTCACATGTATTATGCACGGAAAATTTATATGTATTTCTTTATATTACTATTCTTTGTATTAGGGCACACATTGAAAAAATAAAGGAAACTATATTCAAGTGAGAGTAGGAAAAAAATTATCAATATATGAGAGGTGCAAATGACACTTGCACTTCCACATTTTTTCATTTACACCCTACTACAAATATATTTGCACACCCCATGTGTTGGTAATTTTTTTTCCTTTCTCCCACCTACATGTAGTTCTTTCAAAAAATACTCTACAAGATTAATGTTGTAATATTAGTTTTTTTAAATAAAAATAATTTTTAAAGGCGTTTTACTTTCAAGTAAAAGATTATATTGAGTCACATGTATTACGCATGGAAATTTAAATGTATTTATTTTTATTATTATTCTTTGTATTATCAATAATAAAGCTAAACACATAAAATTAAAATGCAAGAAGTGTATATATATATATATGGATGTTGAATTTTGAATTTTGACCTCACAACCAAATTGGATCTCTTTGCCAGGATCCTGGAAACTAAGCCATAAATCACGAGCAGGAATAAAGTAGCCCAACACCTATATACAAGACCAGTGGTTCGTCCATCTAAGAATACTCTGACGATCAAGTGTCATGACCCCATTCCGCCCCTAGTAGAATGGTGCCATGATGGCCATGTTGGGTATACCTCCTTATTGGAGTGTGGGACCCAATTGGTTTTGGAAAAGAATTTTAATTTGGCTTGGTTTAGTATAATATATTTTTATATATTATATTTGTGGAGGCCCAATCCAATTGGGATACAATTAGGGTTTGATTACAAAACCCTAGATTCATTATATTACTTTTATATTGGAGGCATTGTTTTGGTGAAAAACACACAAAAAGTGCGGCTGCCATACTATTATCTTGCCTCGGGAACAGTGCCAATTTGGTGAAGATTAATGTGATTTGTTCATGCTCAGTGGATTGGTTTCAGCTTCTTCGTTTGGGGCATCTTCGGTTGGTGTATGATTCGTTATTTTGGGTCTTCTTCAACTCTGATTCTGAAGATTTTGGTTCATCTATTTGGTGAGGTCTTTCCTCTTGTTTATTTGTGATTATTTGGAATTCACCTAAGGGTGGTTTTGTGAGACCATTAGTGTCTCGTTTGTAATCATTTGGAACCTATTTGGTTGATAATGGAATCGGATTTCGATCCCGTGGACGTACCTCACATTGAGGGAACCACGTAAAAATTCTTGTGTTGCCTTTGATTTAATTTTTCCGCATTAGTTTTTATTCCCATTGATTGATTTACTTGTGGAGAATCATCGATTTTCCCTAACAGGCCAGTAATCCGAGATTACCAAAAGCCAACTTACAAAGTCACACACAATCAGAGTATACATATGGGGCTTACATGTGCGGAAGCAATAAATTTAAATCTAAGTAGTCCATAAGAGCGGTGCATAGATCAAATGAAATGACATACATCTTAACATGGTTTTACAACTAGAATACAATCAAAATATAGTACATGTTACATCTTGATCAAAAGGCTTCTCAAGCCGACATATACAAAAGAGATGAATTACAAGCTAAGAAGCATAATCTTTAAGATGCTAACAAAACATAGATCCAAAACATCTTGCAAATAACATCTTAGGCATCGCCGCCTTCTAGCTCGTCACCTACATATATATAAAGGAAAGAGTGAGCTTGGATACTCAGTGAATGATATTAGTAATAAAGGTTTGAATGAATGATATTCGAGATCTTTATCAAAACCATACATAATTGTACAAAATCAAGGGATGAACCAAGTTCAGCTACCAAGTCTTTCAAAGCTTCAAGGGATGCTTACTAGCATCAACATAATGCAAGGGATGACATTCTTGACAAAACAAGGGAATAATCGACCCGGAATCGATTAGACAAACCCACCCATAAAAGACCGTCGGTGGCAAGGGAGATATCTCAAACAAAGGTACTAGTTGCATTATAGTCCCCTAGCACTAAGGACTTTCCAAGAATGTCATCAAATCAAACATAATACTTGATACAAAAACTAAGGGATAATCATTCATACTTGATCAAATATTTTTCCAAAACAAAGCAAAGCAAAGCAAAGCTTTATGAGAACATTATAACATAGCTTTATTAAAAATACCACTCACATAGCTCTTCGGGTGTAGGGATTAAGGCAAAAATCCAAGACCTACAAATACATGGCAAGGTCCACTGAATGTATTTCAAGAAGACAAGAATGAATGCTCAAAAGATGGCTATGCAATGCATCCCTAAAACAAGCTTTACATGAGTGTAAATGATCCCGGCATTTTTTTCAAAACTAAATCAAGAAAAAGCAAAACATATGCTAGGAGTTAAAACGCTATTTTTCATATCGGGAAAACATGCTAGGTATCAACCAGGTCTTGGCCGAGGTCCCACACCTCTTGGCCGAGGTGTGGTCTCCTAGGCCTAGGTGTGCATGCAAGATAAACTAAGGTGCAAGTGATCATGTAAGGTAGGCCAAGGTGAGATACGATGCTTGGCCTAGGTGTGAGATCTAAGCAAGAGTGGGTCTCGGTGACCACACTTAGGGAAATAAAGTCTGGAAAATCTGGGTTTCCTCTTGAAGAACATAAAGAACATGAATGCTAAAATCATAACTTCTTATTCAAAATCTGAGATTTCATGTTATGAGTTCAAAAACATGGACCTGGGTTCCCGTAGTTGAAGATCTCTTGAAAACAAACACAAAAACATGGAACTTTTTATAAACTTTCGGATCAAAACAAGGCTTTTCTTCAAGAACACATGAACATCATTTTCTTTTTCTAAAACAAACTTTAAATCAATGCATGGCTCATGAATCATGCTAGATCATGCGATGTGATCAGATCAACATAAAGAACAACCAGAGTAGATTAAGATTCTAACCTCAAAACACGAATCCAACAGTTCAAACTCTAAGGATCAAGCTTGGAAATCTATTCTCACTCTAAGAACTCCTTCTCCTTCTTCCTAGAGCTTCTCTCTCTACAAGGCAAATATGTGACAAAATGATATGGGTTTCTCAGCTAGTACCTGACTTAACCCTCTGCTGGGACACGTAGCACTACCGGATTGGATCTCCTCAAAAAGGTGCCAGAATGACAAGACAAGAGTATGACAAAGTGTGTAAAACAAGTAAGGTGACAAGAGCACTCTGACAAGGCAATGACCTCGGATCAAAACATAGGCTTCGGGCAAGAAGGTTTCAATGATCTCAGCTAGGAAGGATAACACTTGGCCTAGCTGTGCCACACCTCGGTCTAGGTCATACCAATCTAGGAATAAGATCACTAGGTGCCAGGATCAAGGATGTTGGATGTCTAGATGATAACAACTCGGCCTAGATGATACACATCTCGGCCTAAGTGATGCACACCTCGACCTAGACGATGACGTCTCGGCCAATATGCCAGGGTGAAAGTGGAGGTCAACCAAAGTAGTTCCAAGATAGTCCTAGGTATAAGAGGTTCAAGGGTGTGACCTAGACTCAACACACCAAACAAGGAACAAAGCGTACAAGCAATACTCAGGCAAATCTCATAAACATAAAACAAGACAGGGACCTTTACTTAGGCAAAACAAGTCAAAATCTGCAAATGCAAGCTTAACAAGACAAAATCATGCAAATGCACATGAACATGGCTAAGACGAGAATGAAGGTCATTACATCAAGTCAGTCCACAAAGCTCACAAGATATCAACACAAGTAATCAATTCTCAATCATTAGACCCATGGGGGTGCCTACCTTTTATAAGCATCAGTGCTCTTGTCCCCTAGAAGTCTTACTTCATATGATTCTATCCTTTACAAGAATAACAACTACCTAGGACTCTTCTTATTTGAATTAGGACGAGCTTACTCAAGATTCCCACATTTATCCAAATAGAGAGCATATCATTATCTAGGACTCTTGTCCTTTATTTGACTATCTCAAATTCATGTGCGGGATCATATCAAATCTCGGCTAATCAAGATTTCCGACGTATAACCTCGGCTAACAACGTTGGCCATGTGGACAACGCAAAAATTATGTCCCCACAACTACACCCTAGGTTTTATTACCTCGGTTATATTGAGGTGATGAAATCATATGTCCTTTCAACATGTTGGCTTATACAACATGTTGGAGAGGTGCTCCTCCCACGAGATCATGACTTGTCGGCTTCCAAAACCCAAGAACTTAAATGTTTTCCTCTATCAAGAACCAAGATCTAAGCACTTCAAACCGCCAAACACTTAGCTGTTACCCAAACTACCACCACTATGTGGCACCTGGTAATGGGTCAAATCCAGGTCGTTTCAATGAGCATGTCTTTTTACCTTTGACACATGCCGCCCTCACACGTCCCAAAATTTTGAATCATTGCATTTCTCTCGCTTTCTCTATTTCCTAAAAACCCAAGAGAACAAAGACAACCAAGTTAAAGGACAAACCCACTAAAACACCGACCTCCTAGGCCAAGGATCCGAAAGACAGCAAGCCTATCTCCTAGATGGCTGCTGAGAAAAGGCCAGCTTTAGGATTGGCTGAAACTCCGAATGGTAAGTGCCACAAGCTCACAAGATATCAACACAAGTAATCAATTCTCAATCATTAGACCCATGGGGGTGCCTACCTTTTATAAGCATCAGTGCTCTTGTCCCCTAGAAGTCTTACTTCATATGATTCTATCCTTTACAAGAATAACAACTACCTAGGACTCTTCTTATTTGAATTAGGACGAGCTTACTCAAGATTCCCACATTTATCCAAATAGAGAGCATATCATTATCTAGGACTCTTGTCCTTTATTTGACTATCTCAAATTCATGTGCGGGATCATATCACATCTCGGCTAATCAAGATTTCCGACGTATAACCTCGGCTAACAACGTTGGCCATGTGGACAACGCAAAAATTATGTCCCCACAACTACACCCTAGGTTTTATTACCTCGGTTATATTGAGGTGATGAAATCATATGTCCTTTCAACATGTTGGCTTATACAACATGTTGGAGAGGTGCTCCTCCGACCGAGATCATGACTTGTCGGCTTCCAAAACCCAAGAACTTAAATGTTTTCCCTCTATCAAGAACCAAGATCTAAGCACTTCAAACCGCCAAACACTTAGCTGTTACCCAAACTACCACCACTATGTGGCACCTGGTAATGGGTCAAATCCAGGTCGTTTCAATGAGCATGTCTTTTTACCTTTGACACATGCCGCCCTCACACGTCCCAAAATTTTGAATCATTGCATTTCTCTCGCTTTCTCTATTTCCTAAAAACCCAAGAGAACAAAGACAACCAAGTTAAAGGACAAACCCACTAAAACACCGACCTCCTAGGCCAAGGATCCGAAAGACAGCAAGCCTATCTCCTAGATGGCTGCTGAGAAAAGGCCAGCTTTAGGATTGGCTGAAACTCCGAATGGTAAGTGCCTAAAGTTTATTGGGTTTGACTAATCAAAGGATGTCACTCTTGATGACACTTGGTTCTTCGAGATCCACGTCAGCAACTGACTATTGAAAGTCGGACATAGCGCCTCAAAGAATCTTGAAGTTGTTGTCGCCTTCTTTATTGGGTTACTATTGCCATCTAACGTGGATACAATTAGGGACCACAATGAGTATGAGCACTTCGCTCAAATGATGTATAGACACCCTATTTTGACCGCTCTTAAGACTTGAGCGCCTCATATTAAACACTCGATGATGAATTATCATGCTGTACAATCATTTAATTTCTTCAGCAAAAGGTTTCGGTTTTCAAGCTTCAGAACATAAATCTTGCACCCCCTTGGAACCAAAACCTATTACCACCCAAAGACTTGTTGGCCAACAAGTGGCCGACAGGCCATTTTTGGTTGGCTGGTTGTCCTGCTCGATGGCCAGTGTAACGCTTCAACCCTTCACATGTCATCGATATTATCCGCTTTGCGCCACGCCCTCACGGATTTGTTCTTCCTAGTGAGTCACCCATTCTAGAACTACTCCAATCTAAGCACGCTTAACTGGGGAGTTCTACTAGGGATTTCACCACTTAGGAAAAGGCCTCGATGCTACATAAGGGTCCAGATTTTTATTTTTAAAGCCCAGGAACGCCCCCTCCATTCCCGATGTGGGACACCGGGACCTTACAGCTGGCCAACCATGTTTAGAGGCAGACAAATATTTTCGACGTGAGATAGTGTTTTTCTATAAATAGATGACCACCCCTCATGGTTTGGGGTTAGAAGCTTTTGGCCAAAACCAAAAACTTGTCCAACACACTTCCTCTCTCCCTTGCATTACACATACACTATCTATACACTTCTTACACCAAAAACTTGAGGCGTCTTGTTGAGATTCTTGACCCTAAATTTCAGCTCTCGAGAGTGTTCACTTTGTGGTTTGCTTAACCAAAAGTATCTTCTTTTCAAGAGTGGTTGGCCAACCACCTTTCTGTCCAAGCAACCACTTTCCAAGGTCGGCCAACCACATTTTTCTGTACAGGCAGTGGCTTTTTTGTGGCAAAACAGAGCAAAAACTGAGGCCAAAATATAATAATTTTCTGACTGCAAACAGAACAGAATCTGGCAGCAAACAAAGAGGTTTCCGAGAGGATGTTCTCAGTTATGCGCTTGTGGCTCCTCACCTCACATCCCATTAATTTCATAATTTAATATTAATGTGATGTAATTAACTAGTTGGCTCCATTCAAATTTGTAATGATTAGTTAGTTTAGTTAATTTTGGTGTTGTAATATTTAGTTTAATTAGGACATTCATTCAAACCCTCTTGTATAATGGCACGCTTGTAATATTGTGTATGTCTTCTAACCTCCATTCTTTCTCGCTTTTATTTACTTGCTTACGATGGTTGCATGTAGTATCATATTTTGGTTTCATATCATTACCGTATGTAAATATCCATTTTTGCATACATCGGGTTCAGTTCATCATTCTAACAACCTTGTCATTTCCTACTTACTTGAATATGTACGCTATCACATGCTTTGAGTTGAGCCATATGTCACGTTAATAAATCGAACCTAGAAGTTGCATTTTATATGTGTTGCATTAGTCATTTGCATGTTAGAGCATGCATTTTTCTAACTATTATCTTCTATTTAGGCTTGCCTTGGTTGAGTACTAGGTGAGCATTTCTTACTTTAGTATATTGCATGAATATTTGTGTTGCCATATCAAGCATATTTACCATGAGACTAAGTGCTTATTTGATATACCTTTTTGAATGCCTGTGAATGAAGGCTATTTCACTTAAATTTGGATGATTTGATTTGATTAATGCACATATGAGCTCCCTCTTTTTTCTTTATATATATATATATATAAAAAAAAATAGCACATTCAAAACTCTTTTCAAACAAACATAAACTCAAAGCGTTCCAAAGTAGGTGAAATAGTCTATACTTGTGTGCCTCATATAGTAAAGTTAGAATTAATAAATCGGAATAAGAGCATATAATGTACATAAAAATAGCATCATGATTAGTAGAGGCCAATCCTTGATCAGGTGAGTGGGGTGTTTAATTCATGACATTTCCCTCTTATACCTAAGTTCCTAAGCCGAGACTCTTTGGTTATGACGGACAAGTGGCATTTGGCACGAGTCACGGGTTTTCTAAATTTTTCAAAAATATTTAGGTAACGACTCTGTAATCTGGCAATGCAGTCAATTTTTGGCATCTCTGATGATAAATGGATTTTCTAAGATTTGTCAGACTTAAACACGGGAGTCCAAACTATAGGGCTATCGTATCCGAGGATACTAAACCCCTCCGAGGAGCATGAAAAACCAGCTACATGATGCAATACTTTGTGCTAGTAAACTCCATAACTTGTGTTTTTTAATTAACACATAGAATATTTTACTTACTAATTTATTTCCTTTGCAGTATGTCCAACATGTTTACTCTTCTGCACTTAAGGCCAAAATGATGAAGAAAGATCTAACAAAGCAAACTCAAAAGTTACCAAAATAACTTTTTCAACTCAACGATTCGAAGAAGAAGCGTGAAAAACAACAGGTAGTAATCACCACCGCCAAGGCCAAAGCCTAGAAAGCCGAAGCCCTTGCCAAGGCTACTAAATAGAGGGTTGTCGAAGCTAAGAAGATGTTGGTCGAGGCTTTGACAACCAAGGCCCAAGAAATCAAGGAGGCAGATGTTAAGGCCTATGAAGAGGGGCAGAACTCTATCCGAGATGGATATAAGAAATAAGTCAACATTACCTGCAATAGAGGCTATGTTTTTGGATGGGTTGTTGCCCTGGATGCTACAACTGTCACCAAGGACTTACAACTGTAGGATTTGACCAAGCGTTTACTACATTTCCTTCATCTTCCCACCGAGGATCCTTCAGCTGAAGAAACTGATGGCTTAGAGGAAGGAGATGAAGAAAAAGAGGAAAAAGGCCTTATTATTGACGCCAAGTCCCCAACTCTGAACGACAACATCCTTAACCTCACACAAGATGATGACGAGGTCAACAAGAGAAATTTTTTTGCCACCAAACAGGCCAACAAGACTGTTAAGGAGACCCTCAAGAAGATAGACGAAGAAATTACCGTCGATATTGAGGCCGACACTTCCACTCCCAAGACCGTTGAGGCCCAAGCCACTACTATCACTGAAGTTGGCCAAACTGAGGTCAACACTGAAGTTGATCCTGAAGCATAGACTTAGGATTTTTCTTCTCTTTTTGTCTTTTGTTTTGAGTATTATCTGTTTCTGAACAATGATAAGCCCTTTCTAATGGTCGACGTACCGATTGATGTAACTACAATTCTTTCTATGAGTGCAATCTCTTTGTTTTTGTCTAAGTCTTAACTCAAAGATTTGCTTCTGTTGTTGCATGTCTTCTTTACTTTTACATATTCTTTGCTATTCAAATATTTTTGCAAGTGTAACATCCTTGATCATGATTGATAACTTGCTGGAGCTGGATTTCAGCTAATATCATCTCGGGTACTGGTACTACCTCAGATAGGATTCACTTCTACTTTGTTGACAAATTCTTGAAAATTTTATAAAGTGTTGCTTTGAAGTCATAACTCAGATCATAACAATGCCAATGCTTTTAGCTAACTCATCTCAACGTCCTGCCCTCTAATGTGAGAGTAAATTTCATTAACTCTCACATTATACAGCCGACATTGTATACTAGTGAAGATTCTTCTAACCTAAGCATCCTTGACCAGTGTCACCTATTTAGCTCATCTAAACAAAACACTTAAGGCTTTACTTTGGTACACCGATTTTCATGGTACTTGTTACCTTGGCTTTATGTGTACCTATCTAACTTGGTCAGCGATTCAACATTACTACCTATTTGCAGAAACTCAGTTAGTTTCACATTGTTTTTCATTGAAACATCTCTTTGACTTAGTTCCAGTCTACTTTCTTGGTAAGTCTAAGCCAAATGTCTAGTTTTTCGTTGAAATATCACATTGGCCTAAACATATCCTGACTTTCTACCAAAGTTATACATGAAAATCATACAAGTTCTACCAATAGTTGTGACAAACAAATCAAACTAAACTTTTATTAATGAAACATCGGGTAGAAAACTTCTAATCAAACTTTTAGGTTACATAAGGCTAAGCTACTAATGATAAGCGAACTTCAAATTGCTAGTATTCCAAAGTCTTGGCTGATACTTGCCATTAATGTCTTCTAGTTGATATGCTCCTGTGTCGGCTACTGAGGTCATCTTCACAGTCCTTCCCAGTTTGGGCAAAGTTTGCTTTCCCTGAGGTCCTTCTTATTACCGACTGTTTTCCTCAAAACGAGGTCTCCAACCTTGACCTTTTTATTATAAGCACTAGCAAGCCCTTACTAGTATACTCCCAACTGAATGTTGCTCTGCCTCTTCGTTCTTCAATTAAGGCAAGATCTTAGGCTAAGAATTTTTCATTATGCCTACTCTCTACTACTTGTGTTCTTATACCTAAAATGACGATCTCTAGAGGTATCCTTGCTTTTGTGTCATAGGCCATAGCAAAGAGGGTTTAACTAGTTGATTTTCTCAACATAGTTTGATATGCCCATAGTACATTAGACATCTCTTCTACCCACTTGCATTTCCCTGCTTCTAATCTTTTCTTGATTCCATTAAAAATGGTCTTGTTCGATACCTCGGTTTGGCAATTGCTTTGAGAAAAGCTAGGCGTTGAACAGTAGTTTTTGATCTTATACTTAACACAAAAGTTCTTGATCAATTTGCTATCAAACTGAATGCCATTGTCTCATACAATAGCCCTTGGTATGCCAAATCTGGTAATGATGTTCCTCCAGATAAAGTTCTTGACATCCACATCTCGAATTTTGACTAATGGTTCTGCCTCTATCCACTTGGTGAAATAACTAGTAACTACTAGGAGAAACTTTCTCTGGCTAGTTGCTTGTGGCAATTGTTCGACTAGATCCATGCCCCATTAGGGAAAAGGCTACGGACGGGATACTGGATTTAGGTCTTCGGCAGGCTGATGTATTAAAGATGCAAACCTTTTACACTTTTTACACTTAAATCAACTACAAGAAATACAAGCCACACATAACCTCAAACATAAAACCCGAATTGAATCATGTACCGAATAAGTGAAAACTTAGATAATGAGATTTGATCAATTGAGTAATTATGACTTTAACTAGCTCACTAAGTTCCCTTTCAATGAGATTGAAGTGTTTGAAAACAATTTAGATGTTAGGTAAATATTGAAATAAAAATAAATAAATATACATTTTAGTATTAAAAGAGATGAAAGTATTATTTTTTCATCCATATTGCTAACGAATTACTAATGAAAAATGATATAATTATTACATGAATTAAAACAACAACAGAGACCAAAGTGATTGTATCAAAATTATTGAGCTAACTATTTTTTTTTTTTTCAAACCTCAAGAAAAGATGATTGTAATCTACCTTATTTTTTTATATGTGACACTTTTAGAAAAATTATTTGTCAACAGGTAGGAGATACAATTTTTGCTCTGATTACTTTGTACAAAAAAAATATTACACATTTTTTATAGAGTAATTAGTGATAAATCCAAGCTAACAAAGATATGCGGCATTAGGTCCGGTGGATATTTTTTGTTGGTAAGAAATCCACAATTTGTTAAATAATTTAGTGAGAAGTCCCCTTGTTTGTTTCGAGTGACATTTTAATTCCAATTTTACCCCTTAATTTATCTGTTGACTTTTGTTAACTATCTATTCAAATTTTTTTTCCTATATGCCCAAAATTTTTCCTATCCGTTCAATTTTTTTTCTTATCTATTCAATTTTTTTTACCTTACTTGTTTAATTTCTTAATATTTTCAATTCAAATTTCCCTTATCTGTTTAAATATTTTGTCCAAATAAAATTCTATCTGTCCAAATTTGTTATCTGTTCAAATTTTTTAGCTATCTATTTAATGTTTTCCCTTATCTATTCAAATATCTGACCAAATTTGATAATCTGTTCAATTTTTTTTTTTCTATCTGTTCAAATCTTTCTACATTACTATAGATCTATCTATGATATAGATGATGTTTAATATATTTTTCTTCAACAACAACAATAGATCTAAACTTACATTAAAAAAAAAATTTACAGATACAAGATAAAAGGAAAGCTACAGAAAGAGATAGGAAACTGCACATAGTTATTGCAATCTGTTTCATCATGTATATCACTATAGATCTATCTGTTGTATAGATGAGGTTTAATGTATTTGTGTTCAACAACAACAACAAAAAATCTAAAATTACATTAAAAAATAAAAATAAGCAACAATAACAATATGCTTCATCTTCTACTATTATGTCTATAGATATGGATATGGCCATCGATGGATTCGACTCTGACAATGACTTATCCTTATCCATATCCAATGATTCTAACTCCGAAGGCTCTTTTCAACTTCATGGTATATCTGGCCAGATGTGATCGAAATCAGGCATCAATGGCCATCTGATCTCAAAACTCGTCTCGACCTAGTGAGTCACAAATAATCTTCTACTCTGCCACAATTGTGACTGGGATGCCACGTTGATTGTGTTTTCGCAGTGAAGCCATCCTTCGATGCTGGTAATGATAGCCACCACCCACTGCCTTCTTACAGCGTTGTTGCGTCGATCTGGCAATAAAATAAAAAGAGAGAGAGAGAGAGAAGGCAAGAGAGATGACTAGTTAGGGTTTGGGAAGCAAGAAAGTGCAGAGAAAATGAATAAGAGAAAGAGATAGACGGCTGGAAAAGAGTGAGAAATGGCTAGGGTTTGGTTTGGTTTGGTTTAGAAACAATACATATACATATACCTAAGTAGTTTGGTCATTTTGTGGAAGCTTGTCCCTATGGTCGAATTATTTTAGAGAGTGGTCCTTTAGACAAAGAAAATCCAGAATTGGATTTATGGATCCAGTGCCTTTTTATATTTTATTATTATTTTTAATCTTCTACATTTATTTATAATTTTTATTTGGGATGAGCTTCCCAATTGAAGCGTGTTGTTAGGCCTCCGTGGGCCCACCACAAAACCCACATTGATAATCCTAATCATTTAAAATGTAGATCTTGTTAAGTACTTCATCCTTGTCAAAAATCACTTTGATCAGATATCAATAACTCTTTGATTAGTATACATATGTGTCAATAATTTATTTTTAAAATCATAATAACTATTGACATAAATTTGATCTGATCAAGTGACTATTGATATACGATTAACATGATTTTTACAAGCATAAAGTACTCGACGATTTTTACACATTGAATGATTCAAACTACCAATGTGGGCTCTATAGTAAGCCCACAAAGCCCAATAAAATACTCCAATCCAATTTTGGATTAGAGAGAAGCCTATGTCTTTTTAACTATTGATATATCATTACGCAATTGTTGGTTATGCTGAGCTATCCAAATCTAATGTCAATTCATAAGTGAACTCTAATAAATCCATGCTCTAGGACACTTAGGTCATGTTTGTTTGGAGGTTTAGGGAGGGGATTGGATTAGTAATTCGTGGACTCCACCTATGCCATGTTTGTTTGCAGAGGAATGACATAGGATTGCTAATTCCATGGGACTATCAATCCCCTCCCATGGTGCGATTAGCATACCCATGGGAGAGGTGGGATTGTTAGTCCACTCCCATATATTAATGGCTAAAAGACCATTTGCCCCTCATTTTTATAAAATTAATAAAGTTATCTTCTACTTAATAAGGGTTTTACATAACTTGTACATTTAATCCCAACAAACTAACACCACCACACTAGTACACAAATAAACACATTGTATCATACATCTCCAGCCTAATACCACCATATTAATAATCTCCTCACTCAATCTCACTGTACTCCTAATCCCCTTCATCCTATAGAGCCTAACAAACGTTACCTTAGATTAGATGTGATACTTAGGCCCGTTTGGGACTTGAATTTGTAATTTAAAAAGTCAAAATATTATTGTAAGTTATGACATCATTTTTTTATATATCTTTTTGATAAAAAAAAAATATAAAAAAATTAATTAAAACAATTAATTTCCAAACGAGACCCACTTGTTTGGCATATGTTTTTCTTGTGTTTTAGTTGTGAGCCTTATTGTAAAAATAAAACAAAAAAAGCCACAGCTTCTCTGCAATCTGAAATCGGATTGGACAGTATTGTTGGGCCATGTTGGGTCCAATTCTAGGCCCATTTTGATGATTCAAACCATTGAATGTGACGAGCTCGTCAAGTACATCATCCCTATAAAAAAGCACATTGATTTGATATCGATAGCCATTTGATTAGTTTGCATTTGTTTCAATGGCAATTATGATTTTTAAAATAAATCGCAGACCCAAATGCAAGATGATCAAGTGCCTAGTGATATCCGATTAATATAATTTTTTTCCAGGATGATATACTCAATGAACTCTATACAATTTGGATCATCAAGATGGGCTCGGAATCAGGCTTATTATAGGCTAACAACACCGTCTAGTCCGAGGGTTGGACCCAAATGAAAAATGTGTTGTATTATATGGATCACGTGACCCTCTTGGACCACCTTAGTAGAGAAATAGTAAGGGTTGGACTATTTTTATATTCGTATTTTAATTTGAGAGAACTTGATAGTCCATAGAATTCACCATGAATCTCATTTTAATGATTCGAACCATTTATTTAGAACACCCTAAATATATATGTATATATATATTATCAATAATAAAAAAAAATAGTTGGATTTGCTAACCATAACCTTACAAATTCTCTAAATTTTAAAAGAAGCCCAACCTAAAAAGTACTTTTGTAGTCCCAAAACGTTACATTAATTAAATTTTATTCAAATCAGTTAGTGAAATATGGTATCTTAGGGGTTGTTTGTTAACATTTTTGTTTCTTATTTTCTATTTTTGTTTTTATTTTTATTTTTTTATTTTTTAAAACAAAAAATAAAAACTTATTTGGTATATTGTTTTGGTTTTCAAAAAACTGAAATTGATTTCAAAGTTTTCAAAATTTTGGAAAATAAAAATAAAAAAAAATATTTTCACTTGTTTTTAAAATAAGTTTTCACTTTCTTCGCTCACCCACCACCTTCGGCCACAATCACCGCCACCGACCACCAACCGTCGCCGATCGGTGATCAGCTCCAACCAACCTCTAGCGACTCTTCGACTGGTGGGCGGTCACCATCGTGATCTTAAGCCACCTTTTGGCATCCTTTTGGCCACCTTGTATCATCCGATAACATCTGACCACTAATTTCAATGGCAGACACTTTCGGCTGCCTACTACTACTACTGGTCACCACATATGTCTACCTTCTATCTGCGAACACAAAATTCGGTAACTCGTCAAATATATTTCTCTATTTTTATTTTTATTTGTTTTTAAAATATTTTTGTATACTAAACAAGTTTTCTATTTTTGATTTTTACAAAAATAAATGAAAACCTATTTCTTATTTTTTGTAAACTAAAAACTGAAAAGGTTAAGGAACATGGCCGCATTTTCACATTTTCGAAAAGATGATCCAGACAAAGTGACACCTCAATTCTACTTGGTGTCTGTTTAGTGATTTGATTTTCTAAGTAATTTTTTAAATTTTTTTATGAAGAGAAAAAAAGTCACAAACCAAAAGCAGCTTATTGGGTGTTTAGATTTTATTTTATTTATTTATTTATTTATTTATTTATTTTAAAAAAAAAATACATTTTTGAGTTCTAGTTAGATGGATTTGTGAATTAAATTTTTTTAAAAAATTTCAAAAAAGGTCCAGAAAGGAAAAAAGTAAAGCCTCAAAAGTTGATTTTTTTTTTTTAGTGAATTTTTATTCTTTTATATTTTAGATTCATTTTTGTTTATGTAAGATGGATTTGAATAGTAAAAAATTTTAATATAATTTTTAAAAAAAATATCACTAAATAAAGTCCTCTTTATTTTTATAGAATCATTCAGAATTGATTAATAATCCAAATTAACATCCTAAATAAAAATGTTACAGATTTTTAATTAATTTTATATTAAATTATCAACTATTCATAATAAGATGTTGCCTAATACTCATATAAATGTGAGGCTCCCACATAATTTGAGTAGTTAGCAATTTAGGAGTGGTTTCGGAATTGGCCATTTTAATTAATTTTTTATGGAAAAATATACCAAAAAAAAAAAAAAAAAAAAAGAAGAAAGAATAATATGATCATTTATAATGACTATTTAGCTTTTAACCTAAAATAATATGTCCCCTAAATAGGCCTAAGTTGAGATTTTAAAAGGACTCCCAAGTCACTAAGTTGGTGTTTGTTAAACTCCACAAGAAGTGAGATTGGATTAGCAATTCAATGAACTCCATAGGACTGGAGGTGAAGATATCATTTTACTCAACTTTATAAAAATAACAAAATCATTTTTTATGTAATGAAGAAATATATAAACAATACAATTTATCTTACATTTTTAATCTAATACCACTACGCTAGTAATTCCATTGCCTAATATCACTCTATTGAGTATTCATGATCTTATATTCTCTCTCATCTCAATTTGTCAGTCTCTTTTGTGGATTCTAACTTTTTACGGAGACATACAATCATTACATTTAAATTTAAATTTCAAAATATTTTTTCACTAATGTCCTTATCTTTTAAAAATTTTAATATTTATAATTACTCAAAAGGATTAGTTTTGAAAAATTAAATATTTTTTACTATGATTTTTTGAATAAAACTATCATTTTAAGACATTTAAAAATAAAATAGTAAACTAAAAAAATAGAAGAGGGAGTAGAACTTTCAACAGTCACATGGCCTAAAAGCGGACTCCGAGTGAGCTTGGACAATCACTGGTCCCTACTCACACAAATCGGCCACCTTTTCACACAAATCGGCCACCTTTTCCTTCGACAACTATTGATTGAACATGGGATTGACAAATTTAAAATCACAAACACGAGAAAAACACCGATTGTGTATATCGGGGATGCTCTCTCTCTCTCTCTCTCTCTCTCTCTCTCTCTATAAATAGTTGAAGCTTGGCATATGAGTTTGCAACAAAGTTAGTAACACTGAAAATGGCACTTCATATTTCCTTTCTTCCCCATCTTTTGTACTGCTCTTCAAAACAGAGCCTTCCACAAAGGGCTCTGCATAGCAGCTTGTACCTTCATTGCTCCTCAGTCAAGCAAGATTCACAGCGTACAGCTCAGAGACGATCAGCCAATTACCAGCCAACTACTTGGACTTCTGATTTTGTGAAATCCTTGACCAATTACAATTCGGTGACTCTCTTTCCTTCCTCCCTTCTCCAATCCAATTACATTTACTTGACAACTCTTTTATTTATTTATTTATTTTTGTATCCTTTGACAATTATTATTATCTAGCTAGTCTGATTTTGTCATCCCCACTTACTTTTTGTGTACATGTAGTCCTCCTATTTTAGTTATAGGGAAAAGGTTGGGACAACTGTTTTTGGGAACCCCTGCCACCCAATGTATTGTGATAGGTTAATTTTTTGTTTTTATTTTTATATTTTTCTTTTTTTTCTCTCTTATCTCTCGACACACATGTCTGTGGAGGTTGTGGGGGTCAAAAAAAAAAAAAGGGATCTGTATCATTTCTGTTTAGTTATAGTAGATCATAAATTTAACAATAATGATTGAGACCGCTTTTTTGAGGACTCCACAATCTCTTTTGGATTTCAATTATTGATGGTGTTAAGTTTATAATCATTTCACTTTTTCTCTTGCAAATATCATATCCAACTACAAAAAAATTCAACTATCTTCCCAAATACAAAAATTTTAGCCTACTAAAATAGTTAAAAACTAAAATAGCCTACTAAAATAACAACTTTCCAAACACTCACATAGTTATCAAAATTCCCACAATAATAATAGGGTGTAGTGCGTATTAATGTTTACATTGACAGTGTGAATGTTATATGATGTGAATATTCATAATGTTAATTTGAACATTCGTATTATCAAATTTATTTAATGTGAATGTTTACATCACCAAGTTGTTAAGAGTTCAAAAAATATTTGTAATCCATAAAATATGTTAAATATGAGAAATTAAGATTTGGTGAATCAAATATCCAAAATAATAAGACTTATTGAAATATAAGAATATCTTATGAACTAATTGGAATACAAGTATTTGAAAGAGAATTTTATAATAAATTCGCCTAATTTAATTTAGATACATTTGAAAAATAAGTTATTTGTGATTTTTTTTAAAAAAAATTTATTACACAGAAAAAATACAAAACTTTAACACATTTTTTACAAATATTTTTATTTTTTAGGTACATCTAAAAAAATGTCTAAAATATAAAATAATATAAAAAAATCACTAAAGACAAAAAAAAAAAAAAAAAAAAAAAACTCAATTTAAAAATTAAAAAAAAAATCAAAACCAAATAGAGTCGCCACTGCCCTTAGTATTGAATTCCATTCTACTTTCCTTCCAATAAACTTCATACAACATTAACGCTTGATATTTAAGTTCAAAATTTTAATTTGGACACTCGATCTGGACGTCCATTTTTAGGTTTGTTGAGCCATTAAGCTCAAAGTCAAATCTTTTGATGCCATAAGGATAATAACATTGTGAAGTATCATATATCCCTATCTGTTCAATTGTCACCTAGTTGTCTTAATGTTACCTATCTGTTCAAATATCAATTATTTGTCTGTCCACCTAATTTTCATACTTTTTTTTAATAAATAAGAAATTCTCCTTCAATGTTTTTTTATTACAATTTTAAAATAAAGTATTAATATTCAAATAAGAGTTAAAATAAACTGTAACAAAAAATTAATAGAATATAGTTTTTTTTTTCCAATAATTATGTAAAGGTAGACTATGTTTTACAAATTATAAGCCTATAATTTGAATTTTTATAATTTTGGTTGCAATGCATGATTGAATCTTAAATTTTTTTAAGAAAAATTACCAATTAGTGGTACTATTAGAAAGTTACGACAGACTATTGAAAAAATTTATAACTTTAATTATTAATATTTATAAAATTTATCATACATCAATAATATTTTTTTAAAAAAATTTATGTTGAAATGAAGTTTTTTCAAAATTTTAATAGCTTTCAACTAGCTTTCATGAGAAATTTGATTAGAGCTAAAAAGACCATAAAAATTTAATACAATACAATAGTGATATTATATCATTAATAACATGTGATATAATTAACTAATAATAAAAAGAAAAATGATTGAAAATTCTAAAGAAGTTCTAAGTCTCCGTTCGGGAAGTGGGTTGACTTTTTGACTTTTTAACTTTTTTGACTATTTAAGTCTGAGCTAAAAAGCTTGGTTTGGGAAGAACTTTTTGGTTTTTTAACTTTTTTGGTTTTTTTTTTTTTTTTTTTTGTGAGAGAAGAGTGTAATGATTATGGATTGAATGTGATGTTTTGTTTATTGTGGCTAAAATAGCCTATTTTATCTTTTGTGAGTAAAATAGTTAAAAAAAACTCTTGCCCAACGAAGCCTAAATGAATAGAGTCCACTTATGATGCCATATATGTACCTAAATGAATAGAGTCCACTTATGATGCCATATATGTACCTATATGTTTGTTTGTTTGTTTGTTTTTTCTGTTTCCACATGTGTACATACAGTTGGAGCTCATTGGATTATTTTAAAAAGTGAGTTAAAAATCATTTTTTAATTTTTAACTCACTTCCCTCTCATATAAAAAAATAAAAAAAAATCAAAAAAAAAAAATAACTTTTAACCATCTTATCAAAAACATCCCATTACTGTTACCTTAATAAAAATATCAAACGCACATGGATGTCAGGTGTCTGAGCAAATCCCATCCCGGTGTCAGACTACAGTGTGGACTCCATCAAAATCAATAATTATCATTACCTTAACAAAAATATCAAACACACATGGATCAGGTGTCTGAGCAAATCCCATCCCGGTGTCAGACTACGGTGTGGACTCCATCAAAATCAATGAATAAAACAATAAAAGAAATTACATTCAGTTCTCCTCTTTTTTTTTTTTTTAACAAAAAAAAAATAGTTACAAAATCAAGAAAAAGTTTTATTTTTTCTCTCCCAAAATAATTTTTTAGGAAGATAGTATAATTATTACATTTTTAAAATATTAATTTTCAAAATTATCTTTTAATAGTATATTTTTTAAAAATATTAATTATCATAATCGTACTTTTGTGTTAATGAATTTAAAAAAATAACAAAATAAAAAATTCATATTATTTTATTCCTCAATATTTTTTAAAAAAAGTCTAATATTTTTAAATAATAAAAATAAAATAAAAAATTAATATTCTAAGACGGAAAGAGTATAATT
Organism: Camellia lanceoleosa; assembly: GCA_025200525.1. Taxonomy (NCBI): domain Eukaryota; kingdom Viridiplantae; phylum Streptophyta; class Magnoliopsida; order Ericales; family Theaceae; genus Camellia; species Camellia lanceoleosa. The sequence goes on along the minus strand of CM045762.1, from coordinate 78,510,510 downwards.
GCCATGTTGTTACGACGTTGCCTCCCTCACCCATAATCTCAGGTTGCCCTCATAAGCTTAGAGTGAGAAGTGTCAGTCTAAACGTGAGGAAGGTAAGGAGTATTGAGAGAATACAAATTGTGAGATATAAAGAAGTGATTTGAAAAGTTAGTTAAAAGGTGATTTTTTGATTTTTTTTAAATTTTTTATGTATAAAAAATGTGAGAAGTGATGTGATCTACAATGAGTTAAAAATTAAATATTAACTTTTAATTAACTTTCCAAATTACTCCAAATATGATATAAGAGAAAAAAATAAAGCTATTAAGACGAGAGGGAGTGAGGAAAAGAGAGATGGATACGAGTGTGGGTGAATAGGGAAATGAAAGTTTGACAGAAAAGAGAGATGAAAGCATTAAGAGAGACAGAGATATAAGGACAGAAAGAGAGTATTGAGGCCGCGTTTGGGGACTTATCTTTTTAGCCAATTAACCAAAAAGTTACTAAATTAGTCAAAAACCAACAACTCATATCAAAAAGTTAAAGATTCTCTTTTCTTTTTACTTTTTGCACATCTTTTCGTAATTAGCCAAAAAGTCATCCCAAACATAGAAGTTTTTTTAACCTACCTTTTTAGCTAAATAGTCAAAAAGTTACTAAATTAGCCTGTTCCCAAACGAGGCCTGAGACTAGGTGAATGGTTTAGGAGAGAAAGAGAGAGAGAGAGAGAGAGAGAGGAAAAACGTGAGGATAATATTTTGAAAATCAGATCAGTGAGCGAACCAGAAAAGGGATCGGGTGGACGAGTCACAAGTTCAATTGTCAAATCAAAGTGGTTGAACCATGACATTATAATTAATATTATATAATTAAAAAATATAATTATAAATTATAAATAAACAAAAATATATATAAATGCTCAAATAAAAATAAAAATTATTACATAGTATTTATTAATAATATTTAATAAAGTCATAATTTGTAAGAAAAAGTCACTTGTTTTTAAGAAATTAAATTTTTTTTAACATTCCTTCCAAACAAATTGATTGAATGCTAAATTTAATTTTGGAGAGAAATGAAGTTTTCAATTCTCCCTCCAATCAACAGGATTTAAATAATGTAATTGAATCTCACATAGAATTTTATAGGTTTTCTTTGAAAAATATTTTCCTATAAATACCAATAGATTTTCATAATCTCTCTAAGCTTCCAATGAGACTCCTCTTCATGAGAGAAGACTCTAGAAGCAAGAGTTTTTAATTAAAATTTTGAAATATATATATATATATATATAAGAAAAAAAGAAAAGAAAAGAAAGGAAGAAAATTTTTTAAAAAAAATAGAAATTTTCCAACCGTTGGGTCGTTCCAAAACCGGTACCAAGTCACCAGTTTTCCCAGTTGAACCGGCGGTTCTTCCGATTTTGACAATCTAGACCGGTTTTTAGCCTAGTCCGAGTTTTAGGATTTTTTTAGACCGGAACTAAGCCCGGGTCCCAGTTCTACCGGTCCTGTCTGAATTTTAAAACATTACGCGAGGATTGAGAAGACAAATGATTTGGTGAGTGGTCAACTCTCGGACTTGAAAATGTTTTTTTTTTATTTATAATTAATGAGTAAATTATACTTACATCTGTCGAAATTTTTAACAAATATAAGAACTTCTTCAGTGGTTTTAATAAGTATAATTTTTTTTAAAATTTTTTTGCTAACAATATCAAAGATTATTTCACTCCGTCAATTTAGCACAAACAATATTAGTTGACCATCCAAAATAACTTTATTACTCATTTGAATTAAGTGGCAGGATGAAAATTGTCAAATCAGCCAATAAACTATTTAAATAAAATTGTTCGCTCACCTCCTTGAAGTTTTTCATATATATTATTAAACACTCATGCATATTTTAACACAATACCTTAATAATTTAATATAAGATTCTAATAATATAATACATATAAGATTTATTTTACACTATATAAATAACGAAAAATTTATCAATTTTAATTAATGCATTTATTATTTCAATTTCTTTTTTCTTTTCTTTTTTTAAGTTGAAACAAATAGATTAATTTTTTTTCCCCAGCAATTTGTCCTACTTATTTATTCATATGTAAAAAAATTATTTATCTCTAAATTGTTAAGATCTAAAATTAATATTAGATAAATTTCTAATAGCTTAATATAAGACTTATTCCACACTACATAAATAATGTAAAATTTATCATTTTAAGTAATGCATTTATTATTTAATTTTTTTTAAAGTTGAAATAAATGCATTTATTTTCTTTCTCGGCAATTTGCATTATTTATTTATTCATATATAAAAAAATTATTATTTTATCTTTTCTCAATATTATTCTCAAATTTTAATTTTTATCTTTGTGCCATTAAACTTCTAGTTGATGCATATTTAAAAAAACCTAAGTTAATATTTTTTACATGATAAAAAAATAAATATAGAAATAAAAAATAAATTTTACCTCTTCTGAGGCTATCAACATTAATCTTAACCTTATATGCACTAAATTTAATTTATCCTATTAAATATATATGACATTATTATTTATTTTTCATAATTTTTTCAAAATATAAATGTAATTTCTTGACTCTATTTTTTTCCACAAGTTTTTGAACTTTTATAGAAAAAATAGAATAAAATATAACCATTAATGAGGGTGAGAAATTAATTTTAAGATTTCATGATCCCTCACTCCCTATCAACTAATTTTAATTTATTATGAGGTGATTATATATTTTTTTTAGTTCTATATTTATTTTAAAATTTTTTTTAATCCTGTAAAAATATTAACCTGTGTTTTTTAAAATATGCATCGACTAGAAGTTTAATGACCTAAAGATAAAAATTAAATTTTGATGATAATATATGATTGAGAAAAGATAAAATAATAATGTTTGTACATATGAATAAATAAATAATGCAAATTGTCTAAAAAAAAAAATCTATTTATTTCAACTTTTAAAAAAAATTCAATTAATTAATGCATTACTTAAAATAATAAATTTTACTTTGTTTATGTAGTATGGAATAAGTCTTATATTAAATTATTAGGATGTTATCTAACATTAATTTTAGAGTGATTATTTATTTTTAAGTATTTTATCAATAAAAATTAAGTTTTTTTTTTCTATTAAATGATTTAATAATATTTTAACAATTTAAGAGTTTTATGTAATATTACATGAATTTTAAGAATTTTATTAAATAGTATTAAAATATATATATGGATCTTTGATAATATATATGTAAACCTTAAGAGAGTTGAGTGAAATTAGTCATTTGAATATATAAGATATCTAAGGGGCAATTTTGTCATTATTAGTATGATATCAGCATGACATCAATATAATATCAACAAATAGCCTAGTGGAGGATAATAGTAGGGAAATCTTGATAATAATTTTAAAAGTAAGTGAAGTTAGTCTTTGTTTGACATTGACTTTTTTGTGTTGAAACTTTTTTAGTCTCGTTTGATTTGACTTTTTTTTTTTTTTTTACTTTTGTGAGAGAAAATGTATAATGATTATGCTTTGAATGTGACATTTTGTCTTATTGGCCCTGTTTGGTAGAGCTGTGGAAAAGTGATTATAGCTTATTGCTTAATAGCTTATAGCTTATAGCTGTGAACATAAATTAATTTTTGACTTATAAATTAAGCTTCTTCTCCTCCACTTAAAGAATAAGTTGATTTTTGACTTATAAAAAGTTATAAGCTGTATTGTTAAGCTGAACCAAACACATCAAAATAGCTTAAATTAAGCTAAAAGCTGGAATAAGTTAGAAATAATCCCTATCAAACATGGCTATTGACTTATGTAGTCAGTTTTGTCTTTCTTTGCTTTTTTAGCCAAAAATCTAAAATCAAACAAAGCTTTAGTGTAATTACTAAAACTATAGGGGAGGTTTTTGTAATTGTCAAAAATCTTAGGAAAGATAAGTGTAATGTACCCATCATTTATTTATTGAATGGGTGTGAAATAGATATAAAGAGAGAGAAATTGAGTGGATAAGAAAGAGAAATAGATATAGCCCTCGGGTGTGTTTTTTGTGTTTTGAAACGTGTTTTTAGAAAAAAAAAATTTAAAATATGTTTGATTATAAATTTTCTTAAAAAAATTTCAAAATTATTTTTCTTTATTACGCGTCAATCAATCACTTTTTCTCTCTCATCTCTCATTTTCAATCATTTTTTTTTTTCATGCACATCTACTTAATTATAACAAAGGGCTCTTTTGGCAAGTTGGTAATAATCTGATTTTCAGATTATTACCAACTTCCTCTCTCACAAAAAAGCTGATTATAATCTGCTTATAATAAGTTTTTCACCAAAAAGCTGATTATAACCATCTTCTCAAAATAGGCCAAAATATCAAATCATCTAAAACTCTTAAACTAAAAAATTATTTTTAAAATATACAACCAAACAAATCCAAAAAATTTCAAAACTCCTTCTCTAATTTTTTTTTTAAAAAAATTTATCTCAAAATACAAATTAAACACACCTGAATTGTTGAGAGAGAGAGAGAGAGAGAGAGAGAAGAGAAGAGTAATGAGTAGTCAAAGATGGCCATTTTTATTTATTGATGGAAAGGGTCAGTTTTAATTATTAAAATTGATTAGTTATTTATAATTATTTTGAAAAAAAATTTACTGATTTAATATTTTTTTCTAAAAAAAATTAAGGCCCATAAATGTATTCTGCCAAAGTATTTTGGAATGATTTTCTTTTTCTTTTCTTTGACAATAAAACACATTAGTAAAATTATAAAATTGAAACTATTAAAGAAACTACCAATTATGTAATAAACATTGATCGTAAATTACTGACTAATAATGTCAAGTTGCAATAAAAAAAAATGCGGGCTGGTTTGGGGTACTAAAAAAAAAAAAGAAATCAAAAGATATCACTATTCACCAAAAAAAAAAAAATAAAAATATTTTTTTTCTGCCCAAAGACAGACCGAAGTGACAAAGGCCGGCTGCTGTGCAGCGGAAGTGATGGAGTACGGAAATGATTGGGTGTGATTGGCACACACCGCTGTTCGGCCTGTGGGGCTATCACGGATCCGTTTGATAATCTGAACCGTTAAATATGTAGAACTCATCGAGAACTATATGTCTGCAAAAAATCACATTGATCGGATATCAATAACTATATGATCAGATCATTTACGTACAACAAATGGATGGTGTTATAACCGTTAATTGAAAAATAAATATATCTAATCAGATAGCTATCGATATCCGATTAACGTGATTTTTTATAGGTATATAGTGTTCGACGAGTTACACACATTGAACGGTTCAGATTATTAAAATGGGACTTGTGATGACCTCCACGGGCCAAACAAAACCGTCCAATACTTTGTACAAAAATTACCCAATAATTTTTTACCCCAATACACGGCTGCCAAATTGTACTGTGGGGCCCACCTGTCACTATTCACCTCTTACACACACCTTTTTATACAATTTTTAATACACATTTTTCCAAAAAATCCAAATAAAGAAACCTCCATATTTTTTTTAAATTACTGACTAATAATGTCAAGTTGCAATAAAAAAAAATGCTGTAAAAGAAAAAATGAGATATTATTTAATCTCATTTACGATTTTTTGTTAGCCAAAACATAACGTAAAATGGAGAATGAATTTATTCTCATGTTTTTGGGGAGTAGATTCTGATTTAGGGATGTTTTGGAAAGTGCGGTGTCGTTTGGTAATATTTACGTTTTTAGTTTTCTATTTATATTTATAAAAATTTAAAAAACTCAAATAAAAACTTGTTTGGTAAAATTTTTGATTTATAAATCACTGGTCTCAGTTTATAAATTTGGCCAAAAAATGAAAACATAAAAAATGTGTTTCTATTTTGAGTTTTCAGTTTTTTTTTTTTTTTACCACCCAATACTAGCCACCACCCGCCACCATTTTCCACCACCGTCTTTCGCCGCCACCACCACCCACCCCTCGCCGCCATCGCTGCCACCACCACCACCACCACCCTCCACCCACCTGCCATCCACTCGCCACCATCTGCCACTACCATCCACCGCCCGCCACCACCTACCACCCGCCACCGTAACCCACCCACCCGCCACCACCCGCCATTCGCCCCCCACCTGCCCCCACCACCCGCCACCCGCCACCACCACCACCATCACCCACTCACTACCACCCGCCACGTCACCCACCCACCCACCATCACCACCCACCACCACCCACTACTACCCGCCATCAGCCACTCACCTGCCACCACCATCCACCACCCGCCACCACCACCCACTCACACCACCACCGCCACCCACCCACCCACCCGCCACCACCACCACCACCACCCGCCATCCGCCACCACCACCCGCCACCACCCACTCGCTACCACCACACCCACCCACCCACCCACCACCACCACCACCCACCCACCACCACCACCAGCTACCCACCACCCACCGTCACCACTTTCTACCACCGTCTTCCGCCGCCACTTGCCATTTCTCACTCTTTTTTATATTTTTAAAATTTTTTAAACATTTTGTCAATTACCAAACGCGTTTGTAGTTTATGTTTTTCTAAAAATAAACAAAAAATAAACAAAAACCAGTTTATAAAATTTTTGTAAATATAAACTGAAAACGTAAACGTTACCAAACACACCCGCAGTTTTTGGTTTTTGTTTATTTTTGTATTTAGTTATTTTTTTTAATTTTTTAAAAAGTTTTAGATTTCTAAATTCAGCTTGATAAGATAAATCAGAAAATTATAATTTTTTTAAACGAAAATCTAAAAAAGACAAAAATAAGCAATAGTTTTTTTTTGTTTATTTTCGTTTTTAGTGATTTTTTTTTTGAAAATTTTCAAAAAAAATATACTTTTTGGATTCGTCTAGACAAAGCAGGTCCAAAAAATCATAATTTAAAAAAAAAAAAAATCACTAAAGACAAAAAAATTCAGAAAAAAGTGATGAATTTTTTTTTTTTTTTTTTTGCTTATACAAAATATCAAGCTTCATATTCAAAAATTGTAATAACCCCATCCAAATGGGTAGACTCTTTACTTTTTACCAATTGCAAAATGTATATTGTTTTACACTCGAAGTATGTGAACAAATTGGACTGTCACATTAATCTTTTTCGTTCAAAAAAAAAAAAAACATTTGTAGCATTTCTAACAACTAAAAAAGTTAACCCTAAAAAAAAAAATTCTAGCATTTCTAACCACAAACCCCTAATTTTTTTTTAAAATTTTAAAAACAACTAAAAAAGTTAACCCTAAACTTCTATAGTCTTTAATTTTGCTTTTGCTGTTTCCAAAAGCTCATTTCATTTGTGGCCAATCTTTACTACATAATTCAAACATACAAAATTTATTTTCTGTGTTAAATTATCACTGATTGTTAATTGAATAAAGCTATACACGTCAATAGGTATACTAATTAGTGTGCTAATAGTTGATATTGTATAGTTTTATTAGTTTTGAATCTTTATAGTTTGTATAATGGATGGGGTTGATAGTTTTAAAGTTACAATGTTATATCATGTGTTGGTACATTAATTAGTGTGTAACGTCACCATTATTAATGTTAATGAATCCACTTCTCATCACTCTCTATATTTGTATTCATAGGATGAAATACATAAACAGAGGGCAACGAAATTAAAGGAGGAGGTAAGGGCTATGATTGGGGATGAAGATGTTAATCCATCAACAACACTTGAACTCATAGATGACATCCAACGGTTGGGGTTGAGCTATCACTTTGAGGAGGATATTAGAAGAGCACTTAATAGAATAATGTTTGTCCAAGGAACTAATGTTAGATTAGAGAAGGGTGTTCATGCCACTGCCCTCTACTTCAGGCTCTGTAGACAACATGGTTTTGAGGTCTCTCAAGGTAAGTCTTTTCCCTTTTTTTTTCAAGAAAAAATATTTTGGGAGTAGTCACTATTGCATAAAGATTGTGCATTGATGCAATGACAAGTGTTATCAACTCTGAGACTTGTACTATTTTCACAAAAGAGAGTCAATAGGATTGCCGGTGTTTTTTGCATTGAATGTTGGTTGGAACCAGAGAGAGATGAAGACTCAAAACTCCATTTCCTTTTTTTTCCCCCTATCAATATCAACTTTGCCTATTTATTGGGTAAATTATACTTGGTCCCTTTAAGTTTGATGACTTTCTCACTTTGTCCTTAAAATTTATTTATATTTTTTTACTTTGATCCTTTCTGTTTCATATTTTTTTCAGTTAACTCCTAAAGTTAATTTTTGTTTAAAATTAAACAGAAAATGCCACAATAACTGTCACATAACATAAAAAATAATATTATTATAGTAGGGTTTAAGTTTGTATTAAAGGTGTGGGTTATATATAATAAATAATTTTAATGCCACATAATTGTCCATGTATCATTTTCGGTCTAATTTTTAACTGAAATTTGTTTAAGGAGTAAATTGAAAAAAACTTGAAATATGAAGAGCCAAAACGAGAAAAAATAAATTTTGAGGGTCAACATAGAAAAATAACCAAATATAAAAGTGGCAAAATGTAATTTACCCTCATTTATTTTCTAGGTCTCCTTTATTTATTTATTTATTTATTGTCTTTTAAAGACAAGCATGGGAGATTAAAAGAAAGTTTGACTATAATTACTCCCAAAAAAAAAAATTTGTAAAAATTAAAAAAGAAAATACATTTGACTGAAAATAATTTAAAATAATTATATTTTTATGAAAATGCAGGTCAGAGCAAGTGAGATTATTCTAATTTAAAAAACTATGTTACATTATTCTAATTTAAATAGTCATTTTCACAAATAAAAACAAACATATATATAATGTGTGTGACGAAAAAGAAGAGCATCTTATATTTATATGGTCATGCTAATGATAGCATAAGTATTATCACTGAACGGAGGAAAACGCCTAAAAAAAATTTCTTCAAATATTTCTTATACATCTCCAACTATTTTTACGTATTTTGCAAGTTCACTAAAATTAATATCATTTTTCATATATATATAATTTGAAATGGTCATTGTCACAGATGTTTTTCAGAAATTCAAGGACCACGATGGCAACTTTAAACAGTGGCTATGTGAGGATGTGAAGGGATTGCTCAGTTTGTATGAAGCTTCCCATCTTGCTTTTGATGGAGAAAATATCTTGGATGAGGCCAAAGTATTTACAACCAAACATCTCAAGGGCATAAAGGGAAGTATTGACACAACCCTTATGCAACAAATAAAGCATGCTTTGGAGCTTCCTTTCCACCATAGGATGTCGAGGCTAGAAGCTAGGTGGTACATTCAAGCATATAGTGAAAGAAGAGATGCAAATCACTTGTTGCTTGAATTAGCTAAGTTGGATTTCAACATGGTGCAATCTAAACTCCAACGAGAGCTCCAACAAATGTCAAGGTAAATCCAATTGCAATTTTTAGAACATTTTTAATGTCATTTTTTTTTTTTTTTTTTGTAAAGAAATAAATAAATAAAATTTACATTTTTTGTGTTATGTTCTCAAACAACGCAAGCCATCCCTTTAGGTCATTTAGGCATTCACCTAAGATCCCATTTTTTTATACGGTTTCAAATTTCTTGCCTTTATGATCATTGTTTAAAGATAAATAAATAAATCTATCTTGTCTAAAAGCCGAGAAAAAATATTAAAAAATCTCATTCTTCAAAGGATCAACAAAACAAATCTATCTTATTACCTATCCAAAAAAGAAAAGGACTTCCTTGTCCAAAGATCCACAAAATAAAACTTTTCTTATTTTTAAGACCCAATAGTAAGATTGAATAAAATATTTCTGGTGACCATAATAAATAAAAAACCAAAGACATACACAAAATTAAAATATAAAAATAAGCCTTATTGTGAACTATCCAACAAAAATCATGATTGTCCAAAGTTGGTGTTTTTTTTTTTTAAAAAAAAAAAAAAAAAATCAGACACAAGGCATAGGGAAAGTGGAAAGAGTATCAAAACTAAACAAATCTCTCTCAACTAGGTTGGGATAGATAAGAAAGTCCAATCATGTGCTAGCACCATCCAAACACTAGTATCGGTTGGAGAGAATCCAACCAAATACAAGCAAAAATGGCCAAAACAGAAGCAAAAGATAACAGCAACAGCAGCACCATCAGTCAAAAAACACCTTAAGATTGCACCTTTCTCCTCCAGTAGAGTATCAAACCTGCTTGAAAACATCAGCACCTTTATGTAAAGCTAGAGGCAAACTGACAATTGTTGCCTGCAAAGCAATATAGTAAGTTTGTCATTGCTATATATATGCTTCTCAACTCTGGTCTCATCCAGGCCCAAAGAATCACCCTATATTTAATTAACTCAATAAGTTCCTCCAAGTTTGTTTGCAAATTCTGAAATACAAATTTGCTTCTAAGCCCCCAAAACCGACCACATGGCCACAAATAGTATTACATCCCAGACAACCTTTTTGGCTCTTTTAAAGCCCCAGCTCTGCCACCATTCAAGCAATATACTTACAGACCCTGATACAACCCACACCACATACCCCACCACTTTATGATTTTGGACCATAACTTCCACACAAAGAAGGATATGCTTGTAGATTCAATATCCCTTACCCAAAAAATATATAGATCTTCCTGTTGACCGTTCAAAATCCCAATCCTCAACCATTCTGTTGATTTTATGCTACTGAGAAGATACCATTAGACTCTGCTTTGCATTTGATGCAATCAAAGAGCCCTGAATAATAGAGTTGGTAGACCAATATTAATTACAAAAATTAATATACAAGAAAAGGAAATTTTAAATAAAAAGTTAATGATTATTATTTACAACAAAAAAAAAAAAATCCTTATAAAATTTTGCCTATGTTTGGGAACTTAGGAGAGAAAAGAAAAGAAATGATTACTTAAGTAATAAGAGAAAAGAAAAGAAAAGAAATGATTGTAATTTCTTTCATTCTTGTTTGGATAAGTAAGAAATAAAATAAATGAAATGATTGTGATTTCTCTCATTTTTGTTTGGTTAGATTTCATAAGGGAAAAGAAAAGAAACTATTTATGTTATATTACCAAAATAACCTTTTTAATATTTTGTCACTATATAAGAGCATCTCCAATCTTCACTTTTTTTTTTCTTTTTTTTTTCATTCAATTTTGAGAAAAAAATTTCATATTTTTTCATTGGTGCATGACTCTAATAATATTATGACTTTGCATTCAACTTCAGTAATAACACATATATAATCAACATAATTAAAAATATATATATATATAATCAACATAACTATTTTCTATCAGGTGTTGTTCCCTACATATATATAACTATATATATAATCAACATAACAAACTAATGTAATATAAAATTGTTCCAGAGATGAAACTGTAATTTCAGAATATATAAACAGAATATATATTATAACAGAATATATAATACATAACAATAGAAAGCGTAGAGAATATATATATAATACATAACAGAATATATAATACATAACAATAGATGGGCAATCCACTGTAATTTCAGAAGATGATTACCTGTACAAGAAGAAGAAGAAAGCGTGGAGAGAGCTAGCACAGTGGGGAGAGAGGTGGTGGAGAAATGGACAGTCAAAAATTTGTGCTGGATATGAAAAGCCTTGAGGACATGTGTGTCAACTATTTTATTTCTTTTATTTTTACAGGGATAAAATTGGTATTATGAAAATATAAGTATTTGTGGGTTTCTTTTCTCTCCCAATCTCTCCACTTTTGGAAAGATTGAAAATAAGGGTTATAAGAGAAATGAGTTTCTCTTTATTTCTCTCCATTTAAGATAACCAAACAAGGAAGAGAAATACATTTCTCTCTATTTCTTTTCTTTTCTTTTCTCTCCAAATCACTCAATCCAAACATCGTAAGCCCACAAAAGTATTGAGCCGCCTGTCTCAAAAAAAAAAAAAAAAAAACACCTTTTTGAACTTAACAGTGTTGCAAAGCAGTCAGTGTTGATAATGATTTTTCAGGTGGTGGGAGGATATAGGCTTGGCAAACAAGTTGAGTTTTGCTAGGGACAGACTCATGGAATGCTTCTTTTGGACTGTCGGTATGGTTTTTGAACCTCAATTCAGTTCCTGCCGAAAGGGGCTGACGAAAGTAACCACTTTGATCACCACCATTGATGATGTCTACGATGTCTATGGATCGTTGGATGAACTAGAACTGTTCACAGCTGCTGTTGAGAGGTAAATTACACACACACACCAAAAAAAAAAAAAAAAAAAGAATTCCTTATATTTATATTTTGTTTTATTTTGCTTTTTATTTTATTTCATTTCTATAATGGTGTTTACTTTACAGATGGGATACAAATGTTGTGGAAACACTTCCAGACTACATGAAGTTATGCTTCCTAGCTCTTTACAACACTGTCAATGAAATGGCTTATGACGCTCTTAAACAGCATGGGGTCAACATCATCCCATATTTAACTAGAGCGGTATGCGTGTATCCACACATCACATACATGTGACATTCATATTTATTTTTGAATATCTACATATTGCATAACAAGTATTACAAAAATTTTATTCTTTAAGAAGTTTTGTAGAGAAATTATTAAGCTAGAATGACATGTCAGCCACTTTTTTAAAAAGATTAATGATATACAGGCGGACTTTATACAATTTAAAATCAATTCATGTACTTGATTTGGCATTGATGGAACCCACTGAAAGTAGGTGCCGATCAGGCTTTAAACTTTAGGTTTGAATCTCTATATGTTACATAAAGGATTAGGACTCTCTTACATTTCATTTTAATATGAGAGAACTTGAAGGGCTCGTGGAGTCTCACATGACCCGTTTCGATAATCTGAACCGTTTATTTTTTAAGATTTATTGAGTAGAATATTCATGCAAAAAATCAAAATGATTGAATATCGGTATCTATATGTGTTTGAATCAATTTTGTATTACAAAAACTGGATGAATATTTTTGAAATTATATTTGTCATCCATTTTTGTAAAACAAATATGACTTAAACATATAGATACCGATCCAATTATCCTATTTTTTGCATGAATATTTTACTCAATGAGTCCAAAAAAGTGAACGATTCTAATCACCGAATTCGGTTTCAAAATGGACCTACTAAACCTAAACGCTCTCTCAAATTGAGATGACAATTTAAAAAAAGACAAACCCTTACATAAGGTACATAAATAAATAAATTTAAATATTTTAAAGAATTTTTATAAAGAAAATAATAAGAATTATGTGTTAGTGACATTTGTAATAAGAACAATGTTGTGCAAGCCAACTTTACATTTAAAAACCAACACATGTGGGAGGACTTGATTAGACACTGATGAATCCCATTAATAGTACATCCTAATCGGGCATTAAACTTTAGATTTGAAAATCTACATGTTGCATAAAATAAAAATAAAAAAAGTATTCTTAACGAATTTTTATAGAGAAATTAATTGTTAAAATGATATTTCAGTGACATTTTAAAAAAAAAAAAACATAAAATGCTATGCAAGTTAACTTTCGATTTAAAACCAACACATTCCACGTAAGAGTACCTGATTAGGTATTGTCTAGGTACTGATAATGAGGAGCTTTAACATGCGTTGGTTTTAGATTGAAAGTTGATCTGATTTCCATTTTTCTTTTGAAAATTAAGTCATCATAAACTCTTTCTTTACAATAATACTAGGAACATAGAAAAAATATTCTGAAAAAGTATCTAGAAAATTACTCAAAAAGTGCCTCTAGCATTTTCCTTTTCTCTAAAGTAATATGATTAACATTTGCTACATCGTGTTAAATTAACATTCTATACAATTTTTATGCTTATATTACTTTACTTTTAAAAAAATAATAATAATTTATATTGTTATTGTTACCTTTGTGTGTCACAGTGGGCAGATTTATGCAAAGCATTCTTGGTGGAAGCAAAGTGGTGTTTCAACAAAGAAACTCCAACATTCGAGGCATACCTTGAGAATGCATGGCGTTCAGTATCAGGGGTTGTAATACTAGTTCATGCCTACTTTTTGATGACTAAAACTATTACAAAAGAGGCACTGGATAGCTTACAGGCATACCATAGTCTCTTAGAATGTTCATCCATTATTTTCAGACTTGCCAATGATTTGGGTACTTCCAAGGTATGGAAATTACAAGAAGTTAGTTTCATTGTTAGTTTAGGGCATTGATCTTCTATAACCAAATTTCTATGCCTCTGTGTTAATGCACTTCAGTCGCACAATTGTATCTCAAAAGTTTTATACTTGAGATTCTTACCAAATCATGCAATCAAGAATGTATTGAGATGAAACCAAATAATTTTTGGGGCCACAGGCAAAATTTTAAAATGATTTTATATATTTTAACTAAAATTATTTTATTTAAATTTCTTTTTCTTACATATTTATTCTTGGATGTTGGATTCGTTAAGTAAAAGGGAAATGTTAGAGAAATGAAATTACTAAGGTTGTTTTTACCATGTTTTAACATTCAAGATATTAGACTTTATTTATTTATTTATTTATTTATTGGTTGAAATAAATGAAGACATTAGGCGAACTTTTAAACGGCCTTAAGGAAGGGTCGGCGCTGTACTTACAAAAGAAGGTTAATGCAAAATTCCATTTCGTTAGTTACTTAACATTAACATTCTTGTTTGTCTATGTGATAGGACGAGTTGGAGAGAGGGGAATCGGCAAATTCAATCTTGTGTTACATGAAGGAGAATGGAGTTTCTGAACAAGTTGCTCGGAAGCATATAAGCAATTTGATTGATGAAACATGGAAGAAAATGAACAAAGATCGAGTAATTGATTCTCCATTTGAGAAATCATTTGTCGAAACCACTATTAACCTTGCTCGGATTTCCCAATGCACGTATCAACACGGAGATGGGCATGGATCTCCAGATTCTGAAGCAAAGAATCGAGTCTTATCAGTGATAATCGAACCCATTACTCTCATGTAGAAACAAAAGTTCATAAAGAGCTGAGCCAAGGCCAAGAAAAAGGAGCTGAGTCAAAGTCAAGAAGAGAGCCCAATCATCTCAACGGAATTAGTTAGGCAATCACAACTAGAGTTAGATTGGTTTGGTTAGTTGTAATCATAGTTAACTAGTAGGCATCCTTTTAATAAATAAAGTACAAACTCTGTAATTGTGATTGATTGAATAATATCTTATATAGAATTAGTTTTCCTCTATGTTTCTCAGCATGCTATCCCATATGTAGCATTCGTGCTGCTTGCAGCTCAGCTTACTACTCACCATCCAACTCATCCCACTCATCAATCTGCAGCTTCGACTGTTACTTTGCCTCCAATTCAGTCTGTTTCACACACAACAGCTTTACCAGTTTCTGTTGTCCCTTCTTCTCTTTATATTTCTTTTCCTCCATCTTCTCATATCCCTATTTCTTCTATTTTTATTCATTTTCTTACTCTCCTATCTAACTCTGTCTATTTCTTCTACTAATACTCACCCCATGGTTACTCGGTCTAAATCTCATCATTCTACTTATTTCCTCACTTCTACTGATCTCCCTTCTTCTGATCTGGTTGAGCCTTAATGTTATCAAGAAGCTGCTCAATTAGCTGCTTGGACTGTTGCCATGGTTGATGAATACATAGCTTTAACGCAACAAGGAATTTGGTCTTTGGTCCCTCTTCCTTTTACCAAAAGGGCTATTGGTTGCAAATGGGTTTTTTGTCTCAAAAAAAATTCAAATGGTACAATTGTTCGATACAAAACCAGATTGGTTGCCAAAGGATTTCTCCAATCTAAAGGTATTGAATATTTTTAAACCTTTAGTCCAGTAGCAAAGCAACCTACTATTAGACTTCTCTTATGTTTAGCTCTTCACTTCAACTGGTCCATCAATCAACTTGATATCTTCAATGCTTTTCTTCTTGGTGTCTTAGATGAAGAGGTTTATATGCATCAACTTCTCGGTTTTGTTGATAAAGAGCATCCATCCATGGTTTGCAAATTGCAAAAGGCTCTTTATGGGCTCAAGCAAGCTCCCAGAGCTTGGTTCTCTACTTTTTCTACATTTCTTCTCAAACAGGGCTTCTAGGCTAGTTATTGTAATTCATCTTTATTTGTTAAGAAGACTTTTACCTCCATCACTATTCTCTTAATATATGTTGATGATATTCTTCTCACAGGCAGTAATCCTTCTCATATTTCCACCCTTATCACTAAGATGCACTCTACTTTTTCAATGAAGGAATTGGGTCTTCTTGACTATTTTTTTGGTATATCTATTACCTCCTCTACCTCAAGGTATTTCTTGTCTCAAAAGAAGTATGCTACTGAGATTTTGGCCAAAACTGGTATGACAAATTACAAATCTACCCCATCTCCTATGACTCTCAAGTCTACTGTTTCTACTGAGGATTTGCCCTTTTCTCAGCCTTCTCTTTATCAAAGTCTTATTGGTGCCCTGCAGTATCTTATTATTACATGACCTGACTTGGCTTTTGCTGTCAATCATGCCTGTTAGTTCCTTCAAACTCCTCTTAATAGTCATTTTGCTTTGGCCAAAAGATTACTTAGATATCTCAAATACACTCTTCATCATGGTTTACATTTTGCACCAGGACCTCTCACTTTAAATGCTTTCTCCGATCCTGATTGGGTAGGCAACTCTATTGATTGAAGATCTACAACTAGTTATTGTGTCTTCTAAGGTCCCAACTTGATTTATGGTCTCCTAAGAAGCAATCTACTATATTCAGGTCTTCCACTAAGGCCGAATATCGAGCTTTTGCTCACACCACTGCTGAACTTAGCTGGCTTGGTATGCTTTTATCTAATCTTCATATCTTAGTTCCAGTCCCCACTCCTTGGTGTGATAATATGTTTGCTATCTCTTTGTCTAATAATCCTGTCTTTCATGCATGGTCCAAACACATTGAGGTGGACTACCATTATGTTAGAGAAAGAGTTACAGCAAAGAAGCTCATATTTGTCACATCTCTTCTATGGATTAGCTTGCTGATATATTCACCAAACCACTTTCTCCTGATCGATTTTAGTATTTGCAACATAGGCTTATGGTCTTTCAAACTCCCCTAAGCTTGAGGGGGCATGATAAGGAGCTAAGCTGAAGCCAAGAAAAAGAGCTGAGCCAAAGTAAAAAAGAGAGCCCAGTCATCTCAACAGAATTAGTTAGGTAGTAATAACTAGAGTTAGATTGGTTTGGTTAGTTGTAATCATAGTTAACTAGTAGGCATCCTTTTATATAAATGAAGTACAAACTCTGTAATTGTGATTGATAGAATAATATCTTCCATGGATTTAGTTTCCTTTAAAAGTATCACTGAAATTTGTTAGCCGGTCCCTTTTTTATGTACATATTTTCCCATTGTTTAATGAGAGTGAGCTTACAGGAATGCTATGTACCAAAAACATATATATATATATATATATACATATTTATATATTTGTTTGCATGCAAGGGTTCCATTGTTATGTTTACAGAACTTTAACTAGCGACCTATTTAGTTATCTAAAGATTTTAAATGAGCCATTTAAATTAGTTCAACATTTTTTAAAATACAATTAAATTATTTGACTATCATTAATCAATCAATATGAGTTTTTCACCAATTATTGACACAATGGTCATACAAAATTAACAATTCAAGTTAAAAGAGTATATGACCAACAATAAGGATTTAGAATGCTAGCACGTGTGTTTGTGAACCGATCTAGTCCTAAATTTGTCCCTCAAAAATTAAAAGACTCAAAAATCTATGAATTGAATTTTCTATTAAAAATTAATTTTGTAATTTTTTTTTTAAAATATGAAATTTCGAAACTTAGAATTGTGAGATTAAAGATTCTATTCTAATTAGTGGTTGCAAAACAAAAAAGAATAGGGATTTAAAATTTCTATTAAAAAATTTACTCAAAAAATGAACTCTTGCTTGATGGAGTTCACATGTAAAATCAATCTAATCCGCGTATCAACTTTAATTTTTTGGATAAAAATTATGGGATCCTAGTATAGCTGGCTACAAAAATTCAAAATAACTCATTTGAAAATTCATAAATATTAAAATATATAATTTTACAATATATTGGATCAAATTGTGACTTCTCTTCCGTTCAGTTATTTTTTCATTTTAAAATAATAAGGCACGGGGCCGTAAATCTAGTTTAAAACTTTTGGTACAATGGTCCAAACTCTATTCTTTGGGGGCTGTCAGGACAATAACAATAGTCCTTACCTATATGCCTATCTATTCACTATTCCACTTGTCACCTATTTGCCTACGTGTCAGTTATTTGTCTATCGGGTAATGCTATAGTGTGCAACTTACACCTTACACCTTTTTGTGTTCACTTACACTTTACACTTACACCTATTTTACCTTGCACTTACACATTTTGTGTAAGTGGCACATGGTGTGCAACTTATACATTTCATTTATACCTTCCACTTACACTTACACCTTACACTTACACCTTACACTTACACCTTTTGTGTGAGTGGCACATGGTGTGCAACCCACTTACACTTTTTGTGGGTTGCACACCTAAGAAAACTCCTTGTCTATCACATTCACATATTTGTTTATACCATCACTACCACCAACCACTAGTTACATCTGCCTGTGTGTTTTCCGACATCGATGACTTTTCCAGCAATGATCAGACAATGGATAAAGAATGAAAAATATATATATATATATATACTTTAAAATAATAATTTAAAATTCTCACCAAACAATTTTATTAATTATGTCTTTATAACTAAAGCAAAATAATTCTTGAATCTAATGTCATACGCATCCCTAAAAATAGATTTTTTACCAATTTTTTTCCCAAATAATACTACTAGAGCTTGCACAAGATGATATTGCAATCTCAAATAGGAGATCAATATTATTGATAGTGATCACATACAATTTCATGAAATCAACATACATATGCTAACTACACTTTGCACTGAAAACAACTTTCACCATATTTTGTATTCTTCTTGCTTGATCAATTAATTATATTTAAAATGAAAATAAAATAAAAACTCTCACAATCTTCGCGTTGCATTTCTAATATCTTTTCTTTTTCTTTTTTATTTTTTATATTTGTAAATTCACATGAAAACAATATATATATATGTAAAATCTATCATATTTCAAAAATAATGAATTTACTGTTACCTTTTTAAATATGATACATTTTACATATGTATGCATAACATTTGTTAAACTTAACGAAAATATGTGGTGATAAATATTATTTTTCAAGCCTAAAGTATTAATCTATAGCTTATTGTAGCTTGCTTTTCGTACTCTTCGGAGGGGTTTAGTCTCCTCGGATACGATAGCCCTACAGTTCGGACTCCCGTGGTTTTGAATCTGGTTTCACAAGTGCAATGTGAAATAGATTAAACAAATGAGAGTCTAAGTTCAACAAATCTTAGAAAATCCATTTATCATCAAAGATACCAAAAATGGACTGCATTACCAGATTTCAGAGTCACCACCTAAATATTTTTAAAAAATTTAGAAAACCTAAGACTCATTCCAAATGCTACTTGTCCGTCATAACCAAAGTGTCTCGACTCGGGAACTTAGGTATGAGAGAGGAAAGTCATGAATTGAGTACCCTACTCACCTGATCAAAAATCAACCTCTACTAATCATGATGTGATTTTTATATACATTATATGCTCTTATTCCGATTATTATGCTAACATTACCATGTGAGGCACACAAGTATAAACTATTTCTCCTACTTTGGAATGCTTTGATTTGATGTTTGTTTGAAAAGAGTTTTGAATGTGCTACTTGAAAAACCAAGCTCATATATACATTAATCAAGTCATTCCAATTTAAGCAAATTAGATTTCATCCACCAACATTCAAAGAGGTATTTTAAATAAGCATTTAGCCTCATGGTAATGAGCTTGATATGGAAACACAAACGTACATGCAATATGCTAAAGCAAGAAATGCTTACCTAATACTCAATCGAGGTAAGCCAAAATAGAAGAAAATACTTAAAAAAATGCATGCTCTAATATGCAAGTGACTAATGCAACACATATAAAATAAAACTATTAGGTTCAATTTATTAGCATGACATATGGCTCAACTCAAAGCATCTGATAGCGCATGTATTCAAATAAGTAGGAAATGATAATAATGTTATAATGATGAACCGAACCCAATGCATGCAAAAATAGATATTTACGCATGGTAATGATATGAAACCAACATATGATACTACATGTAACCATCGTAAGCAAGTAAATAAAAGGGAGAAAGAATGGGAGTTGGAAGACATACACAATATTATAAGTGTTACAAATTTGTCCTCGCACAAGAGGGTCCGAATAAATGTCCTAATTAATTATTACAACACAAAATAAACGAATTAACTTGAAAGAAACTAACCAATTAATTACAACAC
Source organism: Camellia lanceoleosa (assembly GCA_025200525.1). NCBI lineage: Eukaryota > Viridiplantae > Streptophyta > Magnoliopsida > Ericales > Theaceae > Camellia > Camellia lanceoleosa. The sequence goes on along the minus strand of CM045762.1, from coordinate 78,490,077 downwards.
AGTAATATTAAAGCACTAAATTAATAGAATGGGAGGTGAGGAGCCACATGTGCATAGTAAAAAACATCCTCCCAGAAACCTCTCTGTTTGCTGCCAAAATCTATTCTGTTTTGCAGTTAGAAAATTATTCTGTTTTGGCCTCGGGTTTTGCTCTATTCTGCCACAAAAATGCCACTGGCCGGCCGGCCTTGAAAAGTGGTTGGCCGAACATAATAGTGGTTGGCCGGCCATTATTTTTGAAAGATACCCTGTTGCCACAGAACTGAAACAAGGCAAAAACAAAGTGTTTCCAAGAGATATTTATCTTCTCTACCCTTCCCTATCATGAAGATGATTAAGGGAGGAGTAGATTCGGTTCACAAATCATCAATTTTTGCACATTTGTTGCGTGATGATCTTAAAACCAATAGGATAAAAGCTCAATAAAATGAAATGAAAGACCAATAATACCTCCTCCCTATCATAGAGTTACCTCAAGGGAAGGGGTAGACATTGTCTCATGAACCATTAAACATCACTAAAGAGTATGTACTGAGTCAAGATGCAATAAGTTTAATATAACGTTTGATTGAACCCAACTCAATTTTATTACCTTTTTCCAGCCTCTTTTTACTCTAATTTTATTAACCTCTTTTACATTACCTTTCCATTCCATATCTTTTATTCTTTTTTGTCCGAAAATGATAATTACGTCCACTAAGTCCAAAAGAAATAAAGAATCAAGCATTGACTTAACCCAAGAAATGAGCCTTTCAAGCCCTTTTCTACGGGAGAAATTGTAAAGGAAGAGTCAAACTTATTTACCAACGATAATGAATTCTAAGTCAAACCCAAAATGAGCGATAATGATTAGTCAAACTCAAAGAGAGCAATACTGACTAATCAAACCCATAATGAGCGATAATTACTCTAAATCCAAACTGGATAACGAGCTATAATGGCTCTTTCCTTGGTGATTTCCAAAGGTCTAACTAGAAAGTTAGTCCCTTAGAAGTAAATGCACCGGTGATAAAGAGAAGTGTCAAACAAGAGGTTGGTGTTAGGATGAGAGAGATGTAATGCCTTGGTAATGAACCTCCAAAGAGATTAAACCATCAAGCATGAAAGGTCTTTCTCTTATGCTTAAACAACAATATTTAGTTAAACACAACTCTTTAATCAAAATAAACAAAGAATGGAGGGAGGTTGCAGAGATGATTATGCAAAAGTGATTATTACAAAAGTGAGACTATTTACATGAAAACTATGTAAATATAGCTATCAATTCAAATGGATTGGTGGCTATGGCCTATACACCCAAATCCATGTGGACTTACAACACCATAAGCATGGTATTCAAAGCATAAATTAAATAAGAAATTAAAACAGCCCCAAAAACTAAAAAAAGAGTGCGGAAATCATTTTGAAAAGAGTGAAAAATGTAGACAAAAATGGAAGAGAACAAAACTTAGAAGCATGCCTAAGGAAGGGTGGCTAACCCCTCCACTTTTTGAACCTTTACATCACATATTTTAGCCTTGAAAACTCTGAAAAATAGTGTATAAATCAAAGAAATAAGTGGGAAGAATAAGGACATAAGCTATGGCATAAGGTTTAAGAAAAAGTGGTTATCCCCTCCACCTTTGGTAACTCTTAAATCACAAGTTTCAGCACTTATAACCAATCCAAAACAGTGTATAAACAACAAGAAAAGAGAACAAAAGAGTAGTGTAAACAAGGCAAAAGATGGCAAAGGTTACACCTCTTAAAGAGATAACGCTCTTTAGTTCACAAACCACAAGGTAAATACTCTCAAGAGCTGAAATTTGTGTTCAATGATCTCAGCAAGAGGCCTCTAGTTTTTTTTTTTTTTTTTGCTACGGAGGTGTATGTATGGTGTATGTATATTGCAGGAGAGAAGTAGTGTGTTAAACAAGTTTTGGCTCTTGGAAAAATTTTCTAACCCCAAACCATGAGAGGTGGTCATGTGTTTACAAAAAAAAAACACTACCTTACGTCGGAAATATCTGGAATAAGCTAGCTGGTGCAAGGCATGCACATGGGACAACTGGCAACAAGCAAAATAGCTATTGCACTAAACATGGCCGACCGGTCATGGAGGGGGACGATGGACTAACCAAAAATGGCCTGGCGGCCACTTGTTAGCCAGCAGGTCTCTGAGTGGTCAGGCTAGAAAAAATAAGGTTTTGGTTCAAAAGGGGTGCAAGGTTTAGGCTCTAAAACTCAAAACCTGAAGCCTTTTGTTGAAGAAATTGAACAATTTGAATAGCATAACAATTCATCATCGAGTGTTCAATGTGAGGTGCCCAAGTTTTAAGGGCGGTCAAAATGGGGTATCTACACCTATCTATAAAAGCAGGAAATTCTGTGTCTAACACCAATGTATCTAATGATAGAAAAATAGGAATGATCGATAATCCCAGGTGTTTATCACGTAAGAAAGTTGAGAATTCGGAATGTGAAAAACACAGTATAAGAGTTGGTGTTCAAGTGCTTTGTGCCATGTTTATAACCACGTATATATAGGCTTAATGGTGCCTCCTGGATCCATTGCAACTACTAGGTTTATACAACTCTTCTATGACCATTATTACTCAAAGGTTCAAACTCAAATCCTTTTACATTTCTAGATTGCTTCTGTTTCTAGAGGGAAGGTTTGTACATCACTACTTTATAGGTTATGATCCTGTGTGACAGGGCCCATCATATCATGGTATGATCACCCCTTATACCTTCATCTCCCACTTGATCACATTATAATGAGGTGAAAAACCTAAGTTAGGCATATTTACCTTGGTACCAAAATTTTGCCTTATGCCAACCTTTATCTATGAAATTACTTCATATATCGACGTCCGATTGTGACTTGGCCATATGTGCGCACGTTTTTGCTACCAAGCTGACTACATTTGTATGAATGGGTTTTCCCACTAACAACACACTCCAAATGACTTCAATTCACTATATTTTAAGTGAACGACATCAATTTTCAGTGATGGGTTCATAGTCCATACCCAGTCACCATTGACGACTTCAACTGCACACATTCCTCATGTATCAACGTGCGTTGAAATTATTGTTAAGTACTTTCTCTGAGACCCATTCCTAAAGGTTTTCCTTAACACCTTATTAGCAACTTTTTGCTGATCAAGAAAACAACATCACCTAGTCAGCATGTTGCATATCATGGACTTTACATCTTATGCTAACTGTGATGTCCGTACCTTGTCAGTTCCTCTACTTTATTACCTGACCAAACACATGTTTCCATGCAAGATAGAGTCGCATAACATCAGTTATCCAGGCGTCCCCAATGTCATCCAACTATGCTCTTATATAAGTAGCTAAACCACCTATTTAGGCATTTTTCAATCCCATATTAGCTACATGTTCTCTGAATTTTTTCAGAAACAACCCTTTGGTCATAGGATTGGCTACCATCTCGTCTGAGGATATATAGTCGACTTTAATTTCTCCTCTCTCCACTATATTCTGAATATAGTAATAACTTACATCAATATGTTTTCCCTTAGAGCTATTCACTCCACTTTTTATTAATGAGATGGCAGACTGATTGTTACATAACATACTAACCGATTTGGTAGGTATACCTCATTGTAAATTATCAACAAATCGCTTTATCCAGGCCGCATTATTAACTGATGTGCTGCAAGCTATGTACTCAGCTTCCATAGTATACTTTGCAACACAACTTTGTTTCTTACTTAACCAAAAAACTGTTATTCTACCAAACAAGAACAGATGACCATTAGTAAGTTTCTATCATCTATATCTCTTGCAAAATCCGTGTCAGTATATGTTTTTATTTCTAGATCACACAAACCAAAAACATAATTTTAAACCCTTGATACCTTTTAAATATCTTAATATTCTTTTAACTAGTTGCCAATGTTCCTTACTTGGATTGGATTGAAACCTACTTACCAATCCTACCGCATGACACATATCAATCCTTGTGTTGTCAAAACATACATTAGCCTACCTATTGTAGACACCCTATTTTTGACCGCCCTTAAGACTTGGGTGCTTCATTCCGAACACTCGATGATGAAATATTATACTGTGTAATCGTTCGAATCTTTAGCAAAAGAGTTCAATTTTGAGCTTCAAACCCAAACCTTGCACCCCATTTGGACCAAAACTTGTTTTTCTAGCTTGACCACTTAAAAAGCAGCAAGACCAAAAATATGATTGGCATGCCACATCCTTTTGGCCAGTCGGCCATCTTCTTGGCCGACCGACCATGTTTACCGAGAGCAAATATTTTGCAACAGCCAGCTATTTCCATGCACATGCTTTGACCAACTGCTCACTTTTGAAGATATTTACGTTGAAAGGCAGTGGCAACTCTATAAAAAGACCACCTTCTCTCATGGTTTAGGGTTAGAACATTTTGCTAAAGACTTAGACAAATACCAAAAGCTTTCCTCCATCCTCTTGATATAGATACACTATAGGTACACCATTGAAGCATTGAACTTGATGCTTTTTACTGAGATTTTGAACACCAATTCAGATACTAGAGAGTGTTTGGATTGGAGTTTGTAAACCAAGAAGTTTTTCCTCTTCTTTAGAGGTTGATCTTTCAACTATTTTCATTACTTAACTTTTTATTCTTTATTTCAATACTGTTTTTCAGATTGTTTTGGCATTTAAAATGTGATTTGAAATCTTGTTTAAAGGTGGAAGGTTTAGCTACCCTTCTATAGGCTTGTTCTTCAGCTTTGCTCTCTTGTTGTTCTTCATATTTAGGCCTCATTTCCTTAATTTCCAGCACTGTTTTGGTTAGATTTTGATTAAATATGAAGTGTATATATGTGTTTAAAGGTTATACAGATAGCTTGGTTCTTGTCTGATATCTCTCTTTTTTTGAAGATATTTTGTAACACTCTTCTAGTTCCTTCTTTGTAGCATGGAAATGGATGTTTCATCCATCTTCCATGAGTAGGAAGATGAGCTTCCAATCATCTCTCCATATTTTTTATTTCTTACTTTTACTTGGTCTAGTTTTGTCTTTGTTTTAAAGCTACACAAGAGCTCTTCATGAAGACCATTATAGACTCTTTTCTGTTTCCTTTAAAGCATGGAAATGAAGGTTTCAATCCATCTCTCATGAGTAGAAAGATGAGTCTCTTTGGTCTTCTTAATGATGGAACTTCTTATGTATATGATTTGCCTTCAAGAATGGCTTCTTTTAAACCTATTATCTCTAAGCTTGAGTATTCCCTTGCTCTTATTTTTCATGAGATTCAATGGGTTTTGGCCATGTCTTTGATTGTATCTTTAATATTTAGCCTTAGTTAGCTTTGTTTCCATTAATTGTCATCTCTTTGCTTCACTAATCATCATTATAATACTCTTGGGATGTCTGATGATTTGTGAAGCAAACCTACTCTCTCCTTGAGAATTTTCCATGACAGGAGAGAGAAGGAAGGATGAACATCTCTTGGAAACCCCATGTTTTGCTCTATTCCAATTCCGATTGCAGTAGATCCTCCCCCAGAATCAATGGCCGATCAAGCAACTCTTTGTATGACCGACCACTTCTCAAGGCCGGCCGGCCCCATTTTTGTATGGCTGTGGTGCTTTTTTCAGTGAAACAAAAGTGGATCCTGAGGCCCAAAATAGTCATTTTCAGACTGTGAACAGAGCAGCTTTTGGTAGTGAGCAGTGGGGGTTTCCAAAGGATGTTTTTGCTCGTGCGCATGTGATTCCCCATTTCTCATTCAATTCCATTAGATTAGTAGCTTTGATATTTGTATTTTGTAATAATTAGCTAGTTAGCTCATTCATTTGGTGTTTGTAATAATTAGTTAATTAGGACATTCAGACTCTCTTATATGAGGGCAAATTTGTAATATGTGATGTATGTCTTCCAACCCCCATTTCTTTTTCTCTTTTATTTACATACTTACCGTGGTTGTATATCATATCATGTTTTCGTTCCATATCATTACCACGCGTTGTATCCATTTTTTGCATATATTAAATTCTCATCATGCATAATGCTCTTACCAATTCCTAAATGATTATGTGTGCTACCTCATGCTTTGAGTTGCTTCACCTGTCATATTGGTCGCCAAATTTAGTAGTTGCATTTTGTATATATTGCATTAGTCATGTACATTGTTAGGATCATGCATTTTTCTAATTATTTTCTTTTCTTTGGCTTGCCTTAGAGTACTAGGTGAGCATTTTTGCTTTAGCATATTACATGTGTGTTTGTGTTTCCATGTCAAGCATACTACCATGAGGCTATGTGCTTCTTTGAAATACCTCTTTGCATGCCTGTGGATGAAGGCTATTTCACTTAAGTTGAAATGACTTTGACTATTGTACATATGAGTTAACTTTTCTTTTAAGTTACACATATTCAAAACTCTTTTCAAAAACTCATGAAATCAAAGCATTTTGAAGTAAGTGATATAGTCTATACTTGTTTACTTCACACAGTAATGTTTGGTATATTAATAATCAGAACAAGAGCATATACTGTACACAAAATTCACATCATGATTAGTAAAGGCCAATCTTTGATCGGATGAATGGGGTGCTCAATTCATGATCTTTCCCTCTTATACCTAAGTTCCTGATCCGAGACACTTTGGTTATAATCGACAAGTAGCTTTTGGCACGAGTCATGGGTTTCCTAATTTTCTTAAAAATATTTAGTGCCGACTCTAAAATCTAGTAATGCAGTCCATTTTTGGCATCTCTGATGATTAATGGATTTTCTAAGATTTGCCAGATTTGGGCTTTCATTTGTTTTTTCTGATTGACATTGCACTTGTGGAACCAGATTCAGAACCATGGGAGTTCGAACTGTAGGGCTATCAAACTAAACCCTTCCGAAGAGCATGAAAAACCAGCTATAGTTTCTGGCGACTCTGCTGGAGATTTAGAGAACTTGACTTGGAATTCATGATGTGGTGTCTTATTTACATATATATGTGTAGACGTCCCCGAACGCATCCCGGGGCGAAGGAGTGCGAGTCCCCCCCCCCCCCGGTTCTGTTTCGATATTGGGTCACTACAGTTCATGGACTCAAATGTCACGGTTCTTAATCTTGAACCAAAGAGTCCAAATCCGGCAAATCGTTTTGAAAACAGATTTTTTTTTTTAAAAGAAGTGCCAAACATGGAATGCTTTGCCAGATACAGAGTCGCCACCTAAATATTTTAATGGGAAATTTAGGAAACCCTGACTCGATGCCAAAGGCCACGTGTCCGTCATCACCAAAGTTGCCTCGGCTCGGGATCTTGGGTACGATTGGGGAAGGTCACATCGTGAGCACCCCCGCTCGCCCGGTCAAAGACCGGCCTCTACTAACCATGATATCTATTTTTGAAAACATTGTGCGTTCTTATTCCGGTTGTTAGCCTAGGTTACTATGTGATGCTCGCAGCAAACAAGTATAGACTGGGCCGTCTGAATTGGAACAAAACATTTCATGTTTGTTTATTTGAAAATGGTGTGATGGTGCTACCCGCAGGTAGGCTAAAATGCAGATTTGCCACCCTCAGGTGGACTTAGAAAATGAGATAATTTTGCCACTGTTTAGTGGGCTTAACAAACAATCAGTGTATTGTCCCAATTCAAATAACCCAACCTTCACCCACAGGCATTCAAGGCAGTTATGTCACATAAGCAAATAGCCTCATGGCAAGCATGCTATCATGGCAACACTCACACGCATGCAAGGATGCTAAAGCATAAAACTTACCGAGTACTCCAAGCTAAAACAAAAACCGATTAGAAATTCATGCATGATCCTAGATGCACAGAATTGCCTAATTCAACACATGCAAGATGCAACTAATTAGCAGGCTCGGCTATTCTAAACATGGCATATGAAATGCTACAACTAACATGTATTCAATTTGGAGTTGAAATACAAATGCAGTTTGTATGATGCGCCGAGCCCGATGCATGCAATACAGATGAATGAATGCAAACATGCTATCATACTGTATGCTAATTGAAATATGCCCTATATCTAACCATCATAAGCAGATAAATAAAAGGGAGAAAGACGTGGGGTTGGAAGACATACATCACACTCACCCACACTTATTACAATTATGCCCTCGCGCAGAGGGTCCGAATAAATAACACAGTTCCGAATGAAAGAATATTACAGATTTCTAATTAATTAACAAGTTAAATAAGAAAACGGTAAAACTGGCAAGCAAGCCAGGGACTGCCTTGCTTCTGATGTATGTTGTATGTTGTATGTTGGGCTGCCTTGCGCGGAAATCCACTGGGATGCCCCGATTAGCCTCTGTTTGCACCTGTTCTCAAAATGCGCGCCAGACTCCGAAAAGTTGCCGATTCTTGATTTTGCTACAACAGAGAGCAGGAAAGGGGCATAGCAATGTATTTCACAAATATATGCATGCCTCGATCCTCGTGCCACCAATCACGCATCTCGACACATGATGGCCGAGGAGCCGAATTGCACAACTCAGTATAGGATGAATGCACATGGTGATACAACAAAACCTAACTCCATCATGGGTGATCCGGAGTGTCGGTGACTGGGGAATTGAGACACGTTCCACCACTCGGAGTGCGAAACGTACCTCGTTTCCCGTGCCCGGGCTAACTCCTATCTCGAACATGATGCAATATGCATGATATGCATGAAATGCAACGAATATACATCCTAGCATGCGCGACGCTCTGAAAATGAGATGCCTCGAAATACGTGTCTGTGGGCACGTAAACTGAGGAATGCGGAATGACATGCGAAATGCAATGATGGACTTATACCAACATGAGAGGGCCTCAGCCACACTCACATAGGCTGCCGTCGGATAAAAAAAGATATGCCTCGAAATGCGTGCCCGTGGGCACGCAAATCGAGGAATGCGAAATGGCATGCAAAATGCAATGATGGGCTTACACCAACATGAGAGAGCCTCAGCCATACTCACATAGGCTGCCGTCAGGTAAAAATGAAGTGCCTCGAAATGCGTGTCCGCGGGCACGCAAACCGAGGAATGGCCCGAAGGCATGAAATGATATACGAAATGCAATGATGGGCTTATACCAACATGAGAGAGCCTCAGCCACACTCACATAGGCTGCCGTCGGATAAAAAAAGATATGTCTCGAAATGCGTGCCCGTGGGCACGCAAACCGAGAAATGGCCCGAAGGCATGCAAAATGCAATGATGGGCTTACACCAACATGAGAGAGCCTCAGCCACACTCACATAGGCTGCCGTCAGATAAAAATAGATATGTCTCGAAATGCGTGCCCGTGGGCACGCAAACCGAGAAATGGCCCGAAGGCATGAAATGATATACGAAATGAGACGTGGCATATGGCATATGGAAAATGCAAATTTCAACAGCCAAAATGATGCAAAACAGCCCCCGAATTATAGCAAAATCACACCCAAAACCCGAAATGCTATGCTAAGCACCCGAAATGACTTGCAGCTATGCCAAATATGCAGAATATGGACATGACATGTAAAGACAGATGCTAGGAAGTCCCAAAACTAGCATTTTTCCAGTACAAAGAATGGCCAAACAACAATCACAAGTATGGCGAAAATAGCATGCAAGAATGAGGGAAAAATGGGGAATAATGAAGCAAGTGGTATATGCAATGCTCAAACTGAAAAACACAGTTCTACAACACTGAAGAAGGACCAAAAATATGAACATTTATAGCTTATGGTAACCCCAAAAACAGTATGCGAATATGGCAAACATAGCATGCAAAATATGAGCCAAAAGAGGGCTATAAAGAGAGGTATACCAAGCATTCTCCAAACAGCCTAAGACCCTTAACAAAACATGAAGAGTGGGTCATTTTAAGACTATTTCCAGTTCTGATCATGGCCAATAACAGAAGCAAGATAGGCCTAAAAAATCATGCAAGATATGGACCAAACAGGGGCTATAAAGAGAGGTCATGCGTGGAAGCACCAAACAAGGTTGAGCCCTTATACAATATTGTAGAGGGCCTCAAAATAAGCACATTCACAGTTTATGGCATGCTCCAAAAACAAATACACATAAGCTAAAAATAGCATGCAAGATTATGGCATATAAGGTGGATATTGAAACAAGTGGTATATAGAAGCACCAAACAAGGTTGAGCCCTTCTTCAATGTTGAAGAGGGGCTCAAAATAGGCCTAAAATCAGTATGGGTCAGAGCCCAAAACCACAAGAAAATAGGGTAGAAAAATGAAGCAAAAATAGGGTCAAAAAGGGGAAATGGTGACTTACCCTTGAAGACAATACTTTAGTTGCTTCTTGGCTCAAATTTGTTGCTTCTTAGCCTCTGAAAATCCTTCCCTTGCTGCTGAAATGGAAGTGGTGAAGGTGAGGCTTGGTGTTGATGAAGAAAAGGGGCCAAGACTTGAAGATTTTCAAGGTTTTTGGATCACAAGATGTAAGGCAATGCAAATGAGCTCTTGAGGGAAGTTTTTGTAACCTTTTTCAAGAACAAGGCCAGCCCCTTATAAAGGCCAAAAGGAGAGGGGCTAGGTGGAGGGAAATGCACCCAAGTGCTTCCCTCCAAAATATCCCCCGGATTTCAAAGATATTTTGGAGAAACAACCATACAACTGTCATGCACACATCCCAAGGATCATGGCCGGCACCCCACTTTTGGTGGAGGTGGCCGGCCGGCTACCCCCATGGCCAGCCGGCCAAGGGGTAAAAATGGAAGAAGTGAATTTCTGGCCGGCCATCAAAGATTAGGGTCCTCCCAGGCCTCCTCTACAACACCCTATAGTTGGAATTTGGCAACTCTGAAACAGGAGAGACAACAATCCAATTGAAGAAGAGGCTCAAAAATGAAAATGAGAATTTCTGGCCGGCCATGTGTTTTTAGGATCCTCCCAGGTGTGTACAACACAAATATGTGGTTTGGGCTTGAAGAAAATGGCCCTAGGGTGTTCAACATTAGCCCGGAAGTGAGAAAAACGGGCGTCGGAGGGCTCCGGAAGGAGATAACTGGTTGCTGAGACAATTACTATCCTCCCACCCTTCAGTGTCCTTCGTAATGATAAAACAGAGGTACTTGCCAAAATGAACGAAAATCGATGCAAAATGAATGCTCGGGAGCCAAAACACGCAGTTCGGGATCCCGAAAACAAGCTGTCGGGCACCGAAAGTGGCATTCAGCCGCGAAGTGGGTATCTGAGACCCTAGTGTCCCTTGAAAGGGAGTAAATAAGATGTATGCCAAAAACCGGAGGAATCGGAGATGGCTAGGCGGTCCCGAACCGAGGCACACGGCCTGACGGCTCCGAAAACCGGGAACCGGGCTCCGAAATGGGCAAAATGGCCTGTGACCACGAAAAATAGCCTGCGGCCATTGAGAGATGGTCTACGAAACCTCTCCTTCCCCTTAGGAAGAAAAACAGAGAAAACCGAGCCTGGTTCGCAAACCGAGGCAAAGCACAGAAAAACCCGGAAGTCCGGAGGCAGGGCGCGTAGCCGCGACTCTGAAACTTTTGGATGAGCACAACATGAAATATCACCGAGCGCTCAGCCGGTGACGTCTGAGTCTTAAGGTCGGTCAAAAATGGGGTGTCTACAATATGTTCATTTCATTGCATTTGCATGGTGCTCGTAAGTCACTGTATTTACCATCTGATATCCTGGACGGCTTGTTAGAGGCTTGCCAAAAGGCTGGTCAGACGTTGGCAATGTCATGTTGGGAACACAACCCTTGGATCTAGGTTACCGTTATACCACTTGATCCTCCTTTCACTTTTTGGTGTTAGGTGTGAGAGGTATATTAGGTAACCTTGCTGAGGTGCCCTTTTTGACCAATTGGCCTAGTGCATTTATAAAGCTCTAGTGGCTGTTCCAACATAGGACAGGATTCTCGCCCATATACAGGATATTGTGAAACCACTTGTTTGAAGTAGTGAAACTCTAGATCATGCCAAAGCTAGGACAGGGTAACTTTACTCCCTCATAGAGGTGTTTTGGCTCTCTTTACCTACTATGTGCTCTACAGTGGATCTATATAGGGGTGCTTCATATCAGTGGTTTAGTTATATCAGTTTGTGGGGCAGAATTCAGTGCGGAGTACAACACCAGTTGTGATCGCATTTATTTTAGTGAAATTGGGGCAGATGTGCTGTTTGTTTTCTTTTTTGCTAGGTAGTCCTGGAATCAAAGCTTCAGAAGGCTCTGATATCCCCTAGGTGCTTTAGACTCGTGTCAATAGACTTTCTACAGTCAGAAATTTGGTTCAGGGACGGCCAGTGTTTGTTTCATTGTCGCTAGTGGCAAGACGAAGGAAGACTAGACAGGGTTCATCGGCTCTGACATTCACTAATTAGATTATCTCTGTTCAATTCATCCTGGGCACAACCATCTACTCTAGTAATGGTTCAACCTCAGACAAATTTAAAGGATTTACTTATCCGTTTTCAGCAATCAGTAGATTTACTCCAGCAAGATATGGCTTGGCAAACTGAAATATTGCAGAAAATGATATTCAAATTTAAAGACCTCCATGAAATTGGGGTTCAAATTGAGGATGCCATCAGATAATGGATCATTTTGGAAGGTAATGAGCCTATGAGGAAGAATGTTGTTTGCAATTTTGATGCTATTACTAGTGGTAGCATAGCTGTGAAATGCTCAGAAGTAAACACTGTCACCACTTCCATCAAAAACCCTTTCCAAGCTCAAAATTTCGATCCTCTTTACATGGCTCTCTTTCAAGCTTTGAAAATGCTGCTAGAAAAAGGGCACCTAGAGCTCCTAGAACCCTGACCCCTCCCAAGTCCTCTTCCACTAAGACATGATCCCACTAAATATTGTGTCTATCATCAACAACACAGTCATGATACAAACCGTTGCATCCACCTCCATCATAAGATTCAGGATCTTATGGACGAAGAGATCATAGCTCCACCAAAAAGACCTTAGGCCACCAATAACCCATTACCACCTCAACTTAATCCATACATTGCCATCCATCTACAACCCCAACATATACATCACCCCAGCCCATTTACCCAAGCTTGAGGTGTTTATTCCAGAAGCACATACTTGTGTATGATGGATGCACTTGAACTTCAATCATCTCAAACCCGATCAAATACACCGCGGGCACTAATGGCCGAGCCTATTAATTCTGAGCTGATGAACATGATTGAAGATCTTTCAGAGAACTGTGGCAAATTTAGCCTTTGAGATCTTGGCCCCATCATTGACCACATCACATACCAGAACGTTAATAAGCTCCCCAATCTTAAGGTGAGCTGCAGTTAGAAAGGGCTAACCCGAAACTATCTCAAATCTGGGTGATGACATGTCAACAACAAATGGGCCTCGCTCCGATATAGCCACACAATCCCTTGGCAAAGTTGAAGCAAGTGGCAAGAACAAGGTTGGGACAAGTATTGATCCCTATGCACATCTCTGGTGGGCTGTAGAGGCTTTGAAGGTCAAAGTGCTAAACAAGCAGCAGTGCTTACAGTTGTTGTAAAGACTGTAGATGACACTTTTGTCGCTCAAGTTAGGGGAATTTTGAATCTGGAAATAAGCCACGAAAAAGGATGTCGTACAAGAAACACCCATTTCAGCTTCAATCCTATACCTATAGGAGAAGGTCTCCAAACCCAATCAACACCTGCCGACCCTTCTGTCACTACTTCCAGGACTGGTAACCGCACCTTTAATCCCATTTACATGACCTTGTCCAAAGCTCTCTAAATCCTCATAGGAAAAGGCCATCTCAAACCCCTTGACTCTCGGCCTCTCCCTGATCGCCTTCCAGCCTAGCATGATACTGCTAAGTATTGCGCCTTCCATCAGCAACCCAGTCACGACCATGGCACTGACTGGTGTTTTCATCTTCGCCATGAAGTACAAGATCTGATTGACAACAAGGTCATCGCCCTACCAGGTCCTACAAAGTCTATCGGCACTAGATCAATGAACTTGGGTAATAACGTGGCTAATTCTGTGATCGAGGATGAACCTCCTGCTAATGGCATGCATTTTACTCCAGGCACGGTGGATGGCTGTAAATACCCCATTTTTGACAACCCGCAAGACTTGGGCACTTTATTTTGAGCACTCGATGATGAAAGTTTCATTATGTAAGTGGTTTGACTTCTCAATGAAGGAATCCAAATTCGAGCCCTAAACAATCCCAACCTTTCATACCCAAGATGTTTTTACCTCAGAAGTCCATTTTTGAGCACTATGCTAACCTGCATTAAACTTGAAACTGAGAGGCAGGGGAGCCACATTAGGGCCCGACCATACCTCATTTGGGGCCAGCCGTGGACATTGAGACCTGGCCGTGCCTTTTGGGCGATAAACACTGTTCTGGGCGGAAATCCGCCAACTGCTTATTTTTGAAGATATTTATGACCTATTTACCTCAAATTCTATAAATACGAGCTCAGACCTCTGTTTGGAGGGTTAGAAAAATGTCAAAGAGCTAAAAAGACCTTTGAGATCTCCTTATTCTCTTGCAAGTCACCTTTGTGCTATCCGATCATCCTTGAACTATATACATACACCATATACACCCTTAGAGCTTGGACTTGGAGCCTGGGTTGAGACTTTGGTACCATAATTCAAACTTTAGAGTGCCTTAGGATCAAGTTTGGTTTACAACAAAAGCATTATCTCTTCAAGAAGTATAAGCTTGCCACCTTCTTCCTTGCTTTCATTTCAATTTTTATCTACCTTTTTCTTGTGTTTTCATACTATTTTGGATCAATTCCAAGTGCTGAAACTTGGGGTTAAAGAGCTACTAACGGTGGAGGGGCTAATTACCGTTTCTTGAACCTTATCCCATAGCTCATACCCTTTGTTTTCCCACTCTTTTCCTTAGTTTAAATATTGATTTTCTGAGTTTTAAAAGGTTGAAAATATGATTTAGAAGTCCCAAAAAGGAAGGGATTAGCCATCCCTCCTTAACTTCCTTACTAGCTTTGTATCCTCTTATTTTTAGCTACCTTTTGTACTCTTTCAAGGTGATTTTAGGCACTATTTTTTGCATTTCAGGGGCTGTTTAATTCATTTAAATCGTTTGTGCTTTGAATATCTTGTTTGTAGTATTGTGAGTCCTCATGGATTTGGTTGTTTTGGCCTTAGACACTAATTCATTTGAGTTGATAGCTTTTTTTACCTAGTTTTCATGTAACACCCCCTATTCTTTGTTTTTTTGATTAAAGAGTTGTGTTTAACAAAAGGTTGTTGTTCAAGCATAAGAAAGAGACCTTCCATGCTTAATGGTTTAATCTCTTCGGAGGTTCATTACCAAGGCATTACATCTCTCTTATGCTAAACACAACCTCTTGTTTGCCATTCCTCTTTATCACTGGTGTATTTACTTCTAAGGGACTAACTTTCTAATTAGGCCCTTGGAAATCACAAAGAAGGTTTCATTAAAGCTTATTATCGTGTTTGAATTTAGAGTCATTATCGCCACCGCTTATGTTTGACTCTGAATCCCTTATCACTTGTAAATGAGTTTGACTCCTCTTTTGTAATTTCCCCTGAAGAAAAGGACTTGAAAAGACTCATTTCTCAGGTTAAGTCAATAGTTGTTCATCTTTATTGCTTTAGGAGTTAGTGGACGTAAATATCACTTTTGGACAAAATGGAATTAAAGATAAGAAATGGAAAGGTAAGTTGAAAAAGGCTAATAAAATCAGCTTAAAATCAATTAAAACCGATGTAAAGGAAACTCATAAAATTGGTTAGATTCGGTCGGACGTTATACCGAATCCATCGCTTCTAGAGTCATCACATACTAATTCGTGATGTTTGATAATTTTTGAGGCATGTCTACCTCTCTTCTTGAATTAATTTCATGATAGGAAAGATGTGCTACTTGTCTTTCATTACATTCATTAATTTTTTTCCCTATCATGTCTAAAGCCATCACGCAATCAACTTGCGACCATTGATGGTTTGAGAATTAAACCTGCTCATCTCTTGAGTATCTTTATGATAGAGAAGATCAGAAAAGACAAACATGGCTTAGGAATGCTCTGTTTGCACTGTTTTCACCTCAAAGCATAAAAATAATTTTCTGCAAAAAAATAGGGCACAGCCGGATTTGTTTGCACCCGGTCGAGTCTCATTGTGGGCCGGCTGGGCTCTAATGTATAGTAAATAGACCACTTTTGGTTGGAACAGAGAGCAATGACTGAGGGTGAAACATAACAGTTTCCTAAGAAGCAGACAGAGCAATTTCTGAGGATTATCTTCGTCGGTGCGTGTGGGATCTATATTCATTCTTTACATATTATTGTTGCAATAAATTAGATATTCCTTCATTTATTATTCATTTGGATTTGTAATAAGTAGTTAATTCGGACACTTGGACAGTCGGACCCTCTTATGCGAGGGCAAATTTGTAATATTTTGTATGTCTTCCAATCCCCATTTCTTTCTCCCTTTTATTTATCCGCTTACCGTGGTTGTATAGCATCATATTTTTCTTAGTACTTTCCATGACTCGCATCCATTCATTTTTCATGCATAAGGGTTCGACTCATCATACTAATCAATGTCAATTTTAAATTCTTTACTCGAATATGTGCTTTATCGCATGCCTTAAATTGACTCGCATGCCATGCTAGTAACTGAGCCTATTAATTGCACGTTGTATGCATTGCATTAGTCATGTTGCATTGTTTAGGATCATGCATTTTTTCTAACTATTTTCTTTGTTTTGGTTCACCTCAGATATTTCGGGTAAGCATTTTTGCTTTAGCATATTGCATGCGTGTGATTGTTGATATGTCAAGAATGCTTACCTTGAGGCTAAGTGTTTAATTGATATACATGTTTGAATGCCGGTGGATAAAGGCTTTTTTTTCTTAAGTTGGGATGATTTGATTAATGTACATATGAGATCACTTTTTTAGTAGTTCATATTCAAAACACTTTTCAAAACAAACATGAAATCAAAGCGTTCCAAGTTTTGTGAAATTAGTCTATACTTGTGTGCATCATATAGTAAAGATAACATAATAGTCAGAGAAAGAGCATATAATGTAAATAAAAATCACATCATAATTAGTAGAGGCTGATCTTTGATCGAATGAGTAGGGTGCTCAATTCATGACCTTCCCCTCTCATACCTAAGTTCTTGAGCCAAGACACTTTGGTGATGACGGATAAGTGGCCTTTGGCAAGAGTCACAGGTTTCCTAAATTTTTCAAAAATATTTAGGTGGCAACTCTGAAATTTGGCAATACAGTCCATTTCTGGCATCTCTAATGATTAATGGATTTTCTACAAGATTTGCTGGATTTGGACTCATTTGTGTTTTTCTATTTCACATTACACTTGTGAAACCAACGGAAGTCCGAACTGTAGGGCTATCGTATCTAAGGAAACTAAACCCCTTCGAGAAGCACGAAAAGCAAGCTACAATGACACACACTGATTTCAACAAATTGAGAATGTTTTTATTTTACTTTTTAAGTTGGGTGTTGAGTCAGTCTTGTTGCATCAGAGTTTGATGATTTCGGGGGTGTTAACTCAGACATTACCGTCTTGTTTTTGTTTATCTTTTCACTCTCTCTTTTGAGTCTGTTTCACTCATTGGCCAGAAAATGCTGAATGAAACTACCGTAATTTTCACCTACTTCTCTGTGCTTGTAAATCATTGCATTGACCAAAGTTTTTCAAAACTTTTTCAAAAACTATGATGGAAACAAAAAGGGAGGAATTCCTCGGGATTTGCCAAATTTTATCGACTAAGAGGAAGAGAGGCGCGCTAAGCTCTTAATGTATGTGATCATAGCTATTAATATGGGTATTGAGAAAGATCCTAGCTTGGTCCAGATTGGTTCTACATTGTTTTCAAAGGAGCACAAGTGACTAGTCGCTTTATTAAATTATTTCAAAAATATTTTTCTGTGGTCCTACGAAGACTTGCCTGAAATTGATCTTGAGATTGTACAACATAGGATCACTCTCGGTCTGGAGACTTGACCCCTTTGCTTTCAAACCTTGATTTAGAATGTTCAATGATCAACCACAATATGAGGCTTGCATGGCCGGATTGGAAACAGCTCTTGAACTGGAGGCCATAAGGTCAGAAAGAAGCTTGTATAGCTAGATGAGTAGCGGCCCTCAAACTAGGGGCAAAAAAGGTCAGATGTGCTTGAAGATTCAAAGATGGGTCATTTCTCATGCCAATGGAGACTGAAAAGAAAGCCAAATCCTAGAATCTAAGAGAAAAGAAATTTTATTACTGAAGGACACTCGAGTTTTTATCCATGACACTATGGGCAAATTCAAATCTAATTGGATGAGCCCTTACATCATCAAGACTATTTGGTCAGGAATAGCTGGCATTCTCATGAATTCAGATGGCTTAGAGATCTCACAACCAACCAATAGGGACAAGTTAAAATTTTCTATCATTGAGAGGCTTGCTGGGCCGAGAACTCGGAAGGGCGACCCAGGCAAAAGTTATAGTAAGAAAAAAAAGAACAAAGAAAAAAATAATAAATAATGAAAAAAGAAAAAAAAAAGGGAGAAAAAAAAGAAAGAAAAAAGCAAAGAAAAGTAGAGCTCGCAAGGTCGAAAACCCAGAAGGGCGGCTTTGGCAAAAGTTAGAGCGCAAAAGGAAAGAGTTAATACTCGAGTGCACCTTAACCCGGAACTACGTAAGGCCTGATTCCCATCTTTGGGATACATAGGCAACTTCATCCTGAAGTTCAGCCCCAATCATTTTTAGCCTACTTGTCTTATCCATGTTGATTCGCTTATCCTTATTCAGCTCAGCTATCCTATCCATGTCTAATTGGCTTATCTTCGTTCAAATTTGATTGTCCTATTCCGTTAAAAGATTTAGGTGCAAGACAAATCAAGTTCGGATTGGAGGTTGTGCATCTCAAAAGTTAATTCCATGTTGGTCAAGTAGTGGCCATTTGCAAAAGTAGTTTTTGAGGATTTTTAGTGAAGTTGATTAATTTTCTCGGAAATTATTCCATTTTTCTAAAATCAAACCATTTCTTGGACCCAAAAACGGGAAACTTTTCAGTGCTCACAACCTGACTTACATGATTTCAAAACAAAAAGCTGAATAAGCATCCTAATCTGTAGCTTGCTTTTCGTGCTCTTTTCGGATACGATTAGCCCTACAGTTTGAACTCCCGTGGCGCTGAATCTGATTTCACAAGTGTAATGTGAAATAGATAAACACAAATGAGTCCAAATTCTTCAATGTTTTTGGAAAATCGATTTTGAATCAAAAATGCCAAAAATGGACTGCTTTGCTAGATTTCAAAATCGCCACCTAAATATTTTTGAGAAATTTAGGAAACTTGTGACTCGTACCAAAAAGCCATTAGTCCGTCATCACTAAAGTGTCTTGGCTCGGGAACTTAGGTATGAGAGGGGAAGGTCATGAATTGGGCACCCCACTCACCTGATCAAAGATCAACCTTTACTAATCATGATGTGATTTTTATTTACATTATATGCTCTTGTTCTGATTATTTATGCTATCTTAACTAGGTGATACACACAAGTATAGACCAATTCACAAAATTTGAAAGGCTTTGATTTTACATTTATTTTGGAAAAGTGTTTTGAATACATGTCACTTGAAAAAGTGAGCTCGTATTTACATTTAATCAAATTATTCCAACTTAAGCAAAAAGGCCTTCATCCATTGGCATTCGAACAGGAATATCATTTAAGCATTTGACCTCATGGAATATGCTTGATATGGCAACACAAACATACAATACAATATGCTAAAGCAAGAAATGCTCACCTAGTACTTCAAAACCAACCAAATAAAGCCAAATAATTAGAAAAAATGCATGTTCCTAAACGATGCAATATGACTAATGCAACGCACACATTATGCGAATGATAAGTTTGGCTACTAGCATGGCATATGAACCAATTCCAGGCATGGGATAAATCACGTACTTGATTAAGGAAGTTGAAATTGGCATTTGATTAGTACGATGAGCCGAACCTTATCCATGCAAGATGAATGTATGCAAGTCATGGAAAATGCTAAGTAAATATGATGCTACCGTCATAAGTGGGTAAATAAAATGAAGAAAGAAATGAGGGTTGGAAGATATACATCTTATTACATATTTTCCCTCACGCAGAAGAGTCCCAATGAGTGTCCAAATGTTCGAATTAAAACTAACTATTACAAATTTGAATAAACAATAAAGGAATAACTATCTAATTTATTACAACAATAATAAATAAAGAATGAACAAAGATCCCACGCACGCCGACGAAGACAATCCTCAAAAATTGCTCTACCTGCCTCTTGGAAAATTGTTTTGTTTCACCCTTAGCCACTGCCTCATGTTTCTACCAAAGCACTCTGTTTACCAAATATTGGAGCCCAATTGGGTCCAAACAAGGCTGGCCGTGCCGTAATTTCTTGCAAAAATCTGTTTTTGTGCTCTGGTGTGAAAACAGTGTAGACAGAGCAACTTTAAGCCATGTTTGTCCCTTTTACTCTCATCTATCAGGAAACTCAAGAGAAAAGTGAATTCAATTTCGAAGCCATCAACAATCACAAGTTAATTGCGTGATGGTTTCAGATATGATTTGGACATAAACTTATGGATGGAATGAAAGGTGACCACCCCTCCCTCTTATCATGAAGGCTCAAAGAGGGAGATAGACACGCCTCAAGTTTCGTCAAAATATCATGACTCAATATGTGACAACTCTTGAAGCGATGGACTCGGCATAACGTCCGGCCTAATCCAACCAATTCTAAACATTTTCTTTATGTTGGTTTTATTGATTTTAAGCCAATTTTTATTAGTCCTTTCCATTACTTAATCAATTTGTCAGATAATGAGAGTTAAGTCCACTAAGCGAGAAGACATGTCAAATGATAAGTGATCCATAGCATGAAAGGGAGAGTACACCTTAGCAATGAACCTCCGTAGAGATTAAGCCATTGAGCCTAGATCTCTTTCCCATGCCTTGAATAATAATCAATCGTTTGAAATGGCTCTCAAACAAAAGAAAAGAAGAAATGAGGGAGAGTGCAGAAATGATTATGCGAGATTGATTATTAAAATGAGACTCTTTACATGAAAGGAAAGTAAAGAAGGCTATCAACTTGAATGACTCGGTATCTAAGGCCTAATCAACCAAAATCATGAGGACTTACAACACAACAAGCAAGTTATTTAAAGCATAAACTAATTATATGAATTAAACAGCCCCTAAAACCAAAAATAAAAAATAAAAAATAATGACAAAACAGCCTCCAAAACAAGTTGAAAATAGTTTGAAAAACTAGAAAAAGTAAGCAAAGATTAAAGAGAACAAAGCTAGTAAGCAAGCCTAAGAAAAGGTGGCTAACCCCTCCACTTTTTACAACTTCAAGTCACATAGTTTAGCCTCTGAAAATAATCCAAAAACAATCCAAAAATAGTGGCTAAAATCATGTTAAAAGAGCACAAAAGATAAAGAAAAACAAAGAGATACAAAACTAGTAAGCAAGACTAAGGAGTGGTGGCTAACCCCTCCACTTTTGGAACTTCTAAACCATTTTTTCCAACCTTAAGCTCTAAAAATCAGTATATAAAAACAAGAAAAATAGAGGGAAAGAGTAGAAGAAGATTAAAGAAGAAGGTGCAAAATTATACCTTTTGAAAAGATAGGTAAGCTCTTAGTTAACAAACTTGATTCCAACACCATCAAGTTTCTGAAATTAGCTTTGAAAGTTCAACAAAAAGCTTCAAGAACAAGCTCCAATGGTGTATGTATTGTGTATGTAACTAAAAGGTGATATAAAGTCAATGAGGCTTTTGGAAGGAAGATGGATGGTCTTAGCTTTCAAAAACCTTCGAAGTCTTTGGAAATATTTCCTAACCCTCTAAGTTCAAAAAATATGTCTTGAAATCTCTACAAGAAACCTTCAAATCCAAGTTTTAATAGTGTATGGAGGGTGAAAATTAATTTGAAGATCCAAGGATAACTCATCAATGTCTAAGCCTCTTGGAAGGTTTTTCTAACCTTAAAATCTGAAGTGGGAGGTCCTATTTATAGAGTTTAAGCCAAATTGGTCGAAAATATCTTCAAAAAACAGCAGCTGTCCAATTCCCACTAGCTGTTCTGTTTGGCACTAATAAGACCCGGCCGGGACCAAAAACACACGGTTGGGCCCAAAAATGAAAAGCTGGGCCTAAAATGGGACTATGGAGAAGTTTTCATTGAAACTCGGCCGGGTCTAAATAGGCCGCGCTCGGGTCTAAACAAACCTGGCTGGATCCAAAAATCTACTTTCAAACAGGCATATTTCCTTCATCCGGACTCGATTTTAGATGATTCTTGAATCAAAATTAAAGCCCCGGAAGTCTACTTTCCAATGGTGGTGGCCTCACATATAAATTCTAAGTGATTAGAAAGATATATTTAATTTAGTAAAGGCTGCTCATTTCTTTCTTAACGATTTGATGCTCAACCTTTCCTCCAACTAGTTTTCTTTCATCCCCTCATATTTCCTTCAACTCCAAACCTATAAATAAGATGTTTTTAAAACAATTTCAAAGAGTTTACCTTTCTTCCATTTATTTCCACTTTGTCCTTACTCGGTTTACCAAAAAGTGCAATATTTTAAACGAAATACCAGTCTCGAAGTATCGTAGAAACATTTGGAAAAATATTTTGAAAAATAGAGTTTTAAGGTCTAAAATAGTTTGGCTAAAATGGGGTGTACGGTTTGGGATTAGAGCTTGAATCCAAATTTCTTTGCTGAGAATTCAAAAGGTTGCACAGTGTAACTTTCATCATCGGGTGTTTGGAATAATGCACCCAAGTATTACAGGCGGTCAAAAATGAGTGTCTACAGTTGTCCTTCTTTGACAGAGCTCAAATAGTCATGAAATAATGTGAGTGAATGTCAAAGCCCGAAAACGATCCATTTTGACGAGGCCGTAAGACTTGGGCAAATAAACAAAATGCAGATGCAGTTGGTTAAACTCGAAAGTTGCTTATGTTTCCCTTTATAAGGAATCAAACCAGCGTAGTTCGGGGTTGGATGCAAATGATACACAAAGTAACAAAACAATGCAAATAATATACAATGTAATGTAATAATCAAACCATGAGCAGTGCCTACCACACAAATATCATAAAGAAATGGAAATGCAAAATCAAATTACGTTTTATATAAAAAAGAAGTGGGCACGAGCCAAATGACGCCTAACACAGGTTAAGTGCCTACATCCTCAATACTAGCCTCAGCGCAACATGGATGCTTACACATAATAGAACCATGTTTCAACGTGAAAGGGGTACGGGCACGTGCAGAACTATGTCTTTCGCTGCAAGAGTATGAGTAATTGGGTGGTACGATATATGAGCATCTAAGTTTATTTTAACTTCCGAAAATTCTGAGATTGCACTCCAGATGCACTTTCTCAGGCCTCATCATTTCTTTGAAGTATGAGTGTACCTCGACCTCGATTTCAAGCCTGCTTAGTCAGAATGTCGATCAGAAGTGCCCTTCCTGAACACCATTCCCCACTAGAAGCGTCTTGGTTGTGTTTACAATGAATTCCTAGGAGACCAACTACAATGGTGGAAACTAGAGTTTGAATGGCAATGCCTAGAACACAAAGGTTTGGAATTTCCCAAACTAAAGTTTGGTTTAAATACCCAGGGGTGTATCCTTGGCTTGAAATCTGTATGGCAGCTCCATAAGTATGATCAGCTTGTATGCACCTCAATTCTGGATATTGAATCAACCTAGTCTGTCACCCCGTTGGAGAATGAGTAAAATTGTAAGTATGATCAGGGAGAAAAGCGGCATCCGTGTTTTCTGCATGCTGATTTTACCCCTTGTCAACATTTGAGGACCTTTGAACTGTGAGTTGAAGGTGGAAGTTTGAAAAACACAAAAGGGGAGATTCCCGTCCAAGTAGAGCGGTTCATCGCCACTCGCCCCATGAGGTGCTTTCTAAAGTGTCGCTTTGTTTGTTTATTGCATTTTCTCAACATCCACCATTACATCACTTGTCACACATACCAAATCGCTATCGTGCATCTATTGCACGACTAAATCACTGCCGTACATCTGTCGTACGATCAAACCGCTATTGTGCATCTATCGCACGATCAAATCGCTATCGTGCATCTATCCCACGATCAGCTCGTTCATGTGCATCTATTGCACAATATCATCATACTCTTTGTATCTATCGCATCATCACTTGTTTTTCTTCTTCTCGCGATTTCAACGTGGTTAGAGTATCTTAGGGTGTGCAGGAACGCGACCCTGAGCAATTTTCTCAAGATGCATGAGACGTATTCCCGAGCTATTTTTATCTCAAGGCGTGCAGGAACACGACCCTGAGCGGATCAGAACCTCTTCTCACAATTTCAACGTGGTTATAGTGTTCTTCCTTCTCTCACAATTTCAGCATGGTTAGAGTCTCTTTCTCTTCTCATGATTTCAGCGTGATTAGAGTATCTCAGGGCGTGTAAGAACGTGATCCTGAGCAATTTTCTCAGGACACATGAGACGCATTCCCGAGTGGTTTTTAATCTCAGGGCATGAGGAACATAACCCTGAGAGGTTTTCTCTAGACCACTTCTCACGATTTCAGCGTAGTTAGAGTGTTCTTCCTCCTCTCACGATTCCAACGTTGTTGGAGTCTCTTCCTCTTCTAATGATTTCAACGTGGCTAGAGTGTGTCATTCCTCGCTTGTTCTTCCTCCTTTCACGATTCCAGCGTGATTAGAGTTGTTACCCTTTCCATTTTATCCATTGCATCCATTGCATCATACTCTATCTTGTTGCATTCATCCTTTTCACGTAAACACGTTTAGGATCATTAGCAGTCCATTGCATTGTTATTTCCCAAAAGATCATTACCCAGCAGATCATTTCTCACCTATATTATATCATCCAATCATTTGTACTCTTTCTACGAAAGACATAGTTTTGCATATGCCCGCACCCCTTTCACATTAAAACATGGTTATTTTATGTGTAATCACCCATGCTGCGTTGAGGCCAGCATTGAGGGTGTAGGCACTTAGCCTGTGTTAGGTGTCATTTGGCTCGTGCCCACTTCTTTTCTATATAAAACGTAGTTTGATTTGCATCTCCATACCTTTATAATATTTGTGTGGTAAGCATTGCTCATGGTTTTGATTGGTGCATTGCATTGTGTATCCTTTGCATCATGCCCCTGAACTATGCTAGTTTAATTCCTTGCAAAGGGATACGTAAGCAATCCTCATGTTCAACCAACTGCATCTGCATTTTGTTTGTTTGCCCAAATCTTACAACCTCGTCAAATGGGTCGTCTTCGGGCATTGACATTCACTCACGTCATTTCATGACTTTGAGCTCTGTCAAAGAGGGGTAACTGTAGACACTCTATTTTTGACCGCCCTTAAAACTTGGGCGCTTCATTCCGAACACTCGATGATGAAATATTATACTATGTAATCGTTCGAATCTTCAGCAAAAGAGTTCAGTTTTGAGCTTCAAACTCAAAACCTTGCACGTCGTTAGGACCAAAACCTGTTTTTCTAGCCTGAGCACTTAAAAAGCAGCAAGACCAAAAAATGATCCGCAAGCCACATTCTTTTGGTCAGCTGGCCATCCTCTTGGCCGGCCGACCATGTTTACCAAGAGCATATATTTTGCAGCAGCTAGCTGCTCTCATGCACATGCTTTGGCCAGCTGCTCACTTTTGAAGATATTTACGTTGAAAGGCGGTGGAAACTCTATAAAAAGACCACCTTCCCCTCATGGTTTAGGGTTAGAACATTTTCCTAAAGGCTTAGATAAATACCAAAAGCTTTCCTCCACTATCTTGATATAGATACACTATAGATACGCCATTAAAGCATTGAACTTAATTTTTTTTGCTGAGATTTTGAACATAAATTCAGATACTAGAGAGTGTTTGGATTGGAGTTTGTAAACCAAGAAGTTTTTCCTCTTCTTTAGAGGTTGATCTTTTAACTCTTTTCATTACTCAACTTCTTGTTCTTCATTTCAATACTGTTTGTCAGATTATTTTGGCATTTAAAATGTGATTTGAAATCTTGTTTAAAGGTGGAAGGGTTAGCCACCCTTCCATAAGCTTGTTCTTTAGCTTTGCTCTCTTGTTGTTCTCCATATTTAGGCCTCATTTCCTTCATTTCTAGCACTGTTTTGGTTAGATTTTGATCAAATATGAAATGTATATATGTGTTTAAAGGTTATACAGATAGCTTGATTCTTGTCTGATATCTCTCTTTTTTTGAAGATATTTCATAGCACTCTTCTAGTTCCTTCTTTGTAGCATGGAAATGGATGTTTCATCCATCTTCCATGAGTAGGAAGATGAGCTTGCAATCATCTCTCCATAGCTTTCATTTCTTGTTTTTACTTGGTCTAGGTTTGTTTTTGTTTTAAAGCTACATGAGAGCTCTTCATCAAGACCATTAGAAACTCTCTTATATTTCCTTTGAAGCATGGAAATGGAGGTTTCAATCCGTCTCCCATGAGTAGGAAGATGAGTCTCTTTGGTCTTCTTAATGATAGAACTTATTATGTGTATGCTTTGCCTTCAAGAATAGCTTCTTCTAAACCTATTATCTCTAAGCTTGAGTATTCTTTTGCTCTTGTTTTCCATGAGATTCAGTGGGTTTTGGTCATGTCTTGGACTGTATCTTTCATATTTAGCCTTAGTTAGCTTTGTTTCCATTCATTGCCATCTATTTGCTTCACTAATCATCATTTAAATACCCTTGGGATGTTTGATGATTTGTGAAGGAAACCTACTCTCTCCTTGAGAATTTTTCATGATAGGAGAGAGATAGAAGAATGAACATCTCTTGGAAACCCCATGTTTTGCTTTGTTCCAGTTCTAATTGCAGCAAATCCTCTCCCAAAATCAATGGGCGGCTGACCAACTCTTTGTACAGCCGACCACTTCTCAAGGTCGGTCGATCGGCCGGCCAGCCCCATTTTTGTACGGCTGTGGTGCTTTTTATAATGAAACAAAGTGGATCTTGAGGCCCAAAACAGAGTCATTTTCAGACTGTGAACAGAGCAATTTCTAGTAGTGAGTAATGGGGGTTCCGAAGGATGTTCTTTCTCGTGCGCATGTGATTCCCCGTCTCTCATTCAAGTCGATTAGATTAGTAGCTTTGATATTTGTATTTTGTAATAATTATCTAATTAGTTCATTCATTTGATGTTTGTAATAATTAGTTAATTAGGACATTCAGACCCTCTTGTACAAAGGCAAATTTGTAATATGTGATGTATGTCTTCCAACCCCCATTTCTTTCTCCATTTTATTTACATGCTTACCGTGGTTGTATATCATATCATATTTTCGTTCCATATCATTACCATGCGCTGTATCCATTTTTTGCATATATTAATTCAGCTCATCATGCATAATGCCCTTACCAATTCCTAAATGATTATGTACGCTACCTCATGCTTTGAGTTGCTTCACATGTCATATTAGTAGCCGAATTTAGTAGTTGCATTTTGTATGTGCTGCATTAGTCATGTACATTGTTAGGGTCATGCATTTTTCTAATTGTTTTCTTTTCTTTGGCTTGCATCGAAATACTATGTGAGCATTTTTACTTTAGTATATTATATGTGTGTTTGTGTTGCCATGTCAAGCATACTACCATGAGGCTACGTGCTTCTTTGAAATACCTCTTTGAATGCCTGTGGATGAATGTTATTTCGCTTAAGTTGGAATGACTTTAACTATTGTACATATGAGCTAACTTTTCTTTTAAGTTGCACAAATTCAAAAATCTTTTAAAAAACGCATGAAATCAAAGCATTCCGAAATAAGTGACGTAGTCTATACTTGTTTGCTTTACATACTAATGTTTGGTATATTAATAATCAGAATAAGAGCATATACTGTACATAAAATTCACATCATGATTAGTAGAGGTTGATCTTTAATTAGGTGAGTGGGGTGCTCAGTTCATGACCTTCCCCTCTCATACCTAAATTCCCGAGCCAAGACACTTTGGTTATGACGAACAAGTAGCCTTTGGCACGAGTCACGAGTTTCTTAAATTTTTCAAAAATATTTAAGTGGCGACTCTGAAATCTAGCGATGCAGTCCATTTTTGGCATCTCTGATGATTAATGGATTTTCTAAGATTTTTCGGATTTGGACTCTCATTTGTTTTTTCTGATTCACATTGCACTTGTGGAACTAGATTCAGAAACATAAGAGTTCGAACTGTAGAGCTATCGTATCCGAGGAGACTAAACCCCTCCGAGGAGTACGAAAAACCGGTTACACCTACTGCCTAAGCATATGGGACATCTCTCATTTCCTCAATTTCAAACTTATTTTGAGGACTCAAACTTTTACTAAGAGTTTGTCCCTTGCAAATTGGTGTGCTTAAAGACTTGCAATTATCTATATTAAATCTTTTGAGCACCTTTTCCAGATATTTTTCTTGATCTAAATATAATAATTTTGAATTTCTATATCTTGAAATTCTAATTTCTAGAATATAGGTTGTAGGATCCATGTCTTTCATTTCAAATCTATATGTCAAGAAAGTTTTGATTTTCTTAATCATATTTGGACAATTTCTTGCTAACAATATGTCATCCACATACAAAGATGATATTACTAATTTCTCATCATTTTTCCAGATATAAACATACTGACCTAACTAATACTAAGAAATATGTCCAACAATTTATATAAATCTAACACTACCTTATTTGCAAGCCTGGCCTGGTCAGAGACAATAGAGGCCTTCGTTTTGTGCCCCAAAAATTGAATTAAAATAAAGGTTCCTAAGTTGTTTTAAGTTTACTATACTATTAGAAATTAAAATATGACCTAATCTAATATTGGCCCAATCTAGAAGGCTCCAAAGAAAGTCCTTGTTGGCTCAATTTTTATTTGATATAGGTTTACATTTGTTGACATTTTTATTTTTCGGCTCAAGTTTGTTTTGATGTAAAACATTTTACATCGTAAAATACTTTCATATAAAATGATTTTGGACAATTATTATTATTTTTTTGGGAGCTTTTTCCATAAATCTATATTTAATTACTTATGTTCCATTCAACTCATATTTTTTTTTACTATTCCATTAGGTCCTATTTGAGATAAGAAGACCAAAATACCATTTTCATCTACTTATTTTCTATTTAGTTCATATTATTTTCTTATGTTTCAATAAGTCTTATGGGTGACATAATTACCAAAATACCCCTAATGTATCTACTTATGTTCTATTTAGTTCATATTATTTTCTTATGTTTCAATAAGTCCTATGGGTGACATAATTACCAAAATACCCCTAATGTGAATGTTCACACCGTCAATGTGAATGTTCATATCGTCAATGTGTAGGGGCTCGACCCATGTACAATGTGAATATTCATATTGACATGTTAACATTCACATTGATAGGAGTGTAAAATTAGCCCGCAGCCCGAGGCCAGCCCGGTCCGGCCCGTGACAATGTGAATATTCACTTTGACATATTAACATTCACATTGATAAGACTGTAAAATTGGCCAGCGGCCCGAAGCCCGTGGGCGGCCCGAGGCGAGCCCGGCTCGGCCCGTGACAATGTGAATATTCACATTGACATATTAACTTCACATTGATAGGAGTGTAAAATTAGCCCGCCGGTTGCCCGGGGCGGGTCCGGCCCAGCCCGTGACAATGTGAATATTCACATTAACATGTTAACATTCACATTGATAAGAGTGTAAAATTGACTCGCGTCCCATGGGCGGCCTTAAGCCCATGGACGGCCCAGGGCGAGCCCGGCCCGGCCCGTGACAATGTGAATATTCACATTGACATATTAACATTCACATTGATAGGAGTGTAAAATTAGCCCTGACGTGGGAGGCTCGGCTGCCATTGCCGGCGGCCCGACTTTGTGACAATGTGAATATTCACATTGACATATTAACATTCACATTGATAGGAGTGCAAAATTGGCCCGCAGCCCGAAGATGACAGCCTCGGGTCGGGCCGGTGGGCCTGGGCCTAGGCTCGAGCTTAAGCTGGGCTTGGGCGGGCCTGGCCATTTTTTTTTTATTTTTTCTACCAAAATTTTATTATTTTCCACAAAAAAAGACATTGTGCCTCAGGTGGGCTGGGCCTCGGGTCGAGCCTTGAATGGGCCTTAAGCGGGCCGATGGGCCAGGCCGGGCTTCAAAGTGATGGCCTAAGGCCTAGCCTAGGGTCTCGGACATGCTCGGGCCCGAACCCAAACGAGCCTGGCCCGGGCTGCGGGCCAATTCTACATTCCTATTAATATGCATGTTAACATGTCAATATGAATATTCACATTGTCAACGGGCTGGGCCGGGCCTACCCCGGGCCAAGGGCGAGCTTCGGGCAGCGGACAAATTTTACACTCCTATCAATGTTAATGTTAACATGTCAATGTGAATATTCACATTGTCACGGGTCGGGCCAAGCTCGCCGGCCGCAAGCCGGTCATGAGCCAATTTTATACTCTTATCAATATGAATGTTAACATGTTAATGTGAATATTCACATTGTCAACGGGTTGGGCCGGGCCCACCCTGGGCCGCCCATGGGCCGCAAGCCAATTTTATACTCTTATCAATGTGAATGTTAACATGTCAATGTGAATATTCACATTGTCAACAGGCCGGGCCGGACCCGCCCCGGGCCGCCCACGGGTGGTGGGAGGGTTTCGAGCAGCCACGGGGCGCGGGCTAATTTTATACTCTTATCAATGTGAATGTTAACATGTCAATGTGAATATTCACATTGTCAACAGGCCGGGCCGGGCCCGCCCCGGGTTGTCCACGGGCCGTGGGTGGGTTTTGGGTAGCCACGGGGCACGGGCTAATTTTATACTCTTATCAATGTGAATATTCACATTGTCAACGGGCTGGGCTCGCCCACGGGCCGTGGGCAGGTTTCAGGTAGCCACGGGGCGCGGGCTAATTTTACACTCCTATCAATGTGAATATTAACATGTCAATGTTAATATTCACATTGTCAACAATGGCCGGGCGGGCAGTTACGCCACATGACACCGCCAATTTTATATTCTTATCAATGTGAATGTTAACATGTCAATGTGAATATTCACATTGTCAACGGGACGGGCCGGGCCCACCCCGGGCCGCGGGCGGGCTTTTGGCCGCCCATAGGCCGCGGACCAATTTTATACTCTTATCAATGTGAATGTTAACATGTCAACGTAAATATTCACATTATCAACGGCCCGGATCGGGCCGGCCCCGGGCCGCCCATGGACTGCGGGCGGGTTTCGAGCCGCCACAGGACGTGGTCCAATTTTACATTCCTATTAATGTGAATGTTAACATGTCAATGTGAATATTCACATTGTCAACGGACCGGGCCCGCCCCGACTCGCTGACGGGTTTTGGGCCATCCACGGGCCAATTTTACATTCCTACCAATGTCAATTTTAAAATATGAATGTTCACATCATAAATTGCTAACCGTTCAAAAAATATTTATAAGAGTATCAAAATTAAATATAAGGGCATAAGTGTCCAAGAAAATAGTGTAAATTAAGAAAAAGGACTTTATGGAATAAAACTATACATACATGGAACTAAATGGGTTAAAAAATTCCTTCATGGACTTCTTGGGCTAAAACACTTCTACATAGGATTTATTAATAATTTTCCCTATTTTTTTTCCATGTGTTTGGTTGACAATTCTTTTTCTACAAGAAAAAATTTAATAATGAACTAATTATAGATAAAACTTAAAAAAGAAAAGAATCTAATTTGACATGTACTAAAGTTGATGAACCACATCGAGATAGGGCAAAAAAATAACTTAAGGACTTTTAAAACATAATTTATTTATTTCATTATGACTAAAAAATATTTTTAATTACTTGTTGGCTAGACAAACAACAAAAAATAAGTAAAATATCATCCTCGAAAATATTTTATTTTAAAACAGACGGAGTCTTATTTTAAATTGGATTTTGCTAATATGTGAATCAACATAATTTCATATATTTTTTCTTATTTTAATTTATGTAAATAAATTGTAATTATATATACACAAGTACATTATATAGATACTAGCAATATATTTTTCATTTTTATTTTTTTATTTGTGATAAATATGTAAAAAGACCCTAGGTGAAGGGCTCCTCTCAAGTGTTCACTTAGGACCAGCCTTACTCACCTATCTTTGACTTGCACGTACAAAGACCAACAAACCAAGAAAACAAGTGAACAAAAAACACAAAACAGTAGAAGTATTTAAGCATTATAAAGAAAATATTTGAAATTTATAATAATAAAAAAAAATTCTCACAATTTGATTCATAATGATATAGTAAGATACATGTCATTTTTTAATTTGTCATATAATTAATTATGTAAAGTCTACTCTCTTACCATATCATTATGAGTAAATTTAAAAATTCAAATTATAAGTTTCTAACAATACTCGGGGAATAAAGTGACAATCAAAATATAATAATAAGATAAGGCGTTGGCTTCTGTCCAGTCCTTAATCGGACTGGACCGTGCTGTTGGGCCCGTGGGGGCCACCACAAGTTCCGTTTTGATAATCTGAACCGTTCAATGTGTAGAACTCGTCGAGTACTATAAGCTTGTAAAAAATCACGTTAATCGGATATCGGTAGCTATGTGATCAAATCAGATTTTTGTCAACCGTTAATTTATTTACCATCCATTTTTTTTATACAAAACTGATTTGATCACATAACTACCGATATCCGATTAATGTGATTTTTTACAGGCTTATAGTACTCGACGAGTTCTACACATTGAACAGTTCAGATTATCAAAACGGGACCCGTGGTAGACCTCCACGGACCCAATAGCACGGTCCAGTCCGATTAAGGACTGGACAGAAGCCAAGCCCTAAGTTAATATGTAGACATTGAAATTAGGAAGAAAAGAGTGGCGACTAAGCGAAATGCATCTTGGGACTTTGTCTTACCTTTTTATTTTTATTTTTTTTTAACTAACTTGTCTCTCTTCATTTGTAATAAAATAGAACCTCAAAATCAATCCATACCATACCAATGTCCCACCTAATAAGTACTTTTTTAAACTTTATAGATAAAAAAAATAGAGGAATAAAAGATAATTGTTTAGAATATTTTTTTAACTTTTTACGAAAAAATATGTATTAAAATATTATATAAAATAGCAAAATTACATTTTTACTCTTCTGTCTTATGTGCACTGATAGTGCTGATTGAAGGGCAATACGAATTGCTTTCAAAATGATGATAACTTTAGAACATATATGTATATAGGATGGGGCTTCATGGATATTGTTGGGCCCGTGGGGGTCCACTACGGGTCTTATTTTGATAACCGAAACTGTTGAATGTGTTGAACTCATCTACTAATATATGCTTGTAAAAAATCACATTGATCCAATATTGATAGCTATCTGATCGAATTAGGTTTTTTTCAACCGTTAATTTGTTCACCGTCCTTTCTTTGATACAAAACTGATTTGATCATATAGTTATTGATATCCGATCAATGTGATTTTTTATTAACATATAGTACTCGACGAGTTCTACAGATTGAACGGTTCAGATTATCATAATGGGACACATGATGGGCTCCCATGAGTCCAACAACATTATTTTGTGTATCATGACATGAGAAGTGCATCCGCTTGATTGTTTGTACCATCACTACAGTCTCCAGACAACACATCACTTCATTACAAAAGTTGAACTTGGCTTGTACTTTTTTTTTTATAAATTTATTTTTTTTATTTTTTATTTTTTTGAATAGTGATAACTTTTTAACTTTTTTTAATAATTTTTTAACTTTTTGTCTTTATTAGACATGCCAAACCAGCCCTTAGGGGTGGTTTGAGATGATCTAAATAAGTATACTTTTTGACTTTTTATGAAATATAAGTTGAATATGGATTAAATTTGAAGTGATGTAACTTAAATAAGATAATAATTTTTTGACTTTTAATTTTTTTTTAAATTATAACAAACAAGACCTTATTATAAAAACCTAAGAATTGTATTGACAACTGACTAAAACAAACATTTTATTTTCTTTTTGAATTGTTGCATTGAACATACGTTACCATGTTTGCGTAAAGTACACATCTTGCATCGAATATACATCGTTGATCATTTTGCATAGAATATGCTTTGGTTTTGTTTCTTGCATGTTGTGCATTGAGCATGCCTCAACATCATGTTATGATCATCCGTCTCGCTTGAGACATGCATTGTATTGTATTGTACCTATCGAGCTTCTTTCTTTGCATGCACGATATTGTATATACGGTTCATTTAGAGGAATTCCGGGTAAAACCATTCATCTCCCTCATCCCGTTGGTTAGAGACATTCAGGTACACCCGATGTCTACACTGGCATTCCGTTGGTTAGAAACACAAGGGTACGCCCGATGTTTACATTGACACCCTGTTGAAAGCATTTGGTTCGTATGCTCGATGCTTTCCTTCCCTCTCTCACGTGTGATACGCTAAGAGGTGTTTCCTTTCCCTCTCTCGCATGTGATATGCTGAGAGGTGCTTCTATTTCCCTCTCTCGAGTGTGATACGCTGAGAGGTGTTTCCTTTCCCTCTCTCGCGTGTGATACGCTGAGAGGTGCTTCTGTTTCCCTCTCTCGTGTGTGATACGCTGAGAGGTGTTTCCTTTCCCTCTCTCACGTGTGATACGGTGAGAGGTGCTTCTGTTTCCCTCTCTCGCGTGTGATACGCTGAGAGGTGCTTCTATATCCCTCTCTCACGTGTGATACACTAAGAAGTGCTTCTGTTTCCCTCTCTCGCGTGTGATACGCTGAGAGGTGTTTAATTTCCCTCTCTCGCATGTGATACGCTGAGAGATGCTTCTATTTCCCTCTCACGCGTGTGATACTGTCACAACTCAAACCTGCCCCTATGGGTTTAGCACCGTAACCGGCCAGTAATTCGAGATCACCGAAGGCCTGCTTAACAGTAATACAGTAATACAGAGTATAGGGGCTTGGCAGAAACCAATACAGTAATTAAACAATGTCCAATGAGCTGTGACAGTCTGTATGCCAAAAAGATTTTTCATACATATTTACAGAACAGTACATATACACACATATCATTCAGTGAAACAGGGACCTAATCCCTATTACAGTACAGTACAGTGCAAACATACAGTTTATACAATATTACAAAACAGTACAGAAGGGGGAATCACTAAAACACCCCTAAGCCTTAGCTTGGTAGGCTCGGAACCTCGCAGTGAGGCACATTGGTTGGCTTGACAAAACTAGAGTTAACCCTGACGCCTCTAGCTTTGATCCGGTGCCTGTACACCTACATATATATATGAGCAGTGAGCTAAAGTCCAGTGAATAACATAGTGCGTAAAGAGGTTTAGAATGAATGTCCTTACAGTAATGAAAACAGTTCATTTCAATCCGTATTTCAGTTGTTCAGAACAGTAAACAGTCATATGTGGTACATCCATTAGCATAACAGTAACAGTAGGTCTAAAAGACCGAACAGTGATGATGGCCATCAATCAGTAAACAATAGTGGTTCCAACGAGGGAACCGACAGAGATCTCTCAGAATAAAGAATAAAGAAATGAGGGTGCTAAAGATGGCACAGTACAGTTCAGAAATAAAGGACATACATTCATTCAGTAATCAATATCGATTCAAGAAATGCCTGATTCGATTCGATTGAAGATAATCATTTTGAACATATCTTTACACAATTGTTACTCACAGAGTTCTGGGCTACAGTAGGCTAGAGCGTCTCCTCGGAATGCCAACCCTATACAGTTAACAGATTGAACACACGCTAAGTTTCACAGTTGGGAAAAATAACAACTTAATCCCTAAATTTGCCTCGGTGTGTTCTACATCTATATCTTCTTTAAGATACCTTAAACTAGGCCTACGAATGCCTAGGATGGAATGAGGATGCAAAGATGTGTACAGAAAATAGTTCCAGAATTTTCAGAAAAACAGAGTCCCGCTCGAGCGAGTTTCCGCCGAGCGGACATCTGATGATTCCGCTCGAGCGTCAACTTACCCGCTCGAGCGGACCAAAAAGTAATGGATAGGTGAAATTCACGCTCGATCGGGCGCCCGACAGCCGCTCAAGCGTAAGACACAAGATCCCGCTCGAACACCCAATACCCCGCTCGAGCAGACTATAATGCAGTGCAAAATACTGGGAGCTCGATTTTCCCGCTCAAGCGGCACTTCCTCCGCTCGAGCGAACAATCGAAATCTGGAAATTCCAGATTTGAGTTCTAAGTTCAAAATCAAGTTTAAATGCACTAAATTCGATCCTCTTGGGCTAATTTTCCAGAAAACTCTTGTGAACTCATAGAATAACATGTTTCAAAGGTCAATTTGAGAAATCAAAGCCCAAGGGTGTTTCAATTAAACTCAATTTTCAAACCCAATTCCATGAACAATACTCAAACATAACATGCAAGACTTTAAATCAATTCGAGGCTTCAAAACACGCTCTAGTGAGCTCATTCTTTTCAAAACAAGTTGAAAACATGGACTCAAGCTTAATTATGAACATGCATGTGACAATTTGCCATGAAATCAACCCAAAACTCATCAATACAAACATGCATGCATGATTCTAGCTACATTACAACATTACAAGCCATATCTTGGCTCTAATCTTCAATGTTCCTCTCAAACATGCAAGGAGTGACTATAATCAAAAGCAAGAGGGCAAGAACTCCACCTTAATTCTTGAGTTAGAGGTATGGAGGCTTAATGTTGCAATTCTCTAACAATTTCTACAAGTCCAAGCAAATTCTTCAAGAACACATCAATTCTCTCACTCCCTCTCTCTCTCTAGATCGGTTAAGCTCTCAAAATTGGACTGAGGAAATGTTTTGGAATGCAAAGCTAAGGCTCAAATATGTTTGGTGTAATGGCCTACTAAGGGCTAGTTTGGTAAATAAGGCCAACTTTGCATTTTATCAATATTTAATCTAATTTAATCATACCTAATCAGTTTTCGGATAATTATACCATAAAATTACATAAATTTTATCGATC
This sequence comes from Camellia lanceoleosa, assembly GCA_025200525.1. Taxonomy (NCBI): domain Eukaryota; kingdom Viridiplantae; phylum Streptophyta; class Magnoliopsida; order Ericales; family Theaceae; genus Camellia; species Camellia lanceoleosa. The sequence continues at coordinate 78,453,019 of CM045762.1, read as the reverse complement.
ATGGAACATCAATCAATTTTGGATTCGGCCGCCAATAAGGCCTTCAATTAGCAATTTAACTACACAGACACGAACAGATAATCAAATAACCAAACAGATAGAATGTAATTCAAACAGATACAAGCAATCAATTCAATTTCAGTTTTCAGTCAGTTAGTTCAGTATTTCGATCAGTTCAATTATCAGTCATAATCAGCTCCAATTTAACGGTAATCAGTAATTAACTGGTAAACAGTGACGAGGGTTGTTACAGATACGCTGAGAGGTGCTTCTGTTTCCCTCTCTCGCGTATGATACGTTGAGAGGTGTTTCCTTTCCCTTTCTCACGTGTGATACGCTAAGAGGTGCTTCTGTTTCCCTCTCTCGCGTGTGATACGCTGAGAGGTGCTTCTGTTTTCCCTCTCGCATGTGATACGCTAAGAGGTGCTTCCATTTCCCTCTCTCGCGTGTGATACGCTAAGAGGTGTTTCTTTTGAGACTTCGGGTATTCCTGGTAGTCGCTTTTAGCCTTTCCTGCGTGAGGCGCAGTAAAGATAGCATAATTTTCTTACATCCTTTCTATATGAAATATGTGAGACTGCTATGACTTGTCGGTTTGCTTAAAATGTTGTATTTATTTTGCATAAATGCTTCATTACAGCCTTCTTTGCATAATCATAAGTTATGTTCCGGCATCGTGCATATCATTTGCATTTTGCCCCAGCCTGCAGGCGCATCTATATTGTTATCTTGTTTGTTTGTCTAAGTCTTCAGCCTTGTCAAAAATGGGTCGTCTCTGGACTTTCACATTCACTCCCGTTATTTCATGACTTTCGAATTCTGTCAAAGAGGGGTAACTGTAGACACCCCATTTTTGACCATCCTCAAGACTTGGATGTTCTTGCAAATACATCCAGCGACAAGTTTGATTGCTCGTCGAGTACTCCACTTCCGTGACGGAATGCTTCAGGCTTGATGTTTCTAAACCTTATTTCCATTATGTCTCATACTTGGACCATGTGTCGGTCCTTTTGGCATGTTGCTTTTGGAGCACTGCCGGCCATGGTAGGGCTCTGCTGGCCATGCACTTTGGTCTGCCAGCCATTGATTAGGCCTGTCGGCCATCACTGATGGCCGGCCGACCACCATTGTTTCAGTAGATATTTTTGCAAATATTTTGATAGTTGTTTCCACATATGAGCTCATCTACACCCACGTGGATGGCTGGATCTCTTCAAGGCTCTTTTGTATCTTCTATATATAGAGCTCATCCATATGCATGCAAAGGGTTACAAAAATTGAGCTGAGCTATATCTCTCTCTCTCTCTAGAATCCTCTCTTTCTATATTTTTGTGCTTGAAAGTGTGTTTTCTCTTCACCTTTACACTAGCACCCTTAGCCAAACACCTTCACCTTAGTGTTGAGGATCTTTGAAGCCTTATTTGAGCTCATTGGAGTGGTTTTGGCTCAGAAGTTTGCTGATTTGTTGTTGTGCTTCAAGGGTAAGAACCTATCTCTTTTAAGCATTGTTCTAGTTCATAGCTTGGCCATATTTGTATGCTACTTTGAAGCTGGTTTTAGTCTCAAAAAATTTCTATTTTTAAGGCTTAAAAATGTTAGTTTGAGCCTTATGTGGTTACGGGGTGGTTCCCCTTCTTTGCTTTTTAGCTTGTAAAGCCCTTTGAGCCGTCTTTGGTAGCTTTTGAAAAAACCTTTGCTTGGCCTTCTAACCACTGAAACTCAAAGGAATTTTAGTGGTAAAAAATTGATTTTGAGGCTCAAAATAGGAGGGGATGATCCCCTCTCCTTGTATCTTGTTTGCTTGTGTTGATGGCCTCATACTTGAGTATGCTTTTCTACTCTTTTGTGACTTAATTCAAGCATGTTTTTGGCTTTGTTTTGACATGCTATAACTCTGTTTTGGGCTGGTTGGAGCACCTCTTGCTTGCTTTTGGTACTTGTAGTGCAATCATGCTTGTTGGCCTAACATGCTTCATGTTTTAGCCTATTATTCTAGCATGTGTTGGCTCCACTCCAGCATGTTTTTGGCTCTGATTTAGCATGCTTTAACTCAGTTTTGAGTGGTCTTGATCATATGAGGCTTGCTTTGTATAGCTATAGTGTAAATACCCTTGACTAGCTTTGAGTTTCAAGGTCTTTAACATGCTATGCTTGAGTTGTTTGTGTGTTTTGGCATCATTTCACACATCATTTCAGTGCATGTAGCCTTGCTACCCTCTCACATATTCTACTCTTTCATCACTTTTGAAAGGTTGTGTATTATGCCTTGCTTATGGGCTAACATGTGTGCATGTTCTCTTAGTCTTTTGAGCTTCTATCTCAACATGTTTAGACTATTATTTTGGCATGTTTGAGGTTTGTCCAGAGTTGGTTTGGCCATTTGAGTTTGATCTTGCATGGTTCTAGTGTAAAGCTCTTCACTAGTTTTAATGTTTAAGTTTTCTAACATGTTGTACATAAGTTGTTTGCGTGTTAGAGTCTTGTTTTTCATGCCATATCAGCACTGAATTTCTACAATCTTCCTCCATGCTTCACTCTTTCATTTGCTTTGAAAATAGTCTTAAGCTCCTTGTTAGCTTGAGCATGGAATTGAGGCTCTCATGCCTAATGGTTTTAGCCTCCTCTTGAGGGTTTCTACTAACCAAAAGCATGAGGCTTCTTTCATGCTCAAGGTGCTTGTGGCTGAGACCATCTTTCCCATTAGACGACTTTCACATTGAGCTAAACCGGTTAATGAATGGCTTGGTAACTTAAAATGTGTAAACAAGAATTAAATCAAGTAAAACATTCCAAGATAAGCATGTTATGTGTGCATTGCATTGCATTGTGTTCAATCAGACGTTATATTGAACACAAGGTGGATTAGCCCATTTTACACTCAAAGTGATGAAAATGAGCCAATTCCCTTTTGTCTCCATTCCCTTTTATCATCCATGAGAAGGTAGTGGTCCTAGAGTCTTGTTTGTTGTGCATTTATTGAAAGTGTACAAGTTGGATCCTTGGCCATCATGCATTGTGAATGCTTGATTGGTGGCTTTAGACCCAATGGTGCCACTCCCTTGATGTTTTGAGATGATAAGGAGTGGCATAGTATAAACATGTCCTTGGAAAAACCTCTATTTTTCTCTATTTTGTGCTCTGTTGCAGTTTGGTGTTACAGTACACCAGTGGTCGGCAGTTCTTCATTGTTGGCCGGTAGAGGCACACTCTTGGCCGGCAGATGGCCGGCAGGCCACTAGTGCACTCCCCAGCATTGTTTTGGTAAGGTTTAGCAGAAAGTTCTTTAAAACACCTTGCAAACGGAGCCTCTAAAGAGCAAACCGGAGAGATTTTCGGGATGGAAACCAAGGCATGCATGTTCAACTTCTTCAAATAGAGCTAAGGCAGTATAAGTTTAGAGTTTTACTTGTTAGTTAGCATTTGAATTTGTAATTTAATTACCCAATTTGTCAATTAGTTCAATGTTGTGTAATAATTAGTAAGTAGTTTGTTGGTTATTCATTTATTGTGTAATAATTAGTCTAATTAGTTTAATTAGATTAGTTAGCTTAGCTTAGATTAGCTTAGCTTATTCATTCGGACCCTCCGTCGAGAGGGCGCAATGTTGTAATAAGGGTACGTATGTGTGTGCATGTCTTCTAACAACATTTTTTTCTCTCTTTTACTTAACAACTTTCGATGGTTAGTTTCAGGGCATTTTTCAAATTAGCATACCTTATGCTTTTTGTGTTTGCATCATTCATTTGTCTTGCATGTACCAGGCTCAGCGCATCATTCAAACTACATTGTATTTCAATACTTACTTGCATACGTGTTTCAAAGCATGTTATCAAGTTGCTTCGTATGCCATGATTAGATAGCCGAGCCTATTTAGTTGCATTTTGCATGTATTGCATTAGGCATTCTTGTATAGTTAAGAATCATGCATATTTCTAACTAGCTTTTGTTTTGGCTAGGAGTACACTGTAAGTGTTACACTTTAGCATACTTGCATGAGTGTGAGTGTTGCCATGATAGCATGCTTGCCATGAGGCTACCTGCTTAAGTGATTAACTGCTTGAATGCCTGTGGGTGAAGGCTTGATTTCCTGAATTAGGACAATTCATCAAATGCGAGTTTTAAACCCGCTTTGTGAAGTGGCAAAATCATGTTTTAAGCCCACTCGACGGTGGCAAATTCGTGCTTTAGCCTACTTGTGAGTAGCACGTTCAAACCATTTTAAAAAACAAGCATGAGTTGTTTTGTTCCAATTCTCGTGATTTAGTCTATACTTGTATGTGTGCGCCACATAGTAAAGTTAGGCTAATAACCGGATAAGAACACATGAGGCTTTTAAAACAACATATCATGCTTAGTAAAGGTTGATCCTTTGATCGAGCGAGCAGGTGTGATATCCTTGTTCTGTAATATGTTAATTGGTCCTTAATATGAGTATAATTATGTGCTTAATATGATTTTGTGTGCCATTATGTGAAAATATGTGGTTTTGAATTTCTATCTGTTCACCGTAGGAATATCTGTTTGATTATCTGCTTTGGAAATTAAATTGAAGGCCCTATCGGCCACAGAAATTGAAATTGATTGCGCCATTTTGGTTGGCGTAATTTTTAGAGCCTACGATGAAATTTAATTGAAAATTAATTCGGATCAAATTAATTAGGTTAATTTAATGGTGTAGTGCTCAAATTATTTAATATTGATAAATTGATTTGGTGGGACTTGTATAAAAAGGGCAATACACACTCAATTCCTCTCTTTGTTTCATCTTTTGGCTGATTTAGCTCTCTAGAGGGGGAGAGACCCGAAATTAGAGAGAGAGAGAGGGGAGAAAATCTTTGTTTTGGTCTTGAAGCTTGGAAGTCTTGAAGTTAAACTCAAGAATTAACCATAGATTGGAAAGATTGGGCTTCTAGGTAAGCAATTGATTTTGAATTCATGAGTTTAATGTGTAATTTTGTGTGTTCAAAGTTGAATAATGATCAAGAGTAAGAATTGAAATGAAATTGAGTTGATCATGTTGAATTGAAGGTCAATAGATGCATGCATGTAGGAAATTGCTATGAATTTCCATGTTTGAGCATAATGTGTATGATCCATGTTGGATTCTTGATTAAAGTCCATGTATTTGATCTTCTCTTCACCAATTAAGTTGGGGATATTGGGTATATTTCACATGCAAGTGAAAATCATGGGAGTTTGAGTCTTGCATGTTTGAATCTAGTGTGTGGGTGATGAGTTTGAGTTTGGTGTTGCAATTTGGTGTTTATGCCATGTTAGAATATGTATATGTGAAGTTTGAGCCAAAATTATGCATTTGAAACCTTTGAACATCAAATTGAAGCTCAAAAACATGTTCTGGATTTTCCAGAATTTTGATGCCAGCTCGAGCGTGGAAACCGCTGCTCGAGCGTGAAATTCGTGTTCCCAGTATTTTCTATAGACATGGTGTCCGCTCAAGCGGGGAAGTTCACGCTCGAGCGGGGAGCCATGTAGAAAGGCCTTCTGCTCGAGCTCCAGAGTTCGTGATCGAGTGTAAATTTGACATATCCAGTACTTTTACAGGCCTCGTGGGTCCGCTCAAGCGTGAAAGTCCACGCTTGAGCGGGGACCCTGTTTTCTGAAATTTTGAAAAGACATTATGTGTTTCATTTTCTGTTCTCTTTCACTTCCAAGTACTTAGGCATGCATTGAGCATTGTAATTGAGTTAAAGAGGTAAGAATGAAGCCTAAAGAGGAAAATGTGAATTTAGAATGATCGAATTGTTGTGACCCTTTTGTGTTCATGGAATGTGTAGGGTCGAGCTTCAGGGCAAACCAACCAATCGATCACTGTGAGTAATATCTTAACAGAGATATCTGAAATATGTTGTTGTCGAATTGCTTACTTCTATGTAAGTTTTATAAGTTCATTGATTCGATTGGTGGACAATGTTTGCTATACCAAATGAGTGGGCCTGAGGCCAGTCTGATCTGAATAATAGAATGAATGGGCCGGAGGCCGTTTTGACATGAATGAATGGTCCGGAGGCCGTTTTGACATGAATAAATGGGCCGGAGGCCGTTTTGGCATGAATGAATGGGCCGGAGGCTGTTTTGACACGAATGAATGGGCCAAAGGCCAGTTTGTCATCTGAATGGGCCAAAGGCCGTTTTGACACAAATGAAAGTTTGAATAGGCCAAAGGCCAGTTTGTTTGGAACCGCAGTCACTTGCCCTAAATTGTGTATATATGTTAAATAGAAACATGAATTGGGCCTAAGGCCGTTCGAAGCATGTTGTTCTACATATCGTCAGTATTGCTTCTTTAATTGATATTATTCACTGGGCTTTCGCTCACGCTCATTCATGTGTTTGTAGATGAGCCAAGAGAAGTCCAAACCCAGCCCCAATGAAATCTGTGAGGAACAACAAAGGTTTTGAAGAGTCAACCATTGCGTCTCACGCACGAGACCCGTCTTCGCCTTTTTGTCATTCTGTTTTATTTTGTCATGTGGGCGAAGTCTTTGAACATGTTGTATATAGTTTTCTTGGGTTGACTTAGACTTATATCATTCTGTATGTACAAAATCTTGTGTAGTACATATTTCGTTGTGAGTTATTAATATTCGTATGTATGGTTTGTTATGATGTACCATGTAAGCACAGCTCTATGGACAAAATTTTTAAATTGCTTCCGTTTGGCCCCCATTAACTCTGTTAAAATACGTTTGGTTTGGTTTGAGGCCGTAGGTAATCTTATGATTACTGGCCGGTTATGTCCTTAACCCACGGGGCCGGGTTCGGGTCATGACAGCAAAGGTGCTCATTGCATGACTTTCCCCTCTCGTACCCAAGTTCCCGAGTCAAGGCAACTTTGGTAATGGCAGACAGGTGGCCTTTGGCACGAGTCAGGGTTTCCTAAATTTTTCAAAAATAAAATATTTAGGTGGCGACTCTATAATCTAGCAAAGCAGTCCAGTTTGACATTATTTGATTTAAAATTTGATTTTCCAAAATGATTTGCCGGATTGGACTCTTTAGTGTTTATCAGTCTCATATTGCACTTTGTGAGATTAGATTCAGAACCGTGACAGGAGTCCGAACTGTAGTAAGACCAAATTCGCGCCCTCTCCGAAAGGAGGGGCGCACGAAGAAAGTCGGGTCTACACCTATTGGCAGAAACTCAATTAGTTTCACCTTGTTTCTTATTGAAACATCTCTTTAACTTAGTTCTAGTCTACCTTCTTAGTAAGTCTAAGTCAAATGTCAAGTTTTTCGTTGAAACATCACATTGGCCTAAGCATATCCTAACTTTCTACCAAAGTTATACATCAAAATCATACAAGTTCTAACAACAGTTGTGACAAACAAATCGAACTAAACTTTTATTAATAAAACATCAGGTAAAAAAACTTCTAATCAAACTTTTAGGTTACAGAAGGCTAAGCTACTAATGATAAATGAATTTCAAATTCTAGTATTCCAAGGTCTTGGCTGATACTTGCCATTGCTGTCTTCTAGTCGATATGATCCTACGCTGGCTACTGAAGTGATCTTGCACGATCCTTCCCAATTTGGGCAAGTTTGCCTTCCCCGAGGTCTTTCTTGTTGCCTATTATTTTTCTCAAGATAAGGTCTCCAACCTTGAATTCTCTAGGATTAACCTTTTTATTATAAGCTCTAGCAAGTCCTTCCTAGTATACTCCCAACGGAAATGTTACTCTGTCTCTTCTTTCTTCAATTAAGGTAAGATCTCGAGCTAAGAATGTTTCATTCTACCCAATCTCCACTGCTTGTGTTCTTATACCAGGAATGCCGATCTCTAGAGGTATTATTGTTTCTATGCCATAGGCTATAACAAAGGGGGTTTTACCAGTTGATTTTCTTAGCATAGTCCAATATGCCCATAGTACATTAGACAACCACTTGCCTTTCGCTGTTTCTAATCTCTTCTTGATTCTATTTAAGATGGTCTTGTTCAATGTCTCGGTTTGGCAATTGCTTTGAGAAAAGCTAGGCATTAAATAGTAGTTTTTGATCTTGTACTTAGCTATCAAACTGAGTGTCATTGTCTCCTACAATAGCCCTTGGTATGCCAAATCTGGTAGTGATGTTCCTCCAGATAAAGTTCTTGAAATCCACATCTTGAATTTTGACTAATGGATTAGCCTCTATCCACTTGGTGAAATAACCAATAACTATCATGAGAAACTTTCTTTGGCTAGTTGCTTATGGCAATTGTTCAACTAAATCCATGCCCCATTAAGGAAAAGGCCACGGATGGGATACTGGATTTAGGTCTTCGGCAGGCTAATGTATCAAAGGTGCAAACCTTTTACACTTTTCACACTTATATCAACCAATAAGAAATGCAAGCCACACATAACCTCAAACATAAAACCCGAATTTGAATCATGTGCCGAATAAGTGAAAACTTATATGAATGACATTTGATTGATAGAGCAATTATGACTTTAACTGGCTCTCTAAGTTCCTCTTCAATGAGATTGAAGTAACTGAAAATAATTTAGATGTTAGGTAAATATTGAAATAAACATAAATAAATATACATTTTAGTATAAAAAGAGATGTAAGTATTTTTTTCTCATTCATATCACTAACAAATTACTAATGAAAAATGAAATAATTGTTACGTGAATTAAAACAACAAGAGAGACCCGAGTAATTGTATCAAAATTATTGAGCTAACTATATTTTTTTTCAAACCTCAAGTAAGTTTATTATAATATACCTTATTTTTTTATATGTGACATTTTTAGAAAAATTATTTGTCAACAGGTAGGAAATACAATTTTTTCTATAATTACTTTGTACAAAAAAAATACTACACATTTTTATTCGTGATAAATCCAAGCTAAGAAAGATATAAGGCATTAGGTCCAGTAGATATTTTTTATTGGCAAGAAATCTACCATTTGTCAAATAATTTAGTGACAAATCCCTTTGTTTGTTTCGAAGGGCATTTTAATTATAATTTTATCCCTTAATTTATCTATTGACTTTTGTTAACTATCTATTCAAAAAAATTTCCTATATGCCCAAAAATTTTTCTATCCATTCAATTTTTTTCTTATCCATTCAATTTTTTTCTTGTCTGTTCAATTTTTTAACCTTACTCGTTTAATTTCTTAATCTTTTTTATTCAAATTTCCCTTATCTGTTTAAATATTTCGTCCAAATAAAATTCTATTTGTTCAAATTTTTTGACTATCTATTCAATTTTTTCCCTTATCTGTTCAAATATTTGACCAAATATGATAATCTATTCAATTTTTTTTTTTTCTAACTGTTCAAATCTTTCTATATCACTATAGATCTATCTGTTATATAGATGAGGTTTAATCAATTTTTCTTCATCAACAACAGTACATCTAAACTTACATTTAAAAAAATAATAAATTAAATAAAAAAAAACAGATCCAAGAGAAAGAGAAAGCTACAAAGAGAGATTAGAGATTGCACATAGTTATTGTAATCTGTTTCACCATGTATATCACTATAGATCTATTTGTTATATAGCTGAGGTTTAATGTATTTGTGTTTAACAACAACAACAACAAAAAAAAATCTAAAATTGCATTAAAAATAAAAATAAAAACAATAATAACAATATGCTTCATCTTCTATTATTACGTCTATGGATATGGCCATCAATGGATTGGACTTCGACAATGACTCATCCTTGTCCAGATCTGATGATTCTGACTTCGAAAGGTCTTTTCAATTTCATGGCTTATTCGGCTAGATGTGATCAAAATCAAGCATCAATGGCCATCCACTCTCAGAACCCATCTTCGTCTAGTGCACCACCAACAATCTTCTACTCAGCCACAACTGTGACTGGGATGCCATGCCAGTTATGTCTTTGCAGTGAAACCATACTTCGACGCCAGTAGTGACAGCTACCACGTATCGCCTTCTTATAGCGCTACTGTGTCGATCTGGCGATAAAATGAAGAGAGAGAGAGAGAGAGAGAGAGAGAGAGAGAGAGACGATTAGTTAGGGTTTGGAAAAAAAAAAGGAGAGAAAGAGAAAGAAGGGTGGAAGAGAATGAGAAATTGCTAGGGTTTGGTTTGGTTTGGAAACAATACATATATATATATATCTAGGTAGTTTGGTCATTTTGTGGAAGCTTGTCCTTATGGTCGAAATATTTTAAAAAGTGGACCTTTAGACAAAGAAAATCCAAAATTAAATTTATGGATCGAGTGCCTATCTGTATATTTGTTATTATTTTTAATCTTCTATATTTATTTATAATTTTTATTTGGGATAAGCTTTCCAATTTGAGCGTGTTGTTAGGCTTCTGTGGGCCCACCACAAAACCCACATCAATAATCCAAACCGTTCAAAGTATAGAGTTTGTCGAGTACTTCATCCCTGTCAAAAATTACTTTGATAAGATATCAATAGCTCTTTGATTAGTACACATTTGTGTCAATAATTTATTTTTAAAATCATAATAACTGTTGAAATAAATTTGATCTGATCAAGTGACTATTGATATCCAATTAACATGATTTTTTGCATGCATAAAGTACTCGATGATTTTTACACATTGAATGATTCAGATAACTCTGCCGATCCCAAGCCCGGGTAAAGAAGGAAGGTTGTGTGTTAGGTAGCCGACAACTAACATGCAAAAAAGCCGCTCGGATCCTTTATGACATGAAGCCTACTACTCTAAATCGATTAAATGCTAGGTCGTTCCCCTTAAGTGACGTGTTGTGCTTGCCTCCGAATGTTTCAAAAAGTGAGCAAGGGGCACCGCATCGACACCTGGGTGCGGTAAAAGATAGGCAAAGGTTTCCGTATTTTTCTGGATGAGTGCGAATAAAGAAGCTAGTTCAAGATTATAAGTTTAGGGTAGTCACATAGAATATAGGAACTTTAACTGGTAAGACTATGAAATTGGTAGATATCATGATTAGGAGGAGAGTTAGTATAGATTGCGTACAAGAAACCAAGTGGACGAGTGAGAAAGCTTCAGAAATGGAGGATACTGATTTTAACCTATATTATAGTGGCAAGGATAGACACAGGAATGGGGTAACAATAATACTTGTGAAGGGTCTTGTAGAAAATATAGTTACGGTCATTAGGAAAGGTGATAGAATTATTTTAGTTAAACTAGTTATTGGAAAGAATATAGTGAACATTATTAGTGCATACGCCCCCCGCCCCCCCTCCCTCCCCCCCAAGTAGGATTAGATGATCAGACTAAGAGAGTTTTTTAGAAGCAAATGGATGAGGTATTATAGGAGATACCCGTAGAAGACAACGTAGTTATAGGTGGTGATTTCAATGGCCATATAGGAGTAGATAAACTAGGTTTATGAGAGGATGCATGGTAGGTATGGTTTTGGTGATAAAAATAAAGTTGGAGAGAGTATTTTAGATTTTGCGTTAACTCCTAACCTAGTGGTGTCCAATACTATGTACAAGAAGAGAGAAAAACATTTGATAAACTTCAAGAGTAGGTCAATTAAGAGCCATATAAATTACTTTCTAGTAAGAAAAGGGGATGGTCTAAAATACAGCGACTATAAGGTAATTCCTAGAGAGAGCTTGACATCTCAACATAGGATTTTGATACTAGATTTATGTTTTAAAGGGCAATACCAAGCTCAGAAAGATAGTAGGTGTCGCAAGACTAAATGATGGGACTTAAAAGGGGATAAACTAGACACATGTAATAATAGAATGGATAAAGAAGGTACTTGAAACATGGAAGATGATGCTAACACTATGTGAAACTCGATGGCCAATTGTATGAGGAGAATCTCAAGGGAAGTTTTTAGAGAGTCAAAAGAAAAGGGACCCAACTTTAGGAAAACTTGGTGGTGAATGAAGAAGATCCAAGCGGTAATAAAGACGGAAAAAAAAATCTTTAAAAAGTGACAGAATGATAGAATTGAGAAAAACCTTAAGCGCTACAGATTGGCCAATAAGGAGGTCAAAAAAGTAGTAAGAGAGACTAAGTTAAAAGCCTATGATGACCTATACACTAGACTAAATAGTGAAGAGGGAGAGAAAATGATATACAAACTTGCTAAAATAAGAAAGAGGAAAACAAGAGCTTTTAATCAGGTTAAGTGGATCAACTGTGAGAACTCTAAGGTGTTAGTGAAGGATGAAGAGATTAAGGAGATGTAGAAGAACTATTTTGAGAAGTTGTTAAACGAGGAACATAGAGGTAGGTCAAAAGGGGAAGAAGTTGGTAGTAATAAGGAAGACCAGGACTATAAGTTCTATTGTAGGATTAGGGACTTTGAAGTGGAGTTTACACTTAAAAAGATGAAATTGAATAAGGCTTTAAAACCCAATGATTTACCTATTGAAGTGTGGAAATGTTTGGGTAAGAAGGGGGCTGTTTGATTAACTAGGTTATTTAGCAAAATTTTATTGAATAAGAAAATGCTAGACGAGTGGAGAAAGAGTATTTTAGTGCCAATATATAAGAATAAGTGAGATATCTAGAATTGCAACAACTATAGAGGAATCAAGTCAATGTGTCACACAATGAAAGTATGGGAGAGAGTGATAGAACGTCGATTCTGAAATATAACAGAGGTGTTAGAGAATTAATTTGGGTTTATACTTGATAGGTCAACAATAAAAGCGATCTATCTTTTGAGAAGAGTAATAGAAATATATATATATATATATAAAGACATTCATGTGACTTTTATGGATCTAGAGAAAACATATGATAAAGTACCTCGAGATATAATCTGGTGAGTGTTAAAGAAGAAATGGGTAACAAAAGATTACATTGACATAATTAGGGATATATATGAAGGTGTGGTGTGGCCACTATTAGATCACCTGTTGGAGAAACGAGTGAATTTCCAATTACTGTAACGTTACACCAAGGATCAACCTTAAAGTCCTTATCTTTTCACTTTAGTTATGGATGAGTTGACGCGTAATATTCAGGATGATGTGCCATGTTGTATGCTTTTTGCAAATGATATCGCGTTTGTGGATCAAACTAGAGAAGGAAGTTAACACTAAATTGGAGATTTAGAGTAAAGCACTTGAATCTAAAGGATTTAGGATAAGCAGAACTAAGAAAAAGTATATAGAGTGTAATTTTAGTAACAGTCACAATGGAAGCAGAGGAGAAGTGAAGATTGAGAACCAAGAACTTTGACTTGCCCAAAAACAAATAACCAAGAACTACTTATGAGTGAACATTTTCGTTATTTAGGATCGATTATCTCAATGACTGGGTGTAGACACCCCATTTTTGACCGATCTTAAGACTCAGACGTCACTAACTGAGCGCTCGGTGATGTTGCATATTGTGCTTGTTCTGAAGTTGCGGAATCTCGGCTGCGAGCCTTGCCTCCGGGCTTCCGGACTCTTTTGTGCTTTGCCTTGGTTTGCGAACCAGGCCCTGTTTTCTTTGTTTTCTCTTCCCAAAGGGAGGGAGAGGTCTCGTAGATCATCTCTCAGTGGCCGTAGGCTACGTTTCGTGGTCGTAGGCCATTTTTCCCGTTTGGAGCCCGGCCTCGATTTCGGCCGTTGGTCAGGTGCCTCGGTTCGGGACCGCCTAACCACCTCCGTTTGCTCCAGTTTTTGGCATACACCTTGTTTCCTCCCTTTTGAGGGACACTGTGGCTCGAGAGACCAACTTCGTGGTCGAACGCCACCTCCGGTGCTTAATAGTCAGTTTTCGGGGCCCCAAACTGCGCGTTTTGGCCCCCGAACCTTCGTTTTGCATCAGTTTGGGTTCATTTTTGGCGGAGACCTTATTTTCATTGTTAGAAAGGTCGTAGGAAGGTGGGAGACCAGCAATTGTTCTGAAAACCAGTTTTATTTCTTCATCGCTCTTCATCGCCCGTTTTCTTCACTAGGAAGCTGGTTTTTCCCACTCCCAGGCCACTTTTTCTGACTTTTCACCACACCATTGTGTTGTACACACCTGGGAGGCCACCTTTTTGGGGTGGCTGGCCAGCAATTCTTTTGACCCTTTTGACCCCTGGTCGGCCGGCTAGGGGAGGTGGCCGGCCGGCCACCTGAACCTCTTGAACCTGGCCGGCCAAGCTTGCCTCTCCTGGTGCATTCACTACAACAAAATTGAATTTTTACGACTTGCGATGCATGCCGTAAAAACTCTTTCACGGCTTGCAGACAAATGCCGCTATATGACATGCCGTGGAAAGTTAAGTATCATTTACGGCATGCAGGTAAAGTTGTAAAAAGTAATAAATTAAATATTAATGACATACTTTGTATGTCGTATATAACTTTTTACGACATTTTTGTCATGCCATAAATCATCATACTTTTCGCGGCATAATTTTGCATGCCGTAGAAGGTTATTTTTAAAAAATTAATGGCATACTTTGCATGCCGTATATAATATTTTACGGCATTTTCTTGCATGTCATAAATCATCACACTTTTCCCGACATAATTTTGTATGCCATAGAAGGTCATTTTAATATATTTATGACATACTTTGTATGCCGTATATAATCTTTTACGACATTTTCTTACATGCCATAAATCATTACACTTTTCACGGCATAATTTTGCATGCCGTAGAAAGTTAGTTTTAATATAATATATATATATATATGAATATGACCTTGCCTAACCGTATGTAGACAGTTGTTTATAAAATGTAACCTGTTACAAACCAATCAAAGGCAGCAACTATAAAGTAAGCAAAAAAATCTAATATCCATACACCAAACAACCTACATATTAACTTTTATTCTCAACTTCTATCATATCAAGTTGATAACAACCTCAAACATACAAATCAAAAAAAGTATCCAAATCATAAGATTCATTTATCAACATGATCTACACTATGAAGATGGCAAACTTTTCCCATCTGATTATGCATTTATCTAGAGTTTTAAATCACATGATCTACACTATGAAAGAACTGTTCAAGTACAAGTTTTGGGATCCAATAGTGCCCAGAGATGATCATGATCACCATTCACGTTGTACACGGGCCCAATATCTATTTTAACTGGACACTTCTCGTAGATTAAAATGAAGTATGTGAAGTAGCAAAGGGATACATTTAGAGTTATTGATCATCTACACTTAACCTAGGAACCTTATAAACAGCATTAAAGTCAGCTGACAAACTGAATTAAGCTTTAGCTGGTGTAAAAATGAAGTATACAAATCTTACATCCACATTGTATACGGGCCCAATATCTATTTTAACTGGACACTTCTCGTTGATGGAATTTTCCAGTTCAGATGCACTGTTGAAAGACTGAAATTGCAGATATATGTCATTATCCAATGTGAAAGAGAACTCTCTCCGTCCAAAGTATGACCGGTCACATGCAGGATGCTTTCCATCCATAGACATAAGGTTATAAAACATAATAATATCAACAAAACATAAGTAAAAGAGAGGGAGGGAGAGAGAGAGAAGGGGCTGAATAGGGAATTTGGATTACCATTTCCATAAGACATCCACTTAAATATATCATGATGTGGAAAAAGCTTCCCTGCCATAAATAAAAATTAAACCTTTTACAAGAGATGACAATAAATTAGCAAACATTTAACATCAAGCCCGTCATGAGTAATCATCAGTATATTAATCATAGACTCACACAAATAGAATTAGGTGTTAAGAAATAACCAAACACACAAACAATAGCAAGAAGAAAATGAAAAATCTCATACAAGAAATGATACAGATTTACGTGGTTCGGCAAGATTGTCTATATCCACAGCTTACACCAGTTTCACTATATCAAAACATAGTCAGGGAGAAGAACAGGAGATCGTCTTTGGAAATGTGTCATACAAATTAGATGTCTATAGTTTTGGAATGTTGCTTCTTGAAATGGTTGGAGGGAGGGAGAATACTGATGTTACAGAACATAATACCAGTGAAGTTTACTTTCCTGAATGCATCTACAATCGTTTAAATCAGGGAGAAGAACAGGAGATCGTGATTGAAGAAGATAGAGATGCTAAGAATGTGAAGAAACTAACAATTGTAAGACTTTGGTGCATTCAATGGTACCTAGGAGATTGACCTACTATGAAAGTTGTGGTTCAAATGCTAGAAGGAAATGAAGAAACTTTGGCAATGCCCCCTAGTCCATTTACCACCACAAATCCAAAGACTTCTAGGGGTGTATGGACTTTTGATAGCAAGTTAGAAGTCATTTCTGAATTCAAGTGATAGAAACAATTAAGTGTTGCTTGTGTTAGACTTTCTATCAGTTTGTGTGGTAGATATATTTTTTCTGTTGACCAGATACAATTGTGTAATCAATCTACTCTTAAAGCTTTTCAAATAATACATCTGGTGCATGGGCTTTGAAATAATTTTGCTTGCATTTGCTATATATATTACTATGCATTGGAAGGTAACAAATAAATACAAATTTAATAATGCATAAATAGATTTGAGGTTTAACTGTAGTTGCAAAATACTTAATGCCATTACACAACAATGAAATGATCATTAGAAATTGATTTAAATGAAACTAAATCTGAATGTTGATATCCTAAGGTGCTGTTGTTTCATAAAACTGAATACGGAAAATCTGAAAACTAATGATTAATGCTGAATATTTTAAGTGGTGGTTGTGTTAGGGTTGTTGTGGCGACAATGGTGATGGAAGTAAGTTCTAAATCAAGTTACGAAATACCAACCCAGTTCTCAACTTGCACGCACAAGATACTAACTAGTATCGTCATATTTTAGTCCTTATTTGATACATGCCTTGTAGGGTGATTGCTAATACCACATGTTTTTTCTTGTCTTTAAATAACACGTTTGATTTGTAAAAATGACTAAAATTGGTAATACCATAATATTGCCAATCTCTCAAAATGGTGGGATTGGCAATACCCACCATTGCATTAGTCATATCACCTTATCTAGAATAAAATTTAATCCTCCCCTCAGATCCTATTCTATATCATACCCTAATCAAACATAATACATGTATCCTCACTGTATATTTAAGTTTATATGCTGACTATGTTTTGTGAAGGTAGCAGAAAACCATTATCAGCCTCAAACTGTCCTAGAAACTACCCTCAATCAATGGCAAGCTAATTAAGTCCCAATCAGGATAAATCTGCTGATATATTAAAACCCAAATTGACCAAACAGTTCATAATCAAAATGGAGAAGCAATTACCATAGTAAACTTTGAGGTAATTCGTATTGAACCCATCCGGAACAGAGTTTCCTCGAGGCTGTTCAGGCTCACATCCGTCAATTAACATGTCATCTCTACCATTCTCAGATTCTTCTCTAGGCATTTTTGAGTTCTAAACTTTTTCCCCAAATAAAAATGACAAGAGTCTTCAGTACTTCAATTTAATGAGGAATGGAAATACTGTAAACAAAGAATAATTTAAAACTTGTTCATTCTCATAACAAGTGAACATCTCAAAACTTCCTAGATATTCTATTTTAATTTTTAAAGGCAATTCATGTGATAATGATACAGTTATATGTCATTTGTTTTGTTTTTTTGATTTCACAATTTGATTTGGTCTTGACTTGAATGCCCTTGGCATTAAAATTTAAATTTGCATCTTATTCCATGAAATCAGGCTTAATGCAATGAAATGACCTATGCCTTCTGTAACAAGGGCCATGAGGGTCATGAAATCAAACTGAATGAAGAATAACATATGGATAATGAAATCATGAAATTACCTTCTTTCCACGAATCACAGCACCAGGCTCGCCTTGGATAACCATGTACTTAGTACCGCCAAGGTAAAGTCCAGTGAGAGCAAGAAAGCCAGGTTCATCGAGATCTTTCATGATGCCAGTGACCTCTTTAAGCTTAAACTACAAAAAAAATTAACGATTATAAAATACAAAATTAGCACAAGGGGCAATCAAATCAAATCAAATCTAGCAAGAAACAAAAGGTAAGATTCTATTGAGGCATAGCTGTAAATAATAAAAGCCATATATATGAAGTTGAGGAAACTTCAAAACCTAATAGATAACTAGAATTTGAGGTGAAAAAAGCAATGTTTATGAACAACATGGCTGGTCATTTCTCAATTTAAGATTTTAAATGATTTTGTGATTAATTTCTAAACAGACCTAAAATGTAAAAACTTGAAATGAAGGAAAAAAGGAGATCCATTCTGAGATCTTCTCAAGGTAAAACAGATCAAATTCATAGGAATGCAAATTGAATAACAATGCAGGTGAAAATCAAACACTATGAACCGGCGCTAATCAACCAAACAAATCAAATCTCACATCTCATGATTCAATAATGAAAATCCCAAAGCCAATCATCAAAACAGGTTTCATAGAATCATTACAGGTTTCAATAGATGAACACTCGGATCTAATCGAAATCTCAACAATTCATAAAATTAGTAAAGGCAATCGGCGATTAACATTTTTACGAACAGATTGATGAAAAAGCAATCGAAATCAAACATATTATAATTAAATAAATAAATTAGAAAGACAGATCTATAGAGAACCTTGGGGAAAGAAGCGCTCTGAGCCCAGATGCTGCCGTCGTGGCCGAGGATGGCGGTGGAGGTGAGGTGGTTGCCCTCGATGTCGCACATCAGGTGATCATCCATGTATGTCTGCCATGACATTTTTCAAATCTCTACTCTCTCTCTCTCTCTCTCTCTCTCTCGATCTCTCTCAACCTGTGTTTTCCCTCATTCTGGCTCTGTTTGTGTGAAATGAAATGTGTGTTTCGACTCAACCAAGGACATAAATAGTTGTTGTCTGGAGACTAGAAAGTTCTTTTGAAAGCAAAATAGAGAGCGATTGGGAGGAATTATCTTGTGTTTGTATGTTCACAAAGTAATAGTCATTGTTTTATGGGAAGAAGAAGATTGATTCGATCGGTTGAGAGAGATTAGGGTTTAGAGAGAGTTGAGACAGAGAGAGAGAGAGAGACCCAGAGAGTGACTGAGAGAGTAACGGGGCAATGGTTTTCAATTTAATTAAGTAAGTTTTAAAATATTTTAAATAATTTTTTTTAACTTTTGAAATTCAAATAATTTACATGTACTTAAAAGAATTTTTTAAAAAATCATTAAATTTAAAAAATATAAAATTTAATACATTTCATATATATTATATTTTATTATATTTTTTTACAAATATTTTATTTTTTAGCTGTATTCAGATTAGGCACATCTAAAAAGTAAAAAATAAATAAATTATTAAAAGAAGGAAAGACAACAAATCAAGGTAATTTAAAAAAAAATAATTACAAATTAATGAGAAGTCATATAAATATTAATTATTAAAATTATAAATTTTTTCATGAATATGTAATTTTTTTTTTCTCAAAATTCCACCAGGTGCAATTATCCCTTAAAAGAGAAACTAAATTATAAAACAACATATAAATTATTTTTTACGTTGTCTTCAATTAGGAAAATGTAAGATGAGAAGCTTGGTTGGAAATTGTTAGCTTTTCTAAATAAAAAAAAAAAAAAAAAATTCGAATTGAATTTTTTTTTAATAAAAGTTTTCACGACATGCTAATGCATGCTGTGTAAAGTTATAATATTTTACGACATGAAATGTATGTCGTCTTAAGTACAAATATTTTATGACATATTTTTGTATGCCGTGAAAATATACATTTAAAAAAAATTTCGGATTGAATTTTTTTTTTTTTTGTGCAAAAGTTTTCACGACATATTAATGTATGCCGTGTAAAGTTATAATATTTTATAACATGAAATGTATGTCATCTTAAGTACAAATATTTTACAACATATTTTTGTAAGTCGTAAAAACATACATTTTTTACGGCATACTTTTGCATGCTATAAATATATGAATCAACGACTTACATGGTATGTGTGCTGTTATTGACAAAACATTAACGGCTTGCAAAAAAAAAAAAATGCCGTAGAATGTACTAACTACGACATGCATTTAATGCATGTCGTAAACATGATGCCGTGAATAGTTAGTTTTGTTGTAGTGATTCCAGCTGTGCCAGCTGTTTTGCACCAGATCCTCTACCCGAGGGTCTGTCTTTTGGGGGGAAATTTGAATTGGTTTTTTTTCCCTTTTTTCCTTGGCCTCTCTCCTCTATAAAGCCAACACTTGAGCTTCATTTCTAAGGGTTAGAAAAACCAGCTGGGGCATTGATACATACAACCATATATCTCTCTCATCCAAGCCTCAAAACACCATTGTTCTTGCACCATTTACACACCAACTCATAGCCTACCACCTCCATCATCCACTCCAACACCTTGAGGCTGATTTTCAGAGGTTAGGAGCTCATGTTCTTGGACCAAAAGCTGCTGCATTGCTGTGCTACAAGGGTAAGTCCTATTTTTCCTTTTTCTAGCCTTATTTTGCTTCATCTCTTAGCCCCTTTGGCTTACATTTTTGGGATTCGACCTGAACTAAAAATAGTCTTATTTTGAGCTCATCTTCATGTTTGATCAAGGACTTTTCTCTGTTTGAGGTCTTTTACTCACCCTTTGTGCTCTATCCCTCTTTTAAGGCTTATCTTGCATAATATATTAGCCTTGTTTTTGAGCATTTCTGGGCTTCGAGCCAAATTGTGAAATATCTTATTTTGAGCCCCTCTTCAACTTTGTTGAAGGGCTCTTTACTGTTTGAGGCCATCTACTTCCCCTTTCCCTTTATCTCTCTTTTAGGGCTATTTTTGCATCATATTTTAGCCTTACTTGTGAGCATATTCGAGATTTTCCATAAAATGTAAAGTATCTTTTTTTGAGCCCCTCTTTAACTTTGTTGAAGGGCACTTGGCTGTTTGATGCCTTTTACTGCCCTGTTTGTCCAATCTCTCTTTTAGGGCTATTTTTTGCATGATACATTAGTCTTATTTATGAGCCCTTTTGGACCTCAACCTAAACTGAAAAAAGTCTTTTTTTGACATCATCTTCATGTTTGATTAAGGACTATTCTCTGTTTGGGGTCATCTTCCCCCTATGCATGCTCCGTCTCTTCATGATTAGGGCTATGCATTAGAACACTTGCATTGGCCATGGTTTGGCCTCTTAGCCACTGAAATCCAATGGATTTTTAGTGGCTTTTGTGTATTCTTGAAGGCCAAAATCAGAGGGGGGTGACCCCCTCTCTCCTTGTTTTGTTTGGTGGCCTTTTTGGCCTTCCAAAGGACCCCCTATTTGCAAGCTACCAAGCTTTGTTTCTATCACTTTTCAGTGGGTTTTAGGACCCCCCATAACTCATTTCCATAGTTGATTCAGCTATGCTAAGTGTCCTTGATGCATGTGCTTAATAACCCCTTGTATGCCCTTCCAAAGGAGCCCCTCATTTTTACATGCATTGGCTGCATTTCCATATTTATTTGGGCATATTTTCACATGTTTTGTTCACTGATTTTTTCTGGTTTGGTGAGATTTCATATGCTTCATATACATGCCATGTAAACCATGTTTGCTAGTCAAAGTTGCATGCTATTTTAGTACATCTTGCTAGCATCTTTTGGCCATGCTTTGAACTAGAAATATTCATGTTTTGAGACTGCATTGGCTCTGTCTTTGTGCTTCATAGTCAAATAATGCTTGTTTTGCATAGCTATAAGTCAATACATGTGCCTAGTTTTGAGTTTCGGGGTTTACTTCATGCATCAGGTGCCATGTATCTATGATTCGGGATCATTTTGCATCATGATCCAGTGCTGGAATTTGCATGTTTGAATGCCATGTTTCATGCCTTGCCATGCCTTGTTAGAGTTGCACACTATGCCTTAGGTTCGGTCCTCGGTTTACATGTATGTGTGCACGCATTTTGATAGTCTCATTTTCATCTTATGGCTAGTGATGTGAGTATGGCTGAGGTCCACTCATATTGGTGTAAGTCCATCGTGCATTGTGCCATTCCATTTCACAGCATTGCGTATGCTAGGTTGTATGTTAGAGCATTGTGTACGCCATGTTACATCGTGCATTGTGTATGCCATTTCATAGCATTGTGTATGCTAGGTTGCATGTTAGGATTGCATTCATGCATGTCATGCATATTGCATTGTGTTTGGGATAAGAGTTAGCCCAAGCACGGGAAACGAGAGACGTCTCGTACTTCGAGTCACGGAACGTGTCTCAATTCCCGGTCACCGACACTCCAGATTATCCATGATGGAGTCTCGGTCTTGTGGTGTTTTCATGTGCATTCATTTCATATTAAGTCGTGTAATTCGACTCCTCGGCCATCATGCATTGGGATGCATGATTGATGGCACGAGGATCGAGGCAAGCATACATATATGAAAATACTTTGCCATGCCCCTTTCTTGCTCTCTATTGCAGCAAATCAGAAACCGGCAATCTTTTGGAGCTTCGTGCAATATTCCGGGCTTAATTGTAAACAGAGGCTAATTGGGGCATCGCAATGGATTTCCGCGCAAGGCAATTCAAGCACGCATCATTCATCATTCGGAACAGAGCTGAGGCGGTCCATAGATTTGCATGCTAGTTTACTGCTTTCCTAGTTACATTTGTTAATTAATTGGGGTTTTGTACTTATTCGGACTATACTATTCATTTGGACTGTATATTATTTATTCGGTCCCTCCAAGCAAGCGCAATGTTGTAATAAGTGTGCGTGCATGTGATGTATGTCTTCCAACCCCACGTCTTTCTCCCTTTTATTTACCAGCTTATGATGGTTAGATTAGGGCATGTTTCAATTAGCATACAGTATGATAGCATGTTTGCATTCATTCATCTGTTTTGCATGCACCGGGCTCGGCGCATCATAACTCACTGCATTGTATTTCAATTCCAAATTGAATACTTGTTAGCTGTAGCATCCCATATGCCATGTTTAGAATAGCCGAGCCTATCTTAGTTGCATTTTGCATGTGTCGCATTAGGCAGTTCTGTATAGTTAGGATCATGCATGGATTTCTAACATAGTTTCTGTTTTGGCTTGGAGTACTCGGTAAGTTTTTATGCTTTAGCATCCTTGCATGCATGTGAGTGACTGCTATGATAGCATGCTTACCATGAGGCTATATGCTTATGTGATATATCTGCCTGAATACTTATGGGTGAAGGTTGGGTTATTTGGATTGGAACAATTCATCAACTATGAGTTTTAAGCCCACTAGATAGTGGCAAAACTATCTTTTCCAAGCCTAACCGAGGGTGGCAAAATCTGCATTTTAAGCCTACTTGCGAGTAGCAAACCATCTTTTAAAAACAAACATGAAATGTTTTGTTCCAATTCAGGCGATCCAGTCTATACTTGTATGTTGTGCGCATCACATAGTAAATCTAGGCTAATAACTGGAATAAGAATGCATAATGTTTTCAAAACTAGATATCATGATTAGTAGAGGCCGATCTTTGATCGGGCGAGCGGGGGTGCTCACGAAGTAACCTTCTCCAATCGTACCCAAGTTCCCGAGCCGAGGCAACTTTGGTGATGACGGACACGTGGCCTTAGGCACGAGTTAGGGTTTCCTAAATTTTCCAAAAATAAAATATTTAGGTGGCGACTCTGTATCTGGCAAAGCAGTCCATGTTTGGCAGTTCTTTCAAAAAAATCTGTCTTTTTCAAAACGATTTGCCGGATTTGGGCTCTTTGGTTCAGATTGAGAACCGTGACAATTTGAGTCCGAACTGTAGTGAGCCCAAAATGAACAAAACGGGACTCATCCTCCCGAGGCTTTCGGGGACGTCTACAGTTTCTGGCGACTCTGTTAGGGATTTAGAGAACTTGACCCGAACTCATGATATCTGGTTTCGACTACACTTGTGTGTTTCTTTGCATTGCATTTGCATTGGTGCGCCTAGGACACCGTGTTTGCCATCTGCTATTCCTGAGCGGTTTGCCAGAGGCTGCGTGCCATAAGGCTTACCGGTTACGGGCTCTGCCAGTATGGGAACACAAACCCCAATTTTACCGGGGCACCCTTTTGACCATCCGACCTAGTGCATATTCGAAATCCATAGTGACCATTCCAAGCTAGGACAGGTTACTTACTCGATGTTAGGTTGTTTGAAACCGCTGCGTGCGTAGTGAAACCCTAGCTCCTGACAAAATAGGACAAGGAAACCCTACCCCAACATAGGGGTGTTTTGGCTCTCACTTATCTGTTATGTGCTTTTAGAGTGTGTCTCTACAGGGGAAATGCATGTATCAGTTTATGAGTTTGGGCATCAGGCCTGCGGGCATCAGTCAGTGTTTGAGAATCAGTTATCTGCGGGTATCAGATTCAGTTTTCGGGGACAGTGATTCAGGGATAATGATCAGTGTTTGAGGACAGTGTGTATTCAGCTTATCGACCGTGTGTTGTTATGCCCAGCTATGTGTTGTATATTTATTTTAAGCTGTTATGCTTATCTGGTTATTTATTTCCTTATTGCTTTCTTTATCTTTTTGCTAGGACAGTTTTAGCACAATTGCTTCAAACCAAGTAGATATCCCCCAAGCACTCTGGACAAGAGGTCGTCGGCTCAATCGATTTGAGGATCTGGTTGACGGACAACCAGTGTTTCATTCTCTACCCCCGGTTGTCAGACGAAGACCGAGAAAGCGTAGTATGTCTGAGCAGAGGTTACCAGAGCATTGGTCTACCCTAGCAGAGAACAATCGGGCTGAGGTCTCAGTTTCTGCCATAGAGATACACATACCAGTCAGCCAGCAGGATCGGCAAAACATGGCTGGAATGGAAAAAATGATGCGCCAACTCCAAGAGAGTATGAAGCAAATGCAGGAGGACGCTGTCCGCCAAGCAGAGTTCTCTAAACAGCAAGCCACAATCATGGCCCAACAGGCGGAACTAATTACCCGGCTACAACAGCAAGTCAGAGCATCAGCCTCACATCCAATTCCTCCCCCACCAGGGGTCCCAATACCTGAGTAGACACCAACTACCCAGAATATCTTGCCAAATGCCCAGAACATTTTGCCAAATACCCATGCCGCTCAGGAGGACACAGACATCCCAACAGGGCCGGCTCTGCCCCCGCTTCCACCTCAATTATCCAAAGTACATACACCCGTCAACCACCCGGACTCTCCCTTCAAGTTCAAAGTAGACCCTACGGCACTGAAATTGAGCAAGCTTGAGAAGCTATTCAAAAAATTCCAGGGAGTAAAGGCTATCCCGGATATCGAGGACGGATATACCGATGTGGCTGTGACGTTGCCGGATAGATTCAAAATGCCGCAGATCGATCGCTTCGACGGATCTGGGGATCCCATGGTCCACCTCCGGCTATTCTGAGATATACTACGGCCAATGGGCCTAACCAGACCCCAGAAGCTTTCACTATTTGGCCGGACCCTGTCGGCTGTGGCCGCCATCTAGTATGCGAAATTGGAGGATGATATCAAGTGAAGTTGGGATGAAATGGCTGAGGCCTTTGTTGCACAATACTCTTACAACACCCAAATCGAGATTACAACCGGTGATCTCGAAACAACAAGGCAAGAGCCTAAAGAGAGCTTCTCGGATTTCGTGACCCGGTAGAGGGCGAAGGCCTCGATGATGACTCTAAGGCCCACCGATAAGGGCCAGATCAGGATGATTGTGCACAATCTCCAGCCAAAACTGATGCAAAAAATGATTGTACTCCCCTTCCTCACCTTTTCAGATCTGCACGAGATGGGGGTACAAATTGAAGATGCAATGAAACAGGGTCTGATTGACCAAGACAGGGAGCAACCCCAGAGAACCTTTAACCACAACAACAATGCAAGCCCGAGTGGCGCTGCAACTGCAAGAACTTCGGAGGTAAGCATGGTCGCCACCATTCCCCCTCCCCTTCCAAGGTCCATGGCAGCCACACCCTTCTCCGGTGCATCCGGAAGCAGTACACAGACCACCAAATACCAACCCAGAGGCTAAAGAACCTTCACCCCATTGTACATGCCCCTGTCCAAGGCTCGAGGGGTCTTAATCAGAAAAGGACATCTAAAACCCCTAGAGCCGAGGCCGTTACCAATTCCACTAACCTCCACTCACAACCCAGCCAAATATTGCGCATATCACCAGCAATACGGTCATGACACCGACCAATGTTTCAGATTGCATCACGAGATTCAAGATCTCGTTGACAAACAGGTGATTTTGCCGCCAGAAAGACCCAATGTCACAATCAACCCACTCCCTACACACAACCAAGCTCCACCTCCCAAAAGAATCAACTTTATCCAGACTGGGGTCATGTCTTACGATCCTAGCATCTATATCACTCCTTCCCATCTACCTAAGCCGGAGGTGCTCCTTCCCGACTGCACTGACTTTTTGTGCATGCTGGACATCTCTACAACCCAACCTGAGCTAATGGTGGCGGCTGTTGAGGACAGTACAGAGGAGATTGCAGAGGAGGATAGAATTGTTGAGTCAGGGTTTGAGCAGTCTGGGAATTTTGCTGGGGAAGCCTACGATCCGAGTGATTACATCCTGTCAGCAGGCCAATTTAAGCCAAGTGTAGAATTGTCAAAGAAAGCAGAACTGTGTGTGATCCAGGGGGATAGATTTGGGCAGGGAACGGATGATTTGACGGCTGTAGAAGAGAACTTTACCAACCTGCAGTTTTTCGATGACCAAGAATCAAGGGGCGCAGCAGTCAACTGGTTCGATTATGAGGAATCGGCAGAGGCCACTGGATGGCTGAATGATCAACCGAATGTGGTGGAAGAGCTCCAAACAGAATAGGGCCCGGCAGGGGCAAGGGTATCA
Organism: Camellia lanceoleosa; assembly: GCA_025200525.1. Taxonomy (NCBI): domain Eukaryota; kingdom Viridiplantae; phylum Streptophyta; class Magnoliopsida; order Ericales; family Theaceae; genus Camellia; species Camellia lanceoleosa. The sequence goes on along the minus strand of CM045762.1, from coordinate 78,426,352 downwards.
GTTGTGGCCGGAAGGGCCGGAAGTCAGAGTACATTACCGGAGAGTGCCGGTACAAAGAATTTCGCTCAGAATGCAGGGAAAGCTGAACAACAAACTGCGCTGACGCAGGTGGAACAAGAAAAATTTTGGGATTTTGAGAAAACCGGGAAAGCCAAATCCCATGAGGGAACTGAAAATGCTGTGAGCACAAGGACAGGAGATGCTGCGAGCATGTGGGCTGAAAGTACTATGAGTACAATCATGCTGGAGCCAGACAGATGTCTGTTGGCTGCTCACGAGATGTGGTGGGAAGACGATGATTTATGTCTTGCCCACACAGACGATGATTGGGGGAGCAATCAACCAAACGATACCTGGTATCTCGATGAAGTTGATCGCATGACAAGAAGCGGGCGGTATTTCAAGCCCCCGCGCCTAGACCAACCAGAGGCATCTGGGAAGGATAAGGAAACTGAAAAGCAGAAAGAGAAGCAGATCGAAGAAGAAGGCAGATCTTGAAGCGGTGAAGAAGATACAAGCAGACATCTCCATCTGGGGACTGCTTATGGCATCACAAGTGCATAGACAGGTTGTTCTATCTGCTATGGACAAGGCCAAACTCTCCATAGATACCACACCAGAGCAGCTAGTTGGACTAGTCTTTCCGGGAGAAGCTACCCGATGCTGACTTTTTTTGACAAAGAACTGTCACCTGAGGGTACAAACCACAATAAGCCACTCTACATCTCTGTGGAGTGTAGAAATAAATGGATACCGGTGGTTCTTGTTGATACCGGATCCACCATCAACGTATACCCGGCAAGGACAGCGTATGCGATCGGTTTGAAGACCGCGGATTTTATACCGACAGCCCAGGTAATTCGGGCATATGACAAAACGAGCCGAGAAGTCATGGGGATAGTAAAGATCTAGACCAAGGTTGGGCCAAGACAACATGAGATAGATTTCCATGTCTTAGAGGTTCCGGCAACCTTCAATCTGCTTTTGGGGCGGCCGTGGTTGCACCAGGTGAAAGCCGTCTCGTCCACTCTGCATCAGATGGTGAAATACCCCTATGGATAGAGAGTAGCCATTGTTTTCGGGAATTCATCGATCCATCCACCTCCGGAGGTATCTACACCAGTCCTAGAAATTGAGCACGGCATGGAGGACGTGTTTATGTCAGGTTTTACCTTAGCTGAGGCCCGGGTTGTGCAGAACATCATGGCTGTTAATGAGGGAGTGTATGTCAGTGCTCAATCTGTGTACCTCATGAACAAGCTTCAACACATCCCCAGGATGGGATTGGGAAAGAGCGGTCAGAAGGGCGTCGCAGCATTGGCCGAAGTGCCACATAACCCTCATACCTTTGGATTGGGTTATCTACCCACCAAAGAGGATTGGATCAGAAAGGGAAAGGAAATGGCTGGGAGAGCCAGAGCGAAGAAGGCGGGGAAGCCCTTTGACTTAATGCACCGACCCATTCAGGGTACCCTAAACGGACGCTTCGTTTGGGAGGGGGAAGACTTTCCATTTTGTGGCTTCCTAGAGCTGTGGCTGAACGCGGAGAAGAAGCGCGTGCCAGGTTTCGAGATTTTCTTTGACCTACAATTATTTGGGGATGACGTTGCCGAAGAGCAGACAGACCCATCAGCTGAGGTTGAGCAGTGTAAGGAAGTGGATTCCGAGGGCGCTGAAATTGAAATTGGGGTAGCATTGGCTTGTCTTCTTTCAGATCCTCTGATCGACCAGAAGTGCTTGGGGGATAACTCCTCGATTTCCATGATTGGGAATGAAACGGTTGCGGGCCTACCAGCAACTATTTTGGATGCATCTATCGCAACTATTTTGTCCAGCGGCACCGGGTCAGGTAGTGAGCCGGAATTTGATTCCACCGAATCTTGTGAGTCGGAATCAGGTTCCAACTCGACTGAGTCTGAGTCTGGTAATCCTGGGGATGATAACCCGGATGCCACAGTCTTGTCCAGGTCGTCCTTTTCTTTCTCTTTCGAGTCTGTTGTAACCGAGGAATCGGACGATTTGGATGTGCTTAATGAGAATCAAGTAGCTATGGTTTCTGAGTACTTTTCTGTGCCCTTGATTTATTGCATTAACTCAGACTTTCAAAACTTTGATGAAAACGACGAGGACGAAATTCCTCCGATTTTGCAACGCTTAATTGAACAAGAGCAGGAAAGATTTGTTAAACCTTTAGTTAATGAAATCACTACTATGAATGTTGGTACTGAGGAGGACCCGCGGCTGGTCCAGATCGGGTCCACGTTATCTTCGGAGGAACGCGAGCGCTTAGTCGCTTTATAAAAAGATTTCAAAGATGTTTTCGCGTAGTCCTACGAAGACATGCCTGGGATCGATCCTGAGATTGTACAGCACCGAATCCCTCTTAACCCCGAGGCCCGACCAGTCAAGCAGAAACTCAGAAGGATCCGCCCGGATTGGGCCCTCAAGATTAAGGAAGAGGTCACCAAGCAAATCGACGCAGGCTTCTTGTTGGTATCCGAATACCCGACTTGGTTGGCCAACATTGTTCCAGTGCCGAAGAAGGATGGCAGAATCCGAGTATGCGTGGATTTCAGGGATTTAAACAGAGCCAGTCCAAAGGACGACTTTCCCTTACCGCATATTGATGAGTTAGTGGACTTCACGGCAGGGCATGCTTTGCTCTCATTCATGGATGGCTTCTCAGGGTACAATCAGATAGTGATGGCACCAAAAGACCGGGAAAATACTGCATTCACCACCCCGTGGGGGACATACTGCTACAGAGTGATGCCGTTTGGGTTGAAGAATGCTGGAGCTACTTATCAACGGGCCGCGACCACAATATTGCATGACATGATCCACAAAGAGGTTGAGGTGTACGTGGACGACATGATTGTCAAGTCCAAAGATAGAGAGGGCCACTACACCGCCTTGCAAAAATTCTTTCAAAGGATCAGAGAATTCCGGTTGCGGCTGAATCTTCAGAAATGTACGTTCGGTGTTATAGCGGGAAAAATACTGGGGTTTCTGATTACACAGAGAGGTATCGAAGTCGACCCTTCCAAAATCAAGGCCATCTTAGAAATGCCACCACCAAGGACTGAAAAGGAGGTGTGAGGCTTTCTGGGTAAAGTACAATTCATAAGACGGTTTACCTCAAAATTAACCTTGACTTGTGAACTACTTTTTGGTCTCCTGAAGAAAGGAAAGAAATTCCAATGGGACTGCCGATGCCAAGCTGCTTTTGAACAAATCAAGGAATACTTACAGAACCCGCCCGTGTTGTCACCACCAGAGCCGGGGAGACCGTTGATATTGTACCTTTCAGTGACTGAGACCACAATGGGCTGTATGCTCGCACAAGAATCAGAGGACAAAGTGGAGAGAGCCATCTACTATCTGAGCAAGAAAATGCTCGAATATGAGACTTGCTATACACCGTTAGAGAAGGCTTGCTTAGCTTTGGTGTGGGCTACCAGGAAGCTGCGACACTACCTGTTAGCTTACTCCGTAATGTTGGTTTCACGACTCGATCCCATCAAATATCTTTTCGAGAAACCAGCACTTATGGGTAGGCTAGCTCGTTGGTTGCTGTTGCTCTCCGAATTCGATTTGAAATATGTGACACGCAAGTCAGTCAAGGGAAGAGCAGTAGGAAAATTCTTAGCCGACCATCCAGTGGGAAGGGGTGAAGCAGTCAAGTACTTATTCCCAGATGAAGCCATTTTGTACATCGACGATGAAACTTGGACGATGTACTTTGACGGAGCGTCAAATCAATACGGGTATGGGATAGGAGTGTTGCTAATAGCACCTGACAAGTCCTGTATCCCTCTAGCCTTCAAACTCCGGTTCAAAGTCTCGAACAACGAAGCAGCATATGAGGCATGCATTGCCGGTCTAGAAGCAACCCTGGAACTAGGGGCAAGACGGTTGGACGTCATCGGGGACTCGAACCTTGTTCTCAAGCAAAAGGGGACTGGAAAGTCAAAGAAGAAAAGATGATGATGTACCACCAAACCTTGGACTTGTTAATTCCTCGATTTGAAAAGCTAAACTTTGCTCATCTACTAAGAGAGAACAACAGGTTCGCAGATTCTTTAGCAACTCTATCTTCCATGATAGACATCCCGTTCGGAGTCCGGATGCGTCCCATCATCATTGATCAGAAATTTGTGCCAGCCTACGAGTCAATTGCTGCTATAGATGAGGTTCAGGACGAAAACCCCTGGTACCACGACATTTGGAATTTCCTAGAGAAGGAAGCATACCCGCCAGGGGTAAATGCCAAGGATAAAAGGGCAATCAGAAGAATGGCCGTTCAATTCATCATCTGTGGGGGTAAGCTGTATAAGAGAGGTCATCTGGGAATACATAAGCTGTATGTCGATGCCGAAGAATCAAAGCGCCTAATGGAGGCCATCCATGGAGAGGAATGCGGTGCACATATAAACGGAGTAATGCTAGCACAGAAAATCCTCAGACAGGGTTACTACTGGTCCACCATGGAGGAAGATTGTATTGGTTTTGTTCGGCGATGCCACAAATGTCAAATTCATGCAAATTGCATGAACATTCCACCATCGAAGCTGTACAATATGACTTCGCCATGGCCATTTTCAGTCTAGGGAATTGATGTGATCGGGGCTGTCACTCCGAAGGGGTCAAATGGACATGAGTTCATCCTGGTCGCGATAGATTATTTCACGAAGTGGGTCGAGGCCCAATCCTATGCGGTGTTGAAGGCTTCACATGTTGCGAAGTTTATCAGAAACAACATCATCTGTCGCTACGGAGTCCCAAACGAGATAATTTCAGATAACGGTTCCCACTTCAAGAAGGAAGTGATTGACTTGTTGGAAAAATACAACGTGGCTTTTCATAAGTCATCTACCTATCGGCCGCAAACCAATGGAGCGGTTGAGGCCGCCAACAAGAACATCAAACACATACTGCAGAAGATTGTGGAAACTTACCGGGATTGGCCAGATAAGCTGCCGTTTGCTCTGTGGGGCTACCGGACTTCAATCAGAACTTCTACTGGGGCAACTCCGTATTCATTGGTTTATGGGATGGAGGCCGTTCTACCTATCGAGATTGAGGTTAGGTTCATTGCAGTAATCTTGGTGAGTGTCGGATAGCCAAGCAGATTAGCAAAGAAAGGTGTTTGAGGAACTCATGCTCTTTGATGAGAGAAGACTGAAAGCATTGTACCATGTTCAAGGTTATCAGCGCAGAATTGCCCGAGCTTTCAACAAGAAAGTTAAGTCCAGGAATCTAAAGGAAGGAGATTTGGTGCTCAAGGACAACCGAGCTCCTATCCATGACCCAAGGGGCAAGTTCAGACCCAATTGGACTGGTCTCTACATCATTAAGTCTATCTGGTCAGGTGGAGCTGTGGTTCTGATGGATCTAGATGGCCTTGAGTTCTCACAATCGATCAATATGGACAAGTTGAAGAAATATTACCCTTGAGAGGCTCGCTAGGCCGAAAACCCGAAAGGGCGACCTAGGCAAAACTCAAAGCACAAAAAATTTGAAATTATAAAAACTGAGCTCGCAAGGTTGAAAACCCGCAAAGAGCGGCCTTGGCAAAAGTTAGAGCGTAAAAGGAGAGTGAAAATACTCGAGTGAACCTGAGCCTGAACTACGTAAGGCTTGATTCCCATCTTTGGGATACGTAGGCAACTTCATCCTGAAGTTCAGCCATAAATTTTTCCCTGATCAACATTGTCCATTTGATCATCTCGGCCATCTTTGTCTATTCAGCATTCAAGGGTTCGGTTAAGATCTCCGGCGCAGTGCTTTTCAGACTAGGGGCAACTTTCCGTTGCTATGCAGTGCCGAGGCACTATTCAGACTAGGGGCAACTTTCCGTTGCTGTGCAGTGCCGTGGTGCTATTCAAACTAGGGGCAACTTTCCAGTTGCAGGAATCCGGGATTGTGCATCTCAATGATAGATTTCAGGCGTGTCCAGTTCTGATCCATATCGAAAATGGTTTTGAAAAGTTTTAATAAAAGTTGACTTTGTTCAAATTAATCTTTTTACAACTAAGACCATTTTTGGACCAAAGCGGAAAATTTTCAGTACCCACAACCTTCAATTTCATTGATTTCAAAATAGAGTTCTCCTGCTCTTGCATACAAATTGAAGTTGTTTTTATTACATTCATAAAGAAAACTTGAAAGTACTGGTACAGCAATAAATCCGGGACATAGATAAGTCAGGTGTCCCTGCGCCCTCTCCCAGAGCTAGTCAAAGCCTCTGATGCCAAGCTGGGCCCAATCTGTGCCTCTTCATTGAGCCAATCCAAGCACTCGTCAGATAAAGTGCAACTGAAAGTGGGAGCGGGGCCCAGGAGCTCTCTAGTCCTCCATGCTGTGGCATACTGGGCAAGCTGTGTGCCTCGGACCGGGAGTGTGGCAGGATACTCTATCCCCTCTGGCGGGCAAGTCTGATCATGACCGAACTGACGCTGGAACCGGAACAGAAAGTAGAACACACAGTGGGTCAGACCAATCAACTGGATCCCGGTCTGCCAAGACATGCTATAGCTCATTGCCGGGAGATTGAGCCAAGGACAGCGCCAAGCAATGCGATCTGCAAACAAATTGCACATCCAATCAAACCACCATCCTTCATCAAGGGCATCGACTAGACATTGTCGGAAAAAGTAGCCGCGAGCTAAGTAGGTTGGGCAAGAGTCCACAACCTGCAATTTATCCATCAACCATACCTAGGGAGGGATGAAAAATGAGAGAATAAAGAATAAAGAGATGTACAATGAGAGAAAAGTAAGGAAAGGGTTTTGTGAGAAAAACCGAGCCCGAGGGCCGAGTGATGTAAGCAATACATATGTGAGATTGGGTGGAAAACATTACCTATAGCTGTAGTGGACTCCTAGCAAATCTGGTCGTCTCCTGGCGATAGAAAGCATCTAAGCCCACCAGTGTCTCGGCCAATGTCATGGCGATGCAGCTCTTTCCTTCTTTCAAGCCTTGAGCAACTTCAATCAGACGAATGCTAGATCCACTAAAGCCTGGAGCAAGCAAAAAGTAAGATAGCATGCACAAGCAAAGTGCGTGTTGCCGAAAACCTTGCCAATAATGGTTGCCGCGGTCACCGGCACCAGAAAAGCGATGAATCAAGCCGAGGATGTCCAGCTCCCCGTTACAGACTAGAAACCGAGCGTTATGCATGGTGAGTCCACACATTCGCCCTAAAGCTTGGGCGTGACCGAAGCAAAACTGAGGCAAAATTTCTTCATGGCATTCAGATTCCATCAAAACTTGAAAATCTTCAAAAGTTGGACATACCTCTTGCCCGCCGAAGCTAAAAACATGTGTTACCGGGTTCCAAAACCTCGCCGCGGCATGAAGGAAGGGAAGGTGCAGCGGAGTACGGCTCAGCATGAATAGTGCATTCAAGCCGAAGCCTCGGAAGTTCAACTTTTCCGAGCCATCTAGAGAAGCGATCCAAGCTGTGAGATTTTCGACGATAAACGCCTCCATTTTGGTGCAAAACTGAGATGAAATGAATTAACTACGAGGCTGGGACTTTTAAAGAGGATAGGGCACTGTTCGGGGGACACGTGTCGAAAAATTGGTGGCTGCCAAGCTAGGTGGTCGGCCGGCCACCTTTTCTGGTAGGTCGACCACCCCTCTCCCCTCCAATGCAAAAAGCCGGTCGGCCAGCCCCCAAAGGTGGCCGGCCATGTTGCAATGTGGGTCTTTGATCCTGTTCTACCCTCTAGAAGGAAGTTCCCAGCATTTGCATGCATCAGGAGTGTCGAAGGCCTCCATTTCCCTCAGTTTTGGATGCGTTCCGCCACCCAGATCGTCCGAAATGCACTTCGTTTATAGAGTTGTTGTTAAGTCTTGCTTATCGAGTAGTTGTTTTGTTGGTTGAGATGTCTTGTTTATCGAGTTGTTAAGTTTTGTCGAGCTATCGAGTTTCGTGCATTAAGTTGTTACTTTTTGTTTAAACAATTTTGTTGTGCCTTACTTATCAAGTTGTCAACTTTGTTGTGTTTTGCTTATCGAGTTGTAAACTTGCTAAGGTTTCGTTATTCTTAGTGAGTTAAGTTGTTTAGTTTGTTACGTCGGTTCACTACCTGACTTGGCAAATACACCATGCACATTTCTATTCAATCTCACTTTCGTGCAAAAAGATGCGATTCGATGCTAAGAACATAAAATACAACACTTTTTCAAAAGCTGTTTCATTCCATCAGGCTTCCTTTGTTACAACATTTTTTACAACAAGGGTACAAGTTTTACAAAAAATAAAACTGCCTAACAATGTACAATGTGCTACAACTACTAGTAAAAAGGTAAATAAAGCAAGGAACAACTGCATCAACACTCTCAAGAGCAAGAATAAGAGGCCCTCTTCGTCCTCTTCTGCGGAACAATCTCTGCACCACCAGCACCATCTGAGTCGGAGCTGTCGTCCTCGGAATCCTCCTCAGCCTCACCTCCACTACCAGAACCGGGGTCGGAGCCACCCTCTCTGTCAGCGGATGTCTCTGACTGGGGATCTGCAGCCTCCTCCTCCTCACTGGACTCCTCCTCTATGATGTACACCCTGCGTCCGCCTCGTCCGCGAGACGACTCCCCTCTCCCAGCTCCTCGAGAAGGTCTAGATGGCCCGGCTCCTCAAGAAGGCCTGGATGGCCCGGCTTGTGACTGAGTATATACCAGAGGCATCTGAAAATGAAGAATACAATTCGAATACATCAGCGCAAATGTGTATATCAGATACAGATGCAAGAAAGCTACATGAAGTGGGTGCATGCAGGTACAGTACGTAAGTGTGGTGTGTGTCAGACGTGCTCTACACAGGCAGCCTATCAATGCAGTAAAATGCTCAAGATCAGCATGTCATCAGAAGTATGATAAATGCAAGAAAACTAAAGGGTACCTGGACACCCATGATGGACAACTGCGCCTCTCTCCGTAGGACCATGCCCTCAAGTAAGGCTACCATCCCGAGCACCTCATCCATGTACTCCCTGGGTGGCTGCAGATACAAGCTCAAGTCATCAATGAATAAACAAATGCCAAAGTATCTGTGTGATAAACGGAAAACAGTGGAACATACCAGTGGTGAGTCAGGGTCACTGACATATCGGTGGTCAGGCATCGGAGGCTCTATCGGGATCGGGTAGGAAGTCCCGTATCGCCATCCCATCAACTCAGTCGGCATATCTGGCCATCCAGGATGATGATAAGTCGGGGGGATCGGGGGAACCAGTCCAACCCCACCTCTAGATGTGCCAGCCCTGCTGGTGGAAGGAACATCTGCAGTCCGAGCCCGGCTCGATGAGGGCATACCAGCAGACCTCCTCATCGGGGTACGGACTCCTGTCAGTGGGGGCATCAAGTATGTGTGACGGTAGGTCGCATACTCCCCCTGCTCCAAATGTAAGAATGCATCGGTACCCTGCATAGCACTGACGACATCCTGGGGAGAGAGCCTATCAGCGGTCTGCATATCGTCTGGAGGTGCTGAAGGAATGTCCTGATCAGGGTAGCCCCATACCTGATGCAAGAAGCGATCCCCCAAAAACTAGGCCCTACCAACTGGCCCCTCGAACAGGATCCTATACTGAGAGGCACCCCATGCTCCAACAAACTGGAATCGGAGGTCTCTACCTAAAGGCGCCCAGGGTTGCCATGTGATCTGCGGATAACCGATGCATAAGCTAATCAGGAATTGTGAATGTGCAAGATGAATTAAAGATTGGAAACATGAAGAACTGAGAGTTCTGAAATACCTCTGACGACCGCACTGTATCAAAGTACTGCCGTAGGTAGAGGAAAGACTCCCGAGGTCTCGGCCGGTACTGGCCCTCGAATACGAGTGAATAAGGGGTCACAAGGGGCACCTCCACCTCAAGCTCTGGGGCTAGTGTCGGGAAGTACGCGTAGATCCATAACTATGAGAAACAGAGTAATAGCCATCAGAATACAGAATGCTGAGTACAGGATGTAAATACAAAATACTTAGAGCAAATTGCAAGGTACAGAGTGTAAAGTGCGCCGTGTGTGCAATGTACAAGTAATAAGAAGCGGAAATGTAAATCAAGAAGGCAGAAAGTACCTCCCAGGCCCTCCAATAGCCACCGACCATGTTTCCCCGTCCGCGGGAGGTCGCGCTCATATAGCAATAGAGAGTAGCCAGGCTGGCGCCATCCCAATCATATCGGCTGACCTGCGATAGGTCCACTAGAACACTCAACAGATAGAGCCCGACGGTGTTCCCCCTATCGGCGAACAAAGTGGTCCCAAAGAGGAACATCAAAAATCCGCGGGTGTACTGTGCTACCTCCTCAGGAGTCTCAGGCTCCATCTCCGCCCTCCTGAAGTAGAAAGAAAGCCAGGTATATCGGACTCTACCCAAAGATCTGTCAACTGGCGGGCGAGCCCCCAATAAGCATATCCAGGCGGCCTCCCACTGGCCCATATCCTCATCATATGGGATGGCCCAGCCTCCCACATCAAGGCTCATCAGTACGGCGAAGTCAAATGGGGTCATAGTCATGTCCCCAGTGGTAGAGAAATGGAAGGAGTTGGTGGTGTCCCACCATCTCTCTACCAAGGCACCCATCAGCGTCCTACTAGCAGGACAGCGAGATATCCTAGTGCAAAAGGGCCCAAACCCTGCCACGTCAACCAAATCCCGGACAGCCTCCGGGAGCTCTGCGTACCACTCTCTCGTTGTGATAGAGCCATATCCTCGCGCAATACGAGAAGTCACCTGCATCTAGGATGAACACATGTATTCAATTTCATAATGAAATGTATAAGTTGCGTGCAAATGAACTGAATAAGCTGCATGCAAATGAAATGTATGAGCTGTGTGCAAAATCAAATCAGATACAAAATCTGGGCTATGTGTTCAGATTTCAAAGTATGGGCTGTGTGTTCATCTCAAAGTTTGGGCTGCATGTTCAACTCTCAATTAGTGGGCTGTGTGTTCAATTCTCAAACAAATGTGTGCTGTGTGTTCACCTCAACAACGAGCTGTGTGTTCAACATCAAGTGTTTGGACTGCGTGTTCAACTCTCAATCAGTGTGTGCTGTGTGTTCACCTCAACAACGAGCTGTGTGTTCAACATTAAGTATTTGAGCCGTGTGTTCAGATTTCAAAATCAGTGAGCTGTGTGTTCATCTCAAAGTTTGAGCTGTGTGTTCAATTCTCAAACAAGTGTGTGCTATGTGCTCACAATCAGAAAAATGGGTTGTGTGTTCATCATCAAAGTTCGAGCTACGTGTTCAACGTCAACGTCAAGTATTTGAGCTGTGTGTTCAGATTTCAAAATCAGTGGGCTGTGTGTTCATCTCAAAGTTTGGGTTGTGTGTTCAATTCTCAACAAGTGTGTGCTGTGTGTTCACAATCAATATACGGGCCGCGTGTTCAGAAAGTCAGAGTGTTTGAACTGTGTGTTCAAAATGCAAACGGAATACGGTGTTATAGACTAAAAATTCAAAACAAGCTGTGTGCTTGAGTAAGCAGATAAACATAGCGAAAGCACGAAATGCATGAAAAATACAGAATATATTGCAGAAAATGTAAAAGTGAAGTAAATACCTCTCGTGCCTGATGAGAGAGGTGGGGCTCTGGCTCTCACAAAAGCAGATCCCCAGGCGCTCGATCATCGAAATCAGTAAAATAGTAGAAAACTGCCTGAGAGAGAACGTGAGTCGGAGGGTCGTACCTCTCGGAAATGAATGGCCGAACCCTCGGAGGTAAAGACATGATGTCCGGCTCACCTCCGGCGCCTGGAGAACCTCCACCATGGGGAAAATGACCCACCATCTCAAAAAATCTGCAAAAAGAAGCAAAAACAAGCAAAATGAGCCAAAATTAGAAAAAGTCAACAAAAGTCAACTCTCGGGAAATGAAAAAGTCAACAAAAGTCAACCCCCGAGAAAATCTTCCAAATGTTGAGACAAAATTACCTCAAGTGGTGAAAATGAGAAAAGAAGCACCGAAATCAAAATTTAATCGGTTCAAAGTGTTGAAAACCCGAAAGATTTCGCGAAACAACTTAGCGTGAAGCGCTGGAAAATGCATATAGAGTTCAAATCTGGGGAAGAAAATGGTTTTGGAAGGAGGAGAGAGCAGTTTCGGAGCTGAAGTTGTGAGGAAAAGTGTTTTGGATAAGCACATTTAAAGAAATGAGAGCAAAAAGACCAAACTGCCCTGGATTTGGGCTAGGTGGCCAGCCGGCCACCTTTTCTGGTAGGCCGGCCACCCCTCTCCCTCACCCCTGGCCGGTGGTCTCCCCCTTGGACTAAACCTGGCCGGCAGCATTCCCAAGGTGGTCTCCAAGGTCTCTGCAAATTTTGGTGATGATTGGAGTCCCCGGCACCCGAGAAAGTACAAAGAAAGTGCACTTTTCGTCGCAAAATCCCCCTGCGGGAACTTCAACTCTAACTTTCGATGCGTGTCTCATCGTTACTCGTCAAAAGCAAGGTGTATCCTTTTTGAATATGTTGTGACCCCTCCGAGAGGTAAACCGGAGGTCGCGATTGAGCCACCTTCGTCGAAACTTGCATTGCTTTGCTCGTTGTTTCGTTTCAAAATGTGCATTCGAGTTTACACTTATCCTGCATTGTTATGCACGTCACTTGCATTCCCATGCACACCACTTGCACTGTTCTGCACATTTCACGAGTATTGTCATACCCCTGTGCTTAACTTGCGTTATCACGCATGTTGTTTCTCGCATTGCGATACACTCACCCATCAACACCGCGTTTGCCTGCATTCGATATCACGCTGAACATATGTTGCTAACTATGTTGTGCTTGTTGAGTTTCTTCCTTTTTCAGGCACGATATTGTATGTACGGTTCATTTGAGGCTGGTGCGACCAGACAAGCCGCATAGGTAATGTATCCCCCTTCGTGTGAGACGTGGCGAGAATTCAATGATTCTCCACATTCTTCAATTGCATGAAATGTAGTATTGCTTTGCATTCTCGCTTAAAGCTGTTGCATCTATTGTGAATATTTGCTTCATTACAGCTTGCTACTTCGCATGATCATTGAGTTACATCCGGCTCGGTGCATATCGTTTTGCATTTTGCCCCCTGCCTGCAGGCACATTTCTCTATTATCTTGTTTGTTTGTCTAAGTCTTCAGCCTTGTCAAAAATGGGTCGTCTCTAGGCTTTGACATTCACTCCCGTCACTTATGACTTTCGAGTTCTGTCAAAGAGGGGCAACTGTAGACACCCCATTTTTGACCGACCTTAAGACTCAGACGTCACTAACTGAGCGCTCGGTGATGTTGCATATTGTGCTCGTTCTGAAGTTGCGGAATCTCGGTTGCGAGCCTTGCCTCTGGGCTTCCGGACTCTTTTGTGCTTTGCCTCGGTTTGCGAACCAGGCCCTGTTTTCTTTGTTTTCTCTTCCCGAAGGGAGGGAGAGGTCTCATAGATCATCTCTCAGTGGCCATAGGGTACGTTTCGTGGTCGTAGGCCATTTTTTCCGTTTGGAGCCCGGTTCCCAGTTTTCGGAGCCGTCGGCCGTGTGCCTCGGTTCGAGACCGCCTAACCACCTCCGTTTGCTCTAGTTTTTGGCATACACCTTGTTTCCTCCCTTTTGAGGGACACTGTGGCTTGAGAGACCAACTTCGTGGTCGAACGCCACCTTCGGTGCTTAATAGTCAGTTTTCGGGGCCCCGGACTGCGTGTTTTGGCCCCCGAACCTTCGTTTTGCATCGGTTTGGGTTCATTTTTGGCGGAGACCTTATTTTCATTGTTAAAAAGGTCGTAGGAAGGTGGGAGGCCAGCAATTGTTCTGAAAACCAGTTTTATTTCTTCATCGCTCTTCATCGCCCGTTTTCTTCACTAGGAAGCTGGTTTTTCCCACTTCCAGGCCACTTTTTCTGACTTTCCACCACACTATTGTGTTGTACACACCTAGGAGGCCACCTTTTTGGGGTGGCCGGCCAGCAATTCTTTTGACCCTTTTGATCCCTGGTCGGCCGGCCAGGGGAGGTGGCCGACCGGCCACCTGAACCTTTTGAACCTAGCCGGCCAAGCTTGCCTCTCCTGGTGCATTCCAGCTGTGCCAGCTGTTTTGCACCAGATCCTCTGCCCGAGAGTCTGTCTTTTGGGGGAAAATTTGAATTGGCTTTTTCCCCCCTTTTTCCTTGGCCTCTCTCCTCTATAAAGCCAACACTTGAGCTTCATTTCTAAGGGTTAGAAAAACCAGCTGGGGCATTGATACATACAACCATATATCTCTCATCCAAGCCTCAAAACACCATTGTTCTTGCACCATTTACACACCAACTCATAGCCTACCACCTCCATCATCCATTCCAACACCTTGAGGCTGATTTTCAGAGGTTAGGAGCTCATTTTCTTGGACCAAAAGCTGCTGCATTGCTATGCTACAAGGGTAAGTCCTCTTTTCCCCTTTTCTAGCCTTATTTTGCTTCATCTCTTAGCCCCTTTGGCTTACATTTTTGGGCTTCGACCTGAACTGAAAATAGTTTTATTTTGAGCTCATCTTCATGTTTGATCAAGGACTTTTCTCTGTTTGAGGTCTTCTACTCACCCTTTGTGCTCTATCCCTCTTTTAAGGCTTATCTTGCATAATATATTAGCCTTATTTTTGAGCATTTTTGGGCTTCAAGCCAAACTGTGATGTATCTTATTTTGAGCCTCTCTTCAACTTTGTTGAAGGGCTCTTTACTGTTTGAGACCATCTACTGCCCCTTTCCCTTTATCTCTCTTTTAGGGCTATTTTTGCATCATATTTTAGCCTTGTGAGCATATTCGAGATTTGCCATAAACTGTAAAGTATCTTTTTTTGAGCCCCTCTTTAACTTTGTTGAAGGGCACTTGGCCGTTTGAGGCCTTTTACTACCCTGTTTGTCCAATCTCTCTTTTAAGGCTATTTTTTGCATGATACATTAGTCTTATTTGTGAGCCCTTTTGGACCTCGACCTAAACTGAAAAAAGTCTTTTTTTGACATCATCTTCATGTTTGATTAAGGTCTATTCTCTGTTTGGGGTCATCTTCCCCCTATGCATGCTCCATCTCTTCATGACTAGGGCTATGCATTAGAACACTTGCATTGGCCATGGTTTGGCCTCTTAGCCACTGAAATCCAATGGATTTTCAATGGCTTGGGTGTATTCTTGAAGGCCAAAATCAGAGGGGGGTGACCCCCTCTCTCCTTGTCTTGTTTGGTGGCCTTTTTGACCTTCCAAAGGACCCCCTATTTGCAAGCTACCAAGCTTTGTTTCTATCACTTTTCAGTGGGTTTAGGACCCCCATAACTCATTTCCAGAGTTGATTCGGCTATGCTAAGTGTCCTTGATGCATGTGCTTAATAACCCCTTATATGCCCGTCCAAAGGAGCCCCTCATTTTTACATGCATTGGCTGCATTTCTATGTTTATTTTGGCATATTTTCACATGTTTTGTTCACTGATTTTTTCTGGTTTGGTGAGATTTCATATGCTTCATATACATGCCATGTAAACCATGTTTGCTAGTCTAAGTTGCATGCTATTTTAGTCCATCTTGCTAGCATCTTTTGGCCATGCTTTGAACTAGAAATGTTCATGTTTTAGGACTGTCTTGGCTTTGTCTTTGTGCTTCATAGTCAAATAATGCTTGTTTTGCATAGCTATAAGTCAATACATGTGCCTAGTTTTGAGTTTCGGGGTTTACTTCATGCATCGGGTGCCATGTATCCATGATTCGGGATCATTTTGCATCATGATCCAGTGCTGGAATTTGCATGTTTGAATGCCATGTTTCATGCCTTGCCATGCCTTGTTAGAGTTGCACACTATGCCTTAAGTTCGGTCCTCGGTTTGCGTGTATGTGTGCACGCATTTTGATAGTCTCATTTTCATCTTATGGCTACTGATGTGAGTGTGGCTGAAGTCCACTCATATTGGTGTAAGTCCATCGTGCATTTTGCCATTCCATTTCACAGCATTGCGTATGTTAGGTTGTATGTTAGAGCATTGTGTATGCCATGTTATATCGTGCATTGTGTATGCCATTTCATAGCATTGTGTATGTTAGGTTGCATGTTAGGATTGCATTCATTCATGCATGTCATGCATATTGCATTGTGTTTGGGATAAGAGTTAGCCCAACCACGGGAAACGAGAGGCGTCTCGTACTTCAAGTGACGGAACGTGTCTCAATTCCCGGTCACCGACACTCCGGATTATCTATGATGGAGTCTCGGTCTTGTGGTGTTTTCATGTGCATTCATTTCATATTAAGTCGTGCAATTCGACTCCTCGACCATCATGCATTGGGATGCATGATTGATAGCACGAGGATCGAAGCAAGCATACATATGTGAAAATACTTTGTCATGCCCCTTTCTTGCTCTCTATTGCAGCAAATCAGAAACCGGCAGTCTTTTAGAGCTTCGTGCAATATTCCAGGCTTAATTGTAAACATAGGCTAATTGGGGCATCGCAATAGATTTCCGCGCAAGGCAATTCAAGCACGCATCATTCATCATTCGGAACAAAGCTGAGGCGGTCCATAGATTTGCATGCTAGTTTACTACTTTCCTAGTTACATTTGTTAATTAATTAGGGTTTTGTACTTATTCGGACTATACTATTCATTTGGACTGTATATTATTTATTCGGTCCCTCCAAGCAAGGGCAATGTTGTAATAAGTGTGCGTGCGTGTGATGTATGTCTTCCAACCCCACGTCTTTCTCCCTTTTATTTATCAGCGTATGATAGTTAGATTAGGGCATGTTTCAATTAGCATACAGTATGATAGCATGTTTGCATTCATTCATCTGTTTTGCATGCACCGGGCTCGGCGCATCATAACTCACTGCATTGTATTTCAATTCCAAGTTGAATACTTGTTAGCTGTAGCATCCCATATGCCATGTTTAGAATAACCGAGCCTATCTTAGTTGCATTTTGCATGTATCGCATTAGGCATTTCTGTATAGTTAGAATCATGCATGGATTTCTAACAGAGTTTTTGTTTTAGCTTGGAGTACTCGGTAAGTTTTTATGCTTTAGCATCCGTGCATGCGTGTGAGTGACTGCCATGATAGCATGCTTACCATGAGGCTATATGCTTATGTGATATATCTGTCTGAATGCCTGTGGGTGAAGGTTGGGTTATTTGGATTGGAACAATTCATCAACTGTGAGTTTTAAGCCCACTAGATAATGGCAAAATCATCTTTTCCAAGCCCACCCGAGGGTGGCAAAATCTGCATTTTAGCCTACTTGCGAGTAGCAAACCATCTTTCAAAAATAAACATGAAATGTTTTGTTCCAATTCAGGCGATCCAGTCTATACTTGTATGTTGTGCGCATCACATAGTAAATCTAGGCTAATAACCGGAATAAGAATGCATAATATTTTCAAAACTAGATATCATGATTAGTAGAGGCCGATCTTTGATCGGGCGAGCGGAGGTGCTCACGAAGTGACCTTCCCCAATCGTACCCAAGTTCCCGAGCCAAGGCAACTTTGGTGATGACGGACACGTGGCCTTAGGCACGAGTCAGGGTTTCCTAAATTTCCCAAAAATAAAATATTTAGGTGGCGACTCTGTATCTGGCAAAGCAGTCCATGTTTGGCACTTCTTTCAAAAAAATCTATCTTTTTCAAAATGATTTTCCGGATTTGGGCTCTTTGGTTCAGATTGAGAACCGTGACAATTTGAGTCCGAACTGTAGTGAGCCCAAAATGAACAGAACGGGACTCATCCTCCCGAGGCGTTCGGGGACGTCTACACTGGGTAAATTGGAGCGGATGTGGTGTATAGAATTAAGGCAAGGTGGCTTAAGTGGAGGAGTGCGTTTGGAGTACTGTGCGATAAACGAGTACCCATTAAACTAAAAGGGAAGTTCTATATAACAGCTATTAAACTAGTGATGTTGTATGTGACGGAATGTCAGGCAACTAAGAAACAACATGTAGATAAAATGAGTGTTGTTGAGATGAAGATGTTAAAGTGGATGTGTTACAAGACTAGAAAAGACAAAGTTAGGAATGAGTATATTCAAGAATGGGTAGAAGTAGTACCGATAAAAGATAAGTTGAGAGAAAATATATTGAGATGGTTTGATCATATACAACAGAGACCAACAGAGGCAGTAGTGAAGAGATGTGATACAGTGATAGTAAAATGGTAGTATTATGGGAAGTGGTAGACCTAGATTGGCATGAAATAGTGTAGTAAATAGAGATATGAATTTCCTTAATTTGACTAATGAAATGGCCTTGGTAGAGTGGAGTAAAAAAGCAAGATTCATCCAGCCGACCCTATTTGATGGGACTTAAGGCTTGGCTTGGCTTGGTTTGGTTTGAATGATTCGAACCATCAATGTGGGCTCTATAGTGAGGCCATAAAGCCCAACAACATACTCCAATCTAATTTTGGATTAGAGAGAAGCTTATGCTTATTTATTTATTTATATATCATTTCGTAATTGCTGGTTGTGATAAGCTATCCAAGTTTGATGTCAGTTCATGAGTGAACTATAATAATTTCGTGTTCTAGGACACTTAAGGTCATGTTTGTTTGGAGGTTTAAAGAGGGGATTGGATTAGTAATCTGTGGACTCCACCTATGCCATGTTTGTTTGCAGAGGAACGACATGGGATTGCCAATCCCATGGGACTATCAATCCCCTTCCATGGTGGGATTAGCATACCCGTGGAAGAGGTGGGATTCTTAGTCGACGCCCATGGATTAATGGCTAAAAGACCATTTGCCCCTCATTTTAGAAAATTAATAAAGTTATCTTCTATGTAATAAGGGCTTTTACATAATTTGTACATTTAATCCCAACAAACTAATACCACAATACTAGTGCACAAAGAAACACACTTTATTCTACATCTCCAGCCTAATACCACCATACTAATAATCTCCTCACTCAATCTCACCGTACTCCTAATCCCCTCAATCCTATGGAGCCAAACAAACATGCCTTAGATTAGATGTGATACTCAAGCCTGTTTGGGACTTGAATTTTGTTATTTAAAAAGTCAAAATATTATTGTAAGTTATTACATCATTTTTTTGTATTTGTCGTTTTATAAAAAAATTAATTAAACTAATCAATTTCTAAACGAGACCTCACTTGTTTGGCCTATGTTCTTGTGTTTTAGTTGTGAGCCTTATTGTTAAAATAAAATAAAAAAGCCACAACTTCTCTACAATCAGAAATCGGATTGGACAATACTTTTAGGCCGTGGTGGGTCTAATTCTGAACCCATTTTGATGATACAAATCATTTTATGTGTCGAGCTTGTCGAGTATATCATCTCTACAAAAAAGCACGTTGATTGGACATCAATAGTCATTTGATTAGTTTGCATCTGTTTCAACTACAATTATGATTTTTAAAATAAATTACAAATACAAATGCAAGCAGATCAAGTGACTATCGATATCCAATTAATATAATTTTTTGTAGGGACGATATACTCAACGAGCTTTATACAGTTTGGATCATCAAGATGGGCTTGGAATCAGGTCCACTGTAGGCTAACACCGTCCAGTCCGAGAGTTGGACCCAAATGAAAAATGTTTGTATTATATGGACCACGTGACACTCTTGAACCACCTTAGTTGAGAAACAATAAAGGTTGAACTATTTTTATATTCATATTTCAAAGAATCCATAGAATTCACCATGAATCTCATTTTAATGGTTCGAACTATTCATTTTATAATATCCTAAATATATATATTATCAATAAAAAAATTAGTTGGATTTGCCAACCATGACCTTTTAAAATTCTCTAAATTTTAAAAGAAGCCCAACCAAAAAGTTAATTTTGTAGTCCCAAGACATTACATTAATTAGAGTCTATTCAAATCAGTAAGTGAAATATGGTATCTTATGGGTAGTTTGTTAACATTTTTGTTTCTTATTTTTTGTTTTTGTTTTTATTTTTTTTAAATTGAAAATGAAAACTTGTTTGGTATAACTGTTTTGGTTTTTAAAAAAATGAAATTGATTTCAAAGTTTTCAAAAATTTTGAAAATACAAAAAAAAAAAAAAAAAAAAAAAATTATTTTCACTTGTTTTTAAACTTTCTTCTCTCACTCACCACATTCGGCCACTATCACCGCCACCACTAGCCACTGACCACAACCACCAACTGTTGCCGATCAGTAGTGAGCTCCGACCAACCTCTAGCGACTGTCCAGCTAGTGGGCGGTCACCATCATGATCTTAGGCCAACTTTTGGCATCCTTTTTAGCCACCTTGTATCCTCCGATGACATCCAACTACTAACTCCAATGGTAGACACCTTTGGCTACTTACCCCTACCAGTCACTACATTTGTCTACCCCCCCCCCCCCCCCAATCTCCAAACTCTAAATTCGATAACTCATCAAATATATTTCTCTAATTTTATTTTTATTTTTTTTTTAAATATTTTTGTACACGAAACAAGTTTTCTATTTTTGATTTTTACAAAAATAAATGAAAACCTATTTCTTATTTTTCGTAAACTGAAAAGGTTAAGGAACATGGCCACATTTTCACATTTTCGAAAAGCTGATCCAGACAAAGTGACACCTCAATTCATTTGATTTTCTTAGTAATTTTTTAATTTTTTATGAGGGAAAAAAAGTCAATATATTTAGAATAAGTTTATTAGTTAAATAGAAGCTGGAATGCAAATATAATTGATACATGCGTATGATGTGATATTTTGACTTTTTTAATCAAAAATTCACAAACCAAAAGCGGTCTATTGGGTGTTTGGATTTTATTTTTATTTTTTTGGTTGATTTTTTCGTTTTTAATGAATTGTTTTTAAAAAATAATTCAAAAGATTTTACATTTTTGAGTTCTACTTATATAGATTTGAGAATTAAATTTTTTTTTAAAAAAAATTCAAAAAAAGTTTAGAAAGGCAAAAAGTAAAGCCTCAAAAGTTGACTTTTTTTATTTTTAGTGAATTTTTATTCTTTTATTTTTTAGATTCGTGTATGTAAAACAGATTTGAAAAGTAAAAAAAACTTAA
This sequence comes from Camellia lanceoleosa, assembly GCA_025200525.1. NCBI lineage: Eukaryota > Viridiplantae > Streptophyta > Magnoliopsida > Ericales > Theaceae > Camellia > Camellia lanceoleosa. The sequence goes on along the minus strand of CM045762.1, from coordinate 78,405,338 downwards.
TATAATTTAAAAAAATATCACTAAATAAAGTCCTCTTTATTTTTAGGGTGATGCACTAATAAATCTCAAATTAACAATTTATACACTATTTAGTCTCAAATGTTTTCTTATAAACTGAACAGTCCCATTGTAAGAGAATTGACCATTGAGAGCATATACATTGTGTTCGTAAGTGATAAGACTAATGGGCAAGCTTGGTAATTTGATAATGTGAAATTACGGAAATAGGGCAGCAGTCGTCATCAATATCATCAACATTATCAACATCGGTGCTATTATCAACATCATCAACCTTAGCGCCATGATCGACATCATCAACATCAGCACCATGATCGACATCACCAACGTTAATGCCATCATAAACATCAGCGACATCAACGCCATGATCAACATCGTCAACATCTGCAACGTTTGTTGGGAAAAGGCCGATCCATCATCAACATCAGTGCTAGACATCATCAAACATCAGGGCCATGATCAACATCATCAACATTAGTTCCATCATCAACATCAGAGACATCCACCACCACCGTATCCACCCTCACGATCCACTCCACCCAACCATACCCTATTCGCTTCACAGACCATCAATATCCCCTTTCCCTGCATCTGCGCCAGCGGCACTGGAATCCCCAAAGATCCGCCGTTTTAAACCCTTGTGATCTGCAACGAACATGGATTTTCCCAGAAAATCCTTTAAATGTGAGCCTGTAAATTGGAGAGAGTGATTAGAAGGAGAAAGCTGCAGAACCCTTTTGGTTTTGGACCTAAGGATGGTCTGATTAGACCCAGAAACAGAGAGACCAGTCTTCAATGAACAAGCCATGGCTGTGAAAATTAGATCTTTTCTCAAACTAGATAGAGAGCCTCAAACAAGAAAGACCCAACAAAACCCACCTCTACTTTACTAGTTTTTCTCAATTTTTTTCTATTTCTTATGAGAAATCAAGACAAACAAGGCAGAGTGTTTAAGATGTTTGATGTTATTTGATGTTATTTTGATGATGATGTAATTGATGATGGTTGATGATGTTTGATGATATTTTTATGATATTGCTGATTTTTTATGAAACAAACATTTCACAAAAGGGGTACTATTGTAACCTGCAAAATAATGAAAATTAAATAAACAACCTTACCAAAATAAAATGGGACTAAATGGTGCATAAGAAAACTTTTAGGACTAAATGGTTCAACTTTTCAAAAAATAGGATTTATAGGTAAATTTTCCTTATTTATAGCACTACAAAAATTTTGACTTTTTGCGACGGCATTTTACCGTCGCAAATACTCATAATGTCGTCTCAAATACTTTTTTGCCACGACAACTGACTTTTAACGACAGCAAATGAGGGGGTCGCAACAAAAGGCGTTGCTAAAATCCTTTAGCGACGGCACCATGCCGTCGCCTTTTTTTTGCGACGGTAAAAGTTGCCTTTTGCGACAGAATTCTAGTGTCACCAATGATGTGTAAAAACTTGAGTTTTTTTTGCAAAGACACTGTTTTACCGTCGCTAAAAGTGTTATTTGAGACGATAAAAAATGCCATCGCTAAAGGGTTTTTATTGCGATGGATACCTGCCATCGCTAAAGATTATTTGAGACAGTAAAAAATGCCGTCACAAAAGGTTTTTTGTATCAACAAAATACTTTTAGTTCTAATTTTTTTGAGACAGCGTGGTGCCGTCGCAAAAAATATATATATATATATATATAAATTACCTGTATTAAATGAAAAATAACTATAAAAAAAAAAAAAAACCAATAATTACATAATAATATAAAATTTTCAATATAAAAATAACAAATCATCCATAATAAAAATATTCTTGCATTCATAACAACACATCAGCAAAATTACCCCACTACATAATGTTGCATAATACAAATATAATGTTTAAATATATAATATTGTTCACAATTCAAAATAACGTAAATCAACAACAAAAGTTTTCCTCATGATTCTTCTGTGAGTAACAAAAACAAAAAATTAATCACATTCTTCATACGCTTGCACTGCACAAGAAGCAAACTCCTACTCGAGAAACATCTGAAAATAAAAAATAAAAATAATTAATGACAATATAATTATATGTTAATATTTTAATTATAAAAAAACATAAAAATTTAACTACTATATAATTACAAAGATAATTAAGTAAATAATTTTGGCTAGACAGAAATCTGGCTCTAGCTCCCAAACTAAGAACCCGATTTGAGTCTCGTCTTCTCCCACAAGTCTCTCGTGCCTAGGCGGTTGTGTGTGCCAAATTTCGTGCTATTCCGACGCCATTTGGTGATTTTGAGACATCAACATCTCGAATTCAAATTTCTTAAAGAACTAGTTTGCCTAGAGTGAAATCCGGCTCTAACTCCCAAACCGGGAACCCGATTCGAGTCCCGTCTTCTCCCACAAGTCCCTCGTGCCTAGACGGTCGTGTGTGCCTAGTTTCGTGCTATTCCGACGCCGTTTGGTGATTTTGGGGCGTCAACACCTCGAATTCAAGTTTCTTAAGAAACTAGTTTGCCTAGAGTGAAATCTGATTCTAACTCCAAAACCGAGAACCCGATTCGAGTCTTGTCTTCTCCCACAAGTCTCTCGTGCCTAGGCGGTCGTGTGTGCTATTCCGACGTCGTTTGGTATTTTGGGGCATCAACACCTCAAATTCAAGTTTCTTAAGGAACTAGTTTGCTTAGAGAGAAATCTAACTCTAACTCCCAAACCGGGAACCCAATTCGAGCCCTGTCTTCTGCCACAAGTTTCTTGTGCCTAGGTGGTCATCTGTGCCGAGTTTTGTGCTATCCCGACGCCGTTTGGTGATTTTGGGGCGTCAACCCCTCGAATTCAAGTTTCTTAAGGAACTAGTTTGCCTAGAGCGAAATCCAGCTCTAACTCCCAAACCGAGAACCTGATTCGAGTCCCGTCTTCTCCCATAAGGCTCTCGTGCCTAGGCGGTCATGTGTGCCAAATTCCGTGCTATTCCGACACTGTTTGATGATTTTGGGACGTCACCACCTCGAATTCAAGTTTCTTAAGGAACTAGTTTGCTTAGAACGAAATCCAGCTCTAACTCTCAAATCGGGAACCCGATTCAAGCCCCGACTTCTTTCACAAGTCTCTTGTGCCTAGGCGGTCGTGTGTGCCAAGTTTCGTGCTAATCCGACGCCTTTTGGTGATTTTGGGGCGTCAACACCTCGAATTCAAGTTTCTTAGAGAACTAGTTTGCCTATAGTGAAATCTGGCTCTAACTCCCAAACTGGGAACCCAATTCGAGTCCCGCCTTCTCCCACAAGTCTCACGTGCCTAGGCAGTCGTGTGTGTCGAGTTTCGTGCTAATCTGAAGCCGTTTGGTGATTTTGGGGCGTCAACACCTCGAATTCAAGTTTCTTAGAGAACTAGTTTGCCTAGAGTGAAATCCGACTCTAACTCCCAAACCGGGAACCTGATTTGAGTCCCGTCTTCTCCCACAAGTCTCTCGTGCCTGGGCAGTTGTGTGTGCCAAGTTTCATGCTAATCCTACGCCGTTTGGTGATTTTTGGACATCAACACCTCAAATTCTAAATTTTTTAAGAAACTAGTTTGCCTAGAGTGAAATCCGACTCTAACTCCCAAACCAGGAATCTAATTCGACTCCCGTTTTCTTCCACAAGTCTCTCGTGCCTAGGCGGTCGTGTGTGCCAAGTTTCGTGCTAATCCGACGCCATTTGGTAATTTTAGGGCGTCAACACCACAAATTCAAGGTTTCTTAAGGAACTAGTTTGCCTAGACCGAAATCTAGCTCTAATTCCCAAACCGGAAACCCAATTCGAGTCTCGTCTTCTCCCACAAGTCTCTCGTGCCTAGGCGGTCATGTGTGCCAAGTTTTGTCCTAATCCGACACCATTTGGTGATTTTGAGGCATCAACATCTCGAATTCTAAGTTTCTTAAAGAACTAGTTTGCCTAGACCGAAATTCGGCTCTAACTCCCAATAACATGAAATACAATATTTTTTTTGTTAGTCATCAAATCCCACATAGATAATTAAACATCTCAATCAAAAATGAGAACAGCTGCATTTCTAAGAAAATTAAGCAATGGAAATAAGTTATGCCGGTGTTTACCTGTGCTGAGAACTCTTTTGACAACACAAGGAAGTCTCGTATGTGATTCTTAAATGTGGAAAGATCATTTCTTGACTCAAGCAGTCCACTTACAAATTGAGTTACTTGCAAAGCTCACCAAATAAGTGATATCCTGAGAGAAGATGGTGTTAGAATTACGCGTGCATTTTTCACCAAATAAGATGTGATGTTAATTCGTTGGAGTGAAGGGCAATTTGACACTGTAACAGATGACAACATGATACTTCGTAAATTTAAAACAACAAACCTGTAGGCAATATTATAACATTTGTCACACTAACTAACAAGTACCACGAAAATAGTTCCCCTACAAGACTCTGAGCTCGGAGTAGCATAATTTACTTGCGACAATGGACAAGTCTTATATTCTGCAGGCGTGGGAGATCCAAGGACACCGACGCCAATAAACTACAATTATCAAGCTCCAAGACCTACATCGCAATAAAATTGATTTCATTAGTTTCAGACTATTCGTACATTGAATCAAGTCTAGGCAATGCCAACTTCTAAGATAAGAGGCTTCAAACCTCCAACATATAACTATGAGATAGTGCTTCCATGGAAGCAGAAGTAATGCCCTCACAACTGTGAAGCTTGAGAACTGTCAACATGGGCAGTCTTACAGACTTCCAAGAAAAGCCAAAAATCAAGTCAACTAATGGAAGCATTTTCAAACATCACCAGAACAAGCATGGTGAAAAGCTAAAACACTGACCTCAAGAGAGATGTTTGGGCAGTATGAAGCATTAAGAACATGGAGATTACCACAAGGGCGGGCAATTTCGCGTAGTGTTTCATCACTCACACATGAACAATTGGACATATCTAAAGACTCCAAAAGTGGGCATGATGTTGCTGCCGAACGAATTGCAGCATCTGAAACTTGTGGCAAAAGGCTATATCAAGATCACGCAAAAGAGGGCAGTTGAGCACAGCATGAGCCATACTATTGCCTTTTAAAGACAAGGTTTCGAGTTGGGGGCACCTGCAAAACAAGAAACTTTAGCACAAATTCTGAACAGATTACTATATGTGAAACTTTTTCCAATTATTTACAACTGTACCACCTGACAGAAATACGAAGCACTCGGCATTTCACAATTTGAAGTTGTCTCAGTCTATCATGGTATATAGGTATCTCTTGAATACCATTACCAAGGGTAGCTTCATGGATAACTAGACTCTTCAACAGTTGGCAATCTGTTAGGGCTTGAAAAAATTAATAAATACCTTGATTGATTAATGAAGTTAGAGATACTTGTAACAATGTCTTAAACTTGTCAAGATATGAAGGAGCAATCAAAGAATATTGATAGTTGTCAATAGAAACTTCAATTATTTTTTCTTTTTATTATACTGTAAAGGAAGATCATATCTTAGGCTTTGTGTTCAGGGTCAGGTGTAATCAATGTGACTTCCATGTGGGAAATATTATATGCAATTAAATAAATACACAAATAATATAAAAGAAAATTTTAATAAATAGAAAAGGAAAATCCAAATAAATGTCATACTCATTGATATGAGAAGATTCGAATTTGATAATCTAGATACAGAATTTAAAAATTGTGAATTTGAAAACTTCCTATGGTAAATTTGAAATGACACAAAAAAAATAGTTATTAGAAATCTACAAGAATTTAATAAAATAAATTATATTTTATATCTAGCTTATTTTTCCTTTTATTTTCTCAATCTACCTATTAGTAACTTCATATTGTTTCTATAAAATTCAATCTCAAACCCTTTACTAAAATTCATGCATCCAAATGGAGCCTAATTTTATTTTATTTTGCCTTAATATCCTCATCCAAAAGGCACAGCATATTAACAACATTGTTCTGATTCCCAACGAACAAACTTCTTATTCCACATATTCACTGATGATAGTAAGAAGCCTATACACAACTCTAATTTGATTTAAAACCCAAGTAAGATATAGTTTATTAGAATGGGATTGGGAATGGAATCCTAGAGGATATGATATATCTCAATCTAGTGTTTTGGACAAGACTAGAATTAGACTAACAGAATTCCAATCCCACATTGGATGGAATCGTGGTAATAAATGATAGGATAAATATGAGTTAAAATATTGATAACTTTTCAGCACTTTCAAACGAAGAAAGCACAGGATTTGCAAAATATGTCACACAAGTAAATACACTACCATCAACATAGCAAATAAAAATTATAATTTAAAAGGCCAAAACAGTGACAGACCAAATAATGCAGACTTACAACTACTTACTAGAAGCTTCTGCTTCCAATTCAATATTCCTTTCAAATTCTTAAGATAGCAGACACCTCTCTTTATATTAAACTCATTAAGCCTAAACCCAAGCCCCATAATTCAGTCATGCTAGCAATCCCCATTACTTGAACTAGCTCTTTAACTTCAATCAGAATCGTTCATGACACTTAAAACACTTGTCAGTTTTGAAGGTCATATATATATACATGCTTAATCAAAATGAATAACCACACCAGCAAACACCTTTTCCCTTCATTCCACTTACATGTGTAACAAAACCCTTAATAGACAAATGAAATGGCACCAAATATGTAACATCCCCAAAACCAACAAAAAGAGGAATACAAAATTTGATCTTCAAATCTCACTAAACCTGGTTCGCTATTGTAATTTCATTTTCATCTTCTACACTTAAATAAACTAGTTTATTAAAAGCATCAATTGTTAGGCAATGAAATCCACAAAGAGAAAACCCTAATTTGCGCACATAGCTTAACAGAAAAAATCGAAGTGAATCAATTAGACCCCAGAGGAGCAAAAGCGAGGGGTTAAATAACGGAGAAAATTAGCTTGATACCAGAAAGCATTTGTGGATCCAAGTCCATCTTCAAAGGAAAAGCCGATCCGTACGTGTTCACAAGGATTCTCCTCTTCATCTGTTCCTGCACCTCCTTTGTCTGATTCACCATACATACATACACAAATTAGACCAATATACACGTATCTACATATATATATATATAGAGTGAGAGAGAGAGATACAGATTGATAGGCAGATTGAAGGGGATGAGATCCAACGATCTCGCTCTTGACGATGTGAAGTCCAAAACGAAGAGTGTCATTTTGTAGACCTCCGATTTCGTGCTCAATTGCTTTCTCTCTCCTCGCAGCTTCCAATTTATTTATTTATTTATTTCAATTGGAAGAGAGAGAGAGACAGTATTGTTTGGCCACGTTTGTTTGGAGTGATGGGAGAGGGAGTTGAGATTGATAGTGAGATGAGGCTATTATATAGGGTGTTTGTTTTGAAAGATGGGGAGGAGACTCCTAATCTCTTGGTATTGGTAAAGGCCTTAGAATGGGAATTGGTAAGGAGGAGGTAGAGATGGTATTAGAAAAATAGTGAGGGGATTAGAAATTTTTTATTTTTTATATATTGGGAATTTTTTTTAAAATATTAATTTTTTATTTTTTATATTTTTTTATTTGTTTTATTATTTTATATAAAAATAATTTAACAATTCCTCACTATTAATCTACTCACTATCAATCCCCTCACTAACAATCCCATCACTATGAATTCCCTCCATTCTACCTCTGAAAATAAACGGGCCCTTAGGACTCTACAAACCTGAAAAGAAATTAAAAAAAAAAAATGGAGGGAAAGACAAAGGGAAAAAAAAATAGGGAAATTACGGGTCGGGTGAGTCAGTGAAAAACAGGGGAAATTTTGTTTCATATTTATTTTAATGATTTGTTTTTATTTGGTAGAAGCAGGGGTAATATTTTAATGAAAAATATTTTTCGTTAAAATAGAGTTAATTTTTTATGGTCAATGAAAAATATTTTTTTGTGGCCCTTTTTTTTTTTTTTTTTTTTGGTTACTAAAAATAAAGAGTTAATTTTTTGTGGTAAAGGAGAGGGAGCGGCAGTAGTGATGAAGGTAGTAGATAAGAAGTGATGGTGGTGGTGATGGCAAAGGAGATTAATGGTAAAGTTGTAGTAGTGGTAGAGGAGATTGGCGGTGGTGGAGAAGAGGTAATAGTAGTAGTAGTAGTAGCAGCAGCAGCAGTAGTGGTAGGGATTGTGGAGTGGTAGTGATGGTGGTAGTAATGGTAGTCATAGAGGTGGAGTGGCAACAGTGGAAATAATGGTGGTAGTGGAATGACATTTGCAGTAGTGGTGAAAGTGGTAGAGAAGATGGGTGGTGAGAAAGAGATGAGTGAGAGACAGATAGAGAAGAGAGATAGAGATAAAGTGATGAGCGAGAAAGAGACAAAGTGATGAGCGAGAAAGAGACAAAGTGGTCGCTAAAAGTGCATTTTCTTGTAGTAGAGAGCTTGGTAAATAGAAAAGAGGGGAGGGAAAGTGAGCAAGGTGAACACAATGAAAGAGAGAGACAAGTAAACAGACAGACAGACAGACACAGAGAGAGAGAGAGAAGAGTGAAAGATAGACAGACAGACACATAAAGAGAAAGAGAGAGAGAAGAGTGATGAGTGAGAGAGATAGAGATAGAAAGAAAAAGAGAAAGAAACAAAAGATAAGTGAGAGAAAGAGATAGAGAGAGAGAGAGATAGATAGATAGACAGAAAAAGAGAAAGAAACAAAAGATAAGTGAGAGATAGACAAAGAAAGAGAGAAAGAGATCTAAAAGAGATGATCGAGAGAAAGATATAGAAAAAGAGAGAGACAGAGAGAGAAGAAAGATGAATGAAAGAAACAAAGAGAAAGATAGAGAGAAGAGAGATGAAAGAGATAAAGAGATGAAATGAAAGACAAAGAGAGAAAGAGAGACAGAGACAAAGACAGACAGACAGAGAAGAGTGATAAATGAAAGAGAAGAGAGAGAAAGAGAAACAAAAAAAGAAAGAGATAGAGAGTGAGAGACAGAAAAAGAGACAGAGAGAGAAGAGAGATGAACGAGAGAGACAGAGAGATATAGAGAGAAGAGTTTTGAGCGAGAAAGAAGAGAGATGTGAGAGATAGAGAGAAGAGAGATGAGCGAGAGAGACAGAGAGATGAGAGAGATGGAGAGATAAATAGATGAACGAGAGAGACAGAAAGAAAAAAGATGAGCGAAGAAACAGAGAGAGAAAAAAGATGAGAGAAGAGATAGATAAGTGAGAGACAGATAGACAGACACACAGAGAGAGAAGAGTGATAAGTGAGAGAGAGAGAGAGAGAGAAAAAAGAGAAGAAGATAAAAAAATGAGTGAAAAGAGATAGACAAAGAGATAAAGAAAAAAAGAGCGAAAAGAGATGAGCGAGAGAGCAAGAGAGATAAAGAGAAGAGAGATAGAGAGATGAGCGAGAGAGAGAGAGAGAGAGTGAGAGAGAGAGAGAGAGAGAGAGACAGACAGAGAAAAGTGATGAGTGAGAGAGAGAGAAAGATAAGAGAGACAGAGACACAGCGAGAAAGAGAGAAAGAGAGAGACAGACAGACAGAAAAGAGTGATGAGTGAGAAAGAGAGAGAGAAGAGAGACAAAGACAGAGACACATAGAGAAAGAGAGAGACAGATAGAAATAGAAGAGTGATGAGTAAGAGAGAGAAAGAGAAGAGAGACAGAGAGATAGGAAGATGAAAAAATTAGTAAAAAGAAAAATGTTCAAAAGAGTAAGACGACGTTTTTTTTTTTTTTTTTTTTTGTGACAGAAAAATACCTTTTGAAGGGTAAGATTGTTAAATTCGAAGCACTAATTTTAGGTGATATCAACCAGAAGATCCACCAACTTGTATGGTTTCATTGTTAAGTACCGAGGCATTTTGGCCTGCTATAGGCCTCGAAATGGGTTCATACCAAGACTGAGGTGATGGTCTTTCATAGTTTTGGTTACTAGTTTGACCATTAGAATGTCCATTAACTTGCATAAGCTGTTTGTCTCTAGCCAATCTTTGCTGAGGGACATTTAAAACTTCCTCTGTGTGTCTTGTGTTTGTTGGTTGGTGGTTATTCATTCGATCCAAAAAGGATGTTGCCCACCTTTCCATTGTGTTCATTAATTGTTGTCCCATAGCATCTACTAAGCCATCCCATGGATTGGTTGGCTGAATAGATGGAACAGTGGATGGTCCAATTCCTTGGCTTCGTCCAATATTATGAACATATGGTTCTTATCCCGAAGTACTGGTCTGTTCGACCATAGGTTCAGATAACATAGGAGTTTCCACAGGATGTGTTACCACATTATCCTCTGGATTAGGTATTTCTACCTCTCCTTCTACGCCTTCTTCCAAGCATTCATTTTCTCCCTATCGTCTTCGTCTAGCCATTTTAATTAGTCCCACTGGGCGTGCCAAAAATATATGTTGACTTTTTGGCTGTTCGAAGGTTGTTTTTGTAAATGCTTGGCGTGCGGCAAGGATCAATCGCCTTACGAAATTATAATTGCCAACCAATTATCAGACGATTGTGTTTTAGTTCTTTCAGCCTCAATGAAGATGACTTTTACTGGTGGCTTGACTTAGGAGAAATTAAGAGAAATAACAGTTAATATGAAGAACAATGGAAGTATTTCATTAAAATGAATACTTACAATGATCAGAATTCAGCCTCGAAGAGATTTACAGTGACGATCTACTTGAAACTACTCCTATGAAATCGAAGTGCAGAACAAGTATTTAAAGTACAAGAAAGGTAAAGACTAGAAATGTAAAAAACTGAAAAATAAAATATGTAGAGTAAGACTGGTTTGTATGATATGAGTCTGGGGGTTTTTCTGGGGACTTCCTTGCTATTTGTACTCCTCAAGGATGACCATCGAATTACACTTCAAACCGTCGAACTGCTCCTCCATGATTGCTGATCATGCTGCGTTAGAAGTAGTTCTACTACGCCTTTTCTTGCAGTTGAACTTCCTTCTTGTATTTGAATTTGAATATGAGCAACCGTTGAAGCCACGTCATCTTGTATTTCTTTACTGATCCTGTGCTACTCAGATCAAGTGAGAACCAATTTTTACTGTCACGTGTACGATCAATATCGAAGACTTGAGTAGTCTCCCCACACTACCCTTGCTTTGCCACGTGTCGACCTGTAATTGGCTTTTACAAAATATGTAGCCAACAGTTGCATTTATATAAACCATTTTGTGACTATATATATATGAAGCCGTCTCAAAGCCACAATATATACACACATATGTATATATATATATTTTTTTTTGCAACGGTACCTATTACAGTCGCAAAAAACTCTTCTTTTTTTTTTTTTTTTTTTTGCGACTGCAGCTGGTACCGTCGCAAAAACTCTATTTTTTTTTTCCGACAACAATCTCTGCCATCGCAAATACTTTATTTTTTTTTGTAACAGCAATTTCTGCCGTCGCAAATACTCTCATTTTTCGTAACAGCATTTTTTGTCGTTGCAAATGCTCTATTTTTTGCGACAGCAAATTGTGCCGTCCCAAAAAATCACATTTTTCGCGACGGCAAGTTGTACCGTTTCAAAAAGTCACATTTTTTGGCGACGGCAAGTTGTATCGTCTCAAAAAATCACATTTTTTGCGACAGCAAGTTGTGCCGTCGCAAAAAGTTCCATCTTTTAAGCCCACTTTTCTTGTAGTGTAGAATCATTCAGAATTTATTAATAATCCAAATTAACATTCTAAATAAAAATGTGACAGATTTTCAATTAATTTTATATTAAATTATCAACTATTCATAATAAGTTGTTGCCTAATACTCATATAAATTTTTACTCCCACATCATTTTGAGTAGTTAGCAATTTAGGAATGGTTTCGGAATTGGCCATTTTAATTGATTTTTTTTTTTGAAAAAATATACACAAAAAAATAAAATAAAAAGAAAAATGTGATCATTTATAATGACTATTTAACGTTTAATCTGAGTAGTATGTTCCCCTAACTAGGCTTAAGTTGAGATTTTAAAAGGACTCCAAGTCAATAAGGTCATATTTGTTAAACTCCACAAGAATTGAGATTGGTTTAACAATTCAATAAACTCCATAGGATTGGAGGTGAATATATCATTTTACCCAATTTTATAAAAAATAAAAAAATCATTTTTTATGTAATGAAGGTTTTTTTTAATGTAATTTTGTAAATTTAATCACAATACTAATATACAAACAATGCAATTTACTTATATTTTTTAATCTAATACCACTACACTAGTAATTCTATCACTTTTTTTTTTTGATCGGCAAAATAAATCTTTATTGATGAATCAAGAAAGATGAAAAACATCAATAAAGAGGGGCTCAGAGCTAGGACAAGCTCAAAGCACCAGTTGGTGAGAAACCAACAAGATGAGAGAACAAAGGAACAAAAGAAAGCCAAAGCTCCAAGACAACTCTACCATCATTTTGATACCAATGATGCTTCACTTTAATTCATTGAGGGAATCTAAAGCCCCAAAAACATTGCAATCAACACCAAGAAACTAAGGCCCTAATTGCCATACCAAAACCAAGAGCTCCACAATCACCACCAAAGATACTATCCCAACAATGCACACTACCAAGAGGGTGCTACAACCAAAAGGAGTATACAAACTAGGATCACTCTTTAACACTCCACTTCTAGCAAAACACGGGTCGACAACACACCCCAAACCGGGTTCAACAAAAAAATTTGCAGAGATAAATAAAACCAAAAATCAAACTTTAATTAGATTGAAGACTATATCCTGCACCACAAAGCTATCCTCACTTTCAAAAAGGCACTCATTCTTTCCAAATTGACCACACTTTCCACAATGGTTGAATCGACTTCTTGAATTTGTAACACCATTTCACCATGTCGACCATACATTCCAACAAATGGTTCAAAGACTCCTCATTTCAACACACCAATCCTCTTTAAGAATCTGAAGTTTTAATTCTTCCTTTCCAAGCTAACCAAATTTCACCTTAGTTCTTCCACGTAAGATCTGAAAGGATTTCCCATCCATAGGCAAGAATCAGAATGTGAGTGCCCCTTAGGTCCCCTTGCAACCTATCAATCTCCTCCCCCTCCCAAGCAAACAAAGATTTTTTGGTACATCTGCCAAAGTGTACTTCCCTATATTGAGTATTCATAATATTATACTCTTTCCGTCTTAATTTGTTAGTCCATTTTAGACATTTTAACTTTTTAAGAGGTATGTAATCATTACACTTAAATTTAAATTTTAAAATATTTTTTTGCTAATGTCTTTATTTTTGAAAATTTTTAATATATTTATAATTATTCAAACGGGTTAGCTTTAAAAAATTAAATATTTTTTCTTTAACTTTTTAAATGAAATTATTGTTTTAAGACATCTCAAAATAAAATAATAAACCAATAATTTTAAGACATCTTAAAATAAAATAATAAACCAACCAAATAGACCAGGAAGAGTGAATTAATCCAACAAACAGACATGGCCTTAAAAGGGCCACGTGAGCTTTGACAAGCACTAGTTCTTATGAGATAGACAATTGGAGTTAGCAATATAAATTAAAATTAAAATATAGAGAGATAAACTATGAAGGGGGAGTTTATTCGTGGATATCCCCTTATTCCGTCGCAAATGATACTACTATCACAATGAAGATGTGATTATCAATTTCCAAAGTATCTCTCTCTCTCTCATCCCGTGTATATCCATGTATTGTGTCTCAAATAAATTAGTATACCATCTGTATTATGTACGAAATAAAATAATATATTATTTAATAAAAATATAATAATTATATTTAATTTTTTTATATTTTGTAAAATAAAAGTTAAATAGAAGTTAGTCAATCGAGATTTTCTTAATAGTTTAAAATTAAGAAAATAAAAAAAATTAGCATGAGATATTGATCATAAGGTTTCTCATTAAAAATCTCATTTTGCTTATATAAATGGGAGTATAAGATTTACTTTATGTAAGTGAAACAATTCACTTTTTTCATCTTTTCTCACTATGAGATTATAAAATAAAAGTTAAATAAAAGCTAGACAATAGAGATTTTCTTAATTGTTTAAAAGTTAACAATTGTTCGAGTGGAAAGTTTATTTCAAATCAAGCAATCTTAGTGGTTTAATATTTAATTAGGTCAATATTTAATTTATTTCAAATCAAACAAATTTAATTAATATATTTTGATAAAACTGCTAAAATTCGCAGTTAAACTAGCGAATTAGTCAAACTAAAAACGATTCACCATATCGGCTAGGTCAAAGGACAACTAACTTATACAAAAATTAATTAATTAAAACTTTTAAATTTTATTTTAGTTTTAAAATTTAAACTGTCTTGAACTAAGACATACACAACACTACAATATTAAATGGGAGTAAGATTTATATAATGAAACAACTCATTTTCTTGATGTGAGATTGTAAAATATAAGTTAACAGTTGTTTGGATGAGAAATTCATTTCTGATCAAATAATCTCAAGCGTTCAATTTTTAATAAGGTCAATCTTAGTTCATTTCAAATCAAACAAATTTAAGCAATATATTTTGATAAAACAGTTAAAATTGTGGTTAAACTGATGAATCAGTCAAACCAAAAACGATTCAACTTAATCAGCTATAACGATCCCAGTTTTGCCCCGACCTTCTTTGTGTCCCGGACTTGGGTTTCGTGGTTGAATATCGTATCCTTGTCTTGTTATTCTCTTTTGACTCTTTGTATTTGAGTTTTGGATTATCTTGAGTGTATTTGGAACAGGTTAGTTGTTAGTTAGTCTAGAATGTTGTTGCCCAGATTTTGGCTTCTTCGCTCGAGCGAGGCTTCTTGCGCTCGAGCGAGCCTTGTGTAATTTGCTTCTTCGCTCGAGCGAGGACTAAGGGTCTTCTGGTTTCTTTCCCAGACGCAGTTTTTCTGAGAAGATGTAAGTTCTTCGCTCGAGCGAGACTTCTTGCGCTCGAGCGAGTTTTGTGGAATTGTTTCTTTACTCGAACGAGACTTCTTGCGCTCGAACGTGCGTCTGCGTCGATGGTAGACCTGAAGCTTTGCATTCTACGCTCGAGCGACGCTTCTTGCGCTCGAGTGAGGTTACTTGTTGTGCTTGGTCGCTCGAGCGACAACTCCTTCGCTCAAGCGAAGGTCGCGTATATCAGTTCGCAGCAGAGATATTTTACACCACTTTTGATCTTCTTCTTCCCTAAAAACCCTAATCCGGCACCTTCTCTCTCTAAAACTCTCTCTCTCTGCAAATACTCCATGGTCTAGGGTCTTTCTACCCTACTTCCTTTGTTAAAAAGATAGAGTTTTGCATGGGCTTCCTTTTGATCCGAAAAAGGTGGAGTTTAGTCATCTTCAAAGTTTCTTCCTTCTTCTCCTTTGAGCTTCTACACTTGAGGTAGGGATATTCTACTCTTTGATATGGGTTTTGACCTAGATATTTGTCATTTGTATAAATGGAGGGATTTGGGAGTGATTTGGGTAAAGGTTAAGGTTTGGGCTCTAAACTAAAGAGGAGTTTTCATGTTGATTTACCAAGCAACCTTGGGGGTTTGTGTATGAGGTTCTTTATTGTTGAAATTGTGAGATTTGAACCTATGGGTTGATGTTTTGGAATAGGGGAAAAATTTCCCTAAGTTGAGTTGAAATAAATATTTATGTAAATAATAAAATTGGTTTGGAAATTATGAAATTAAAGGAATATGTGATTGAATGGTGTAGTTTGGTTTGATAAATCACACACTTATGAAAAAGCTGATAATTTAACTGTTGATAGATTTGTTTATCTATTTAGAAAATATCTGTTTTGGGCTATCGGTGGAGGATGGCTATCATTATTGTAGAAACTACATGAGGACTAGGTAAATTGGAACTAGTGATATGAATATTGTCATTGAATATGACAGATTGATTAAGTTGTTGAATATGTGAATTTTGGTAGTCATTGTATATGACATGCTTTTAAATACATTGTATATGTATCGTTGTTTGGGAGGAGATAGGGGATGTACTCCATTGTTTGGGAGGAGATAGGGGATGGACTCCGTTGATAATTACGTTAACCGGAGTGTCCAGGGTAAAAGTCCCGAAATTATGCATATATAGGTACCGGTTCCCTCGGATGTGATTCTGTAAAATGGCAAGAAAATGGAAGTGTTGAATAATGTTTGTTATTAAAGTATTGATAAATGAGTTGTAGTCTCGTTTTGAATTGTTTAGATAACAATGAACTATGTCAATGAATTGATTTGGGTAAATAAATAGAAATGGACCGAAATATGGATGTCGATATTGATTGGTCATGAAAAAGGTGTAAGTTGGTTCACTAGTATTGAACATTTATCTGATGTGGATAGCTTAGTTAATTCTCATATATTGTTTAGCATATCTCTACTGGGCTTTGGCTCACCCTACTTGGGAAATCATTTTCAGGTACAGGTGACATGCTATCTCCAATGACATAGCTTGGGAGGCTTAGGGGCTGAAGGCTCCACTTTTGTGATTTCTTTTGTGTTGAATGTTTATTCAAGCCGAGGGCTTTACTTGTATAGAGACTAGACTTTTCTTTTGTTGTAACCAAGCGAAGTCTTGGAAAGATATAAGCCCTTTGGGCACTTTGTTGTTCTCAATTAGAGTTACATGCTATAGTTTCAAGATGAACATTGATGAAAGTGTAATGCATGTAATATTTTTTGTAATATTAACTCTAATGAATGAAAAATATAACATTTCTATGATGTCTATAGATCTTGGGAATGAATGATTATATTATATTTTGAGGGCGTTACAACTTGGTATCAAAGCATACCGGGTTTGAATACTTTGGGTAGATGGGAAGTGGTTAGTACCACAATAGGTTTGTCTCGCTTGTTAGAGACTTAAGTATGATGTTAAGTGCTTATATGATAACATATTTATGTTACTATATGGCTATGAGATTTAATTTCTGGGATGTTGATTAGGTCCATGGGTTTTTGGGAGTCTTGTTGGAAAGGCACTTGATCACTGCCGTTTCTAACTGGAACTTTAGTGACGCCACGGGACGGTCATTATCCGGAAATGAAATTCGTATGTTATGTGCTTATGTGGAGTGAATTACAATTGTCCATCGTATTAGGACGCGAGTGAGATAGCTTCAGCACATTTGTAAATGTGCTAATCTTTTTGTTACCTTCATTAGGATGTCAGGATGAGGTCGTGGTAGTAGCCGTGGTAGGCCTAGAAGGCATGAGATGATGAGATTTTGGCGCAGGAGGAAGGAATAGGTCAGGCCAACGTGGCCAAGCCAGTAGGTCAGTAGGCCATGGGTGCCTTAGCCCGTGAAATAGCTAGAGCATTGAGGAAATATATGGACATTCTCAAGGCTGAGAACCAAGCCCAGGCCCATGTAGCTAAAGCAGGGCTTTCTTTTCTGAAGAAGGAATTCTTTCGGTCGAATTCGGATGAGTTTTTGGGTGACCCTAAGGAGCCACTGAAGGCTGATGAATGGTTGGAATAGATGACGAAGACGTTTGAGATGCTCGGCATCGAAGACGGAGGTTTGAGGGTGACCTTGGTGTCCTTCCAACTGAAGGGAGATGCGAGTCAGTGGTGGAAATATGCGCGGGGGCGAATTGTTGGGACTTGGAAGGCCTTTGTTGAAGCTTTCCAGGACAAGTACTTGCCTACTACAGTGAAGGAGAAGTTGAGGGATCAGTTTTCTCAGCTCAAACAGTTGAACACACCAGTGGCTGAGTTTAAGGCCACATTTACTAGCTTTTCTAGGTTTGCACTGGAGTTAGTAACGACTGAGAAACGCCGTTGTCTGGAGTTTGAGAAGAAACTGAGGACCAGACTCATGTTCAGAGTTGCCGGGTCCATGATTAGGGATTATATGCGCCTTGTGGAGGCTGTAACCCATCTTGAGACTATTATGCATGCAGAGGAAGAGAGAATGAGGGGCTCCAGGAAGAGTCAGGATAATCAGGGGGACGGTAAAAGGCAGAGGGGTTCTAACCCTCAACAGTCCTAGGGAGCACATTCAAGATCTACCTTTCCAGTGCCAAGTTCGGGTTCTGAGAGAGGTGGTCAGGGAGACGTTACTTGTTTCAAATATGGTCAGTTGGGCCACAAGTCTTCAGCTTGCCCACAGAGGGGAGGAAGGTAGCGAGTAGCTTTATCTTCGGCTCGTTCTTAGGGCCAGAGTTAGGACAGAGGCCATCTGCTCACTTGTTATCAGTATGAGCAGGCGGGGCACTTGAAAAGGTTTTGCCCGCAGTTGGATGGCACACCTGGTGCGTCTAGTTCGCGGAACCTGTAGTCACTAGCTGATCACGGTCGAAGTGATCTTATGCTCCAAGAGGTGGCGAGTTGATCGAGACCTACGGGCGTGTGTATCTTTGTTATCAGCGCCAGATCTTGTACCGGCTCCATTAGTAGTGAGAGGTACCTTTTTGTTTTGGAACTCGGTTGCTAATGTATTGATTAATACGGGTGCATCACATTCATTTATTTCGTCTGCATTTGCATCTGTTTTGGGGTTGGAGTTGGCACAGTTAACATCTCCTATTTGTGTTGTATCACCTATTGGGGGAGAGATGGTTTTGAAACAGGGGTGTTGGGGCTGTGATATAGAGGTCGTTAATCGTCAGCTCCCCTTTTCTTTTGTGTTGATGGATATGTTTGGTTTTGATATTATTTTGAGTATGGACTGGTGTAACAATGCCCGCGGGGGACCTCGCTACAGCTCGGACTCGATTTGTGTTACGGTTCTTAATCTTCAATCAAAGAGTCCAAATTCGGCAAATCGTTTTGAGAAACAGATTTTTGAAAAGAAGTGCCAAACATGGACTGCTTTGCTAGATACAAAATCGCCACCTAAATATTTTTTAATGGGGAAATTTAGAAAACCCTGACTTGGTCCCAAAGGTCACGTGTCCGTCATCACCAAAGTTGCCTCGGCTCGGGAGCTTGGTTACGATTGGGGAAGGTCAGCTATGAGCACCCCTTCTCGCTCAGTCCGAAGACCGGCCTCTACTAACCATGATATCCATTTTTGAAAACTTCGTGTGTTCTTATTCCGGTTATTAGCCTAAAATTACTATATTATGCGCACAGTAAACAAGTATAGACTGGATTGCCTAATTTGGAAATAAGCATTGCATATCCGTTTGTTTTGGAAAATGCTTTGGGATTTGCTACTCGCAAGTAGGCTAAAATACGGATTTCAACGAGTTTCTCCAACTCAAACAATCCAACCTTCACCCACAATCAATCAAGCAGTTTATCTTATATAAGCACTTAGCCGCATGGTAAGCATACTGTCATGTTAACACTCACACGCATGCGGTATGCTAAAGCATGAAAATACTTACATCGTACTCCGTGCCAAAACAATAAACTAGTTAGCAAATATGCATGATCCTAGTTCATGTTAAGTTGACTAATGCAACACATACAGAATGCAATTAGAGTAGGATCAGCTACCCTAAACATGGCATGCGAAATGCAATCGATAACACGTATTCAATTTGGAATTGAAGTACAATGCAGTTAGCATGATGCGCCGAGCTCGATGCATGCAAGACAAATGTATGGATACACGCATGGATAGCATAAGGTATGCTAATTTAAACATGACCTAGTACTAACCATCAAAAGCAGGTAAGTAAAAGGGAGAAAGAAGTGGGGATTGAAAGACATGTACACACACACACCCACACTTATTACACATTTTCCCTCACTCGGAGAGACCCAAAAGAATATACAGATAATTAACCTACAAGCTAATTAAAATATTACAGTCCATCTAATTAGTTAAGCAAATTAACTAAGCTAGAAAAAAACAGTAAACCGCCTCGGGAAGAGAGCCCAATGCAATGCATGCTCGGTCTTGCTCGGAAATGCACTGCCATGCGCAAGCTGCCTCTGTTTTCCCTGCTATACTCCTCTGAAGACTGCCAAAGTCTCAGGATGTGCTTACTGGATGTTGAGGAGTGCCACCGGCTGGAGGGAATCATCACCAGCTGTGATTTGGTGTCCATCGGCACACAATGAATCCATCGGCCACCAATTTATTGCCGATCGGCACTCCACGCAGTCGATCGGAAAAAAGTTCCTGCAGAACCTGTTTGACAGCAGCAGAGGACAGAGCTTTGCATGGCAATGCAATTCAAGCCATATATGCACCAACTAATCTCTTCATCATTTGTATGACTCAAAGGGATATGGTCCTTGGTTCTCGGACCACCAATCGTGCATTTCCATGCATGATGGCCCAAGAAACGAAGTGTGCACGTTGATTTCAAATGCAATGCAAACCAACAAACAAAGGCCCAATTCCTATCACTAGATCAAGGAACAAGGCATGCATGCAAGATGCAATGCAACCTAGGCATGTGAACTAGCATGCAACATGGGCATACAAGGTATATATGCAAGTATGCAAACAAATATGCAAGGTAAGCATGCAAACAAGCAAAGAATGGACTTAACCCTAATTTGGGCAGCCCTAATTAGGCCCAAAACAGTGGCCATAAGCTCAAGAAATGGGAGCAAACACACATGCACCCATGTACATGTTAAGACCTAACACTTGAGCATCAAGGGACAACTTTCAAGCACACTTGAAAGGATGCAAACACGGACTAATGGCATGTATACTAAGCTCTGAAAATCATGCTAAAATGGTGCCAATACCAATTAAACAAGACAAACAAGGCATGCAAACAAGGCCGAAAACCCAAAACAAGCCAAGAGGCTTAAACCAAGACTAAGTCAATCAAGCCTCACAAGGCGAAGGGGACTTAAAATAGGTCTAATGCAAACCTAAACAACACCCAAGGAACACCTAGATGGCATCTAAGTGGCTCAAGTATAAAGGCATACACCAATGCTTAACATGGAGCATACAACACAAACATTTGGAGCATCAAAAGAGCTATGAAATGCAAGCATGTGAGCATGTTATAAGGACTGAAATGGCATGTTGGGTGGTTCCAAACCACCAAATCAAAGCAAGTAATGCATGCTGCACATTCACACACTTAAGGCTAACAAGCCAAAATGCAAAGGGACTATGCAATGCATGTCATGGCCGACCAAAATGGCTAAGGAGAGACCTCAAACATAGCAAAATAAACATGAAAACTTCACAAAGCCAAGCCTAAAACATGCTAGAACAAGGGCTTACAACCTAAGGCATGTTAAGGCTACAACAAGGCATTACATGGCATGTGTACTAAGCAAGCATGGTGTACCAAGACCAACATGCAACAATGTTATTTCATGGCAAAATAAGCATAAATAACAGCCAAGGCATGGTCAACATGAGCCTAAGCTAGGTGCTCTCTCAAGAGGCAAAAATAGCCCTTTTCAAGAGCAACAAGGAGAGGGGGTGGCCTCTCCTTCTTAGGACTTCAAGGCACCATCCTTACCACTGAAATCCCTCAAGATTTCAGTGGTGAGGAGGCCCAAACACCAAAGTCCCAGAGCACACTCAAAATGGCACAAAATGGAGCCTTACAAGGCTTAAGAGGGGTCAAACAACCCCAAAGCTTGAAGAAACCTTAAACAACTATTTAGAGGGCCTAAAAATAGAACTTTTATGTGTTATACACAAAGCCAAAAAACAGTTTCAAGGTAGGTAAAAATACAATGTAAAAATGGGGAATAAAAGGGAAAAGTGATTACCCTTGTAGACCTTCTTCAACAATGGTGGACCAGCTGCTCCTCCAAGCTCAAAACCACCCAAGAACCTCAAGAACAACCTCTTAGAACCTCAGTAGCCAAGGGAAGGTGTAACACTATGTGTTTGTGTGCAATAGTAAGACACAAATACACTTATACACACACAAAGGTAAAAAGAGAGAGAGAAATAGAGATAGGTGAGACACAAACCCTAACCCTAATCCAGAGCTCTCCTCTGTATATTTTCTAACCTTTTTGTCTAACCCTAAAGCCAAGAGAGGAGGGCTCCTCTTATAGAGAAGCCAATCTTGTAAAGCTTACTCAAGAAGCTAACAAGGAAGCCATCCCTCCATACACGTGTATGGAGGGGAACAAAATGCAAGCCAGCTGTATTAAAATATCTGCAAAAGCAGATGAACAGTAGTCGGCCAGCCAAAAGTGCCATTTTGACTAAATAAACTGCCGACCGGCAACAAAGAATGCCGACCGGCAATATACATTGCCGATGGCAACAAAACACCAGCCGGTGGCCTCTAGCCATGGCCGATGATGTGTGGGGATGCCTCACAAGGCATTCCCTGCCCCTCCAAGGCAAAACACAAATGTTTGGTGCAAAACCAGACACTAAACAGTCGAGTTCGGAGATCTTGGGGCAAGGCGCGTAGCCGAGACCTCCGGGAACTCCAAATAAACATGGATGATCACCGAGTGTTCCAACGGTGACGTCCAAGTCTTGAGGACGGTCAAAAATGGGGTGTCTACAGTTGCCCCTCTTTGACAGAACTCGAAAGTCATAACAATGACGGGAGTGAATGTCAAAGCCTAAAGACGACCCATTTTTGACAAGGCCGAAGACTTAGACAAAGCATGCAAGACAAACAAGGTATGCCCCCGAAGGCAGGGGCAAAATGCAAGACAATGCACGAAGCCGAGCATAACTTATGATTATGCAAAGAAAGCTGTAACGAAGCACACATGCAACAGTTTTAAGCTAGCATACACCAAACTACACTACAATGCAGAAAGGATGTAAGAGAATTATGCAATTCTCAATACGTCTCACTCGGAGGATACAATACCTGTTCGGTTCGTCTGGTTCCACCAGCTGCAAATGAACCGTACATACAATATCGTGCCTGCAAAGAAAACAACTTAACAAGTACGATGTTATTAGCAACATGCATAACAATGCAAGAATGAGTGCAAAATGATATGCAATATATACAAAACAATGTATAAACAATGCAATGCAATTGAAACAATGCAAACTAAATGCAGAGCAATTGAATCATGATCCAATCATGAGCGGTTCGAAACCACACAAATGTCAAATAGATTGATGGAGGTAATAAGTCCATCTACCATAGAACGGTCAACTGAACTATGAGTAATGTAGACGGATTCAAGAACGAGTATTGGGTGGAATGACATAAGTGGGGTAACGACCCGCTGCAGAAAGGACAATGATCCTAATGCCGGATGCAAAAATTACACTACAATGTAATATGCAATGGATATGGCATGCAGCCAAACCAAATCTTGCGTACGAAAAGCATGTACACATACAAGCCGCGGCTAACATAGAACGGTCCACTGAACTATGCTTTGACACGAGAAGTATGGGCACATACCAGACCAAGCTCAACATGGAAAGGCGCAAGCCATAGATGGAGGGTGATGCAGTGGATGCATGCAACTAAATGCGATATCTACAGATATGCAATGGAAATGGATACAATGGATATGGCACGTGGGGCAAACCAAATCTTGCCTAGGAAAGGCATGTACACATACAAACCATGTCTAACACAGAAAAGGTGCTGCAACTCTCAAACCAACGTACCAGCGTGGAATAGGCGCGTACACATGCAGAACTGTGCTTTAACGTGAAAAGTAAGGGCACATACCAGACCAAGCTCAACCTGCAAAGGCGCAAGCCATAGATGGAGGGTGATGCAGTGGATGCATGCAACTACAATGCGATATCTACAGATATGCGATGCAATGCAGATGCGGTTTGCTGGGGAAAATGCAATGGATGCAGGTGTAATATTTACAGTGGATAAGGCTCGCGACCAAACCTCATTTTGCCTAAGAAAGGCATGTACACATACAAGCCACGTCTAACATAGAACGGTCATACAAGACTATGCTTCGACGTAAAGAGTACAGACACATACCAGTCCAAGCTCAACATGGAAATGTGCGAGCCATGGATGGAAGGGTGATGCAGGGAATGCATGCAAACTACAATGCACTATCTACAAATATGCAATGCAATACTTACAATGGGAATGCATGACAATGCATGTTTATTTTCTACGATGCATAACAATGTAATATTTACAATGTATGCATGACAATGCACTATTTACAATGGATGCATGACAATGCACTATGATGCAATGGCTATGATTGCAGCTTTCCCTATTTTACCAACAGGGCGATATACTAGGTTGGTTCAGTATCCAGAACTGAGGCGCAAACATGCTGCCTCAACCTATGGGGCTTCCATACAGATTTCAAGCCGAGGATACACCCCTGGATATTTAAACCAGACTCTAGTCTCAGAACTCCCAAACCTTTGCGTTCTAGGCATAAGCCGTTCGAACTCTAGTTTCCACCGTCCCAGTTAGTCTCTTAGGAACTCACCACAAACACAGGCAGGTGGCTTTACCAGACCACCGAAAGTCGTTCGGGCACGACAAACACCAAAGGAATTGCACCTTTAGAGGATTTAAGGTCTCCTAGACCAGGATGCAAAATGTATGCATGACAATGCATGTTTTTGTTTTTTGGAATGCAAACGATGCATGATGTTGAAAAGATGCAGGACAATGCATATGTTTTTTTTTTTTTGTTTTTTTTTGAAAATGTAAATGATGCGTGAAATGCATGTTGCATGGAATGCGCGACAACGCAAGTTGCTCGAAATGCATGACAATGCATGATAATTTGATGGGCGGCGACGCGCGGCTTGAGAAATGCATGACAATGCAAGTTGATGCAAGTGCGAAACAACGAACGTCTAATGCATATGAACCCGAATGCGCAACCTCGCGCGTCGCTTGAAATACATGACAATGCAACCGAGCAAGTTTAAGGTCTCGCCAGACCATGCGTATTTTTGGTCCCGCCGGACCGGGGGTGCATGATAATGCAAGTTGTGTGCGTTATAATGCGTGTGTGTGTGCATAAAGATGCAAGGGATGATGTGTGCTATAGTGCATACCGACATGCAAACACCAACCGAGCGTGTTTAAGGTCTCGCCAGAACACGCGTATTTAAGGTCTCGCCAGACCGGGCGTGTTTTCGGTCCCGCCGGACCAGGGTGCACAAGACAATGCGAGTGAGGTGCGCAAAATAGCGCGAACAATGAATGCATGCCAAATGCAATGAGATGCGCAAAACGACGCGATGCAATGCACCGAAATAGTGCGGTGAATGCGCATAACGCACACGGGGCAACTCTTGAATCTTATGAGAGACAAAAGGATACAAAAAGGATACACCTTGCATGAATCCGAGTGCCACGCACAGAAGTCACGGTCTGAGGTCAAAACGGAGGCCGGTTGAGCTTCGGAAGTGCACTGTCTTGCACTGTTTTGAGCAATGAAGGCCCTGAACCACACATATAACCCAAACAAGGATGTAGAAGGCTCAAAAACCACTGTAGGAGACCACCGGATGTCCACCGGCCATCAAAATGCATCACCGACCGTCCATCGGCCCTCAAACAATTCCATCGGCACAATATATTGCCGACCGGCAAAGAGTGTGGCCGACCGGCAAAGTATTCCTGTATCGGGGCAGTTTTGACATTTTGCTATGGGTCTTTTAAAATAGGGCTTCTAGCCCTATTTTGTCACTTCCTCCTTGCTCGAAAATCCTCTCTCTCTCTCTAGAGTGTTTTCCTCCTTTGATTTCCTCGTTTTCTTGCGTTCTAGCCCCCGTTTCGTCGTTCGATTCGCGTTCTCCTTCGCGTTTCGGACATTTTCAACCGAACGAAACTTCGTTTCGGTGTCTCGTTTTTGATTTCTACCACTCGGGGCTTGTTTCCCTCGAGTTTTTCTCGATATCTGTGCCTCTTCTGCACTTCGGCTTTCTCGGCCATTTTCGGCCCTCTCGGGGTTGACTTTTTTTGTTGACTCTTCATATTCTTGCCCGGTTTTCCCTCTTCCGGCCATTTTCACATTCTCTTCGAGATGGCGGACGATCTTTCACAGGGCGGGACCCCTCCAGAGCACGAGATGGATCCCGAGGCCAAGCCCTTACCGCTTCGCATTCGGTCATTCGATCCGGAGACCTACAGGCCAACGGTTCACGTGATGCTCCCCGATGGACTACGCCAGTTCCGGAGCTTCGAGAGGGGCGTGGCACTTGAGCTACTACTCCATGAGCCAGAGTCACATCTGTCGCACGGCGCTTCCGAGGTACATTCTTTCCCCGGTTTCAGTTTTTCACAATGTAGAACACTTAAACTGCCGTAGTTGATTCTGTTCTTTAACTGCTTAGTTTGAATGTACTGATGCACTGTACACTGTAGTTGATCACAAACAAACTTACAATCGATATCTGTTTGAAACTTACACGTGCACACACACCGCACTGACCCTGGATCGCTCAAACACATTGATACGACACACACTGTACTTCACTGTGAGCACGTCGGCACCCGGTATCTGTTTGAATTCTGAAAAAAAAAACATGCACACATGCTGTATTTGCCGTGAACCACTCAAGCACGCTGACACATCACACGTCGTAGTTCACTGTAAGTACACTGGCACCCGATGTCTGTTTGAATCTGAAAAACATGCACACATGTTGTATTTGCCCTGAACCACTCAAACACGCTGACATATCACACGTCGTAGTTCACTGTAAGTACACCGGCACCCGATGTCTGTTTGAATCTGAAAAACATGCACACATGTTACATCTGTACTGAACCGTTCAACATACTGACATATCATATGCTGTAGTTCTCTGCTAGCATACTGACACCCAATGCCGGCTTTGCATTTGAAAACTTGCACACACACACTATATCTGTATGCTTTTCAAAACTACATTTTGAATATTGCCTCGCAATTGTTGTTTTTTATTACAGGGGGACTCCCATACCATCCGTGGGTATGGAAACGTCCTCGCCCGAGACTGGTACGTGGAGTTACCAGACGCGGTTCGCCAGATCGTCGACGACGCGGGTTTCGGCATCTTTTGCAGGGGGCTTTCCCAGCTTACCACCTGCAAGCCCCTACTTGCTGCTTTAGTGGAGAGGTGGTGGGATACCACCAACTCCTTCCACTTCTCCGTCGCAGGGGACATGACGATGACCCCTTATGACTTCTCGATGCTTACTGGCATCGGGGTAGGGGAGGATCCGATTCCCTTCAACACTGATATGGATGAGTGGGACGTCGCCCAGCTGTACCTGCTCGGCACTCAGCCTCCCCTCGCTCGAGCAGGGTTTGTCAGATACTCGTGGTTCGAGAGCCACTTTCGGATTCAGCTAACCTTGGCGGAGGAGGCGCAGATAACCCCAGAGGAGGTGGATCAGTATGCACGGGGCTTCATCATGTTTCTGCTCGGGACGACCCTTTTCGCCGACCGGGCGAACACCGTGCCTCTATGTCTGTTGAGCGCACTGGTGGATGTCAGGCGGATCCGCCACTATGACTGGGGTGGCGCAGGCTTGGCCACATTGTACGGTTACATGAGCTCTTCTTCTCGCCTCAGTGGGCAGCTTCTTGGCGGCTACTGACGAGCTTGGGAGGTACATCTTCTTCCCCTTTTACATTTCTACTTTCTGCTTTACATTTTCTGTGTTCTATACACTGCACAGACTATCTCTCACTGACTATATACTGCATCTGGCACACACATATACTACCTTTACCTTGTTGTACTGCACACTGCTTGTACACTCTGCACAATACACCGCACGACACACAGCTCTGCCATTTTTGCTTTATTACGTATACGCTTTATCGATCGTCATCTTGATATCATTACTGCGGTTGTGGGTCTCGCTTACTTTCCTGAGCTTGCCCGATGCCGATGTGGAGATCCCGCTCGACGTCCCCTTTTCTCATCGCTTTGACATGCGGTGTGTGTGGAGACCCCAGGAGTCTTTCATCTTCTTCCGCCGCTACTTCGACACCATCACCGCCGCGGTGGTATGTTCAACTGTAGAGTTTGCTTAAGCTTTGCATAGCACTGTATTTTTTATGATAAACATATAACAAACTGCACATTTACCCACAGATCACCTGGCAGCCTTGGGCTCCGTTGCCGGCCGTGGTGAGGGATCACTATGAGAGTGCTGAGGAGACTGCCCGTCTCTGGATTCTGTTGGAGGGCCCGGTCAGTCGGGCTTGGTACCTGGGGGAGCGCTTCTTGCATCAGACCCTGGGTTTACCGGAGCAGATAGTTCCGGGTCCGCCTCCTACACATATGAGGCATACAGAGAGGCTTTCCCTCGCGCACCTGAGAGAGTATACCGTTGGTTGGGGCGCGGAGCGTCACAGAGACGAGGGCGACTATGCCGAGTACGTCCGGACCTACATCATGCGACCCTTGGGCAGTGGTCGCCGAGTTGAGAGGGAGAGGCCAGCAGCGCCGACAGCTGGAGCAGGAGCATCGAGGAGGGCTCGAGTCCGTGGCAGGGGCGGAGTTCAGAGAGGGCGGGGGACCGGCTAGCCTGCTCTGCCCACTTCACTGACATGCAGAGGGCAGGGTGGGTCGACCTACCAGATCTCCTTTGCTCCTCCCCCGGCTGATCACGAGTTGGTCGGTGTCCCTAACTTGCCTCCGGTATGTATTACTTCATTTCGCATCTTGTACTGTTATTTCATGTCAGTTTATTTGATATTCTACAGAATACTGATGCATCTGATACTTTTGCAGGCGTCCTCCGAGTACACCCGGCAGTCTCTGGAGCTGAATGCCTCCATGATGGGGATGCTATAGCGGACCTTCGATCTCCTGGCCCTCTACAGTATTCCGGTATGTTCTTCTGACCGCCGTCTCAAACCGTACATAAACTGATTCGCATAATCTGATGCACGACACAACACTGGATACCTAGCCCTCTCGGCACCTGATACATTGTACTCATACATCGCATTCTACACTAATACACTGCTCACGACGTTCACACACTGTATTCATACATTGTATTCGCCGATACTGCTACTTTGCCACCTTTGTAATCATACCTGCGTATTACGCAGCGATACCTTTGCTCATGGCGTTCACACATTGTACTCATACTGCGTATTACGTACTATCGCTCACGGCGTACTGATGCATTTGTCTTTTATGCTTTTCAGCCTCCTTTCCAGATCCCTTCGGTGGGTGGTGCTCCAGCTGGGCCCTCTATTCCTGCTCGAGGAGGGCGTGGAGACACTGGACATCCCCATGCCAAGGCGGGGCGTGCTCATGTCGGGAGTAGCTCTCGGGCACCCATTCCTGATGATGAGGATGATGAGTCCGTGTTCGAGTCCGAGGCAGAGGCAGAGGCAGAGGCAGGGTCATCTGAGGAGGAGACCGGAGACGGTTCAGATGATGGTGCCGATGACGATGCTCCTGGACCTTTGTCCAGGAAGAGGGCAAGGACAGATCCCCAGGCCCGAGACTACTGATGATGACCCAGACTTTTGCTACTTTTCTTCTCTTTTTTGTACTTTTTCTTTTTCTTCTTTTTTAGTTGGTAGCCCTAGTATCTTGTACCGTCGCAGGCGGGTTTTTGTTTTCTTCAAAACTTTGTACTTGAACAAGATTATATGAAATGAAACAAACTCTTTTTTGTCAAAAAAAAGTGTTATATCTGTACATTCTATACTTTGCACTGCATTGTATCATGCTGCATCACATCACAATGGGATTGATTTGTTGTCTGAAAATCAAATATTTGCATTGTAGTAACCAGGTAATGAACCAGTTAATAGCAAACCACTCATGCAAACCACTGTTTAACTTTGAACACCGACCCATACTCTTGAGAATTAGTGCATACTGACCCACAACACAATACTTGGTTTATTACGCATACGGCAAATCGACCATGACCAATCGACAAGACGGACTACGAAGGTGAAACCGGCTGAAATTGAAGCATACTCAGATGCTCCAAATTTTCCTTTTCTTCTTTTGCTGCGCCTAAATGTAGAGAATGGCACAGCACTCTGAGCATAAGCAATTTTTTGAAATAAAGAAGGGTTTTCAACCGGGGTATCGAGCCTGCAACTGAACACAGCGAGAAAGACTCAAACAAAAGGTACACGACCCAAACACAACGAGGCACGCCCGGAAAAGACTCAAGACAAGAATTGCGACAAAACAAAGTAAAAGACACGACTCACGGACGCGTTTACAAGAATGAGAGACCTCAAATCACGTGGAGCTAGTTTCCCCGGGTTTTGTTCCCATCCTTTCTGATTTGTGATTCTCATATCGCTCGGCCCTCAGGCTCGATTTTTCTCTCAAAACCCTCTCGCTCACTTCTCTCTCCACTTACACCTCTCTATTCTTTATTCTCTTATTTTTTATCCCTCCCTAGGGTGATTGATGGATGAATAGGAAGTTGCAGGTTCGTGCCCGACACCGTTAGCTCACGACTATTTCTTCCGGTGGATAGAGTGCCCTTCTGGCAAGTATGTTGACGGTGGGGAAAAGACAGAAGACCTGACTCAATTGCGCCCCTAGTTCGTTACTTTGACCATTTTTTGTTTTCTTCCTAAAACAGTTTTGACCAAAATGAGAGTCGGATTAACATGCTTGTTCGATTTTTGATTTAAAAATCATGCAAGTCAAGCTGTGAGCACTGAAAATTTTCCCTTTTGGGTCCAAGAAGATGGTCCGGTTTTTGGAAAATGAAATAGTTTTCGAGAAAATAGTCAACTTCAGTAAAAGTTTTCAAAAACTATTTTTTGCAAACAGTCAATGCTCAACAAGCACGGAGCTTACCCTCGAGATGCACAACCTCGGATTGGAGGCAATGGAAAATTGGCCCTTGCTTGGAAGGACTGCATGGCAACGGAAAGTTGCCCCTGGTTTGGATGACAACTTGCGGCAACGGAAAGTTGCCCCTTGTCTGGATGGTGCCGCAGCATGTTGTAAACTGTCCGCATTAATGATTGATCATGACCGAGCTCTCAGGCACGGAGAGGACGGGGACGGTCACAACCAAT
This sequence comes from Camellia lanceoleosa, assembly GCA_025200525.1. NCBI lineage: Eukaryota > Viridiplantae > Streptophyta > Magnoliopsida > Ericales > Theaceae > Camellia > Camellia lanceoleosa. Next base: position 78,374,488 of record CM045762.1, on the reverse strand, counting down.
ATATGGACACAATCACCTTGAAAGTGTTGGTGATTGGACTTCAGGATGAAGCTGCCTATGTAATTCCGGTTGTCACAACCGAACTATCGGAGTCAGAGGAGGCAAGGATGATCAAAACCATTACATGGACTGGGGCGCTGTGAAAGCGTTGGGGGCTGGACTTCAAGATGAAGTTGCCTACGTATCCCAAACATGGGAATCAAGCCTTACGTAGTTCCGGTTAAGGTACACTCGGGTATTTTAACCTTCACTTTTTAGGCTCTAACTTTTGCCAAGGCGTCTGTTGCAGGTTTTCGACCTTGTGAGCTTCTTTTTCTTCTTTCTTTTTTTCAATTTTTTTTCATTTTTTTTTGTTCTTTTCTTTGATTTTCTTTTTTTGCATTTTTTCATTCTTTTCTTTTTCTTGCTCTAACTTTTGCCTGGGTCGCCCTTCCGGGTTTTCAGCCCAGCGAGCCTCTCAAAGGGTAAAAGTGTAGCATAGTCCATGCCAAATGGTTTTGAGATCCTGAAGTCATCTGAGTCCAGGAGAATGGCTGTTGTACTGATTTGCGGAAGGATCCATCATGGTCGCTTCACGAGCCTCTGCCGGTGAGATCTAATCTTCTTGATCTGAATTTGGTACCTCTTGCTTGAGGGTTGCTTCAAATCGGGCCGCACAGGCCTTTCATGGCAGTTAACTGTTGAACGTTTTGAATGGATTCCAGGTTCGAAACAGATAGGTTGAATCTCGAGGCTGAGAGCGATCCTAGGCTGCACAATCTCAAGAGCAATTCCACACAAGTCTTCACAGGACCGCGCAAAACATTTTGTTTTTGAAAGTTTTTAAGAAAGCGACAAATCGCTCGCACTGAAGATAGTGTGAAACTAATCTGGATCAAGCCAGGGTCCTTCTCAATACTCACACTGACAGGCATGATTTCGTTCGTTAAAGGCTGAGCATGCCTCTCTTTCTCTCAAAATGATCAAGATTTTGCAAAACCCGAGGAGTTCCTTCCTCTTTGTTTTTAACACCGCAGTGTTCAAAAGGGGTTTTTGAAAAACTTAGGTTAATGCAATGAGTTTGGCGCGCAGGAGAGCAGGCGAGATGTACTGTCAGCCCATTCAAATCCTCTGGCATAACTGGCTCAAACAATAAGGGAACATGATAGCTGCAGCCGTTTCATTCAACACTTCCAACTGCAACTGGCTCCTCAATAGAGACAGACTCAAAAGGAAAACAAAAGGGGTAATTACAAAATGGTGTTCGAGGCGACAACCCCGAAATCACCCGGTATTCTATACAAAGGGGACTGACTCGCTACATCAAGACAGACCCTTAAGCAAAAAGACTGACTCAAGACAAAGAGACAGACTCAAAACAAAAGACTAACTCGCTACCCAAGCCAGAATTTACAAAACTAGTGTTCGCAGATGCTCAAAAATGCGTGCCAGACGCCACATCAAAAATATACCAAGTGCTGCCCGCAGGTGGTTCACTCTCTGATTACATATTCGTAGTATCAGTGTCCTCAAAGTCCAACAGCTGAGTAGTAACGGACTTGGCTGAGGTGGGTAGGAGGATAACCTCGTTGTCAATCAAATCCTGTACCTCATGACGGAGGCGGAAGCAATTATCGGTAGCATGACCAGTTTGTTGGTGGTCTGCAGCAAAGATCTTGATCGTGATGTGAGGAGATTCTTCGGCAGAGGTCGAGGCTCCAAGGGTTTAAGGTGTCCCCTCTCAGCAAGGATCTGGAGTGCTTTGGACAACGGCATATAGAGAGCATGGAAGACCCTGCGTCCTCGGGGCAGGTACTTTGAAGGTTGAGTATTCTTGCTAGACGCACTAGCGAATGGGTCGGCAGGTGCGGCCTTGGATTTTTTATCTTTCCTGGGTGCAGGGTTGGGAGTAGGAGGAACTATTCTGGCATGACGGGGCCTATTCCGGTTCTCTGATTGACTTGAACTACCCTCAGGTGGAGTGGGGAAAGCATCCTCCACAGCTTTTGTCACAACTACAGATATCTGTTGCTTGTTCATCCCTGCGGCTTTCAAAGCCTCGCCTGCCCACAGCAGCTGTTCACTAGGATCGGCATCTGCCTTCACTTTGTCTTTTCCTTTGGCCTCAGCCTGATCGAGGGTTTGGTTTGATGTTGATACGTCATTGCCATAGCTGGAGGCCATCTCCGGTTGGCTAAGTTCAATCATAATCCGTCTCAATAGCGGGGGCTCCTGGGGTACAAAACTCCTGGCATATGGTGCGGCTGGCGGTGAAGCTGACATTCTGTAGGCGAGATCCGCCATGGACCTCTAGAGATCACCTATCATCCCCATTAGTTCAAATGTAGTAGGCTCGCGAGCCTGATATAGTCACTTTGTAGAGTGATTCCTTGACCCAACGCGGCTGTCATAACCACGATCTCTTCTGAATTCTGCGTCATCGTAGGTCTTACCTCGATAAGGGGGAACACTGACTATTCTGGAACTCTTTGAACTGAAAGAAAAAACAAGCAGCATTTTAGCCCAAACGGATCAAACACAGGTGTAGCCGAACAACTGTACTCTACTACTGATCACTGTTCCCCAGAAATCACTGTCTCACAAAACATCGAATCGGATATCCACAGACATAACTGATTCTCGCAAACTGATATTGATGCCCTCAGGCTTGATACTCAATCTCTCAAACTGATATGTATGTTCCCTGTAGAGATACACTGTGAAAGCACATAGTAAGTAGAGAGAGCAAAAACACCCCTATGTTGGGGTAGGGTTTCCCTGTCCTATTTTGTCAGGAGCTAGGGTTTCACTACGCATGCAGTGGTTTCAAACAACCTATATTGGGTGAGCAACCTGTCCTAGTTTGGAATGGTCGCTATGGATTCCGAGTATGCACTAGGTCGAATGGTCGAAAAGGGTGCCCTGGTAAAACCGGGGTTTGTGTTCCCATATTGGCAGAGCCCGCAACCGGTCAGCCTTATGGCATGCTTTGACAAAGTCAAGCCTCCGGCAGACCGCTTAGGAATAGCAGATGGCCAACACGGTGTCCTAGGCGCCCTAATGCACATGCAATGCAAAGAGACACATAAATGAAATCAAAACAGGATATCACGAGTTCGAGTCAAGCTCTCTAAACTCCCCAGCAGAGTCGCCAGAAACTGTAACAACGCCCGTGGGGGACCTCGCTACAGCTCGGACTCGATTTGTGTTACGGTTCTTAATATTGAACCAAAGAGTCCAAATCCGGCAAATCGTTTTGAGAAACAGATTTTTGAAAAGAAGTGCCAAACATGGACTGCTTTGCCAGATACAGAGTCGCCACCTAAATATTTTTTAATGGGGGAATTTAGGAAACCCTGACTCGGTGCCAAAGGCCACGTGTCCGTCATCACCAAAGTTGCCTCGGCTCGGGAGCTTGGGTACGATTGGGGAAGGTCAGCTATGAGCACCCACTCTCGCCCGGTCCGAAGACCGGCCTCTACTAACCATGATATCCATTTTTGAAAACTTCGTGTGTTCTTATTCCGGTTATTAGCCTAGAATTACTATGTTATGCGCACAGCAAACAAGTATGGACTAGATTGCCTAATTTGGAAATAAGCATTGCATATCCGTTTGTTTTGGAAAACGCTTTGGGATTTGCTACTCGCAAGTAGGCTAAAATACGGATTTCAACGAGTTTCTCCAACTCAAACAATCTAACCTTCACCCACAGGTAATCAAGCAATTTATCTCATATAAGCACTTAGCCGCATGGTAAGCATACTGTCATGTTAACACTCACACGCATGCAGTATGCTAAAGCATGAAAATACTTACATCGTACTCCGTGCCAAAACAATGAACTAGTTAGCAAACATGCATGATCCTAGTTCATGTTAAGTTGACTAATGCAACACATACAGGATGCAATTAGAGTAGGCTCAGCTAACCTAAACATGGCATGCGAAATGCAATCGATAACACGTATTCAATTTGGAATTGAAGTACAATGCAGTTAGCATGATGCGCCGAGCTCGGTGCATGCAAGACAAATGTATGGATACACGCATGGATAGCATAAGGTATGCTAATTTAAACATGACCTAGTACTAACCATCAAAAGCAGGTAAGTAAAAGGGAGAAAGAAGTGGGGATTGAAAGACATGCACATACACGCACCCACACTTATTACACATTTGCCCTCACTCGGAGAGACCCAAAAGAATATACAGATAATTAACCTACAAGCTAATTAAAATATTACAGTCCATCTAATTAGTTAAGCAAATTAACTAAGCTAGAAAAAAATAGTAAACCGCCTCGGGAAGAGAGCCCAATACAATGCATGCTCGGTCTTGCTCGGAAATGCACTGCCATGCGCAAGCTGCCTCTGTTTTCCCTGCTATACTCCTCTGAAGACTGCCAAAGTCTCAGGATGTGCTTACTGGATGTTGAGGAGTGCCACCGGCTGGAGGGAATCATCACCAGCTGTGATTTGGTGTCCATCGGCACACAATGAATCCATTGGCCACCAATTTATTGCCGGTCGGCACTCCATGCAGTCGATTGGCAAAAAGTTCCTGCAGAACCTGTTTGACAGTAGCAGAGGACAGAGCTTTGCATGGCAGTGCAATTCAAGCCATATATGCACCAACTAATCTCCTCATCATGTGTATGACTCAAAGGGACATGGTCCTTGGTTCTCGGACCACCAATCGTGCATTTCCATGCATGATGGCCCAAGAAACCAAGTGTGCACGTTGATTTCAAATGCAATGCAAACCAACAAAGGCCCAATTCCTATCACTAGATCAAGGAACAAGGCATGCATGCAAGATGCAATGCAACCTAGGCATGTGAACTAGCATGCAACATGGGCATACAAGGTATATATGCAAGTATGCAAACAAATATGCAAGGTAAGCATGCAAACAAGCAAAGAATGGACTTAACCCTAATTTGGGCAGCCCTAATTAGGCCCAAAACAGTGGCCATAAGCTCAAGAAATGGGAGCAAACACACATGCACCCATGCACATGTTAAGACCTAACACCTGAGCATCAAGGGACAACTTTCAAGCACACTTGAAAGGATACAAACACGGACTAATGGCATGTATACTAAGCTCTGAAAATCATGCTAAAATGGTGCCAATACCAATTAAACAAGACAAACAAGGCATGCAAACAAGGCCGAAAACCCAAAACAAGCCAAGAGGCTTAAACCAAGACTAAGTCAATCAAGCCTCACAAGGCGAAGGGGACTTAAAATAGGTCTAATGCAAACCTAAACAACACCCAAGGAACACCTAGATGGCATCTAAGTGGCTCAAGTATAAAGGCATACACCAATGCTTAACATGGAGCATACAACACAAACACTTGGAGCATCAAAAGAGCTATGAAATGCAAGCATGTGAGCATGTTATAAGGACTGAAATGGCATGTTGGGTGGTTCCAAACCACCAAATCAAAGCAAGTAATGCATGCTACACATTCACACACTTAAGGCTAACAAGCCAAAATGCAAAGGGACTATGCAATGCATGTCATGGCCGACCAAAATGGCTAAGGACAGACCTCAAACATGGCAAAATAAACATGAAAACTTCACAAAGCCAAGCCTAAAACATGCTAGAACAAGGGCTTACAACCTAAGGCATGTTAAGGCTACAACAAGGCATTACATGGCATGTGTACTAAGCAAGCATGGTGTACCAAGACCAACATGCAATAATGTTATTTCATGGCAAAATAAGCATAAATAACAGCCAAGGCATGGTCAACATGAGCCTAAGCTAGGTGCTCTCTCAAGAGGCAAAAATAGCCCTTTTCAAGAGCAACAAGGAGAGGGGGTGGCCCTCTCCTTATTAGGACTTCAAGGCACCATCCTTACTACTGAAATCCCTCAAGATTTCAGTGGTGAGGAGGCCCAAACACCAAAGTCCCAGAGCACACTCAAAATGGCACAAAATGGAGCCTTACAAGGCTTAAGAGGGGTCAAACAACTCCAAAGCTTGAAGAAACCTTAAACAACTATTTAGAGGGCCTAAAAATAGAACTTTTATGTGTTATACACAAAGCCAAAAAATAGTTTCAAGGTAGGTAAAAATACAATACAAAAATGGAGAATAAAAAGGAAAAGTGATTACCCTTGTAGACCTTCTTCAACAATGGTGGACCAGCTGCTCCTCCAAGCTCAAAACCACCCAAGAACCTCAAGAACAACCTCTTAGAACCTCAGTAGCCAAGGGAAGGTGTAACACTATGTGTTTGTGTGCAATAGTAAGACACAAATACACTTATACACACACAAAGGTAAAAAGAGAGAGAGAAATAGAGATAGGTGAGACACAAACCCTAACCCTAATCTAGAGCTCTCCTTTGTATATTTTCTAACCTTTTTGTCTAACCCTAAAGCCAAGAGAGGAGGGCTCCTCTTATAGAAAAGCCAATCTTGTAAAGCTTACTCAAGAAGCTAACAAGGAAGCCATCCCTCCATACACGTGTATGGAGGGGAACAAAATGCAAGCCAGCTGTATTAAAATATCTTCAAAAGCAGATGAACAGTAGTCGGCCAGCCAAAAGTGCCATTTTGACTAAATAAACTGCCGACCGGCAACAAAGAATGCCGACCGGCAATATACATTGCCGATGGCAACAAAACACCAGCCGGTGGCCTCTAGACATGGCCGGTGATGTGTGGGGATGCCTCACAAGGCATTCCCTGCCCCTCCAAGGCAAAACACAAATGTTTGGTGCAAAACCAGACACTAAACAGTCGAGTTTGGAGATCCTGGGGCAAGGCGCGTTGCTGAGACCTCCGGGAACTCCAAATAAACATGGATGATCACCGAGTGTTCCAACGGTGACGTCCAAGTCTTGAGGACGGTCAAAAATGGGGTGTCTACAACTGGTTATCGTCATATCAAGCTATTATAGATTGCTACCGTCAGAGGGTTACTGTATGTACCTTGAGCGGTAATTGCTTTTATTTCTTAGGGGACCGGGTGGATAGAGTCTTATTGCCGGTATATGATTCACGTGGGCAGAATGAACTTAGTTGTCCTCTTGCTAGCTTTATGAGTAGTGAGTGTGATGAGGCCCGGGTTGAATTGCCAAGAGTGGTTTATGAGTACTTGAACGTCTTTCCCAAGGATCTTATTAGTTTACCACCCCACCGAGAGATTGAGTTCTCTATTGATCTAGTGCTTGGCACGGCACCGATATCCATGGCACTGTATCGTTTTGCACCAGCTGAGTTGAGCGAGTTGAAGGTTCAACTCCAAGAACTACTAGATAAAGACTTTATTCGCCCTAGCACTTTGCCTTAGGGAGCACCGACCCTCTTTGCTAAAAAGAAAGATAGGGCCTTGAGACTTTGTATCGATTACTGAAAGTTGAACCGGGTTACGGTTAAGAACAACTATCCTATGCCTCGTATAGATGATCTGTTTGACCAGTTGAAAGGATCCTGTTGTTTCTTTAAGATAAACTTGAGATCGGGTTACCACCAGTTGAGGGTAAGGGAGGAGAAGATGGCATTCTATACGCAGTATGGCCATTGTGAGTTTCTGGTGATACCTTTTGGGCTAACCAATGCACTAGCTGTATTTATGGACTTGATGAACTGAATCTTCCGAGAGTTCTTAGACCGTTTTGTAGTCGTCTTTATAGATGACATTTTGATTTACTCACCCTCTGAGGAGGATCACGAGGAACACTTGCGAGTGGTGCTTGAGGTGCTTAGAGTCCATAAGCTGTATGCTAAGTTCAGGAAGTGTGAGTTCTGGTTGAAAGAGGTTAAGTTCTTAGGCCATGTAGTATCTGGGGAAGGGGTGACTGTAGATTCATCCAAAATTGAGGCAGTGCAAGATTGGGCACAGCCTAAGAATGCCTTTGAGATCCGTAGTTTTCTGGGATTGGCCGGGTATTACCGTTGGCTTGTGAAAGATTTCTCCAGACTAGCTTCGCCTTTGACTAGATTGAAGCGGAAAGGGGTCAAATTTATGTGGAGTGAGACTTGTGAAAAGTCATTCCAAGAGCTTAAAGTTAGACTTACCACTGCTCCAGTCTTTATTATTCCGGAGAGGGGTTTGGGCTATTCAATGTATTGTGATGCCTCACGAGAGGGTTTGGGTTGTATATTGATGCAAGAAGGGAAAGTAGTAACCTATGGCTCACAGCAGTTGAAAACACACGAGAAGAACTACCCCACTCATGATTTAGAGTTAGCAGCTGTGATTAGGGGTGTGCGCAGTGCGGTTTGGGCGGTTTGAGAATAAAATTACAAACCGAAGGGCCGATTAGCGGATTGACAAATTGCGGTTTGGGCGATTTTTGGCAGATTGAAGAATATTTTAACTAATTATCATGTATTTGCATAATATGTAACACTAATTTGTATAATATTTTTTAAATATATAACACAAAGTAATTTTACATAATATGTTTCATATATATAACTACTAATTCATATATATAACTACTAATTTGTAATAAATTTTATATCTTAAATCTCTCTCACACTCATTTTTACATTGATATTTTATTGAAAGTTAAAAAATATATATGTATTAACTATAGCGGAATAGAGCGGTTCGGTTGGCGGATTATAAATTTTAAAGCTTAAACCACGGTTTGCGGTTAGAGCGGTGCAGATTGATGCGGATCGGTGCGGTTTTAGCGGGTTGGGTGGTATTTTGCACAGCTTTAGCTGTGATTTTTGCCTTGAAGACTTGGAGGCACTATCTGTATGGTGAGAGGTTTGAGGTGTTTTCTGATCATAAGAGTTTAAAGTATCTGTTTACACAGAAGGACTTAAATTTGACGCAGAGAAGGTGGATGGAGTTCATTGAAGATTATAATTTCAAGTTGTATTATCATCCGGGAAAGGCCAATGTGGTAGCTGATGCCCTAAGTAGGAAGTCCATCAGTAGTGTAGCTTGTATAGCTATCCGGGAATTGGAGATGTTTGGTGCTCTTGGCGAGTTTGATTTGCATTTGAGCGAGTCTGTTGAGTCTGTCGCCTTGTTTTCTGTAGTCGCACAACCTACACTTGTGAACCGGGTATTGGAAGCACAGAAGGGTGACTTTGAGGTAGAATCTCTCTGGGAGAAAATCTCCAGTGGGAAGGTAGAGAAGGATTTGATTGCGTATCCCGACCTGAGTGTGAGATACCGTGACCGCTTCTTTGTGCCGGAGTCTTGCCGAGAGGAAGTACTCCGAGAGTTTCACTATTCATGCCTTGCAGTGCATCCGGGAGGCACAAAGATGTATCATGATCTGAGTCGCTAGTTTTGGTGGAGGGGTATAAAGAAGGATGTGGCAGTGTTTGTATCAAAGTGCCTCACTTGTTAACAAGTGAAGGTCGAACATTAGAGGCCAGTGGGTTTGTTGCAACCCTTGCCTATAGCCGAGTGAAAATGGGAGCATGTCACGATGGATTTTGTTATGGGTTTTCCGAGGACTCAACGGGGTAGTGATGCCATTTGGGTGGCAGTTGACCGGTTGACCAAGTCAACGCATTTTATTCCTATGCGCTTGAGAGATTCGGTAGATTACCTTGCTGACTTGTATATTCGGGACATAGTGAGGTTGCACGGGGTTCCTATGACAATCGTTTCGGATAGAGATCCACATTTCACAGCTAGGTTGTGGCAGAGCTTGCAGAGTGCCTTGGTCACTAGATTGACTTTTAGTACGGCTTACCATCCTCAGACTGACGGGCAATCCGAGTATACTATTTAGATCCTGGAGGATATGCTTCGGGGCTGTGTCCTTACCTTTAAAGGGTCGTAGGAGAGACACTTACCCTTAGTGGAGTTTGCCTACAATAACAGTTTCCAATCGAGTATTAGCATGGCACCGTTTGAGGCCTTGTATGGCCGACCGTATAAATCTCCAGTGTGTTGGGCCGAGGTGGGTGATGCACCTTTGTTAGGTCCAGAGTTGGTTCAGGAAACGACGGAGAAGGTGACACTTATCCGTAAGAGGTTGGTTACAGCCCAGAGTCGCCAAAAGAGTTATGCCGACCGTAGAAGAAGACCTTTGTCATTCGAGGTGGATGATCATGTCTTTTTGAAAATATCAGCTAGAGGGGGTTTGATGAGATTTGGGAAGAGTGGGAAGTTATCCTCTCAGTTTATTGGTCCTTTTGAGATCCTTGAGCGGATTGGGGAGGTTGCATACCGTTTGGCATTACCTCCGTAACTTTCCGGAGTGCATGACGTGTTTCATATTAGTATGCTTCGGAAATATGAATCGGATCCATCACATGTGTTAGATTGGACCGACTTAGAGATAGATGAGGATGCCTCGTATGAGGAGAGACCGGTGCGAGTCTTGGATAGGCGAGATAAAGTCTTGCGAGGCGAGATAATTTCCTTGGTCAAAGTATTGTGGAGACATCATGGTGTTGAGGAAGCAACTTGGGAGCGTGAATTGGAAGTCCGAGAGAAATATCCGGACTTATTTGTTGATGTTTGAGTGTATGTTGAAATTTTAGTTTTGTTTATAAACCATAAAAACATTGTATATGTTTTTGATTTTGAAGACATTGTAATTGTTGAATGCGTTTTGAGAATGCAAGTTTAATATGAACATTGTATATGTTGTTTTAGTTTTGGAAATGCAAATATATTATAAACATTGAATATGTTTGGAAAAAACTTGAAAATTGTTAAATTTCGGAATATGCATATTGGTAATATATGTTGAGCTATACTTTGTGGAAATGATCTCTTGAGAAGGGATAGAATAACCGGTGGGCGGGTCATGATAACGAGAATTGACTTGTAATCAATTTGAAAATGGGATAATCATGATTTTGAAACTTGTACTAAAATTTCAGGGACGAAATTCTTTAAAGGGGGGAGGTTATAGCGATCCCGGTTTTGCCCCGACCTTCTTTGTGTCCCGGACTTGGGTTCCGTGGTTGAATATCGTATCCTTGTCTTGTTATTCTCTTTTGACTCTTTGTATTTGAGTTTTGGATTATGTTAATCGTGTTTGGAACGGGTTAGTTGTTAGTTGGTCTAGAATGTTGTTGCCTAGATTTTGGCTTCTTTGCTCAAGCGAGACTTCTTGCGCTCGAGCGAGCCTTGTGTAATTTGCTTCTTCGCTCGAGCGAGGACTAATGGTCTTCTGGTTTCTTTCCTAGATGCAGTTTTTCTGGGAAGATGTAAGTTCTTCGCTCAAGCGAGGCTTCTTGCGCTCGAGCGAGCTTTGTGGAATTGTTTCTTCGCTCGAGCGAGACTTCTTGCGCTCGAATGTGCGTCTGTGTCGATGGTAAACATGAAGCTTTGCATTCTACGCTCAAGCGATGCTTCTTGTGCTCGAGTGAGGTTACTTGTTGTGTCTGGTCGCTCAAGCGACAACTCCTTCGCTCGAGCGAAGATCGCATATATCAGTTCGAAGCCGAGATATTTTACACCACTTTTGATCTTCTTCTTCCCTAAAAACCCTAATCCGGCACCTTCTCTCTCTAAAACTCTCTCTCTCTCTACAAATACTCCATGGTCTAGGGTCTTTCTACCGTACTTCCTTTGTTAAAAAGATAGAGTTTTGCGTGGGTTTCCTTTTGATCCGAAAAAGGTGGAGTTTGGTCATCTTCAAAGTTTATTCCTTCTTCTCCTTTGAGCTTCTACACTTGAGATAGGGATATTCTACTCTTTGATATGGGTTTTGACCTAGATATTTGTCATTTGTATAAATGAAGGGATTTGGGAGTGATTTGGGTAAAGGTTAAGGTTTGGGCTCTAAACTAAAGAGGGGTTTTCATGTTGATTTACCAAGCAACCTTGGGGGTTTGTGTATAAGGTTTTTTATTGTTGAAATGGTGAGATTTGGACCTATGGGTTGATGTTTTGGAATAGGAGAAAAATTGCCCTAAGTTGAGTTGAAATAAATATTTATGTAAATAATGAAATTGGTTTGGGAATTATGAAATTAGGGGAATATGTGATTGAATGGTGTAGTTTGGTTTGATAAATCACACACTTATGAAAAAGTTGATAATTTAACTGTTGATAGATTTGTTTATCTATTTAGAAAATATCTGTTTTGGGCTATCGGTGGAGGATAGTTATGATTGTTGTAGAAACTACATGAGGACTAGGTAAATTGGAACTAGTGATATGAATATTGTCATTGAATATGATGGATTGATTAAGTTGTTGAATATGTGAATTTTGGTAGTCATTGTATATGACATGTTTTTAAATACATTGTATATGTATCGTTGTTTGGGAGGAAACAAGGGATGTACTCCATTGTTTGGGAGGAGATAGGGGATAGACTCCATTGATAATTAAGTTGGCCGGAGTCTCCAGGGTAAAAGTCCCAAAATTATGCATATATAGGTACTGGTTCCCTCGGATGTGATTTCGTAAAATGGCAAGAAAATAGAAGTGTTGAATAATGTTTGTTATTGAAGTGTTAATAAATGAGTTGTAGTCTCGTTTTGAATTGTTTAGATAACAATGAACTATGTCAATGAATTGATTTGGGTAAATGAATAGAAATGGACCGAAATACGGATGTCGATATTGATTGCTCATGAAAAAGGTGTAAGTTGGTTCACTAGCATTGAACATTTATCTGATGCGGATAGCTTAGTTAATTCTCATATATTGTTTAGCATATCTCTACTAGGTTTTGGCTCACCCTACTTGGGAAATCATTTTCAGGTACAGGTGGCATGCCATCCCCAAAGACATAGCTTGGAAGGCTTAGGGGCTAAAGGCTCCACTTTTGTGATTTCTTTTGTATTGAATGCTTATTCAAGTCGAGGGTTTTACTTGTATAGAGACTAGACTTTTCTTTTGTTGTAACCAAGCGAAGTCTTAGAAATATGTAAGCCCTTAGGACACTTATTTTGTTGTTCTCAATTAGAGTTAAATGTTATAGTTTCAAGATGAACATTAATGAAAGTGTAATGCATGTAATATCTTTTGTAATATTAACTCTGATGAGTGAAAATATAACATTTCTATTATGTCTATAGATCTTGTGAATGAATGATTATATTATATTTTTACGGCGTTGCATCAGCTAAGTCAAAAGACCAATCAATTTACAACAAAATTAATTAATTAAAATATTTAAATTTCATTTTATAATTTAAACTATCTTAAACTGAAACATATACAATACTATAATGGGTTTGGTTATGGTGTGCAACTTACACCTTACTCCTTATACCTTACACTTACACCTTACACTTACACCTTTTGTGAAAAATTAAACTTTACACTTACACCTTTTTTGAGGTTGCACACCACATGCAACCCACTTACACCTTACACCTTACACTTACACCTTATACTTATACTTACACCTTACACTTACACTTTTTGTGTAAGTGGCACATGGTGTGCAATTGCACACTTAAGAAAAGTCCTATTATAATATTAAATTAGAGTATAAGACCCACCTTATATAAATGAAACAACTCACTTTTTATTTCTTTTCTCGATATGGGATTGTAATTATTTTAAAGTTAAATATTATGAGAGTTTTAAAATTTCATACAATTTTTTTTTTTTAAATTCAAAATGTCTATGTAGGATTGTAAAATAAAAGTTTAATGGAAGCTAACCAATGGAGATTTTCTTCATTGTTTAAAAATAAGAAAATCAAAAAAATAATTAGTATTAATTATAAGGCTTCTCATTAAAAATTTTATTTTGCTTATATGAATGAGAGCATAAGATTCACTTTATATAAATAAAATAAAATAAAAAATTTCTTCCTTTCCCGATGTGAGATTGTAAAATAAAAGTTAAATGAAAACTAACCAATAAAAATTTTCTTAATTGTTGAAAATTAAGAGATTTCAATAATTTATATAAATTGGAGCATAATGTTCACTATATGTAAATGAAACAATTCATTTTTTTTCCCCGACTTGAGATTGTAAAATAAAAGATAAATGGAAACCAGCTAAAGAGAATTTTCTTAATTGTTTAAAATTAAGAAAATAAAAAAAAATAATTAGTATTAATTATAGGGCTTCTCATTAAAAAATTTATTTTGCTTATATGAATGAGAGCATAAGATTCACTTTATATAAATAAAATAAAATAAAAAATTTCTTCCTTTCCCGATATGAAATTGTAAAATAAAAGTTAAATGGAAGTTAACCAATGAAGATTTTCTTAATTGTTGAAAATTAAGAGATTTCAATAATTTATATAAATTGGAGCATAATGTTCACTATATGTAAATGAAACAATTCACTTTCCCCTCCCCCCCCCTCCCCCCCGGCCGATTTGAGATTGTAAAATAAAAGATAAATGGAAGTTAGCCAATGATAATTTTCTTAATCGTTTAAAATTAAGAAAATTCAATAAAAGGCTTCTCTATTAAAACTCCGTTTATAAGATTTATTTTATATAAGTGAAACAACTCAATTTTTTTTTTTTCCCCCAATGTGGGATTATAACACTTTATATAAGTGAAACAACTCACTTTTTCTTTATTTTCTTGATGTGGGATTGTAATTATTTTTAAGTTAAATATTATAAGAGTTTTAAAATTTCATACAAAATTATTTTTAAAATCAAAATTATGTGGGATTGTAAAATAAAAGTTAAATGGAAGCTAACTAATAGGGATTTTCTTAATTGTTTAAAATTTAAAAAATCAAAAAAATGAGTATGCGATATTGATCATAGGATTTTTCACTAAAAATCTCATTTTACTTATATAGATGGGAGCATAAGATTCATTTTATATAAATGAAATAATTTACTTTTTTTTTTTTTTCGATGTAGGATTGTAAAATAAAAGATAAATGGAAACTAGCCAATGAGAATTAGAGAGGTATAGTTTAGGTTGATGAATTTATCATACTCGACCATTTTGTAAACTCATATGCATATTAAAAAAAAAAAAAATCAAATTCATTCCAAAGTCATGTTCATGTGATTTTAATGTATTTATCTTTAATAAAAATATATGATCTATTTATAAAATTATATATATTATTTATTTTTTAAATTTAAATACAATAAAATTACGCGATTATAAATGATAGTCCCGCTCAAAGTAAATCGAATTTCAATTTGTTCAAAATGTTACTAATAAAAACTGAAAATAAATCAAAGTCAATCAACTGACATATTCTTCTCTCTGACATGTGTCTTGTTACATTGTCATCCATATAGTCATAATCGTGGAATTAACTTGCATCATTGCATTTAGAGCAAAATATTATTTTAAAAATATAATTAATTGTAGTCATGCAATCATGATAGACCCAATTGGGGGAGATGGGTGACGGCCTCCAAATTTCAAAACCCTTTTATAATAATAATAATAATAATAATAATAATAATAATAACATTAATTATTAAAAAAAACCTTTAAATTATATAAGTTGGTCTTCTATTAGAGAGACGTATTTTTACTGTACAATTTGCTGAATCTTCAACCTAAACTATGATAAAAACTTTTAACCTGAACTATCCCAACCTAAACAATTAACTTTTTCCTTCTTTTCCCGATGTGGGATTATTAAATAAAAGTTAGCCAATGAAGATTTTCTTAATTGTTTAAAATTAAGAAAATCAAAAAACTTAGTATGAGATAATGAGACTCTCACAAGGCTCTTCACTAAATAGGATAGGAGTATAAGATTCTCTTTATATGAGTAAAACAACTCATTTTTTCCTTCTTGTCTTGATGTGGGATTATCAAATAAAAGTAATTATTTAAAATTAAGAAAATCAAGAAAATTAGAATGAAGATTTGGAGCTCCTAGAAGGCTTCTCACTAAAAAGACCATTTCCCTTATATAATAGATATAATAGATGTAGTGTAGTTTCTAATGTTTCTAAACTCTTAAATTTGAGATTATCTCGTCTATTTGGTAGTCTTAGAAATCTTCCTTTCCATTTTTTCAAAATTCTAATAAAAAATCATTTTTTATGAAAAAAAAAATTGAAATAAAAAAGATAAGAATATACATATACAACTCAAAAAAATATGATAAACTCTAATTTATATATTATATAAGTAAAATGGGATTTTTGTGAGAAGTATTGTAAAAACTCCAAAACCTCATAATAAATTTGTAGATTTATTGAATTAAAAAATAAATTTAAAAAGTAGTATTAACTAATCCATTAAAGTAATAGTTTTCAAAATATTAATCCATTATAATTTTCAAAAGGAAAACTAAAAATATATATATATATATATATTCCATATTTTTCTAACCTAATTCTCTCCCACTGATTTTTATTTCATTTAAAAAAAATTAAAACATGCTTTTTACTAGATTACTATATTATTCATACCATATATAACTACTCTCAAATCTTTAAAATTCATGATAAAAATTAAAAACCTTCAAAATATTTTTATTTAATTACACATATTTAATTTCTTTTGTACACTTTTTTTTTTTTTCTTTTTTGATTGTTTTGTACACTCATATGTACTAATATTTATGCCTAAATTATAAATTTTTTAATACATGTGATGGGTGTGAAAAGAAATTAAGTATGTGTGATTAGAAGCAACCTTCATGTTAGTCACATTCATTGATTTTGTTTTTCTTTTTTTTAAAAAAAAATCTGTATCTCATCAATTTAATTTTTAGTTAATGAATTTTCACAATACTAAAAGACAATTTTTTAAGTATTTTTTTATAATAGTAACTTCATTTCACAAATAATTAATTATTTTTATAATATTAAAACATTTTACGTGAAAATTTGTATTAAACAAAAAATTTATAAAATTTAAATTGAAAATTATGATTTGTTTTGAGATTTCACTTCTTTGATGAAGTTCTATATTAAAAATATAGCTTAATTTGATTTTGAATAATTCTTTCAGATGTAAATATAATTTAATATTAGACGTATTTTAAAAATAATTATATAATTTCTTAATTGAAGTTTTAGAATATTACTAAATATGCCAAATATATATATTCATATTTTTTATTTTGGTTGTAAAAATTTTTACAATATTTTTACCATTTTAAAAAATAAATAAGTGGGCAATGTAATGGTTGGGTATAAACTAAAACGATTATCTAAAAATTGGATTGATATATAGTATAAATATCAACCAAATCTAGTTTCTACAATACTTTTAGTATTTGATCCACTATTACCGCATACCCATCATAACTTAAAAAATTATTAAACATAAACTTAAATTGATTATTATGAACTGCTTTCACTAATTAACTGATCAATTTTTAAATCGAGCCCAAGGTAGGACTAGAACAAATTCTATATTTTAGGTCAACTCAGGATTATATAATTATTTTCATACATAAATATACTTAATTATTTGTATAAGAATTTTTAATATAAATATATAAATTTTTTTTACAAAAAATAAACAAATATGCCAAAAATATATATACATTTTCTTATTTTGGTTACAAAAAATAATCATAATATATTTACCGATTTTAAAAACAAAAAAATAAGTGGGTTAAGTGATCATGAATTAGATATGAATGAAGATAATTCTCCAAGAATTTAATTGTTGACATGAAAATTAATCTTAATTTAACATCTAAACTACTTCTAATGTTTAATGCAAGTACTATCTCACAAATTAGTTCATAATATTCAAAACCTGAGAAATTATAATATAATTTAAACATAAAATTTAAATTGATTATTATCAACTATTTCTATTAATTGATCGATCAAAATTTTAAATCAAGTCCAAAGTACCATTAGAACAATACTTATATTTTAGGTTGACCTTGGATAATATTTTCACACATAAATACACTTTACTATTCATGTAATAATTTTAAATATAAATATAAAATTCTATCAAAGTTTTAATTTTTTAATAACTATGCATTAATATGTACATATTTATTATTTTATTATAAAAAATATTGATATATATTTATTCACCAATTTAATAAATAAATGAGTTAAGTGGTTCATATTTAGGCATAGACTAAGACAATTATCTAATGATTAGGTCATGACCAAGTCGAGACAAATGTTTATTCAATTAGATTATGTTATTTTTAGTGTCTACCACAACTATAAATCATCAAGCCAACTCTTATATATTTTATTATAAAAAATACTAACATATATTTATTCACCAATTTAATAAATGAATGAATTAAGTGGTTCATACTTAGGCATAGACTAATACAATTATCTAATAATTAGGTTATGGCCAAATTGAGATAAATGTTGAGTCAATTAGATTATGTCATTTTTAGTGTTTAGCACAATTATAAATTCTCAATAATTTTAAATATAATTATGAAATTTTATCAAAATTTTAATTTTTTTAATAAATATGCATAAACATGTACATATTTATTATTTTATTATAAAAAACACTAACATATGTTTATTCGCCAATTTAATAAATAAATGAGTTAAGTGGTTCATGCTTAGGCATAGACTAAGACAATTATCTAATAATTAGGTCATGGCTAAGTTGAGATAAATGTTGAGTCAATTAGCGTCACTTTTAGTATCTAGCACAATTATAAATCCTCAAGCCTACTCTTATATATTTTATTATAAAAAATACTAATATATATCTATTAACTAATTTAATAAATAAATGAGTTAAGTGGTCCATGTTTAGGCATAAACTAAGACAATTTTCTAATAATTAGGTCATGGCCAAGTTGAGATAAATGTTGACTCAATTAGATTATGTCATTTTTAGTGTCTAGCACAACTATAAATCTTCAATAATTTTAAATATAAATATAAAATTTTATAAAAGTTTTAATTTTTTTAATAACTATGCATGAATATGTACATATTTATTATTTTATTATAAAAAAATACTAACATACATTTATTCACCAATTTAATAAATAAATAAGTTAAGTGATTCATGTTTCGGCATAGACTAAGGCAATTATCTAATGATTAGGCCATGGCCAAGTTGAGATAAATGTTGAGTCAATTGAATTATGTCACTTTTAGTGTCTAGTACAATTATAAATCCTCAAGCCAACTTTTATTTTTTATATTGATGAATTATGGCATAAGAGAAACTATAAATTTATGCCTAAGTAGACATATTTTTAAATTTTTACAAAATAATTATGGGTAGTTAATAAATTGACAAATATAATTTATTATATGATTGGACTATCTTTGACATAAAATAAACTAAATTGCAAAACTTATAAGACAAAATGCATTTATATTTCATTGAAAATATAGTTTTGGTAATTTTGTTGCACTTTTTTAAAAATATATTCTACCATAGTTTATTTATTTCTTATAAATAAATTTTATGTATTATTTAATTTTAAAATTAATTTTTACTTATTTATTTAAACCCGTGCATAGCATGAGTATTATGGTTTATAAAATAATTTTAAAAAATTACACCCATATTATGAAGATCCGTTAAGCAAAGGTAAGTGAAAGAGAAGAATAAGAAAATGAGCCAATGTAGGATGCCAAAACTAGCGATTGTAAAAAAAATCTAAATGTTATACTTGGTAGGTAAATGCTAATTTCAGAAGGGTTACTAGTAATTCATTGTTTTTTTTTTTTTTTTGATCGGCAAAAAAAGGGACTTTATTGATGAAATAAAACAAGTACAAGGTACAAGACAAAATTACATCAATAAAGGTATGGGAAGTGCAAAAAGCATCACCATGAGCTAAATGATCCCAACTAGGTTGGCACGACTGAGTTCACCCTATCATTTGCTAGCACCCCTGAGTTGGTGAGAGACCAACGGAAAAAGGAAAGAAAGAAGAACCAAACCAAACAACCAAAGCTAGCTTTAACTTGACCATCAATGAAGCCTATATCTGATGTGCCAAGATTCTCACTGCCTATAACAATGCTACTAACTGCAGTCTTGAAACACCCTGGTAATTGAACTGAAGCTATGCACCAACACGAACACTGCAGTAGGATTGAAAACTGAAACACTGCAAACAAACACTGCACTCTATCCAATTCTGGCACCCAGAAATTCCTTTAACACATTGCCAGAATAGCAACAAAAACACAAATCTCAATGCAGAGCAGATGCACACACACACCCCAGCAGCTAATCCCTGGTGAAGAGCTCTGAATCACAGAACCAGAAGCAGCTGCCAAAATGTGTTACACATTGTTTGTCATCTTCATTTTGTTATTGAATTTTTTGATTTAAACAAATTTTGCTAGATTGAGTTTTACAAAAAAATTATTATTATTATTATTACTATTATATGGCATGCTAAAAAATATAATTAGTAAAAAGTAATAATAATAATTATTGAGTTTCATATAATTTACGATATCATCTAATATGTCAAATTAAAATCATAAAACCTTAGAAAATAATAATATATTTATATTTTATTACAGGTGTAGTTTTTGTTCCTAAAAATAAAAATTAAAAAGTGCAATTTTATAATTTATTATAATTTTTGTTTAATTTTTACTAATTACATTACAATTCATGTTATTGTTATTTAGAACTTAAAATATAACATTAATAGGGAGAAAAAAAAATTATTAGCAAAATTGTGATAAAAATAATTAAAATTTAATTAATTCTATTTTTTACTATTTAATTTTAATTTTAAAATTAATTATTAATTATTTATTTAAACCGTGTATATATTGCGCTAGTACCATGATGAAGATGTGATGGCCCTAAGACCCCAATTTCCAATCTCTCTCTCTCTCTCTCTAAATAGTTGAAGCTTGGCATAAGAGTTTTTTTTTTTTTTTTTTTTGGTTACAGGGAAATCCTCTCACTCTCCCGCAGGTCCAAGGCAGCGCCCCGAGGAGATCACCAGGGTGTCCTGTTGTTCGTTCCGAGCCAGAGACTATAACCTGGAAGCTTGTCCCGACCTCACAAGGCAAGTTTCGGTAAGTCAGGACTCGCACAGCGGGGGAGAATTAAACCCACACCAAGTAGCTGATAAGGCATCCTTGAGGTCAACCTCCTAACCAACTGTGCTATGCCCAAGAGATTGGCCCAGAGGGGATTCGAACTCAGGACCTAGGGGCTTAAACCCTAGGCCCTTGCCAAGTTGCCACCCACCCCTGACAAAGTAAACACTGAAAATGGCACTTCATGTTTCCTTTCCTCCCCATCTTTTGTACTGCTCTTCAAAACAGAGCCTTCCACAAAGGGCTCTGCATAGCAGCTTGTACCTTCATTGCTCCTCAGTCAAGCAAGATTCACAACAGACAAATCGAGAGACAATCGGCCAATTACCAGCCAACTACTTGGTCTTCTGATTTTGTGAAATCCTTGACCAATTACAATTCGGTGACTCTATTTCCTTCCTCCCTTCTTCAACCCAATTATCATTTACTTGATTACTCTTTTATTTTATCTTTTATTTTTTTTAATCTCCTTTGACAATTATTATTATTTTTAGCTAGTCTGATTTTGTCGTCCCTATTTTAGTTATAGTAGATCATAAATTTAATATCGTGGTCATCTTGAAGCCGGGGTTGGTATTGTGCTGTGAACCCATCAGGGTAGGTTCTGAATTTATTTTAGGGCAAATTTCACTTAACCATTATGGTTTGAGTCGGGTGCGGATTATCCCCTGACATTCGAAAATCACCACATAACACCTATGTGGTTTGTACACTAAAACGCACACTAACTTCTGTTAACAGAAGTTATAAATCGACAATTATACTCTCATTCATCTTCTTCTCTCTCTCCATTTTATCTTCATCATCTTACATACAGTTCATCCAGCTGACATAAACTTCACTTCATTATCTTTCATACAGTTAGCAGAAGTTGTACATACACTTCACCATCTTTCATCTTCACAAACCATTGAAACTTATTGAAACAGAATGACATAGATATAAATATATATAAATAAAATTCAAAATATATATATACATACATGCAAAATATATATGGATAAAATTGAAAAAATATATATATACATACAGCAAATGCAATATATATATATTAAACTTAACATAACACAGATATATATGTATAGATATACATATATATATATAGATTATATAATCAATTTTTTTTTGACGAATTGAAATTAGCTTTGATACACACACACACACACATATTATATAATTTGCATACATATATATACTGTAACGCCCTAAAAAAAAAAACTAACATTAATCCCATCATTTTAGACATGCATTGATATAAGAGACAAACATCATTCTATTCCACAGAGTAATCCTTTACAAGAAGCATTACATGTTAACAACAGAATCAAATGCCCTATGGCTTACAGCTTTCCAAGCTAACACTTGGTTAGCAAGAGGAGAGTACTAACTCAAAGACACGTTAAGCCCTTGGCTTGAAATTACATATAATACAACAAAAGATAACCAACACCACAAATACAACAAAAGATAACCAACACCACAAACGTCTGCCTGCCTTTAGCCTCCCAAGCGATGTCCTTGGAGGTGACATGCTTCATGTACCTGAAAATGGTGTCCCATATAGGGTGAGCCACAGCCCAGTAGAAATACACTAAACCAACTATAAACAATGACTAAAAGATTAGCAGTTAATAGATGGTCAACACTTATACATTCATTTACATCTTATTACAATTCCATGACAATCAAGTCTATGTTACAATTCACTTTCCATTTCGTATTCAACATTGAGTTTGAAAACAAGGCTCAGTACTCTGGCCAAAACCTTTGATGAGATTATAGTTCATCACTAGAACACTTTTGAAATCCAAGGTGGATACACATTTTGGTGTGTATCAATAACACATAAACCACTTCCATACTTCATAAATGATATACATTTTAGTGCTATATCAAATTAAACAAACATCTCAATAGATAAGCATATGAACTATATCACTACTACCACAGATAAGCATATGAGCTATATCAACACTTCAATAGATAAGCATATGAGCTATATCAACACTTCAATAGATAAGCATATGAGCTGTATCATCACTCCAATGGGAGAGCATATGTGTAATAACCCACATTCATGTCTTAGTCATGTTCATGTGCATTTTCATGATTTTGTCTTGTTAAGCTTGTATTTGTAGACTTAGACTTGTTTTGCCTAGGTAAAGGTTCTTGTCTTGTCTTGATGCTATCATGTTTTGCCTAAGTGTTGTATGCATGCTTTGTTCCTTCCTTGCTGTCTCAAGCCTAGGTCATGCCAAGCCTAAGTCATTCCAAGCCGAGGTCATCTTAAGCCTAGGACCATCTTGGGACCATTTTGGTTGACCTGCACCATCACCTAGGCATATTGGCCGAGATGTTATCATCTAGGCATCCTAGATCCTTAATCCTTGCACCTAGTGATCTTGTTCTGGGACTGGAATGACGTAGACCGAGGTGTGGCACATCTAGGCCGAGGTGTGGCACAGCTTGGCCAAGTGTTATCCTTCCTAGCCGAGGTCATTGAGACCTTACTTGCCGAAGTCTATGTCCTTAGCTGAGATCAATACTTGCCGGAGTGCCTTGCTGTCTAGCTTGTTGAGTACGCTTTGTCATAGCCTTGTCTTATCATTCAGTCACCTTTTTGGGGAGAACCAACCAGTCGTTGCCACGTGTCTGAGCAGAGTGTTAAGTCAGCCAGCAGAGAGAGAAACACGTCATTTGCTGTATGTCTATGTTTTGAAGAGGAGAGAGAAGCTCTAGGAGAGGAAGAGGAGTTCTTGTGGGAGAGTAGATTTCCAAGCTTGATCCCTAGAGATCGAACCATTAGATCCGTGTTCTAAGGTTAGATTCTTGATCTGCTCATGTCGTTCTTCATGATCATGTTATTGCATTGCATGATTGAATACGATTTGTAAGCCATGCATTGATTTAAAGTTCGGTTTTAGAAAGAGAAAGTGGTATTCATGTGTTCTTCAAGAAAAGTCATGTTTTGATCCAAGAGTTTGCACCAAGATCCATGTTTTCATGTTTGTTTTCATATGATCTTCAAGTATGGGTACCCAGGTCCATGTTTTCGAACTCATAGCATAAAATCCCAGATTTTTGTAATAACAAGTTATGATTTTGGCATTCATGTTCTTCATGTTCATGTTCTTCATGTTCTTTAAGGAGGAAACCCAGATTTTCAGACTTCTTTTCTCTAGGTGTGATCACTGAGACCACTCTTGCCTAGATCACACACCTAGGCCAAGCATCGTATCTCACCTTGGCCTACCTTGCATGATCACTTGAACCTTAATCTATCTTGCATGCACACCTAGGCTAACCACTGCACACCTAAGCCGACATGGTACATCCTTGCCGGCACCTTGTAACACCTCGGCAGGTAGCTGCACCCCGAAGCCTAGGTAACCACACCTCGGCCAAGAGGTGTGGGACCTCGGCCAAGACCTCTTGAGTTCACCCAGCTAGGTCATTTTAGCCTAGATCATCTCTGTACATCCATTCCAGGACCTGGTTGGTACCCAGCATGTTTTTCCTAGATGTTTTTCAGCATGTTTTCCCTAGATGTTTTTCAGCATGTTTTCCCTAGATGTTTACCAGCATGTTTTCCCTAGATGTTTTCCAGCATGTTTTCCCTAGATATTTACCAGCATGTTTTCCCTAGATGTTTTCCAGCATGTTTTCCCTAGATGTTTACCAGCATGTTTTCCCTAGATCATTTGCATTCATGTGAAGCTTGTTTTTAAGAGTGCATTCAATAGGCTTTGCCATGTGTTTGTAGGACTTGGACTTTTGCCTTGATCCCGACGTCCCAAGAACTATGTGAGTGGTATTTTTAATAAAGCTATGTTATCATGTTTTGAATAAGCTTTGCTTTGCTTCGTTTTGAAAAGTATTTGTTAAGCATGAATGATTATCCCTATTTTGTATATCAAGTATAAGTTTTATGCATCAAGTATAAGCTTTGTTTTGGATGACATTCTTGGAAAGTCCTCCCATGCTAGGGGACTCTAAGCCCAAGTAGCATCGTCCTTTCGTGCTAGGGGACGTTAAGCCCAAGTAGCATCGTCCTTTCGTGCTAGGGGACGTTAAGCCCATGTAACATCCATGTTTGAAAAGTCTCGGCCACCGACGGTCTATGAACGGGTGGATTGTTTGTCCGGAATGTCATCACCCCAAGTATATGTTGATGTTTAACATCCAACAATGCTTTGAAAGTTTTGATTGATGAACTTACTTCATCCCATGTTTTAACACAAGTTATGCCAAGTACATGTTTTGAACAAGCTATGATATATGTATTGTTTTGACAAGATTTCGGGAATCATTTATTTAACCCTTTATTACTTGTACCATTCACTGAGTATCCAGGCTCATCCTCTCCTTATATATATGTAGGTGGCAAGCAAGAAGGCGGTGACGCCTAAGATGTTATGTGCAAGATGTTTGATTCATGTTTTGTATCGTCTTGAAGATTATGCTTCTTAGTTGTAATTCATGTCTTTTGTATACTTCGGCTTGAGAAGCCTTTTGATCAAGATGTAACATATACTTTATTTTATTTGTATCCAAGTTGTAAACTATATTAAGATGTATGTCATTTCATTTGATCTATGCACAGCTCTTATGGACTAATTAGATTTATATATATTGCTTCCGCACATGCTAGCCCCATATATAATATCCTGATTGTGTGTGAATTTTGAAAGTTGGCCTTCGGTAATCTCGGATTACTGGCCATCATGGCACCATCCTACTAGGGGCGGGTTAGGGTCGTGACAATATGAGTTGCATCCCTAGGTCCATTCCCCATCTTCCCTTAACCATTAACTGATTTAGAGGTACATCCCCCATCTTCTCCTAAACCGTGGAGTACATCCCCCATCTCCTCCCATACACAAGCAATGCATATAAACACAGAATCATATACGCAATCAATCAATACATAAAGTTAATGTATTCTATCAACCGTCTACACATAATGCACATAAACACATTGGTCATATGCATAATCTATCAATACATGAAGTTAATGTATTCTATCAACCGTCATACTCTATGACACATCCAATTGATTAGTTTTAGTTTGCCTACTCATCGTGCATTGTCTATAGCAATCAATACTACCCTCCACCGGTAGTCCAAAGCAATTATTTCTAAACAGAAATAAATGTACAAATGGATAATATATCAACATTTAAACTAGGTGAGCAATAAATGATTCAACTACACCCTTTAGTCCCATACATTCCCAATTTCAACATTCTCAATTCGATTCCTCATTTTCTTTAATTAATTACATACATTAATTAATTAAACCAATTAGGGCAACTTACCATAATTCACAAAACAACCCTAAGGTTCCATTTCCATCAATGTCCCAACATTAATTTCATTTCTCTATGCCTAACTTGCATATAGGTTTATATAATTAAAACCCCAACTTTTGTAAAATTACACAAAGGCCCAAACTTTCTCAAAAATTTTCCAACAACCCCCAACATATCAAAATGCTAAAATTCAAAGACAAAGCTCATAAGATGGAGTAGGTTATCCCTACCTCAAAAGGTGACACCCAACGAAGAAGATGAACAAAACGAAAATGCTCCAAATCACAAGTTTCTCGGATCAAAAGGTAGCCCTCGATGATCAACAATTTTTTTGTAAAGGCCAAAGGTGAGAAAATTACTCCTACTAGATCAATACCTAGAGAGAAGGTAGAGCTCTAGAGTGAGAAGCTCAACAATGGTGTTTTTGGAAAAGTAAGAGAGAGAAGAGAAGTGAAAAAGTGATTTCAAAAAGTCAAAACACGGAGCTGTAACCCAGTCGCCCCGCTCGAGCATCCAAAACCCCGCTCAAGCAGCACTCACAGACTCCCGCTCGAGCGGCCAATCCCCCGCTCGAGCGGGTGATGCACATTCTCAGAACTTATGCAGACAGGTCCCCCGCTCAAGCGCCCAACTCCCCGCTCGAACGTCACACACAAACTCCCGCTCAAGCGTCCAAACCCCAGCTCGAGCGGACAACACTGCAGAGGAAATACTGGAAGGGTGATTTTCCCGCTTGAGCGTCAAAACCTCCGCTCGAGCGCCAAAACCCCCGTTCGAGCGGAGAGGCCAAATTCTGGGCAACTTTTCTAGGTTTCTCGACACAACCAACCTATTCCCAACTTGCCCAAAACAAACCAAAACTCAAAAACACAGAGTAGAGAATAGAGATAAGAGTATGACAACAACACATCCATGAAACCGAGTCCGGATACGATAAATAAAGAAAATGGAAACTCGGATCGCTATAACCTTCCCCCCTTAAAGAATTTCGTCCCCGAAATTAAGGAAACGACAAAACACGAGACCAACTGATCACAAAGCTCACAATACAAAGATATTAATCTCTCAACTGATTGTCCACTTACCCTCACACATGGGAAGGGCTTAACAAGGAAACGTGATCCGAAAGAGAAACAACACCCCGACATACGAAACTTCAACAAAACCAAACCCTCTCCGAGATAACTCATCAAAACAACCGTCTAGCGCTCCAAGCTAAGTCACTACTCAAAATCACAATCCCGAATAGAACAACTAATGCAAGCTTTTGTATGAATACATAGAAAATTATTCTCTGGTTAAAAAGGCATTTTCTCAAAAATAATCAAGTTTTCAACGTTAACATTCTGAAATAAATTTTTGCATTTCCCATGCGAAATCCAAGAGTTTTGTAAACATTTCTCATAACACGGTGTTACTCACAACACATAACCATTCGCATTTGATTTGGTGAAGTCCTCTCATTGAAATTTCTCATAACACTTGAATTAAATCAATGTTCCACAATACACAATTTAGTATTCAACAACCTAACCCATTACCGGTTATCCTATCTCTATTCAAGAGACAATTTACAATATATGCTATAACATGCATTATCGACATGCATTTCTTTCAAATTCAATAATTTCTAACATGCATGGTTCACAATTCCGAAACACATTCACTGTTAATGGTACACTTGCATTCCTACATCACATTTAACATATATAATGCTAAATTAACTACCATTTCCAAAGCATAAGCCAGAACACTACCATAGACTAAAACATAAGCAATGTTCATACAGTTCATCAATACAACCAGATATTCAACGTACATTCAGATACCTACCAATGGATCCAGATACCTCTTTCTCAGGACCGAAATTTACTTACCCAAGTGGTTCCCTTAACCCTACTACGTTTTCACAATACCTTAACGAATGGAAAAGTCCGGCTCAGCCAGACTCGATATCAATGATAAAAGTAAGACACAGTCAAACACTACAGTGTTCTGAGACATCCACCATGTCCCAACTACCCACAATACTTAAACTATTATTTGGTAATATTTGGTACTTAATATCCCAACAAAGGAAACACGGAAACATTCATGCACAAGGCTTCTAGTCAACTTTCACACAACAGGTGTAAGACGAAACATGGGTAAAGAACAACATTAAGGTACATTACTACCCCATAAATTCAAGGTCTTGAACAAAGTTTATTTTAGTTTACGAGGAGTACCCAATGAACCCCAAGTGAAACACGACATAGCCATCCCACAAAACCCATCATACTCACGTTGATGACACTGTACCCAAAAACAGAACTTTCATAAAAGAACTCTTAAACACTTGAAATTTCCAATTACGTAACGACACAATGGATAACATTGCACACCCCCGTGCCTTACAACATACTAACAAGGACCAAACGAATCAAAACGATTCCAACTGAGTGCCTCACTCACTCTTCACAACTCTCCTACTTCACTTGTGTCACCACTATCCAAACTAGGCGACAGACACTTATGCCGAAGTGGCCTAACTTTACCAAACATCCAACCTCACGATTTTAATCAGAAACCATACGAACCACACACTAACACGCTTCGCGCCGTGCAAAACTCCCTCATCTAGAGATTTCACTCACCACCTCAACTGAACTCGAAGTAATAAGATTTGCATAACCCTTTCCTCGTACTGAGTTAACTGACAGGGTTTGCTACCCCGTGACATTCACCATTACCAAGTCATCGTTCGTACCGAACACAAACTAACATAGTACCTTCATCCGCCAACGACCTATAGGGTCCACCCTTCATTCCAAATCTTACTTGTCACTCACCCCGCGAGTACAATCAAGACACCCAGCTTCCGTGCCAAACCACTAACCAATGCTATCACTCGACAACCACCATGAACCAACCCCGACACCGTTGCATGTCGCCGATAAGGCTTTTAAAGATACACCATTCTAATTTCCTGGAGGAGTAAAAGTCCTCAACCTTCTCATTACTATCCCAAATCTGACTTCGCAAAAGACTTACTACAGTGACTCGACTCACGGGTCACACCCCAACCACGGTTCATACACCCAATCAACCCTCACAACAGCATCTCTCGACCTAACCTGTGTTAAGGTACGAACCTATCACTTTCAATCAAAGTAAGGAAGTCCAAAAACTTAGGAAACGTCCATAGGTTACTACCTGAGATATAGCACCAGTTGCTCATAACGTACCACTCCCGATGTTAACAGCCACACCCTTATGTAGGGACTAACACTTCCTCTATCGAACGACCAATCATAACACATGCCCATTCGGCAATGTTACCTACCACGAAGGTACAAGTCTAATCCTAACAAGATTATGCGCTGCGTCCTCGCAAAATACCATGTTAATTACATACTATACCTAGTATTAATCTCACACTTCACATCCTCTCGCGACAATAGACTAACATAGCTTTCACACACATAAGAATCAATTAGATAGTACTAATGAAATTTCGAGCATCCGGCTAGTATAATTGTTCTCGCCCCCTAGTAATTCTGATTAAGATACGCATTTCTCGGTAATCCTTCAAAATTTGAAAACATGGCTCAACTGCCCTCACTTTTCCCAAACCAAAACACACGCATAAGAATGCATTAATACCAAAAATTTTATGGTCTCACAACAACCTATTATATTAATAAAACTTTTAGAGCTACAGCATGTTCCAATCCACCCAATCCAAGGATGTTAACAAGCCAAGCATATGTATATAGATAAACAAACAGTTTAGATGTTTCAACATTCCCAAAACACATTGGTTACACAACAGAACCCAACGGCCACAAAACGATAATTCACCAGTTACAAAACGGATTAGTCAAACAAAACCAACCCCTCGGTATTACCACCACTGCCGTCCCTCACTGGACCGCCAAAATTGGTCATCCCCAAATACAAGATAATCTATGAGCTTACAAGCCACGGACAAGAACTACTGACGTGCCCCCTTTATCCACACCTGGAACAACTACAAACTTCCCCAACTGGGGCTTGGGAACTCGACTCTATTGAAGCCCTCGAAATCTGGCCTGCTAGTCTCCCAAAACAATACTGTTCCTGCCTAGTTGAATGAAACTGAGCCTAGCTAGGTTGCAAAACCCCTAAAGAAGCCCCCGGCTGAGTACAGAAACGTCGAATATGACCCAGCTGATTACACACCCAATAAGTAGGCGGTGCTTGAGCACGAGACTGGTTCAAAATCTGGCCTGATGAAGACCCCAACAACTGCCTCCCCACTGAGCATTTGATCGGCCCAAAACTCGGCTGGTTAAATGATCCTGGTGGTACAACTACTAGTTGAACTGCTAACCCTGCCCCCTTCCTCTTTGGGCAAACCGAAACCTTGTGGCCCAGTAGACCATATTTGAAACAAATGGCACCCCTCTGTTCACTTCCTCTCGAACCCAAATTCGACATTGGAAGGGTAGTTCTAGCCCGACCCCCCTGTTGCGGGTTTAAACCCCTCTGCCTCTTAAAAGGCCTACTAACACCCTGAGTCACGGGAGTCGCCGAGATGGCTTCCTCCCCACTCTGCTCCATTGCTAGCATCGCAGCCTCTACATGGGCAGCTGCCTTAACAAGCACACTATAACTTCTATGCCAAGACCCCGCTATTCTTACACGGATGTTGTCACGTAGCTTACTCTCAAACTCGAAACAACGCAATTCCTCCGTTTCCACCAATTCTAGGGCAAACCTCGACAGGTTAGCAAACCATCTTTCAAACCGCACCAAAGGTGTAGTACCTTGGCATAACGTCACAAACTGTTTCCACAACTCTTCCCGAGCGGAAGGAGGGAAATCACAACTTCCTCGCCTAGGCATCCTAGTAAAAGTAACAAAGGATATTAGCACATTCATACATGTGCCAAAGTTAAACACTCACGTCCTAATATATGGACAGCTGTAATTCACTCCATGTAAGCACATAAACACATAAGCACTTACGAATTTCGTTTCCAGATAATGATAGTCCCGAGGCGTTACTAGAGTTCCGGTTAGAAACAGCATTGATCAAGTGCTTTTCCAACAGGACTCCCAGAAACCCAAGGATCCAATCAACATTCTAGAAACTAAATCCCATACCCAAAGAGTCACATAAACATGTTATCACATAAGCACATAACATTACATCTAAGTCTCTAACAAGCGAGACAAACCCATTGCGATCCTAATCACTTCCTACGTACCCAAAGTATTCGAACCCGGTACGCTCTGATACCAAGTTGTAACGCCCTAAAAAAAAACTAACATTAATCCCATCAATTTAGACATGCATTGATATAAGAGACAAACATCATTCTATTCCACAGAGTAATCCTTTACAAGAAGCATTACATGTTAACAACAGAATCAAATGCCCTATGGCTTATAGCTTTCCAAGCTAACACTTGGTTAGCAAGAGGAGAGTACTAACTCAAAGACACGTTAAGCCCTTGGCTTGAAATTACATATAATACAACAAAAGATAACCAACACCACAAACGTCTGCCTGTCTCTAGCCTCCCAAGCGATGTCCTTGGAGGTGGCATGCTTCATGTACCTGAAAATGGTGTCCCATATAGGGTAAGCCACAGCCTAGTAGAAATACACTAAACCAACTATAAACAATGACTAAAAGATTAGCAGTTAATAGATGGTCAACACTTATACATTCATTTACATCTTATTACAATTCCATGACAATCAAGTCTATGTTACAATTCACTTTCCATTTCTTATTCAACATTGAGTTTGAAAACAAGGCTCAGTACTCTGGCCAAAACCTTTGATGAGATTATAGTTCATCACTAGAACACTTTCGAAATCCAAGGTGGATACACATTTTGGTGTTGTATCAATAACACATAAACCACTTCCATACTTCATAAATGATATACATTTTAG
Source organism: Camellia lanceoleosa (assembly GCA_025200525.1). NCBI lineage: Eukaryota > Viridiplantae > Streptophyta > Magnoliopsida > Ericales > Theaceae > Camellia > Camellia lanceoleosa. The sequence continues at coordinate 78,342,409 of CM045762.1, read as the reverse complement.
TGCTATATCAAATTAAACAAACATCTCAATAGATAAGCATATGAGCTATATCACTACTACCACAGATAAGCATATGAGCTATATCAACACTTCAATAGATAAGCATATGAGCTATATCAACACTTCAATAGATAAGCATATGAGCTGTATCATTACTCCAATGGGAGAGCATATGAGCTGCATCCCTGGGTCCATCCCCCATCTTCCCTTAACCATTAACCGGTTTAGAGGTACATCCCCCATCTTTTCCTAAATCGTGGAGTACATCCCCCATCTCCTCCCATACACAAGCAATGCATATAAACACAGAATCATATACGCAATCAATCAATACATAAAGTTAATGTATTCTATCAACCGTCTATACATAATGCACATAAACACATTGGTCATATGCATAATCTATCAATACATGAAGTTAATGTATTCTATCAACCGTCATACTCTATGACACATCCAATTGATTAGTTTTAGTTTGCCTACTCATCATGCATTGTCTACAGCAATCAATACTACCCTCCACCGGTAGTCCAAAGCAATTATTTCTAAACGAAAATAAATGTACAAATGGATAATATATCAACATTTCAACTAGGTGAGCAATAAATGATTCAACTACACCCTTTAGTCCCATACATTCCCAATTTCAACATTCTCAATTCGATTCCTCATTTTCTTTAATTAATTACATACATTAATTAATTAAACCAATTAGGGCAGCTTACCATAATTCACAAAACAACCCTAAGGTTCCATTTCCATCAATGTCCCAACATTAATTTCATTTCTCTATGCCTAACTTGCATATAGGTTTATATAATTAAAACCCCAACTTTTGTAAAATTACACAAAGGCCCAAACTTTCTCAAAAATTTTCCAACAACCCCCAACATATCAAAATGCTAAAATTCAAAGACAAAGCTCATAAGATGGAGTAGGTTATCCCTACCTCAAAAGGTGACACCCAACGAAGAAGATGAACAAAACGAAAATGCTCCAAATCACAAGTTTCTCTGATCAAAAGGTAGCCCTCGACAATCAACAATTTATTTGTAAAGGCCAAAGGTGAGGAAATCACTCCTACTAGATCAATACCTAGAGAGAAGGTAGAGCTTTAGAGTAAGAAACTCAACAATGGTGTTTTTGGAAATGTAAGAGAGAAAAGAGAAGTGAAAAAGTGATTTCAAAAAGTCAAAACACGGAGCTTTAACCCACTCGCCCCGCTCGAGCGGCACTCACAGACTCTCGCTCGAGCGGCCAATCTCCCGCTCGAGCGGCGGATGCATACTCTCAGAACTTATGCAGACAGGTCCCCCGCTCGAGCGCCCAACTCCCCGCTCGAGTGTCACACACAAACTCCCGCTCGAGCGTCCAAACCCAGCTCGAGCGGACAACACTGCAGAGGAAATACTGGAAGGGTGATTTTCCCGCTCGAGCGCCAAAACCCCCGCTCGAGCGGAGAGGCCAAATTCTGGGCAACTTTTCTAGGTTTCTCGACACAACCAGCCTATTTCCAACCTGCCCAAAACAAACCAAAACTCAAAAACACAGAGTAAAGAATAGAGATAAGAGTATGACAACAACACATCCACAAAACCGAGTCCGGATACGATAAATAAAGAAAATGAAAACTCGGATCGCTATATATACAGATTATATATATAGCTACACATTTTTTCTTCCAAAGTCTTAGGCAGTAGCATTTATTAACTTTTGTTACATATAATCTGTAATCTGGACGGTGACTTGCGGCGGTGGCTTTGGATTGGGGTTCTCCGAAACTATTAAGGGTGGCCGATTGTGGAGGTCACAGTGGAGTTGACCGGAGAGTGGCTTTGGACCGGGGTTGACTGGAGAGTGGTTTCGGAATGGGATTGACTAGAGTTAGGTAGTAAGAAGCTCAAAAAATTTTGATAGTATGAAGACCAAACCATATTTAGTAAGGTCAAACCATCTTTCATCTTCTTCTTTTTTTCTTCTTCTTTTTTTTTTTTTTTTTTTTTTTTTTTTGTTTTTCCTAGGTAGAGGTTTACAGATCTGATGGCATTGTTTATAAATTTGAAGATGTGCCAGGGCCATTTTTGTCTTAAAAATAGTGTTACTTTCCTTGCAAGCGCGTGACTCTCACTTTAACGGAAAAGCTAACTATGCGTTTTAGTCCATAAACCACATATAGTAATTTCCGAATGTCAGGGGGGTAATCCGCACCTGTCTCAAACCATAGGGGAGTAAAGTGAAATTTGCCCTTTATTTTAACAATTCGAATCGTTCATAATATAGAGTTCGTCGAATAGATCACTCATAAAAAAAAATTAAATTAATTAAAAATTTGTAGGCCACAACACCATATTTATGTTTAAGAAAAATAAACGATTAGCATAATTTTAATTTTATTTTTTAAAACAACAATTAAGGCTTAATCACGAGACCATAGTTCTCTGATTAATCTCATTTTTTATATGAATGACATGTTCGACGAATCATATAATATGAATAATTCAAATTATTAAAATATAATTGAAACAAACCTTCCGAAATATAATAGCATGGTACTATCACAACACTTACTTCAAATCGTAATGGTCTCTATTGAAAATGGTAACCATTGGTCCACTTTTTAATATAAAAAATGATTGAGAGCTCTAAGAAATGAGTTCTAGGGAGTTTTAAAGGAGGTGGGTCCCATCGTGATGTGATATTTTGGCCTTTTTTTTTTTTTTTCTTTTCTTTTTTTGATTTTCCACGTTAGTAGAGTTGGGTTTAGAGCATCACCTCTAGAGCTCTCAATCATTGCTCTTTTAATATTTCAACTCATTACTACAAAGTCGAGTCGTAAGTCATGATTAGTAGTCAGGGGTGGGCGACCACACATATTAGACGTGTTTGCAGTTCGGTTGTGGCTAGAGAACTTCCAATCCACCATCCATCTGTTGGATTGGCGAATTGAAAAAAATCCATCAGCGTCCGTCCGTCGGATTAACAGATGTGAATTGAGCGGATTAGCGAATGGATGTGAATCGATTGGGCTGTTTAAACTTTTACAAAATTTGAACATAATACAACAATTTATCAACATTTTTTTTGAATAACAATCCAACTTAACATAACCAAAAGATTATTAAATAAATTCTCAAATACCAATAATAAATACATATAAGAAAACCATACATTATCAAAATTATTCCATTATTTTTTATAAAAAAAAATTACAAAATTAAACCTTATATTTTCCACACAAAATACCAAATATTAACACTTGCCATTTGATAAAAGGATTTCTAAATTAAAAACACAACAGAATATCTAACTTCTTTTTTAGTTGAAAACACAAACAAAATATCTAAACAAATTAAAAATACAAAATCTTACAAATTACTTGAGGTGCTTGCTGTTTGGCGGTTCGGTTGCGGCAAAAGAAACCTCAAATCCGCCATTTGTCCAAAATTAGATGGATTGGAAAAAATCAATCTACAATCGTCCACTTGTCATTACGCATCTGTCCAAAATGTAACGGATCGATTCGGTTCAGTCAGTTTGGACGGATCAAAATATCCGCTGCTCACCCTTAGCACCTATATGTTGATGGGGTGCGTGACCCATCAAGCAAATAAATGACTTTTAAGAAAAAAGAAAATTTATTTGTATTTTTAATATTTTATTTTATATAATTTATATATTTAAAAAAATTAAGTGATGCCATTGAGTGAAAAAAAAAAAAAAATTCAATACATAGGGTTATTTTGGAAAGATGGTTATAATCAGTTTTTTTTTTTATTAAAAACTGTTTATAAACAATTTTTTTGTGAGAGAGTAAATTATAATCTGAAAAGTGGATTATAATCTACCACCCAAAAGAGGCCATAATACTATATGTCGTTAGTATCATCTTTTAATAATATTTTATCATTTATCTTCTCATGTAATTGTATTATAATAATGGAATTCGTTCCCTGCATGTAGTTTTATTATTGGTAAATAATAGTTAAGTATCAATGGTGACATGTTCTCAGCATGACGATGAATTTGCACTCTATTTGGTAAACATTTTTCAAAAAATAGTTCTTAAGTTTTTGGTTTTGGTGAATTTTTTAAATATTCTTTTACTTTTTAGATTAATGGGAGCTGTTGGGTGATCAATATTTGAAGTTTAAAAAAAAAAAAAAAAAAAAAATCGTTACATATATCAAAGTGCATAGTAAAAGTGTGTGATTTAGGGAGCCAATCGTTATTAATTTTGGAGTATTAAGGATTGAGAATTTTGAGAACGAAATTTGTTTATAGGAGATAAATTGTGAAATCTCATATTTTTTAGGTATTAAATATTTTAATGCTAGCATTTATTTATAAATTTCTTTTTATCTACTTGTATTTTACTTAATTCAAATTATTTTTTTATTTAATAAGTCTTATAAGTGACATAATTACTAAAATATCCCTAATAATATAGTAAAATGCATATTAATATTTATATTGATAGTGTGAATATTATATGTTGTTAACATTCATATTATCAAATTGATTTAATATGAATGCTCAATAAATTTCCTTAATTTAATTTAGATACACTTAAAAATTAAGTTATTTGTGAATTTTTTTTATAAAAAAAATTACTAAATAGAAAAATATAAAAATTTAATATATTTTTCACAAATATTTTTATTTTTTAGGTGCATCTAAACAATGTCTAAAATATAAAATAAATAAAATAATAACTAAAGACAACAAAACACAAAAAACTCGTAGAAATTCAAAACCAAATAGAGTCGACTTTGCCCTTAGTAGAAATTCAAAACCAAATAGGGTCGACCTAGCCTATCACCCGTGCTATGCACGGGATAATTATAAATATTTATATTTATTTTAATTTTTTTTAATATATAAATTATATTTTTAAAGATTTTTTATAAAAATAATTTAACAATCTTATCACTAACCATAGTGTACAGGAGAAATTAAAAAGGCTACTGTAGTAACTATGCACAGACTGTATCTATAATTATTTGTATTAGGGGATTTTAAATGTTAATTAGGTATTTTGACCAAATCAATAAATGCAGGTATGCGGATTGAAAAAAGTTAATAAATGCTGATCAGAGGATTTTAACCAAATCAATAAATGCTGTGTTTTTTTTTTAAATAAAAAATTTAGAAAATTAAAATTGAGATATTGGAGCTTCCACAAGGCTTGGGGTTTAAAAACCCCTTTTTCCTTAATATATTTACAATTATCTATATATGTGAATTATGATTTTTAAATGTCTTTTTTTTTTTTTTTAACTGTCTTCTTTTTTTATTTTTTGTTTTATATTATATTAAAGTTTAATATTTTGATAATAATCATATGTGTTGGACTTTTCAAGAATTTTTTTTTTATGTTTGTTCTTAATACATTAAAGTGTTATTATGAGGGATAATAATCATATGTGTTGGGACTTTTCAAGGAATTCATATGTGTTGAATTTCAAAGAATTTTTTTCATGCTTGTACTTAATGCATTAAAGTATGATTATGAGGGTAAAATTTGAGAGTTGGGAGAAGTTAATAAATGCTAAGGTTTTTTTTTTTTTTTTTTAAATCTAAAAATTAAGAAATTTAGATTGGGAGATTGGAACTCCCACAAGACTTGGGGTTAAAAATCCCTTTTTGCTTAATATATAGTATAGATTCCATTATACTCTCCTTCTAGTAAACTTGTAACAATAGCGTTTGATATTTAAGTTCAAAATTTTAATTTGAACACTCGGTCTGGATGTCCATTTGTAGATTTGTTGAGCCACTAAGCTCAAAGTTAAATCTTTTGATGCTATAAGAGCATTAACATTAGTTTCTCTATAATGGTTTTGAAGTTGTTATAGAGAGCATCAACATCAGATATGTGATCCATCAAACTCACTATACCCTTTTCATTTTGCCAACGCTACTGTTCTTTCCCTCATGAAACGAGCCACTATTTATCGCTACAACAAGCGGATTAAGTGTTACCAAATGTCCACCTTGAAGTCTGGCCGGTCAACGGCAATTTTTTTTTTTTTGGGGCATTTCCTCCAATTTTACCTTTATAAAGGAACATAAGAATTGTTTGGCTAACTGCTCATCAATTTAATAAAAAAAAAGAAAGAATAACAAATACAATAAGAAAATAAATGTTTTAATAGGATTGAGTTAGAATACAGAGCTTGATGTAGTGGGTACTAAAAATGTGACTAGTTAAAATAGAAAAATAATTTTTTAAGTTATAATTTGACTAAGAATTTGAAGAGACTAGTGTGGATGCTCTAAGGACAATAACCTTGTGATTCTATTTGTTCAATTGTCAACTATTCCTTCACATGCTATGCACGGATTGTATTTATGTGAATTGTGATTTTTTAATGTTTTATTCTTTTTTTTAAATGTCTTCTTTTTTTTTTCCTTTTTTATATTATATTAAAATTTAATATTTTGATACTAATCATATGTGTTGGACTTTTCAAGGAATTAAATATCTTTTTTTTTATTATATTATATTATAGTTTATTATTTTAATAATAATCATATGTGTTGAATTTTTCAAGAAATTTTTTTTTATGCTTGTTCTTAATGCATTAAAGTGTTATTATGAGGGATAATAATCATATGTGGTGGGAATTTTCAAAGAATTCATGTGTGTTAGATTTCAAAAAAAATTTTTTATGCTTGTTTTTAATGCATTAAAGTGTTTTTATGAGGGTAAGACTTGAGAGTTGAGAGAAGTTAATAAATGTTAAGATTTTATTTTTTTTTAAAAATAAAAAAATCAAGAAATTTAGATTGGGAGATTGGAGCTCTCACAAGGCTTGGGGTTAAAAACCCCTTTTTACTTAATATATAGTATAGATTCCATTATACTCTCCTTCTAGTAAACTTATAACATTAGCGTTTGATATTTAAGTTCAAAATTTTAATTTGAACACTCGGTCTGGATGTCCATTTGTAGATTTGTTGAGCCACTAAGCTCAAAGTTAAATCTTTTGATGCTATAAGAGCATCAACATCAGTTTCTCTATAATGGTTTTGAAGTTGTTATAGAGAGCATCAACATCAGATATGTGATCCATCAAACTCGCTATACCCTTTTCATTTTGCCAACGCTATTGTTCTTTCCCTGATGAAACGAGCCACTATTTATCGCTTCAACAAGCGGATTAAGTGTTACCAAATGTCCACCTTGAAGTCTGGCCGGTCAACGGCAATTTTTTTTTTTTTGGGCATTTCCTCCAATTTTACCTTTATAAAGGAACATAGGAATTGTTTGGCTGACTGCTCATCAATTTAATAAAAAAAAGAAAGAATAACAAATACAATAAGAAAATAATGTTTTAATAGGATTGAGTTAGAATACAGAGCATGATGCAGTGGGTACTAAAAATGTGACTAGTTAAAATAGAAAAATAGTTTTTTAAGTTATAATTTGACTAAGAATTTGAAGAGACTAGTGTGGATGCTCTAAGGACAACAACGGACAACAACCTTGTGATTCTATTTGTTCAATTGTCCACTATTCCTTCACATGTCATCTATTGTCCAAATGTCAATTATTTGTCTATCTGTCCACCTAATTTTTATACTTTTTTTTTTAATAAATAAGAAATTCTCCCTCAATGTTTTTTTGATTATAATTTTAAAATAAATTATTAGTATTCAAATAAGAGTTAAACTAAACTGTAACAAAAAATTATTAGCATATAGTATTTTTTTTTCTTTCCAATAATTATATAAAGTTAAACTATGTTTTACAAATTATAACCCTATAGTATCGAGCAAGTTGTAATTTGAATTTTTATAATTTTGATTGCAATGCATGATTAAACCTTAATTTTTTAAAGAAAATTTACAAATGAGTGGTATTATCAAAAAGTTATTACAGATTATTAAAAAGATTTATAACTTTAATTATTAATATTTATAAAATTTATCACTCATCTATAATATTTTTTAAAAACTTATACTAAATTGAAATTTTTTCAAAATTTTAATTGTTTTCAACTAAGTTCAATCATGAGAAATTTGATTAGAACCGAAAAGATCAATAAAATTTGGGTAAATTACACTTACCTCCCCTAAGATTTTTGACAAATACAAGGACCTTTCCTCTAATTTCAATAATTACAGAAACCTCCTCTATTTTAACTGACAAGATGAAGATTTCCCTATTTTTTGGCTGTTGTTCACACAACTAATAGAAATTGCTCATGTCATCAAAGATATACGCTGAAATGTCCATAAATGCCCTCAAATGTCTCGTTGAGAAAAAGCAATACTCAAATTCAAACAAGCAATACATAGTTCAATTGATTTTTCAAATCTCATATATATGAATAGATACATGTATATAAACACATGCAAACATATTTTGATTTCTAGCAAAGAAAATAAAATCCAATTAAATTAATTTCTAAATTTGTTTAACATATATATATATGTACACACATTCGAACATGGAAATAAATTTTCTTTTCTTCTAACAGATATATATACATACAAATATATTGATAGATATATGTATATATATAAGCAAATATATAAACACATGAACAATTTTTTAACCGATGTATGTTTATATATATACATATGTTCTTATATATATACATACAAAAATGCTAGAGATCTAAGAAATTCTACCAAATGTCTCACATGGGTATATGACCCACATTGTGTGGGTTTCACACCTATGAATGTAGAATTTTTGAGGTCTTTAACATTACTCAGATACATATACACTTTTTTGGATTTTTAACAACGAATTGAAAACCAACAAAGAATAGCAACTTGTTTGGATTTCCAACCTGATAACTTATTGTTTGGATTTCCAGCAAAGAATATGAACTTTTTTGGACTTCCAATAACTCATTATTTTCTCTTTAAACATTTTCCTAACAATCCATATACACAAATATATATATATACACAAAAATCAAAAATTAAACATTACAGAGCACATTCTAGATCTACACTAACTAATCTAAAGCAAAAATTTAAACTTTCTTACACTAAATTAGCAAAAAAAGACTCAAATACACAAATATATATATAGAGAGAGAGAGATAGAGAGAGCGAGAGAGAGGATTGGTGCCTTTAGATTTTGAACCCAGTGGTGATTGGAATCTACACCTAAATGATTTAAACCAAAATTTTCAACTTTCTTACACTAAATTAGCAAAAAAAATATACAAATACAAATATATATATAGAGAAAGAGAAAGAGAGGATTGGCGCCTTTGGATTTTGAATCCAGTGGTGTTTGGAATCTACATCCCAATGATCTAAAGCAAAATTCTAAACTTTCTTATACTAAATGAGCAATTTGGAATCTACATCCCAATGATCTAAAGCAAAATTTTCAACTTTCTTATACTAAATTAGCAAAAAATGAGACAACTACACACACATCTATATATATATATAGAGAGAGAGAGGTTGGTGCCTTTGGATTTTAAACACAGTGGTGTCTGGATACTTGCAATTGAGGAACCTAACTCTTTCAATTTCATTGTTGTCATCCAGCTTTTCTTTGCCTCTCCCACCGCTGTCGCACTATCTCTCTGCATCTATTGTGTCGTAGCAACCCATTATTCCCTCCATCGCCCCACCTCAGCACCCAATCTACCTCCATTATACCATTGCTGCAACTTCGACTCTTCTACTACTTCCATCGCCTATTGATGGGTCTTCTCTCTCTCTCTCTCTCTCTCTCTCTCTCTCCCTTGCGTTTCAATCTGATGAGATGAGAAGGCACCAAAACAAAAACAAAAACAAAAACAAAAAAACAAAGTTGAATACTGAAGAGAGGAATCAAAGGGCATTTTCGTCTATTTAGGCTCAAACAAAAGGGTAATATGGTCATTTTGTATAGAAACTAACGTCGTTTCTGTAAAATTGACAGATTGGGGAAATCTTGATATTGTTATCTAAAGTATGAGAGATTTTTGTAATTATTGAAACCATAGGGAAAGTCCCTATATTTGTCAGAAACCTAAAAAAAGGTGAGTATAATTTACCCATAAAAATTTAATACAATAGTGATATTAGTAATATGTATTTTTTTTTTGATCAGCAAAAAGAAAAACTTTATTGATGACAAACTTATACATTACACATGAGATTACACCAATAAAGGAGAGGAAGAGCATAAAGCATCATAGCAAACTAACCCAATCCCAACTAGGTTGGCACCGAACAGAAAGCACAATAATTTGCAAGCTCAACTGCAAAGGATTGGAGAGAAACCAAACCCAGCAAATCCCCTCCTCCGCCCCCCCCCCCAACACACACACACACACACACAAAGAATCAAATCCCAAGCTGCCATCCTTTAGGGTGATATTAGTAATAAGTAATATGACCCACCAATAATAAAAAGAAATGAACCTCACTTTCCTTTGACTACGATGGGGTGATTTGAGAAATAAGTTAAAAATTGACTTTTTTGTCCTTTTTTTTTTATAATTTTTTTTGTCCTTTTGTATATAAAAAATGTAAAAAGTAATATGACTCAAAATGAGTTAAAAGCTAAAAACTAGCTTTTAGCTAATTTTCCAAATTATCCCAATGTAAAACGACGTGGAAATAATGTGTAAACGTGTCAGACTATAGTATGGACCCAATCGAAATGAATGAATTCATAAAAAAATAAAAATGTACATTTCAATTCTTTTTAAAAAAAAAAATAGTTACAAAATCATGAAAAAATTTATAACCGCTACGCTCTGGCACTGTTGCCTCATTCAGCCACAATCTTAGGTTGCCATTATGGTCTCAGAATGAGGAGCATTAGTTCAATTGTGAGGGAAGCAAAGGAGTATTGAGAGAGTGCAAATCATGAGATAAAGATTTCTTTTCAGAATTGGGTTAAAAGTCTGTTGATTTATTTTTTTGATTTTTTTAAGTTGCATTACTTTTCTTTTCTTTTTTTTTGGTATGCTTTTAAAAAAATTAAAAAATTAACTTACTTTCAAGTTCTTTAACCGAGATCGTTCCCCTAGACGAGGTCTTTGCTTCATTAAATCAAGAACTCCAAGAGTTTCTACACGCGTATGAGCTGTCACATACGGTAACTCAACCGTTTTCGCCACGCATCTCTTCCCTATTGAACCGTACCTGACACGCGCCATCACGTCGCGTCGTTTTTACGTGCGCCACCTGACAGGCACGTCATCTTAGGCATATTCAATACCATTTTGTTGCCTTTTCGTGTTTTGATCAAAAACACTTCTCTTTCTTCGTCTTTCACTTTCACATCTTCGTCTTCTCCCAAGCTCTCTCTCTCTAACTTTCCCCCAAATCCTCCATTTTTGTTCTCGCGAAGCTTTCTGCAATTACTTTCATTTTTCCACTCTGGCGAGGCTTTCAACGTTCTGCCACTCGTACCACCATCGTTCAACTTCGGCGTACCTCATACCGGCGTCACTCCCTCTGGTAAGTCACTGCTTTCCCTCTTATCAATTTGTTTTTTTCCTAGAAAACTCGACTGCATTATTTGTTGCCATTGCAAACCTGTTCATGTTCTTGATTATTAATTTGTGCGTTGAATTCTACCATGTATTGAGCATGTTTGTTTCATGATTTTGCTTCTGCTCAATCTCTTCCAAAGTACACACATACCGCTTACATACTTGTTGATTTTGCCATTGTTCTTGGCCTCACACCCTTGCACACATTTTGTCACAATGTTCTTTGAATTCTTGCTCGTCTTGAGTCTGAATTACTGTTGTTTTCTGTTTTCTTGTTGTGTTTTCCAGATTCTTGCCTTCAATTCTTGTTTTCATAGTCTTAGGTTTTGGGATTTGTTTTAGAACTCCTATCCTTAGGAAAAATTGAAACGAATTCCTCTTAGATTCTGAAAACCCTTGCCCCAGCTTCTGTTTTGAGTTAAGCTAAGGTCCACTCAAACATAGACAAGACACTTCCTTCTGAAATCCAACACCTTGTCGCTCTAGCCGACATCATGGAAATGTTTAGGTGAAGGGTAGACACTCCTACCAAACTAGAGTACTTTAGGCAGGAATTTGCTATCCCCACCGATGTCCACCTTAGGCTAGCAGGGGAGGAGGACTCCATCATGCCTGATAAGGACTCCATGCCTTTTCCTGTAGTGGCCTTTATAGAGTGTGGACTTAGGTTCCCTCTTGACATCCTCTTCTGTGAAGTCCTTCACTATTATAAGCTCAACCCAATGCAACTAGCCATTAACTCTTACCGAGTCATTAACGGTATCATTGCCCTAGCTAGCCGAGAAAATGCTAGGATAACCTTAGCCGATATCCAATACTATTATACAATGTGTGGCCTAAAGTCAGAAAAGGGCTACATCTATTACCTTGAATCGAGATCCAAAGAATACAAACTCATCGCCGACCTCCCAGACTCCAACAAGGGTGTTGGAGACAATTATTTCATTGTCTCTGGCAAATGGGAGTTCTCACCAGATGAGGACCTTCATCTCTACCCCTTAAGCCGAACAGTGTTCAAAGAGGGAAATGGTAAGAGCCAAGTGCCACTTTACTTGCTTTCAAGTCTTTTTTACTTTGATATTTTTGTATGTTCTAATGTCTGTTTGTTTTACTTTGCAGTTCTTCCTTAGCCCTGAAGGACTTCCGCAAGACATTCTTCCCTAGCAAAGATTTCAAGAGGTTGCTGAACTTGCCTATTATTCAGCGCAGGGCTCCTCTGCTCTTGAACTACATCCCAACCTACAAATCAACTTTGCTCGACGTCCCCGAAAAGAGCAAGTCTCCATTCTCAGCAATAACTCCCCTAACTATCTCATCACCGAGGCCCGATCAAGCCTCAACATTCGACCCAGCAGAATAGCCATCAACTTCTGCTCCACAACTAATTCCACCCTCTCAACGCCAATACCGACGTCGAGCTCCACCGCTTATCTCCACAGGAAGAACTCGTAACTGAAAACGCTGAAGTTCTGAGGCGTCGGCTTACCATCCGGCCAACCCTTCAACTGTGCTTTTGGCAATCCATTTCGGTACTAGAGTCACAGTCGCCGTTGTCGCCGACGAGATGGGTCACAAGAAGGCTGTTGCTGATGATCTTCTAGCCAACATCCCCAACATTGTTACAGTCCAGTCCTCACATTCCCAGTCTTAACCCAAATCGAAGCCAAAAGGCTGAAGAAAGCCCAAGCCAAGGCAACGGTGACTCAGATCGACTCCGAGGACACCTTGCCGATCTCAAAAATATTTGAGGCAGAAAAAAGTTCCTTTGCCGCCGAAAAGAGGCCCACCGAGGCTGAACCCTCTGAATCTACCAAGTCAAAGAAGCTGAGGTTGGACTCAGCAGCCACCTCGGCTTCTCTTAAATTGGATGACCCCTGGGCCCCCTTAATCACAATTGAGGATAAGCCAGTCAGAGCCGGTGACAGCGCCTCTGATATTGAGGTCAGCGTCACCCTCTCCACTGCACTGTTCCTTCCTAATGACCTCAACCAAATGGTCAAGATCAACAAATATGAAAATTTCGCTTTGATGGTGCAGCATTCTGTATAGGTAAATCCCTAACACTTGGCACTCTTCATTCTCTTTTTTCATACTTAATGATTTTACTAACTTTATTCCTTGCATTTCTTCTAGGCAATCCAGCATGCCCACTCCTTCACGATGCAAATAGAGATAATGAAGAAAAAGTTGGTCCACAAGACCAAGGAGGCTGCTGGTTTGCTCAAGACTATAAATAAAGCCAGGCCAAGATGAAAACATTGATAGATCAGGCCAAGGCAGCCAAACAAGCCCAAGCCAAGGCCGATGAAAGGGCAGGGGGTTCTAAGGCTATCATTGAGGTCTTCAAGGCCGAGAAGAAAGAGGCCGAGGCAAAATGATCGAAGCCCAGGCCCAACTCCAAGATGCCTTGGCCACAAAAGCCGCTGAGATCAAAGCGGCGGACGAGAAGGTCTATGTCGAGAAGGCAGCCGACGAGAACTACAAAAAACAAGTCAAAGAGGCATGCAACAAGGGTTTCACCCTTGGTTGGATGGCTACTTTGAAGGAGTTGGCTGTCCCTGAGGACTTTCCTTTCAGAGATGCAGGCCGACTTGTGCTGCCATTCCCACCCGCTTCAAGCCAATCTGAGGCTAAGGCTGGAAGGGAAGAAGAAGAGGAAGAAGGAGAGGAAGCCGAAGACGAAGAGGCCGATGTGGCTAATGCTGAAGATCCTGTTGGGGCCAAGTCCCCAACTTTGAATGAGCAAGTCCTAGACTTGACTCAGGATAAGGAAGACAAGGTCTCAAAAGGTGCCTCCGCCTAGAAAATAACATCCGAGGCGTCAATCACTGAGAAGAGCATTGATTAGACTCTATGAGAGATTAATGCTGAGCTCGAGGTTGAGAAGGCTGCCGATAAAAGTTCACAGTTGTCTCTTAAGGCTGAGACACATCTTGCCGTCGACACCGAGTAGTCTAGATACCAGTTGTTGCTTTTTTTACTTTGTATTTTTCTATTTTTGGAGTTTACTGTAACCTTTTGGACAATGTTTTAACTTTAGTATGGTCGATGTGCCCTTTCGTATCTAAACAACTTCTTTATATGAATGCAAGTCCTCTTTCTTGACTAAGTGTTGATACTTGTCTTTTCTTTATTGTCTTGTATGATTCCATGCCTAGAATAATTTGCACGTCTTCAAAGTACACCTTAACTGTGCAACTTCCTCGGGCTAAAATACATCGGATATACCCACTGACTGTTTATGGCTTAACACTTAAAAACATTTGCAAAAATATTTTCACAAATGTTTATTTAAAACTTGCCATTTCACTTTTAACTATCAAGACTTCTGTCTTCAATTATCTTAAAGCTGGGTAGTCTAGTCATCTCGGCAACCGGAAATGTACTTCTTTGTAATATTACCTCGGCGAATCTTTAACTTGTAAATTTTTCTAAAATTTCAACAAGTGTTTAAGCCAACTCTTTTAAGAAGTGTTTAAGCCAACTCTAGCTTGTAAAATGTTTGACAAGCCTTCCCAGACTTTTAAACTTTCTTTATCATTCTCCAGCTCTCTGCCCCCCTAATGTGAACTTAAGTTTCACTTATGTTCTCATTAAGTATGTACCTATGATCTTGTCGCTAATGTCAGATTCAAACAGAGATTGGCCGAGGTCATCAACCTTGGTTTCTCTGTTAATCTAACTGACATGTACTTACTATCATTTAAAGTTTTAATTCTGTCGACACAGCAAATCTAGGTTAATTCAACTTAGTTCAACTCCATTATATGTAAGTATAATTTCAACTCTGCCATATAATGAGTCTGAGTTATTCGTCATGTTTCAGTTAGAAACATCGCTAACTTAGTTTAACTCTATTATATGCAGGTATAATTCAACTCTGCCATATAATAAGTCTAAGTTATTCGTCATGTTTCAATCAGAAACATTGCCAACTTAGTTCAACTCTATTATATGCAAGTATAATTTAACTCTGTCATATAGTAAGTCTAAGTTATTCGTTATGTTTCAATTAGAAACATCGCCTAAGGACTGATCAATTGTTTTTCACAAGTTTGAAAAATTGAGCTAAAATTTTATTATTACTTCGGCTAATAACAAAAAACTTAAAAAAAACAAAAGGAAATCTAATGATAGAAAAACTTCAAGTTGCAAGTATTCCAGAGTCTTGGCAACTCTTTTCCTTCAATGTCTTCAAGCTGATATACCCCATTGCCCAGGACCGAGATGATTCTATAAAGTCCCTCCCAGTTTGGGCCAAGCTTGCCTTCTCTAGGATCCTTCTTGTTGCTGACGACCTTTCTCAGGACGAGGTCCCCAACTTGAAACTCTCGTGGGTTGACCTTCTTGTTGTAAGCCCTAGCAAGCTGCTACTGGTATACCCCAAGCTGGATTACTGCTTTCTCTATTTTTTCTTATAACAGATCCAGATCTCAGACCAAGAATGCCTCATTGGTCCCATTTTCTACTCCCTAGGTTCTGATCCTTGGGATGCCGACCTCCAGTGGAATAACTGCTTCTGTGCCATAAGCCATGGTGAATGGGGACTCCCCCGTTGATCTTCTCGGTGTAGTTTGATATGCCCAGAGTACATTGGGTAACTCATCCACCCACTTTCCCTTTGCTGCTTCTAGCCTCTTCTTAATCCCATCCAATATAGTTTTGTTGGATGCTTCTGCCTGTCCATTGCTTTGAGGGAAGCTTGGAGTGGAATAATAGTTCTTGATTTTGTACTTTGCACAAAAGCTCTTGATTAGCTTACTGTCAAACTACGTACCATTGTCTGCTATTATCGCCCTTGGCAACCTAAACCTGGTGATGATTTTCCTCCATATGAAATTCTTTACATCAATATCCCGAATCTTAGCAAGGAGTTCAGCTTCTACCCACTTGGTGAAATAATTTGTTGCCACTAGTAGGAACTTCCTTTGTCTAGTCGCTTGAGGCAGTTGTCCAACAAGATCCATGCCCTATTGGGCAACTGTATAGCGATCCCGGGTTTAACCCTTGTTGAATAGTGATCCGGACGTGTGTCCGTGGATGTTAGTAATTGATTATTATCTTGTTTACATCCCTTCCTACCTCGTATTTGAGTTGTGGGATGTGTTAGGCAGGTTTGTACGGGTTGGTTGAGTTTAGAAACCAAAACTAGTTGCCGATTTTGCTTTGTCACTCGGCGAGCTGATGGCCTCAGCGGGAACCTGGTTTGTTGCTTATGCGCCGGCGGGGTTTTGGCGCCGGCGAGAATACACTCATCGAGATTTCTGTGCGGTGTTGGGCCTTCGGCGGGAGTTGGGCGCTCGAGCGGGGACCTGGTATGTCGAGATTCTGGGAGTGTGCATCCGCCGCTTGAGCGGGAGTTTTGCCGCTCGAGCGGGAGTCTGTGAGTGGCGCTCAAGCGGGGGTTTCCACGCTCGAGCGGGGAGACTTTTATATAAACAAGAGGTCTGACTTTTTGGACCACTTTTTCAACACACTTCCTCTCTCTTACTTTCCCAAATACAGATTTGAGAGCTCCTCTCTCTAAAACCTTACCTTCTCTCTTAGATTTGATCTAGTATGAGTGATTTCCTCACCTTGGGCCTTTGTAAAAGTTGTGTGAATCGTCGAGGGCTACATTTTAATCTGAAAATTTCGGTGTTCAGAGCGTTTTGGTTTTGGTCTTCCCCTCCGTTGGAGCTCAAGCTTTGAGGTAGGGATATCCTACTCCTCTTTATGAACTTTGTCTTTAAATTTTGGTATTTTGAGATGTTGGGGGGGTTGTTGCGTAATTTTGAAAGAGTTGGGGCTTTTGTGTAATTTTACAAAAGTTGAGGTTTTATTTATAATGAACCTAGCGGCATGTTTGGTATAGAGATATGGAATAAATGTTAAAACATTGATGAAAATGGGACCTTAAGGGTTGTAATGTTAATTATGGAAAATGCCGTAATTACATTGATTAATTAATTGGGATAATTAATTGTGAGAAATGAGAAATTGAAATGGAAATGTTGAGATTGGAAGTGTATGGGATTAAAGGGTGTAGTTGAATTACTTATCACTCACCGAATTGAAATGTTGATTTAATATCCATTTGTGCATTTATTTTTCGTTTAGAGATAATTGCTTTAGGCTATCGGTGGAGGATAGTCTTGATTGTTGTAGACAATGCATGATGATTAGGCAAACGAAAACTAATCAACGGAATGTGTCATGGAATTTGACGGTTGATAGAATACATTAACTGTATGTATTGAATGATTGTATATAGAACCAAAGTGTTTGTATGCATTATGTGTAGAGGAGGAGATGGGGGATGTACTCCGCGGTTTAGGAGAAGATGGGGGATGTACCTCTAAACCGGATAGTGTTAGGAGGAGATAGGGGATGAACTCCGTAGATACAGCTCATATGCTTGTCTAGAAAAGTGAAGATAGAGCTCATATGCTTATCTTTGAGAAGTGTAGATACAGCTCATATGCTTGTCTAGAGAAGTGTAGATAGAGCTCTTATGCTTATCTTTGGAAATGTGATATCGTTATTATACTTATCAGTTGATGTGGTGATCTAGCTAGTATGCTTATCTGTTATGAAGTGGGAAAAAGTTGATTATGAGTTACTGTCTCATATAAGTTGTTTGGCTAGGTTCTGAGCCATAGTTATAAATTGAGAATTTAACGGAAATGGAAAATGAACTGTAACATGGACTTGTATGTTATGGAATTGTGAAATGTTGTAAGTAGGAGTATCAGTGTTGGCCATCAATCAACTGCTAATCTTTTAGTCATGGTTCATATTTGGTTTAGTATATTTCTACTGGGCTGTGGCTCACCCTCTATGGGAACATCATTTTCAGGAACAGGTAGCATGCCACCTCCAAGGACATAGCTTGGGAGGCTTGAGGACGACGTTTTTTTTTTGTTGTCTCTTTTCTTTTGATGTACTACATGTAAATTCAAGCCAAGGGCTTAAGGTGTAATTGAGCTAGTGCTCTCTTTTTGTAACCAAGTGTTAACTTGGAAAGCTGTAAGCCTTAGGGCATTTGCTTTTGATGTTAACATGTAACATTTTTTGTAATGAGACTCTGATGAATAGAAGAATGTGGAACTGTTTTATATCAACGCATATTTATATTGATGGGTTTAATGTTATTTATTTTGAGGGCGTTACAACTTGGTATCAGAGCGTACCAGGTTCGAATACTTTGGGTACGTGGGAAGTGATTAGGATCACAATGGGTTTGTCTCGCTTGAAAGAGACTTAGGTATAGTGTCATATACCATGTGTTTAATTGATAACATGCTTATGTGATTATTTGGGTATGGGATTTAATTTCTAGGATGTTGATTGGATCCTTGGGTTTCTGGGAGTCTTGTTGGAAAGGCACTTGATCAATGCTGTTTCTGACTGGAACTCTAGTAACGCCTCGGGACTATCATTATCCGGAAATGAAATTCGTAAGTGCTTATGTGTTTCTGTGCTTACGTGGAGTGAATTACAGTTTTCCATGCATTAGGACGTGAGTGTTTAGTTTCGGCACATTTATGAAAGTGCTAACGTTCTGTGTTACCTTTATTAGGATGTCAGGACGAGGAAGAGGTGTTAGGCGTGGTAGGCCTGCGAGACAGGAAGTGCCTATACCGGATGAGATTCTGGCAGTATAGGAGGGAGTTGGTTAGGCCAATGTGGCCGAGCCAGCCGGTCAGCAGGCCATGAGTGCCTTGGCCCGAGAGATAGCAGGAGCTTTGGGTATTCTCAAGGCTGGGAATCAGGCAGTTGAGGCAGGGCCTTCTTTCTTGAAGATGGAGTTCTTCCGATCTAACCCGGAGGAGTTTGTTGGAGATCCAAAGGAACCACTGAAGGCAGACGAGTGGTTAGAACAAATGAGTAAGACGTTCGAGATGCTTGGCATTGAGGACGGAGCACTAAAAGTGACCTTGGCATCTTTCCAACTGAAGGGAGATGCGGGTCAATGGTGGAAGTATGAGAAGGTACGCATTGGTGGTACTTAGGAGGCGTTTGTAAATGCTTTCCAGGAGAGATTCTTATTTGCAGTTGCTAGAGAGAAGCTGAGGGATCAGTTTAGCCGACTTAAGCAGCAGGGTATGTCTGTGGCAGAGTTTGAGGCCACTTTTACCAGCTTGTCCAGGTTTGCACCTGAACTGGTGGCGTCCGAAGAACGCCGTTGCTATGAGTTTGAGCGGAAATTGAGGCGAGGCCTCAAGTTGAGGGTTAGTGGGTCTTACATCCGAGAGTATAGACATTTGGTGGATGCTGCAGCTCATATGGAGCTTATGATGCAGAAGGAGGAGGAGGAGAAGCATACATGCTCCAAGAGGGGCCAAGAGGGCCAGGGTGATGGTAGGAGACAGAGGGGTTATAACCCTCAGCAGTCTCAGGGTGGAGTTTCTAGATCGACCTTTCCAGTGCCGAGTGTAGGCTCGGGGAGAGGTAGTCAAAGGGAGTTCACTTGTTACAAGTGTGGCCAGCTGGGTCACAAGGTTTCGGTTTGCCCCCAGAAGGGTGGAGGTCAGAGAGCTGCTTCTTCTTGATAGACCCAGAGTCGACTTAGGGGGGCAGCCCTTGTCTTGCTATCAGTGTGGACAGCCTGGGCACCTGAAGAGGTTCTGCCCACAGTTGAGTGCCACCTCAGAAGCATCTGGTTCTAGACAGACGTAGGGATTTCAGCCAGCTCAGTCTGTGCAGGCTTCGAGGGCCAATCCGGGGGCTTCGTCGTCCCAGTCAGTGCAACAGTCGTATGCTCCGAGGGGTGAGTAGGTGGACCAGGGTCCTACAGGACGCGTGTATGCTGTTACCGCGCAGGATCTCGTACCGGCTCCATCAGTAGTGAGAGGTACCTTTCTGTTTTGCAACTCGGTTGCTAGAGTGTTGATTGATACGGGTGCATCTCATTCTTTTGTATCTGCTGCATTTGCATCTGTGTTGGAGTTGGAGTTAGCACTATTAGCATCTCCTATTTACGTTGTGTTACCTATTGGGGGTGAGTTGATTTTGAAACACGGATGTAAGGGTTGTGATATAGAAGTCAACGATCATAGGCTTCCATTTCCTTTTGTAGTTATGCCCATGAAGGGCTTTGATGTTATTTTGGGTATGGACTGGTTATCATCATACCGGGCAGTTGTTGATTGCTACCGCCAGAGGGTCACTTGTTGTACCGTGAGCGGGGAGTGTTTCTATTTCTTGGGAGACCGGGTTGGTAGTGTTGTGCCACCGGGGTATGATCCGCGAGGGCGGAGTGAGCTTAGTGGTTTACTTGCTAGTTTTGAGAGGGGTGAGTGTGACGAGACCCAGACTGTGTTGCCGAGGATAGTTTGTGAGTACTCGGACGTCTTTCCCGAGGATCTCGTTAGTTTGCCGCCTCACCGGGAGATTGAGTTCTCTATTGATTTAGTGCCCGGCACGGCGCCGATTTCTATGGCACCTTACCGTTTTGCTCCAGCAGAGTTGGTTGAGTTGAAGGTTCAGCTCCAGGAATTGCTAAATAAGGGCTTTGTTCGCCCTAGTGTTTCACCGTGGGGAGCACCGGCCCTCTTTGCTAAAAAGAAAGATGGTGCCTTGAGATTGTGTATCGATTACCGGAAGTTGAATCGGGCTACGGTTAAGAATAAGTACCCTATGCCCCGTATAGATGATTTGTTTGACCAGTTGAAGGGTTCCCGTTGTTTCTCTAAGATAGACTTGAGATCGGGTTACCAACAGTTGAGGGTCAGAGAGGAGGATATTCTGAAGACGGCATTCCGTACACGGTATGGCCATTATGAGTTTCTGGTGATGCCATTTGGGCTTACCAATGCACCGGCAGTCTTTATGGACTTGATGAACCGGATCTTCCTGGAATTTTTGGATCGTTTTGTAGTCGTTTTCGTGGACGACATTCTTATCTATTCACCTTCTGAGGAGGAGCACGAGGAACACTTGAGAGTGGTGCTTGAGTTGCTTAGAGCCCATAGGCTTTATGCCAAGTTTGGGAAGTGTGAGTTCTAGCTAAAGGAAGTCAAATTCTTAGGCCATGTAGTTTCTGGAGAAGGGGTGTCTGTTGATACATCCAAGACTGAGGCAGTGCAAGATTGGGCACAGCCTAAGAGTGTGTTTGAGATCCGCAGTTTTCTGGGATTAGTTGGGTATTACCGTCGGTTTGTGAAAGACTTCTCTAGATTAGCTTCACCGTTGACTAGACTGACTCGGAAGGGAGTCAAATTTGTATGGAGTGAGATTTGTGAAAAGTCGTTCCAAGAGCTGAAAGTTAGATTGACCACCGCTCCGGTCTTGATTATTTCGGAGAGAGGATTGGGTTATGCAGTCTATTGTGATGCCTCACGAGAAGGTTTGGGTTGTGTGTTGATGCAAGAGGGAAAAGTAGTAGCTTATGGCTCGCGTTAGTTGAAAATTCACGAGAAGAACTACCCTACGCATGACCTAGAATTAGCAGCTGTGATCTTTGCCTTGAAAATCTGGAGGCACTATCTTTATGGTGAGAAATTCGAGGTGTTTTCGGATCATAAGAGTCTAAAATATCTGTTTTCACAGAAAGACTTGAACTTGAGGCAGAGGAGGTGGATGGAGTTTATTAAGGATTACGACTTCGAGTTGCAGTACCACTCGGGGAAGGCCAATGTTGTGGCCGATGCCCTTAGCAGGAAATCCGTTAGTGATGTAGCTAGTATAGCCATCCGAGAGTGGGAGATGTTGGGGGCACTTGGCGAGTTTGATTTGCTTCTGGGCGAATCCGTTGAGGTCATGACCTTGTTTTTATTATTCTGCGACCTACACTTGTGACTCGGGTGTTAGAGGCACAGAAGAGTGACCTTGAGGTAGAATCCCTCCGAGAGAAGATCTCCAGTGGGAAGGTTGAGAAGGGTTTGACGGTGTATCCTGACCTGAGTGTGAGATACCAAGACCGTTTGTTTGTGCCGGAGTCTTGCCGAGAGGAGGTACTCCGAGAGTTTCATCATTCGCGCCTTGCAGTGCATCTGGGAGGTACTAAGATGTATCGGGATTTGAGTCGCCAGTTTTGGTGGCGGGGTATGAAGAGAGATGTGGTAGTCTTCGTGTCTAAGTGCCTTACTTGTCAACAAGTGAAGGCCGAGCATCAGAGGCCAGCAGGTTTATTACAACCCTTGCCTATTGCCGAGTGGAAGTGGGAGCATGTCACTATGGACTTCGTTGTGAGTCTTCCGAGGACTCAGCGGGGTAGTGATGCTATTTGGGTGGTTGTAGACCGGTTGACTAAGTCGGCGCATTTCATTCCTATGCGCGTAAGAGATTCGGTAGATCATCTTGCCGACTTGTATATTCGGGACATAGTGAGGTTACACGGGGTCCCAGTGACGATCGTCTCAGATAGAGATCCTCATTTTACTGCTAGGTTGTGGCAGAGTTTGCAGAGTGCCTTGGGCACCAAGTTGACCTTTAGTACAGCTTATCACCCTCGGGCCCGGCGAGGCATTATTCAGATCCTTGAGGATATGCTTCGGGGTTGTGTCCTTGACTTCAGTGGGACGTGGGAGAGGCACTTACCATTGGTGGAGTTTGCCTACAACAACAGTTTCCAGTCTAGTATCGGTATGGCACCGTTTGAGGCCTTGTATGGCCTACCTTGTAGGTCTCCGGTTTGTTGGGCCGAGGTAGGTGACGCACCTCTGTTGGGTCCGGAGTTGGTTAGGGAGACGACGGAGAAAGTTGAGCTTATCCGAAGGAGGCTTGTTACAGCCCAGAGTCGTCAGAAATCTTATGCTGACCATAGGAGGAGACCGTTGGCGTTTGAGATGGGTGATCATGTCTTTCTGAAGATATCACCTAGGCGGGGATTGATGAGGTTTGGGAAGAGAGGGAAGTTATCCCCTCGGTTTATTAGTCATTTTGAGATCCTTGAGAGGATTGGCAAGGTTGCTTACCATTTAGCTTTATCGCCAAAGTTGTCCGGAGTTCATGACGTGTTTCATGTGAGTATGCTTCGGAAGTATGAGCCGGATCCATCACATGTATTGGATTGGACCGACTTAGAGGTAGATGAGGATGCCTCGTATGAGGAGAGACCGGTTCGGGTCTTGGATAGGCGGGATCAAGTCCTGCGTGGCAAGACCATTCCTTTGGTGAAGGTTTTGTGGAAACATCACGAAGTGGAGGAGGCCACTTGGGAACATGAGTTGGAGGTCCGAGAGAAATATCCGGACTTATTTGTGGATGTTTGAACATATGTTATATATATTGTTGTATTGTTGAACTTTAAGATCATTAAATATGTCGTAAGTTGTAAAACATGGTGCATGTTTTGGTTAATGAAAGTAGTTGGAAACTTGCCTCAAATGGAAGTTTGTGTAACATTGCATATGTTGAATATATAGTAGAAGTGGAAATGTATCATGATTATTGCTTATGATATGAATTGTGAACCATGTATGTTGGAAATGGTTGAAATGGAAAGCAAAATGCATGTTGAAATGTATGTATTGTGAAATGCCTCTTGATAAGAGATGGGTTGACCGGTAATGGGTCGAGTTGTTGAATGTTGTAATGTAACATTGTCTAAAATGGACAAAAACGTCTTTTTCAGAAACTTGTTCTTAATTTCGGGGACGAAATTCTTTAAGGGGGGGAGGTTATAGCGATCCCAGGTTTAACCCTTGTTGAATAGTGATCCGGACGTGTGTCCGTGGATGTTAGTAATTGATTATTATCTTGTTTACATCCCTTCCTACCTCGTATTTGAGTTGTGGGATGTGTTAGGCAGGTTTGTACGGGTTGGTTGAGTTTAGAAACCAAAACTAGTTGCCCAGATTTTGGCCTGTCCGCTCGAGCGGAGCTGTTGACGCTCAAGCGGGAACCTGGTTTGTTGCTTGTACGCTCGAGCGGGGGTTTTGGCGCTCGAGCAGGGAATACACTCATCCAGTATTTCCTGTGCAGTGTTGGATGCTCGAGCGGGGAGTTGGGCGCTCGAGCGGGGACCTGGTATGTCGAGATTCTGGGAGTGTGCATCCGCCCCTCGAGCGGGAGTTTTGCCGCTCGAGCGGGAGTCTGTGAGTGGCGCTCGAGCGGGGGTTTCCACGCTCGAGCGGGGAGACTTTTATATAAACACGAGGTCCAACTTTTTGGACCACTTTTTCAACACACTTCTTCTCTCTTACTTTCCCAAATACAGATTTGAGAGCTCCTCTCTCTAAAATCTTACCTTCTCTCTTAGATTTGATCTAGTATGAGTGATTTCCTCACCTTAGGCCTTTGTAAAAGTTGTGTAGATCGTCGAGGGCTACATTTTAATCTGAAAATTTCGGTGTTCGGAGCGTTTTGGTTTTGGTCTTCCTCTCCGTTGGAGCTCAAGCTTTGAGGTAGGGATATCCTACTCCTCTTTATGAACTTTGTCTTTAAATTTTGGTATTTTGAGATGTTGGGGGGATTGTTGCGTAATTTTGAAAGAGTTGGGGCTTTTGTGTAATTTTACAAAAGTTGGGGTTTTATTTATAATGAACCTAGGGGCATGTTTGGTATAGAGACATGGAATAAATGTTGAAACATTGATGAAAAGGGGACCTTAAGGGTTGTAATGTTAATTATGGAAAATGCCCTAATTACATTGATTAATTAATTGGGATAATTAATTGTGAGAAATGAGAAATTGAAATGGAAATGTTGAGATTGGGAGTGTATGGGATTAAAGGGTGTAGTTGAATTACTTATCACTCACCGAATTGAAATGTTGATTTAATATCCATTTGTGCATTTATTTTCCGTTTAGAGATAACTGCTTTGGGCTATCGGTGGAGGATAGTCTTGATTGTTGTAGACAATGCATGATGATTAGGCAAACGAAAACTAATCAACGGAATGTGTCATGGAATTTGACGGTTGATAGAATACATTAACTGCATGTATTGAATGATTGTATACAGAACCAAAGTGTTTGTATGCATTATGTATAGAGGAGGAGATGGGGGATGTACTCCGCAGTTTAGGGGAAGATGGGGGATGTACCTCTAAACCGGATAGTGTTGGGAGGAGATGGGGGATGAACTCCGTAGATACAGCTCATATGCTTGTCTAGAAAAGTGAAGATAGAGCTCATATGCTTATCTTTGAGAAGTGTAGATACAGCTCATATGCTTGTCTAGAGAAGTGTAGATAGAGCTCTTATGCTTATCTTTGGAAATGTGATATCGTTATTATACTTATTAGTTGATGTGGTGATCTAGCTAGTATGCTTATCTGTTATGAAATGGGAAAAAGTTGATTATGAGTTACTGTCTCATATAAGTTGTTTGGCCAGGTTCTGAGCCATAGTTATAAATTGAGAATTTAACGGAAATGGAAAATGAACTGTAACATGGACTTGTATGTTATGGAATTGGGAAATGTTGTAAGTAGGAGTATCAGTGTTGGCCATCTATCAACTGCTAATCTTTTAGTCATGGTTCATATTTGGTTTAGTATATTTCTACTGGGCTGTGGCTCACCCTCTATGGGAACATCATTTTCAGGAACAGGTAGCATGCCACCTCCAAGGACATAGCTTGGGAGGCTTGAGGACGATGTTTTTTTTTTTGTTGTCTCTTTTCTTTTGATGTACTACATGTAAATTCAAGCCAAGGGCTTAAGGTGTAATTGAGCTAGCGCTCTCTTTTTGTATCCAAGTGTTAACTTGGAAAGCTGTAAGCCTTAGGGCATTTGCTTTTGTTGTTAACATGTAACATTTTTTGTAATGAGACTCTGATGAATAGAAGAATGTGGAACTGTTTTATATCAACGCATATCTATATTGATGGGTTTAATGTTATTTATTTTGAGGGCGTTACAAAATGGCCAAGGGCTGGACACTAGGTTCAAATCCGCTGCTGGTTGGTGTATCAAAGGTGCAAAGCTTTGACACTTCTCACACTTTTTGATATAAGCTTCAGCATCTTTTTGCATATAGGGCCACCAGCACCCCTGAGTAATGGCCCTATGAGCAAGTGACTTGCCCCAGTGTGGCTTCCACATACTTCTTCATGTATTTCGTACAGGAAGTCTTCAACTTATGAAGGATGCACACACCTCAAAGGGGGACTAGTAAAAAATCTTCTGTAGAGATGCTCTTCTACGGTCAGACTGAATCTTGTCTACTTCAGTCTGGTTTTGTGTGCTTCTTTATAATCATCTGGCAGTTTTCCATCTCTAAGGAATACTATTATCGCATTTATCCAGCTTGGTCCCATCTCCACACACATTGCCTCATGCTCTGTGTTCAGTAGTTCTACACTTGGACTTGACAAGTAGTCAACCATAATTGTCCTTGCCTCTCTTAGTTTCATTGCACTAGCTAGGTTGGCCAAGGCATCAACATGGCTATTGTCATCTCGGCTAACTTGCTGTAGTCGACAATTTTGGAATAATGCTATCAGTCTGCCCACCTCCTTTACATAGGCCAACATCCTTTCATCTTGGGCTGCGTATTCGCCTATGGCCTGGTTGACAATAAGCTGGGAGTCACAAAAGACCATTACCTCGTCGGCTTCCATTGTTGTTGCCAACTTTAATCCTACGATCAGTGCTTCATACTCTACTTCGTTGTTTGAGGCCTTAAACCCCAAATGAATGGATTGTTCCAGTATCTGTCCATCCGGCGATACTAGCACTACTCCTGCCCCCGCTTCTTGTCGGTTTGAACTTCCATCAATAAACAGGCGGAAGGAGTCACCAACGTAAATACTGTAGGGCATGAGTTTCTCTTCTTTCCTCTGTTCTGCTATTCCTCGTTGGGTTTTTTGTTGTTCACTTGGACATCGTATACCCCGGCTCAACGGAGCCCGATGTATGATGGCGCCTGGTGTGAACTCGGCCACGAAGTCGGCCAAAACTTGGCCTTTGATTGTTGTTCTGGGTCTAAATTTCAGGTCATATTGGCCTAACACCACTGCCCATCTGGCTATCCTGCCTGTTAGATCTCCTTGCTGCAATAGGGACTTCAAAGGATGCTCGGTTAACACCACAATCTTGTAAGCTTGAAAGTAATGATTTGGCTTTTTCGAGGCCATTACTAAAGCCAGTGTCAGCTTCTCCAAGGGTAGGTATCTGGTCTCTGTATCTGCTAGGGTTTTACTCACGTAGTAAACTGCCCTTTGTTCTCTTTTTTCTTCTCTGATTATTACTGCACTTACTGCATGCTCTGAAACCGCCAAGTATAAGAGCAGCTCCTCTCTAGGTACTGGATTTGAGAGAACTGGAGCGATGGTCAAGTATTTCTTCAAGTCGGCCAGGACGACTTCACACTCTTCTGTCCATAAGAAGTCTATGGCTTTCTTCACTAAACTGAAGAAAGGTTTACATTTTTCAAAGCTGGTGCTTATAAATCTATTTAGGGTTGCAACCCTTCCAGTTAACATCTGCACTTGTTTTGCCGACGTTGGGCTCTTTAACTCCAAGATGGCCTTGATTTGATCCAGGCTTGCCTCAATGCCCTTTTTGGTGACCAAGTATCCCAAGAACTTCCCTGACCTAACTCCAAATGCACATTTCGATGCATTGAGTCGGAGCCGAAATGTCTTTAGGATATCAAAGACTGTCTTCAAGTTGGCAAGATGATCCTCAGGTCCCTTGGTCTTCACGACCATGTCATCAATGTATACCTCCACTGTTTTGCCTATTAGATGCCTAAACATCTTAGTCACCAATCTCTGGTAAGTTGCTCCTATATTTTTCAACCCAAAAGACATTACTCTATAGCAATACAACCCTTTTGGGGTGATAAATGTAGTCTTCTCCTCATCAGAGGGGTACATGACTATCTGATGGTACCCCCTGCAAGCATCCAGGAAGCTCATCATTTCATACTCTGCTTCGTTGTTTGAGGCCTTAAACCCCAAATGAATGGATTGTTCCAGCATCTGTCCACCCGGTGATACTAGCACTACTCCTGCCCCCGCTTCTTGTCGGTTTGAACTTCCATCAATAAACAGACGGAAGGAGTCGCTAACGTAAATACTACAAGGCCTGAGTTTCTTTTCTTTCCTCTGTTCTGCTATCCCCCGCTAGGTTTCTTCTTGTTCACTTAGACATCGTATACCTTGGCTCAATGAAGCCTGATGTATGATGGCGCCTAGTGTGAACTAGGCCACGAAGTCGGCTAAAACTTGGCCTTTAATTGTTGTTTTGGGTCTAAATTTTAGGTCATATTGGACTAACACCACTGCCCATCTGGCTATCCTACCTGTTAGATCTCCTTGCTGCAACAGGGATTTCAAAGGATGCTCGGTTAACATCACAATCTTGTGGGCTTGAAAGTAATGATTCAGTTTTTTTGAGACCATTACTAAAGCCAGTGTCAACTTCTCTAAGGGTAGGTATCTGGTCTCTACATCTGCTAGGGTTTTACTCACGTAGTAAACTGCTCTTTGTTTTCCCTTTTCTTCTCTGATTACTACAGCACTTACTGCATGCTCTGAAACCGCCAAGTATAAGAGCAGCTTCTCTCTAGGTATTGGATTTGAGAGAATTAGAGCGGTGGTCAAGTATTTCTTCAAGTCGAACAGGGCGACTTCACACTCTTTTGTCCATAAGAAGTCTGTGGCTTTCTTTACTAAACTGAAGAAAGGTTTACATTTTTCAGAGCTTGTGCTTATGAATCTATTTAGGGTTGCAACCCTTCCAGTCAACATTTGCACTTGTTTTGCCGACGTTGGGCTCTTTAACTCCAAGATGGCCTTGATTTGATCTGGTCTTGCCTCAATGCCCTTTCTGGTGACCAAGTATCCCAGGAACTTCTCTGACCCAACTCCAAATGCGCACTTCGATGCATTGAGTCGGAGCCGAAATGCCCTTAGGATATCAAAGGCTGTCTTCAGGTTGGCCAGATGATCCTCAGGTTCCTTGGTTTTCACGACCATGTCATCAATGTATACTTCCACTGTTTTGCCTATTAGATGCCTAAATATCTTAGTCACTAATCTTTGGTAAGTTGTTCCTGCATTTTTTAACCCAAAAGACATTACTCTATAGCAATACAACCCTTTTGGGGTGATAAATGTAGTCTTCTCCTCATCAGGGGGTTATATGGCTATCTGATGGTACCCCCTGTAAGCATCCAGGAAGCTCATCCTTCCATACCCTGAAGTGGCATCCACCAATTGGTCAATCTTGGGTAGTGGGAAACTGTCTTCGGGAGAAGCCTTGTTTAGGCTGGTGAAGTCCACGTAGACCCTCCATTTCCCATTCTTTTTCTTCACAACAACCGTGTTTGATAACCATGTTGGGTAATTTACCTCTCGAATGGCTCTGGCCTCCAGACGTTTATCTACTTCCTCTTCCACTGCCTCAACATGCATCAACGTAGGCCTCCTTTCTCGCTAGATGACAGGTTTGGCCGATCTGTCCACATTCAGTTTATGGCAAGTGACCTCGAGGTCAACACCAAGCATCTCGTATGGTGTCCAGGCAAACACCTCAAGGTTTGCTCTCAAGAACGCCTCTGATTCCTTTTTCTCTTCCTTGGCCAAGCCTGAGCCGAGAAGGAAGAAGCGCTCTTCATTCCCTTGCTAGACTAAGATTTTCTTCAAGGCTTCCTCACTTTTCTCGGCTGGTTCTTTGCCGACGTTCTCAAGGACCTCCATGTCCTTATCTTTAATCTCTGCTGCTTCTGCTTCTCGTATGTTGCAGGTGGATTTCATTGCTACTATGGACAATTCTTTGCCTGCACCTGATCTCTTCTAACCTCCTAAATTCCATGTTCTATTGGGAACCGCAACAGCTAGTGCAATGTTGAGGGAACAGCCCCCATTGTATACAGCCATGGCCTTTCCGGGATAGCATTATAAGGAGAGGGGGTGTCAATTATTGTGAACTCAGTTTTTACCTTCTTGGTGCCAGCCTGCACCTCCAAACTTACTACTCCCCGGGGTCACGTCGGCATTCCATTAAACCTAACCATTGGATCATTGGATTGTTCCAGATCATCTTGGTGAAGGCCCAGCTCCTTGTAACACCTGACATACATGATGTCATAAGAGCTGCCCTGGTCGATTAGAATTCACTAAACCTGGCACTCTCCAATCTAAAGGGATATTACCAAGGCATCATTGTGTGGATGCTACACCATCTCTAGATCGTCTTCAGTAAAGGATGCCATTGGTCCTTGGCACTCGTCTGCCCTAGGTCTCTTCTGCCAGACCTAATACACATGTTGTAAGTGTTTTACCTTCTGAGTTTCTCCACGTATTTCGTTCTTATTGACCTTCAAGTGAATCACATTGATCACTCGAGGTCTGCCTGCTTGCAGTTGTGGTACTGGAGGAGGTGGTGCTGCCGGTGCCTGAGGCAGTTTTGCTTGCTCTTCCCTTGTCCTGGTCTCATCTACCAGGTCCCTTAGATGACCTTGTCTTACCAGGTCTTCCAGATGTGCCTTTAGGGCTCTGCACCCTTAAGTTAGATACACATCCTCATTGTGGTAGGCACAGCGTTTCCCTAGACTTCTTCCCATAAATTCACCCGGAATCTTCTCTGGTGCTCTATAGTAGGGCTGATTCCGGATTCTTTCCAAGACTTTGTAAATCGAAATTCGGAATATGGTTGTCACTGCCTGTGCAGCCCTTAGTCCTGTCTCCTGCTTATTGTATCCGCTATTACCTCGGCCTTGTTTCGGCGAGCCATTTCTCTTATCTTGTTTTGACATCTTTGTTCCAAGTGTATCCTCCTCGGCTCTTGCATACTTGTCTATTCTAGGCATTAGTTCCTCCAGTGTTTTTGTCAGTGATTTTCGAAGCAAACAATTATTGTTTAGGCCGTTCTTAAAAGACACCACTGCCACCTCTTGGTTGCATCCTGGTATTTGGTTGAACACCTCATAATATCTTTTGGCATAGGCCCTAAGGCTTTCATTCTCGCCAATTCTCAGAGCCATCAGGTAGTCCACCATCAACGGCTGTAGTTTGTTCGTCACAAATCTAGCCACGAACATCTCGGCTAGGCCTTCTTAGCTTTTCACAGTTCCTTTTGGGAACTTGTGAAACCAGTTTGATGCGATTTCCCCAAAGGATGAGGGGAACACTTTGCAGAGTAACGGCTCGTTCCTGGTGTACAGTGCCATTGAGTTCAGGTACAAGGTGACGTGAAAGTTAGGGTCAGACTTACCGTTGTATATCTGGAATCTCGGCATGTGGAACCTTTTTGGGGCCTCAAATTTGTCTAGTTCTACCGAAAATGGCATTCTCGGCTTGACCGGAGAGGCTACCTTGGCATCTTGTCGCTTCCTCTGGAGGTAACCCCTCAGATCCTCTTTGGTTTGTCCAGGAGCTCGGCTATCAACGGACTTCAGCCATTTTAGTGCGCTACTTCCAGTGTTGTTATAAATCCTCTTGGACCTTTCTCCGTTAATTGCGTCGAAACAAAGTTCCTTTCCTTGTACATGCCGATGTTCTTTGGGGTCAGCTTTTTTAGTACGATGTGTCCTTCGAGAATCTCCCTTCATTGACTCTCCTCGCCCGACCTCCCTTGAAGGCCGGTGAGAGTGTTTCTTGGTCCTGGTGTGCTGTGAGACTACAGGAACTGTTTTATGCACTTTCTGGGCATTGTTCTTGGCTGCTGGAATCGGCGTGTCTTGTAACGAAAAGGGTGGCTACATGACGTTGTTCTGCATCATGAAATTGACGACTGATTATAGGTCCGCCAATTTATTTTCCATTCCCTTTATCTCTCTGTCCCTCCGCAAGCATCTATCTTTCCACACCTGGAGGTCATTCTCGTTGTAATACCCGCCTCGGTCTGCCTTCTTTGGTACGTCTCCCTCCTGGCCGATGTTCTTCTCTTCGAGGTTCTGATCCCGAGTTTCTTTGTTGCAGTTATCCTCCTCTACGTTAGGGTCAATGTGTTTACCACTCCCAGTAGGGATGTCGTCCCCAACCTTTTCTTTCTGTTCGTCGTTAGCCATCTATTCTCTTTTCATTCCCACAGACGGCATCAAATTGTGTGTGCTGTTTTCTAACCACACTGCCAAACAAGTACTCTGCTGGAGAACACTGGCAAAATAGATCATGCCCGAACAACCTGTCACAGAAAGAAAAGACTCCGGCGGTAGTTCGTTCACCCGGGGGCACTCCGACGATCAAGTTAGTACTCAATTATCTCTCAAAGATAACAAATAGTGCTTTTACTTACTAGTCAGAATATAAAAAGCGTACCTTAGACCCATGAGTGTGCCTTACTTTTATAGTTAGCACTAACCTAATCCCTCTAGAAGTCTAGCTTCCTTTGGACTCTGGCCCAATGCCCATACTGGACTCCTTATAGATAAAGATAAACTCCATAAGGGTTTTATCCTTATCCAGTCTGAAGTCCTCCCTCACTCTAGGACTCTTATAGCTTATCTGTTTATCTCGAATTTCGACATCTTTGCAAATAACCTTGGCTTAGCCGAGATCACCTCGACATCAATATCAGGATACGTAACACCTCGGCTGGCACTTCAGTGCCACCTTGGTCACGTGTTGTTATTCAAAAAATATGTTCCCACATTAACTATTTGAATTTATTTTATCTTTTTATAAATTTTAATGCAAAAAGCAAAAAGAAAAAAAAAAAGAAAAAAAAAAAAGCCTTTGCCAAACCAAGCTAAAGTGAGAGAGGGAGACGAGACGAGACGTGACGAGAGTAGATGAAAGGTTTGAGGGAGAGATGGAGTGGTATTTTGAGAAGTTGGTAAAAAGTTGACTTTTGCCTTTTTTAGTCAAAAAAGCTAGTTTTTTTGGTAGTGACTTGGGTAAAAAAGTTAGTTTTTTTTGTTAAAAAAAATCAAAAATTAACTTTTTGCTAGATATAAAGAGAGAAATGGAGATAAAATTGGAGATTATTTTGAAAAATTAGTTAAAAATTGATTTTTTATTTTTAAAAGAATAAAATTATTTTAGAATGATTTTCTTGCTTTTTGTTTTTTGTTTTTTTTCTTGGGCAATAAAACACATTAATAAAATTATAAAATTGAAACTATTAAAGAAACATACCAATTACATAACAAACATTGACAGACATTGACAGTAAATTACTGACTCGAGTTGCAATAATAATTAAAAAAAAAAAATACTGTAATAGAAAACATGGGATATTATTTAATCTCATTTATGATTTTTTGTTAGCTAACACATAATGTAAAATGGAGAATGAATTTATTCACATATTTTTGGAGAGTAGATTCTGATTTATGGTGTTTTGGGAAGTGCATTATTTATTTATTTATTTTGTTTATTTTGGTTTTCAGTGAATTTTTTTAAAAAATCCAAAAAAAATCGAGAAAAGATAAAAATATGCCAAAATAAACAATGTTTTTTTTTTTTTTTTTTGTGTGTTTATTTCATCTTTAGTGATTTTTTTTTGGAGACATTTTCAAAAAATATATACTTACTTTATAGATTTGTCTCGACAAGATGGATCAAAATAATAAAAAAATTTGACATAATTTTTAAAAAAAATAAAATAACTAAAGATAAAAAAATTCAAAAAAAGAAGTTTTTTTTTTTTTGGCTGCTTATACAAAATATCAAGCTTCATATTCAAAAATTGTAATGACTCCACCTAAATGTGTAGACCCATCACTTTTTACCAATCACAAAATATATATTGTTTACATCCAAAGTGTGTGAACAAATTGGACTGTCACATTAATTTTTTTGATTCTAAAAAAATAATTTTTTAGCACATTTCTTATCACAGACCACTAAAAAAAATTTAAAAAACATCTCCACTTCCGTAGTCTTTAATTTTGCTTTTGCTGTTTCTAAAATCTCAATTTCATTTGTGGCCACTTCACCACATAATCAACCGTATAAATTTTTTTTTACAGTTGTAACATCATCACTTATTATTAATTGAATAAATTTATGCCTATCAATTGATATACTAATTAATATATTAATAGTTGATGTGACATAATTTTATTAGTTTTAAATTTTTATAATTTGTATAATAAATAGGGTCTATAATTTTCAAATTATAATGTTATAGCATGTATTGATACACTAATTAGTATAGTAATTAATTTGTGTGTGTGGCACCACTGAATAAAAAGTTACTCATCTATTCAATAGGTCAAACTTTTAGATAAATTTAATAAAATAATACTATATGTATCAATTAATACATCAATTAATATACCAATTAGTATATTAATAGATGATATGACATAATTTTAGAGACTTTGAGTCTTTGTAATTTGTATAATGGATGAAGTTATAATTTTAAAATAATAATGTCATAATTATATTAGTATACTAATTAGTATACCCATTGATATATGTAACAATATCACTTTTTATTTCCTGAACAGATATATTGTTTAGTCTAGTTTAATGTTAATGAATCCACTTCTCATTACTCTCTATATTTGCATTCATAGGATGAAATACATAAGCAGAAGGCAAAGAAATTAAAGGAGGAGGTAAGGGCTATGATTGGGGATGAAGATGTTAATCCATCGACAATACTTGAACTCATAGATGACATCCAACGGTTGGGCTTGAGCTATCACTTTGAGGAGGATATTAGAAGAGCACTTAATAGAATAATGTTTGCCCAAGGAACTAATATTAGATTAGAGAAGGGTGTTCATGACATTGCCCTCTACTTCAGGCTCTGTAGACAACATGGTTTTGAGGTCTCTCAAGGTACTGTAAGTCCCTTTTTTGTTTTTTTGTTTTTGTTTTTATTTTTTTTTTCAAGAAAAAATATTTTGAGAGTAGTCACTATTGCATAAAGATTGTGCCATGATGAAATGATAAGTGTTATCGGGTGTGTTTGATTTGTATTTGTAGAGTAGTTTTTGAGATAAAAAGTACGAAAACTTGTTTGGTTTATTTTTTTTCAGAAATGGTTTTGGAAAATTATTTTTGAGAGAGAGTTTTAAAAAAAGTGATTAATTTAATATATATGAGAGAGAGAATGATTTTAAAAAGTAGATAACTAAATAAAATTTTAAAATTTTTTTTAAAAAATTTATTTGATTTAATTATTCTTAAAAATTTATTTATAAAAAAATTTTCTTAAAATTTTTTTAAAAAAACAAACCAAACAAGGCCATCAACCCTGAGACTAGTACTATTTTCACAACAGAGAGTCAATAGGAGTGTCGGTGTTTTTCACATTAAATGTTGTATAGTAGATGAGAGGGTAATTTATATGTAAATTGGGCTGAGTTGGATGAAATGGGCCGAGCTGGGCCAAGCCAAGTAAGGGGCCAGTTTGGGCCGCACTACGAAGGGCCGAGTAGAAATGACCATATAAGTTACTCCGGTCTGGAGAGGTAGTATTGGAGTTAGACCGGTCGCACAACCGAGATAATTAGCGTGGTCGCATACGGCCTTATTTGTACTTCGGTTGAGAAATGTGTTGAGTGAAGTTCGGTCTTCAGCAGTGAGTTCGGTCGAGGCGCATGAAAACCGAAGTGTGCTAAGTCCTTGAGAGGACTTGGTTCTGAAGATAATTCGGCTCGAACTCTCTTATGGTTAGCTCGGTCTTAGTATGGGAAACCGAGGTAAGAGAAAGAGAAGTAAGTGCCTAACTAACGTGTACTTCGGTCACACTGGTAGTTCGGTTATAGTAAAACCATCTCACTTGGTTTAAGTAGTGAGGGGGGTGTTGAGAGAAGCATTATCTCTCAGGAGTGTGAATCCTTGGAGGACTCTGCATGGAGGAGTAAGAGTCCTATTAGGATTGTGCCACACGAAACCTATAAAAGCTCACCTATATCACCTTTGGAGAGGTAACGCAATTTTGCTTTCTGAATACACAGAGCTTTTGCCTATTTGACAATCTTTTTGACTTAGGCATCGGAGAGGTTTCCGGCACCCACCGGCCGGCTAGCTCATGTTTGTATTTTCAAGTGATAAAGCGACGTCGTACAGAGGAACGCAGACTTGATCAACAGGATTATACGAGAAGGTATATTTCTTTCCCGTACAGTAGACATTAAATGTTGTAGAGCAGAGGTTGGAACCAGAGAGAGACGAAGACTCACTTTTGGTTTTAATGTTTTGGAGATTGAGTTTTATTTTATTTTATTGAGGCTAGCTTTTCTCCAATCCGTGATCGGATTAAAAGGTATTGTTGAGTTCGTAAGGATCTATCACGGATCTTATTTTGATAATTTAAACCGTTTAATGTGTAGAACTCGTCGAGTATCATATGCCTATGAAAAATCATATTGATCAGATATCGATATTTACGTGATCAAATTAGTTTTGTATAAAAAAAAATGGGCGGTAAAAAAATTAACGGTTGATAGAAATTTGATCTGATGATATAGATATCGATATCCGATCAACGTGATATTTTACAAGCATATAGTACTCGATGAGTTTTACACATTGAACGGTTCCGATTATCGAAATGAGACCCGTGATGGGCCCTCACGAGCCCAACAGTACCCTCTAGTTCATGATCGGACTAGAGGGAAGCCCACCATTTTTTTATTTTTCATCTTTTTGTTTTTTAGTGAATATTTTTAAATTTTAAATAATTTTTATTTTCATTTTTTTAGATGCACCTTACTTAAATGTATTTAAATAGTAAAATATTTGTAAAAAAATATTTTTAAAAATTAATAAATGCAAAAAAAAAAAGCACTAAATTTCCGTATTTTTTTATTTATATTTTTGATATTTAGTGAATTTTTTATAGATTTTTTTCACAAATATTATACTTTTAAAATATATTTTTGTTAGGTAAGTCTAAAAATTACGGAAAACGGAAATCTGAAAAATGAATTTTGGAAATGGAAACCAAAGAGATTTCCCTTCCTTTTTTTTATTTTCTTTTTTTCTCCTATCAACATCAACTTCGCCTCTATTTATTTATTGGGTAAATTATACTTGGCCCCTCTAAGTTTGATGACTTTTTCACTTTGGTCCTTCAAATTTATTTTTTTTCATTGTGACTACTTATATTTCATGTTTTTCCTAGTTAACTCCTAAAGTTGATTTTTGTTCAAAATTAGATAGAAAATATTACAATAACTATCACAAAACATAAAAATAATATTATTATATTAGGATTTAAGTTTGTATTAAAGCTTTGTAGCTCGAAAAAAAATAGGGCTTGAATGGCCTGACATCTGTCTCTCTATCTCTCTCTCTTTCTTCTTCTTCCTTTTGAACTACTGTAATAACCATCACCACTGTTTACTGATAAGCCATTGATTATTGTTAAACTGAGGCTAAATATGTTAATTGACTGACTGACTGACTGAAAACTGAAGCCGAATTGATTGAATATATTAGTTAAATTGCAATTCTATCTATTTGCCTGCCAAATTATTTGTTCATATCTTTGTGTTTAAACTGTTAATTGAAGGCCTTATCGGCGGCCGAATCTGAAATTAATTAGTGTCTTAAGATAAGTAGAATTAATGTGATTTTATGATGTATTGAATTGAACATTGATTTGGTATGATTAAATTAAATTAAATTGTGTAATGTCATGAATTAGGCTAAATTACCCAAGTTGCATTTAATTACAACCTTGCCATAGTAGTGGGCCACTACATCAAATAACTTGAGGCTTGTTATTTCGGCCTCGTTTGGGGACTGGCTATTTTAGCCAAAAAGCCAAAAAGCCAACTAAAACTAGTCACATCACCTCTCTACTTTTCTGCACATCTTTTCGTAAAAAGCCAAAAAGTTACTAAAATAACCTGTTCCCAAACGAGGCCGTGTTCATCTTTGAGAGTCCAAAACCGACTAAGGGGGAGAGAGTGAGAGATATTGAGTTCAATTGAAGGTTTTGCTTGGAATTAAGGGAATTAAGGAGTGTATTGCAAAATTAAGCTTCCTTGCCTATAATTCAAGTCTTAAGGTAGAAATTCATCTTCTCATTCTTGTGTTTAAATTGATTCTTGCATGGTTTAGAGCAAAGTTGAAGGCTAGAGCCAATTTATGGCTCAAATTGTTGTGTTGAAGCTTAATTGTTGCATGCATGTTTATATATTGAAGTTTTGAGGTTGGAGTTCATAATTCCTCACATGCATGTCCATGTTTTGAGAGTAGACCATGATTTCATCTTGCTTTTGTAAAAGTTGGCTCATTAGAGCACGTATTTAAGGCTTGAAAGATTGTTTAAAGTCTTGCATGTTAAATTGAAATCATGTTCATGAATTTGGTTTGAAAATCATGTTGAATTGACTTACCCTTGGGCTTTGATTTCACAAATTGAGCTTTGAAACTTGTTGTAGCTTGAGTTTAGATGTGTTTTCTAGAATTTGGGCCCAAGAGGTCGAGTTTTGAACTGTTGAATACTTGGTTTGAGCTTGGGAGGCAAATCTGGAAATTCCAGAATTTGGCTTCTTCGCTCGAGGGAAAGATTCCACGCTCGAGCGACCATCGTTTATTCTGAGCTCCGCTCGAGCGAAGGAATGTTGGCTCGAGCATAAATTGCAAGCTCTCAGATTCTTGGTGCACGCAGACACACGCTCGAGCAAGAGAACCTACGCTCAAGCGAGGACTGTGTCTTACGCTCGAGCGAGCGTCGAGCGAGCATCGAGCGGGGATTTTCAACATCCAACACTTTTTGCATTTTTACAGACCGCTCGAGCGAAGAAGTCCATGCTCGAACGACCCCACTGTTTTGTCAAGCTCGCTCGAGCAAAGAAAGCCACGCTCGAGCGAGACCCCTATTTTCTGAAAATTCTGAAAAATGTTTTAAAGTACATCTTTGTATCTTCATTTCATCCTAGGGATTCTTAGGCCTAGTTTAAGGTATCTTAATGAGGATATAGATTTAGAACCACACTGAGTATAAGTAGGGACTAAGTCTTTGATTCCCGAATGTGAAACTTAGTGTGTGTTCGTTTTGTCACTGTTTAGGGTTGGCTTTCGGAGACGCGCTCCAGCTACTTATAGTCCAGAACTCTGTGAGTAACAATTGTGTAAAGATATGTTCAAATGTGACTGTTTGAACTGAACTGTTTCTGAACTAATACTATTTACTGATTGAATGTATGTCCTCTATTTCAATCAGATGGCATCCATAGCAACTCATCGCATCTTATCTATCGCCATCGTTACATAGATCTCTGTCAGTTCCTATCTTGGAACTTCTGTTTACTGTTATGATGGCCATCATTGACTGCTCGATCTTTTAAGACCTGCTATTTACTGTACTGCTATGCTAATGGATGTACCACATACGACTGTTATGACTGAATGACTGAAATACTGATTTAATGAACTGTTTCCATTACTGTAAGGACATTCATTCTTAACCTCTTTACGCATTATGTTATTCACTAGGCTTTAGTTCACTGTTTATATATATATATATATATGTAGGTGTTCAGGCACCAGACCGGAGCTAGGAGTGTGGGTTAGACTCCCCTTTTTGTCAAGCCAACCACTGTGCCTTACTGCGAGATTCCGAGCCCGCCAAGCTATGGCTTAGGGGTGTTTTAATTTCGCCCGTCCGTCTCTGTATCTGTTTTGTAATATTGTATACATTGATAGCACTGTCAGATCGCTTAATAGGGATTAGGTCCTGCTCGATCCACTTGTAAATGTTGTACATCTTGCTCAGATCGCTCATGTATTTATGTACGAAAAGTCTTTTTGCATACAGACTCACAGCTCATTGGATATTGTTTATTTAATGTTTTAGCTTCCGCCATGCCCCTGTACTTTGTATTACTGTTTTACTGTTAAGCAGGCCTTCGGTAATTTCGGATTGCTGGCCGGTTACGGTGCTAAACCCATAGGGGTGGGTTTGGGTCGTGACAACTGTGACGATGATGGCGATGCTTGAGGGATTTACAATGGTGGGTTGGTTCTCTCTCTCTCTCTTTCTTATATATATATATATATATAGATCTGTGTATACACAGATCTAACTAGCCAAGATGTGTTAAATATGTTGGCCCATGTTGTGTGTATATATATTTATATATATATA
The DNA here is from genome assembly GCA_025200525.1 of Camellia lanceoleosa. Classification (NCBI taxonomy): domain Eukaryota; kingdom Viridiplantae; phylum Streptophyta; class Magnoliopsida; order Ericales; family Theaceae; genus Camellia; species Camellia lanceoleosa. Next base: position 78,302,054 of record CM045762.1, on the reverse strand, counting down.
TAGATCTGTGTATGTTGGCATTGTTTTTGGTCAACCAGTGTTGTGTGTATATCTGTGTATATTGGCATTCTTCCTCTCTCGTCTCTCTTTCTTTCGCCTCTCTGTTACCAGTTTCAGAGAGGGGGGAAAAAAATTTGCCAAATGTTTGGTCTTAATTTTGATTTTGGGTTTGGTTTTGATTTTGTGGGTTTGATTTTGATTTAATTTTAGATTTTGATTTTGGATTTTTGAAAGGAAGGAGAGGAATAAGAGAAGGGGAAGGAAAAAGGTGAGAGAACAACAAACAACATAGAGAGAGAGTAAAAAAAAAAAAGTGTCAAAACGATGTCATTTTGGTACTTCAAACCACTCAAGCCATGATTTTTTTGAGCTACCTAGTAGGACTGTATATATAAATAATTTTGATGCTACATGACTATCCATGTATCATTTTCTATCTAATTTTTGCATGAAATTTGTTTTAGGAACAAACTGAGAAAAACTTAAAACATGAAGGGTCAAAACAAAAAAAAATAAATTTTAAAGGCCAAAACAAAAAAATAACTAAACATAAAAAGGGTAAAATGTAATTTACGTCTCCTTTTTTGTTTTTAAAGACAAGCATGAGAGATTAAAAGAAAGTTTGACTATAATTACTCAAAATATAAAAAAAAAAAAAAAGTAAAAATTAAAAAGGAAAATACATTTGAGTGAAAATCTTTTAAAATAATTATATTTTTATGAGACGCAAGTCAATGCAAGTGAGAGTTGTTTCCCATACCATAACTTTTATTTGAATTTTACACACTCACTTATATTTCTAAAAAAGTAAAACTATTTTAAATTATTCTAATAAAATAGTGTGTGACGAAAAAGGAGAGAATCTTATATTTATATGGTCATGCTAATGATAGCATAAGTATTATCAGTGAACGGAGGAAACGCCTGAAAAAAATAATATCATTTTTCATATGTATATATATATAGTATTATCTCCAAATATTTCTTATACATCTCCAACTATTTTTACGTATTTTGCAAGTCCACTAAAACTAATATCATTTTTCATATGTATATATATATATTATTTGAAATGGTCATTGTCACAGATGTTTTTTCAGAAATTCCAGGACCATGATGGCAACTTTAAACAGTGGCTATGTGAGGATGTGAAGGGATTGCTCAGTTTGTATGAAGCTTCTCATCTTGCTTTTGATGGAGAAAATATCTTGGATGAGGCCAAAGTATTTACAACCAAACATCCCAAGGGCATAAAGGGAAATATTGACAAAACCCTTACGCAACAAATAAAACATGCTTTGGAGCTTCCTTTCCACCATAGGATGTTGAGGCTAGAAGCTAGGTGGTACATTCAAGCATATAGTGAAAGAAGAGATGCAAATCACTTGTTGCTTGAATTAGCTAAGTTGGATTTCAACATGGTGCAATCTAAGCTCCAACGAGAGCTCCAACAAATGTCAAGGTAAATCCAATTGCAATTTTTAGAACATTTTTAATGTCATATATATATATATTTTTTTTGGTAAAAAAAAGAAAAAACAAAATTTACATTTTTTGTGTTTCCGTTCTCAAACATCGCCAACCATCCCTTTAGGTCATTTAGGCATTCACCTAAGACCCCATTTTTGTTTTATACAGTTTCAAATTTCTTAGCTTTATGATCTTTGTTTAAAAATAAATAAATAAAAATCTATCTTGCTTAAAAGTCAAGAAAAAATATTAAAAAATCTCATTGTTTAAAGGTGTTGGATATCACCCCATGTGAGGGGTGATTCCGTCACATGTGAGTGCACAAGCTTGCCAACCTACAAAGGTAAGTTGGCCATGTAAAGAAAGCCACCGAAAGGTGAAAAGGTGAGTTGACCATGTGAAGAAAGCCACCGAAAAGAGAAGAAGTGGGCTGGTAGCCAACTCACTTGAAAGCCTCTCCACTTGCATCTGTAATGTGTATATATAGAGAGGCTAAGGAGAGTTGATTGAGAGTGAGTGAACAACTATCTATGTGTATTGTTTGTAATTCTTCAATTTCTCTCCATATAGTGAAATCCGCTGCCCGTGGACGTAGGCGACTTGCCGAACCACGTTAAACTTTTGTGTTATTGCTTGCTTGTGTTTCCTGGTATGCCCCCGATCCACAACAATTTGTTGGGATCTGGGATCCTGCCCTAGACCTTATAGAAATTATAGCAAGCAGAAAAACACACCCACATTTAAGGAGACACCATATTTAACGTAGTTCGACCTCAATGCCTACGTCCACGGGAGAGTAGCTGGTTATCACTATAATAATGGAGATATTACAGAAAGATTACAATAGAGAAGGAGCTCACACTCTCCTCTCTCACCCATTCACCCGTCTCCCTCGCTCACACCGAGAGAGATGGTCTCTCTGCTTCACATCTCTCACTCTCTTTGGCTTGCCCTATCTCCTAACGCCTTCCAAAGCTTCTTCGCAATATCATATTCTGTGAAGGCGTACTTCATCTCTTTTGCAAGGCAAAGTTGGATGGAACTACAGGCCAGGAGATTCACCTTCTCCCATTCTATCCCGTCCAGGTCATCTGGTTTGTCTCCTAGAGTGAAGTGCAGGTTCATCTGGACAAACATATCTTTAACTTCGCATCTCCACGTGTCGAAGTTGCTACTTCTATCAAACTTTTCTACTTCGAACTTAGCATGGAACACCGGGGTCCAATGCCTAGAGTGGCTTGTAGTCGCTAGATTACTTATGGACTCAGTTGATCTGGACTCGGTTGATTTGGTCTCTGTAGATTCTGCCATTAAACTATTATTTTTTTTTAAAAACTCCGATTCAAAAAACAGACCACACGGATGTGTCCGGAATACTCCAAATAGTTGGAAAGCACTATTGGATCGTCAAAAACGGACTCCGAATGACTTCGATCGAGCCAAAACAGTGTGGACGGTTCAGATCTGCAGAATCTGGTGCGTCTGAGATGCACCGGATAATTACTCTGGAACGGCGCGGTCAACGGCGGCTCAGCGGGGCGGTCAACAGCTTGACGGCGCGGTCAACGGCTCTGCGATGACGCGGCACTCTTGCTGGCGTGTCGATGATGTGGCGGACACGTGGCGGATGACGTGTCGATGACGTGGCCCCACGTAGCTGAGCGTGGATGGCGCGTGGAGTACACGCGCTTCCTTCAGTCGCCTTCTTCTTTCTACGGCGCGTGGGGCGCGTGGGAGCGCCTGGGCCGACGCGCCGGCTCTGTCTCGGCGCGTGACGACGCGTGTGTAGAGTGGGATTCACTCTCCTTCTTCAATAAGCGCGTGAGAGCGCGTGGATGGTCTTCTGATGCTGGTTTTTACTTTTTTGGACTCCTCTCTTGGAGTTCTTGTTCTTGGTGTGCTCAAAAGTTGATTTCAAGCACTTCGAAATCTGGGCACTTTCGAAAAAAATTCAATTTTTCATAACCCGAGCTTTGATACCAATTGTTGGGATCTGGGATCCCGCTCAAGACCTTATAGAAATTATAGCAAGTAGAAAAACACACCCACATTTAAGGAGACACCATATTTAATGTGGTTCGGCCTCAATGCCTACGTCCACGGGAGAGTAGCCGGTTATCACTATAACAATGGAGATATTATAGAAAGATTACAATAGAGGAGGAGCTCACACTCTCATCTCTCACCCACTCACCCGTCTCTCTCACTCACACCGAGAGAGACGGTCTCTCCGCCTCACATCTCTCACTCTCTTTGGCTTGCTCTATCTCTCTCTATTAAACCCTCCCCTTAGCCTCCATTTATACACTAACAGAATGGTGGAGAGCTTGGCTGTGTTGCATATGGCCAGCTCATTCTCCACATGCTGTAGCTTCTTCCACATGGCCAGCATATGGGGAGAGATCACCATCACATGGGGTGATGATATCCAACAAGTGATACCCTCAACCCATGTGAGGTGATCCACAACATACATTGCTGCTAATCTTGTTATGCCCAAATTTCAGCATAGTCTTCTTCTTCTCACTGAGACGTTTGCACCACCTGAAACTAGAGATAATACACCAGAGATATAAGAGGGGGAGGAAATCCTACATCCTCAACTCAACTCACACCACTCTCTGATTTGGAGAGAGCTTCTGCTTCTATCTCCTACAGATCTCTTCCACGCTTCCTGTCTTGGATGCCTTCACTTGCTATGCTTGAACTTGCGTAACTAAGATATCCGACACCCACTGATTGGATGTCCTGCACCCCCTACTGGGATGCCCTTGACTGTCATGCCTTATCTCGTAGAACAAGTCATTGGAGCAATAGAAAACTCGTTGTTCATCAACGTCCTCGGTTTTTTTTGCTCAGAGCTTTTCCTCTGAACTATCAGCATTTGCCCTCTGCACTTCTGAACAACCTCCTGGCGTTTCCACATACGCTTGTTGTCTGTGCCTTTGCAATCCCTGATTTGTTGTCCAGTAGATTGATGGTTGACAGTAGCTCCATCTGTCAAAGCATCGTCAGCTATGCACTTTCTTGCATAGTGCTCGCACCCATGGCTTCTGGTCTCCTTGCGTCGAGCTCGCCTGAGAGATCTGCATCAACTCTATCCTCTGTTGCCATGGAAATAAAGAAACCACCATAGAGAAAAAAAAACTTGCCACTCCTTGGCGCACATTCTTGCGTCTTATCTGTTTTAATTTCTCTATCTGGAAGTTCCTGTGAACTTTCAACAACCCGCTACTACACATTTTTCTCGCGCCTCTGTACGACACTCTAGCGTACCCTTGCACTGCTGCACGTCTGCATTTGTGCTTCTGCGCTTAGTATGCTCCTCTGCAACTATTGTTCTACACGTCCACATACCATTAGTACCTACTCGTATACAGTAGCTCCAACAGCCACAGTATTTCCCTAAGCCTGTACTCGTTGCCAAATCATCTATCCGTCGATGAATGGTCTTCTTTACTGATTGAACCAGATCCTCTGATGACATCAACAACCAGGAAAGTTCCCAGAAAAGACTGATGGGATCACAACCGATCCCACTTAAGAACCAGTCTCCTTAGACAGTGTCTTTTTGACAGAACTTTCCTAGACATTGTTGATCTTGAGATAATCATGTGCAATTCTCCTGATCGCCCTCTGACCAATCCTAATCTCCCTCGATTTGCCATTTGATCAAGCCTGATCTCCTCTGGTCTTCAATGATCTATCTCAATCTATATCTGGTTGTCCAATCTAGTCAAAATCTGCCCATTCTAACCTCTTCAGTGAATCTGCAGCGTTCCACAATATCCAACAACCTTTCTTCGAGTATTGAAGATGACAAACTCCCATGTTTTGACAATCTTTCCAAACTGTTCAGAATTTCACTATTCTGACCTCGCGTCCGGAACGATCCGTTTAGCTAGGACCAACCTTCGCTGCACTTCCGGGGACCTCACTGAAAAATTTTCCCAAAAGTTGGGCCATACCACAATTTTTTGAAATTTTTGGGCCAAATTGCAATTTTCAAAAGTTCAAGGAATATTCGTATACCAACAGAATATTTCGTCCGCTGTACCTGATGTCATTTGCCACTTTAATCTACATTCTTTTTGCAGAAACTCCGATTCCAAAATCTGACCGTATGGATGTGTCCGGAATACTCCAAATAGTTGGAAAACACTATTGGAACACCAAAAACGGACTCCGAATGGCTTAGATCTAGCCAAAACATTTTGTACGCCTCAAATCCGCGGCTGCACCTTAGCCGCGAAGCACTGGATCCTTCTCTCCTGCGGCTACACCCTTACCGCGTCGCACTGGATCCCTCATCTAGAGTGCTGACGTGGCACTGACTGGACTTTAACTGACTTGCCACGTTGCAATGACTGGACCGCTGACGTGTTAACCACGTGGCAATCCCTGTTGACGTGGCGTGACGTGGTTTGCCACGTGGCGATGACCTGGCCACCACGTGGCTACTGACGTGGACTGCTGACGTGACGGCCACGTGGCCACGTTGCTGACGTGGCGACGACGTGTCGCTAACTAGGTGCCACGCGTCTCGTCTTCCTTCTCTGCCGCGCGTGTGGCGTGTGTCCGAGACTGGGCCTATGCGCCGGTTGCCTGCACGGCGTGTGGTGGCGCGTGCAGCGACTGGTCCTAACACGCCTTCTTTAGGAGGCGCGTGAGGGCGCGTCCGGTCTCATTTGGATGTCTACTTTGCATTTCTGGACTCCTCTTGTCGAGACCTTGGTCCTGGTGTGCTCAAAACCTGATTTTGAACAACTTGATTTCTGGGCAGTTTCGAAAAACACGCTGTTTTTGTTCCGAAACGCCACCGACGAGGCTCTGATACCAATTGTTGGGATCTGGGACCCTACCCAAGACCTTATAGAAATTATAGCAAGCAGAAAAACACACCCACATTTAAGGAAACACCATATTTAATGTGGTTCAGCCTCAATGCCTACGTCCATGGGAGAGTAGCCGGTTATCACTATAACAATGGAGATATTACAGAAAGATTACAACAGAGGAGGAGCTCACACTCTCCTCTCTCACCCACTCACCCGTCTCCCTCACTCACACCGAGAGAGACGGTCTCTCCGCCTCACATCTCTCACTCTCTTTGGCTTGCTCTATCTCTCTCTATTAAACCCTTCCCTTAGCCTCCATTTATACACTAACAGAATGGTGGAGAGCTTGGCTGTCCTGCATATGGCCAGCTCATTCTCCACATGCTGCAGCTTCTTCCACATGGCCAGCACATGGGGAGAGATCACCATCACATGGGGTGATGATATCCAACAAAAGGATCAACAAAATAAATCTAATCTTATTGCCTATCCAAAAAAGTAAAGGACTTCCTTGTCCAAAGATTCATGAAAGTAAAGCTCTTTATTTTTAAGGCCTAATAGTAAAACAGAATAAAATATTTTTGGTGGCCATAATAAATAAAAAAAACCAGAGACATTCACAAAATTAAAATATAAAAATAAGCCTTATTATGTACCACCCAACAAAAATCATGATTGTCGAAAGTTTTTATTTTTTTTATATTTTATATCAACAAAAAGGCAACATTTTATTAAAGACAACCAAAGAAATTACATATCAAGGGCAATCAACATAAAGAATAAGGAAAAGAGTATCAAAACTAAACAAATCTATCTCAACTAGGTTGGGGTTGATAAGAAAGTCCTATCAACCTAGCTGATAAGAAAGTCCTATCATGTGCTAGCGCCATCCAAACACTAGGATTGGTTGGAGAGAATCCAACCAAATACAAGCAAAAATGGCCAAAACAGAAACAAAAGATAACAGCAACAGCAGCACCATAAGTCAAAAAACATCTTAAGATTGCACCTTTTTCCTCTAGTAGAGTATCAAACCTGCTTGAAAACATCAGCACCTTTATGTAAAGCTAGAGGCAAACTGACAATTGTTGCCTGCAAAGCAATATAGTAAGTTTGTCATTGCTATATGCTTCTCAACTCTGATCTCATCCTGGCCCAAAGAATCACCGTACATTTAATTAACTCAATAAGTTCCTTCCAGTTTGATTGCAAATTCTCAAACACAAATTTGTTTCTAAGCCCCCAGCTCTGCCACCATTCAAGCAATATACTTACAGAGCCTGATACTACCCACACCATATACCCCACCACTTCATGATTTTGGACCATAACCTCCACACTCTCACACACCAAAAAAGGATATGCTTGTAGATTCAATATCCCTTCCCCAAAAATATATAGATCTTCCCCTTGACCGTTCAAAATCCCAATCCTCAACCATTCTGTTGATTTTAGGGGTACTTACCAATCAGTCCTATTAACTAGACTTATTTACCTACAGGTCCTAACTAATAAATTTAACACTATAAAAATAAGAGACTGATAAATTTATCACTACAAATTTATTCATAAAAACAAAGAGACTGATAAATTTATTACTATAAATTTATTTATAAAAATAAAAGACTGATAAATTTATCTTTATTACTTAATAAATTTATTAATAGGACCTAATGGGTAGTAAGTCTCAAAAGCAGGACCTATTGGTAGTTTACCCTTGATTTTTATGCTACTGAGAAGATACCAGTAGACACTGCTTTGCATTTGATGCAATCAAAGAGCCCTGAATAATAGAGGTAGTAGACCAACATTAATTACAAAAATTAATGTACAAGAAAAGGAAAATTTAAATAAAAAGTTAATAATTTTTATTAAAAAAAAAAATCCTCATAAAATTTTGCCTAAGACCCACAAAAGTAAAAAAAAAAAAAAAAAAAAGGGTTACGAAAACTAATACATAATCCTTGTTGAACTTAACAGTGCTGCAAAGCAATCAGTGTTGATAATAATGTTTTTTCAGGTGGTGGGAGGATATAGGCTTGGAAAACAAGTTGAGTTTTGCTAGGGACAGACTCATGGAATGCTTCTTTTGGACTGTCGGTATGGTTTTTGAACCTCAATTCAGTTCTTGCCGAAAGGGGCTGATGAAAGTAACCACTTTGATCACCACCATTGATGATGTCTACGATGTTTATGGATCGTTGGATGAACTAGAACTGTTCACAGCTGCTGTTGAGAGGTAAATTACACACACACACACCAAAAAAAAAAAAAAAAAAACAGAATTCCTTATATTTATATTATGTTTTATTTTTCTTTTTATTTTATTTCATTTCTATAAAGGTGTTTACTTTACAGATGGAATACAAATGTTATGGAAACACTTCCAGACTACATGAAGTTATGCTTCCTAACTCTTTACAACACTGTCAATGAAATGACTTATGACACTCTTAAACAGCATGGGGTCAACATCATCCCATATTTAACTAGAGCGGTATGTGTGTATCCACACATCACATACATGTGACATTCACAGTTATTTTTGAATATCTACATATTGCATAACAAGTATTACAAAAATTTTATTCTTTAAGAAGTTTTGTAGAGAAATTATTAAGCTAGAATGATATGTCAGCCACTTTTTTAAAAAAGATTAACGATATACAGGCCGACTTTATACAATTTGAAATCAATTCTTGTGTAAGTACTTGATTCCCCACTGAAAGTAGGTGCCGATCAGGCATTAAACTTTAGGTTTTAATCTCCATATGTTACATAAAAGATTAGGATTCTCTAATGTTTACATTTCAACATGAGAGAACTTGAGGGACTTGTGGAGTCAATCACATGTCCCGTTTAGATAATCCGAACCGTTCACTTTTTAGGACTTGTTGAATAGAATATTCATGTAAAAAATAAAAAAGATTGGATAGCAATAGCTATATGTGTTTGAATCAATTTTGAATTACAAAAAACGGATGCCTATTCTTGAAATTATATTTGTCGTCCATTTTTTTAAAACAAATATGATTCAAACATATAGATATCGATCCAATTATCCTATTTTTTGCATGGATATTCTACTCAAGGAGTTCAAAAAAGTGAACGATTCTAATCACCGAAATCGGTTTCAAAATGGGCCTACTAAGTGTAAACGCTCTTTCAAGTTGAGATGACAACTTATAAAAAGGCAAACCCTTACATAAGGTACATAAATAAATAAATTTAAATATTTTAAAAAATATTTAAAAAGAAAATAATAAGAATTATGTGTTAGTGACATTTTTAATAAGAACAATGTTGTGCAAGCCAACTTTACATTTAAAAACCAACACATGTGGGAGTACTTGATTAGGCACTGATGAAGCCCATTAATAGTACATCCTAATTGGGCTTTAAACATTAGGTTTGAAAATCTACATGTTGCATAAAATAAAAATAAAAAAAGTATTCTTAAAGAATTTTTATAGAGAAATTAATTGTTAAAATTTTTTTTTGATCAACAAAAAAAACTTTATTGATGAAAGAGGCATAATACATGCAAAATTACATCAACAAAGCGGGGGAGTGCAGAGAGCATCATGGCTAAACTTAACGATCCCAACTAGGTTGGCACTGCATAGAAAGTGCAATCATATGCTAGCACTTGACCCAGGATTAGTGAGGAACCAACCAAAGACACCCAAAGAGAAGGACAACCAGAAGAAAACAGAACAGCTAAAACCTATGATACTTTGCAGCCATTGAGATGGAATACTAGAGAAGCCAAACTCTGCAGCCTCAGATCAACAAAATCGGAATCCAGAGAGACAGGCTAATGCAAGACTAGAGCATAAGGATCACAACAGCCATGGATTGTGCTACCATAGATCCGCAGCAGACCTTAGAGCAGCCAGGAGATGTCATACAGACACCATACCCCTTCTGCAGAACACAGTAGCCATCCACCACTCCCCAGTCTCAGACCAGGCTGTACCCAGCAGCCATCCAGACCCCTACATCTTAAATTCATTGCGGCTCCTTGCAACCTGCTTCACAGACTAACCCAGCAGAACATAGCCAATCTGTAGAAAAACAACCCAGCTACTAGCAAAAGAACCCTTCGCATGCCATCCTATAGGATTAACCAAAGACAATACACCCTAGCTGCCACGACCCAAACCCGCCCCTATAGGTTTAGCATCGTAACCGGTCAGTAATCCTTGGATTACCGAAGCCCTCTGTACAGATTAACATAAGATAAGGGGCTAGCGGAAGCAGATACGTAAATACAGTTGTCCAATGAGCTGTGTTGACTTACATGAAACAGAATATTTTAAAAACTTTATATACATAACCATAAGTCAACCATACATTATATTATACCACACACATTATAGTATCTTCCGTACAGACAACATAATTAAAATAAAGTCCCATGCATAAACAGAATTAATCAACACTTGAACCCATGACATTTCGGGAACCTCCTCGTGAGGCACAAAGGTTGGCTGACAACAGAACAAAACTTCAAGCAAAAGCCTTCGGGCTCAAACTCCAGAATGCTCACCTATATACATATATATACAAACAGTGAGCTAAAGCTCAGTGAATAACATTAAGGTAAAGGGGTTAGTGAACGAATTCCGAACATTTCATACGTATAAAACAGATCATAGCATAATCATAGTCATATCAGAACATAATAATGGTACATCCCATAGAACATATCACATAATGTCTTTCGACTAGAGTAACCGGTCCCGGACACCGATTAAACACATATCACCACAATGAAGTGGCTAACGAGATCTCGTAAATGTCATGGACAAGATTTTCATGTCGCCCCCATGACTTGGGACTATCTATGGATGCCATAATAGATTTCAAATATGGATCTTCGCTCACGTAAACATATATCATTTCGTAAATCATAGCTTAGCATATTTCATTTGGAACATAATTTCATATAAACGTATCTTTACGATAACGTTACTCACAGTGGTTCCAGTAGACAGTCAATCAATCTCCAGGCGTTGACCTACAATCACAAAAGTACATAACACAAGCACATCTTATCATTTCATTCAAGTGGCCAACATGGCTTAGCTTACATCACGTTGGTTCATGTTCATTCTTATCACATGGCTTAGAACACACACACCCTCGTATGCACATTCATTTCTTAGTGTGTTTCTAACCCATAACCTCATTACTATAGCTTAACTAAGGCTTAGGAATGCCTAAGATGCAATGAGGATGTCAAAACATGCCTTGGAACACTTAGACAAAATTTCTGAAAATTAGGTCCTCGCTCGAGCGTAGGTTTCCTCGCTCGAGCGAACATGCAGAAATGGAACTCCGCTCGAGCGTAGACTTCCTCACTCGAGTGGACATGCAAAAATATGAGTGGTCGCTCGAGCGCACATGCCTTCGCTCGAGCGATCTGCAAATGATGCAAAACTTCTGGGAGCTTGCATTTCACGCTCGAGCGGAGTGCATGATCTCAGAGTGGTCGCTCGAGCGAGAACTCCTTCGCTCGAGCGAGGTTGCAAAATCTGAAATTTCCAGATTGCACCTCCAACTTCAAAACTCGAATTTAAACCTCCAAAACACCTCTCTTGGGCCCCAAAACTTGATATAACCCAGAAAACTTGTAGAATATGAAAGTTTAAAGATCAATTTATAAAATCATGGCCCAAGGTTTGTCAAAAACTCACATTTTCAACTTAAAACATGATAAATGCTCAAGAACTCAACATGCAAGGATTTCTTTGAATTCAAACCCTCCAAAACATAATTAAACTTGATAATTTGATGGAAAGCAAGATGAATGACCATAATGGGAGTGAAATTGACACATGCATGGAAGAAACCTTTGAAATCAAACCCAAAACATGGAAATTTATGCATGCATGCATGGAGTGCAGCTCAAATCTTCATTCTAATCTCAATATTCATCATTAAACTCATGATCTTGAAGAAATCTCATGCTAGATGACTTAGGTTCACAAATTAGGGGTTGAATTCTCACCTAAAGCCTTGAATCTCACTTAATCTAGCACAATCTTGGTGAATTCATGCAAAATCTCCAACTCTTCTTTGAATTTCTCCTTCCCTCTCTCTAGAATTGCTCTCCCTTTCTCTCTAAAATGTTTTCACCAGATTTTGGCACTCAACAAAATGAAGAATGATATGGAGAATGAAATGTCAACATGTAAGACTCAAATAAATGGCTCTTGAGTTAATCCACTAGTGGCAATTTGGTAATTATGTGGACTAATGTGATTTAACTTTATTTAATCTAATTTAATCATACCTAATCACATTTTACATAAGTATGCCATAAGGTTCTAAAAATTCCAATTAACACAACGGTATAATCAATTTTGTTTTTGGATGCCGATAAGGCTTTCAATTTTCATTTTAAACCATTAAACATGGACAGATGATTTAACGGTCAACAGTTAGACGACCAATTATGATGCAAACTACACATTAATCCTGTAATTAATCTTATTCACTCATTATCATTCTTAATTACCGATTAATAGCTAATTACGGGTCGGGGTTATTACACCAGCCAACCAAGAACTCCACCCTGTATGCTGCCAGCAACCAACTTTCAAAGCAGAAACAACCCAACGGAACATAGCCAATTAGTAGAAAAACAACCCAGCTCCTAGCAAAGGAACGCTTCACATCACAGTAGCCCAACACATCACAGCAATGGAACCAACAAAACAGATTGATCCCTACTGATACACCTTCTAATCTGAGGGAGATTGAAAACAAAGTCATGAATAGGATATTGCCACTCCCTAGAAGCAGTTCTAAGCCAAAGAGTTACTCTATACCTAATTAGATCAGAGAGAATCTCTACATCAGCTACTGCATTATTGAATACACAGTCATTTCTTTGCTTCCAAAAAGACCAAAGCGTTACAAGAGGGACACATCTCCAAATCACCTCCTTTCTCTTCTTAAACTTACCACCCTCTCACCACTGTAACAAACAATCAACTGTGCCAGGCATTGACCAATACAGACCCCACTATTCTAACAAGGACGACCATACCTTCCACACAAAATGGCAATGAAGGAACACATGTAACACCAACTCCTCATCATGCTTACAAAAGCAACACAGGATAGAAGTTCCTCCAGGGAGGACCCCTATTTTCTGAAGGAACATAGAGGTCTTCACCTTATGTTTCCAAGCGAGCCAGCCAAAAAACTAGACTTTAGGGGGTAAAACCTTATTCCACAACATTCTAGAAGCACCCAGATGATTTCCAACACCACTTGAACAGTGCTTATACAGCGAAGCTACTGAAAAGAAACCTGATGATGTGGCAGTCCACTTTGGATAATCAACACTCTCCAACCTAATTAAGGGACTAGATGAGACAACATAAACCAATCTCAGCAACTCAACTCTTTCCCATTCAAACAACTCTCTTCTAAATAATAAGTTCCACTCCCTTGAGGATGCCTTTAGATCAACAAAAAATCTAAGAGCTCCTTTCTTTTCCTTTGACAAGCTAAACAGCCTAGAAAATTCAACTCTCAAACAGTGGCCATCACACCACATATCCTCCCAAAATCTTACCCTACAGCCATCTTCCACCTGCACTTTGAAATTATTAAGAAAACACTCCAAGATAGAAGGGTAGAGAGAGGCCAATGAGGTAATATCTCGCAATAATTTTGACTGCCTCCAGCTATCACCAGAATTCAGCAACCAGCAGCACTCCTCAATGTTGTATTTACTGCAGATAGCTTTTCTTCACAGGGCTTTTGACTCACAAGCAAACCTCCACCACCACTTCAGTAACAAATAGGCATTTGCAACTCTAACCTTCCTAATGCCCAACCCTCCATTAGCAATACTTTTGGTAACCTCCTCCCATTTGACTAGCTGAACCTTCCTTTTGAGATCTGAGCCACCCCATAGAAAAGCTGTTTGGATTCTTTCAAAATCCTTAGCCACTCCCTCCGGCATTCTAAACACAGATAAATAGTAAACTGGTATGCAAAAGAGAACTGACTTAATCAAAGTGAACCTACCTGCAAATGACAACATTCTCCTCTTCTAACCTGCCAGCCTAGCTTTAACTTTCTCAATAACTGGAATCCAAGTCTTCCTCTTGCTAGGACTTGCCCCAAAGGGAGCCCAAGATAACTTAATGGTAATGAGCCAGTCTTACAATTCAGTTTAATAGCAAAATCTGCCAGGACAACAGAATCCACTCATACTCCACAAACCACACTTTTATGATAGTTTATTTTCAACCCTGATACTAGCTCAAAACATCGTAGAGTCCTCTTTATATTGACTACTTCCCCTTCATCAGCCTCACAGAATAGGATAAAATCATCTGCAAATTGCAAATGGGACACCAGAACGTCATTAACCCCTACCCTAACACCCTTAATTAAATTCATATCTAATGCTTTGGACAATAGAACATTCAGACATTCTGCCACTATAATGAATAGAAAAGGAGAGAGAGGGTCACCTTGCCTTAGCCCTTTTTAGGAAAGAATTCTTCAGTGGGAGAACCATTCACAAGGACCGATAGCCTAGCAGAGGACACACATTCTCTAATCCAAGCAATCCACCTAGCACCAAAACCAAATCTAGACAACATAGAGAAGAGGAATTCCCAATTGACATAATCATAGGCCTTTTCAAAATCGAGTTTCAAAATCACACCCTTCCTTTTGGCCTTTTTCCACCCATCCATAACCTCATTTGCTATTAGAACTCCATCCAAAATAATCCTGCCACGAAGGAAGGCAGATTGAGCTTCACTAATTATTTCAGGTAAAACCTTTCTAAGTCTACAGGATAACACCTTTGATAAAATTTTGTACAGAGACCCCACAAGACTTATGGGCCTAAAATCTTCCAACCCCACTGCATTCTTTTTTTTAGGCACTAAGGTTATAAAAGAACTATTGATACCCCTTACCAGTTTACCATGAGCACGAAACTCCTTCATAAATTGGATCACTTCCCCCTTCATCAACTTCCAATGCTTTTGAAAGCATAACAGGTTAAACCCATCTGGGCTTGGAGCTTTGTTACCTTCACAATTTTTTATGGCCGCCCATAGCTTTTCCTCTGTAAATTCTGCTTCTAACATTTCGAATGCCTGATTGTTCCTAACAGATCTGAAAACACCATCTAGGGTTGGTTTGAATTTCCATTCCTCTGAGAAATGCTTCTTAAGTGACTAAACACTACTCTTTTAACTTCCCCAGGATCTTCAAACACCCTATCCCCAATAGTAACAGAATTGAGCCCATTCTTGCTTTGCCTACTAGTGGCCATTACATGGAAATATCTAGTGTTCTTATCCCCCTTCAAAGCCTAGTCGAGTCTCGCTTTTTGAAGCCACATCCACTCAGCCCTTCTACTTAGCTTCCAAACTTCACTGTTCACCACTTTTCTCCTTGCCTTCTCCGAATCTACTAGAGCTCTTGTTTCTGCTAGCAAATCAAGCTTGTTCAACTCCTCTTCCGCATCCTTAAGTTGAGCTGAGACATCCCCAAAAACTTCTCTATTCCACTTTCGCAAAGCCTCTCTAAGCAATTTAAGTTTACTTTGAAGAATGAAACTTGCCCACCCATCTACTCTTGTCTCCTTCCAAACTTTCTCAAAAAAAGCTGAGAATTGATGGTGTAACAACCAGGCATTGATGAATCTAAAAGGTCTAGGGCCCCAATCCCTCTCCTCCTCCATGAGGATTAAAGGGCCGTGATCTGATAAAATTCTAGGCAAACCTCACAACTTGAGTTTAAAAACTTCTAACCATTCTGGATTTGCTAGAAACCTATCTAACTTGCTCTACTTAACCCCTTCTTGTGCACTGCACCAAGTATACTTCCTTCCCCGCAAAGGAACTTCTGACAATTCACATGACTCAATGAAGCTATTAAATTCCTTCATACCTCTGTCCCTTCTAGAGCAGCATATCCTCTCACCCACACATCTGATTTCATTAAAATCACCACCAAGACACCAAGGCTTAAAGAAAGTAGATTTCAACCTACCAGAGTATCCCATAGCTTCCTTCTCCTATCCACTACATTAGGAGCATGTACATTAACTAAGACACACTAAAAGGAATTGAGAATAGTACCTGAAAGTAGTATAAAGCTCATATTACAGCAGCAATCTAAAAGTTGAAAAATCCTTGGATCCCAAATGCATAGCAAACCTCTTGAATTTCCATCTGAATCTACATACAAATAATCCATTTTGGCTTTTGGCCATAGGGCTTTAACATCTAACTCAGGGCAACTTGATAACTTGGTCTCTTGGAGGAAAACAATATCAATTTTTCTATCTACAATCTGACTTCTAATCTTGCCTTTTTTCTCCCTTCTACCCAATCCTCTGCAATTCCAAGATAGAATCTTTATTACAAAACAAACATAACTTTGAAGCCCCTCTAGACATAGCCCAACTCACAACCTCTGACCCTCTTCTATCCGCCCCATGTCCTTTAGTTCCATTTCAGACATCTTCTTTAAGGCCTCAGTTTCTTTCCCTTCATAATTAATCCCTAACAGCCTCCCCATTTGAAAAGTAGCACGAGCTTCGTCCCGAATTAATCTATCTTTCCCTGAACTGCTGCCATACGAAGAGGAGGAAGCTAAAGCTACCATAGCCGGCCTGAAAATAACTCCTTTAGACCCTTTCTTACTAGATGATGCACTTATCTGGTTCATATTTCTAACAAAACCAGAAAAACCACCGATCTGCACTTGCTTGCAGTGACCCAAATTCTTCTTCTCGCCCTTCTTACCTTTACCCTTCGAGCCTTCCTTCTCTTTTGACATATCCTTCCTCAGTTTAGACTGACTGGGTTGGGTACACAACACATTAGGCCTACTTTTTTTGGTGTCCTTATTGGGCCTAACTGTTCCAATCTTATTTGCTCGACCTTGCTCTGGGTCTGCTCTATCCACAGACTCGGATGGCCCACAATTGATTGTGAGAGCTTGGTCCAAAAAGACCTCTAAGTTGATATCTGGCCTATCTATAACCGATCCACTACTACTCTTTATGAAGCCTCGTGTATACACCTGACCATCCACCTTTTGATATGCCTCGTTTACACCCTTGTCAACGCTTCCCAACACCATCATTGCCTCTTTCTCACATGCACCATTTACCTTTCCGAAGTCCTTCAGTGAATCATCAACTGCTAAAGCGTGCAATAACTCATTTTGTTCATCCAGCTCAACCTCTTTCCTCATTTAATATGTTTCACTAACATGATCCAACTCATTCCTACTGGCCACTTCAGCAACTGAGTTAGCTGCCACGTCATACCTCTTCACCTTTTCCTCTTTGAGTTTGTCTTGAGGCCCCAGATTAGTACTGTTAAAGGAACCAGACCCTTCATCTAGATGAATCTTGCATTTGCACACCTCTTTTACCACTTCAGACACTACCTTTTGCTCCTCGCAAACTCTTACTGGATGAACCTTCCCTTTACACTCCAGGGTGATTACTTTATTAATAAGTTCCATACTTTTTGTTGCAACTTTGACTTTTGCACTTCTGAATGAAGCCGGATTGCTAACATCACCTTCAAAATTAACTACTTCATCCCACAAACTTCCAATCTTCTTCAAAGTACTGCTACTCCAGAGATTAAGAGAAATGCCATAACAGCTTAGGCATACCCTCCTCTCCTGGTCCAATTTTAGATCAGCATTCCATTCAGTAATAAACTCACACCAGTCATGGATCCATGGGTAAAACAGTGGCATTTTAGACTTCTTATCATCCTTAGAATCGAACGTTACGACTACATCTCTACCACCCCCCTCTCTTACCAAAACCTCACTCACTCCCTGTATTTTTAGCTCTTCTTTCAACTCTTGAGCACGATTCATTTTGAGCCTTATAATGACACTCGCATAACTATCCATTACCCACCTCATCAACTTTCATTATAATGTCATTCCGATATTGATTGGTCTTGTCAACAACTACTTCTGCATAGGATCTATGGTCCCTCGACTAAACCACGTTCCTATCGCCTCCTGCATTATTGAACCTGCGATTAGTTAAACCGTCCACATGATTTTGAGGATTGACCCTTGGCCTAGCTTTCTCATTGTCAGACTCAACACTCTTTACTTCCAGGGCCTTATCATCTACCCACAAGCCATTAGCTTTTCGGATTGCCATTCCCATGGCCACAGGGCAGTCAAACCTCACAAAACCAAACCTTGAGTTCTTCACCTTACGCCTCTTCTGTGGAATAAAGACATCTTTAACAATACCAAACTTCATGAACAGCTTATACAGCCATTTTGGATCCATGGAGTTAGGGATATTATCTATAAAGACTATGTGCAGCCCCTCTCTTGGCCCATGATTCCTAGTATCTTGTCGTCCTCGTCGTTTGAACACCGGAATCCACGCTCCTCGTTGCATCCCTCCTTGTTAAATTAATTGTTAAAACGATATTTCAGTGACATTAAAAAAAAAAAAAAAAAAACATCGAATGCTATTCAAGTTAACTTTCGATTTAAAGCCAACACATTCCATGTAAGAGTACCTCTGATTAGGTATTGTCTAGGTGCTGATAATGAGGAGCTTTAACATGCATTGGTTTTAGATTGAAAGTTGATCTGATTTCCATGTTTCTTTTGAAAATTAAGTCATCATAAACTCTTTCTTTACAATAATACTAGGAACGTAGAAAAAATATTCTGAAAAAGTATCTAGAAAATTACACAAAAAAGTGCCTCTAGCATTTTCCTTTTCTCTAAAGTAATATGATTAACATTTGTTACATCGTGTTAAATTAACATTCTATACAATTTTTATGTTTATATTACTTTACTTTAAAAAAAAAATTATATTGTTATTGTTACCATTGTGTGTCACAGTGGGCAGATTTATGCAAAGCATTCCTAGTGGAAGCAAAGTGGTGTTTCAACAAAGAAACTCCAACATTCGCGGCATACCTTGAGAATGCATGGCGTTTAGTATCAAGGGTTGTAATACTAGTTCATGCCTATTTTTTGATGACTAAAACTATTACAAAAGAGGCACTGGATAGCTTACAGGCATACCATAGTCTCTTAGAATGTTCATCAATTATTTTCAGACTTACCAATGATTTGGGTACTTCCAAGGTATGCAAAATGAGATCTACTCGAATGGTGTTACAACAAGGTAGTTTTATTGTTAGTTTAGGGCAATGATCTTCTATACCCAAATTTCTATGCCTCTGTGTTAATGCACTTCAGTCGCACAGTTGTATCTCAAAAGTTTTATACTTGAGATTCTTACTGTGTGGGTGAATTTCTGACCACACTGCTAACTCAGTATTCAACTGGAGAGCACTGGCAGAATAGATAGTGCCTGAGTCACCTGCAGCAGAAAGAAGAGATTCCAGCGATGGTTTGTCCACCCGAGGGCACTTCGATGATCAAGTCAGTTATCTCTCAAAGATAGATCAAGTACTAAAATCATTGTTTAGAACATAAATTGCGTACCTTAGACCCATGGGGGTGCCTCTCTTTTGTAGTCAATACAAACCTAGTCCCAATAGAAGCCTAGCTTCAATGGACTTCAGCTTACTGCTAATCTTGGACTCTTCCATAGATAAAGATAAACTCTCTAAGAGCTTTATCCTTATCCAAGTTGAAGTCCTTCATCATTCTAGGACTTTTGTCCCTTATCTACTTATCTCGAATTCCGGTATCTTCGGAGATAACCTCGGCGTCACAACCAGGACACGTGGCACCCCGGCTGACACATCGGTGTCACATCGGCCATGTGTTGTTACTCAGAAAATATATCCCCACAACTGTTGGCAACCTCGGCCACGGTGTCACCTGAGGTGATGGAACCTATATCACAAATGTTGGCAACCATGTTGATTCATTCATTTACCGAGGTTATAATTCGTCGGCTCATAAGATCAGATCCTGTAGTCTGTCTCATCAAGGTTTTTTAGACATAACCTAGTTTATTTGAGTTACTTTAGCCGAGATCTTTCTATATGCCGATGTCATTGCTTCATTTAAACCATGAACTCCAAGAGTTTTATCATGCGCGTGAGCTGTTATGCAAAATACATCAACCATTTTTGTCACGTGTCTTCTCCCCATTGGATCGTACTCGATATGCGCCTGTAAATCGTCTCATGCCTACGTGCGTCATCTGACAAATTCATCGTTCTAGGCTCATCAATTCCATTATGCTACCTTTTTGCGTTTTTGACAAAACCAGTGTCCTCTCTTTTCGTTTTTCACTTTACATCGTTATCTCTGGCTTTTTCTCTCTCTAACTTTTTCTTCCAAATCCTCCATTGTCGCTTTCACGCTTTTTCGCGACCAAATGACTTTGTCCTTTGGTGAGGCTTCAACAGTATTTCCTTACTTTCACTACCGCTTGATCCCGGTGAAAATTTTCTTCGGCTTCATTTTTCTTGGGTAAGTTACTGTTCCCTTTTATGTCAATTTCTCATTGCTCTTCAAAAAGTTTTGCTTCATTATTTGTTGCCATTGCTGTTTTGCTCAAGTATTCGATTTATGAATCATGTATCCAAGCACGTTTACCTTACGATTTTTTTCTGCCCAATTTGTGTCTTGAACACACACACACTATTCACAAATTTGTTCACTTTTGCCACTGTCCTTGGCCTCGCACCCTTGTGCACAATTTGTCACATTTTTCTTGATAGTTCACCACTGTTCTTGATTCTGAAACACATTCTTGTTTTTCTGTTTTTTGTGTTTTTCCAGATTCGTGCCTTCAATCTTCGTTTCCATAGATCTAGGTTTGAGATTTGTTTGTAGAACCTATAAATTTTTAGGAAAAACTAAAACGATTCCCGACAGATTCTGTGTATTTTTAGGCTTTAGCCGAGGTCTCTAAAACCCTCCAAAGTACTCCCTTTTGAAATCCAACTTCTCCAGTTAAGCCGATATCATGGCTATGTGGAAGCATAGGGTAGACACCCCGACCAAGTTAGAGCACTTTAGGCGAGAGTTTGACATCCGACCGACGTTCATCTGAGGTTAGCTGGGGAGGATGACTCCATCATGTCCACAACTAATTCTATGCCCTTCCCTGTTGTAGCTGCGGACCTAGGCTCCCATTTAACATCCTTTTTCGTGAGATAATCCATTACTATAAGTTGAACCCAATGCAGCTTGCCATTAATTCCTACCAAGTCATAAATGGTATAATAGCCTTAGCCAAACAAGAAAATGCTAGGGTTACCTTAGCCGACATCCAATACTGCTGCACCATGTGTGGCCTTAAAAACGAGAAAGACTATATTTACTATCTCAAACCGAGGTCTACAGAATACAAAATTGTTGCCGACCTCCCAAACTCCAACAAGGGAGCTGGGGATGATTACTTCATCAACTCGGGGAACTGGGAGTTCGCTCCAGATGAGGACCTCCACCTCTATCCTCTTCCTCGATTAGTTTTTGTAGAGGGTAATGATAAGAGCCCAGTGTTTATACTTTACTTGTTTTTAAAGTCTTCAGTACTTCGTTTGTTCTAATGTTGGTTTTTCTTGCAGCTCTTCCCCAACCAGAAAAAGGCTTCCGTAAGTCCTTTTTCCCCAGCCAGGGTTTGAAGAAGTTGTTGGATCTACCCATTCCAAAGAAGAGAGCTCCTTTACTACCTAACTTCATTCTTACTTATAAGTCGGTACTCCCTGACGTCCTAAAGAAGAAGAAAAGCCATTCTCTCCCTTCTGCCACAACTCCTTCCATAACATCAACATCTCGGCCGGATCAGGGGTTAACCTCAGATCTAGCAGAACAACCATCTACCTTAGCTCTACAGTTGATCCTGCCATCTCAACGCCGTCGATGATGCCGAACTGCTTTTGCCGCTGAGATGGGCCACTAGAAAGCAATTGCTAAGGATCTTTTGGCCAACATTCCTGACTCAGTTGATGCTGAACCAGCACCTTCTTAGCTAAAGTCGAAACAAAAAAGGATAAAGAAGGCTCAGCCACAGGCAACGGTGACTAAAGTTGATACTGAGGACACCTTGCCAATCTCCAAATTGGCTGAGAGTGATAAGGCCCCATCTGCTGCCGAGAAGAGGCCTGCCAGGCCCAACCATCCGAATCTGCAAGATCAAAGAAGCCGAGGTCGTCTTCTACAACAGTTTCGGGGTCCATGAAGTCTGACTTCCCCTGGGCCTCCTAAATCACACTGGAGGACAGGCCAGTTAGAGCTGGCGAAAGTGCCGACGACGTTAATGTCGGTGTCGCTTTTAGTACCGCTTTGCTTTTTCCTGGTGATCTCGATCGAAACGCCGAGATGAGTCAGTATGAAAATTTTGCTTTGATGTTGCAACACTCTGTTCAGGTAAGTCTCTTCACCTGGTAATTTTTTTTCTCTATTTTTCCACACTTAGAGAATTTTACTAACTTTTGTTTTCTTTACTTTCAGGCCATCCAGCATGCCCATTCTTTCTCAATGCAAGCCTTTGAGAACCGAAAGGAGTTGGCTGACAAGACGAGGGAGCCCTCTGGCTTGCAAAAGACCCTAAAAAAGACTAAGGCCAAAATGAAAACTCTATCCGATCAGGCTGGGACGACAATTAAAGAAAAGGATGCAGTAGAGGAAAAAGATGTTGCTGCCGAGGCCATTAAAAAAATTCTTGAGGCCCAGAAAAAAGAGGCCGAAGAAAAAACGGCCGAGGCCTAGAAAGAGCTACAGGATGCCTTGGCCACAAAAGATGCTGAGCTCAAGGCTGCCGATCAGAAAGGATATAATGAGTGGGTGGCCGATGTCACGACGGACTACGAGAGACCGGTGAAGCAGGCATGCAATAAGGGTTTCACGTTTGGTTGGATGGCTCTCCTAAAAAAGCTTAAAGTCCCCAAGGACTCCCCTCTCAGGAATACCGACGTCCTCGTCCTGCCATTCCCTCCAACTCCAAGCCAATCTGATGATGATTCTGAGTCTGAGGAGGAAGCTTTGGTGAGGAAGTCCAAAGAAGCTGCTAAGGCCAAGTCCCCTAATCCAAATGAGCAAGTCCTGGACTTGACTCAAGATGAGGAGGGTGAGGAGGTTCCCAAGGATGCTGCTCTTGAGAAGGTAGCATCGAACGCGCCTATTGCCGATAAGAGCCTCGACCAAACCCTCCAAGAAATAGATGTCGAGCTCGCGGCTGAAAAGGCGGTCGATATGTCTTCTCAGCAGTCTCCCGATCTCCAGACCAAACCAGCTAGTGTCGCTGAAGAGTCTTAGTTTAATGTCTTTCTTCTTTTTTCCGTTTCTTTGTACTTTTTTCTTTCTTTGAAACAATGTAAGCTTTTGATGTGGCCGATGTGCCTTCTTCTGAATGTAAATACAACTTCTTCTCTTGAATGCTTTGTATGTTTGTCTTCCTTTTACTGCTTTTGTATGGCTCTCATACTTAGAATATTTCTGCATATCTTTAATGTACACCTTAAGCGTAATCTTCTCTGGGTGAAATACCTCGGTTATACCCAGCAACGGTTTACATCGGCAAGTACATAAGTACTTATTTTAATACAACCTTGGCATTAACTTGTAAATTTTTCTACAAATTTCAACAAGTGTTCAGTTCAACTTCAATTTGTAAATTTTTCACAAATTTCAACAAGTGTTAAACATAGCCTCAGTTTAACTTCAACTTGTAAACTCAAATTTCAACAAGCGTTAAACATGATCTCGGTTTAACTTCAACTTGTAAATTTAAATTTCAACGAGTGTTAAACATACTTTAGTCTAACTTCATCTTGTAAACTCAAGTTTCAATAAGCGTTAAACATGATCTCGGTTTAACTTCAACTTGTAAACTCAAGTTTCAACAAGCGTTAAACATGATCTCGGTTTAACTTCAACTTGTAAACTTAAATTTCAACATGTGTTAAACATGATCTCAGTTTAACTTCAACTTGTAAACTTAAATTTCAACAAGTGTTAAACATACTTTAGTCTAACTTCAACTTGTAAACTCAAGTTTCAATAAGCGTTAAACATGATCTCGGTTTAACTTCAACTTGTAAACTTAAATTTCAACAAGTGTTAAACATATTTTAGCTTGTAAATTTTTCTCAAGCATCATTCTCCAAATTTCTGCCCCTAATGTGAACTTAAGTTCCACTTGGGTTCTCATTATGCATGTATTTCGTAAACCTCGTCAAGTATCTTATCAATCACAAGTGTATATACTGAAAAATCAAGCTAAAATTGTATTTATTACTTGCTAATAAAAAGAACAAGAAAATCTAATGATAAAAAATTTGAAATTGCAAGTATTCCAGGTCTTGGCAACTCTTTGCCTTCATTATCTTCAAGCCGATATACCTCATTGCCCAATACCGAGATGATTCTATAGGGTCCTCCCAATTCGTGCCAAGCTTGCCCTCTCTAGGATCCTTCTTGTTGCGATTTAATTTTCTTAGACAAGGTCACCAACTTAAAACTCCCTAGGGTTGACCTTCTTGTTGTTAGCCCTGGCAAGCTACTGCTGGTATGCCGCCAGCTGAATTGCAGCTCTCTCCTTTCTTTCTTCTAGCAGATCCAGATCTCGGGCTAATAATACATCATTAGTACCATTCTCCACTCCCTGGGTTCTGATTCCTGGGATTCTGATTTCTAGAGGAATGACTACTTCTGTGCCATAAGCCATGGAAAATAGGGATTCCCCAGTTGATCTTCTCAATGTAGTCCGATATGCCTAGAGTACACTTGTCAGTTCATCCACCCACTTTCCCTTTGCTGCTTGCAGCCTCTTCTTAATCCCATCGAAGATGACTTTGTTGGTTGCTTCTGCTTATCCATTGCTTTGAGGAAAACTTGGGCTTGAAAAATAGTTTTTGATCTTGAATTTTGCACAGAAGCTCTTTATTAGCTTACTGCCAAATTGTGTTCCATTGTCTGCAACTATTGCTCTTGGGATCCCAAACTTGGTGATGATGTTCTTTCATATGAAGCTCTTCACATCCACGCCTCTTATCTTGGCAAGTGGTTCAGCTTCTATCCACTTGGTGAAGTAATCTGTTGCTACCAGTAGGTACTTCCTTTGCCCAGTTGCTTGGGACAGTTGTCCAACAAGATCCATGCCCCATTGGGCAAACGACCAAGGACTGGATACTGGGTTTAGGTCTGCTGCTGGTTTGCGTATTAGTGTTGCAAACCTTTGGCACTTTTCACACTTCTTGACATAGGCTTCTGCATCTTTCTGCATGTAGGGCCACCAATACCCTTAGGTAATGGCCCTATGAGCAAGTGATTTGCCCCCAGCGTGGCTTCCATATATTCCTTCATGTATTTCATATAAAAAATTTTCAATTTGTGAGGGATGTACACACCTTAAAAGAGGTCCAGTGAAGGATCTTCTATAGAGATGTCTCTCTGCTGTCAGACTGAATCTTGCCGATTTTAATCTGATCTTGTGTGCCTCTTTGTGATCATCTGGTAGTTTTCCTTCTTTCAGGAATGTTATTATTGTGTTCATCCAGCTTGGTCCCATGTCCACACACATTGTTTCACGCTCTGTGTTTAGTGGTTCGATGCTCGGGCCTGACAAGTAGTCGATCATTATTGTCCTTGCCTTTCCGGGTTGTATTGCGCTAGCCAGGTTGGCTAGGGCATCGGCGTGACTATTATCATCTCATTTAACTTTGTAGTCGCACTCAAACAAGGCCACTAACTCCGCTTACTTTATGCGTATGCCGACATACGTCCATCTCGGGTCGAGAACTCGCCTGTTGTCTGGTTGACTATAAGCTGAGAGTCACAGAAGACTATCACCTCATCTACTTCTACTGCTACTGTCAAATTTTAGTCTTGCAATTAGTGCTTCATACTGCTTCATTTTTTGAGGCCTTGAACCCCAAATGAATAGACTGTTCTAGTATCTGCCCATTTGGAGATACCAAGATTACTTTTTGCCCTCGCTCCTTGTCGGTTTGAACTCCCATCAACAAATAGTCGAAAGGAGTCGCCAATGTAAATGTCTTTGCGAAGTTTTTCTTCTTTCCTTTGTTCTGTTGCCCTTGGTCGGCTCCTTTTGCTCACTTGGACCTCAACAGAGCCCGATGTATGATGGCTCTGGTGTGAATTCGCCACGAAGTCGGCCAAGACTTGGCATTTGATTGTTGCTCGGGTCTCTATTCTAGGTCATATCGCCCAAGGCCACCGCCTATCTGGCTATTCTCATGTTAGATCTCCTCGCCGCAACAGGATTTCAAAGGATATTCGATTATCACCACAATTTTGTGGGCTTGAAAATAATGGTTCAGTTTCTTTGAAGCCATCACTAAGGTGTAGACACCCCATTTTTGACCGCTCTTAAGACTTGGGCGTTCATCGATGGTTTACTTGGTGTTGAAAGTCAAGCAGGCAAAGGTTCGGTTTTTTCGAGAGGAGAGTCAAATCCCAACCTTACACCTCATTTTGGACCAAAGCTATTTTGAATGGTTTTAGACCTTAAAACCCACTCTTTCAAAACATTTTTTAAAACAAAGATCCAACAATGCTCCAAGACTCCCATTTCGTTAAATGTTATGTTTTTCGGGAAACTGAGCAAGGACAAAGTGGTAATGGAGGAAAGAGAGAGGAAATCGCTGAAAAATAATTCAAAATACCTTGTTTAGGGGTTTGGAGTTGAAGAAAATGAGAAAGGAGAGAAGAAACCTAGTTTGGGAGAAGTTCAAGATCAACTTTGGTTGGATCGA
The DNA here is from genome assembly GCA_025200525.1 of Camellia lanceoleosa. NCBI lineage: Eukaryota > Viridiplantae > Streptophyta > Magnoliopsida > Ericales > Theaceae > Camellia > Camellia lanceoleosa. Next base: position 78,275,032 of record CM045762.1, on the reverse strand, counting down.
AATCACAGCTTTACCAAAACAGGCATAACTTTTTGCACAGTTGGAATTTTGATGCAAGGCTGGCGCCATTGGAAAGCTAACTTCTGGAGATTCAATTTGGACACATGGCCGATCACTTTTGGCCTTAGCAGCCACCTGCCGACCACTTTTCTTTCTGGGAGACCACTTTTTGTCCTGAAAAACCAGAAAAAGTAGCTGGCCAACCACTTCAATTGGTCGGCCACTTTTATCACCTTTTTGCAAATATTTTCTTCCAGTTGGCATAGCTGGAAGGCACCAGAACCATCCTCCATACACGTGTATGAAGGGATGGCCTTGGACCCTTAGCTTCCTCAAGAAGCTTTGCTTTTGTTCTCTATAAGAGAGAACCACCTCCTCCCTCCTCCAAGTTCAAAAAAATTGGCTAGAGAGTTATACATATAGCTTTGTCTCTATATTGCTCTTCTTCTTCATTTTTGTGCCTTAAAGTGTAGTTTTGTCTTACTTTGACACACACTCAAACACCATCCTTTGGTTGTTGAGGTGCTTAGGAGCTGGTTTTGGTGCTCTTGGGTTAGTTTGAGCTTGAAAAACCTGCTGGAGTTGCAGCCTTGAAGAGGGTCATCAAGGGTGAGTTTCTAACCCTAAAATACCCCATTCTTGCTTAAGCTTTTAGCCTTATTTGCATGTTGTTTTGAGCTTAACTTCCTACTGATAAAAGTTCTCTTTTTGCATGCTTAAAAAGTTTGTGTAAGGTCACTTTTGTGTTTGGGGTTGTTTACCCCCTCTTAGGCCTTGTTTTGAGCCATCCCTCTAGGCTCTTGTTGTAACCTTTGCATGACCTTTCTACCACTGAAATCTAGAGGATTTTCAGTGGTGGAAAGGTGGTTTTGAGGTCCCTAATAGGAGAGGGTCATCCCCTCTCCTTGTGTCTTCAATACTTGTCTTGAATGCCTCATATGTGAGCATGTTTGTTAAGCTTGTGTTAGCTTGATCTTAGCATGTATTTGTGGTTATTTTGCTGTGGCATACCATTGTTTTTGGTTGTCTTGGTCACTTCATGCATGCCTTATACACTTGTAGTGTAAATCACACAAACTAGTCTTGTGTGCTTCATGAAATAGCATGTCTTTTTAGCTTATGTTGACTCCATTTCAGTAGGTTTTTGGTGTTATTTTAGCATGCCATGACTCTGTTTTGGGTGGGTTTGGTTGGCCCTTGCATGCTTCATGCACTTGTAATACAATTCCATGAATTAGCCTAACAGCATCATGCTTTAACATGTCATTCTAGTATGCTTTTGGCTTAACTTTAAGAAGCTTTTGTCCATGTTGTAACATGCTTAAGCTCTAATTTTGGTTGTTTTGGCCATGCATGACTTGCTTTGTATAGCCATGGTTCAATCTAGCTTGTTAGCTTTGTGTATCAAGTCCACTAGCATGCTTTACTTGGACTATTTGAATGATTTGGCATCATTTATTATGTGATTTTAGTGTTTCATGGTCATGCACTTGCATTTTTCTCTCATTCAATGCGTTGGAGGGTTTGCCCCTTTATGCCTTAACATGAACCATTGTGTACGCCCATGCCTAAGCTTGCAGCCATCATTTCAATGTATTTTTGGGGTTATTTTGCCATGACATAACTTTGATTTTTGTTGGTTAAGTCATCCCATACTTGGTCTTAATAGGTGTAGTGTAATCCACCTTATTTGCCTCATATGCATCATGCCTTATGCCCTCCATGCTAGCTTATTTTGGCTTCCTTCCATACATGTTTTAATATCATTTTGACATGTTCTAGGACTGTTTTTGGGTTGCCTTTGCCATATGCTTCATGTTTTGCATAGTTATAATACAAGTGCTCTTGCTAGCCTCAAGCTTTGAGCACCATAGCATGCTTCATTTGAATCATGTATATGATTTGGCATCATTTATCATGTTATTTCAGAGCATGTAGTATTGCCATATTCCCACTTCATTCACTCTTTAAGTGCCTTTGAGGGTTGCTCATCTATTGCCTAGTTTGTGGCCTAGCATGTATGCCATCTTGCCTAGGTATTTGAGCCCTCATCTCAAAGATGTTTAGGTCATTGTTTTGACCTACTTGAGCTCTGTCCATGATTGGTTCATGCTTTTGTGCCATGTATTGCATGCCTCCTTTGTAGTCCTCTTCACTAGCTTCATGCCTTAAGGACTCTTGCATGCCTTACTTGCTTTGTTTGAATGATTTGGCATCATTTCTTACTTAATTTCAGTGCACTTAGTGTTGTTACACTTCCACTTTTGTCACTCTTTGAGCACTCTTGAGAGTTGTGCTTTTAGGCCTTGTTGATTGGCCATTGCATTGTGCATGCTCGTATGTGTTTTTTTGTGCCTTTGGTATTAATGGCCACTGATTTGGGCATGACTAAGGTCTACCCCCTTGTAGTCCATTTAGCATGTTTGTTTACATGTTGTTCGCATGCTTATTGTTCATTGCATTAAGTATGCCATCTTACATTGCATTGTGCATGCCATGTGGTTATTTGCATTGTGTATGCCAAGTTATTTCTTTGCATTGAGTATGCATGTTCCTAACATTGCTAAGTTGCCCTTGTAGCATTGCATTGTGCATGCATGCATTAGCATTGTTCGCATGTCATTAGCTTTGTTAAGTTGATCATGTCACATTGCATTGAATATGCTAAGTTGTTGTTTGCATTGAGCATGCCATGTTATGTGTTGCATTGTTGTTTGGATTAAGTGTTAATTCGAACACGAGAAATGAGGGATGTTTCATACTTAAAGTGATGAAACGTGCCTCAATTTTCGGTCGCCGACACTCTTGATCCTACATGATAGAGTTTTAGGCCTTATGTGTTTACTTGTGCATTCATTTTCATATTGAATTGTGTAATTTGACTTCTCGGCCATCACGCATTGAAATGCGCGATTGGTGGCCCGAGGGTCAAGAACCACACTTCCTTGAGTTCATGACATGATAGGGAGGGTGGTTCTGCACACATATCTTGCAAATACATTGCCATGCCCTTTCTTGCTCTCTGTTGCGAAAGAACTGGAATTCAAGAAGAACAATCGGTCGGCCGACCAAGATACTAGTCGGCCGACCACTTTTTTTGGTTTTTCAGCATAGAAAGTGGTCGACAGGTGGTCTCCTTCCTCAACAACTGGTCGGCAGCCCTCCCACAGGTTCCCATGATGGAGTTTCAGCTTTCTGGAGCTTTGTGCAGTGTTTTGGAAACAATTGCAAATAGAGGCAAATTGGGGCATTGCGACGGATTTCCGAACAAGGCGACCGAGCATGCATCCAGTCTTCTCCCTCTAAGAACATCCTGTTTTACTACCTTCTTTAGCTTCTTTACTTAGCTAGATTAAGCATTCGTTTTGTACTTTAATAGTTAATGCGTTTAGCTATTTCAATTTGTTTTGTAATAATTAGTTTAATTAGCTTAGATTAGCTAGTTAGCTTTTTATTTGGTCCCTCCGTCGAGAGGGAGTATTATTATAATAAGCGTGCGTGTGTGTAATGCATGTCTTCCAACCTCCATTTCTTTCTCCCTTTTACTTAACTGCTTATGATGGTTAGTTTTAGGGCATATTTCGTTTAGCATACCTTATGCATGCATGCGTGCATCATTCATCTGTTTTGCATGCACCGTGCTCAAGATCATACTAATTGCATTGTATTTTCAATACATTTACTTGAATACGTGTTCAAACAGCATGTTATCAAGTTGTATTTCACATGACATCTTAGAATAGCCGAGCCTATCTTAGTTGCATTTTGCATATGTTGCATTAGCCATATTAACATGAACTAGGATCATGTATGATTTCTAACTAGTTCTTTGTTTTGGCTCGGAGTACACTGTGAGTGTTTATGCTTTAGCATACTGCATATATGTTATTGACTGCCATGAAAGCATGCTTGCCATGAGGCTAACTGCTTATTTGCTATAACTGGCTGAATGCCTGTGGGTGGAGGTTGGATTACTTGAATTGGAACAATTCATTGAATCCCGAATTTAGCCTACTTGCGAGTAGCAAACTTCAAACCATTTTTCAAATGAATATGTAATGTTTTGTTCCAAATTAGGTGATCTAGTCTATACTTGTATGCTGTGCGCATCACATAGTAAGATTAGCTAATTAACCGGAATAAGAGCACGTGTGTTTTCAAAAACAAAGTATCATGCTTAGTAAAGGCCGATCTTTTGATCGGGCGAGTGGGGGTGCTCATTGCATGACCTTTCCCTCTCGTACCCAAGTTCCCGAGCCGAGGCAACTTTGGTGATGACGAACTCGTGGCCTTAGGCACGAGTCAGGGTTTCCTAAATTCTCCCAAAATAAAATATTTAGGTGATGACTCTGTATCTGGCAAAGCAGCCCATGTTTGGCATTTCTTTATAAGAATCTGTTTTCAAAAACGATTTGCCAGATTTGGACTCTTTGGTGATTTATCGGTCTCACATTGCACTTTATGAGATTAGATTCAGAATCGTGACATTGAGTCCGAACTGTAGTAGCTCAGAACAAAACGAGATCTTGCGCCCTCGCGCGCGGATATCTGAGGGTTCCCAGGAGCACGTCTACATAAGGCGAGCGTTAACTTCTCCAAGGGTAAGTACCTGGTTTCTACATTAGCCATGGTTTTTCTTACATAGTAGACAGCTCTTTGTTCCCCTTTTTCTTCTCGGATTACCACTGCGCTTATCGCATGTTCCGAAACTACTAAGTATAGAAATAGCTCCTCTCCAGGTTCTGAATTTGACAAAACTGGAGTCATGGTCAGATACTTCTTCAAGTCGGCCAGGGCGACTTCACATTCTTCTGTCCATAAAAAGTCTATGGCCTTTTTCACTAAGCTGAAAAAGGGTTTGCATTTGTCAGAACTTCTGCTTATGAACCGATTCAGGGCTGCAGCTCTTCCAGTCAACATCTGTACTTGCTTCGCTGATGTTGGGCTTTTCAGTTCTAGGATGGCCTTGATCTGATCTGGGCTGGCCTCAATGCCCCTTCTAGTCACCAAGTATCCCAAGAACTTACCAGATCCAACTCTAAATGCGCATTTTGATGCATTGAGTCGGAGCCGATATGTTTTTAGGATGTCAAAGACTGCCTTTAAGTCTTTCGGATGGTCTTTAGGTTCCCTGGTCTTCAAGACTATATCATCGATGTATACCTCTACTGTTCGGCTAATTATGTGTCTGAACATCTTGGTTACCAATCTCTGGTAAGTTGCTCCTGCATTTTTTAACCCAAAAAGCATCACTCTGTAGGAATACAATCCTTTCGGGGTAATAAATGCAGTCTTCTCTTCGTCTGGGGGCTACATGGCTATCTGATGGTACCTCCTGTATGCATCCAGGAAGCTCATCCTTCCATGCCCTGAAGTGGCATCCACCAGTTAGTCAATCTTCGGTAAAGGAAAACTATCTTTGGGACAGGCCTTGTTTAGGCTGATAAAGTCTACGCAGACCCTCCATTTACCATTCTTTTTCTTCACCACTACTGTATTCGATAGTTATGTCGGGTAATTTACCTCTCGAATGGCTCTGGCCTCCGAAGCTTTGTTTACTTCCTCTTTCACTGCCTCAACATGCATTAACGTCGGTCTTCTTGCCCGTTGGATTACAGGTTTAGCCGACCTATCTACATTTAGTTTGTGGCAAGTGACCTTGGGGTCAATGCTTGGCATTTCGTAAGGCGTCCAGGCAAACACTTCTATGTTTGCTATCAAGAAAGCCTCCAGTTCTTTTTCCTCTTCTTCGGCTAAGCCTGAGCCAAGAAGGAAGAAACGTTCTTCATCTCCCTGTTGGACAAGGATTTTCTTTAGGGTTTCTTCATTCTTCTTGGTTGGCTCCTTGCTGACGTCCTCATCTTCGATCTCTGCCCTTTCTAGTTCTCGTTTGCTGCAGGTGGATTTCATTGCTGCCATGGAGCAGTTCTTTGCCTGTAGCTGATCCCCTCTGACATTTTCTATCCCATGCTCTGTTGGGAAAAGCAGTAGTTGATGCAATGTTAACTAAATGTTCCCATTGCATGCAACCATGGCCTTCCCAAGATAATATTGTAAGGGAAGGGTGTGTCGATTACAGTGAACTCTGTCTTTATCTTCTTTGTGCCAGCCTGCACTTCCAAGCTTGTTGCGCCCAGTGGCCATGTTGGTGTTCTATTGAACCTGACCATTGGGCCATTGGACTGCTCCATATCATCTAGGTGAAGGTCCAACTCCTTGTAACATCTGACATACATGATGTCACAAGAGCTGCCTTGGTCAATTAGAATGCGCTTCACTTGGCACTCCCCAACCTGGAGGGATACTACCAAGGCATCGTTGTGCGGATGTTGTACCATCTCCAGGTCGGCTTCAGTAAAGGACACTATTGGTCCTTGGCACTCCTCGGGCTAAGGTCTTTTTTGCCAGACCTGGCACACATGCTGCAAGTGCTTTACCTTCTGGGTCTCCCCCTGTATTTCGTTTTCGTTGACCTTCGAGTGAATTACATTAACTACCCGAGGTCCGCCTGCCTGCGGCTGTTGTGTTGGGGGAGGTGGAGCTGCTGGTGCCTGAAGAAGTCTTGCTTGCTCTTCCCTTGTCCTGGCCTCATCTACAAGGTCCCTCAAATGGCCTTGCCTTACCAGGTCTTCCAGGTGCGATTTCAGGGCTCTGCAACCCTAAGTCAGATGCCCATCTTCATTGTGGTAGGCACAATGCTTACCAAGGTTTCTTCCCATAAACTCTCTTGGTACCCTTGCTGGTGCTCTGAAATAGAGCTGGGTTCGGATTTTATCCAGGACTTTGTGAATTGGAATTCGGAATACAGTTATGACTGCCTGTGCAGCGCTCAGTCCTATTTCTTGCTTGTTGGATCTATTGTTACCTCGGCCTCGGTGAGCCATTTTCTTTCTCTTGCTTCGTCGCCTTAATCCCAGGCGTGTCTTCCTTGGCTCTGGCGTATTTCTCGATTCTGGCCATGAGCTCCTCTATGCTTTTTGGCATGTCTTTGCTAATGACTTTCGCAGTGCACAATCATCTTTTAGGCCATTCTTAAAGGACACGACCGCCACCTCTTGGTTGCATTTGGGTATTTAGTTGAACACCTTATAATACCATTTTGCGTAGGCCTTAAGGCCTTCATCCTTACTGATTCTCAGAGCCATCAGGGCATCTACCTTTAATGGTTGTAGTTTGTTTGTTACGAACCTAGCCACGAACATCTCGGCCAGACTTTCCCAGGTCTTCACACTTCCTTTTGGCAATTTGTGAAACCAATCCGATGCAATTTCCCCGAAGGATGAGAGGAACACCTTGCAAAGCAACGGCTCGTTCCCAGTGTACAATGCCATCGAGTTTAGGTATAAACCAACGTGAAAGTTGGGGTCTGACTTGCCATCGTATATTTGGAACCTCGGCATACTGAACCTTTTTAGGGCCTCAAATTGGTCCAACTCCACCGAGAATGGTGTTCTCGGCTTAACGGGGGAAGTTACCTCAGCATTTTGTTGCTTCCTCTTGAGGTAATCTCTCAAGTCCTCTTTGGTCCGCCCAAGAGCTTGGCTATCCCCCGATTTCAGTCTTTTAGGTGCGCTACTCTCACCGTTATGAGTCCTTTTGACCTTGCTCCATTAGTTGCATCGAAGCACAACTCTTGTCTTTGAACATGTTGATGTTCTCTGGGGTCTGCCTCCTTGGTGCGATGTGTCCTTCGAGATTCTTCCCTTCTCAACTCTCCTCACCCGACCTCCCTTAAAGGCCGGTGAGAGTGTTTTTCACTTCTTGCGTGCTAGGGGGCTATAGGGATTGTTTTCTACCCTTCCTTATGGGCATTGGCCGCTGGAATTGGCGTGTCCTGCAGCGGGAACGGTGGCTGCATGACGTTGTTTTGCATCATGAAATTGACGACTAATTGCAGGTCTGCCAATTTGTTTGCCATCCCTTTCACCTCTTCATCCCTCCCCAGGCATCTATCTTTCCACACTTGGAGGTTATCCTCATTATAGTACCCGCTTTGGTTTGTTTTCTTTGGTACGTCGCCCTCCTGGCCAACGTTTTTTCCTCCGTGATTCTGGTCTTCATTGCAATTGTCCTCTTCAACGTCAAGGTCTACAGGTCTCTCACTCCCAGTAGGAGTGTTATCTCCAATCTTCTCTTTCTATCCGTTATTGGCCATCTATTCTCCTTTCTTTCCCACAGACGGTGCCAAATTGTGTGGGTAAATTTCTGACCACACTGCCAACTCAATATTCAATTGGAAAGCACTGGTAGAATAGATGGCGCTTGAGTCACCTGCAACAAAAAGAAAAGATTTTGGCGGTGGTTCGTCCACCCGGAGGCACTCCGACGATCAAGTCAGTTATCTCTCAAAGATAGATCAAGTACTAAAATCATTGTTCCGAATATAAATTACGTACCCTAGACTCATGGGGGTGCCTCTCTTTTGTAGTCAATACAAACCTAGTCCCAATAGAAGCCTAGCTTCAATGGACTTTAGCTTACTACTAATCTTGGACTCTTCCATAGATAAAGATAAACTTCCTAAGAGCTTTATCTTTATCCAGGTTGAGGTCCTTCCTCATTCTAGGACTCTTGTCCCTTATCCGCTTATCTCGGATTCCGGTATCTTCGGAGATAACCTCGGCCTAGCCGAGATAACCTCGGCGTCACAACTAGGACACCTGGCACCCCCGCTGACACGTCAGCCTCACCCCGGTCATGTGTTGGTACTTAGAAAATATATCCCCACACTTACCATATTGTGCAATCAAGAATGTATTGAGATGAAACCCAATAATTTTTTTGGCCACATGCAAAATTTTAAAATGATTTTATATATTTTAACTAAAATTATTTTATTTAAATTTCATTTTCTTACATATCTATTCTTGTAATTAAGGTTGTTTTTACCATGTTTTAACATTCAAGATATTAGACCTTTTTTTTATTTTTTTTATTGATTGAAATAAATGAGGACATTAGGCGAACTTTTAAACGGCCTTAAGGAAGGGTCGACATTGTAATTACAAAAGAATGTTAACGCAAAATTCCATTTCGTTAGTTACTTAACATTAACATTCTTGTTTGTCTATGTGATAGGCTGAGTTGGAGAGAGGTGAATCGGCAAATTCAATCCTGTGTTACATGAAAGAGAATGGAGTTTTTGAACAAGTTGCTCAGAAGCATATAAGCAATTTGATTGATGAAACATGGAAAAAGATGAACAAAGATCGAATAATTGATTCTCCATTTGAGAAATCATTTGTTGAAACCACTATTAACCTTGCTCGGATTTCCCAATGCATGTATCAACACGGAGATGGGCATGGATCTCCAGATTCTCAAGCAAAGAATCGAGTCTTATCAGTGATAATCGAACCCATTACTCTCATGGAGAAATAAAAGTTCATAAAGAGCTAAGACAAAGCCAAGAAAAAGGAGTTGAGTCAAAGTCAAGAAGAGAGCCCAGTCATCTCTCAACGGAATTAGTTAGGCAATTATAACTAGAGTTAGATTGGTTTGGTTAGTTGTAATCATAGTTAACTAGTAGGCATCCTTTTAATAAATAAAGTACAAACTCAGAATTGTGATTGATTGAATAATATCTTCTATAGAATTAGTTTTCCTTTATGTTTCTCAACATGCTATCCCATCTATAGCATCTGCTCCTGTAGCTCAGCCTACTACTCACCATCCAACTCATCCCTCTCATCAGTCTACAGCTTCGACTGTTGCTTTGCCTCCAATTCAATATGTTTCATACACAGTAGCTTTACTAGTTTCTGCTGTCCTTTCTTCTCTTTATATTTCTTCTTCTCCATCTTCTCAAGTTCCGATTTCTTCTATTTTTATTCATTTTCCAACTCTTCCATCTACCTTTGACTCTATTTCTTCTACTAATACTCACCCCATGGTTACTCTCGAAATCTCATCATCATACTTGTTTTCTCACTTCTACTAATCTCCCTTTTTCTAGTCTGGTCAAGCCTCAATCTTATTGAGAAGCTGCTTAATCAGCTGCTTGGACTGTTGCCATGGTTGATGAATACATAGCTTTAATGCAACAAGGAACTTGGTCTTTGGTCCCTCTTCCTTCTACCAAAAAGGCTATTGGTTGCAAATGGGTTTTTCGTCTCAAGAAAAATTCAGATGGTACAATTGATCGATACAAAGCCAGATTGGTTGCTAAAGGATTTCTCCAAACTAAAGGTATTGATTATTTTTAGACCTTTAGTCCAGTAGCTAAGCAACCTACTATTAGACTTCTCTTATGTTTAGCTCTTCACTTTAACTGGTCCATCAAACAACTTGATATCATCAATGCTTTTCTTTATTCTGTCTTAGATGAAGAGGTTTATATAAAGCATCTATCCATGGTCTGCAAATTGCAAAAGGCTCTTTATGGGTTCAAGCAAGCTCCTAATGCTTGGTTCTCTACTTTTTCTACATTTCTTCTCAAACAGGGCATCTAGGCTAGTCATTGTAATTCATCCTTATTTGTTAAGAAGGCTTCTGCCTCCATCACTATTCTCTTAATATATGTTGATTATACTCTTCTCATAGGCAGTGATCCATCTTATATTTCCAACCTTATCACTCAGATGCACTTTACTTTTTCCATGAAGGAATTGGATCTTCTTGACTGTTTTTTGGATATATTTGTTACCTCCACTGCCTCAGGCTATTTCTTGTCTCAAAAGAAGTATACTACTGAGACTTTGGCCAAAATTGGTATGACAAATTGCAAATCTACCCCATCTCCTATGACTCTCAAGTCTACGGCTTCTACTGAGGATTTGCCCTTCTCTCAGCCTTTCCTTTATCAAAGTCTTGTTGGTGCCCTGTAGTATCTTACTATTACATGACCTGACTTGGCTTTTGCTGTCAATCATGCCTGTTAGTTCCTTCAAACTCCTCTTACTACTCATTTTTCTTTGGCCAAAAGATTACTTAGATATCTTAAATGTACTCTTTATCATGGTTTATATTTTACACCAAGACCTCTCACTTTAAGTGCTTTCTCCTATCCTGATTGGGTAGGCAACTCTATTGATTGAAGATCTATAACTAGTTATTGTGTCTTCTAAGGTCCCAACTTGATTTATGGTCTCCTAAGAAGCAATCTACTATATCTAGGTCTTCCACTGAAGCCAAATATCGGGCTTTTGCTCACACCATTGCTAAACTTAGTTGGCTTGGTATGCTTTTATCTTATCTTCATATCTCAGTTCCAGTCCCCACTCCTTGGTGTGATAATATGTTTGCTATCTTTTTGTCCAATAATCCTGTCTTTCATGCATGGTCCAAACACATTAAGGTGGACTACCATTATGTTAGAGAAAGAGTTGCAGCAAAGAAACTTCATATTTGTCACATCTCTTCTGTGGATCAACTTGCTGATATATTCACCAAACCACTTTCTTCTTATCGATTTCAGTATTTAGTAGCACAAGCTTATGGTCTCTCAAACTCCCCTAAGCATGAGGGGGCATGATAAGGAGCTAAGCCGAAGCCAAGAAAAGGAGCTGAGCAGAAGTCAAGAAGAGAGCCCAGTCATCTCAACAGAATTAGTTAGGTAGTAATAACTAGAGTTAGATTGGTATGGTTAGTTGTAATCATAGTTAACTAGTAGGCATCCTTTTATATAAATAAAGTACAAACTCTGTAATTGTGATTGATTGAATAATATCTTCTATAGATTTAGTTTTCCTTTAAAAGTATCACTAAAATTTGTTAGCCGGTCCTTTTTTTATGTACATATTTTCCCATTGTTTAATGAGCATGGCCTTACAAAAATGCTATGTACCAAAAGTGTATATATATATTTGTTTGTATGCAAGGGTTTCAATTGTTGTGTTTACAAAACTTTAACTAGCAACCTATTTGGTTATCTAAATATTTTAAATGAACCATTTAAATTAGTTCAACATTTTTTAAAAATACAATTAAATTATTTGACTATCATTAATCGATCAATATGGGTTTTTCACCAATTATTGACACAAAGGTCATACAAAATTAACAATTCAAATTAAAAGAGTGTATGACCAACAATAAGGATTTAGAATGCTAGAACTTGTGTTTGTAAACCGAACTAGTCCTAAATTTGTCCCTCAAAAATTAAAAGACTCAAAAATCTATGAATTGAATTTTATATTAAAAATTAATTTTGTAATTTTTTTTTTTAAATAGGAAATTACAAAACCTAGGATTGTGAGATTAAAGATTCTATTCTAATCAGTGGCTACAAAAAAAAAAAAAAAATAGGGATTTACAATTTCTATTAAAAAATTTACTCAAAAAATGAACTCTTGCTTGATGGGGTTCACATGTAAAATCAATCTAATCCGCATATCAACTTTAATTTTTTGGATAAAAATTATGGAATCCTAGCATAGCTGGTTACAAAAATTCAAAACAACTCGTTTGAAAATTCATAAATATTAAAATATATAATTTTACAATGGATCAAATTGTGACTTTTCTTCCTTTCAGATATTTTTTCATTTTAAAATAATAAGGCACGGGGCCCATAAATCTAAGTTTAAAACTTGTGGTACAATGACCCAAACTCTATTCTTTTGGGGCTGTAAGGACAATAACAATGGTCCTTATCTATCTGCCTATCTATTCAGTATTTCACCTATCACCTATTTGCTTACGTGTCGCTTATTTGCCTATCACACTTACATATTTGTTTATACCATCATCACCACTAACCGCAAGTTACATCCGCCTGTGAGTTTTTTTGACATCGATGACTTTTTCAGCGACGATTAGATAATGGGTGAAGAATAAAAAAATATATATATGCATATATATATATATACTAGCGGCTGAGGCACACGCGATGCGTGTGTAAATTCAACAAAAAATTATATTATTATTTTATTATATTTTTTAATAATAATATACAAATATATTATAAGTGTAATGTAATGCAATCTTAATATTTCTAATTATGTGTAATATGATATTTACTTGGTATATATTTCAAACAACAATATGAACAATATAATATATACAAATCTTTTAAAAATATACAATATTTCCTAATTTTCACCACCAAAAAAAAAATATATCTATTCTATTATTAAAAGCCTAGAAGCCAACTTTTGTCTCCACTTTTGCCACGTGTAATTAGATAATAAAAATAAATATATATTGACAAAGAGATTTTATTGAAAACATACCCAAAAAGAATTAAACACACCCACACAAAAGTAATCAACCAAACAAACCAAATGAGAACAGCATTTTAGGAAAAAAAACAAAATACACTTACAAAATTAAACAAACAAACAAACCAACTTTTTTAAAACTGAAGTTTGCAACCTTCTTGTATATATGAACTGAATAACCACCATAACCCATATTAAAAATTAAAAATAAATAATAAAAAAATAAAAATGAAGCGAAGAATTTTGTACAATCAAAACCTTTAACAACTTACCTTGGGCGACCCATGAAAGAACACAAAGCGAGTGTTTTTATTTCCAAGTGCTTAACCTCAAATAAAATAAAAATATACTGACAGAGATTTTATTGAAAACATACGAAAAAAAAATTAAACACACCCACATAAAATTAATCAACCAAACAAACCAATTGAGAGCACTATTTAAAAAAAAATAAAAAAATACACTCACAAAATTAAACAAACAAACATGAACTGAATAACCACCATAACCCATATTAAAAATTAAAAATAAATGATAAATAAATTTAAAAATGAAGGTAAGAATTTTGTACAAAACTTACCTTGGATGACCCATGAAACAATTTTGTATGTTTTATATATCTCAATCTTCTAGGTTGAGAGAGAGACCTCACACACAGAGTCAGTCTCTCTCTGTCTCTCATCAGATTTAATCCCAACACACCCATCTCAACCTCCGTTGTCCTCCTCCACTGTCCTCACAGCCGATCTCTCTCACCGCCATTGCCGATCTCCCTCCGCTGTCCTCACCGCTGGTCTCCCTCACCACCGTTGCCATTCTTCTGTCCTCCGCAGTGCCTTTGCCGATCTCTTCGCCGCTGCGTTGGTTCTTTTTCTGGTTCTTTGGTCCATCTCTTCGCCGCCCCTATGGTTCATCTGTAGTCAGATCTGTATTTTTTTTCATAGATCTAAGGATATGACTGAAGGTGAATGTATGCATAGTGTTAGATCATCTATGTTTCTTCTCTATTTGTGTTAGATCTAAGAATATGACTGTTTATGTTGTATATCAGTTTGGAAACGTGGGGTTGGAATTGGTTGGTTGAGATATGTGAGGGAACGTGGGTAGAAAAGGATGTGGATGTATTTATTTATTTATTTATTTTTTATTATCTAATTACAGGTGTCAAAACTTGGTGGAGATAAAAGTTGGGCTCTTAGGCTTCAAGACACCAAAGTTGGTGTTCGCTTTTAATAATAGAATAGATATATCCTTCAAAATAATAATTTAAAATTCTCACCAAACAATTTTATTAATTATGTCTCAGATAACTAATACAAAATAATTATTGAATCTAATGTCATACGCATCCCTAAAATAGATTTTTTACCAATTTTTTCTCGAATAATACTACTAGAGCTTGCACAAGATGATATTGCAATCTCAAATAGGAGATCAATATTATTGATAGTGATCACATACAATTTCATGAAATCAACATACATATGCTAACTACACGTTGCACTAAAAACAACTCTCACCATATTTTGTATTCTTCGTGTTTGATCAAATAATTATCTTTAAAATGAAAATAAAATCAAAACTCTCACAATCTTCGCAATGCATTTCTGATATTTTCTCTTTTTCTTTTTTTTTTTATTCTTTTTTTTATATTTGTAAATTCACATGAAAACAATATATATATATATATATGTAAAATCTATCATATTTCAGAAATAATGAATTTACTATTACCTTTTTAAATATGATACATTTTACATATATATATGCATAACATTTGTTAAACTTAAGGAAAATATGTGGTGAAAAATATTATTTTTCAAGCCTAAAGTATTAATCTATAGCCTATTGTAGCTTGCTTTTCGTGCTCTTCGGAGGAGTTTAGTCTCCTCGGATACGATAGCCCTATAGTTCGGACTCCCGTGGTTTTGAATCTGGTTTCACAAATGCAATATGAAATAGATTAAACAAATGAGAGTCTAAGTTCGGCAAATCTTAGAAAATCCATTTATCATCAGAGATACCAAAAATGGACTGCATTACCAGATTTCAGAGTCGCCACTTAAATATTTTTGAAAAATTTGGAAAACTTGAGACTCGTGCCAAAGGCCACTTGTCCGTTATAACCAAAGTGTCTCAGCTCGGAAAGTTAGGTATGAGAGGTGAAAGTCACGAATTAAGTCCCCTATTCACCCAATCAAAGATTGGCCTCTACTAATCATGATGTGATTTTTATGTACATTATATGCTCTTATTCCGATTATTATACTCATATTACCATGTGAAGCACACAAGTATAGACTATTTCTCCTACTTTGGAATCCTTTGATTTGATGTTTGTTTGAAAAGAGTTTTGAATGTGTTACTTGAAAAAGCAAGTTCATAAATACATTAATCAAGTCATTCCAATTTAAGCAAATTAGCCTTTATCCACCAGCATTTAAAGAGATATTTCAAATAACCATTTAGCCTCATGGTAATACGTTTGATATGGAAACACAAACATACATACAATATGCTAAAATAAGAAATGCTTACCTAGTATTCAACCGAGGTAAGCCAAAATAGAAGAAAATACTTTAAAAAAATGCACGCTCTAATATGCAAGTGACTAATGCAAGACATACAAAATGAAACTATTAGGTTCGATTTATTAACATGACATATGGCTCAACTCAAAGCATGTAATAGTTCATGTATTCAAGTAAGGAGGAAATGACAATAATGTTAAAATGATGAACCGAACCCAATGCATGCAAAAATGGATATTTACGCATGGTAGTGATGTGAAACCAACATATGATTCTACATGTAACCATCGTAAGCAAGTAAATAAAATGGAGAAAGAATGAGAGTTGGAAGACATACACAATATTACAAGTGTTACAAATTTGTCCTCGCACAAAAGGGTTTGAATGAATGTCCAAATTAATTATTACAATACAAAATAAACGAATTAACTTGAAAGAAGCTAACCAATTAATTACAACACACTAATATTAAAGCACTAAATTAATAGAATGGGAGGCGAGGAGCCACATACGCATAATCGAGAACATCTTCCCTGAAACCACTCTGTTTGCTGCCAGAATCTGTTCTGTTTTGCAATAAGAAAATTATTCTGTTTTGGCCTTAGGTTCTACTCTGTTTTTTCGCAAAAATGTCACTGCATGTACAAACTGGTGGTCGGCTGGCCTTGAAAAGTGGTCGGTTGAACATAGCAGTGGTCGGCCGGCCATTGTTTTTGAAAGATACCCTCTGCCCGCAGAATCAAAACAAGGCAAAAAGAGTGTTTCTAGGATGTTTATCCTCTCGCCTTCCCTATCATAAAGATAATCAAGGAAGGAGTAGATTCGGTTGACAAATCATCAATTTTTGCACATTTATTGCCTGATGATCTTAGAATCAATAGAATAAAAGCTTAATAAAATAAAATGAATGACCAACAATACTTTCTCCCTATTATGGATTTACCTCAAGGGAAGGGGTAGACATTGCTTCATGAACCATTAAGCATCACTGAAAAACCTAAGTGATTCGTGATTAGATCAAGATTAATTGTAATAATTCCCAAACGATTTAAAACTAACAATCTAAATCATCTACCACATACGAAAGTGATTTAGATTGTCGCTTCTAAAATAATAAATCGACACAAACGATTTTTACGTGAAAAAATCACAATTGGAGCACCTCCAATTATGATTAAAATACCACGGGCAAAATGTCACAAATCAATCCACTATGAAAGTAAGAAAGAATACAAATTTACCAAAACAAATTACCCAAATGCAATCAATTTGTCTTCAACAATCAGATCTCTTTCACCGCACTCTTTGTCTCGATTAATCGAATGATGTTGAATCCACAACATCCATTGTCAAATCAACGATCACAGACAACATCAAACTTCTCGAATACTTCACGCTTGAATCTTTGGATTCCTTTGAAGAAGAACACTCTTGAAGTCAAATAATCAA